>OY540828.1:13072855-15472855 GCA_961205895.1 Mythimna pallens | reverse complement strand
GATAACATCGTACTTTGCTTCATTGGTCTCTTTCGTGTACACCATTGACCGATCCAGAAGAAACTCAACTAATCCTGAAAATGTTTGGACATTCATTTATTATTAACAATGTTTTCTTTAATTATTTATTTAAGATCCAAGTAAAAATTAGGAACTAGAAATGGTTTTATTTCAAATAATCAAAAAAGTTAACTCAATAAATCAGGAATCAGCAGGATGGAAAATTGATTTCAGCACATGTTATAATTTTACTGTTAGCATGTGATTCACATAATTTAAAGAAGTCATGAGTGGATTTAATTAATCATTAAAAATTAATTACCTGCAGATCGAGCAACCATTTCTTCACCCCATTGGTGTTGACAAACAGCATCCAATAGTATAAAAGCAGCTTGCCTTATATCAGGAAATGGATTTTTGCAGATATCAAATAATGTTTCCATAGGCTTAGCATCCAATGTTCTGAACCACTCGCGGGTCATTAATGTGACCCTGTGGTCTACAGGATTTGTTTTAGACACAGAAGGATCTTTGTCTACACTCATTAGCCCGGCAAAGCAATTTAATGCACGTACCTTGGTATCTGTATTACTGTTTTTGATGAGCTTACTTACACTGTCTACAGCTTTAGTATATTTGCTCCCTACAAAAAAGCACTTGTTATTTGCTTATATATCATGGGACATTTACAAGCTAAATTACAAATACATACCTAGTGCAGCTAGGCACAATTTCCCTTCCACAGTTGTACCAATAAATCCTAAAGTATCCAGAGCAACAGGTAAAATGGCAGGATCATTAGATTGAATAGCGTCAAATAGGGTTTCAAAAACATCTGAATGTTTATCAAAAATTTCTTTAGGGTAGGTGTGTGCAACGCATCCAAAGAATTTCATATAACCTGAAAATAAAAACAAATGTATTCATGAATTAGATATTAAATTCAGCCAGTGATCTTCGGTTATCTTTCAGTCCATTGACCTGACAACACTAATTATTTCTGACCTAATTGCTGTTGCTCCATAATAGTAATATTTCAAGATACTGCAATATTATTACCTGGTATCAATAGGCCACGAAGTGGATTATTTTTTAACTCTTGGACATGGCCTAAAATCTTTTGAAGTTCTCCATTTTTCACAAGATAATTGATGCCATGTGGTTTGATAGCCATTCTTGATAACAATTCCAGTATGTTCACTTGGTACAGTATATCATCTGATTGCAATTCTAATATCATGAAATCAATATATTTCATGTCAGCACATAGTTTAAAAAGCTCATGAGATTTTGCTGAGATATGGACAACAATCTGAAATATTAGAGCCCTCTTAATTAAACCATCAAACCAAGATTCAAGATAATTATTCAAAGAAACAGCCAACAAAAGATGAGCAGATTGTTATACTATTATTGCCATGGTACCTACCTCAAAAACATTACACTTGCTGCTGCTGTTTTGCTGAAGTGCAATCCGCAATTCCTCTAAAACTTTAGGGTAAGCCGCAGCTGGTAAATTTCTAGTTATCACAACAGCTTCTTGTGCTATCCCTACATCTGGATCACAGATCATTTGTGCTGTTGCAACAAACACATCAATATACTGTGGTATAGGCAATATGTTGGGATCAGTAGTTACAGACTTCCGTACCTGAAACATGAATCGCATTAAATATTTCCAAAACAAAATATTAATTCTTAATTGTCATACAGTCACTACAATTTATAGCACCTCTGCCTCCGGAACTGGACTAGCCTGTGTGTCAGGAGTCAGCACTCTTCCTATTTTGTATTTCTTGCAAGAAGGATTTTTTTTCTTTTCTATTTAAAAACTATTTATAATAATATGCCTATTCTAATCGATCAGTAGTTTCATGAACAAGTTTTAGGCCGACGTACACTTGGTAACACGCCTGATTTGTACGTAGAACAATTGTGTGGCGCGTGAATCAAGTGGCTTTACATAAATTCAAATCTTATCCAATGTTTAAAACAATCAAATGTAATGTTTTTTTTTATATATAAATATGCTATAGTGTATAATTGTATATATGCTATAGTTTCCATATAAAATGTCTGAAAACCGACTCACCCAGATCGGCCTGTGGCATATCTATGCACAGTGTATTTCTAATTTGTACCTTTAGCGTTTTAGAAGAATAGTATGGTAAATTTGTATTTTTAAATTAGGAAAGAAAATACCCCTTCCAGCGAGAAGCCCGAACTGTCAGGTACATTTTTCTTTATTTTGTTTTGTTGTTTTTGTTTGATATAAGTTTGATATGCATGTGTATAAGTGCTCTTTTTTGTAATGGGTCTTTCTTTACCTATGAAATTGCCGTTTTTAAAACAGGTTTCTTCAATATTGAGACACATTTTTTCCGCAGTAGAACTCGTACAAAAATGGTTATAAGTACTGCAATATTACAGAATATACAAAATACAAAGACACCAACAAATACCTAATTTCAAAAAAAGAATAAGATACCTTTACTTAATAAAAAGTTTACATGAACTTATAATTCCAAGTCAATCCAAAGATATAATAACACTTTAAAGAAACCTATTTTAAAAAACAGCAATTTCACAGTTAAAGACCTATTATTTGTTAATAAAACCGTTATTAAAGTAGTTCTTGTTTCTTTATAAAATAATAATATAAAACTGACTTGATCAATAGCGAGTTTCCTCACACAAGTTTTTTCATGACGAAGCAAGTACATGAAGTTACTTGTGAAATTTTTAATCGCTTCTCCAGCTTGGAATTTCTCGAAACATAGTCTTAAGACATCGCATGTTAAGTCTACATGAGATCTGTAAAATAAAATAACTTAAAGAAGGGATTAGGAAAACAAATGAGAAAACGAGAAAAGGATGACATACGGATTTGTGACGTTGAGGCATTGCACGATTTCAGATATTCCAACATCTCTTATTGCAGGTACAACCTCACCAGCAGGTTTAATAGCAAGTAAATTTTTGATTTCATTTAGTGCACCCGGTCTGTGCTCTTCTCTATGTAGTCGTCCAATGAAACAGCGATAGTGATCATCGTATTCACTCGGCATTTTTAGAATTAATGATCAACTTATTAAAACTTTACGTTTATTCAATGTTAAACTATGAGAAGTCCGAAAATAATAATTAAAATTTCACGAAAACAATAATCGGACAAAACAAATTCAATTTTTTTGCTGTCAAACAAATGTCATTATTTTGGTGTTGCCACCTTTGGATTTTGGATTGTCCATATCGTTACCAATGCCATTGCTAAGTTATATACTAATATATTGAAATAATGAGTATACATGTACATAATACTAGGTTTTGCCCGCGGCTTCGCCCGCTTGGAAGTCGGATAACGAAATAATTTCAGAAAAAAGTTGTTTTTTTTCTCAAAAGATGTTTCCCAAAAAAAAATGATGCATGATTTTTTTGTTAGTCACAAATAGTCCGCATACCAATTTTTTGCATTCTACCTTGAAAATTGTGGAACGCCCCATACAAACTTCCACCCCCCCATTTTAGGGGAGTTGAGGGGTTAGAAGAGACAAAAAGTATAGCCTATATCACTTTCCTTCCCATCAACTATCTCCATTTAAAAAACCACGTCAATTCGTCGCTCCGTTTTGCCGTGAAAGACGGACAAACAAACAGACATACACATTTTCTCATTTATAATATTAGTATTCCACAACTTTCACACAACGCCATCTAGTCCCAAACTAAGCAGAGCTTGTGGTATGTGTACTAGACAACTGATAAACATACATTTCTAAATACATACATATTATTCCCTTCGTTAGAGGTTTTCAGGGGAAGAATTTAGGAACATTTTTTATCAACACGACCCAAAAATATGTATATTTATAGATATTTATTTATTGTACATTTAATATATTTTATGTTTATGTATAGAGTGCTGTACACATATCTGTTTAGTATATTTTTAGTTTTAAGTTTAGATTTAATTTATGTGTTTAATTTTTTTTTTATTGTACAGTTAAAGTTCCTCAAATTATGTAAAATTTCTTTCTTACTCATATGGTTTGCTGTAAGAAAACCAAGTTATGGGTTAAGCTCGCCTATGTACATCAACTGTCATATTTTATTGTTTATATAAAATTGTGTTTGTACACACAATTTTACTAAAGCTAAAATTGCTGACTAAACGAAGAGAGGTAAATAAAGTACATAGAAATGATGAAATCGAAAGGTAGGTACCGGAACTCCGTAATAAATAAATGTATCGTAGCCGTGTTTAGGCTTATTAATCAATTGACATGAGATGTACTTTGGCTAGAAGGTGCCATTGAACAGATGTGATGATGGAGCTGGAACGTGAAAGTTCGCAAGGGAACTCTGTAATAAAACAATGTATCCTGCCATTTTGCTTATTCGAATTGTCATTGTGGCTATTAAGACAAAGAGAAAAATCAAGATGTTCGAGCACGTAGGTACATATTACGTATAGGTAGGTTCTAATCAGCAGAAATGAAATTGTTCCCGGATGCCATCGTTATATATTACGTACTGTTTGTGTCTAATAGAAGGACTCTGAAGAAAATTGTGCGTATACCATTTTAATGATATAGAAAAAAAACATAACACCTTCGAACTTAAAATTAAACAGTTAGGGTTCTTATAGGGTATAGACATCCGCTAAGAACGGATTTTACTAAACACCAAACCTGACGGGGTAAAACGGGGGTCCAAAGTCTGTATGGAGAAACCAAATTTCACGCGGGCGAAGCCGCCAGCAGAAGCTAGTATATTATAATATAACGGCAGGTCACCTAAATGACATTATTATTGAACTTGATTGATATGTTAATAAAAATATTTTTAGCTGATACAACTACACACACACACATGATTTTTAGATTTTTTATATATATTTTTATCTAGAATTAAAAAAAAAAACAACATTGACTATAATATGATAAAAAAATACCGAAAAGTGGAAAATAGTTGATATTTACACCTGTATTGTGGGTGCGTTCACAAACATGTAATTTCACATATACAAGATGCTCAGCCCCGGAACCTCTATTATGTAGGCCTTACAAATATTTGTTCCATGTGAAAATCGAACCCGCGACACGCATCGCAGCAGCCAATCGCTTAACCACTGCGCTAACCTTGCTATCAATAGCGTACACCGAAGTGGCCAAACTATTACAGAAACACGTATCTATGTACCTTCCTAATTGGATACCAAAATTATAATTAAAATAGTATGTGCACAACTTCTTACTGAGTGTCTACCTGTTAGAAGCGAGCAGTATCTAATATTGAGCGATGGTATCTGGATGGTACCTACTTCATTTCTGTTGACTAAAACATATAATATGTAATATATACGTGCATGAACATGTCTAGCCACAATGACAATCACAATTCCAATAAGCAAAACACGGATAGGATACATTGTTTTATTACGGAGTTCCCTTGTCTAAGTTCCACTTTCCGGCTCCATAATCAAATCAGTGCAATAGCGTCTTGTAGACAAAGTGCATTTTATGAAAATTGTAATAAGCCTAAACACGGCTAGGATAATAGGGGTATGAAATTACAGTTTTATTGTAATAGGTACTTCGAATTGACATAGAACCTTCATGGTTTGAGATTTTTGAGTGAAACTTTTTTTAAATGGTACTTATGAAGTTTTTTTTTAAAAAAATATTATGCAACATTCGATTATTGACTTTCAGTTGTTTTTTTTTATTCAGCTTAAACAAAAAAAAAGGATACTTCGAAAATTCGAGTGTATTTTGAATACGAGTTCCGACGCGGACCTAACGCGGCAGAAATAGCTCGCAATATCAATGTTGCATTTGGAGAGGGGACTGCTAATGAACGCAACGTGCGATTTTGGTTTAAACGCTTTCCTGATGGAAACTTTGATTTGAAGAACGAACCACGTGGAAGACCGCTCACACAGGCGAATAACAATGAATTGAAAGAGAGAAATGGTGGAAGCCGATCCGAGCCAAACTACCCAGGAATTAGCGGCATGGTTTAACGTTACCTTACCAACAATATTGACGTATTTGCGTCAAATCAATAAAATAACAAAATATGAAAAGTGGGTGCCTCATGATTTGACTGATCTGCAGAAAGAAACGCGTGTGGAACCTTGTGTTTCTTTGTTGAATCGATACAGAAATGAAGGAATATTGTATCGAATTGAGACATTTGTGATGAAAAGTGGATTCTTTACGATAACCATAAGCGAAAAAGGCAATGGCTGGTCAAACGCCGCAACAGTGTTCTAAAGCAAAGCTTACCAATAAAAAGGTAATGGTAACTGTTAGGTGGTCTCAGTATGGACTCAAAATTAATATGGTTAATGGAGACGGAGACTGGCAGAACTTACCATCCTATAGCAATTGTAGTGCACTGACTGTAACGACTGTTAAAGGTCTTCAAATGACAGTCTGGGTCATAATATACATATAAGGTTCATACATTTTGTAAAATGCGTACAAAACATACGTATACATGCGTGCCTATATAATTTAATACCTCTAAAAAGCTTTTAAATGTTCCCTAATCAATCTTTTATACCTCAAAAATTCCTCTAATCCCTATTTTTGAGGAAAAATATTTAAAAGTGGGAACACTGTATTATCTGTCGAATCTAATCATTGTCATTGATATCACATCCGGCTATTTTGAAAACTGTCAAGTCACTATTTTTTTTTTTTTAAATTTTTGTGGCATGGCTTTTTGGCCTTTGTGCCATTTCTTCTTTTTTATTTACAAATCGTATCGTCTTATGATTTTTATTTTATCTTTAACAATCTCTCTTTATATTTTTCCGATGGTATTTTTAATATATTTATATAACGGCAAAAAGCAGTCTTTATTTTGCAACATAACAATAAGGTGGCGGGATTCAATATTTGTTGACATTTCTTCGGATAAGTCACAAAGTTCACTCGCAAGAATTAAGCGTTGGAGGTTATGTTCTTTACAACTGAATATAATATGCTCTGCTGTTCCTGGGAACTTTCTACAAGCAGTGCATGTTGCATCTTCAATTATGTTGAGTCTACTCAAATGGGCGGGTGCGGTGTTATGCCCAAATCGGAGTCTATTTATTGTTGTAATGAAGTCTCTACTAGCAGTCTTCAATTTGTAATACCAGGGTTTTCTAGGTAAGTCCATTTGTATGCTGCCATACCACTTGCCTTTCTGTTCTTGATCTTTTTTCCAAAATCTTCTCCATACTTCATTTATTTTCATATTAATGTCAGTATAACAATCAGTGAAAGGAGTCTTAACAACAGCACTTACATCTATTGAATTAATTCCATTATATGCTGCTTTATCAGCAATTTCATTTCCACTTATACCTCTATGTGAAGGTATCCACATGAAAAATACTTCTTTTCCCATAGAACTAAGATTATTTAAAATAATTTTAATTTTAAAAAGCAAGTAATTAGTTTTAAAATTAATTTTTAGGTTTTTTAAACTTGTTATTAAACTTAGAGAATCAGTAAGGATTAAATAATATCTACATTTGTCTACAGAATCAATGTGCTTTAATGCTTCTAAAACTGCATATGCCTCAGCAGTAAATATACTACAACTATTATCTAACACAAAACTTTGTTCAAATTTAATTTGAGGGTCATAAACAGCGCTACGAACATGAGACTCTCCTTTACTCCCATCAGTATAAATTTTATAATATTCTTTATTGTGGTCTATGAAGTTAAGTAGATCTTGATTGGTGCAAACTGAGGCATCAATAGATTTTGGTACTTTAAATAAAATTTGAAATTGTGTTGAATAGCATGGCCATAAAGAATCAGAAAAAACTTTATTAAATTTACTTTTTATTTGTAGAAGTACTTGGGAGAGTTCTGTATTGTAGTGGTTAAGAAGTTCCTCACCAGTTACCATAGGAGTGCTACATTGAACAGGATAAGGTAAAATTTTGTTCATTACTAATTGATTCCTACAGGATAATAATTTTAAACAAAAGCGTTGAGCTAACAGTAATCTGCGTAGTGATAATGGCATTATTGCTGTTTCTACTTCCATAGCTCTAATAGGTGTAGAACACATAGCACCTGATATTATTCTGAGACCCTTATTCTGTATTATATCTAATTTATTTACAAACTTACTATTAATATTAATATATGCAAGGCAACTATAATCAAAATGACTTCGGACAATAGATTTATACAGAATTGTAAGAGTCTTAGGGTCTGCACCCCATGAAACACCAGCTAAACATCGAAGAATGTTAAGACCTTTTAAGGAATTTTGAGCTATGTATTTTAAATGATATTCAAAAGAAAGTTTCTTATCTATGATTATACCTAAAAATTTATGTTTATCTGTATGTGGAATAATTTCATTGTTAAACTTTATATCGGTGCTAGGTAAATCTTGACCAAAAACAACTACTCTACTTTTACTAGTATTGATTTTGAGGTCCAATTTATTATAATAAGTATGTAATTCCTTCAAAGCATTATTTAAAATATTTGCAGCTTGATTAATATTTCTGTTTGTACAATATAAAACAAGGTCATCTGCAAATTGCAGGATATTTACATTAGGATTATTCACATATTTACAAATTGCACTACAATATAGATTATAGAGCAAAGGGGACAACACTGCCCCTTGCATTGTCCCTTTTGATGCTGTTTTAGGTCCATGTATAATATTATTATATTTGACATATAAGGTTCTATTATGTAAAAATCTAAAAATCCATTTGCATACAACACCAGGTATACCAATTTTCGATAAAACTTTAACCAAAATTCCTGGCTGTACACTATCAAATGCTCCTTGTACATCTAAGAAAACACATATTACATTAAATTTATTATTTTTCGCATGTTTCAAATCAGAGAGAAAGGATACAAAGCTGTCTGCACAACTTCGCCCTCGTCTGAAACCATATTGAATGTTTGGTAAAATTCCATTGTGTTCAACAAACCAGTCAAGACGAGTTTTTAACATGCTTTCAAATATTTTACCTATACAAGATGACAATGAAATAGGTCGATATGAATCAGCGCAATCCGGAGACTTATCAGTTTTTAAAATAGGTATCACACATTGAGTCTTCCAAGATTCAGGAATAATCTGTTTAATCCATAAATTATTAAGAATGTCTAAGAAAAGTTTTTGGACTGATTGATGAAGTTTTTTGACTAAGATATAAGGAAAACCATCTAAACCAGGTGTTGTATCTCTACGTGAATTTAAAGAAACTGAAAATTCCTGAAATGTAAACTTTTCTATAAGAAATTTCGTATTTTCACTGTCATTATGAACATTAAAATATGTTTCTAAGTTAGGGACCTCTAAGCCCTTATCTGCCAATTTATCTAAAAACGAATTAATGAATACATCAGAATAAGACCTATTATTAACCTTTCCACCATTTTTAAACATTCTAATGTTATTCCAAATTTTGCTAATGGGAGTTGTTCTATTAAAACTGTTACACAAACTATTCCAACCATTTCTTTTTTCTTCAGCAATTATCTTTTTCTTTATAGCATCTAACCTTTTGTAATAGATGAAATTTTCAATAGAAGGATTTTTTCTATAGTGCTTTAGTGCTTCATAGGAATTGATAACACTCTGTTTACATCTATCATTCCACCATGGTGCTGGAAGTTTACTTTTATAATGCGATTTTTGAACAAACTTAGGAATACACTCATCTTTTAAAGCGTTAAGTTGATCGCAAAAAAGGTTATATGTTTGTAAAGGATCTTTATTAACCACATTTATATTGCTAAAAAAGACTTTAGAAAGCTCACCATACCGCTTCCAATCAGTCTTATTATATAGATATTTTTCTGTGGGAGGATTTACTCTATATTTATCTACACTCAATAATATAGAAGTAATTGTTGGAAAATGATAACTACCCATGTTATTATCATAGACTGACCAGTCACAAAGTGGAGCAATACAAGGACTGACAAAAGTAACATCAATAGCTGATGGATTACGATTTGGATATTGAATAGTTGTACAACTACCATCATTGAGTATACATAAATTAGAGTCATCAATTATATCATAAAGCTGCTGTCCACGACCTTTTGTGGATACACAGCCAAAGGCAATATGATGTGCATTGAAATCACCACTAATAAAAACAGGTGTAGGCAATGAATTAATTAAATTTCGTAATCTGGTCATTCTCATATGTCTACTTGTAGGTGGGGAATAAACACATAAAACTGAAAGATTACCATATTCTGTAGTTAACGATATAGCTATGCTTTGTAAATCTTCATAAAATTGAGTATCCAACTGTTTATATTTAAAAGAAGGACGTATTAGTATTGCTACACCTCCATGCTTATTACTTGCATTACGAAAATGTAAATTATATCCAGGAATTTTAAATAACCTATTATCTTTAAACCATGTTTCATTTAAAAGACAAATGTCAATATTTTCATTTACTAAAAAATCTATTAGTAAGGGTTTTTTATTATATGCACTCTGAATATTAAACTGTGCTATTCGTAACTGAGACTGTGATGATGTGCTATTTATATCCATAAATTTAAGGAAGGTATTTATGTAACATATCGTTAACTGTTTTACTATTAATTGGAGTCCCATCACCCTTATTACTGATTTCAAGTATAGTGCGAATAATAGCTGAATTTAAATCTGAATTATTTAATAATTGTTCTTTTAAATTAATTTCAAGTGCCTGTGTAATACAGCTACCATCATTTACTTTATGTACAGTTTTATTTACTTTTTGTACAATTTTATTTACAGGTGTAGTTTTAATTAAATTATTATTAACAACATTTTTTGTTTTATTTACATTTTCAGAAATTGTTGGAAAAGTTTGTTCATATTTTTTGGTTTCAACAACACTAGCATAAGTAATTTTCTTTTGTTTTTCTAACATTTTTTGAATTTTAACAGGACAAGATCTAGATACAGCCAAATGAGCTCCCCTACAGTTAACGCAGCAGAGTTCATCAGGCTTGTCACATTCTGTGTAAAGATGTTCTCCAGTGCAACGACTACAACGTTGCTTACCATTACAAACACGGGCTGAATGATTAAACTTGAAGCATCTGTAACATTGCTGCAGAGGCGGAATATAATCAAAAACCCTGTATGAGAATAGATCATACTGTACATTTTCAGGAAGATTATTTGATAAAAAGGTTAAGCTAACAGTTTGCAATGGAACCCGCTGCTGCCCTACCTTCTTTGTAAAGCGTCGCACAGCAATAATTTCAAAATGAGATGATAACTTTGTGTATAATTCCTTGGTAGAAATGTTAATAGGCACAAAGCGTATGACTCCTGTTTTCTCTATTTGGGCTGCCGGTATATATGCTTTTAAATTATATTTTTCTAAAAATCCAGAGTTCGCTATGAAGTTGTTAGCTGTGTTCGCCAATTTAAATATAACAACAATTTTACTTGCGTTGACTCTTTGTAGAGCCACCACACCCTTTATCTCTGTTGTAAATATATGGTTCAAGTAAATTGGGCTTTTATTTCCAAATCGTTCTTTCTTATCCTGAGACTCAACATATACTTTAAATTCTGTATTAGTAGAATGCTCTGGGTACTGTCTTATGTAATGAGGTTTAAAGAAAGGAGCAAAGTTGTAACTTTCCTTTTCGCGCTGCTGCTGCTGTGTGTCTATGTGTCGCTTAGCCACCTTAGCCGTCCTCTTGGAGTTGGGTCCATCTGGACTCTCATCCTCGTCGTCATCCATGTATTAAATGTTTTCTAACTATTTGGTAATTATTTTTTGCACTACTTAGCACTAATAGTAAAATAATGCAATAAAAATTCTTAAGGATACTTTTAAAGGATTCGCGCTCTTTGAGTTTCCCGCCAAAAAACTCAAGTCACTACTAGAGCAGAGACCAAAGAGTAAAGAGACAGACAGACTGGATATTGCGAGCCTTATGGCTTAGAGTCTTACTGAAAAGTCCCTGGTATGTTATATCAAAAAGAGTATATTTAACAGGCTGAAGTTTTCATCCCTTTTTACCCGACTACAAGAAGGGTTATGTTTTTCACGCTTATCGCGTATGTATGTATGTAATATTCTTTATTACCTCATATCTTCCAAATCGTTGAATGGATTTACATAAGTAAGATATCGTTAGATTCGTTGTGACAACCCAAGTGTTCTTTAATAGGTGACGTTATAAAAAACCAACATAACGACTGTGAGAAAAATTATATTTTTTTTTTTTTGGTTACTGCGTTATGGGTATCAAAGTAAAGGGCTCATCATGAGGATTTCAAAATGGTGTATCATATTGGTATTCAAAATGGTATAACTGTTACTCGCGACTTTGTTACTCTCCGTTTTTAAATCCCCCTGGGAATTAAGTCCCGTTACCGCGGGAAAATGAAAAGTAGCCCAAGTTCCTCCTTGTAATATCAACGACGAATTTTGGACGACGTGCAATGTGTAGCTCGCAGTCCGACCGTTCGGCTGTTGTCCAGACCGAGCCCAAATCTTCAAGTGCGCGTCGTATCCGTGTTCCTCAAAGAGATGTCAGCAAAATCGTAGAGATCAGCAGGGCCGATGCCTACTAAGGCCATGGATGGGCTTCTGAATAGGTAACCTGTGGTTCTGGAACGCAAAGGGCAACTGAAGGAACCTAGGTGTAGTTTTACTCAGTAAAATTAAAAATCTGGCACGCTCTCCCTCTCGCCCTAGAGCGCGATAAGTCATTAGATGATTACCCACATAAAAAAAGCTTTCTGTCAGTGAAAGTCCCGTCAAAATCGGTCCAACCGTTTTTAAAATTTCTTCTCCCCTGGAAATCAGGATGTCCTCCCGACCACTAGAATTAAGTCCTATTCCCGCGAAAATATAAAAAGTAGCTTAACGTACTCATTATAATATTAGCTATATCCCAATGAAAGTTCCGTCAAAAAGAAGCCCTAGTTACTCCTTGTAGAATCAGCTATCCGTCAGTGAAAGTTCTTCTAAGTCGGTCCAGCCGTTTCAAGGATCTCCATTATTTATTTATTTAACGATTTATATACACACAAAGAAATAAAAGATTACAAGAAGGAAACAGAAAAATAGGTACAGAGGTGGTGCTTATTTCTAATGAAATCTCTTCCAGCACACCTGCGAAAGGAGAGTTGGAAGAAAATAGATATGTAGACACGTTGTATAATAGTAATAGGAAAATAAGTACATATAAAATAGTTCCATATTATCCCCGGGAATTAAGATGAACTACCTCCCGCAAGAATCAAGATTTGTGCCACCCTCGAGAAATAAGTCCCGTCCCGCAGAAATATAAAAATTAGATTAAGTTACTCATTATAACATAAGCTATATCCCAATAATATTAAAATAAATAGTAGCCTAAGTGCTTGTAACATTTGCTATCCATCAGTGAATGTCCTGTCAAAATCGGTCTAGCCGTTTCGGGTGTTAGCCGGAACAAACCGATAAGTAATCAAAAGGTCATTGTAAAAAATGGCTTATGAACCAACACGTATGAAATATTTACTATAATTACTAGTTCTTTTAATAATATACATTACTTATATCTTAATAGAACGGACACTTTTTAATTTCGAAAACATTTTATAAAGTATTTACTTTCGTCCTTAGCTTCCGTCTTAACAATTTGAGGTTTTTAATAGGCAAAGGTATTATAGCTCATACAGCCAAGTCTTTGTAACAGTACTCCTAATAAGAGTTTGACACAGACAAGCGTCAGTATCCTCAACACTTGATATACGATAATGATTTTTATTTACAAACAGTCCGCTATGATGTCGCGGAACCATAATAAGCCATATCAAAAAACTCGATTGAAAGCGCTGTTTGAAACGAGCAATAATATCGACACTGACAGTTGACGAATTGACATATGACAACATTTGACATTTGGTAGTAATGTCATTCAAATGCTAAGTTATTGCTACATACGAATGTTTTTATTGACGTAATTATAACCTCAAAATCCGAAAGTGTTTTGATTTTTTCAGAATTCTCAAAAGTGTCCGTTATTTTAATTTAGGTTTAATCGAATATATACATTATCTAAAACCCAAAGAGTAAATACACCTCCCTGTTGGATCTTAGGCGAGCTATGTATGGACGACGAGCAATGTCCTTTCAAAGTACACGTTTTTGTTATAGGTATCGAATACATTTAGTAAACAAATGTTTTTTTTTGATAATGCAAACAGACACTTCAATTATATTTAAGATACTTACAAAAAAGCGAGGCGGATATCAAGGTCAGTTTGTGAACATTGTACGCCTAAAATAGAGTGAATAAATAGTGCTAGGAGAATTAAGTAAAAAGTGTAAATAAAAAAATAAATTTAAAAAATAAAATACCCGACCGAACTGAAAAAAAAAAACAAGTTCAGTCCAGTAGCGTAGAAACCAATTTAATTAAAACAAACTGCAACAGTCGGGCTCCAGCATCATCATCAGTTCACTTCGATACCATTTTCAACATAACTATTCAGAACCATTTATTTATTTGTATTGTCACAGTCACCTTAACTATCTTCATTGTGATATCTATGTGAGTATGAAGTTCCGTTGGCCATTTCTGGTCATCTTCATCAGTTCCACTTCATCAAATGTTACTTTATGACTGTAAATGCTTAAGTTCTCGATGAAAATACCAAAATGGTTGCCTATAATATTTGAGGAGTTCCTTCGATTCCTCATGAATCACATCATCAGAACTGGATTCTGAAAAAAATGGGACCAATCGGAAAGCATATCCTCTAGGAGTAACAAAAAAATGCAAATAGGTCCATAAACGACGGAGTTCTGGTAACACATAAAAAAAATAAAACATACAACCACAACCGAATACATCCTCCTTTTTTGAAGTTGGTTAAAAATAGCTATTTTACCGACAACCCCGAGTTAATTCAAGTAAACACAAACTTAATATTATTAACAAATTTTATTCAAATTTCATGCTTCACACTTTGTTTTTTCACTTCATTTGAATGAAGTGATTCACTACCGTAACAGCTGTTGATCAAAGAAGTTGTTTTAAAGATATTATATACAATTTTTATATTGAAATGAATTAACAATCGGTAAGTTTAATTTTCAGGCGGGAGAAGAGTAGCTATCGGTTATAGTTTAGTAATAGAGATGGGACTAGGGGGGCTCAATCCATCTCGGGGCCCGGGGCACGTGCCATGGGTGCCCAGTGGTGGGGAAGAGGGGCCTGACGGCCGGCCTGGATCGTCAACAGAAATGTTGGTGTATTTATCTATGGTACCATAAACAAACATACGACAAGCTACAGCACCTTTTTAAAAATAGCTCATACTAGTAGTAAGTAGTCTTTGAAATAGCTGCAGGCAATATTTACTATACTCTTTGGCTGCAAGTTTCATTTCCACTTAATGTAGAGCAAATAATCACAGCAATTCTGCTTTTTCTAATACCCTACTCCATTTCAATTTATTAGAAATAGCGGGAAAAGACTACACAGAAATACGTCAAAACTATACGTATTTGAATGAATTAGGGTCGCCACACACGCGACAATCACAAACGCCACCACGAGAAGCGAAGTATTTTAAAAGCGGCCACAAAGCTGGCTGAAGCGCGCGACAGTTACTTGCGGCCGGTAGCTGCCCCTTTTTATAACCCATACGCGCTGTATCAAAATGGATTTTGACGAAGGTTTAAACGCGCGAGAGGCGTGTGACGACGACGTTTTGTATCGGCGTATGAGAACTATAGAAAATATGCCGGCCGTTCTTTATGGCCAGACTGGGTGTAACCAAGGAACTTGCATATTAAAGTTTCCGTGTAACATATTCATTTCTGTATCAATCAATACATCCGTCATTTGGAGTATTCTGTCCCACACGTAATGATAAGTAAAAAACGTTCACAAGTTTTATGATGGTGTAATTAGGGTGCAATACCTCTCTATTTCCTGCACTCCATCTGCTATCCTAATAATTACGAACGATATTATTGAGCGCCTAAGGGTTTGAATTATTTCCTTTTAGTTAATTAACTTAGAACATTTTAATAAGACAATGTGTTAAGTATAAGATTTTTTCGCCCGCCAGTCCAAGAATTCATCAATATCATCTTCATTATCTGAATCTCCGTGTTCATCTTCACTCATTTTTTCCATATCTTGTTTAGTTTTTTTCGTTTCTTCCTTTTTTAACTCAAGGTCTAAAACTCTGTAAAAATAATTAAAAATCATTAGAATTACACACTATAAAATAAAAAGATTTGTATTAATGGACAAATACTAACTTTGACCAAATTCTAATTTGTTCGTCGATTTCATCAATTTGTCGTTCAGCTGTTGCTTCTTCCTGCTCTCCAGCAATAATTTCTGCTGATGCGGTCGCTTCTTCCTTTATTTCCTTCTGGAATTTTTCCCATTCCTCTTCAATTGGGTCCTTATATTCAATGTTCCGTACCTGTAACAAATGAAAGTAGTTTATAACTAAAACCAGATACGGTAAAAGGCACGACTGATAATCAGAACTGGCAAATAAATAGCGCCAATAGTATTTCTCAAAAGGCTGCAATTTATATGGTAGCCAAACTGGATGCATACCACTTTGTTTTGCTTCCATATTTTCGATTTGCAGACTGACTTTGAGTTTGACTAATGTAATTAAAGTTAGTTTTGCACTTTCTAGCGTTTTTTTTTACATTTAAGTCGGTTGTATTTTTTTTTTTGTAAAATGTTTTGACCGGTAGCAGACTACCGTGGGTTAATTTTTAGGGTGAAGCCGCTGGCAAAAGCTGGTTGCAATTTGCAACTAGCTTCTGCCAGCGGCTCCGCGCGTGTACCTCGCTTCGCTTATGTCTGTAGTATTTGCGTGAAAAAGTAACAATCATAAATAGATCCATCCTCACAAACGTTTGCATTTATAATATTAGTAGGAATTAGGATAGGGTAAAAACTTGCATTCATCCTTGAAATATTAGCTTTCAATAAAATTTTAAATATCAAGACGAATTATGTCGTACTAGCGGGGTTGCTACATGTACGAAGGTGGTGCCCTCATTTATTTTCAACACTTTTATGTCGCACTGCATCCATTTTGGTCACCCTGTACTACCTATTTTCTCATTGGTAGTGGTAATTATACTAATTTATATTTTTGTACTGAGATTTCTCTTTATCCAGTCAAACGAATATATTGACACCTTTTTTTGGGGTGGGAAACCATTAAATAACTTCTCCCGATCTGGGTGGAGCAAGAGCCCTCTCTTGAGACTTTTGCTCACCCTGATCAGAAGTTTTACTGACTAAAACCCACCGGTGTCCTTTCAGTTGCCATTTGCGTTCCAGGGCTACGGTAAATCTTTTGAACATTCCTGCAAATGTATTGGCATCTCATTCACAAAATCGGCTCAGTAATAAAAAACTGGGCAAGTGCAAGTCTGCGTACAAACTTACCTATGTAAATAGTTCAATTCCGGAATGAAGTCTCGGAAGATTTATCCGAATCGCAAAAAAAAAAAATTGTGTCGTAACAACAAATTTACAGTTTTCCGATTTATTCCTATACTTCTGTTATAAGACCTTGCTTTATGCCACAGGATTTTAGGTTAACGGGATGTACCCTATGAATTTTGAATTGAGATTAAGAAAATGGTCGTGGCGTAAAGTAAAATGAGAATCAATCACATAATAGCAAATCCGATTTTTACTATGTATATCGTATGTGTAATAATTTCCTGAGCATTTAATTTTTTAAATTATTAAAATCCGTCACGAAATGGTGGTTTTTCTGAACAGCTACATATGAACGCGCGCTCTCGCTGGACTGATTACGATGACGTCATCTGTCATAGTCATAATCCGTGCGATGCGACGAACGACTTGATCTTATTCATTCGTCGGTGGAGATCGATGATGACAGATGACGTCATAGCGAGTCGCTTCATTCTCGGGCGCGTTCCTGGATCTAATACACTAAAATTACTGTATCTTCGTTATTTTTGGTCCGATAGGTATACATAATTTCTTCATAGTATTTACTGGTTTTTTTTTTGACGCTATAAGTCTGCATATTCCACAAAAATCATGACTGATCCACATTAACATTAAAGTTTTTATATGGTAACCCAACCCAGCCATCCGTCAAATGCCAAACATCATTTCGTGTTGACAGTCAGCTTTATTTATCATGTTATTTTATTGTGATTTTTATTCGAAAACATATAGAAAAGTGATAAAAATGTTCTTATAGCCACAAGGGAAATAATATTTAATATAAATATTACAGTTTTGACAAAGTGATAAAGTGTGCAAATCACACCATTAATGATCTAAACAAAGTCACGTAACGTTGCAACACATTGGCACGCTGTTTATTAGCATTTAACAATTTTGTTATAATGTTTATAGACTTCATATGTAAACTCCGGTCCCTGACATCTTCAAATATATATAAATTAAAAGAAAATTAATTTAAACTTGAGAATATTTGTTTTTTTTTTGTTTCGGTCAATGTTTTCGATAGCAGGTATAAAGAGTGTTGATACTTTTCATTTATAATGCGTTTCGACTAACTTAGAATATTTCTTTTCAGGCTTGAGTAAAGATACAGTAACTAAAACTAAACTAACAAAAAACCGGGCACGTGCGAGTCGGACTCGCGCATACCCGACTCACACGTGCTAAATATTAACAATTTTGATTCCCTTGAGTGTCGAAATATTTATAAGTTTTTTGCGACATAAACGGGCGTATCTTTTTGTTTCGTTATCTCAAAAGTCTGATTTTTTCACAGCTTCAAGAAGCCCTAGACTTGAGTATATAGTTTTAATTTCAACTCGATACCTCCACACGCTCCCGAGATAAAGGGTCTTAACAGACAGACAGACGGACAACAAAGTGATCCTATATAAGGATTCCGTTTTTTCTTTTTGAGTTACGCAATTTCGTGTTTAAATAAATAAATACTGCATAAAAATTTTTTTTTTCTTTGTTGTAGCCAAGTAACCTCATTAGTCACAAAAAAATCACATCTACTAATTTCACTGTTGAAGTAATAGTTAAATAAATTATTTTCAATACACTTGTGTATTGAAAATTGCAATTCGTAGTACATGCGAGTATTGATGATTACTGTCCCGGCTTTAAATACTACCTTAGTGATAATCAACATTACACACTAATAATGTACTATCATTTTCAAATAAATTAGTTATATTTTTTATACAAAACTTTAATTTAAACTGCACCTTACGTCAATTCAGAAATATATATTACTGGTTTCAGCCCTTGGCTTCGCTTATGTGGTATCCTATTAATTTTATAAATGCGAAAGTTTGTGAAGATTGTTGGATGTATTTATGGATGTTTGTTACTCATTCACGCAAAAACTGCTTGATGGATAAACTTAATGATAAACCTACAAATAATATTATTAAACTATAGTTTATATGCTACGATTTTGCAGTTTCATTACGTGGGCAGTTCACAAGTAGTTTTTATTAGAGGGTGGAGTCGCTGGAAGAAGCTTGTCTAACATGTTTTTGTAATATCAACATGTAACAGTCGCACTATACTGACGTAAAAATGTTGTCAAGTTAACAAATACGATATTTATCTACAGCAGCGCCCTCATATCTTGCGACTATTTACTTTCCGCACAGACTCTAATGTACTATTCGTACCCTGTGTGTACAAGGCACTATAGTAAAATGCTTCAAATCTCGCGCATGGTAAATCGTGGAGTCGTGGAACGCACCACAATTAAAAGTGACTTTTAATTTTGAGGGTTTGACATTTCTGACTTTATTTATTTTTTGCCTGTAGACTTATAGCTAACAGTAAACTTGTGTATTACCTAGGTTTTGCAACCACTTTTCATTTTAAAGTATCAATGTTGACGACACAAGGTTTGAAAAAAAAAATAATAAACCAATTTTCTTTATACAATTTGAGATCTTTAAGTAGTGTTTACAATAAAATGGAAAATTTATTCATGCTGAAAAGCGTTAAAGCGTGCATTCCACCTTTAGACCTTAGTAGTCATAAAGGTCAAGCAGGAAGAATAGGAGTTATTGGAGGATCATTAGAATATACAGGTGCACCATACTTTGCTGGAATAAGTGCATTACGGGTTAGTATCTAATAATTTGAAAAATATAGAATAGGATTTTTTAATACTATATTGATATGGATAATTATTTAATTGCAGGTTGGGGCAGACTTGAGTCACATATTCTGCACTAAAGACTCTGCCACTGTTATAAAATCATACAGTCCAGAGCTAATAGTTCATCCTTTATTAGATTTTCCAAATGCTGTAACTGAGATATCACAGTGGTTTGAGAGGCTTCATACAATAGTAATAGGACCAGGACTAGGAAGACAGAAAGAAACATTTCATGTAGTTTCTGAACTAATAGAGGTCATACGAGAAAAGAGGATACCTCTACTCATTGATGCTGATGGATTGTTCTTGATTACAGAAAAGACACATTTATTAAAAGAATTCATGTCTCCAGTTGTATTAACTCCAAATAAAATAGAGTTTGATAGGCTTTGTGCTAAAACAAATGGTCCATCAGGATTAAGCCAGTTAGGAAAATATGTGACAGTATTTAAGAAAGGACCAATAGATGAAGTGTACAGTGTAGATCCTGGGGTTCAATGGAAATCAGATATTGGTGGTTCTGGCAGAAGATGTGGGGGACAAGGTGACTTGCTCTCTGGAGCAATTGCTGTTATGATGAACTGGACATTAGCAAACACAGATAAAATAGAGACAGAGGCATGTGGGGATAAGGTTTTACTAGCTTCATCTCTGTCCTGTTATGCTGCAAGCCGATTAATAAGATTGTGTAACGAAAAAGCTTTTGCAGTTAAAGGAAGAAGTATGGTAGCTTCTGATATGATTGATTATATCCATGAATCCTTTGAAGATTTATTTGGACAATAGCTATGTTTTTTAGGTATTTTTGGTGCATTTACAAATTTTGTTATTGCATTTATTTTTTTATACTAAATAAACTTTTTTTATTGTTTAATTCAAGGTCTTGTTGAGCATAGTAGTGAGTGGCTGTCATTAGTTTTAAGTTTTATTGTATTAATTCATTAAACTTCGAGGTAACACCGGCGTTCGCTCGGTCATTGTCTTGCTATTGTGTCTCTAATTACGCTACTCAATAGGTTAATGGGGTAAATATAAAAGCAATTTTAATAAAAAAGAAAAATTAATTATATTTTTTTTAATACAATTAATGCATACCTTGGCATCTAGAATAGGGTCATCAAAGAAACCTTCCGGGATGGGTTGTTCTGATCCTTGTGCACCATCCACTTCAGAAGCACTAGGTGCTGGAATATCTAGAAAAACAACTCTTGACTATGTTATATTTTATATTAGAAATTCATGTTTTAAGTGGCTTTATTGGCTGCTGATAATGTTGAGATAATTATTAGGTTATTTCTGTGAACACTGTCAAATTGGAATCCCAGTGATCCCATGACTTTAGTTAAATCAGTTTCTGTATGTTAGATAAGTGCTCAACAGATTCTTTTATAGTAACTGTAGAACAGTCAATTTTGTATCAGGTAACTGATAATTTTGGCTATAAATAACTTACAAACCTTCATTACTAAGAGCTGGCGCAGATAAGTGCAACGGTGTCCTTTTGATTTCTTCATCATGAAATGAAATTACTTGTGGTGCATTATTTTTGGGAACTAGAGGAACTTGTATCTCAGCATTCTTCAGAATTCCTTTCAACTTTTTTTCAGGTGGTACATCCCTGGGCGGACTCCCACTTTTATGTTTAATCTTCCCAACAGTGAAATTATTAGTCAATTCTTTTAACTTTTTGGCCTTTTCAACATTCTCTCTATGTTGTTTACTGTTTAAGTGTACTTGCCAAACGTGTTCAGACCGCACTACTGAGTTACAAAGTATACACATTAACTGTCCAGTGTTGTTATATTTTGCAAGGGGGTTGTCTATCTTAGTGGGCTTTACATTCTTTTTTCTCCGTTCAGCCATCAAGCGACGCATCTCTTCTTGCTTTTTCTTCTCTATTTGCAAACGAAGTGACATGTTGGTAATTTTTGAAAACACCGAACGAAGAGGACAATTTATGATGCAGTCACACAGTAATGAAATAAACAATTAGCGTTTTGGGTTGAACAAATTATATTTTACCAAACAATTCCATGACAATACTGTAGCGTTTTAAGAAAAAACTCAGCCAAAATAATCAGCAGTGAAAAAATTATATCAACAAAATAAGAGTAGGACTACGACCAGTAACTATAATAACCTTTTTAATAACATAGGCAAACGGATTATGATGAGGATCTGATAATCTGTCAGATTTGACATTTGACAGACGCGACGAACCCTACGTTTCGAATTGCGTCAAAAGCGATAATATCGCGAATTCGACCAACGCGCAACGTCACAATTATTACTCAATAGCTCTTTTGTGACTACTAAATTTGGTCGGATTCGCGATATAATCGCTTTCAAAGACTACAATAGTATACTGGCTTTTGACGCAATGAGGGTGTTCTAAAATGACGTTGACCAGGTGGCAGCACTGAGGCGTCAGGTCCGGACACCTGTCAAAACGCTTATATAAATGACATTAGTTAGACATCAACGTCAACGTCACGTATACGTTTTGAAAGGAAAAGACCTGACGACTAAGTGGCGCTAACTGGTGGTGAGAATTTTCTTGAACACCCTCATTCAAAACACGGGGGAAACGAGCGGTCGTATTGCCCTGCGTTCTGAATGGGTAATAATTGTGACGTTACAATTATTACTCAAGAGCCTTTATATTTTGTGACTATTAAATTTGGTCGCATTTGCGATATAATCACTTTTAGTGCAATTAGGTGAGATAGTGGTCAAACGCGAGCCTATCAATAATAAAATAAAAAATTCGAAACAGGGTTGTTTATTATTGTTGATCTTTTTATATTTGACAACAAATGTATCGAGTCAATTCGAGTCAGCCTTCTTAGCAGAGGTAAGAGTGTCATTAAAATAAAATGTTTTTATTTTAATGAGAAAATGTTTTTATTCTCACTAACAAAAACGAAATATTAAAAGGCCTAGTACACTACGCTACTTATTTTTTGTTCCGAGTAAGACCGGTCCAGAGACCGGTCTTTTTACTCGTACACTACGCGACATCGATTAATAAGGCCCGTATTACAGAACCTTACTCAAGTACTACTTAAACTGCGTTCAACCGATTACAGCTTGAGCGAAGAATCTCGACTTAAGCGTTCAGTTTATTTTAGAACTATCCTCAAACGAAACTACGCTTGAGTAGAGATTTTGATCTCTGATTTAAATCCACAACAATTTCCATGAGAATCTATGCTCAAGCGTGGACTACATTTGCGAAAACAAAGATCAAATCTCGCCTCAAGCAGAGATTCTAAGCTGATTGTGATTTTAAAATAAGGACACATTGAGTGGAGCTCACTCAAGCACTGTTCTATAATACGTAAAAAATGTCACTTTAAAGTGACATTGCTCAGGTGATTATTGATTGTAATTTCTCTGCTCAAGTCAAGTTCTAAAATGAAACTCCAACTGAAACTAGTTTTAAGTAATGCACTGCGTGCAATGCAATGCGTGCACTAGCTTCTGACGTTTTATAAGTGCCCATGTAGGCCTATGTGAAATAAAAACTTTTGACTTTGACTTTGAATACTTGAGTCTTGATTGTAGTTCTGTAATACGGGCCTAAGACTCTGAATATCGAGTAGTGTAATAGGCTCTTAATTGTATACAAAGTGCACTCCAAAGAGTATGTAAAGCTAACGCTTTAGTGCACTTCGGCAAATTGCGAGCGCGCTCACAAACACACAACATGCGTGCTCGCCATTCGCCTTGCCACTCGAGTGAATGTGTAAATGCAGCTTTAGAAGTTCAATCACAGCCAAAGATTCTTTTTCGAAACCAGTTTCTAATATAAGGTGGTAAAATAATGAATAATAAATAAAATTGGAATCCCTATTTCTCCTGGTTACGCTATTCTAACTTAAGAACGCTATTCTAACTTAAACTATATTCTATATCTAACTTAAGAACATAATAATTCTATAACTGACTTAAAAAGGACAAGGTTTTATGTTCCGCTGAGTGTATTTTTTTTAATGTGTATTCACCGATTTCTCGGTCGATTGAGGGCCCATTTTGATAATTAATTTTTTTTTTGTGATTGAAAGGTTTATACTTCCAAGTTGGTCCCATAGAAATATTGTTATGATCTGTTCGTGAACTTCGAAGATATGGAACGGAATTCTAAATGGGATCACAGTAGAACTGTCCTAACAAGTAAAATTGGTTTGTTTATATAATACGTGTAGTCCATGACTGACTGAAAGAAGAGGGGGGGGGGGGATATATCTAACTGATCTGATGATGAAGCCGTAAGTTAGGCCTGGGCTTGGCTTATTGGAAGTTACACAATGTTTTAATGATTAAATACTATAGGTGCCTTACTATAGAACTTGCATTCTATTTAAGTTTGGCTGAGGGGTACTTTTTAGTGGTGGCACCACAGGTAAAAAGTATAAAATAAAAAACTCTTTACAAAAAAAAAAACAACACTAAAAAGTGCAAAATAACTTTAATTTTGGAAATCGGTGTTTCTGAAATAGTTATGCATCTACATATAAGTACGTAGTTATGTCTCTTCGTTATTTAACACCGACTTCCAAAATTAAAGTTATTTTGCATTCTTTAGTGTTTTTTTTATATTGAAGTCGATTGTAGTTTTTTTTTTTTTAAGTTTTTTTTTTGTTTTTTCACCAGCATACAGGGAAGGTTCAAAAGCAACAAACAACAAGGTAAGCAGCGTAGAGTAAGTAGATAGATAGGGTAGGTAGGTAAGTAGCGTAGGGTAGGTAGGGTAGAGTAGGGTGGAGTAGTGTAGAGTGTGCTAGAGTTGAGTAGGGTAGGGTAAAGTAGGCTAGAGCAGAGTAGGGTAAAGTTGAGTAAAGTTAGAGTTGGGTAGAGTAGAATAGAGTAGTCAGTTGACGGGTGCGAAGCCGCAGGCAAAAGTTAGTGGATTATAAAACTCGATGTTTAGAAAGTCATAAGGTCCAATCTTATTTTTTACTTTTTAATGAATGAAATCGTTGTATTAAAATAAACTTACAGATGGCTTATAGTATCTTGTGTTTAATAGTTGCCCTTTGTGATCATGCAGCCCTGGCAGGCATCATGCCTATCTAGCGGGCCTCGTCGATTTTGCTGATAGGCTCTTTAAGGTGCGTGTGGAACACAGTGCGCCGCCCCACTGTAAGTATATAGGCCTATTAATACTGACCGTCTGTAAAGTCATTCGCTATATGAAGATATTATCGTCGTTAATATAATCGGCAACTGTATCTTTTACTGCTTAATTACCGAATCTTCTTGAGTAGATTTTTCGACCAATACTGCAGTGGTTACATTATCTGATTCACTATCAACAGAAATATGTGGTATAAAACTGCCTGTAGAAGTTTGACTAAACAGTAAATTTTGGGTAAATTTTAGGGTTAAAAACAGGACCCTATAGCTAACATGACCCTACAGTAAATGAAGTGTTTCTGTTGCCGCTGTAACAACAAATAATAAACAGTATAAAATAAATATTCAAGTGAGGCTTCAACACACAACAAACGTGATATTGGTGTCTAATGTTGTATAGATAATAGTTCGGGGCTCTTCGTGCACGAATCCGACTCGCAATTGGCCGGTTTTGTATACTGTGTTTTCTTTCCTTGCGTTGTTTGCGCTTCAATACTCCACTAGGATTCTTTCTCTAATATATATGCAAAATTATTACGTCACAATTAACAAGAAACATTATACAACGATGTTTCCAGTCTGCATACCAATAACTATTCGAATTTGAACAGTAGTATAGTTATAAGATATTATTTTTTATATTAATTATGGCTATTGGCTTGAGGCTATTTTGGATAGTGCTCCTCTATGTGTAGAAGTGACACTAGACGATAGAATTTTAAATTACTTTGAACGCAACCTTACGTCTAGTCTGCTTGTACTAAGTGAGCGATAGTGAGTGCTAAATGATGGAATAGTGATTAAGATTACTAATTTTATTAATAAAAAATGTGTGATTTGATCTATTTGTTTTTATTGAACAATAATAATAATTGCACCAAAAGATTACGTCACTACATGGACATGGCGCTGCAGCGCTGTTGCCACAAGTGTACCAATATTTATAAATTGTGTTCTGTTTTGTTTACGTTTTTATGCTATTTAGTATGAAAAAAAAAACATTTTATATATATCGATTTTAGGTTTTTTTTAGTAGTTTAATAATATTCCTAAGCATTAGTAGGTACTACAAGTATTTTAATTTACTGTCGTATTGTCGGCGCCACGTTGTATATTTACCGCTATACGTACAAAACATTTTCTAGTCTGACTTACCAGTGAGTAGAATATTTTGAAAAATAGCGGCAGATTAAAAAATCTTACAGGTACAATACAAGTTCAACACGGATAGTATGCCGTTTATCGTCAAAGTGAATATGGTTTAAAAAACCTTACAAGAAGTTTGTGGAGAAAATCTTCATTCAGAATCTTGATTTTTGCAATATATATTGTCTTTTTCCTTTTTCAATTTCTAAATACAATATGAAGGGCTAGCATAATAATTATAATAAATAATATAATAATAATAATAGATTAGTTTTACACTATATTTCATCAAGTACTTTGCCAGCGAAGTCACTAGTTGAAATATTCATAAAAACTTCTGCGAGAAAGTTTTCTTAAACACTTAACACACCTTTTATCGTGTTTTGAGGGTCATTTTGAAAAACTAATGATGATAGTCTTTATTATTCCTTTTGATTGAAATTTCTGCTAAGTTTCGAATTTAACCCTAGAAATATGAATCCTCCATACAAACTTTAAAACGCCTTGAATTATTCTATCGGGGATATTTAGTTCTGGAAACAAATAATGACAACCTTTATTATTTACTTTGTTTACTACTTGTGCCAACTTTCAACTACCCGAAATGAGATTTTGCCTCCCAGAGGCGCGCGTGGAACAGTACGCGCCGTCGACGACTTGGGCTCAGTCCGGCCGGTTGCTGGACGGTCGGACGGTGAGCCACCCATTACTCGCCGTTCGCAACGCCGCGCCTACGGTGGCCGGAAATCGGGATCGGAATCCCGGCTGTGGTTGGGGCGTGAGGCCCGTTGCCTCACACGATCGGCCGCCTCCTTTGCTAGCATTACTGCTTCGTAGAAGGAGGCGCCCACCTGCCATTCCTCCTCACTCCGGACCATGGGCTGTATTAATGCGCGGCACGAGAGATCACTGCTGCCGATCGCCCCCACGAGGACACAGCGGTGCTCTGCCCAGGTGGAGCACACCTCTACCGTATGCTCCACCGTGTCCTCCGTACGGTCCACACAATGGCGGCACCCAGGCGTTTCTTCCGCACGAATTCGGCGCAGGAACCTCCCGAACTTATCATGTCCGGTGAGGACCTGCGTCATGTTGAAGGTAAGGACGCCAAGTGGTCTTTCCAGTCACTCCTCAAAGAGGGGACTTACCGCCACAATTGTGGCGTGCCCAATGGTATCTCGGGTTGTGTGCAATAGATACAATTAAATTTTTTTTAATAAAATATAATACTTGCAAAGGTACACAAATTCATTCAATGGGGAGGGAGGTGTGAGATAGTAATTCAGCTACTTCGATCACAGACCACTTCGATTATGAATTCGATAAAAAAATGTATTAGTTTTGAAGCATGAAATGTGTAAAAAAATGTGGGGACATTTTCACATTCGCATTTTCACACGTGCGCCTGGCGAGGCGAATGTGTCTCGCGCATTTTGTATAAAAAGATTTCGTCGAATGACGCGATGCTACTACGCCGTAGGGATGTTGGCAGTGATAAAAAATATCGAAATATCGATGAATTGATATTTATAATTTAAATATGAATATCGGCCCCGGTATAAGGAGGAAAGATACCGATATATCGGTCAAACTTTCCGCGATTTTCGGTCTTAAAATAATAATTCATTTAGTTCAGGCCAAGTCAATAATAGGTAAGTAATTTTTATGCAAAATGTACATTATTTTATTATATGAGAATCTGAATAAAACTTCTTTTTCTTTTTGACCTTGTCCCATATTACTTGGGGTCGGCGCAACACGTAATCTTAGTAAAATTAAATATTAATATTCGAATATTTTGAAGACCAATTTACTATTTCAGGCAAACCAGCATTTGTCCGGTAACGAGAATAAAAACATAATATTCATAAAAAATACAGTTATTTTTTCCGTTCGTTCCTATCTTTAATGGCTTTTTAAATTTTCTGCTCGTAAATATCGATATATCGAAGCAAAAATATCAATGTAAATATATTTTTTCAAAAAGTCTACTACGTCGCAACGAGGCGAATAGCGTGTACGAGTGCGGTATTACAGAAAAAACATTTCCTTGGGGTGCATAGGTCTCTGTCTATTCAGCCAAGCGTCCACAACACTATTTGGTTTCTTTTGTTTGTTCTGCATTTGGCATTAGTATTTGATTGCCAATAGAGTAGCAGCTCAAAAGTGCCGCCTGTCCCGTCTGGGCCCTTAATCTTAAGATTTTTTTTATCAAAGTTTTACCCTCGCAATCATAATCAGTTTATGATTATGATTGCGATCGATGCAGCGTGATTTAATTTGGGACGCACTGGTACCTACGTTTTCAAAAACAGGATGTTCATATTCCACTATTTTAACATCAAATAAATAAACAAAACTACATTAATAATTTATAAATGGTTAAAGTATGAAATTGCCGATTTTCAAACCGGGTTGCTATAAAGTGTTATATCTTTGGATTATCTTGGAATTATAAGTTCCAATAAACTTTATATTAAAGGTACGATATTCTTTTTTCAAAATTAGGTAATTATTTTATGTGTTTTGTATTTTCTGTAATATCGCAGTACTTGTAACTATTTTGATATAAATATAAGAAAACTCGTATTATTTATGAAAGACCTAATAATAACAGAACAAACGATACTTAGAAAATAAAAATACCCTACTTTTATTTGTCTCCTCTCAACTCCCTTGCTGGAGAGCAAGTCACGCACTGTAACGGACTTTTTTTGAGAAAATTCAAATGCTGTCATAAACGCTAAAAGTCTATAGACTGATGTCAATTTCGGGTTAGTTTTTGGTGCTTCAGTTGGTAGTCGCCAATTTTTTTCAGATTTTCAAAGCTAAAAACTTTAAATAATTTACAATTGCTTGTAGTTTAATGTTTAATCTATTTATAAAATAAGTTTACTTCTATCATCTACGCGGTGCAACAATAAAAACTAATAAACCGGGCTCGAACCCCAATTTTTTATGATCACTTATTTGTGGTTCTGTGTGCTGTGTTTATCCCTCATGCTGTGATATTTCAGCGCTATTTTAGTTCTACAATGGACATCGACGTTAGTAAAGAAAACATTCAACCGCTGAGAGGCGGTAGAAACCTTGTGCAATTGGGTACAGCGTTGCAAGCTCAGTCGGATGTCGAGGCTCAGAGACAGCTGCAATTGCAAAAAGAGTAATATTTTTTATAACTTATTTATAAACTTATACGTATATTTCCCATTTTATGTACTCACGAATGTAAAGGCAGTTTTTTATCCAGTGTCTTCATTTGAAAAAAAAAAACACCATTTGTCAAATTACGTATTTTTTGGTGATATTTCGTATGCATGTCAGCATTAAGATTTGATTTTCATCGTAAGTAACTACTTATTCCTTTGATGCACCGGCAGGGAACATGAAGCAGCTATTAGACTCTATCAGGGCACAGATCCTTTGGATCCCTGGTTCAACTACATACAGTGGGTTGAGCAGTGTTTTCCCAAACATGGACATGAAGGGCATATGGATAAGTTAATAAAAGACTGTCTGCAGTTGTTTGAGAATGAAAAAAAATACTATCAGGATAGGAGATTTGTAAAGTTATGGATAAAATATGTAAGTGCCAGAACATTATTTTTACCTACTGTTAAGTTCTTCAGCTCTTGTATTTATGTTAAATACTAGCACAATAATTTATCAATACCATTCATTATTCTGTTACATACCTTTTACTACATAGATGAACCTCCTTATCAATAGAAAAAATAGATATGACGGTATGATGTTGCTAATGTGGCCATTTCCTTATAGAAATGTTCTGTATTTGCACCTTAATCTGATTAAAGTTTAGTATTGATTTTATATTATAAACAAAATTATTGCTTTGTCATATATTTATTTTACATAGGTAATCATATACAAACTGATATAAAGGATTACTTTTCAAGCGGTGTACTAGCTCATCATACTACAGTGTTTTTTTACTATTTTTACTGTAATATGATGTTTTATTTGCAGGTAGACTGTCTGTCGAACCCTTTAGAGATTTATCAAAGACTTTATAATACTGGTATTGGAGTAGAATGTTCAGAATTCTACCGTGCTTGGGCATGCTACTGCGAGGAGTCTGGAGACTATAAGAAAGCCAATCAGGTGTATATGTTAGGTCTTCAGGCTAAAGCCCAACCATTGGATGAACTGGAGCAGGCACATATGTGAGTGTTATGTGTAAATATTATGTAATATGAGGTTCCATTTTAAGCAGAATTTATGCCATTTTTGTTACAAGAATATTACTCAAACAAACGGGGGTATATCTAATATCATACAAGTTTTGGCTTACCTTCCAAAAAGGTACTCAAAATCATTAACCTTTTGAGTACCGTAATTAAAGACACAATAGAAAGACAATGAGCGATAAATTGACAGTTTTTTGGCAGTGCATATAGAGAAATTTAGCATAAGTTACACTTGTTAAATCAAACTAAACTTGTAACTGATTGATGAGAATGTTGCTGCATACATGTTCATTGGTTTGAAGATAATCTGCTAACTACTTCCTTTTGTTGTGACCTCCTTTGACCTTACTATCATGCTAACACCAGACTAAAACCTTAGCAGTGAACTCAAATAGTTCAGTTTTCTCACAAGGCTCTAGCAATTAAATGTAATTCAGAATATTGGCAACAAGCCAGGGTCATTAGATGTATTCAGTATTCTTTTTACAATTTCAACTGTGATGTAAAACTGGTAACCAAACATTTACATTGTATTGAACAAGAATGTGTTATCAGCTCTTTAATTTCTATTAGTCACTCAACATAACATAATTTTTTTTAGGAACTTTCAATTATTCTTTGCCCAAAGAATGTTACATGATGACTCCCCAACCAAAAGGAAAGCAGCATCGGCTCTGGCTGAGACTAGGATGGCTTTAACATCATTGAAGTCGTTCAAGCGGCGTAACATCGCCAATGTGCCTATTCAGAGGGTTGGGGATAGTGTTAGGAGCTCTGTTCCTGGAGTGGTGAGACAACAGGCAGGCAACTATGACAACAGGCTACCCAACTCTAATGTGATGGTCAACATTTATGAGGTAAGTCTTTTCTAATCTGTTTTATTAAAACAGGTTGAATAGCATTATTATTTATTTGTCCAATAGTGTATTACACAGTGTACACTTCAATCTTGATTATGTTATAGTTCTGTATTTTTTTTTTGTATAGGATGCTCCATCAACATCACAAGCTGCTATACCTATTGCTGAAGACCCAGGCCCTGCATCCTTGGTTCAGGCATGCAGTAATGTTGAAAATCAAAAAGAAGTTGGGATATGGACCAATCCCAAAACTAAAATGGTACATACTAATGTTGTACCACATCAACCTTTACCTTTTACTCGTAAGTTTTTTTTCTTGTTACCATATAATTTAGACAAAAAGTATTTAAAAAAATATTTTTTTTACTTTGCAAAAAAAATGTAATTGAGTTCTTTTTTCAGCATACGAAGATGAAGATGATGTCTTAAGGCTTCCTGCCAATCACATGCCTTATTGCATGGATGACTTATCATTTACTGTGCCTCTATGTGTACCTGATCCCCCAGATTCAACGAAAATTCCTTGTTATAATAAGTCACAGGTTGGCATTCTGATTTCATTGTTATCCAATTCATTATACATACATGCATACAATTCATATCCATTTTATAAACAATTTTATTAATGACAACATGTTTTGTAGGTGTATGTCAATGACCAAGAATACAGTTTAGAAGAAATAAGATCTAGAAAATATAATTTAGAGAAAAAAGTGAAGACTGAAAGAAGTGAAGAAAAACCTGAAGTTGTTGAAGTTCCACAAAAGTATGAAAATATTAATGAGACACTGGCTCAATGCAGTGCTTTAGAAACATTAGCAAATTGCGCTCTGGACACGGAACAGGATCATTTAGGACAACTGATGCCTTTGACCATGCCTACATTACAAAACATCACAAAAGTAACTAACATGCACTCACCTGGTGAACCCAAAGTGTTAGTGAATTTGGATTCACATGAATTTAGTGAACTGACTGCTAAGAAAGTTGATGAGAATTATAAGCCAGCTTCAAGCATGTCTGATAAAGAAAATGAAATGCTCACTTCAAGTAATAATTATGGTAATGAAAATGCTGTACCAAATTATGGCAAAAACAACCTAATGGAGGAATTCAATAGGAGTTTGATGGGTAATCTCCTTGGTGATTCTGTTACGGTAAACACCAAAGAAGCCAGATGGGAACTAAGAAACCTGTTCAATGACAGTGGTAATGAAGACTTAGTAATTTTGTTTTGATAGAACATTATACATTACATGATATATTTAGAACTAAGATTAACTTTTTATGTTTCAGATCCATCAATAGTGCAACCAGCTGTAGTACAGCAGTTTGAAGTTCCTAATTTCGACATTCATGAGGACAGATCTATGACAATGGCTATAAATACTAAGAAGAAGACAGAGCTTACTGAAATGAAAACTGTGCCTCATGACAAAGAAAATGCTTCTAAATTTCAAGCGCCTATAGCTGCTGGGCAGCAAAATGTATGTTCATCATATGCTACATGCATGTTATTTATCTATGGATGATTTTATAAATTACGTGATCTTTAATATCTACTTTGTTTACAGATTAACAAAACTGCTTATTATGAAGAGCCTTCCTGTACACAAGTTTTCAATTTTAATATAAAGGATGCTAGTACTCCAAATATGTCTCAATTCAAGAAACCATCCTCCTGCATTGATCAGTCTAGTAAATTTCCATCTGTACCAAAATTTTGTATGGATGAGAGTGTCATAGAACATCATGACCCTCAAGGACTTGCAAAGAGGGAAGAAATATCTAGACAGCATGCAACTGATCAGCATGCTACTGTAGACAATCAAGGAGCTGGCCTCTCTGTAATCATGGAAGCTACGAGAGAATATAACAGGTATGAATGATTCTTCAATCTCAAATTATTTTTATATTAAAACAATAAAATTTGAATGACTGCTTTCACTTATTCCAGTAAATCGGGATCTAGTTCTTCAGGGCAGTCAACAAGAACCAACTTCACAGCCTACACAACAAACTACGACTCTATGTACAATAATAATGACCCATCACAGCAACCCACGACATCAAAAAGGAGTTCAATGTCTTCTCAACCTAGACTGCTGAATGGACAGTTTGCCAGAATTCTCCCGCAAAAGCGAGAGATGTCGGAAAACAAAGGCGCTGCCGCGTCCACGTCAGCGCCGTACCCATCGCACGACCATCAATACCAGAAGCCTATGCCGCCAAACTACAATGGGTTCTCTCCACAGCAACGGTCAATGCATGCAGCAGCACACTACCAACAAAATTATAGTTATCAGCAGAACTATTCCAATAACCAGATGATGAATCAGCAGCCACAACAGGGATATGTCAGCCCTAGTTCTAATGCTTACCATAGTCCACAACACACTGGCATGCAAAGTCCTCATGCCATTCCGCCTGGATTTCAGAGTCCAACTTACTCTAATCAAGTAGGTTATCATAGTCCAGGACATGCAATGATGAGTCCTCAACAGAGTTATTCTGGCCGTCAGGATTATCATTATCCTGGTCAAACTGATAGACAGCATATTTATGTAAATCAGCACCAGCAGCAGCAACATCAGCAGCAGCAGCAACAACATCAGCAGCATCAACAGCAACAACAGCAGCAGCAACAACATCAGCAACAACAACAACACCAGCAACAACACCAGCAGCAACAACATCAGCAGCAACACCAGCAGCAGCAACACCAGCAACAACAACATCAGCAGCAGCCAGCAGTTTTCCAAAGTCCACCACATCAGACTCAATATCAAAATGCACAGTACTATCAGAGACCCAGCCCAATAGCTGCACCATCTGCTCAAGGCTACAACCAACAGGGCTATCACAACATGCATAATCAATACAACAATTCTAACATCTATCCTAACCATTCAAGCAACCAAAGCTTCAATGCAATGCAAAATCCATACAGGCAGCATCCAAAGCAAATGGTTGAGAATTCTCCAGCTGGGTATGGCGCTCCAAACAATCAGTCATACCAAATATATCAAAGTCCTCAGGCTCCTCAAAACAATTACCGTAGTCCAGCGGCGCATGGAGCAAACGTCCCACAAGAGGCCTCTGATATGCACTTGAGACCAGAAAATACAGCAGCAGATCAAAGTGTATCAAGTAAAAATAATACTATGTCTAAAAATGCACAAACGCTCAAGAGTCCCACATCTGCGCTAAGAAATATAAGGCATGACCAACCAAACCCAGTGAAAATTGGCCAGAATTCACCAGATATTGGTTTTTCAAACCAGTATCTTAACTTCATTTCAAATAGAAATGAACCCAAAGATAATGCCAATACTCCTAAGTTCACAAACAGCCCAAGTATTTCTCAAAAGATGCATAAAAACTTGTATGTATCCAGTCCTGAGCAGGCTCAGATACCACCCTCTTCTGGTTTGTCTGATTCTGATAGTAAAGATGGTATGACGGCTCAAACAGGCACACCAATTCAGTCTGCTAAGGTGTCCCATGTTGTTGAGAAACAAAAAGATATTTCAAAGAGGCAGCTGGACTTTGAGCATAGAGTTGATTTGCAGTCTGAGGACAGCAGAGATTCTGTCAGTAAAGAGAGTAGGATCTCGGCAGTTTATTCCAGACATTCAGACTTGCAGTCTGATGGATATGGAATGGATGTGGATAGTGAAAATTCCATGGAGTGTGCTGCATTTAAGTCTACTCATTCTATATCCTTAGTGGAAACCAGTGACATACCTAGGCCAGCTGATATTGAATTCCCAGCATTAATAGACCCATTCAGTAAAAAACTTCTGAATTCTTTGCTAGAATATGTTAAATTCCCAAATAAAACTCATGCAGAAGGATATGTTGAAGTGAGATCTGTTCCTAAACTACAACTGGCAACTGTTATAAGTATTGGACACAGTAGATTATCTATTGACAAGCAGCTTGGCAAAGGAAATTATGGTGCAGTTTTTCTTTGTCTTGATTTACATAATAATAAATCTGTAGCTGCGAAATATCAAAAGCCAAGTCGACCTTGGGAATTCTACATTTGTCAGGAAATAAAAGCAAGGATAAAAGACCCATTCATGGTAATATTTTTTGGTTTTCATCGGGATAATACATTGTTTTCATGTGATTTTTTTTCTAATATTTTTAATACAGCTTCCAGGGTACATGGACATAACAACGGCCTTCTTAGGAGATAACGCAAGTTTATTTGTGTCAGAATATTCCAAGTATGGATCTCTGTTAGATGTTGCTAACAAAATCAGGGCTGCTACCTCTAAATGTATAAATGAATTTATCGTCATCTTACTGACATCAGAGATGTTGTCGATAATTCATTATCTCCATAAAGCACAAATCATTCATGCTGACATCAAGCCTGATAACTTTTTGTTGATGAAAATGTAAGTATAGCTACTATGAGACAGTCACTTATTACTAATCATATTAAGATATCATGAAGTGTTAGATTAATAAAGTAATCTTGTAAAACAAAATAGTGGTTGACATTGGTGCTAGTTTTGGGACTTGATAAATAACTATTTATTATTTACAGACCTACGCAGGAATGGAGAACTCCATCTTTACAACTAATTGATCTAGGTTGTGCTATAGATATGTCATTGTTTCCTGAAGGGACTACATTTAGGGAGGTTAGTTTTCAAAAATGAGAAAGCTTCAAATGAGTATCATTCTGAAATATAACACATCATTTAAAAATCTGTCTTTTTCTGTTTTAGTTAATCTCAACAGAAGGCTTCACTTGCACTGAGATGAGGGAAGGAAAGCCTTGGACTTATCAAACTGATCTTTACTGTTTAGCTGGCACTATTCATGTAATCTTAATGGGCAGTTATATGAAAGTAGCTAATCGCTTAGGACAATGGAATATTGATAAAAAACTTCCAAGGTGAGTTTATTATTTTATTTTCATTGAAATTGAAAAAAGAACAAATGGCTACTAGTTCAGTCAAATTAGACCAAAAAATAGGAGTAAGGTATAAGTCGCACCCAGCTTAAAATGGGTAGTATTGTTCAAAACACTATCATAAATGAAATCTCAGTGTCTAAACACACTGCCGAAGTTACGCGACGGAAGTTCCGCGGCTGATTTTACGTTCTGTCGTATTCGGCTGACATGACACACCATAAGTGCCGAACTTACGCGGCTGAAATTCAGTTGCGTAATAATATTTGACAATCAATTTATAGGAAGATATTAATTAAAGAGTTAATGTGGCAAAAAGTTTACATCAGTCGATAATTGAACCGAACTTCGGTCGCGTGTAATGTGTGCTCTACAGAATACTTTGCCGCCGAATTGCCGCTGAACTTACGCAGGACCGAAGTTCGGCTGTAAATGCAACGTAATTTAGGCATAATGTGTCGTAAGTAATACAAATAGCATTGCAGGCGTTAACACGCTGAACTTCGGTCGCGTTTTTTTGGCATAGTGTGTTTAGACACTAAAAAGTCCTCATCGCCATCGATCCGACACATGCAAAAAAAATACTCAAGGTTAAAGGTCAAAAAACGATTTTCAGCAAAACTAAGTTTTATCATAAAATAGCTCAGACAAAAATTTTAGATCGGATAATTTTCTACAAAAATGGGGCTGTGTTTTTTTTTTCGTTACGTAACTTGCAAGTTTGATTTTTTCACAGCTTTAAGGGACCGCAGACATGGTTTTAATTTCAACTCGATAACTCCACGCGTTCTTAAGATAAAGAGTCTTGACAGACAGACAGACTAACAGACTGACAAACAGACACATACAGAAAGACTGACAATAAAGTGATTCTATAAGTGTTCCGTTTTATCCTTTTGAGGTAGGAAACCCTAAAAACGTGCTAAGTACACTACCTCAAAGGTTCCGTGAAAACGTGTGCATAATATGACGATGACCTCTTTCAACTTTTTGAATCATTATATCTCAAAAATGGTGGCTCTTAGGAAAAAAAGTATTGAGACATTTTTGTAGATAATTCAGATCTGATCAGTTTTTGTCTGAGCTAATTTTGTAATGAAACTTACCGTGTTGCTGAAAATCGCGAAAAACTCGTTTTTGTGACCTTTGACGCTGAATTTTTTTTTTCCAGGTGTCGGATCGGTGTGTTTTGAACAATCCTACCAGTTTTTAGCTGGGTGCGAATTATTGTAACCTTGGATGTTTAAATTGACCGGACTATATATTATAATTATAATATTACAAACAAAAATTATTTTATTTTATTTATTTGCGGGACAATAAACATCTAGAAATAAAAAAAAAAGCAGTATAAACGAGTTTACAATATTGCAGCCAACTGCATTAATTATCAATATTGGCGCGTAAGATTGCCGGCAGTAAATGCCGCTGGATGAATAAATATTTAAACTATATATCAAATCATTACTATTACAATTTGTTATTCGACAAATTGTAATACATTATACATATAAAATTATTAATACAAGCATTTTTGCTTGTTTTAATAATTTTGCGTTAAATTAAATTAAAATTATTAATTACATTAAATTAAAATTTTACGTTGAATTCATTTTTAAAATAAATTGTAACTAACTAAATGTTTTTTCTCAGGTACATGAAGGTTGGTTTATGGGATAAGATATTTACAACGCTACTAAATGTACCGGATTGTAACAATTTGCCTGATTTAATGGAACTGAAAAATGAAGTTGATAGTGTGTTGAATGAAATCGACAATCTTGGCTCTCAGCTCCGCAACTTTGCTAATGTGCTTAAATCTAGGTAAATTACGTAACGATCCAGATTGTATGTATTTATTGCATTTAGATATAATGGCGATTGTAAAAATTAGATACCTAAATATGTATTATTATAGTGATACAAATATATCAAAGTTCGATGAACTTCTTGAATCTTTTGCCAGGTTGAACTTTGCTCTTCTCAAAAAGCAATAAGTATTAAAAATACCAGAATCTTATAACTTAGTTATAACATGCCTTGTTGTGTTTAGTTAAAATGTGATATTGTGATTTTTTAGGTTTCCTGTTTTTGTAATGAAATTGGCTTAGATTAACTTGTTAGCTTAACTAATGTTGAAATATACTTAGGTTTCATTTATTTTTATAAAACCTCATAAGACTTGCACATTTCACATTTCTTGTTTGAATCGTAACAAAGATAATAAACAATTACCTGGTTGACTTGTGCGTTTCATTTTTAACCAACTTCAAAAAAGGAGGAGGTTATCAATTTGGTTGTATTTTTTGTTTGTTAACCTCGGAACTCCGTCGTTTATGGACCAATTCGCAATAATTTTTTTCTTAAGGATATGCTTCAAGATTGGTCCCATTATTTTCAAAATTCTTATGATGGGATCGTTGAGGAATCGAGGGAACTTCTCAAATATTATAGGATACTTAGAGTGATTTTGGTATTTTCATCGAGAACTTAAGCATTTACAAGTCTAAAAGTAGCATTTGATGAAGTGGAACTGATGAAGATCAGAATGGCCAACGGAACTTCATACTCGCATAGATATCACAATGAAGAGAGATAGTTGAGCGACTATGACAATATAAATAAATAAATGGTTCTGAATAGTTATGTTGGTATCATCGAAGTGACCTGATGATGATGATGTAGGCGGAAGATAGGCACCGGAACTCCGTAGTTAATCAATGTATCCTAGCCGTGTTTCTAGAATTGTCATGAGATGCATTTCGGCTACCTACCTACGGTACCTACTATCGAACTGATCTGACTTACTAAAAAAGCACTAAAAGAATCAAAATAACTTTAATTTCGGAAGTCAGTGTTAATTAAGAATCAAGCAATACCTACTGAGCAACACTACTTTCGAACATAAAGTTATTTTGATCCTTTTATTGTTTATTTAGTGAAGTCTGTTTTTTTTTGTAAAGTTTTTAAAAAAATATACAATTCCTATGCAGGTTAGATTTTTGAGATGGGGTCAGTAAGTCCAGGTACCTTAAAGATTACAGCTTCAAGAAAAATGTTCTTAGGATTAGGACACTAACGCAAGTAGGATACGCAAGTTCAGGTGGGTCGATACATAAAGTATCTTGGTCTAACTCTGGACGGTCGGTGGGGGTTCGAAGAGCACTTTGAGCGCCTGGTCCCCCGCGTTGGGAAAGCAGTGCGTGCTTTGCACAGACTACTGCCAAACCTCGGGGTCTTCGGGAAGAAGTTCGCCGCCTCTACGCGGGTGTCGTTGCGATCGATGGTCCTTTATGGAGCACCTGTGTGGTCAAATAGACTCTCAGGTGTCCGTCGCTGCAGGACTAAAATTAATAGTTTGCGGCGGAAAATGGCCATCCGCATCGCACGTGCGATGCGTGGCGGCAACTCTCTTGGCACACTTTGCGCTACTGGACATCCTGGCGGATATGGACGCGAGAGTCTACAATCGGATTCGTGATATTCGCCAAAGTGGCAATAGCGTGCCGGGAATCGCTGTAGTAAGGCTGAGGCGGCAGGAACGGCGACACGCGCTCGAGAGGTGGCGCGAGCGGCTACAGCAGCCGCAATTCTCGTGCAAGCGCGTTGTCGAAGCCGTTCTGCCGCACTTCGAAGCCTGGCTGACAAAAAAGGAGCGCATCTCCTACACACTCACTCAGGTGCTGACCGGGCGTGGTTGCTTCGGTGAGTACCTGAACAGAATTGGGCGAGAGGCCACGGCAAATTGCCACCATTGCGGCAGCAATGGATTCGGATTCAGATTCGGATTCAGCACAGCACATGCTGGAAGGCTGTCAAGCGTGGGCCACTGAACGACGAGTTCTGGTCGCCAGGATCGGGCGAGATTTGTCTCTGCCAGCAGTAGTGAGGGCTATGCTGGCGGAGTCAGAAAACTAGAGAGAACTTGCTTCCTTCTGTGAGACGGTGATGGTCCAGAAGGAGGCCGCTGAGCGAGATCGTGAAAGAGCCGATCCCACTCGGAGAAGAAGGCGTCGGGGAGGCAACCGCCCTGATGCTTAACACGCCGAAACCCTGCTTGCACCATCCAATACAAGTGGGACTTTGGAATCACGGGCGCTCAGAGTCACTCTGCTTGTCCATTGAGTGATTCCAGGGAAGACGGTGGCACAGTGATCACGTGCTGCCGTGCACAGTGAGGTTCAGGGGAGACCGTTATACAGTCTCTTCAGGAATGTGCCGAATCAGGCGTTGCACAGAGGGGGTTCCGGAATGGTCTTTTGAGAGGTAACGGGGCCCCTTCTACGTGTTGATGGTGATCACCACCATTTTTACCTCACTAAAACCACAAGGTGGTTTTAGTGAGGTAAAAATGCCACACTCCCCGGACTTATCCCCAAAGTCCAGGCGCCTTGTAAAGGTTTCCCCTCGAAAACAAAAAAAAAAAGGGATTAGGACACTCCTTAATTTTTGAGGTTTTGACGTTCGGATCACTTTGTTGTCCGTCTGTCTATCAACACCTTTTATTTCGGGAACGCGTTGAGGTATTGAGTTGAAATTAAAACCATATACTTGACGATGTGAATAAGTCAAACTTCCAAGTAAAGTCAAAAAAGAATCGGCCGTTTATGTCGCAAAAAACTTATATCAATATTCATAGGGTACTTCCCGTTGACCCAGAATCCCAAAATTTGGCATAAATCAAGGAAAACAGTAATTTTTTTTTGTTAAATCACAAAAAATACTTTATTTCATTCCATTCGGGAATTGAACTATTTACATAGGTAAGTTTGTACGGAACCCTCAGTGTGCGAGTCCGACTCGCACTTGCCCAGTTTTTTGAGAAATTCTAACTGCATTCACAGATTTTGTGGATGTAGGTACAGATAACAAAATAATTGGAGATTTGATCGAAATAAAATGTAACACACACACAGTTTTTTGTAGGTCATGGTATGGTTAACGTATCTGTTCCTGTTCTTATTATTTCATCTCCAATTTATTTGGTAGAAGATTTCAACAAGTCTATCTTTTTCAGGAAGAACATCGTATGCTGGCACATACGACGTTCTTCCTGAAAAAGATATACTTTTGAAAGATTGCACTTTTTACAGGAGAGGTTCTTTTCTTTCGTAATGAAAAAGCATTTATGCTATTCTAATAGATTAGTAGCAGTATAAACAATCAGCTCCATAGCTTTTTCCCAACAAGATTGGGTTCGGCTTCTAGTCAAACTGGATGCGGCTACCCACATGTTTTAATAAGCGACTGCCTATCAGACCTCCACAAACCAGTTACGGCATATAACATAGAATAGTCGGCCTTGTAATGTTTCCACTGTTGGGACTCAGGCCTCTCTAGGAGAGGGAATAGGCCGTAATGCATCACGCGGGCCCAGTGCGGGTTGGTACCCAGTACCCAGTTACGGGGCAACACGATACTCTTTATACGATAGTTTATACGACTTTATCACGATATGTACTTTTAATTTGTTTAGTTCTAAATTTGCGCCTTGTTCCGCCAAATAAAATGTTTTTCTTTTTTTCTTTAGTAAGACTTTCTGGTGTCTGACTAGGTACCTGTAACGACTGAAAAAGATCTATGTACGAATGAAAACCGGGACCAACGGCTTTACATGCTTTCCGAGGCACGGGGTGTCAATAAAATCCTAAATAATAAAGCATGAATTCAAGAATTAACATTGGTACTTGCCCGGTTCGAACTCGCAACCTTATGCTTGAGAGTGCCTTAACTATAGGCTATCACGACACTTTTACAGTATTATGAACAATAAGTTAAATAATATATAAAAAATCATAAGTATTCTTTAATTACGAAAATAAAAACCCCTTGAAAAGTGCGAATTGTCACTTACGATGTTCTTCCTATAAAGGCTTGAAATGATCCGTACTGGGTATACACCCAGTATTACCCAATTTACCCAGTTGTTCTTGTACAGCTGTTTGCATTTGTGCCCAGTCTACTATACAGCTATAGGTTTGCGCCTCACCTAAATGGAACTAAACCTTAGCTGGGGATTCAGCAGTAGGTATTTCTTACATACAAATACCTATGTGTGTAAGAAATACCTACTGCTGAACCCCCTTTTTTAAGTCGGGAAATCATCCAGTTATGTCTCCGGCTCTGGAGCGAGAGGGCCCGTCAGACTTTTACTGACTAAAACCACACCTGTGTTCTTCAGTTTCCCTTTGCGTTCTAAGGGCGTAAACTGCGTTACGCGGTCGCTCGCTCGGTCCCATACAAAAGTGCTTCGTCGCGGCTCGCCGCGGAGGCACCCGTCGCGGGGAGACTTTTTTGCTACGTAATAATACATTAAAGTTCTCTATCGACACGACTACATATACACCGTTAAAGTTGAAATCGGAACTCGTCACGTAAATAATCCGCTTTCCGTAACGGGGACCGTCACCCACGACACACGCGCGACGTCACGCAACGGGTGCCTGTCGCGGGCGCATGCTTAACGTATAGTCTGCCCGAAGAAAATGACGGCAGCCCAGCCCGGCTGGGCCCCTACGGTTTGCTGACAACTCTTTGAGAAGCGCGTGAAACACTACGCGCTGTCGACGACTTGTGCTCGGTCTGGATGGTTACCGGACGACCGGAAGGCGAGCTACTCATTGCTCGTCGTCCGTAAGCTCGCACCTACTGTGGCTGGTAGTCGGGGTCGGGGTCGTGACGGTTGGGGCGCCAACGCCATGTCCGTTCCTTCACGCGTGCGATCGTCTCCTTCGCAAAAGAAGGCGACCGCCTGCCATTCCTCCTCGCTCGCGAGCGGTCGGTGCCACCAATCGCTTCCACGAGAACACGGCGGTGCTCCGCCCAAGCGGGGTACACCTCCACCGTGTCCTCCGGACGGTTCACTCGATGGTGACACCCGGGCGTTTCTTACACCTGAACCTGATGCTGGAAACGTCCCAACTTACCATGTCCGGTCCTCACCGGATATGGCGTCCTCACCTGTGTTATGCGGAAATGTAAATTGTGGCATGACGCCTCTTCAGCCACTCCTAAAAGAGCATGATTATGGCGTGACTTACCACCCTGATTATGGCGTGACAGGCCAGAAGCATGCAAAGCTATTTCTTAATGACATAGATAAGGCCAGGACCCAAAAATTATGGAGGTACAGCAGAACACAGCTCCGAATAATCACAGGAGCCTTCACGGGGCATTATGCCACCAACAAACAGCTCTACAACATGGGACTAGCAAGCGACCCGACTTGCAGGATCTGTGGAGAGGCAGAGGAGAATATGCTACACTTACTGTGCGACTGGGCAGCACTAGGCTCCAAAAGACTAGAGTATCTGGGCCAACCATTTCCTAGGCCAGAGGACTATAGGCTCAGCCCCATCAAGGCCATACTGGGACTCATGACGAAGGTGCACGGAAGGCTGGGGTTTGAGTAGAAGGGAGGGGGACTAGCACAAAAGATCCAGAAGGGTCGAAGTGCTCTGGTTTTAAGGCCAGCCCCACACAAGATAAGATAAGATAAGATGGCGTGACATACCACCCTGATTATGTCGTGTATTTCCATATTATTTATATAGAAATAGTGATTGTGGGAGGAAACTGGACTGTCACAATATAGAATTTGCTGGCATGCATGAAACTTGACTGCCACAACATAGAATTCGTTAGCATGCATGAAACTTGACTACCACAACAAATACATTGGCAGGCATTAAACTTGCCTACCAAAACATAGAATTTGTTGGTGTGCATGAAACTTGACTACCAAAACATAGAATTTGTTGGTGTGCATGAAACTTGACTACCAAAACAGAATTTGTTGGAGTGCATGAAACTTGACTGCCACAACATAGAATATCAATATATTCTATGTTGTGGCAGTCCAATGCCTGCATGGAAATTCAGTGTATATGAAGATGTTTATCTTCTAAAAAGATAAGGAGTCAGTCAATGTTGGTCTGCTGTAGAAGATGGGCACTGTGCACCGTACCAATTCAAAGGCATTTATCAATTATTATTTTAATAAAACAAAATAATAATAGTTACAAGATTTATTTTGAAGTTTTCTCCAACCTTTGTTTCTTTCTTTCTTGATATTCTTGAACATTATCAAACTTCCTTTTGTACAAAACTTTGATGGACTCTAATTGACTTTCATCAGTTTCATTGCCTATATTTTTATTTTCAAACATTTTTATTTTGTTACTTTCCTGAACAGAAATTGTTTCATTTGTTTTTTCTAATTTGTATACAGTGATTATGTACTCTGTGTCATCATACACATAAAGTGTGTTTTTGTGAAGTTTTATTGCGCTTGGGAATCTTTGCAATATTAGTTTTTCTTCTAGCTTGTGGCTAAATTGATTTTCTATATTATTTACAGTATAAATGAGGACTGCATTGAACATATGCACCGTTGCAGCCAATACACTAGTACTGTCGTCTATTTTAGATGTTGTGTAGTGTACAATTGGTAAGGTAGTAACTTCAATACCACCTTCATCCATAATATTTATAAAATTTTGCTTCAATTGATCATCATTAACATCATTACTGGTGTCTATTGTATGAATTAGTCTGCCTTCACTGTAGTCCCACATTTTTATAGTACCATCCCCTGAGGAGCTTGTCAAGAATTTATCACTGTGTGGCAGAAATTCTATATGGTTCACAAATTCTTTGTGTCCCAAGCAATATGTTTGAATGTTGTAGGTGTTGGGAAAGCAAGAAACTCTAATTTTTTCGTCTCTGTCACATGATATGACACACTTTGTATCATTTGACTGTAAAACATCCAAAAGTAAACTCAAGTGACCCAGAAGTTTTGTGCCAGAATTGTCTTTCTTTACGTCATATATAAGCACATCACCACTTTTATCTGCCACTAAAATCTGTGAATTATCAACTGTGAATCTTATTTTGCTAGCACTTCTAGGTATATTAAAAGTTTGTTCATGTTCTAGTTGAAGTACATCATAAACTAACAGTTGCTTTGATGTTGCTGTTACGACAGCAATATAACTGGAGTCGTTAGAAATTGCAATATCAGATATATAATCTCTTTCAGGTTGCTTGGGAATTAGCGGGATATCAATAATTTTATGATTTGAATAGTCATATAAATCCACATGAAGTTCTTTAGCTACCACAATATATTTGTCGGTTGCCACTAAAAGAGACATTATTTTGGGTTAAACTTATTACACTTTTAGTTCGATTTGATTCTTCAAGGCACAAACAATCAATGATTTAATTTATCTTACAAACTTTTTGCAATTTTTGCAGGTTAGTTTTTTTTTTTAATAAAGTGTGTTAGCGTGACATTTGTGACTATTTGACACTTGTGTGATTGTACGAATGAAGGTGTGAAGTGATTTTAGGCAGGGATCCAGCAAATAAAAATAATAGTTTACTAATGCTTTTTATTAATTTAATTCGTAAATTTTGAATTACAATCTAATTGATAAATATCGATAGAATTGAAGATTATACAAATAATTTCTGAACGAGTCTTCCGAATGTCAAAAAACCTAACGTGGAACGTGAATTAAATGTCACTGTCATTCAGTTCTATCTATTCGTGTTTATTTCTGCTGTAAATCTGATAAAATTATTCCTATTTCGTGATAATTCAAAGAAACTGTGTTAACAAACAAGAAGTATTAATTGAGTCGTGACGAGCTATAAGAGAAATAAATCATGGCTGCTATGATAAGTTCTTGGAATCCAGAAAAGAAACACAGCGATGTGGAAAGGTAAGTTACCTAAGGATAACATGGATTTGTTCTAAATATTTTATTGTGCGTATAGGTACCCAAAACGGTGACTTGTTTAGCGTCCATTGGAATCCTTTTAGCTTATTTATATGATTAATTTATTTATTATTCATTCAAATTAGTATCAAAAAGGAAATTTAACAAGGAGGAGGCAAATTTCACAGATGGATATGTATTTACCCTGCATACTTGAATAGCAAGAAGACGCTCGCCCAGGGTCGCAAGCTATCCAAGTCGCACTGTGTGGAGAACCCCACTCACCAGGAGATCAGAGATGTTTTGGTAGCAGCTGGACTCAGGGTGGGAGTTGAGAACAAGCTATATCCTAGGGAGCCAAGCAAGGTAATGTTTTGTGTTCCCTTTGTTTTATAGGGTTTTTTATTTTCTGAATACATCAGGAATAGAAATATGCATTTAAGAATAATAATATTAATGTTCAAGTATCTACATAACTTGAAACCTATTTTCATTTTATTGCCACCTAATTTGAATACAATAGGACTTTTGTGGTGTTTCTTATCACATTTTTTATTTACCATCATATCACCATAGTTAAAATCATAGCTAACCTAAGCTAACCTTACCGAAGCTAACTCTAAACATTTTGTAATGCTATCTTATATAATTAATTTTTATGATTTCAATTTTATGTCTTATTAGAAATTCATCCTTTTGTAATACCCAATTTCTTTTAATTTCCTTCAGGAAATTTTGTTCAGAGGAAGAATTAGAGTACAGTTAAAGAATGATGATGGGTCTCCTGTCAAACCAGACCTCCCTACTCGTGAAGCTGTAATGAAGCATATTGGAGAATCAATACCCAAACTGAAAACAAGACAAAACAGGTGATTATCAAAATATTTGCAGTCAACAAACTAGTTTGAAGTAGTGTTTTTTTACCACAAAGTTAGTGCTGAACTTCTTATGGAGGAAAAGTTGAAAATGCTTAGCTTCTGTCCACTACTTCATACATGTGTAAGTCAAATACACCTTTTAGCACATGGCAATAGTATAGCTAATTATGTTGACAGCACAATGGTTGAGTCATTGGCTGCTGAATGCTGCAGTTTTGATTCCCGCACACAACAAATCTTTTGCCTACCTATCTGTAGGTGAAATATTGTCCTGTGGTCTGGGTTATTAGAGTTTACATGTTTGTGAGCACTCATAATCTGCATTGTGGGGCAATGTTTTTAATTTTTTAATAAACAGCTTTTCATCAGAAAAAGAACTCTTGAATTATTGATTCCAGAGATAAGCTTTTACAAGCTATTTCTGGCATTTTTGATTCCAAAAGTAACCTAAGACATACAGCATATTTGAGTTTTCTATCAGGGAAAGCCATTACATTATCAGATTACTATAATAGAACTACTATAACTTCTCATATATATATTTTTTTCAGACCAGCGGATCAACAGCCACAGGCAGCACAAGCAAGCCAAAAGGGAAAGGGAAAAAAAGGACGCCGATAATTTTAATTGTTTAATACAAAATTAACTATTTGTACAAAATACTTATCTACTTCTAATATACATTTTCACAAAAAAATGTCTTTGGAAATCACAAAGTAACTAACACTAAGAATTTTAAAATTAAAACCACATCCAAAACGCGTGTTTGTGCTAGTGCACAAACACGGCACTAAGAATGGATGCGAACAGATTTTTCTGCAAATTTGTTCTGACCATTTTTGTGTTTCACTATGCTATAACCATCAAATATCATCATAACTGGTGACTTTTTCTTTGGGGCGTTCAACTGACTTGTTGTGAAGTTCAAGTTATTCACTGTCGTCATTGCTTCATTTCCTGTACGAACTTTTTGATTTTCTTCGGCAATTGGGCTACCTCTGTCAGTGATTCGTTGATAACCGGCGTTATCGTGTGTGACATTGACGGCGCTTTCTTCACGTACTTCTTTGGACTGTACAGACTCTGTGATTTCATTGACTTCGGGTATGAATCCTCGTAATCTTCGAAGAAGTTCTTGTAGAATTCTTCCGCTTTTTGTTTCGTTTCTTCCAGTTTTGAATTGATTTTCTCGATCGTGGTCATCGGATGTTTCTGTTTCCGAGGTGATTTCAGTATCGGTTTTATTTCCTCTCGGAAATAATCCGGTATTATTTCGAGTTCCGGTTGGTCTTGGGAGTCGAAAGCCTCTTGAACCGTCTCGTGCAGTACCGTCGGTATTCTCTTCATCATTTTCTGCACAGGACTCATTCTCTCCGCATCGGGTAGCATGTTCATGATCTCCATGATGCCTGGTGATATTTCCTTCAATGTTTCCGTGATGTGTGGCGCCGCTTCTCTCACCGATTCCATGATCGTCTCCCCGACCGCTAAAGGTATTTCTTGGAAGTAATACGGGTATGTTCTTATGCTGTCGGAAAGTGCTGAAGTCACGAGTGGTAATAATATTGGCTGTGGTGGAGGAAGCCTCGGTAGTGGTGGGAGTCTCGGTAGCAATCGAGACCGCAGTGGTGATAGGCGGGGAAAAAGTAACTGTCTCTTCTTGCGATTTCGATTCTGCGTATTCAGTATCGGACTGATGTGTTCCACCGGGGACTTCGAAAGTATCTTCAGAGTAGATTCGATTTCGCTTATATTTCTTTGTTTTGACTTCGTAAGACTCGCTCGAGTCTGTATTGAGAAGATTATCAAACAACAAACTAAGACTCTTAAGAAGTGGGATATATTTTTGTTTGAGCTCCTCATTTCCATTAATTTCGCGTTTCCTTGACTGATTCTTACGTTTGTATCTTGATTTTTGTAAGAATTTTAGCTTTCTAGGTTTCAGTGGGCTTTTGATCAAAAACGTCTTTTTATATGTAAGTGGTGATAGTATATTTCCACCCAGGAGTGTATGATCTGCAAATAAAAACACAAAATATAAATAAAATGCCATAGATATGAAATATTAATGATATGACAGTGTCCACTACAAAATAAATCTACCTCGTAAGAAACCTGATTCTAATCCTCGAAAAATTTTTTTAATCCTCGAAGGACTCGTCCTCAGGCGTTGGATTAGGGAGTAGCTTTTACTGCTACTTGCTGAAAACGAGGAAGTAAGAAAATATATACAGGCACGTTCATATTTGGTATGTTACATTTAAGAGTAGCCCGCCTTGTGATATAGTTTTTTGTAACCGTACGTGCCATAAAGGCAACTAAGCTAAGTAAGGGCTGATCCAGGGGGGAGGGCATAGGGGCTCGCCCCTCCCCTGACGGTTCACATGAAACAGAGCTCGAACTCTAAGAGATGAATTCTTGGAGATATGCAACACTAGAGGTGACAGTCCTTGTCTGGCGATCTGTAACGCTGCAGAAACCAATCATTCATTCTGTTGCTATGAAGCAACAGCGAGCGCCAGCGCCCACAGGGCCGACGCCTCGAGCCGATTTTGTTATCGCCATCGTCAATTAATTAAATAAAGACCCCCAGGGATTTTACGTGATGAATGAGCATTAAAAAAATAAATGATTGAATTGGCTTAGCTAGAGAGATAGGTAATAGGTATGTAAGTACGTATTTTTTGGTAAGGTTATCCAGATAACATTTTTCATTCAATTAATTAAAATCACACTTAGCGAAATTAGAGCTGAATAAGAGAATTGGACGGAAAATATTTACGGGAAGTGACTGCTGTCGGATTCATACAATATAGCTACAATCCTCTTGTCTCATCTTAAAAATGCATATTTTCGTCCTGCTGGCATCCTACTCACGCTATGTAAAAAAGACCTTAGTAGATATTGGAGTGCAACCTAGAGCTACGCTTCGTGCTACGATGGTGCTCCGTAGCACTATCGTAGCACGTATCACGGGACTATTTGTGGTGAGTTTTTTTAAGTTTCCTGAAACTTATAAAAAAAAATAGAGAGCGTAAACAGCCTAAATTAAAGTGGGAATGCAACAAATATTTTGCTTACAGCATTTGTCTAGAATTCGAACTTACCGCCTCTCATCTGACCGCTCGTGCCTATACTTTTCAACTATAAGCGCTCATATTTTTTTTTTTTTTCTTCTGAAATTTTGTAATATTGAACATAATTTGTGATTGAGATGCGATAATAGCTTGCATTTAGTTTTTTTTGCGGACACCACCACTCAAAAGTTTGCAATTTTAGTACCTGCTGATCTTGGCGGAAGTGTAGTCTCGAACGCTTCCTTTTGCTGCGACTCGGCTGTGATCACGTCGTTCAATGAAATCGTTTTAGCTTCCAGATCTGAAGAAAACATTTTTTTTAAATTAAAATCATTTTTTAAATCACTGAAGTCGGTCACTTACTTAACACTTACATTTTATAACAACACAATTAAAAATAATATAGTAGTGCCATCTTCGGATTTCCATTTTCTGTCATTTTCGCGACGACTCGAGCTATACTTAGTAAATTAGATACGTGCAGTCCTCACGATGCACTCATATTTATAAAATTCTTCAATAAATGCTGAAGCAGCAACGCGTTTTGTATTAATTGCACTTTTCCTTTACCTGCTTATATTATACTTTGTCGTTCAGTTATTATTATGTTACGTGATTTTAATCGTATATTCCGCACGTTCATGTATTAACATGAACGTCGTATACGTATATACTAAGTATTAGGTATCTGTTATTAATTTATTCTACAATCAAAGCCAACTTATAGGGTTTCAATAGCTATAATCCACGCTTGAACTTTAACAGTGTCTGGCAGCCGTCTTAGTTTAGCAGTAAGACAGCTGTAGTCTTAGGCGGGAATAAAGTATTCTTCATAATTGGACACGGATAGCGACTTCAAAAGCAAGACTCGGTTCGCCTAACGTTCAGCATGCGATGCGTCTAATTCCTACTATACCTATAGGTATAGGTACCTTCATTCACTGAACACCCACATCGTGTGACTTTACTCCAATCGATTTTTTTGTGGGGCTGCCTGTATTCTCTTGTAGCATAGCGTAACATAATCAGTCTTTTAATGTTCCCACTGCTGGGACTCAGGCCTCCTCTCTCTAGGAGAGGGAATGGGCTGTAATCCACCATGCGGGCCTAGTGCGGGTTGGTGGATGTCACCTGTCTTCGAATTTTTAGTTCTAGGACATGCCGGTTTCCTCACGATGTTTTCCTCCACCGTTTTGAAAGCAGTGGTGATGAAATAAATTACACAAAGTAATGCGTCTGGTTGGGTTTGAACCCGCGTCCTACAATTCGTAAGTCGGGGCCGTTACCACTCGGCCACCACTGCTCTTCTTATTCTCTTGTATATATGCTGACAAACCACACGATTGCTGCCCTGAAGGCCAACATAACTTGCGGGCTTTATGATATTGGGCCCTCATGCGTTGTCATCTAAAATTAGTTCACTAGGATGCGCTGCCTACCTGCCCAAATTATATTACACACATAAAATGTCATTGAAAGCATATGAAAAACAAAAAAACGTGCCAATAATATAGTGCAAATCTATTTATTTATTTATTTATATAGGCATACCAATGACTTATTTACTAAACATTGACTATAACATATTTACGAGGGCATCCTGTGTAAAAAAGTCATTTACAGGTATGCACAGCATTTACATTAGGTCTTATTAATTAATGATTATAATTATAATTAGGTTTAAAACTGGAAATTGACATTACAATATAAAACTGAAAACTAATGTACTAACAATAAATTAAAAATAAATTAAATTAAAATAACATTATTATTATTTTCAATTATAGATTAAATTACATTACATTATTAAACATTATTATTATTCAACCATATTATGAAATTAAAATATTATAAAATTACATTACAATAGTAAATATTACAATTATTCAATTATATTATGAAATTAAATATATTATAAAATTACATTATCAAATTATAAAATGAAAATTGAAAATTAAAAAAAACGAAGACAGAACCAGGCGGCTGATCACAGGTTAATCCTTAGGTATACAGGATGTCTTTGACATCGAAGCATAAACGAATACCATGGATCCAGTACATGATTCTGGAACCCCAGTGGTTTTTTTTTTGGGGGAGATCGCCGCCGCCGATATCCGGCACGAGAACACGGCGTTGCTCTGCCCAAGCGGGGCACACCTCCACCGTGTGCTCCACCGTGTCCTCCAGGCTGGCCACACAGTGGCGACACCCGGGCGTCGCTTCCGCACGAATCCGGTGCAGGAACTTCCCGAACTTACTGTGTTCGGTGAGAACCTGTGTCATGCGGAAGGTGAGGACGCCGTGAGGTCTTTCCAACCACGCCTTAAAGAGGGGCCGCCATAATTGTGGCGTGCCCAGACCCCCCAGTGGTGGAATTTTTCGTTTTTATCCTAATTAAAAAAAAACTTTACGTTTTTTTTATGTTAATCTGTATAAAATCGTTATTCTAACATTCTTAGTGAAAATAAGAATGAATTACTTTTAAAATTAAAAATGTCATCGGGATTGATTAGAATAACGATTTTATCTACCCCGATGACTTTTTAATTATTTATTTTTTTGTTTTTTTTTTTTCACTAAAAATATCATTGGGGTTGGTTCTCTTACAAAGCTGGGACGGGCAGCCAGTATACAATATTTATGATTGCACAAAGGTAAAACAGCCATCGAATCAATATTTCCATACACTTTGATGGCCGTTCAAGTAAGTTGCAAATCGATAGGCATTCGTTACATGGTTATCATTTTTGCAACACCGTGGGATTTTTCCATATCACTTAAACGCAAATGGCAAATGAAGAAATAGACTGTGTTTTAGTCAGTAAAAGAAGAAGTTGTTTGATTATTTCTCACTTCAAAAAAGATCTGGGCAACAATCAGCAAAAAGTAGATAAAGTAACCACCACCACCACATATTTGTTTTAATCATTACAATATTTTTGAATTTGAATAGGTACTTAAATTTCGTTTTTAACCGACTTCAAAAAAGGAGGAGGTTATTGATTCGGTTGTATATTTTTTTTATCATCATTTTTTTTTAAATGTTTGTTACCTCAGAACACCGTCGTTTAAAGACCGTTTTGCAAATATTTTTTTTCCCCTAAAAGGATATGCTTCCGGATTGGTCCCATTTTTTTTCAAAATCTAGTTCTGATTATGGGATCTATGAGGAATCGAGAAAACTCCTCAAAGGCATATAGGCAACCTTAAAGTTATTTTGATATTTTCATTGAGAACTTAAGCATTTACAGTCAAAAAGTAACATTTGATGAAAAGGACCAGAAATGGCCAACGGAACTTCATACTCAAATAGATATCACAATGAAGATAGTTAAGCGACTATGACAATACAAATACGTGAATGGCTCTGAATAGTTCCGTTGAAAATAGTATCATCGAAATGATCTGATGATGATGATGATGATGATGGAGCCGGAAGATAGGCACCGGAACTCCGTAATTAATAAATGTATCCTAGCCGTGTTTGGGCTTATTAGAATTGTCATGAGATGCACTTTGGCTATAAGGTACTATCGAACTGATCTGATGATGGAGCCGGAAGGTGGACGGTGGATACGGGACTTCATAATAAAACAATGTATCCTAGCAGTGTTTGGGTTCCAATTAGGAATCGTCATGAGAAATAGGTACTTACTCTGGCTATAAGTGTATCGCAACTAAAAAGTGTGATATAAAAATCTTTTTACAAAAAAGAAAAAAAACAATTTCACTAAAAAAAAACTGGACAAGTGCGAGTCGGACTCGCGCCCTGAGGGTTCCGTACAAAGTTACCTATGTAAATAGTTCAATTTTCGAATGGAGTCTGGAAGATTTTTTCGCATCGCAATTTTTTTTATTGTGACGTAACAAAAAATTTTCAGTTTTTCGATTTATTCCTGTACCTGTGCTATAAGACCTTACTTTATGCAAAATTTCAGGATTCAGCCATAAACGGCCGTATCTTTTTTTCGTTAACTTAGAAATTTGATTTTTTCACAGCTTAAAGAGACCGCAAACTTGAGTATATGGTTTTAATTTTAACTCAATACCTCCACGCGTCCCGAGATAAAGGGTCTTGACAGACAGACAGACAGACGGACGAACAACAAAGCGATCCTATAAGGGTTCCGTTTTTTTTTCTTTTCAGGTACGGAACCCTAAAAACACTAAAACGATCAAAATAACTTTAATTTCGGAAGTCGGTGTTTCTCGATATTGTTTGTTTCTTATTTAACACCAACTTCCAAAAATTAAAGTTATTTTGATCGTTTTAGTTTTTTTTTAGTAAAGTCGGTTATTTTTTTTTATAAAAAGTTTTTTGTAGCGGCTTGTCTGTAGCAACAGCAAAGTAAGCAGAAAGAAAAAATAACAAATTCCAACATTGTCGGAGTAAAGGGCATAGTGAATAGATACCCTGAGTCATTGTGAATGTATTAAGACGTGTCTTCCGGTTTCGTACGGAATTTCTCTCACAGATCACGTACATATAATATTGGATGTTATAACTACAATAAACTGGTAGGTATACAAATGACAATGTTATTCTTGTATTGGTATTTATGTTATTGTAGATTATATTTATTTGTTGAATAAATGTTAGTAAGACAGCTGCGAGCTGTAATCCTAGATATGTTTAGTATTCAGTGGACCTTTAAGCTAGAACTACACGCCGATCTCGCGTCGGTCTCTATACATTTTATATACAAACTAGACTTGTAGAGTTAGCCTTGATCCACGCCACGCGACGTCGTTCTACGTACAAATCAAATATAGCTTTAATTTGCAGTCTTTTGTGATAGTCCAAATGTGAAAGTAATTCTGCCTGTTTGTTACATTTCCAGGCTTAAACAGCTGAACCAGTTTTCGATAATTGGGTAGAAAACCATCAAATTACTTCTTCCTCGAGTGAGGGAGTGTCAGAATTTTATTGACTTAAACCTATCCGTGTTCCTTCAGTTGTCCTTTGCGTTTCAGGGCCGCGGTGATTCATTCCAACAATCCGGCAGTTGGAGAAGGCGCTGAGGTCTGATGTATCTCTGTTAAAAAAACGAGTGTGCTTATGACCACACGACTGAAGTGAAACTTCTTTCGCTCCATCTGTATGTATAACTTCCGTTCGCCTTGCCCGATCACACTTTTCGTAACGCTTACGTCACGCGTTCGCCAGCTTACTCCCCAAGTCAAGCGTGCGTAAAGAAGTTTCACTTCAAAAGTAAAATAAATTATCGTATGTCTTTTCCATAGGACTTACGAATATACTACGCAGGCAGAAGCTAATAGACAGATATTATGTAAGTATAGGTATATAACAATATTGGTTGGTGAATATTGGTTGATTATTATTATTATTATTAGAGTCCGTCCTAAAATTGACTCAACATTTTAAAATATCGATTTCAAATGAACGTACAGACCCGCTATTTTTTTAAAAACTGATAATTTTGTAGATACTAATTCTTGGAAGTTTAAAAGTAGTTCTAACAGACAGAAGTGAAAAATTAATAAATCCCACACACTACACGATGTTTTGCGCTTTTTAAAAAGCGCTACTACAACAACTGTTATTTGCAGTTAGGGTGATAAATTATCACATAAAATTGTAGATAATGGCTCTTTTATATCAAATGTTTCGATAAATAATAAAATAAGGGCAGTAAAACAAAGGAGTAGCTGCAGGGTCGGCCATCGTTAAAATATTACGATCGTCCAATATCGAAGGATGAAATCTTTAATCGTATAGATCCGAGTTTTACGTGGAAGTAAAGTGGGCTCTGGCGGCCGGAACAAAATAGTTAGATAAGTCCAACAACTTATAGCCGAATAAATCATATTCCCTAATGCCATAAAACTAATCGAGCTTATAATATTTGAACGACCCTATAATTCGGCACTTCACATCTTATTCTGCGTTTTTATTTTTCTCTACGAGGACATGAACCGATTAATCCATTTTTCTACCCAATTTAAGACTAAATATAGGTACAGTTCTATTTAAGTATTAGGTACCTACCTGCGCAAGTACTGCTATCTAATCCGTAGATACTCAGATATATCAAGATTTGTATGCAGAGCTTCCCAAGTAGATCCACTCACTAGGATTCAGAGCGTTCCATCACAAATTTCTTTATTTGAGTTTGTGAGGCGAAGAACGTACGGCTCCCTTCAACCCAATTTATAATATAAATGGGGTTTATGATATGAATTTATGTAATAAATGGGGTTGAAGAGCATGTTTTTTTTTCAAGGTGAGCGATGTGGCTTATTCTATAGTACCTACCTGTTTGTGTAACTTTGACCTATAAAATTATTGTTATAGTAGGTACCTACATAACTTAGACCTAATAGATTTGTAGCCAGCCACTCTAGGTCTAGTGGTCACTGCTGCCAAGTGTGAGGGCCAAGGCTTTTTTTTTTAAATCTTTATTTGGAAAAAAAGGTTTTAATCGCGGGGCGATTATGCCAACCTTGTAGTTTTCCAAACGAAAAAACATAAAAACAGGTGGTTCTATGATCTTAACTTAATTAATTTAAGAAACAAATAATATAACTGCTGCCCAGTGTGAGGGCCAAGGCTTGTTTACGAGTCGGGAAAATTATTATTGCGTTTTTCTATCTAGAACTTCTCAGCAGTAACCTAGAGTCTAGAGCTGTGCCCAGGTGAAGGTAATAGAATCGCCTTTCACTAAATAGGATTTACTGGCGAAATATCAGTGTATTATACACCTACACCTTTGCCTGACTCTTCAGCGAATATGGGCAAGATGTGTGTTGGTAGATATCTACCAGAGGGAAAAATCTGGAGAAAAGATCATGCCAGGATGACAGACAGTAAAACAAAGTCCAGCTGCTTCAATTCCAAGTTCACTATACAATTCTATTGAGTAAGTGGATCACATGTTTGTTAACGCTCAATAGGTTTTTTTTTAAAGAATAAACTGTAGGTATAGGGTTCAACATATTCCCACCGTAATGTGATATTGTGACCTATTTGCACCCATTAAGTACCTATGCGAAGAAAAGTTTTATACACTTCTCATCAGAAAAATCGAAAGTTTATGTTTTGTAAGGATTATCAGAAAAATGTGTATTTTTAGGAATATTATGTCGTTTATTAGTGAATAATGTGAGGTTTTCAAGTCCTACTGTTAATGTTCTAAATTCAAAATAAATTTTCATTGGTTTCGTATTTTGTTTAAAAAGTAATTTTTGTTCAACCAAACACATTCGTTCATATATTTATTTATTATATTCTTTATTGCACCAACAAAAATACAGGACAAACACACACACACACACACAACACATATGTAGTGCGCAGCAACAATATTTCTAATAATAAATAATAGATTTCCGACCAGTCAACCCATAATATGTACAGGCTTTGGCGTTAAAAGTGGATGTTTGTAACCTGAAAAACCAACGTTTAGTGAAACATTATTACTATATTTCCTATTATTATTATTAATTATTACCCGTATTGTCCCACTGCTGGTCAAAAGTTTCCCTCCATTCCTTCCAAAGATCACGATTCCTCGCTTCCTCTTTCCAATTCTTAAGGAAGGCTTCCAGGTCGTCCCGCTAGGCCGCCATCTATTTCGTGGTCTGCTACGGCCCCGTGTCGCTGTGTCAGAGCACCAATCCTGTGTTGTAATTGCCAGACATACAGCAGGGTATACCGCCGTTTGCCCAAATTTTATTTACCCTAATATCATTTGCCATAATAGTTAACAGCCATAATATTATACGACGTAATATTCATTTGCTCTTATTTGCTATAAGTCACGTGCTAGAAGCTTTGTTTCCCATAAAGTCACTTACCATAGCATCATTTGTCATAATCATTGTAAGCCCTAATTATCACATGCCTTAATTATCACATGTCCTAATTATCACATGCCCTAATTATCACATGCCATAATTATCATATGCCATAACATAATTTGCCATCGACATTGGATATGTAACGGTTGTTATATCAGGAGAAATTGGATGCAATCGGGACTTCAGGGCACTCTTTTTTTATAAACCACACAGAAGTAACCAAGCCCACCATCAACCATGCATAGAATATTTTAAGGTTTGGCTAGGTCTATTCATTCGCTTCGCTCGCTCAAACGACCCCGCCATCCCCTTCGTGGTTATTTTTTTATAAACCACCCAGAAATAGTTTGGTTAGGGGCATTTAAATGTTATGTCTGATAATCATTATGGCGTTTAAATATTATCATTAAAAATATGAAAAACAATACGTATGGCACTCGTATCTTATGTTATCTCTTATGGTATATTGTTTTCTGTTATTATTTTTAAGTTAAGTATTACTTTTTTATTTTTTTTTATTTTATCGTTGTCCTGTGCGAGTCCCAAATAAATGTTTTCTTTCTTTATTTCTTTCTTTATCTACGTTTCGGGCAATTAACTTGTATGTCATGTGTCTTTTAGGGCAAACAAAACATTCGGACAAATTAAATTCGGTTAAATGAAATTCGGGAATATGATGATTATGGTATGTAATTTTCGGGTAAACAATAGACAACCATGCAGCAGACATGTCTTGCCCAGTCCCATTTAAATTGGGCAGTTTTTTGAGCCCCATCAACGATTTGCATTTTGGACCTTAGTGTAGTGTTTCGAACATGATCTGTTATAATTATAATACCTATATAACTTTTATTATTTGATTACAATATAATCATATTTTAATTTTATAAATTGATTTAAAAAACTACATAGCAAACTTAAATATTAACTATTAATACTTTCATACTTTACATAAGTACATAGTTAGGTTAGGTTAGTGCGAGTACCTACATATAGTACAAGAACACAAAATAAACTCAGGCGTCGAAGTACTCCTCCACATCGCTGTCATCCGGAAATGTGCCCAGAAGGCTGGCAGCATTGCCACGTTGAACGGCAATGCTAATTCTTTGGGCGAAGAACTAGCCAGCCCTCTAGTCACGCTAAGTGTCGATCAGTCGGCGTGAAATAATATATGTTATTTTTAAATATTATAATATAATATTACATTATAATAAATAATGTCCTTGAAAAGGATACGCGCATTCGGACCCCATGACCCAAGCGTTTCGACCCCAAACGGCTCAAAATTGTAAAAATGTATAACTTATATTACCTGTTATTACTTACTTAGTACTAGACAACTGATAAACATACTCATATATTTCTAAATACATACATATTATAGATAAATTACACACAGACACAGAACAAATGATCGTGCTCATCACACAAACATTTGTCCTGGGTGGGAATCGAACCGGAGGTCGTACCTCCGGCATAGCAGTCGGGCTCACTAACCACTAGACTAACAGGTCAGATATAAAGATCATTCTTAGAAGCCTTCTTAAGAAATGTTTTTGTTTTATAAACCAGTTTCTAATAGATCTTTATTTAGAGTCCTACACCTACACAATTTTCTTTAAAAAACAATATGGCTAATTAGCATCCGATTGGCTCAAAACTTATCACCATTCTTCTATATTTATTCACTAGTCGGCCATTTTATTCTGCGGTTGATAAAACGTTCGTTTTATTTGTACCCAAATCCAAAGGCCCGCCGCGGCTCGAACGCTAGTGGTCGGTTACTTCCTCAATTTACGAGCGCACATAGCCCGGAGTTAGTATCGTTGTCGTCACGCTTCGTATATTGTGCATTTATATTTCAACCAATATACATTACTTACTATTTGTTACGAATACTCGCCAATACCGGAGTTTTTATTCGTCTTTGCACTGTGGCTATTTCTTGATTAGTTTATGTTTTGTTGGAAACTTGAAGATAGAACTTACCGTGTAAAATAGGGGAGTAAAAAAGTTTTCCTGCCCATAAAAGAGAAAGAAAACCACTAAAGCTAAATATCTAAGGGGTCAAAATTCGTAACTCGTAAGTATAAAACAATTTCCCCAGAGTTTGGTTTCTGTTAAACATTATTATCAGTGTTCATTTTTGTCTGCTATTTCGGTATGATGTTGCACGAAGGGAGCCGAAATTCGCAATTTGAACCAAGAATATCGAGTGCACTGTATCTAAACAGGCTGAACCGCCAGAGAGTCTTACCACTGTACGATAAACGGATTTGGGAGGGTTGGCATTATTCCGCCCTAATAGAGTGATACTTCTTTAGGACCATTCAGGAAACTGACGACACTATTTGGTTTTGCCATAAAAAGTTATGATATCATATTTGCGGTATCAAAATATTACGAACAAATAATGCTTTCCCTGGTAGCCTCTCGCCTTTGATAATAATTTCTTATTTTTTATAGTTAGGAATAAATATTTCAGCTGACACATTTATAACATTAGTTACTTTTATTCGTACGCTACTTGCTTTTGTAATAAAAATATAAACAAGCGGCACGGAATTATTCAATATGTGTTGTTTACTCAGGTTCTACTAGCGTCAGCAAAACGCTTTCACAAATGCGTGACCGAATATTGATGTTGTCAATAAACAAAAGATGAACGTTGATTTTACATTAGAATGCAATTCACCGTATTTGTTCAAAGTCTACTGAGGCATGTACCGTGGCTATAGATATCGCCCTCCTAGTCAGTTTAAAACAAAGCAATGGAAGTCGCAATAGGGAGCTGGCATATTGCCTCAGTTCCAAGTTTTACTGCCGCTATCTCAGGCTTTATGCCTTATAAAATCTGCTGCCGCGACCACGCAAAATCGCCGCCAGCTAGAAGTATGACTGGCGAATAGATATTATCGCAATTGGTAGGTAGTATTGTTCAATGGAGAACAGCTTGTATTTCAGGACTTTATTTTCTTTACCTTTCTTCAACCTATTGAAGAGTTTACGACTCGGTTTGTTTGTTGTTAATATCAACACTTGGTATGTTGAATTTCAGCTCCAACTTTTCCCTATTCAAAATTATTGTGCAAAGTATAAATTACATTTTTACCTGTTATCTATGTTTTGTACATTCGCCACGTCAATTAAGTTAATTAATTGTGAAGGGAGTAATTTAGGAATATTACAAATAAATTATTACCTGATTAAATTGCACTAGTTACTAATTCACTACAAAAACAGTGTCCCGTTATTGAAAAAACCCTGAGTTGTAGGAGGTAGGTATACAATAAAGTTATACATACCAAAGGCCAACTTTTTGTACACAAAACTATTTACAAAAATCTCGGTCCTAACGGCAAATAAGGTTGTTTATACGTCCACGTCCCTACTTGCAAACATCCGCAGGAGATGACTTGGGCGAGTCCACATTTTATATCCTAGCCCGCTTTACGTCCGTCTCTCGGTAGTCCAGTCCGGTTCGATACCGATGTGGCTGGCTATTTTATTTGCACGCAAATTCGAAGGCTCGTAACATGGCCGGAACTGATGGGGTCCCGGTAACGAACTCCACACTCGTATGGTCCGACTTATGACTTTCATTTCCTTTTACTTCGTTGTAACCGTTACAAGATTCTTGAGGGAACATTGTAATATTTTTGTTTTTCTTCGATTAATTTGTTCAAATTAACAGACTTGTATTGTTTACACTTATGGGCAAACAAAACAGTCTGTTTACTAAAAACTAATTGATTTCAACTTGAATGCCGATAATAAACTTTCAGAAATAAGTAACTGGGTACTTAAGAACGAAAACGAAACGATACGAAATTTGGTTTTGGTATGAGAAGAGTAAGTGCCTACTTTGATTTTGATTTTCAGAGTACCTACTCTTCTCATTTCAAAACCAAATTTCAGTCCCTCGAATATGTTCCTGAAATCGTAAAAACACTGTCAACGTAAGGGTAAAGGCATATTTTGTATTGAGTACCATCCCCGGCAAACCGTGGCCATTGAATCCGCAGAATGTACGCCCAAATGTAATAAGGAGAGGCGATAGGATTCATAGATAGGTGAACAAAGACGTGACGCCACAATGGGAGTTGCTCTCTCCGTATTGTCTATATTTTTGGTTTAAAACATACAAGCTTTGTGTGCCTGATATACAATTTCTGTTTAGGAAATTATGTGCTTGGTTACCTAATTTCGTTTTAGTGTGTGTTTCATGTAACTTCCAAACGTAACGCAGCATTGTTCAGCCAGAGAGTGTAGTTGGGAGTTTCAAATGTAGAACAGTCATTTTATTCGTTACGCTTATTTTGTTTAGATTTTAGAGGTGCAAAAAGGTTTAGTAAGAAAGTTAATCTATACGTTACTGGAGCAAGTGCACTCTATAAGCTGCGGTCGTCTCTTATTTTTGGGTATTAGAAAATCATGGATATACTTTGACGAGAATCACAGCATTTTTTTTTTATGTGGGAAAATCATCTAATGACAAATCTCGCTCTTGGGCGGGGCGGGAGATAGTGTTAGACTTATACTAACTAAAAACCCACTCCTGTTCCTTCGATGCCCTCGTCCCAGGGCCCCGGGTTTCGTTTTTACACTATCCATGGCCTCAGCAGGCTTCCGCCCTGCTGGGCCCCTACGATTCGCTGACATCTCCCTGAGGCGCGCGTGGAACAATACGCGCCGTCGAAGACTCGGGCTCGGTCCGGACGGTTACCAAATCATCATTAGTAATTAGAATCACAGTAATAGCAAAGTCTACATTATAACATAATACATATTAGTTTTATATACGTTTTTATTCTTGCTTTGTTGCTCTGGCAAAAACTTTGACCTATATTGCGTTAAATTCGTTTGATATGAAACCATAATAAGTGAACATGGAAAATTGTAATTTCCGACTCACACGTGGAAATTTTGGAAGCAAACAAACTTCTGCGTTCTTCCTGCTACACTCACGGTTACTGTTACGTTATATACGTCTGAGAATATGAGTTTTTTTTCCTCTAAGACATAATTTTTGTATAGGAAGAAATCCATAAATGCTGGGAAGGTTAAAGAATTCGGGCGAAGGGAACTTTTATGTGCAATATCACGTAATAACGGTCAGTACAATACCTGGGTTTGTGTTACAACGTATAAAATCGTATGAAAATTGATTTTCACGCATTAATGTGTCAGTTAGAGTATAGGTAGCTCGCAGCATCCGCGGCGAGGGCCTTATCTCTCAGTTTATGGGCGCTAGCATCCGTTCGCGAGGCAGGAATCGACCGTTACAACCTAGTTAGAGCAAATATTCAGCTCGTATTTAAATATTCTCCAGTACAATCTCGGCTTTATCTTCTACGAGGGATGTACTACATAGTACGTACAACAGAAGGTACCTGTGTTTTATCTTTAGCACCTCTGCTGCTGTTATTGTGCGCTGCTTCATAATGATTGTCGATTAGGTTTAATAGAACTATAAAATTCCTCTCCGTCAAGTAAACTGTTTCTTAGCTACTTACGTTCTAATGTTGTGCGAAACTGGAGAACCAAGTACCTGCCTGCCTACAATTTTTGTGTAGATTTATTTACTATAAGAGCGGCCAACTCGAGGTAATTTCCATACAATCGCTCTTACGTGATTAGGATGTTATTACACATCTTTCTCTAAATATTTTGGAAACACAGATATCTTGTGGATATCTAAGTTTCTACTCAAATAAAAATATTTAAAAAAATGAAAATCTTGCACATTTTTTCGCGTTGCCGCTTTATCAAATATTGCGTTAGATTGCGTTGAATGAAATCCATCCATGCTCACGTTGACGATAGTCATCTATTGTCAACGTGAGCATGGTAAAAGCCCGTAGTGAAGCCCTCTTAACAGATCCAATAAAATCTCTATTGAAATATAAAAGAAGACTTATATCTATAACATGTCAATAAAATATTCAAGGAAATAAGAGGTTTCTCTAGCGTTTTGTACAAGGACAAATATCATTCCGAACATATTATGTGTGTGAGATGTGTCGGTACCTACACACACGTCGTACTACTTGGTACTACGTAGGCTTTCGATATCGGTACATAGGTGCTTAATATTTCATGTGCGAGTCGGGCCGGAATGCGAACGGAACAATTTGCCAATAATCCTATCCCGGGGCAATAACTGAGGTGGCGCCCAGCAGAAATGGGTGTTATTGCCCATGAATGATTTCTGCGCAACTCATAAGGCCGACTTGAATTCTTTCTGTATTGAAATTGCGTATTCCTCTTTTGTTTTATTAACTTATTTGGTCTTATTTTCGATATTCTATTTTTACACCTGGCTTTCATCTTCATGTCAGGTTTTCTCGTTTTGTCAACCTTCTAGAGTTTATCAGGTTATCTAGGTATTTCTAGGGTTCCGTACCTGAAAAGGAAAATACGGAATCCTTATAGGATCACTCTGTTGTCCGTCAGTCTGTCTGTTTGTCTGTCTGTCAAGACCCTTTATCTCAGAAACGCGTGCAGGCATCAAGTTGAAATTAAAACTGTATACTCAAGTCTGCCGTCCCTTGAAGCTTTCAACAATCTCAAAGGAAACAAAATTCATAGGGTACTTCCCGTTGACCCAGAATCCTGAAATTTGGCATAAAGCAAGATCTTATAGATATAGGAGTAAATCTGAAAACTGTAAATTTGTAGTTACGTCACAAAAAAAGCTTTTTTTACAATTCGGAAAAATCTTCGTAACTCAATTCGGAATTGAACTTTTTTCATGTGTAAGTTTGTGCGGAACCCTCAATGCGCGAGTCCAACTCGCACTTGCCCTGTTTTTTTTAGTTGTGGTATTTTATGGCCTGACCATTAGAACCCTAAACTAGGCAAGGAATGCCTGTATTTTGGAAGTCCATTGATTCCTCCTAAATAACAATGTCTAACTTATACCTACTAATTTACAACACTAATGTATATTTTTGGTAAATATATAAGTCCTGTATTTATGTAAGAGCAGTGGTGGCCGAGTGGTGACGTCCTCGACGTGGTGATGACGGCCCCGACTTACGAGTTCTAGGTCGCGGGTGCAAACCCAATCAGGCGCATTACTTTGTGTAATTTATTTCATCACCACTGCTCTTAAAACGGTGAAGGAAAACATCGTGAGGAAACCGGCATGTCCTAGAACCAAAAATTCGAAGACATGTGACATCCACCAACCCGCACTGGGCCCGCGTGGTGGATTACGGCCCATTCCCTGTCCTAGAGTGGAGGCCTGAGTCCCAGCAGTGGGAACTTTATAAGGCCGACTATCCTATGCTATGTATTTATGTGGAATATTTACGGTTTCAATAATTTTTTCTTGTCTCGTTTCAGAATAAATGATTTATTATTAGATACTTATACTTCAGATCTCATCAGAAATCGATCGACATTAATTCCTGTCCGATAAATACGCAGTGCTTTAAGTAGTTCCACACAATACCATAATTTAGCTTAAAATAATGAGAAGCCCATTTAAAGCAATGCAGTTCATAATTTATACAAGCGGGTTTATTACCTCGTTATTGCTAAACGAATAGATTTTTCGTCTGCAATTTTGGTCCAGGTTAATAAATCAATTTGTCGAGCACAAATGTTCTCTGCGAGCAAAGTCCTGCGGAGGACAATATGCTCGCTCCATTGTGGCTGCAAATTCAATTTATATTCAGATCTGTACAGAAATAGAATTGAAACTTAGATTGCGGCTAGATACTGGCAGGTTTATAATAGCGAGCCGCCAGTGCTACTGGATACTACTAACTAAATGTCCTAGGCGAAACTCTTAACTTTAGGGCCCCAAACTAACCTCTTACAAACTTAGCATTCTCTAATTTAAGTATTTAAACGCAAATAGGATTGATTGTTTTATTAAATTCCTGCTTTATCTAATTTAGATTTTAACCTTTACATAGCGTGACGATCTGAATCGGCTGAACGCAATCTCTTCCCTGTCCGCAGTATAAATAACCGACTGACATACTAAATATGCGCGGTCCATCCATGAGAAATATTATCGAACGAAGGGAGATCGAGCATTTTATCTTATTGCTGGGAATAGGCTCCTTCATATTTATTTGATTATACAACGATGTATCTACGTCGAATTTTGGGCGTATGTTCCCCTATTAGGTAGCTATAAATTATGAGCTAAATGATAACGCTTATCATTAATACAAAGATTTATTCGAGATAACTCCACGTAAGGGATACGGAGGACGACCGTAATGTACGTTTTATGTACATTTATGTATAATATTAGAGATGAATTATGATGGTATGTCGTGAGATATGCTCGCAGACATCCAATTATAAATAGATCGTAGAGTGGATGGATTGACGAGACAGCTTGAGATAAAAAAGGGAATTGGTTGTACACGGGAAATACATTCGATTAAATATAATAAATATTATATGGAAAATACAGATAAGAAGTGGAAAGTTTTTTTTTGTTAATTGATATGTCCTGCCGAAGTGTGGGGGTCTTTTAGGTAAACGTGGTCTATCATCGATCACACCAACGCTTACCATCAGATATGACAATGATCTAGCGTGAGTCTGAAATAATATTTGAAAAAAAACTGGGCAAGTGCGGACTCATGCACTGAGGGTTCCGTACAAACTTACCTATGAAAACAATTCAATTTTCAAATTTAGTTTCCAAGATTTTTCAGTATCGCAAAATATTTTACAGTTTTCATATATTTTCCTGTACTTGTGCTGTAAGACCTTGCTTCATGTCAAATTTCAGTATCCTAGGTCAACGGGAAGTGCCCTATGAATTTGGATTCCCTTGAGAGTGTTGAAGCATACTTTTTTGTGACATAAACGGCCGTATCTTTTTTTTTACTCAGAAGTCTAATTTTTTCACAGCTTCAAGGGACCACAAACTTGAGTATATAGTTTTAATTTCAACGTGATACCTTCACGCGTTCCTGAGATAAAGGGTCTTGATGAACAGTGATCAAAAACATGTAGGAAGTGATTTTATCTATTGAAAAGTATTTATTTTTATTTTCTTTTTCTACTTCAAATATAGAGATGTTTCGATGGCAACAGTAAGTTCTGAGGTCCTCAAAAGATGAACGGAAGTCGTATTAAACATTAATTTCTTCAGAAAGCCTGGCTGTGTTCTGTGGGGCCGGGGGGGGGGGGGGCACATTAGATAAATTAAAAGTGGACAGTGGTGTTAGGAGGAAGTCACAACAACGCTGCAAACGTTCATACTCGTAAGTGGCCACTAAACTTTATTGTAGTGTTTACGGCCAACGAAAATACTTTTATAGACATTTTTCGACACAGATAGGAGATGTGCGGTTTTCTTATGTATTATGGACTGCGGTAAAGGAGATTTGTTTCTGTTGCAGAGCGAAATGGAATAGTTGTGAGGGCCCAGGTGTGGTTGCAAGAGCCCAGCCGTAAGCATAGATAAAGTTTATTTATGTATTTATGCTGGAACAGTCGTCATCAAGTTTTGTTCGTATATCTTGGTAAGACAGGCGTATTTAGACGCAACCATAGCAAACGAGATCCTACTCTCCGTACCTGGCCAGTTTAAATCCCGAGAATTGTGTTTTCACTATAATCCTTTTTTGTATATGTTATGGCCCAAGTGATTATTAGGACATTATAAAAAGTGCCCGTACAGTTTGAAAAATAGCCAATGAAGGCAATGTGATAAAAACTATTGAAATAATCAGATCGTCCATGCATTATATGTATATGTCGTGGCCAGATCTTAGAATTGATCGCTTCATGATAGGGCCAACTAAAACTTGCCATATCGTTAAAACGCTAACATTTGATGATATGTCAATCCTCGGTTGGATATTCAATTATATGATGTAGGACTTCAATGATAATAAAAGGTCTAAAGAAAGTAGGCCAAACTAAGATTGAAATATCATCAAACTTTAACGTTTAAAACGATCTGGCCAATTTTACTTGGCCATATCATGAAGTGATCATTTTCTAAGATCTGGCCTCGACATATATATACTTATCTAATGCTTATCACCTATGGGGTAGGGTGATTAAAACCTCTCTCATTATAATTTGACACCTATTACTTCAGAAGTCTAATCAAAAATCTATAAGTATATAACCCATAATTAGTTACAATATCTACTCGTAGGTAGTCCAAGAGCAAGCGAAGCGAGCTCGGAATTGTAGGGCACTCCGACACGGATAGTTTAGGTTAGAAAGGGATTCTTCGTATTAGGTTACTTTAAACGCCCGTTGATAGAAATAGGAGGTCCCCGCTGGGGGCCTCGGTTGATCCTACCCAGGTACCCATATAAGTAGATCCTACGAAAATGTATCAACAACGATTTTAAGCAATGATTTTGCCGAATGAGAAGTCATTTTTGAAATTTCCAAAAGAGCCCGTTTTATTCAAGTAAAATTAGAATGCTGATAAATAAAAAGCTGTGGAAAGGCGATCAAATTAAAAAAAAAAAAAAAAACAATATAAGTAGTCTCTACCTTTACTCTAGCATAAAGTTTGGATAAAATCGGTCCTAAAAACATTTGTTAGTAACGACTTTGGTTACGGCAGAAACGGACTCAATAGTTCCCGTTACGTCTTTGATGTGGAACTTATCTCTATTTCGCATACAAATGCCGGAGATGGCACATTTTCAACATACAGAGTTGTATCCATGCGTATAGTCTTTCAAACGTTTAAAAATAGCTCTCAATGAAATTAAAATGTATCGAACTGGTGGTAAGGGGCCTGTAGGAAGGTGAAATAAAGATTTGAAGAAGTAAAACAAGGTAGAATCTGCTAGAAGTCTATTTTTACTACAAAGGTAGGTACGGTTATAGATACTTCTGTGGCTATTACTCGTCTTTTAGTACGTACTTGCGTCTTTGCTTTCAACTCCTCCACTGTTCGCTTTATTAGCTCTGCGGTAACTCAAATAATACAAAAGTAATGAGGCCGAGGTACTTTCTGCAAGGAGGTTCACTTAACAACGTTTTATTTTTAAACTAGCTTCTGCCAGTGGTTTCGTCCGCGTGAAAGTAGTTAATTACCCCAAAGGAAAAAGTCATACCTATCTTATGTTTTATTCCGGGGCATGGTTTACGCATGTACCAAATTTCATAAATTTCTAAATCCATTCAGCTGTTTTAACGTAAAGAAGTAACAAACATACAGACACACGCACGCACATAAATACATATATAAAAACTTTCACCTTTCTAATATTATCTTCATTAAAATGAAAGAACTCATTATGTTTTCTCGATTTTCTCCGAGTTAACTACATAGCTTCATTTGGAAATTACAAACTTCGAAACATTGCCTTTGTAAGGGGATTAAAAGCTTAAGTTACATAATTACCTTTCACAAAATTTTCCTCAACATTGCCTATTGGTAAGTAGGACTTAACTTTCGAGTAAGTATTTATAGATTTCCTATAACAATGGAAACTTTGTCTATTCTTTTCCTTTCTTGATTGGCTTTTGACGGAAGGCAGAATTTTTTTTCGTAAAAAAAAAACAATTATATTATGTTTGTCCTGTATTTTTGTTTAAGCGGTGTACAATAAAGAATATAATAAATAATGTTATTATATCGGCGGGCCTACTAAGACTTTTTTTAAAAATATTATTGATAGGTTCGCGCTTGCCCTCTATTTCACTGATGGAAAGCGATAATGTGGTCGATGATAGAGCTTACTTGCCTAGAATTAACGAATGTTCATATTTCCTGCAAGCTTCAATTTTTATATCTTCTAATAAATATAAAAATCTCGTGTCACAGTGTTTGTTGTCGATCTCCTCCAAAATGGCTTGACCGACAGTACTGTTATGTGTCTGAGAATAGGTCTTAAAGTATTTTTTACCCTGCTACCCCCAGCCCCCATTTATTTTTATACGGCTCCCCCTTTGATAATTTATATGGCTGAACAATATTTGCTGGGTCAGTTTGTATAGGTAGGTATATGAATGAATAAATTAACTACCTACAGTGATACGACGCTCTATGTCTGTGATAGCGTTATATTGTCCCTTAACTTAGGTACAGTGAACCTTTAGAAGTGGTTGGGTACCTTAACGCCTATTTTCCCTTGCACGTTAAAGTTCAAGTTTTACAAAATTAAACTAGATGGCGTTGGTTTCTTCACAGCTAAGTAGCGACCAAAGGCAATCTCACAAAGTATAAACTTGACTTTTAGTTCAACAAATAATAGACACTTGCGTCATCATTGTCGTCAACAACTGATTGTAGTTCATAATTTCATCATTCAAACTAGAGTCATGTTGACCTAGTGGTTTAGCATGTGCAGATAGATGCGTAAATCAGTGAGCCGTGAGTTCAAATCTCACGTAGTACTCACACTTTTTGTAAGTTATGAATGACAAACTAAAGAAATCGGAAGGAATATTATATCAAAGTTAACAAGTGGATATTTATTTCTAATATAATATTCAAGTGGGTAGTTACTCAGCAAGACGACAAAAATGCTGGTAAACAGGCTCATCAAACAAAAAAGCACTATTAAAAAAATAATATGTTTATGTCTTACAATTTCTTATTCAAATTTAACAATCACCGCTTATTAATCACCGAATAAGATTATAATATTATATATAATTTCTTATTGAGGCCATAGCTTAAGTATTCGTTTCCAATATTGAAGAGAGTTGAAGCTTATGTAACCTTAACAAAAACAAACAAAAGACCAGATAATTTTATCACAAAGATCAAAAAGATTAAATGTAGGCTAAAAACTATAAAATTGCACAACAACATATCAAGTGTTCATAACTTTTTAAATGTATTAATTACGGATATTAAGTTAAACACACATAACAAGGTCTCCAGTTAATACAGAGAATAAGTACTGAGTGAATAATATTAAATCAGTATTATAATTATTTATTAAATTGTAGCCACAAACAAAACCGTCCGTGTTCACTGGACTTAAAAGTTTTTTCATGAGTAAACATGATATTACTCTAATCAAAGTTTATCTGATCCAAAGCAAACTGCAATTTTGCCCTTTTATGGTTTTCTGTAAGCAAGCCTCCGACGAACAGTGCCAACGCTTGTGTCAAATAAACTAGCATAGTGGTTCGTCGACAGATGTCCGTTTTCTTCGTATACTCCCTTATCATGGTTTGACACTGCAAATTATGTTTATTAGTTTTAGTCTGCCAGCTTTTTGATGGTGTTTTAAAGAACCCTCTTCTTCAAATCGTCATATCCATAGAACAACTTTTTTTCTCTGCAACAATAAAACATAAATATATAATACCCAATAATGATTATTATATAGGAGTTTTTTGTTATATAAAAGAGTTAAAAAAACTACTTACATTTACACTGGTCTCTCTGGCGTCTTCTGACAAGTTTTTACCTTGATTATGCTTAGCAATTATTGGAGCTCTTTTTACTAAATCTATATAACAATGCATATTTACTAATTTTGGTAAAATAAGTAGACAATACACCTGGTTAAAAAAAAAAAAAATTAACGAAAGGCGCTGGGACGAGATAATCGCAATTAACTTGGCAAACAAACAATTGAGCTTAGTCATAATTTTTTGGTCTAAGTATCATTTATACTCCATACTACCTACTAGTTATTATTTATAAATCCTTACTCAACCTACCCTCTCAAGTTTGAAAACTAACACATAGATAATCAAATATTTATTATTTGATTATCTATGTGTTTTTTTTAATAAAATTTATGTGTTTTAATTTATATAATTGATATTCAATTTTAATATCTTCATCTCTTTAAAATAAATTATAAATTATTTCAATATTTAAAGAAACAAAAAGAAAGTACTACAATAATAAGCATTAATTAAGCACAGCGACGCCATCTATTAACAGTACAATGTAATGTTATCAATAGCAACATTTCAATCTGGTTTTACGCTAGATGGCGTCATTTCTCGCTTCACACGATTTTATTTCTGTACTTACTATGGACTTTTGCTTCTTTAGTGTACGTACCAGACACACTGAAAAATTTACAGTTTTATAAATCGAAAGACGATTATTTCATGGTTAGAGTGAATAGGCTCATAATAAACCAGCGCGCTTCACTGCTTACCATCAGGTGGGATCACTAGTTTATTTTATTTTGCCATATTAAAATATAAGTATCCTACAGTTACATGATGACATTTTGAAAATGATAACAAAAGTAAGTCATGAACTAACGTTCATGTAAAGCAGAATTATTAATTTAATTCATTTCCCCGTTCATTTTGTGAATACCTATCGGAAAAATGGCTGCAAAGTAACTATTTTAAAATTTACTAAATTCGGATGGAAGCTGAATTTGCAGTTATTTTAATAGGTAGATATCTACTAATGTATGCAAAAAATACTGGGTGGTAATATCCGAAAACGAACATTTTAAATAATAATAATAATATTCCACAACTAACACACAACGCAGCCTAGTCTCAAGCTAAGCAGAGCTTGTGTTATGGGTACTAGACAACTGATAAACATACTTATATATTTTTAAATACATACATATATAGATAAATTACACCCAGACACAGAACAAATGATCGTGCTCATCACACAACCATTTGTCCTGAGTGGGAATCGAACCCACGACCTCCGGCATAGCAGTCAGACCCACTAACCACTAGACCAACAGGCCTGAAATGCTGAATTCATACGGTTTCATACTATATACTGTAAAAGGAGAAGATATTTTTGTATTGGTTGTGAAAAAGGATCAGCTTGATGTTTGATAAAGCCGGTTAAAGTATTAAAGATAAAGATAGGGCCTAGATTTTCCGCTGACGCAGTGTCGGGAGTCGGGACGTCCCGCGAAGCCACCGTTTTGTATATTATCTCGTGCTACAAATCACACCGGATGTCCCGCCGAGGGGAAATGAAAATTGAGATACCGGAGAGGCATTGTTCCGTGAAAATATATCTTCTTGATATTCTCAGGGCGCGGGACAGCGCCGACGCACGGATATTGCGATAATGTTACGTCATCTCGCGAGATAAAAGCGCTTTTGATATCCCTCCGGATAAATTTTCACTTTCACACAACAACGTCTCCACAGCTCCCTGAGATTTGCTACTACAGATTTTCCGCTCGTAAAATTGTTCATCCTGTCAAACAACTAATTCGGATGTTTATTTGTTTATATCCTGCCTGCGGCTTTCTTCTCGTGGTACTTGAATAAGGACGACCAAAGAATTATGTTAAAAAGTTGAGTTATGGATGAGCTGTAGGTATTTTGTCCAGGGTTGCGTTATCAGCAGACCATTTGTCAACGTTCGACGCTTCAGAGTCCCATGCCAATGTTGTCAAGAAGGGTCCATCCCCGCGTCAGAGGACTCGATTTTATCGCTAGTTACTTGGCATGTCTAGTCAAGTCCCATGTGGGAGAATTGGCCAAAGATCTGTCTGCTCGACCTGAAATGTAAATAAAACCGGTCATGTACTAGCATTACTTCGAAGAGTTCTGTAACATTGGGGGACCTTGCTTCTAGTGCAATTTCAAGATTCCAAGTCAACGGCAAGTACCTACACAATACTTTTTGCGAGTGTAGAAAAATTCAGCATTAATAAACCTTTCTGCGTGAGACCGACTCGGTCTTGACCAGTTTTAATTACTTTTTGATATAGTGGCCATAGAAATACACTTTCTGAGAAACTATCTACCAATTATGGTACGAACAGCAGAGTAGTAATTGGGTTCCGTTGATTATCCGTTAGGTACTGAACCCAGAAAACCTTGGTTAGCATAAACGAAAAGCCTCTCACTTTCACGAAATTAATAACAAATCTAATATATTGCTTCGCTACAAAGTGCGGCAGTTGATTCATTAGACACTTCTGTTCCAGATGAGCCTATAAGGCGCAGATCAATTCGTGATAGATCGATTGACCTAGTTGGCTCCAGCTAATTGATGAAACTTCCAAACTCCGCTAGATTGGCGCGGTTAGGTTATAATATTTTATGACTAGCATTAGACATATTTTACATTGCCCAAATTGAGTTGGGAGTTCGTGTTGCTTTAATAAGTCAGCGTTTAATTTACTGGAGTTGGTAGAACTAGCGGTTTCCGCGATGGATAGGTCCCATCCTGTTTTTGGGGTTTTGAAAAAGATGAGTCAAGTATTTTGCTCTAGTACAAGTAGTATATACGAGTATATGCGTGTATGTGTTTTATTAGTTATGAATTGTATTACTTTTGTAATGAACTATTTTATGTAACTATTTTACCAAATTGTAACTCTCTAAATGTATTATTATTATTATTATCTATAAGTAAATAATACTCACGCCACAGACTACCTGCGTATCTTTCTCCTTCTCAGTCAATACTATACAAAGGTTGTCTGTAAAAAAATCTCTTTTAGTAATAAGAACACCCATTAAGTTCTGACTGTATTTTTTATGATCATTAAAGTCGATCGATCTATGATTCTAGTGATATACATAAATATACGTGTAACATGTCATATAGGTGTTTTGAAGGATCCAGAAATTATCCCCCATTACCGTTTACGACGAAAACTTGAATGATGAAATTCCAAATGCTTTTTAGTAGTTGGTAAACTTTTACGAGCTTTAGCTCAATTCAGTTTAATAACATCGAGCTATTCAGGAAGAAACCCGCTTGTAATTTTTGCATCTAATCTGATACGTTGCCTGTGGATCCAATCGACGAGAACGGTGTACCTATGTACCTGTAGTGTTGTACGTGCCTTTCCCTGCCCGTTATAGGATACCAGCCGAATGATTGAAATTTTGATGGGTGGACAGAAAAAGGGAGGCCAAAGGGAATATGAATGGATTGTGTGAGGGATAAATGTGAAAGAAAAGAAAGTGATTGAAAATGTGACGATGTGCAGGACAGAATGGAAGAAAAAATTGTGTTATGCCGACCCCAAGGAGGGAGGAAGGGTATTTTTTATTTTATTTTTGGAGGCGGGAAATCATCTAACAGAGGCACATCAGCAAAGCTTTTTTACCCGACTGCAAGAAAAGAAGAGTTATGTTTTTCACACGTATCTTCTATGTATGTATGTCAATCTACAAAGCCTTGATCTCAGGCGCAGGGTAGCCAGCCTTTCGGTGTTGTACAGGATGCATTTAGGAAAATGTGCGCGCGAATTGCATGACTTGATTCCACCATCTCATTTCTACAATCGGGCAATCCGACGAACGGCGAGTATCCACCCTTACGTTGTTGAAACCTCTACAGTCCGAACCATGCGTGTCGCCTCGTCGTTTATACCGCGTACATCGAAGGACTGGAATAACTTGCCTGCTGCAGTATTCCCGTCCGATTATAATTTAGGTGTCTTCAAAGCTAAAGTGAATAGGCTCTGCATCACTACTTACTATTAGGTGGGATCGCAGTCAAGCACTAGTTTATAACAATTAAAAAAAGTATGTATGTATAATCTTTATTACCTCATATCTTCCAAACGGATACACATACATAATAGGAACGGATTTACATAATTTTACTGCCATATGGGTATCAAATTAAAGGGCTCATCATGAGGATTTCAAAATGGCATTATGACCATATTAAAAAAATTACAAAAGGAAATATGTTATTTATTATCTACTAGCTGTTACTCGTCACTTAGATGCTTCCTTTTTTTGAGGCAATCGTGTAAAAAAACATTATCCAGTTCAAAGATATATTCTCCCCTGGGTACTAAGTCCTGTTCGCGCGGGAAAATGAAAAGTGGCTTAAGTTACTCCTTGTAACATCAACTATCTGTCAGCTGGGTGCCACGCCACTAACGCCAAAATTATGGTGGTAAGTCCCCTCTTTGAAGAGTGGCTGGAGAGACGTCACGGCGTCCTCACTTTCCGCATGACATAGGTCCTCATCGAAAATTGTAAGTTTAAGAAGTTCCTGCACCGGATTCAGGTGGAAGAAACGCTCAGGGGTCTCACCATTGTGCGGACCGCGCGGAGGATACAGCGGAGCTTTCTGTGGAGGTAATCCCTGCACGGACGGAGCACCACCGTATCCTCATAAGGGGAAATCGGCGGCGGTGACCTCTCGCGCCGGGCTTAGTCCAGGCCATGTTCCGGAGCGAGGGGAAATGGGTGGCGAATTCTTCTGCGAAGCAGTAATGCTAGTGATAGACAGCCGTAATTCCGACTGCCAACCACCGGAGGCACGGGCTTTCGGACGACCTGCAATGTGTAGCTCGCAGTGTGGCCGTCCGGCTATTGTCCGGCGCCAAATCGTCGACAACGCGTCGTGTGCAACGTACTATGCGTTCCTCAAAGAGATATCATGTTCTAGGACTTTAGACAGGAATGCTAAGACGGATATTAGACGGTATTCAAAAAAGGATTTGGGATTGGACTTGTTAGGTAGAGCAATTATTTGAGCATCTTTCCATGAACATGGAAAAATACCGCTAGATGCAGAAAAATTGAGAATATGACAAATGACAGGGAGGATTATGTCCAGTACCCGCAGTAATATTTTACGGCTGATACTCGCTTCCTACAGCATTGGAAGTAATTGATAGTATGGTCTTCTTAACATCACATGTAGAATACTGACCAAATACGAATGGCGATTAACTGGGAGTTGAAAGAGATGAAAGATAATCTAATACATTCAATTTCAAGTTAAAATTGGACGAAGCTTTAAAATGATTATTAATCGCATCGATGTCTAAATCTTTAGGAATCGACTTTTGTCGGGTTTCACCGACCTCCAATGATCTAAGAAAATTCCAAACTTTGTATGTGTCCCCATTTTGGATAGAGTTATGAATATGTTGGCGTTTATTATGACATTTGTAGATCCATAACTACAACTATAATGTAACTACAATCAAAATATTATAATCTCCATATTCTGTAAAACTTAACAGTTTTAAAGAAAGAACGTTAAAATACCGAAGTTGCGGTAACAATTTATCATTGCGCACAAAGCGTGATGATAAGACGGCTTGTCCTTACTAAGCGCAGGACAAAGGAATGCCGCGGGTCGCGTCGACAACGCCGACGCGCCGACAACCAACAAGCAAAAACCCTAAGGATTACAAGCTTTTGCTAAATATTTACCTAACACTTGCTACCCAGGACGTTCTACCAAGATAAGAGACACCTTTAAGCCTCCATAAGAAATACTTTAAGAGCTTAAACTATGTACTTACCTGCGCTGGTATTTAATTCTAAAGAATTAAACTGAAATTAATCAAGCATCTTTGTAACTCGTGAGGTATAACAAATGTGAATGCTTATAAGATTAACGCGAGTTTTTAATTTTATTTTGCGTTTCATAAAGTTTGTCAAACCAAAGTTCAGTAGCTGTACGTGATTCTAATAGTAACGAATGCTCAGAAAACAAAGTATCTTTAATTCAAAACCAATGAAGCGATACTTATACGAGTACAGAATTTACCTCCGAAATAGCCTTATCTCGCGTCCACAGGGAACTACAAAGACCGACTTCGTTTGAATTTAGAACAAATTTTAAACTAAGTTGGTTCGGCAATCGCGCGGTGGTACTCGTATGGTCGCGTTCACATTCTGCTGAATGCAAAGAGTGAGTTGCGTTCCTAATTCTGCATTTTTTCTACGACAAAGTTAATTGGAACACGGGCGTATTTAGCGCGCACTCTGTGATTCTGTTTGTATGCAGCGGCCGGCACTCGCGCGGAAAATGATCCGCGTTTGACTCGCATAAGCGTTAATGATATTTCTGCATGAATAAATCCTCTGAGGGTTTATTTTCCAGTGGATCAGAGCTGAAAAACTGACAAACTTTACTTGCTTGCTTTGATTTGCTTTTGACTTCCTTCAATGACCATTCGACGTTCGTTTTATTTTTTAACGAACTTGATTTTAGTCAGCTTTATAATATTAATAATTTTATTTAATCCTACATGGGTCCAATTGTTAGTAAAAAACTTAAACTTTATACCTATATATATTTAAATATAATCTATATATATATATATTTATGCATTGCTTTAAATCTTAAGGGTATGAACAGGTAATTTTAACCCCAGAAAGGTAATCTGCGCATAATTAATGCATGCATGTTTACGGATTATTGGTCTATCTCTCTAAATAAAGAGAACACACGTAAGTAGTGTATTTAGGACATGCTAGTCGTGGAGCTCCCTAATGGCGTATATGTCACATGATAAATCTCAGCAATTTGTTTCAACCATGTGAGTCAAAATGACGCATTAAAGTACCATTCGAACCTCGGCTGCAGGCTGCGGATGTAGGCTGCGAATGCAGGTAGCACACGCATGACACGCAGCCGTTGTCTGCATCCGCAGCCGGGAGTGATTCCGAGTCTGCCTGCACGTGCTGCCAGTCGCAAATCTACGATTCAATCCTTTATGAGCGCTATCGGTTCCAAGTAGCGATTATTTTGGACTCGTCTAAACAGGTTGGAGTGACGTAACTTCGTGCGCATCGACTTGCAGCCGCAACTAGGCGTGGGAAAAGTGTGTCATCTTTGCGATTGGAACATTTGCATCTGATATGTTCCGAAACAGTGATATGTATCATTTGGAACATTTAGAAAATCGGCTCACAAGATATATACGGAACATTTGGAACATCGCCACAAAAGAGACAAACGGATCATTTGAAACATCGACTCACATGATACAAACGGAACCTTTGGAACAACAGCTCAAAATATACATATAATATACTGATTGTCATGAATCGTGATCTGTTACGTTGCGTCATATACAATAAATACATTTTTATTTAATTGAATTTTGATTCGAGAATAATTTAAAGCAGATGTTTTAGTTCAGGTCATTAATTATGTTTACACTATTTACGTTACAATTTGAATTTTAAAACGTCAACTGGTCATTTAAAGTAAAGAGGTTTCAGTGTTCCAATTGTTCCAAATGATGCATTTAAAACATTACTGATGTTCCAATCTTTTGGAACACTAAAATGTTTCGAAACAGTGAGTCGGTTCAGTACAGAGTTACCAGCCGCAACACTACTGGTCTGCGATCGGCTGCGGCTGCAGGCCGCAGCAGCACTCGCAGTCAAAGCTCGGTAGCACACACGTAAATTAAAACAACACAAAAAAAAAACGAATACAGAATTCGTTGATTTTTAAGAAGTATATGAGAGGTACTATGCCAGCGATACAATGATTATTTCATTTAAATAAAAAATACATTTATACTCCATCTGTTTAGGTACCTACTTAACTAAACGTAAACAATCTTGATATGTCTTTTTATTTAAATCTAGCTTCTGGCAGCGGCTTCGCCCGCGTAAAAGTAGGTTTCTTCATACAAACTTTAAACCCCCGTCTCGTTCCTTTAGAGGGTGAATTTTGGGAAATCCACTCTTAGTGCTCACCCACGTCATAAAAGGAATCATTGTGCAAAATTTCACGCTCCTAGTTCCAGTAGTTTCGGCTGTGCGTTGATATGTCAGTCAGTCAGTTTCTCCTTTTATGTATATAGATAAATCGTATAAAAGCCATACAAAGATTATTTTAATTTTGTTAATTACCTAACATCGGTTTAAGAAACTATCTAATTGTAAACATTTTTCATTTTTAGATTTGTTTTAGATAAAAGACATGTTAAGATTGTTTACATTAATTAACTACCTAAATAAATAGAGTATAGGTAACATCATGTTTCATTCATCTACTTATTTAGTGCCATTTTTACCCAGGATTATCTTTTAACTAAATAAAAATATGATTATAAAATAAATAAAAATTAAAATATTTTTCAGGGGTTAATGTGTGCAGTGAGCACACATTAACCCCTAAGGAGTACCTATGCCTCATACATAAGTTTATTAGATTTTTTTAAAAATTCATTCAAGCTGGCCGACAAAACAGTACCAATATTCAGAAGCAATAACTATTCGGTACGCATACGAAAATGATTTTATTATGATCCTTCCAGTACCCGTTCCTCATAGGGAAATACGACTAGGTGTATCTAACAGTAGACTCGAAAGCGGCTAATTTGCGTCGAGCGGTGTGTAATGGAGCGAGTCATTCCCGCACAAAGCGCTACTAATGCGCGCCCGTCCGCTGCATCGGTCCGCAATTATATTTGCATACGACCACCTCTTGGTCCCACAATGACACCGGCCATCGGACAAAAGGTGAAGTCAACGGAGTTACTTTAAGGCTCTAAATCGAATGGCTAAATGAACTACCGACCAGGTAAACAATCAGAGTTGCGCTAAAAAATCACATGAGTTTGTTTGCGATCGTTGCTTCGCTGGATTTGCTTCCTTTGATAGATCCACTTCTATAAGTATTGTTAAATTACCAAACAAATTTAAATTACCAAAGAAATAGCAATTTCAGGTTACCCTAAAATTGCTATTTCTATTAACGCCACTAGTGTATGCTAGTGGCATTCTTTATTTAGTTTGTGGGTAGTCCTAAAATCAATGTTGTTACAAACTACACGAAACTGCCTCGCTTGCAGGAAAAGAGTGCTATTACTACCTTAATACTTTCGCACACTCAGTGCTATGATTACCTACTTCTATTTTAATATTTTATTAGTAACACTTTCTATACGAGACAATTAATTACTAATGAACTTATTTTTCTAAAGCTATGTTGATTGTTAGGCGACTATTCATATATATTTAATTATATTCTGTACCTATGAAAGTGCCTGGATAGTACAGAAATAAAATCATGTGAAGCGAGAAATGACGCCATCTAGCGTAAAATCAGATTAAAATTTTGTTATCGACAACATCACATTATACTGTTACTAGGTGGCGTTGCTGTACTTCAAATGCTTATGCTAATGCTTATTTTTGTTATTTCTTCTTGTTTCTTCAAAAATTTAAATAATTTAAAGTTTATTTTAAAGACATGAAGATATTAAATTTGAATATCAATTTATAAATATCTGATTATATATGTGTTAGTTTTCAAACTTAAGAGGGTAGGTTGAATATGGATTTATAAATAATAATTAGTAGGTAGTCTAAATAATACTTAAACCGAAGATTGTGACTAAGCTTAATTGATTGTTCGCTAAGTTCATTTCGGTTACCTCGTTCGAGTTCCTTTCGTTCAATTTTATTTTTAATCAAGTGAATTTATCTACTTGTTTTATCAATATGAGTACGAATTTTTTGTAATATCGATTTAGTAACAAAATCTCAAATAATTGCCTTGCCTCTGACAAGTTTTTATCTTGATTATGGATAAAAACTTGTCAGAAATAGCCAGGGAGACCGGTGTAAACATAAGTAATTTTATTTATACTCTTATATAACAATAAACCCACTATAATTATAATAATCATAATTTTGGGTATTAAATATTTTTGTTTTATTGTTGCAGAGAAAAACAGTTGTTCTATGGGTACGACGATTTGAAGGATTCTTTGAAACACCGTCAAAAAACTGGTAGACCAAAACTCAAAAAACATGTTTCAGCGTCAAACCATTTTTTTTTTTTTTTTTTTTATATTCCACAACTATCACACAACGCCGTCTAGTTCCAAGCTAAGCAGAGCTTGTGTTATGGGTACTAGATAACTGATAAACATACTTATATATTTCTAAAAACATACATATATAGATAAATTACACCCAGACACAGAACAAATGATCGTGCTCATCACACAAACATTTGTCCTGGGTGGGAATCGAACCCACGACCTCCGGCATAGCAGTCAGGGCCACTAACCACTAGACCAACAGGCCAGTCATTGTAAGGGAGTACGAAGAAAATGGATTCTGCCGACGAACCACTATGCTGGTTTATTTGACACAAGCTTTGATACTGTCCGTCGTGCTCTTCATAGCGAAGGGCTGCATTATCGGAGGCATGCTGTGAAACCCTTGCTTACGGAAAACCATAAAAGAGCAAGATTGCAGTTTGCTATGGATCACATAAACTTTGATTGGAGTAATGTCATCTTTACTGATGAAAAAACTTTTAAGTCCAGCGAACATGGACGCTTATGTTTGTAGCGTCGAGATAATACGCGATACACAAGTGGTCATGTAGTGCCCAATATGCAATCTGGTCATATAACTGTGAACACGTGGGGATGGATGAGTGCAGCTGATCCGGGAGAACTTGTCAGAATACCAACTCGAGCAAATAGTGCAAATTATATAGAAGTGCTGGAGGAGATCATGTTGCCTACAGTTCGAAATGTGTATCCAAGAGAAGAATTACCACAGATAACATTTGTAAAGGATAATTGTCCAATGCACCGTTCCCACAGTGTGCAGGCTTGGTTTCGTCAGCATAATGACCTTTGCGCTATTCCTTGGCCTGCTAGATCACCGGATTTAAATCCAATTGAAAATTTATGGGGTGTCTTTGTTCAACGGTGGAATAATCAAAATGAGCGTACTCCAGACGCGTTAGAGGCTCAGTGTTTACAAATATGGGAGAGTATTCGTGGTTCCAATTTGTGTAAAAATTTGATTAATTCAATGCAAGCTGTTATTGACCAAAATGGTGGTTACACGAGCTATTAATAATCTATAGTTAATAAATTAATAATATTTACTTAGTACTTATTCTCTGTACTAACTGGAGATCTCGTTATGTGTTTTTAACCTAATACTTATAAATATTTAAAATAACTTTAAAAAGTTATGAACACTTCAAGTTAAAATACAACATAATTTCATTTTTTTTATGTTACCTACTAACCATTTGATATTTCGTTGTGCAAATATATATTTTTTAGCCTATATTTAATCCTTTTGACCTTTGTGATAAAATTATCTAGTTTCGTGTTTGTTTTTGTTAAGGTTACATAAGCTTCAATCCTCTTTCCAATTTTGGAAAGGAATATTTAAGCAATGGCCTCAAAAATAAATTATATATAAGATTATAATGTTATTCGATGATTAATAACCTGACAGTTAAATATGAATAATGAACTGTAAGAAATAAAACATCTATATTTTTTCAATAGTGCCTTTTTGTTTGGTGAGCCTGTTTACCTACTCTTTTATCCTTTTGATGAGTAGCTACCGACTTGAATATTACAAATAAATATCCACTTGTTAGCTTTGATATAATTCCTACCGATTTCTTTTGTTATTCATAACTTATAAAAAGTCTAAGTACTACGTAAGATTTGAACTCACGGCTCACTGATTCACGCATCTATCTGCACATGCTTAACCGCTAGGCCATCATGACTTTAATTTTAGTGATGAAATTATGAACTACAATCAGTTGTTGACGACAATGATGATGCTTGTGTCTATTTTCTGTCAAACTAAAAGTCAAGTTTATACTTTGTGAGATTGCCTTTGTTGGTCGCCACTTAGCTGTGAAGAAACCAAAGCCATCTAGTTTTATGTTCGAAAACTTGAACTTTAACGTGCAAGGGAAAATAGGCGTTAAGGTATTCAAGCATTTTCACAGGCGTCTGTACATGAAACCAGAACGTAAGCCTCTACTAACAATATATGTTACTTTGTAAACAAAAACTGACGTTTAAAAGCTCTTGTTTCTCATAATTATGAGTAAATTAACGTTCTAGGTTTAATTTAAAATTCATCGTAATTTCAAGCTGAATTTTCAAAGGGTAATCTTAACTGGTGCGTTGAAAAGTGGGCGGGTCTGGTAAAGAGAGGAGGTTATTTACAAACATGTTGGTTTGTGAAATATATATAAAATACATAATAAACTTCTTATTAAAAATATTACAAACAATAAACAATAAGTAAACACGTAAAGTCAGCGTCGTGTTCCGCTGCGTGGTGTCGCGTAACTGTCCTCGGAAACGTCGATACACGACACCTTTCGGCCAAAAGTCCTCTCTCAAAAAGGTCTGAAGATGGTGTGATGGAACTCGTATCATGAACAACTTGAAGTTGGTGTCGTGGAGCGAATCTACCCTTTTGACCCTCAGAGTCCAGTTGTTCTTCATCTTCATATACTCCACGACTTCCTCAACTTTCGTAGAGTGATGCAGACGCGAAATATTGCTAACTACTACTACTAGGTATAACTTCTGATGAGGACGTCCAATTCATAGTCTTGTGACGTATCATATTGTCATCACGTGTCACGCTCACGATATGTCTAGAATTATTGGGCAAGTCGTGAGACTTGTTGTTGCCGGGATGACGCTAAATAGAATATAATTACGCTAGTAAGACCTATGTAAAATAATAGATACATCTGCTCGTAGGGCAGGACGTGCCGGGACTCCGGAGCGCCCAGCCAGGCTACTCCCGCTGTATATGTCTCTAATAAAGCCGGAACAACGTCACAGCTTCTACTATTAGCAGATGCAAATTATTCTATAATACCTCGCTTATATTATTACATAACAGAACACTCGCACAACGTCTACTTTAAAACCATGTTTATTTTACCCACGTAAGGCAGACTTACCTACGGGTGTATAACGCTATATTTATGTTAATATATCATTTATCATCTCACTTTGGAAGTAGGTAATTAAATTGTAAGCGTTTTCTAGGTATCTGCTGAGTTTACTCTGATTTCCATATAACGAGTCGATTCGAGGCGGTTTTAATAACGGCCGTAAGTCAATATAAATTTTATTGTAATTCCGCGTAAGTCATTATTGATAACAGATCCGTGGCGTGGCGCGGACGCGGCGCGGATGATACTAATAAATATGCTAATGTTGGCGTCCCTGAAGGATTTTCTCGGATTTTCATCTCCCCTATACCGATGACGCAGACAAAAATAAAACTGGTGGGTACGAGTATCTTGAAATATGGCCCTACCTGTGAAGATTTGCTACACGGGTAGGCTACCTGTGTTTCCAGTAAAGTTTCAATCACCCGAGGCATTATCTTGAACACTTCTAAACATTGCGGCCGCACCTTCTCAAAGTTATAGCCGTACCCTGAAAAAATATACCGACGTTTTACTTCGATCGGCTGTTCTGGCTTTAACAATAAACACCTGTTTTTACTTTATAATCGTTGTAGAAAATTACCCTACAACAAAGAATTACAGTGTAACTAATTTGGATAAACGACATATTTAAACTTTAGAAACGTGAAAAACATTATTTTTATGAAATGAATTACAGAATAGTGTTAAGGTCTTGTCTATCGAGCCGGCACGACCGCAACATTGTAGAATGTTATGTAGAAGTGAACGCTCTATGGGTGATTAGTAATAGGGGTCGCTTCCCTCCCAGCTTAGTTACCTGCCTGGGCTTACAATACCTATCTCCCGTTACTATACCTAGACCTAACTGGTACAGATTTTAATGACAAGGGCGGGACGATAAAAACAATTTGTACTCTCGACGGTGTACCCTTTTCACCAGATCAGCATTCCGACTAAGTGGGTTCGTTAAATTATTCCCATATCTACGTCTTCAGTACTGCAAACGTGGAGATAAATATTTCTCATACAAAACCAATTTGTCGTGGAGGCGGCAATAACAATAAAAGTGCAGCATCGTAAAATTGTTATAGCTCTAGCATTTTAAGGATTTTTGATTTGACGTGAGAGAAGGTTTACTTAAAATATTCAATGTCGGATTTTTCGGTTTACGATGTACGAAAAAAGGGAATTTGAAGGCCTCGTGGGAGAGAAGTGCCTATTATATTATACAGTCTACATATGCTAGACGAGACGAGTGTTACTGTAATCGCAATTTAATGAGATTTTTAGAGCGTAGTCACAGAGGTAATGGATTCGTCGTTACGAAGATTCACACGTGGGTTATCGCGCTGTTACACAGTAATCCGCATATTAAAATAGATGTGGAAAGAATATTAGTGTGGAACGTGGTTTTTTAAAATAAGCCTGCACTGTTTTGGCCAAGTCTTATCGGGATTGCTAAAAGCATTCGTTCTTTGGTTTGTGTTATTTGGGAATCGAATAAAACAAGTTACAGATTAAGTTAGTAAAACAGCGCTCATTCGGTTAGCGAAAGTCAGAATCAAATAAAACGCCGAACCTACAGGATCACACCTTTTTTTTACTTGGGAAATTATCAAATAACTTCTCCCGCTCCGAGTTCGGCGAGTTCGGCGTGTCAGACTTTTATAGACTAAAACCCACAGTGTTCCTTCAGTTACCCTTTATTGCGGTTTCTTTTCGTAGGTTTTCTGTGTGGTATATCTGAGTAGTTGCTTTCGCCCCCATCATTTGGGGCATTATAACTTCATCAGTAAAGTCCTAATGAAATGAAGTACACGCCTGCTTAATCTGGCCACGTTACGGTTACGGTTATTAATAATTTAAACAATCACTGCCAACATAAAGTTTTTATGAAGATTGGACCGTTCCGCGTTCTCTGAATTTTCACACACGAGGGGGAGGTTTGCAATTGTCGTTTAAACGTATGTTCAGTACTTTGAAAATTAATATTTTTCTCGTCGAGAACACTTCAAACATGAGAATGGCATATTTAACGTTTAGCGGAATTTAATATGTCATAAAACGTTATTTATATGCCGTTTACGCGCCGGCGGCGGAGATTTCATCGGCTCAGGGCTCTGCCTCGGTACCTCAGCACTAACGGGTTAATCTCATTTATATTATATTTTCGGATAAAGAAGTAAGAAGCTTTCTTATGTAGCACTTGGGTGAAAGTGGAATATCGGCTGCCGGATAAGTAGTTAAAATATCTTGACGTAAATCTTTCCATGGAAACTATCCATGTTTGTGTGAACGTGAAAGTTAACTATAGGGTGCTGTTTTTGTAGGTAAGGAATAAGGTTCTGTGTTCTGTAGTTTTATCATGACTGGAGATTTGTAACATTAAATATGAGCAAAATTATTGTAAGTTTCACTTTAGTTAAATATTAATTTTATATGTGCACATTTTACTGCACAAAATTTAGTCTCAAGAGTGTTTTGAATGTGAAGTACTATTCTCCACTACGAAAAAATTGCAGCCAAAGCAGAAAACAGTCAATAAGTCTGCTTACCCACTAAATACAAACAGCAATTTATTTTTAATGTAATCTCTCGTAGCGCTACAGTTATAAAATTTATTGAATGAAAAGTCAGAGCTCTATTATAAAAACGTTTCCTTATACTTTAACATAAATATTTATTTTAAAGGGGTTTGTCGGTGGCTTTTATAGGCTATTTCAGTGGATTGCGTTCAGCCAAGACTTTTTTTTCTGCGATTTTAATCCAATATACGTCCACTGCTAATATACAAGCCCGATCGTCAGATATAATGGAAATTAAATATTGTTTTAAATTATTGTTTTTATTCCAATCCAGATATGAGGTTAACAAAAAATTTTGCTTCAGCTCTTCTTATCAATCATAATAGCTGTAGCTAGCGGCGGCATCCACATGAAAGTTGAAAATTACCTCAGAAGAACGTACACCCGGGATAAGAAGTTTCTTACGTCTCAATCTAGGTGGATAATCTACCTGTTTTCCAAGTTTCAATAAAATCAACCTAACCATTGAGGCGTGATTAATTACTATCAAACTTATAGAAATAAAGTCTTTCACATTTAGTGTCTAAACACACTATGCCGAAAAAACGCGACGGAAGTTCCGCGGCTGATTTTATGTTCCGATGTATTCGGCTGCCATGACACACCATAAGTGCCGAACTTACGCGGCTGAAGTTCAGATGCGTGACTTTGTGTATATCAAGGATTTTCTATTCCGTATACCCCACGGATATACGGATTGATTACAAAGCAATATTACAAACTCTCAAGTGTACTTTATTCCCATTTACTTTAGGTTTATACGTTTCATTGACAAGCAGAAGGGGAAAAATGTACCGAACAAGACAACGACAAAGAGGTGGTGTGTCCCTTTCTTACCTCTATTTTAACTAGGGTAACCCTAAATTTACTAATTTAATTGTTATTATTTTTGTCACTGTAGTATTTTTTATAAATGATGCTGTAGATTTTTATATATCGACGTTAAAGTACCAATAAGTCCTAACTGTCTGAAACCTGAAAAAATTGTTTGATTTATTGAGAAGTCAAAAATTTGCAATTAATTCAATTATTGAGGATAATAATAACATCTAGTTTAGTTATTATACTGCTTTAATGTATTTTATATTTTATAGTATCCTATGTTTAGCAGGTAATCATGAAATAGACAAGTTAGTTTAGATAAGAGGTATTTCCACATTTAAATTTAATGCAGTTTTAACCAAAAAATCACTTCGGAGATTTTACTAAAACATGCGGAAACACTTAAATTCATAGCGGTAAATTAGATTTTCTCGAAAAAATATTTTTAGGTTTTTTTTTTTTTTCTGTTGGGAAAATCATCTTATGACAACCCCCGCTCTTGGGCGGAGCGGGAGATAGTGTCAGACTTTTACTGACTAAAAACCCACTCCTGTTCCTTCTTGGACTTTTTTTTTTTTCTAGGGCCCCGGGGGTCACTTTCGCATCACCCATGGCCCCAGTAGGCCTCAACCCTGCTGGGCCCCTACGATTTCTGACATCTCCTTGAGGCGCGCGTGGAACACTACACGCCGTCGACGACTTGGGCTCGGTCCGGACAGTTACCGGACGATCGGACATTGGTACTTCACGATCGATATATATGTCAGAAGCGGTCGTAATCGTGTCGTGACATATATATCGTACTTATGCCTAAGGCATTAAGTCCGCCTCTGAACCTATATGTGCATAAAGTATGAATAAATAAATAAATATTAGTTTTTGAACGTATAAGTTTATAATATAATGTATTAATAACATCTTGTACGAAAAGTACGAAGGTACGAACTAGTCTATGGACACACTAGTAGAAAGAGATAATATACCTTTTTGTATCGAAAACTTTACATCAGTCGTAGAGATGGGTTGTAACAGGTTAAACACGATATCTGTTATCACTGTTAGTGTTACTTATAAAAAACAGAACCAAATATCTGTTATTAAATAACAGCCTGTTATTTTTGTACGTATGCGTATTTAAATCTCAATTGAATATCTTCTTTTTGATAACCGCCTGTTATTTTTGTACGTATACGTATATATCTCATTTGAATATCTTCTTTTTAATTTTCTCCGAAAATCCGATTTTCGACTTTTAATAATTCGAAAATCAGATATTTGAAACTTCAACCTAATGATGTAAAAGATTAGACAGAGAACGAAAATAAACTTATTATTTACAACCTACACTAAGTTAGGTACTTAGTACCAAAACTATAAAACGAATAACCTAAACTATAACCACTAAACTTATACATAAACCAAATGAACACTAGCACGCCGTAAACAAACACTGATAAAAAGAGAAATCTTCCCGAAAATTTTAAAATTACAATTCACCACTGCTTCCGTTTTAGAACAAGAAGAAAATTTCAAATTTCAACAAATAAATCAGCCTAATAACTTTCAGTTGAATATTGAATATGATCTTTAAAATTAGGAAAATAAAGTCGTAAATACATAAAACATTTTTCAACCAATCCCATCAAAAGTCAAACCAAAGATAATAAGGGCGACCTGACACGATCAATGTAATTATGTTTGGTTGTTTGGCAAACTTAAAAAAAAATTAAATAAATAATACTGTATCTGTCAACAAATGCCAACAAATTTGGCAAATTACTCTCATTAGAATTGATTTACATACTGGTTGGTCAAAAAATCGTGAATTCCTTGAAAGTTTTTTGATTAATTCTGTTAAACCAAAAAATAGATACGATTATAGAATTACAATTCACTTATTTTGAGATATTTAAATTTAATTTTTTATTACTTTCGTGTTGCTTTTGCGTTGGCTGGCTTAACACAATTTTTAAATAATTATTACGGACCCATTTTTTAAAATTGTTTCACAAATTGCCATAAAGAAAATAAAATAAATTATAAGTTTTTTTATAATGGTCACTGGCCATGTAACGTAACAGGTAATACAACAAAATTTAGGAGTCACTTTTTCGTTACTATTTGTTCTTGTAAGACCACCAACTATATTTTAGAGTTAAATACTAATTGCTTTTCGTTTTAGCGTAGTTTAACGCTTTAGTAAGAGAAAGAAGTAAACATATTACGAAATAATTAATAGGTGTGTCTGTTTTTAGCAAAGGGCATTCTATAATGAGGAAAAGAGAGAAAGAGTAACAGAAGTAACAGTAACACGGTAACAATGTTTGAGGGTCTGTTATTAAATTGATGATTGGGGATGAACTGCTTGGGGGGATGAACTGCTTGCGTCCGTAGGATTTACTTAGTTCTGAACACCTTACACGTGTCCCCTGGGTAGTGCTAAACGAGCAGTAAAGGCGGTGGTAGGCCATAGCATCGGCTGCCGGCTTTAAAGTTACCACCCATCAGACAAAGCCATGCCGCCAAGCGATTCGTCGTGTTCCGGCGTGATGTCTGGTGAAGCCGTATGGTGGAAGATGGGTCTGAGCAGTTGTGTTGCGACGTATACCGGGTATGATGCGCCAGCTGTTGTTGTGTCGGACGTTTGATCGTGGAGGGTAGCGGGATCCGAAGCACGGTGCTCCGCAGGCCGACCGCGGATAGTTGGGGGCCCAAGTAGTGTGCCAGCCACGCACAAAAGGCTGCCCCGCCAACTGCGAAAAATCCCAGGGTGGCCCCATCGTGCCGGTTGGCGGCCGGGCGAGAGGACCCGATGGCGATCCCTGGGGGGGTTCGGGCGTCCCCGCAGTCTCCAGATCAACCCTCCATGGGCGCAGCAACTCTGGTTGTGCTGTTGGGTTCAACGTCGCATCACCTCGCTCAACTGCCATCTTCCATCTCTCCTATTCACTCCAAAACTCATCTATATGAAAGGTAAAAAGAAAGGCAAGTGTCAACAGCGGATGCACGTCCTCTCATTTCAAGTGCACCTCTCAAATATTAGAGGACTGCACTCCAATCTCGTTGCGGTCCACCACCATCTTGAGACTGGTAAGCCACACTTGCTTTTCTTGACGGAGACCCAAATTAGATGTCCGTCTGATACGGCGTACCTCAACTACCCGGGATACTCACTGGAGCATCATTTCCTGCAGCGTGCCGGGGTATGTGTGTACGTCCGTAATGACATCTGCTGCCAGCGTCTCCGTCACCTTGAAGACCCTAATTTCTCCACGCTATGGCTGTTCGTGGACACTGGTATGGACAAAATTGTTTATGCCTGTGTCTACCGTTCGCACAGCGGTGATCAGGAGACGACTCGGTTGTTCGACCACCTCAGTGAGGCCGCCGATAAGGCTCTGCATCGGCACCCTGATGCACAGCTCGTCGCTCTGGGGGACTTTAACGCCTGCCACCAAGACTGGCTTTTCCCATACCAGAGGACCGACCACGCTGGGAGAGAAGCGCGAAACTTTGCAGTATCGATGGGCCTTTCCCAGCTGGTCAAGCAAGCGACTAGGGTGCCTGATGTAGTTGGTCATACTGCCAATTGTCTGGACCTTCTGCTGACCACCGATCCGGACAGATGTATCGTAACAGTTTCCTCACCACTTGGAACGTCAGATCACTGTCTGGTGAAGTCTGTTTCGTCCTTCTCCCCACCTGACTGCGACTCACGCGACGGACGGCGAATGTGGCATTACAGGTCAGCAGATTGGGATGAGATGCGATATTTCTTTGCGTCTTATCCTTGGCAGCGGGTCTGCTTCTCTTCTGAAAGTCCGTCGAGCTGTGCGGATGCTATATCCGATGTGATACGTCAAGCTATGGAGTTTTTCATCCCTTATAGTGACGTACCCATCGGAGGCTCAACTCAACTTCAACGCCGATTGCGTTCAAGCTGAAGAGCGTAAACATTCGGCGTTTCTCGCCTGGGTTGACGCTCGTGACCGCAAAGCTCCGGATTTGAGCTCAAAGAAGAGTGCTTTCAACCGTGCTGCCAAGTCCTACAAAAAGGCACTGAAGAAGGCTCGGTTCGACCGCATTACCCATATTGGCTCAAAGCTCTCTGCACAGCCGTCCGGTAGCAGAGCATTCTGGTCCCTTGCCAAGTCGGTTGAAGCGAACTTCTGTGGACCCTCATTGCCTCCGCTGGTAAAACCTGATGGGACACTGGCTCACTCGGCGAGAGAGAAAGCAGGTCTCTTTGCATCTCTCTTCGCCCATAATTCTCGTCTTGATACTAGCAGTGCTACTCCACCGAATCTACCTCACTGCAACACCTCGATGCCCGAGGTTCGCATAAGGAACAGAGAAGTTTTGAGAGCACTGTGTCGTCTAGACGTGAATAAAGCTAGTGGACCAGATGGTATACCAGCAATAGTTCTCAAGGCATGTGCACCCGAGTTGTCTCCTGTATTGACGCGCTTGTATCGCCTCTCATTTAGGACTGGTATAGTGCCTAAATCCTGGAAGCTTGCCAACGTGCAACCCGTGCCCAAAAAGGGCAGTCGTGCCGATCCCGCCAACTATCGGCCGATTTCAATAACCTCCATACTCTGCAAGATTATGGAGCGTGTATTGAACTCGCGCCTCATGGCATACCTGGAAGGTAACGATCTCCTCAGTGAACGACAATACGGGTTTCGCCACAATCGGTCTACTGGGGACCTACTAGTGTATACCACTCACATGTGGGGCGAGGCCCTCGAGAAGAATGGAGAAGCAATTGCTGTCTCCTTAGACGTTTCGAAGGCCTTCGACAGGGTATGGCACGCCAGTCTTTTGAGTAAGCTTCCAGCGTACGGCATTTCCCCTGGTCTGATTAACTGGGTAAAAGACTTCCTGAGTGACCGGTCTCTCCGAGTTGTTGTCGATGGATGCTCATCAGAGCCCATGACCACTAATGCCGGAGTTCCTCAGGGGTCAGTTCTCTCTGCGACTCTTTTCCTGCTGCATATTAATGATCTGCTGATGCCCGGTATCTATGGGTATGCAGATGATAGCACAGTTGTAGAGAGATACCTTCCGGGTGCTCGGGCTAGTAAGGAACTAATCCGGTCCGAACGAGAGGCTATGGTGGAGCGTACGAATGTCTCTCTTCAGGCAGTCTCCAAGTGGGGTGAAACCAACCTGGTAGAATTCAACGCCGCCAAAACATAAGCATGTCTGTTCACCGCCAAAAGGAGTCCGTTCACCTTGGCTCCTACTTTTCGGAATGTATCCCTGGAGTGCACCGACCGCCTTCAGCTCTTGGGTGTTGAAATTTCTTCTGACCTCAATTTCGGGCGGTTTATTGAGTCCAAAGCCAAGGTAGCTGCTAGAAAACTAGGCGTTCTTGCAAAGGTCCGGCGGTACTTCACACCGGGTCAGCTTCTAATGTTATACAAAGCACAGCTCCGATCGTGTGTGGAGTACTGCAGTCATATATGGGCTGGTGCTGCAAAATGCCATCTGGCAGCTTTGGACTCAGTAGAAAGGCGTGCGAAGAGGCTAATTGGGGATCCAGATTTGGTTAAGTCCAATCTACAAAGCCTCGAGCACAGGCGCAGGGTAGCCAGCCTATCGGTATTTTACAGGTTGCATTTTGGAGAGTGTGCGCGGGAATTGCATGACCTGATTCCCCATCTCCTTTCTACCATCGGACAACCCGACGTACGGCGAGTATCCACCCTTACGTTGTTGAAACACCAACGGTACGAACTAAGCGATTTGCTTCGTCGTTTATACCGCGTACATCGAGGGACTGGAACAATTTGCCTGCTGCTGTATTCCCGTCCAACTATAATTTAGGTGCCTTCAAGGCTAGAGTGAATAGGCTCTTAATAAACTAGCCATCAATGATTGCATCACTGCTTACCATCAGGTGGGATCGCAGTCAAGCACTGGTTTATAGCGAATAAAAAAAAAAAAAATAACAGATAAAATAAGTTGATAGGAACAATTGATATTTGTAAATATCTGTTACTTCTATCTGTTACGATAAATATGCCTCACTCCTAATCATTCGAAAATTGAACCGAACTTCGGTCGCGTGTAATGTGTGCTTTACAGAATACTTTGCCGCCGAATTTCCGCTGAACTGACGTCGGACCGAAGTTCGGCTGTATGCTATAACGTAACATAATTTCGGCATAGTGTGTCGTCAGTAATACAAATAGCATTGTAGGCGTTAACATGCCGAACTTCCGTCGCGTTTTTTCGGCATAGTGTGTTTAGACACTTAGCTGTTAGTTTTACTGTAAAATATAAACTAATGTACAGTTCATTTGAATATTAATTTCAAACAATTAACCGATGACATTTTTAGTGGCATGATTCAAATTATGCACATTGAGATACAATTACAAAAAAAAAAAACTATAATTTTCTAGTGACCAACAATTATTCCGAGGGGTACCGTATATCAGTTAACTAAAGGATTCTAATCAGAGAATGGTCAGGACAATCATCCTTTGTTAACTAATATCTTCATAATGATAAATCATTTGTTATCGATTCGTTTGCAAAGGGGAAGTGTTCCTGTCAATTATAGCGATCAGTGAGGAGGCCCGTTTTCATCGGCGGATTACGAACTGGTAAATAGTTTCCTAAGGCTCGATAACAAGTGAAAGCCGATGAAAGGTAAATTGCCTTTAGGCTTGGATTAGCAACACCTAGTATTGCTTCTAATTGAAAGTGACCGTACATTGTAGTGGCCATTCCGACTCCTATGATCGGAATTGGACGTGTAGGGACGTGTAGGTCTGATATGGAACTTCGGATGTGCGATATCAGTAGTATATTATTGGGTTCTCTGGATCAACGGAAATCAATAAGTCCAGTTATATAGAACTAATACCATTCACCCACAATCTATTCAAATAGATGAAAACAGGGGTTATTGAAAAAAGAGTAACATCGAATTAAAAATCTTCAGATTTTGAAAAGTAGATATACCTTCGCAGAGAAGCGCAGGTAAACTTTTCAAAATCTGAAGATTTTTAATTCGATGTTACTCTTTTTTCAATAACCCCTGTTTTCATCTATTTAAATAGATTGTGGGTGAATGGTATTAGTTCTAAATAACTGGACTTATTGATTTCCGTTGATCCAGAGAACCCAATAATATACAGTTGAAAACTTAATTACTTCTTATCTCTAAAAAGGGGGAAAAAAAAAACAACAATTGCTAATCATTAATTTTGTCTTTTATTAATAACACTATGTCTCTATATGATTTATAAACATCGTCCATAAACATGTTTTTGACAATATATTGCACACATAATTCGGAATGACACTTGCAATTTAACAATTCTGCAGGTAGATTTTCCACATCATATAACTCAATTCGTATCATTTTCGTTCCCCTTGATGGTTTTTTTATACAGATATAAGTCTCTTTGTCTTGATATGCTCTCTTTTTTGATTTGTCTTGATTGTTCGGCAAGAAGTTGAATAGATCCTCACCAGATTCCTGAAACAAACATCGAGTTAATCAACCGACTTCAATGAAGAAGGAAAGTTCTCAAGTCAACGCATATTTTATATTTAATTTATGTATTTACATTGTTTATTCTATTTAAAAAAAAATTGAACTATGACAAAACTGTTGACGTCGAACCCGTTAAGTATTCATCTTGAAAACATTGTTTATATACTTAATCCATTATTCGATCAACGAAAAAAATAAATATTTTTTTTAAATAAAAATAAAAATGTTTTTCAATAACTTACCGACATGTTAGATGTTCAAAGCTGCTCCGGTGTTGATAAAAATCAGAGAAATAATGATGTTGGAAATTTAAGTAAATGATTCTTTATATGTGATTTTAGTATGCTATTAAGGTTTAAAATCGTTAATTAATTTGAACACATGCCACGTTTCCTTAAATGGAAATGAGTACAATAAGACTGGCGCCTGGAGACAGATGATCTGTCTATGTTTACAGTGAGAAATATAATAATATCCTAGGCGTCAATGTTGACGCCTACTATTTTATCTCATAATACGCAGCAGTAACGTCGTATTTTGGTTACGGAATATGTTATGTTACTATATTGTACCCTTATAAACATATAATAAAAATGAAGAAGTTTGTCTGTTTATTTTAGACTAATTCACACTTATAGTACCTTTATTAAGACTGATTGGTTACCTGAGGAGTAAATTAAAAGAAGTGAAGCCGTTGGATACAGCTAGTGTATTTAATTTGCTGACAAACTGTTTTCTGCATAACACTAGTGTAAAATCTGCATGCACACATTGATGTTTTTCATATTTATTTAAATGACCGTGAAACAATGAGCCACTACAAAATTTTCTTTCTGAGGTGCTACAAGTGATAAAAGTGTTTATAAGTGTGTGTAGTGCGTGTCCCATATGCAGGTTTCGGACAACTAGTCTTCTTAACAATACAAAGTGAGTATCAAGCTTTTCAAATGTAATAACTTTTCAGAATAGTTTATCTTTTTCATCAGTTTCAAAATTTGTTATTTATGTTCTAACAAATATTATGTGATGAATAAGTAATTATTCGATTAATTAAATCTGTTTATCCAATTTGTAAGAACAACATAAACCGACTTCACAAAAAGGCGGAAGGTTCTTAATTCAACCCGTACCTATTTATGAATACAAGCGTTAAAATCACTTTTAGATTTCGGGTGTATTATTTTTATGAATGATTCAACATGAGCTCAATACAAATATTTGCATTGGTATTCTGAAAACATTCCTGAATTAACAAGTCAGCTTGGCACCAGGTAACCTGATGTTAATAGCGACAGTGTATTCGAAGGTGTAACTTACCTTATCTGATACGAAAACTTAAAATAATTAAATATGATTTCGATAATTTAAATTAATCAGTTTATTCTATTTTTGTTTTCAGATCTACAACTCCACTGTACAAGTCAAGTCAACAAGTTTTCAAAATCTTCATCATCGTCATCTTACAAAATCTTCAATCAAATTAAACAAAATGTAAGTATCATTATAGATTATTATCAGACTGGCCTGTTGGTCTAGTGGTTAGTGGACCTGACTGCAATGCCGGAGGTCGTGGGTTCGATTCCCACCCAGGACGAATGTTTGTGTGATGAGCACGATCATTTGTTCTGTGTCTGGGTGTAATTTATCTATAATATGTATGTATTTAGAAATATATATGTATGTTTATCAGTTGTCTAGTACTCATAACACAAGCTCTGCTTAGCTTGAGACTAGACGGCGTTGTGTGATAGTTGTGGAATATTATAATTATTATTAATATAAAAATACCTTTTAACCTTAACCTTTGTAATTGTCACGAAAACGTTGTTTTATTATAGTACTTCTAATATTATCAACATCTGCAAGTTTTGTAAAAAGTATTGAATTTATTAATTTTTATTTTCTAATACAACAGAGCTGTTAGCAGAGAGAGGTAGATAAGTAAAACGTATATATGTAATTATTTATTTATTTTTATTTTCAGGTCAAAAGCTGACGAACTTTTTCCCACATCCTCTGAAGAAGAGGTTGAAGAAATTTGTCCTCAAAAGAAAACGAAACGGAGTAGAGAAGAGTCTCGTCCATCTAGCAGCATGCCAATCTTGGATGACGAGGGGGAAGAGCTGGGGAGAAAGCGAACTAAACGCGAAAAACATTCGTCAACACGTCGAGCTGAGCCAGCAGTGAGCACTGAACATATACGATCATCATTGAAAAAGCCGAAGATTCGCCCAGTTACAAGACCTACGGCTAGGGAACTTTTTGGTACGGACAGTGAAGATGAAGCACAGGAAGCGGCCTGTGCCTCTTCTTCCTCTTCTAAAAAAGTATCAACTTTAGTATCTTCTATCACGAGAAGATTAGCTAACGGTATTTCTCGACAAGGTCATCCTTCTAAAGAGGGATCGCACTACATTGACTTAAAAGTCTATAAAGTTTCGGATATTGAAAATGTTTCTGCAATGAATAGATGGCGTCAGGCAGTGATCAGTTTAAAAAATAAAACAGACGATAATACTGAAGCTTGGGGATATTTAGCAAAATTTATAACTTCAAGTAGGAAGGAATTTAAGGATATCCCACCGACATTTATTTCAAACTATTATTGAATACGAACAAACCATATTTTTGAACATATCATAATCAAGATGATCTTTTCAAAATATGAATTTAGCTAATATTTGCTTTTCACATATAAGCCTATATCATATAAAAGCGTAGATCATAAGCATATAATCAAAATGTATCCATAGGTTAAGTTGAAAAAGTTAAATAAATTAATATAACATTATTTTATCCTAATGATGTCTTGTTTTTTTTTTATTACAGCTACCGCTACCGCCGATAACGGATCTCATTTTCAAAGTCATGATACTATGATATGCCATGAATGCAAAGTAATTTTACGAAAACCTGATTATAGATACCATGTAAGAAGTAATGTACATAAATCAAATTGTTTATTGAAAACTGAATTTGAAAATGTTGAAATCATTGCAACTGCATTTAAAGACAGGATCCTTACTTATCGATTAAATCCATATGAAGAATGCTTTGAGACCCCTGAAACTTTCTTGCATGATAGTATGAAATATATCATAAAACTAATTACTATGGCTCTGGAAAAAAGTACTTGCTTAAAAGTAAATTTTGAGCTATTTGCAAACTTTATATTACCACATTCAGACTCACAAAATCTAAAGTCGTTTAACACTAAAAATACAATTATTCTTAAAGATACATGTATAAAAGAAAAGTATATGGAGGCAGTGAATACAATTAATAAAAAAATGAGCGAGTTCCAATTTTGTGAGTCAGGCTGGTCTTTTCTCTCAATAAGTCATTTAGAAATAAATCTTAATAAATACTGTCCTATGAGAGGTGGCTCCTATATTGATTTACCACCCATAGTGAAAAATACTAAAAGCTGTATTAATATACAGAATAATGATAACCACTGCTTGTTATGGTCTATAGTAGCAGCTTTACACCCACGCGAACGTAACGCGTGCAGAGTAAACTCTTATCCACACTACAGTAACGTACTGAACGTTCAGGATATGACTTTTCCCCCTACAATAAGCGATGTAAAGGTCTTAGAAAAAAATAATCCAGACTTGAGTGTAAACATCTACGGATTAGATAACAAATTTTATGTAACTGGACCTCTATATAAGTCAGATTCAAGGAAAACAAATCACGTGAACCTACTTTACATTGAAAAAAATGGTAAGTTTCATTATTGTCTGATTAAAGATCTTCTCAAATTAGTACGCAGGCAAATTTCTGAACATAAAGGTAAAATGTATTTATGTGAAAATTGTCTACAATTTTTTTCAAGTGTGTCTAAGTATACTGCGCATTCTTGTTCAGAAATATTATCGGTGTTGCCTCCAAAAAACAGTGTATTGAAATTTGAACACTACGAGAGACAGCAGAAAATCAACTTTGTGATTTATGCAGATTTTGAAAGCATTTTGACAGATTGTACAGAAAACCAATCAACTGAAAACACTAAACTTATTCAAAAACACGAGCCTTCTTGTTTCGGCTATTATATATGCTGTTCACATGATTCAGGCTTAAATAAATATGTAACTTATAGAGGTCCAGATTGTGCTAAAGTATTCATTGAGTATTTAATCAGAGATGTGTCACAAATACACGATATGTTGCAATGTAAAAAGCCCATAATGAAATTGTCTAAACATCAGCAGGACAAATATCAAAGAGAAACTACTTGCCATATCTGTAATAATTTACTTTTTGATGATAAAGTAATGGACCATGACCACGTGACTTCTGAATTTAGGGGAGCAGCGCATAATCAATGTAATCTTTTATATAGAGTTTGCCCTTTTGTGCCTGTGATATTTCATAACTTATCTGGCTATGATAGTCATCTGTTTATAAAAGAATTAGCGAAGTATGAGGGTGATTTGAAAATTATACCGCAAACTAAGGAAAAGTACCTATCCATTACTAAATATTTGCCATCAAAAGACTCATCAAAATCAATTCAAATAAAATTTTTAGACTCTTTTCAATTTCTTAGCTCGAGCTTAGATAATTTATGTAAAACTTTATGTGAGAAAGATTTTATTAATTTATCTCATGAGTTCCAAAATCATGAACAGTTTGAGCTTATGCAACTTAAGGGCATTTATCCATATGACTACGTAGATACATGGTCTAAGTACAGTGATACGACACTGCCGAAAAAAGAATACTTTTTTAATAATTTAAAACAAGAGCATTTATCAGACGAAGAATACCTCAGAGCGCTAAGAGTGTGGGATGTTTTTGACATTCAATCGCTTGGAGAATACACAGACTTGTATTTGAAAAGTGATGTTTTGATTCTTAGTGATATATTTGAAAAGTTTCGAAATACATGCCTTCAATACTATAAGTTAGATCCGGCTTATTATGTCACCTCGCCCGGACTCAGCTGGGATGCAATGTTACTATGTACGGGTGTGCAATTAGAATTAATTAATGATGTAGAGATCTATCAGTTATTGGAAAAAGGTATTCGTGGAGGTTTAGCTCAATGTTCCCTGAGACATGCTAAAGCAAACAATCAATATCTCCCCAATTACGATGATCAAAAAGAAACATCGTTTCTTATATATCTTGACTGTAACGCACTCTACTCTCATGCTATGACAAAACCAATGCCAATTTCCGAGTTTAGGTTTTTAACAGACACAGAAATTTGTAATTTCGATATCATAAATACTGATGAAAATGGTGATTACGGTTATATTCTGGCAGTTGATTTGGAATACAGGGATTATTTACATAATACTCATAGTGATTTACCATTCGCAAGCGAGAAATTCATTCCTCCTGGTGGTAAAAACCCAAAACTTATTGCAAACCTTTATGACAAATATCATTATGTCATACATTATGTTCACTTGAAAGAATGCCTAAAACATGGGTTACGTCTTAAAAAAATCCATAAGATTCTGTGTTTTCGACAAGGTAGCTACCTCAAAAAATATATTGATTTGAATACTCAGTTACGTCAAAAGTCTTCATCAGTTTTTGAAAAAGATTTTTTTAAATTACTTAACAATGCTATTTTCGGGAAAACGATAGAGAATAAAAGGAAACATGTCAATGTTAAACTAGTCTCTAAATGGAGCGATACTAAAAATAAAACTAAAAAAGTTTTGGAGGCCAAAAAACTAATTGCAAAACCAAATTTTCATAGTGCTACTATATTTTCTGAAAACTTACGTTTTCGTATCAGATAAGGTAAGTTACACCTTCGAATACACTGTCGCTATTAACATCAGGTTACCTGGTGCCAAGCTGACTTGTTAATTCAGGAATGTTTTCAGAATACCAATGCAAATATTTGTATTGAGCTCATGTTGAATCATTCATAAAAATAATACACCCGAAATCTAAAAGTGATTTTAACGCTTGTATTCATAAATAGGTACGGGTTGAATTAAGAACCTTCCGCCTTTTTGTGAAGTCGGTTTATGTTGTTCTTACAAATTGGATAAACAGATTTAATTAATCGAATAATTACTTATTCATCACATAATATTTGTTAGAACATAAATAACAAATTTTGAAACTGATGAAAAAGATAAACTATTCTGAAAAGTTATTACATTTGAAAAGCTTGATACTCACTTTGTATTGTTAAGAAGACTAGTTGTCCGAAACCTGCATATGGGACACGCACTACACACACTTATAAACACTTTTATCACTTGTAGCACCTCAGAAAGAAAATTTTGTAGTGGCTCATTGTTTCACGGTCATTTAAATAAATATGAAAAACATCAATGTGTGCATGCAGATTTTACACTAGTGTTATGCAGAAAACAGTTTGTCAGCAAATTAAATACACTAGCTGTATCCAACGGCTTCACTTCTTTTAATTTACTCCTCAGGTAACCAATCAGTCTTAATAAAGGTACTATAAGTGTGAATTAGTCTAAAATAAACAGACAAACTTCTTCATTTTTATTATATGTTTATAAGGGTACAATATAGTAACATAACATATTCCGTAACCAAAATACGACGTTACTGCTGCGTATTATGAGATAAAATAGTAGGCGTCAACATTGACGCCTAGGATATTATTATATTTCTCACTGTAAACATAGACAGATCATCTGTCTCCAGGCGCCAGTCTTATTGTACTCATTTCCATTTAAGGAAACGTGGCATGTGTTCAAATTAATTAACGATTTTAAACCTTAATAGCATACTAAAATCACATATAAAGAATCATTTACTTAAATTTCCAACATCATTATTTCTCTGATTTTTATCAACACCGGAGCAGCTTTGAACATCTAACATGTCGGTAAGTTATTGAAAAACATTTTTATTTTTATTTAAAAAAAATATTTATTTTTTTCGTTGATCGAATAATGGATTAAGTATATAAACAATGTTTTCAAGATGAATACTTAACGGGTTCGACGTCAACAGTTTTGTCATAGTTCAATTTTTTTTTAAATAGAATAAACAATGTAAATACATAAATTAAATATAAAATATGCGTTGACTTGAGAACTTTCCTTCTTCATTGAAGTCGGTTGATTAACTCGATGTTTGTTTCAGGAATCTGGTGAGGATCTATTCAACTTCTTGCCGAACAATCAAGACAAATCAAAAAAGAGAGCATATCAAGACAAAGAGACTTATATCTGTATAAAAAAACCATCAAGGGGAACGAAAATGATACGAATTGAGTTATATGATGTGGAAAATCTACCTGCAGAATTGTTAAATTGCAAGTGTCATTCCGAATTATGTGTGCAATATATTGTCAAAAACATGTTTATGGACGATGTTTATAAATCATATAGAGACATAGTGTTATTAATAAAAGACAAAATTAATGATTAGCAATTGTTGTTTTTTTTTTCCCCCTTTTTAGAGATAAGAAGTAATTAAGTTTTCAACTGTATATTATTGGGTTCTCTGGATCAACGGATATCAATAAGTCCAGTTATTTAGAACTAATACCATTCACCCACAATCTATTCAAATAGATGAAAACAGGGGTTATTGAAAAAAGAGTAACATCGAATTAAAAATCTTCAGATTTTGAAAAGTTTACCTGCGCTTCTCTGCGAAGGTATATCTACTTTTCAAAATCTGAAGATTTTTAATTCGATGTTACTCTTTTTTCAATAACCCCTGTTTTCATCTATTTGAATAGATTGTGGGTGAATGGTATTAGTTCTATATAACTGGACTTATTGATTTCCGTTGATCCAGAGAACCCAATAATATACTACTGATATCGTTCCAATACAAAATCGAATCCAACGTAGCCTCGTTCCAAGTCCATTCAACAAAATAAATTGGCTGATTAGTAAACAAATATTTTTTTCGATGTATTTCTGCAGACCGATTTATTGACCCATTAATAAAAATCTCTACTATTAATTGTAATTATAAATGATTCACCTAATGATTGTGACAAACGATCTTTACCATAAATCAATTAGTAAATAATTATTTAATTACAATTTCTACTTACCGTCATTAGCTAATTATATACCTACACCAATATACAATATGTGTCATCCGTTTCTTTACGAGACATTGAACTGGTTTGTTTACAGATTGCTTGTATTCAAAATATTACAGCACCTTTAAAAAATGTCAAGTAGCGTCATGTTTATGAGGGCGGACGTGATAGTCCGGCGGAGTCAACAATAAATCACGATCGACCGAGCGAACACAAAATTTTGTAAACTTAATCCAAAGTAAGGCGAAGTGATGTCGATGAATTGTGTAGAACTCCACAAGTTCTCGACAACTTCGGGAAGAATGCTCTCGCCGCATCTACTGCGAAAGAGAGCAGTCGACTGTAAAATAACATAACAGGTTTTTTTCTGAATACATTGGAGACGTTGCGACAGCTTTTTCTTATTCAGTCGACATAAACTGTTGTTAACTTTGCTTAACAAGCTGTTCGACACGAATAGCTCTATAAACTATACCCGTAGTGAGAAGTTCTAAGAACTTAAGTTTCCAGGCGACGCACTGTTATTGTGAACTAAGCTGCACAAATCTACTGATAGAACTCTGAAACATTAAAATAACATGCTTGCATATTCCTCTATGACGGTATACAACTAGTCTGTTTTGCAATTGATTTGCAATTCATTGTTACCGCACTCCGATTGAGCTGTAATGACCATAAAATGATTTCTCGGATGTCTCTCTGACGAAATACGGGATTAATATCTTCCACGTTACTACGTGCCCGTTCGGGGCAGTTTCGAGTGTTTCAATATACCTATATTATAGTATCACTATTTGAATGAAAATTCTAGTATTGGTAAAATATGGGGTGAATAAATTTATCCATCGACTTAAGAGGATAATATTGAGTCACGTCCCTGAATGGCTGCATTTCACTGTGAAGAAATTCGTTGCTCATAGTTTTCATATTACGAATCTGATCACGTTACTGCCATTGAGGCTCATTCGATTCCCATTTATTACGTTATAAAGGTTTGTAGTTTTTATCGAAACATCACTTATATTGCTGTCATTTTTTTTTTAGTATTATTTTTAGAGAACCGCGTTTCGTTTGAATGAAGTTCAATAAACTTAAAATTAAATAGCGAATAATTTAACGTAGAGGTCGTAAAACTTTTCAAAGTAGAAAGAAATCCCGATGGATATCCGAGTTTAAGGTTTAAGATGTAAAAGATTTTGTGTGCACGTCACAATCATTCCCTTCGAGGGGTTAGTGTTCATTGGGTGGAAATAACAAAGACGATAAAACTGTTCGCTTGGAAAAAGGATATTGAATGAGGTCAGACGCTGATATATTCGTATTCAAGGCAAATGTCGAGGCGTGTTGGGCCAGCCGTTTGCGCACTGTTTTTACAGTCGCGACGATATGTCCTGTCGTTACTAAACTGATATTGCTTCGAGATCTCTTACAAGGTTTTCCTGTTTTTCCTTTTGTCTGCTGAAGAACCGTCTCACATAGAGCGGCTATTATACATATATTTATGATATAGTCACAAATGTAATACACACATACACATGTATACATATATAAAATAACATTACAAAATACAGGTCGTTTACGTGGCTTAGAAGTCTACCCAGTTTAAGTGGTGCTAGGCTGGACATGTCTGTCGCATGCCGATCGAGCGGTGGACCCGTTAAACACAAAATTGATGCTCTGAAATCGCAAGTAGATGGCGGGACTACTCAGATATCTTCCTTAAGAATTGGCAATAAATGGCTCAGAGCAGGGAATAATGGGCGAAATGCAGCGAGGCTTTTGCCCAGTAGTGGAGCAGTATAGGCTAATAATAATAATAATAAATAACAGTATTAAATTCTTAGTTTTGTCATATCAAAAATTGTTTTCAGTGTAGCTTCGCTGCCTCGAAAAGATAAGTAAAAAACCAGCAGAAGGTAGAACAAAGCTCGTGGTAAAGTTAAAAATTTGCAAGCGAATTTACATACATATGTATTCTTACGTTGTCAGTGACCGGCGGGCTGAGAACCGACGGCTTTGGCCCTCGCACCTGCATATGTTATACCACATTTTTCTCGTTTCTCACAGTTACCACATATTAAACTGGTTTTACCTTTTTTTTCTTCTTTTTTTCAGATCAATTGCAATCTTAGAGATTGAAAATGAAGAATTAATTAGATGTTTCATACTGTTGATCGGCTCGCGCTTGACCCCTATCTCTCCTGATGGAAAGCGACGATGTGGTCGACGATAGAGCGCGCTCGCCTAGAAGTAACCTATTCACTCATTGACTTAAAGATCTCCAGGTTGTATCTAGTTATCAGAAAATACAGATTCCGGCAGGGAATGCTAGTTCTTAACTGTATGCACAATAAAAAATTGAAAGTCCACACAGATGACGCGAGAATACGACAATGCATTTTCAACAACAACAATTTTTTATTTATTTTTCTGTGTCTCCTCTTTGTTGCTTTATTGTATCGTGGCTGTCTGTGAGAGCCTTAAATAATGAGATGTACGTTGAAGCTATAGTCCAAAACTATAAATAATGTATAAACAAGTAGTAATGACTTGAGACAATGAATGTAAAGGTGATTTCAATGATAGTTTTATCATTATAACTGAGATGAATTATTCGTAGTAGGTATATTTCCTAGTAGGTAGTCAGTATTTCACGATGAATGCAATTCTCTTTGAAATCTATTTAGTGACAGTCTAATGTTAGTCAATAGATATTGCTACACATCATCGTTTCAAAATTGAAATCCCATTCCATTCGTGTATGAATGTGCAGACCGTATTGTTTTAGAGATATGTTTACTTGGTGTATGGCATCAGGTTAGGTACGTTCTCGTCTCGTTTAAGGGGTGGCTAGACGGTTGCAAACCAACGTCCTAACCAAGGTGACCTTACTAGTTTCAATCCGTGTAGACAGCAGATGTAATCCATGACCTTCAACGCCCTTGGTTGGAAGGCACGTTTACCCAACCACCGAACGTGTTGGCGCGTGGTTTACATCCATGTAGCCACAACACAAACCAAACATATAAACCAAGTTCACCTTGGTTGGAACGCTAGTTTGCAACCGTCTGATCATCCCTCTATTAGATAGACACGCGTATACATTACAATGTAGTAACACTCTTGGAAATTTATAAAGTTTTCAACGTAAATTTTCAGTCTTTTCGTCAATTCACGCATTCGATAAAGAAAACATAATAACTTGTGACATGAATATACCTACTTTCAATTTGAGATGATACCATCATCGAATACCCTGACTGTTTATCGCACGAACAATAATATCATATGTGCAATGACTTACAAAATTATAAAAAAAGGGCTCACAGCTCTTCAACGACAGTAAATACGTGTTGGTTCCTAAGCTTCATTCATTCGTTCTCAAAAGGTTCATAAAAGTAGTTCTATCAGCGGATATGGAGGTGTGGTTAACACTGGCCATTGTGAGCAGAGACCATTAAATGCAGCTGGTGAACCCGCGTAGGGTTGTCAGATCAAAAATTAGATAGCACAGTTAATTAAGCTGGACATTTTGCGTCAGACGCCGGACGTTTGGAACTTGACGTAACACAAACGTGTAGGGAAATGATAAAATTTGTTTTATACATAACATCTATGGAAATGACTAAATATATATTAAATAGTTTTACGTTTTTTTTTATTTTTTTTATTGTTTTTATTATTGTAATTTTTTAATTTATACAAATTCTTGTATTAGGTATTACCGTAAGCTGTTAGGGTGTTGCTACTGAAATTCTAAATAAATAATAATGATAATAAATAAATAACATACAAAAAAATATGATGAAAACATATAGACTACATACACTGATGATGAAATAAGCTTGTTAGAAAAAGCCCCAAACCACAGGGTAAATTCAAGTTTCGTAAAAAGTAATTTTATTAAAATTCTTCGAACCCAATACTTTCCTTAAACCTGAAAAGCTATTCAAGTGTTATAGATTATTCTTATTCATATCTTTGACAAAGCCGGGATGAACGCTATACATACAAGGAAGCTCCCGCCTCGATTGAAAAGACCGTCTGTTATCTAAGTGCCGATGTAAGGGGCAGAGTCCACTGACTGACTGGCAGCGAGGCGATGGAATTAGGGGCCATCCGTTTTCTTTATGTTAAATGCCAGTTTTTATTATTATTATTACATTTTTATTTAATTTGTCAGTGCTTTATTCTATCTAAGTGCAGTTGGAGTTATGTAAAATGGCTCAAAATTACAGTTTTTTTTTCAACTAGAGTATCATATTCGAAAACCAGTAGGTATTTGCCTGACGTATCATATTATACGTATTACTTTCGAAGACTTGATGTCTTTTATGATAAGAAATTATTAAAAAGCTAACCCGTTTCAGATTATTCCACTTTTCGGTCATTATCGTAGATAGCGTTTTTTTTTTTTTCTCGGTGGCAAAATCATCTTATGACATCCCCCGCCCTTGGGCGGGGCGGGAGATAGTGTCAGACTTTTACTGACTAAAAACCCACTCCTGTTCCTTCGTTGCCTTCGTCCCAGGACCCCGGGTTTCGCTTTCACACTACCCATGGCCCCAGTAGGCTTCGACCCTGCTGGGCCCCTACGATTTGCTGACATCTCCCTGAGGCGCGCGTGGAACAATACGCGCCGTCGACGACTTGGACTCGGTCCGGACGGTTACCGGACGGTCGGACGGCGGGCTACCCATTGCTCACCGTCCGCAAGCCCGCGCCTACGGTGGCCGGAAATCGGGATCGGAATCCCGGCGGCGATTTGGGCGTGAGGACCGTTGCCTCACGCGATCGGCCGCCTCCTTTGCTAGCATTACTGCTTCGCAGAAGGAAGCGACCGCCTGCCACTCCTCGCTACGGACCATGGCCTGTACCAAGGCCCGACGCGAGAGATCGCCGCCGCCGATCGCCCCCACGAGGACATGGCGTTGCTCTGCCCAAGCGGGGCACACCTCCACCGTATGCTCCACCGTGTCCTCCGGGCGGTCCACACAGTGGCGACACCCGGGCGTCGCTTCCGCACGAATCCGGTGCAGGAACTTCCCGAACTTACTGTGTTCGGTGAGAAACTGCGTCATACGGTAGGTCAGGACGCCGTGAGGTCTTTCCAACCACGCCTCAAAGAGGGGACTTACCGCCATAATTGTGGCGTGCCCAATCGTAGATAGCGTGCGTTTTGTGCCGATACAGACAATTCTACCGCTAAAGATTAAAGATTACCTGCCGCTGCGAGTGGACGCTATCCCTTACATTCGATTCTTTGAGTCCTTTCCATTTAAAATGATAGCCAGAACGTCTCTATAAAGAACAGCTACTTTCAATTAGGAAACCATTGCTAGTGAAAAGGTAACCTGTGAATATTACATAGCATAGCCAACTCAGGATATAAAAAACCGTGGCATTCAACAAAAAATAAATTATTTCCTTAGTTTCCTTTCGAGAAATATCATAAAGGATAGGTTCTCTGTAGGATTACTGTTTCGCTTGAATATTTGAACTAAGAAATAGTCCCTATTTCCTGCTGTACTTTACGTACTAACAGAGCTACACCAATGTTTTGAGGTACAACAATAATAACTCCATTTCTGTTATCTGGAAGTAGGCTATTTATTATTTTTCTGACGCTGCGAGGAAATTGAATTTACTAATTAGCAAGTAATATTAATTAGCATTCATCATAATAGTTCTGTGTATTTTAAACTTTAACTAATTAGCTTCTATTATACTTAATCGATAACGATTATCATTTAGGCTCTTACTAGTAACGAGCGTGCATTAATTGACCCCCTTCTCTCCATATCATATGTCTTTGACGTGAATAAAATGAAAGAGTTCGGGAGCGTTTTATTATTCACACTACAGTGTTGTTAGTGTTAGTATCGTTGGTGCAAGTCTTGTTTTAAGTAGCTCACTCGTTACTTTGTCTGGCAGGTAACTCCTGGATTAGTTATATTTAACTTCCGCCGTAAACTTGAAAATGAGAACTTCCATAATTTCTCGAGTAAAGTCCACTTTCACGTGCGGCCGGTGCTCCATGATGTACCTGGATTATAAACACTTGCTAGAGCACCTATATTGGCGCCATGGCACCGAAAGTGTTTGGTGTAAGAAGTGCTCTGTGAAGCGGTGGCAGTACGCCGCTCATGTGTGCCATGTGCTGCCGATATATGAAGTCTTCGAAAACGACGATATGTCTTCAGAAGATTCTCCTGATCATTCGGAGGAGGAGAATGATTACTGTTTTTGCAAAAAGTTTATCGCTGACGCCCCGATGATTGGGTGCGACGGGCCCAACTGCGAGATACAGTGGTACCACTTCTCTTGCGTCGGAGTCACCACGCCACCCGAAGGGAATTGGTTTTGTCCCACCTGCGACCAAACTCAAAAGGTAAATCAGGTGATTCCCGCTTTTAAGACTAGATTCCACTACACTCACAAATATTGAAACCTTTTGAATATTTAAAGATAGAACGATTTTCATTTAATACTCTACGCAAGAAATTGGTCTGAATCGACAGATCGTTGAGTTTTTCATACACGTAATTTGAATAACCAGAGTCAAAGTGAAATTTAACAAAAATAATGATCTTTGAATAGGATTCTTTGAATGCCTAATGCTTTTAAATATGTAATTTAATAAGGTCGTGAATATTTTTGATAAAATATGGATAATTTTACACTTGCAGGGTAATCAGACGGGGTCTGCAACTTGAGTGGATCCAGCCACTTGACCGGATTGCACGCCGCATCGCAGACATTCACACACATGAAATCACACGCTGGGTGCGCGGCGCGGACACACTTTCGGCTAACATGAGCGGTGTTACACACACAGTACCGCTCACACTCATACCTACAAGAACCTTTAGTCTGGAATGTGACGACCGGCTTGATCTGGAAGCGTAACAGACGGGGGTCACTCTCCTACAGTACGAAGCGCCAATAAAGTCGGCACTCTCGTCGCTGGTCGTCTCTCGCTAGGCTTCCTCCAGTTGACCGGGGGTCTCACCTGGCGGGGACTGACCGCCGAGGTGTCGTGAAATAGCAGCGCTTCTGCTGGACTCAAACAGACAGTCGTGCCATGAAAGGCCATCAAGCGAAGCACCCGTAGTTGCGTATAAGAAGTAGTACATCACTACTTGAGGGACAGCACTATTGTCAGTCATCCATTCTGCTGATTTCTGTAGACGAGGTTCGTTAATAAAACATGGTTGCAATTATTACTGTTTTTTTTTCTCTCTTTATTTTGTATTAGGGACTTTTTTACGAATGTACATGCCAGTCCCCTCGGACCTTCGGACCTTATATAGTAAATACCTTACCTATTTTACCTTATATAGTAAAACGTAAAGCCCAAACTTAATTAAGCTATGAGCAGCCTCTGAGTTAGGTGTACACTGAGTTGAGGAGCGCGAGGATCACTACGCGCTGTCGACGACTGGGCTCGGTCCGGTTAGTTACCGAACAGCCGGATGGCGAGCTACCCAGTGCTCAACGTCCGCAAGCCCGCGTCTACCGTGGCTGGTAGTCGGGGTCGGAATTACGGCGGCTAGGGCGTGAGGACCTTCGTTCCCTCACGCGTGCAGCCTCCTCCTTCGCTAGCATTACTGCTTCGCAGAAGGAGGCGACTGCCTGCCATTCCTTCTCGCTCCGGACCATAGCCTGAACCAGGGCCCGACGCGAAAGGTCGCTGCCACCAATTGCCTCCACGAGGACACGGCGGTGCTCCGCCCAAGCGGGGCACACCTCCACCGTATGCTCCACCGTGTTCCGTGTAGGGCCGATGCTCGCTAGCTAGGACCGCGGAGAATTTCTGAAAGGCAAACCCGTAGTCCTAGAACGCAAAGGGTAATTGAAGGATACAGGTGTGGTTTTAGTCAGTAAAAGTCTGACACGCCCTCCCACTCCACCCAGAGCGCGAGAAGTCATTTGGATGATTTCCCACCTTAAAAAAAAAAAAGCTGTACACTGAGTTATAGTAATGATAAGCTTAGTAGCTTATTTCACGTGCTGCCAGAGCTTCATGCTGTACTGAGATTACAATTTGTTAGAATATTGGCTATGGATCCGAGAGTTTCTGGTGTAAACAGTTTTTGGTGAAGCGGTGGCAATACGGCGCTCGAGTGTGCCATGTGCTGCCGATAAATAACGAAATCTTTGAAGACAACAATTTGAACTCGGAGCTCTCTCCCGATAATTCAAAAATGGAGACCGGTTTCTGTTCTTGCGAGAAGTATGTCGCTGATGCCTTGATGATTGGGTGCGACGTGCGACGTGCCCAGCTGTCACCTGCAGTGGTACCACTTCTCTTGCATTGGGATCACCACGCCGCCCGAAGAGGAGTGGTTTTGTCCCACCTGCGACAAAATGCAGAACATTTATATCAGGTTGTTCCCACTTCTAAGATTAGATCCTGCCACATTCACAATTATTATTGAATTTTCTTTTAAATTTACTAAAGATTTTGAAACGTCTTTCATTTCATAATAATTTACGCAAGGAATGAATCTGGATTGACAGATCGTTGAGTTTTTCATAGAAATAATTGGAATAACCAGAGTCAAAGTGGCATTTAATAAAAAGAATGATCGGAGCGATTTCTCGTCGCTTTGAATAGGACTCTTTGATTGCCTTAACCTTTTAAATAATTTAATATGGTTGTGACTGTGTTTGGTGAAATATGGATATCTTTACAATTGCAGACTAATCTAGGGACTGAAACTTGAGTTTTAAGTGGGAAAATCATCTAATGACAAATCTCGCTCTTGGGCGGAGCGCGAGATAGTGTCAGACTTTTACTGACTAAAAACCCACTCCTGTTCCTTCGTTGCTTTCATCCCAGGGCCCCGGGTTTTGTTTTCACACTACCCATGGCCCCAGTAGGCTTCGACCCTGCTGGGCTCCTACGATTTGCTGACATCTCCCTGAGGCGCGCGTGGAACAATACGCGCCGTCGACGACTTGGGCTCGGGCCGGACGGTTACCGGATGGTCGGACGGCGAGCCACCCATTGCTCGCCGTCCGCAAGCCCGTGCCTACGGTGGCCGGAAATCGGGATCGGAATCCCGGCGGCGGTTAGGGCGTGAGGACCGTTGCCTCACGCGATCGGCCGCCTCCTTTGCTAGCATTACTTGTTCGCAGAAGGAGGCGACCGCCTGCCACTCCTCCTCCGAACCATGGCCTGTACCTAGGCCCGGCGCGAGAGATCGCCGCCGCCGATCGCCCCCACGAGAACACGGCGTTGCTCTGCCCAAGCGGGGCACCCCTACACCGTGTGCTCCACCGTGTTCTCCGGGTGGTCCACACAGTGGCGAAACCCGGGCGTCGCTTCCGCACGAATCCGGTGCAGGAACTTCCCGAACTTACCGTGTTCGGTGAGAACCTGCGTCATGTGGAAGGTGAGGACACCGTGAGGTCTTTCCAACCACGCCTCAAAGAAGGGACTTACCGCCATAATTGTGGCGTGCCCAGACTGAAACTTGGGTGGATTCAGCTACTTTAGAAATATCACACACCTCCCGGATTTCGAGAATTCGCAGATACAGAACCGATCCAACGATTTTAATATCTAACTACCATTGACGTAGAAAAGATAGGGCTGACAGTGCATTTATATAGCTTTATAAAATGGGAACGATCGGTAAACATCGGGAGCGGTCGGCAATCTTCGGGATCAGTTGTACACTCTGTAAAAGATGAAGCTAGGCTATGCCACACCTAACGGCTGGCGACGTTACTCTGAAGCGGGCCACGTGTTGAGATGATTTTATAAGGTTTTTCTTAAAGCCTGTATTAATATGCAGCCGCACATACAAGGTTGCGTCGAAACGAAACGTGTCGTCCTAAGAAGTGGCGCTAGTGCTTCTTATGTGGTGAACGCGTGTAAGCAAATGTTCGGATGGTCCGACTATTTAAATCTGTGGTTGTGGAAGATATTGGTCACTTATTCAAATCCAAACCCACTGCATTCGTGACGGTGAAACAAAACACACCGTTACGAATGCAGTGGATTTTGATTTATCATTTATCGCTGCTTATTTATTTGAACAGACGAGCTAAAAATGTTCAGGTTTATTAATAGGAATTTTAATGTTAAATACTGTTAGGTTTCAATAAAAGCCTAGTAGTATTTGATTTAATTTTCAAGTTTATTTTATGTGGCAACATTAAAATTGATTTGAGTGCTAGACCAGAAACCATTATTTAAAAATAACGGTTTTAAATATTAAAGAGGGGTCTCCCTCTTGCACTAGCACTGGGTCGGGGTATAGGCAGTCGGTCGAGAGCACTCGTAGCGTTCAGACGTAAATTGTAGTGGTGTCTAAGATAAGTTTACCTACTTAGCAGTCTATATTTTGTACTAATAATTATTAAGAAACAGTGTGATTATCTGAAGAAATAAACAGGTGCATTATTTAAGGTGTGTGAGTGCTTTGAATAAGTTGTCTTATCACATTCCTTCAACCAAATAGCTTGCTTGTATTTTATATGTTCTATAGTCCCGTTGTTATTCTGATATAATACCTGTTTTTATTTGTAACCTGTTAATTTTGTAACTTTTTGAAAGTCTTTGTATATCTAATAAATTAATTTTACTGACTGTGAAATAATATTATTAAGAGTAAACATTTGTATTTTGTAGATTTTAAAAATACTTCTAGACACTTTACATTTCTCGAAATTAACTGCGGTAAATCTACAAATGCACCACCAGTGGCTTCAATACGACGACACATCGCAGCATCGTGACGTGGATGTTAACGTCTCGACGAGTAACTCAACGTCGAGTAACGTAAAAATGCACGTCATGAAACACAACGTTAACGTGCCACGTTGAACTACGTCGTATTGAAGCCGCCGGTGGTGCATTTGTAGATTTGCCGCAGTTAATTTCGAGAAACGGACAGCAATAGACGTGTTCTCCTTCTACTAATATTAAGAAGACGGATAAAGTAGAAACAGATTATTATGACACAAAGAATATGCTGCAAGAGTGCACCGTGAGTTTTTTTTTCACGACAACGTGTCGTGACATGGCACGTTGCGTCGTCGTTAGAAAGAATATAAAAATACACAGAAACAAGGGAATCAAGTAGCCACTCCGTTATGTGGATGCGGGATGTGTGAATGTATATGTGTTGTGTGTGTCTGGTGTATATATTAGAAAATTAGAACAGCTTTCGGTAAAACTGTACCTTACCGGACAACGAAATAGTGGGTTTTTTGGGGAGGGGGGGGAGGGGGGGGGTGTCGTATACTTATATGTATACTTTCATGTAAACTAAGTAATAAGAGCTTGATAAATTAAACACTAAAATTATAATAACTATTTATTAAGTAGTAACATATATTTTACTTTTTTCAAATATTATTAATTTAGCATTGGACAAGATAAATTCACTTAGATGAGGTATAATATTTCATTTGGCTATATTATTCGTCATTTTTAATGCAAATAAAAGAAAATTTGCGTTTTGTAAATATTCATTGTGGCTGTATGAACTAATACCTTTGTCATAATATTACAAACAAAGTAAAAAGTGAACGAAATCTGTCAAAATGGCGTCAAATATTACGAAAAATTATCGATTTTAATTTTTTTTTTCTCAACAACTATATGTTTCCTAACATTGAGACTTTGCGTAATTACTTTTTAGACATATACCTTTCCAATATAAAATTATGAGCGTAAAACTCGTTGTCCGGTATAGTACAGTTTAGCCCAGCTTTCCCAATAGCTTTTCAACCTCCTGATAAGTAAGTGTCGTAATGTGTTTATGTGTTTGAGCCCTAAGCTCATATCAAAACACGTGAAAGACACAAATTAAATTAGCAATAGCCATAAATAAAATAATCAGAGAGGTCAAACAAAAACATTTTACATTTTAATTACTCTGATGGGTTGAAAAGCATTTCACTGTAAATTACGCCCATGAATGCGCTCAGAATTAGCTAAAGAGAATTTATAAAAGGATGTATCGGAATACTGGTAGAGATGAATAAAAGTGAGCAGTTTTAGACAGCGGTGGGCAGTGAAAGCCAGGGTACAAAGATCGGTAGCTTTCATCGTAATGAGGGCTGTGTTTCATGGCTTAATGCGATGTTAACGAGCGGGCATTAAGGCCCAATACAGCGGACAAAGCCCCCACGCGTGAAACTACGCACTATTTAGATGCCTTATTAAACAAATTAGGGATGTTCGCGACAGCCATAGTGTGGGGAGTAGCCAAATAATTCCATACTGTACACAGTAGATTATAACTGCCCAATATGTATTTGAAACCTTTGTCCTTCGAAACTTCATAGATAGAATTTTACTCCTCGCTACGTTGTATTTATGAAAAATTAGCTTTTTTTTCCTTCTTTGCCTTGGTTCCAGGGTCCCGGGGTACTGTTTCACACAACCCATGGCCCCAATAGGCTTCGACCCTGCTGGGCCCCTACGGTTTTGCTGTCATCTCCTTGAGGCGTGAGTAAAACACTACGCACCGTGGACAACTTGGGCTGGGTCTGGACGATTATCGGACGGTCGGACGGCGACCCATTGCTCGCCGTCCACAAGCCCAATCCTACGGTGGCTGCAATTCGGGATCCCGGCGGTTGGGGCGTGAGGGCCGTTTCCTCGCTCTACCGTATGCTTTGGCGTGTCCTCCGGGAGGTCCACACAATAGTTCCGGGCGTTTTATTCGCACAAATCCGGTTCAGGAACCTCCCGAACTTACCGTGTCCGGTGAGAACTTGCGTCATGCGGAAGGTGAAGATGCCGTGTTGTCTTTCCAGTCTCATAGAGGGGACTTACTGGGTTGCGACAGTCACAGTCGCCATTCCAGCATGAGATCCCGCTGGAACTCTGTCCGCCATGTCGTGACTTGTCGTGGCAGCGGAGTTTCGCCCTGGCGTTGTATCTCCACGCGCAAATCGTGCATGCGTGCAAGGACTGTTGCCTCAAGATCCAATGGTGGCAGGCCAGCAAGGAGGCTCGCCGCTTCGTGGGAAACCGTGAGGTATCCCCGCACCATCAGGATGGACATGACCCTCTGGCATGCGTTTAGCTTGGCCGACGGTCACTTTCGCAGCGACGGCGACCGGAGCTCCAGTATCCAGCAGAGGTAGTCGGGCACCTAGTGATACCAGAGTGGCCTTCTAATGCTACTCCAGGGCAGGGAATTGAAGACGTTGGCAATGTACAAAGACGCCGCCCCGGAACACCGCATCTCCCGTTGTGAGGGCTCGCACGCGCTTGATGGCGTCCACCGTGGAGCGCCCCCTGCGAAAACCGAACTGGTCGTCTTCAATATCCGGTCCCACCTGTAACAAGTGCGTGACGAGGCGGTCTGTAATAACTCTTTCAAAGAGTTTGCCCACCTCATAGAGCAGCACAATGGGCTGGTACGCGGACGGTGAGCCCTGGCTTCGGAATGAGGACTAGTTTCCCCGTCTTCCAGTGAAGTCGAGTCGTCTTAGTCGAGGCCCGAGTTCCTCTATGGCCAGGACCCAGGCTTTTCCAGGCAAACCGTCGGGTCTTGTTTCGGGAATTGTTATAAGGGCGGGATAAAAAAAAAGTGTCCTATATGCTATTCTAGGACATGATTAAACCATGTATTGGTACACGGTTTAATCATGTTTAATCGAAATTGGTTCAGCCATTCGAGCGTGAGGAAGTAACAAACATACACACTCACAAACTTTAACTTTTATAATATGGAAGCGCTAGCATTAAACTTGGTAATTTGAAAAAAAAAAACTTGTTCAAAAAGTAGTGAGGAACATAGTAATTCAATTTCTTTCATACATTGGACCATATATTTTTCTCGTAGATGCTTTCACAGAAATTCTAGTTTATTATGATCACACTGTAAAACAGACTTAAATAGAATATATGAAATGTCTTTAGAAAACGTTTCGGCCTCCGAAATCTGTTCAAGACATATACATATAAGAAAAATTTAGAAATACCTACAAGTAATTTAGCGTACTTGTGTATAACTGGAGGGTAGGTATCTACATAAAGTAATTACGTCATATAAAAAGAAAATGGAACTCTGAAGGCGACGGGTGTGCGAGCCTTAAAAGGGCAAAGAGGTTTCCACTTTAGAGGCCTAAAATGTAAGATTTGTTTCTAGCACCTCACCTCATACACTTATGGCTGATGTCACACAGGAAATAAACTTTCCGAGCCCTCGGGTACTTATAAAGGTGCTTTTAGACTTTTAAGTTTACTTTAAGTAGCTCCCAAGTTTTATAACCAATGAGAATACTTAAGATTAAGTTCGCTATCTGAACTTGTTTAATAACTTCCTTTGAAAAATGAGAAAGAACTATTTAACGGCATACGCTGAAGTTATAACAACTACGACAGCTCGAAAGTTTCTTATTAAAATTCAGAAGCGACCGGCTTTTAACTAATTATACATAATGACATCTTTGAACAAGGAAAAGTTTCAGCTATCGTCATGTAAGCAAATGTTTAGCACTTATTTGTTCGTTAATTAAATTAACTTTTGGAACTCTCCAATTATATAAATTAGACGAATGCTAATTGGTTCGAAAGTAAGAACACTTTAAGCGTTTTGTGAAAAGTTGATTACTTTATTGTAAGTAGTTACCTAATAATTGTAGACATTGTAAGTTTGAGAGTATTATTAAGATGTATAATTTCGCTTTGGTTCGAGTAAATTCTGGCTTGTGTGTGCTACATCACGCGCAGTAAGTTGTAATTGCTTTCCATAGTTGTAAGTAGTATTCAGGTTTCGTGGCAGTTGTGTAGATTGGTAATGTTGGAGTCTAGTAGCCCACAAGTAAGGCGTTTGATCGATATACAGCTTAGCTTGGGATCAGGATGGCTGGTTAGTTAACAAGCTAAATGCGAACTGCTGGAGCTTACTGGAGATAGAAACGCTAAAGCTTAATGCAATCGGTTTAACTCAATCTCGTTTAGAAAATGGTTGACTTTTGTATCATTTTCTCCTTTCAACTTACTAACGAGTATATCAGAATTGAATCCTGTATTTTATTCCTATTTTGATTGTATAATGCTGATATGATTACATTTAAATTTCAGAGTTTAAACGTTCCATAACTTTGCTCAGGAAAGAGGAGCTTGAAACTTTTTTTTTTAAAACCTTGCCCCTCACAAGGAATTACTCTTGGGTCGTGGGTGCGTACACAAAGATGTAAAGTCACATACACAAGACATCCAGAGTCGAAACGGCGTATCTTTAAGCCATACAAGTACTTAATTCTTGCGAAAATCGAACTGGCTAAACGTATTGTACATATGCCGATCGCTTAGGTACAGCATTGACCGTGCCGTCAATTTGAATATCTTTATTTATACTAACATATTTCTTCAATACGTGTGTAAGTCTTTGATCTCTTCTTTAGCAGCTGGACCGATTTTTTCAAAGAGTTAGGTGACAAACACACATACAGAAGAATTATATATATAAAGACAGTACAATACAATGGTACTACGAGTATTATTCGAGGACTTTAAATTTGGTAATATTTTATATAATTTTTTTATTTACGTGATAGATTGGACGAAATACCTACGCCTTCGTCACACTTTTTTTATACTGACTGATTTTCAGTAAAAAGTAATAAATGTCCCGTATGACAACTACACTTATTATATTTATTTGTCTACATCCTTAATAACGATCTTCCTAATTTGATCGTTGTTCCGAATATTTTTAATTATCTTGAACAGTATCAGATCCATTATGTGATGTTTGAGATAATAGGAAGATTTAATTCTGCCATTATATTGTAATATTTATGATGAGAAACAGGAAATTTATCCCAAAAATGATAAATCGTATGACAGGACCAAATAATTGGAGCACGCCTGCGACCCGAAGGTATTCAATTCATTTCCGGGATTAAGAAAAATTTTACCTTATGTACATAATTTAAAGAATGTATTTTGGTGTTTGGATGAATTTTCCGAAATAAGTATATAAGAGTAAGAGTTTATTAACCATAATATATTATCTGTTTTTGTCTCTTTTTTTCTATACTGGTTAATTTTCTAATAGTTGAAATAAAATTATTACATTATCAAGTTTATAATTATTTTTTATTATTATTGATAAGCTCGCGTTTCACCACTATCTCACCTGATGGTAAGCGATGATGTGGCCGACGATGGAGCACGCTTGCCTAGAAGTAACCTATCATTCATTTTGTTGTACAGATAAATTATATGTTTAAAAATTTAAATAATAAAACAACAGCATATATTAAAAAAAAAATATCCTACCGGTATCGGAAGGTGGGCTTGCAGTCATGCAAAGGTTTATATCAATTAAAAAAAAGTACGGTTCAAGCTAGGGCATACATGTATTAATTATATTATCGTAACAAATAAGTCATACTTAGGTCTTACAACCTAGTACTTAAGTATTTATACATTTCAATACCACCTACGCACTAAGTCGTAACATATATGTTTTGAGTAAATACTGAAAAAATATGTATTATAAAAAAAAAACTTATTACATCCAACGTCTGGTACTGTGATCTTAAACTGATTACATAATACGAAATCATCAGTTAAAAGTGTTTCATAAATTACTTATATCATTAAAAGTTACAAAAACGGCTTCTCTCTCCTGAAAAAATGCACTGTTTATCGTACGCGTATTTACATTCTGTACATGGCCAGAACGCATCCATAGGAAACTGCTCGCGTATACATTGTAGTGCAGTTTTTATTTTTGCGATTACAATGTATACAAGAGTAGTACGCAAATACTCGCGTATACTTCGTAGTGTCCTAACTACCTAACTTTACTCCATAATATACAGTGCCAGTACGAGTATGGACTAATCGTGCGTAGATCGGAATAATCGCGCCTGGATTATGTCATGTTAGAATAGTGACCATTAGAACACGATGACGAGCTAACGAAGCGATCATGTGGGTTAGGTTAGGTTAGAACAGTGACCATTAAAGCGTGAAGGCAAGCGAGCGCAGCGAGCGTGCCGCGGCAGCGGCCGCCTAGCGCCAGATTCCCTTCTAATGTTAGTGAATCATTTGTGCTCCCAGCTTGCACTTGATGATTACTTCAAACTTTTCCAAAGATTCAAATTCAAACCGTTTTTCTTTGTATTACAGTAAAAACTCTTGCAGAGTGTCTTTGGTAATCATTTAATACATTTGTATTAAGTAAACAAAAGTATTTACCACTTTTTTATAATAAATTATGCAGAGACAACAAAAAACCGCTAATCAAAACAAACAGCACGTGCCGAAAGATGATGCAATGTTTAGAATAGATACGCAGATATGATTACCATATAATAGAAAGAGAGGTCAACAAATCAAAATGGCGAGCATGCAACTGCTCGCGTATAGTTTAGAATCTAGAGTTTTTCGCGCCTATTCCGATCTATACACGATTAGTTAGTATATTATGGAACAAAGCTAGTTACTTTGACTACTACAAAGTATACGCGAGCATTTGCGTACTACTCTTGTATACATTGTAATCGCAAATTTTAAAACTGCACTACAATGTATACGCGAGCAGTTTCCTATGGATGCGTTCTGGCCATGTATAGAATGTAAATACGCTTTATCGTACCTGTCAATGTGTGGAGGATCGATTTAGGTGCGTATAAAAGCAACAGAAAAGGTACATATTAAAGTCATTTATGTATTTTCACAAGCGTTTTCTCATGCATGTATTTGTAGGAAATGTTCTTCTTACTAAAGTTTTCCCCAGTGACGTCGACATTGATACAAATGCAATGATACTTGCGACGCTGATACGAATTCAATGATACCTCATTTATCAAAACCGGTTCAGCTGTTCTCACTCTACGAGGGAATAAAATACTGTACAATGTTCAAGGAAGATCTAAAAACGTCAGGATGAAATCGGAGTCGTCTAAAACAAATATTTATCTACCATGGTATTAAGAGAATTTTAAGCCATATAAGAGATTATTAATAACTAAAACAGTACAAACACTATTGAACGGATAGCATAAGCCATCTATTTCGATCAATTTGGATGAACTTATTGACGTGAATGTACAGTCAGGGATCAAAACTGCAGTTGCAGTCTACCAATGCTAAAGTGTCTAAAATTTCTTTGTTGTAGAAGTTCAATAATCCACTACTGGTTTATTCAATACTTTAGATCCTATGCTACCAATTAAATCAGTCATGAACCACTGACCCTCTTTTACAAAGAAATTATAGAAATTTTAGCATTGGTAAGGTGGAACTGCACTTTTGACCTCTGACTGTACGTCTTTAAAATTGCTTTCATAGTTGGATGCAAATAAATAAACGAGTGATAACAACATCGGGGGATACAGTATGTTGTTGCAGCTACAGTTCTACCAGTTCTATCAAAAAATAATTACACTACAAGATAGCTAAAGAATCAAGCAATGTGATACGTTAAGAGGACAATAACGCATCGCGCTATTTGGAGGGGCAGCGCCTTTTGACTCAGAGAAGCTGCAATGTTCGTTTAAGTTTCAATCTTCAGATCTCATCAATATCTATTAATTGCATACATTAATGTAAAATAGTTAATGTTAAAATTAAAAAAATATATGCTTCTCAAGAGATATATGCACTTCACTCGATCATTTCATTGAAATAATCGAGTGAAGTAGTGCCGGGAGCGTAAATGATGGGGCCAGTACATCTTCGTTTTGTTTTGAGGAGGGAAATAATTTTTGAGAAAAAAAAAGAAATCGTTTCAATCATTGACTGTTTTCGCTATAGAGTGGAGCGAGAGGACGTGACAGACTTTTATTGGCTAAAACCCACCTGTGTTCCTTCAGATGCTTTACGTTCTAGGACGACATGTTTCCTTTTCCGAAATTCCCCGTGGCCCTTTGCGGATATCGCATCGGCCCTGCTGGACCCCTATGGTTTTGCTGACATCTCTTCGAGGCGCAGGTGGAACCCTTCATGCCGTTGACGACTCAGGCTTGGTCCTTACTGGACGGGCAGACGGCGAGCTACTGATTGCTCATCATCCGCAAGCTCCTGCCTACGGTCGTCGGGTATCGCCCTGCGGTTCCCGATGGGCGCCCGGGGCGTCTTACTTGAGTTCAATAACTTTTGACAGAACGAACGTTTGTTGTATGGACTTTAAAAGAGACTTTACCCCTGAGTTTGTTTCGGTGTTTCTTCTCAGGGTAGTTAGCCAGAAAACACCGGCTTCATCTAGTTTAAATTGACGAAGAAATTGACGCGTAAAAGTGTTTATACAAACCTATTTAATTTGCAAAATAAATATCATTCATCATTTACAATGTCTATCGGATGAGCTAGTGACATATTTTTAAAAGACCTACCTTAGGTCTGCCCTTACAATTTCCATAAAATATAAGTAGAATTTCCATGCAGCACGTATGAGTTATAAATAAGCGTTTATGGGTTAAATCCCAAGATAAAAGTTGAAATTTCACCCAAAATTCTTGCAGCTTTCATGCTAAAACGAAAGTTGTTACTGCATGTTTGTCTTCAAACACAAATGCAAAACTAATTATGCAGTTCCCCAACTAACATTCTCCGTAATTCAGTCGTCAAGTCTATTAAATTTACGCTATTAGACGATCACGTACATAGAACAGCGTTTATAAAATGAGGTTAGAGGGATTACCTCCTGAATACTTAACAAGTATTCACTATATCTGAAGTATGGCGGATCATACTGCGAAGTTGGTCGTCCCCGGGATCCAGCGAGTTCGGAGCCTACGGGGATCCGAGATTCCGATAACTTATACCAATCATGATATCAAGGCGCCGTTTAGGAAGTTGTGCCCGGGTTATGTAAGTACCTAAGTACTAGGACAAAAGTGACCTTGGGAATACATATTTGAATGGTTCGGGTTTGAAACTTTACGGTTTACCGTTATAATCTTATGAACAATTTTGTTTACTCGTGGGAAGTTATAAATATTTGGCCGAGTATGAATGCGTATGCAATAAAAACGAGGAAAATAATTAAATAACCCCTCGCTCTTTAGATGGAGTGAGACCCCAGTGCTAAACTTTTACAGACTAAAACCCACTTGTGTTTTTTCAGTTGCCCTTTGTGTTCTAGGACAGCGGATTGCTCTTTGTAGTATTGTTCTTTCGAATAATCCGGCAGTCCAATACGCTTAAAATACCCATTTATCTGGTGCAGAATTATGTCACTGATACTTAAGTACTAATCCGTTAAAATTGTTCTAAAACGCAAAAAATACAAAAGTAGACGAGAAAGTAGAGCTCTTTTTAACCGACTTCAAAAAGGAGGAGGTTCTATGTTCGGCTGAATGTATTTTTAATATTTTTGTACGTTCACCGATTTCTCGGTCAATAGTGGACCGATTTTATTGAAAGTTTATGCATCCGAGTTGTTCCCATAGAAATATTGTTATGATCTGATCATGAACTTCGAAGATATGGAGGACCAGAACTCCTACTCCTCCATAAAATTACAGCAAAACCACCGAAACAAGTAAAATTGCTTTGTTTATGCCTGTAACCAATGACTGGCTGAAAGAAAATACATCGAACTGATCTGATGATGAAGCCTGAAGTTAGGCACTGGAACTCTGTAATAAATTAATGTACCTAATCTAACCGTGTTTGGGATTATTAGAATTGTCATGAGATGCACTCTGGCTTTTTAGTGGTGGTACCATAACTAAAAGTGAAAATAAAAAACTTTTTACAAATAAAAAAAAATACTGAAAAGTGAAAAATGACTTTAATTTCGGAAGTTTTTACTTTGAAGCCAGTTGTATTGTATTGTACAATTAAAAAAAAAAAAAAATTATGACAATTATTAATTTTTCTTTAAAGTTACAGTATCTGTAGCAGCGCAGATGCTTATTAATCAATAATTACTTATCAAGACCCCAAACAAAACAAACTAATTCACCATTCATGGGTTTGAACTAATACCTAAACGGCTGTCACAACAGTCTGAAGAATCCCGCAACTTTGCGGTAGCAAGTTAGTTTAAGGAGTTGTAGGTATTCGTATTACTTGGTCAAGTTGCAAAAATCTTGTGACTGGAAAAGAGTCAAGAAGTTACGAGTAAAGTAAGAAGAATAATTTAAAATTAATTATTCTTCTCACTTCACGTAATTTTCATATTAATATGTTATAAAGGCATGCATTTATTTAATAAAATTATCATATGAAATGTTAAAGTACGAGTAATATTAATTGTAATGTTAGACTAGTTCTTTATCGAAATAAAGAGGTTTTATTATTATTATTATATAGACAAAAGTTTGTGTGTATATGTGTGTGTGTATGTTTGTAAATCTTTCACGCTCAAATGGCTGCATGGTTCAGCCTGAACTGAACCAACAAGGATACACATTCATATGTTCTATTCCAGGTTCCTGGAATAGAACATATGAATGTGTATCCTTGTTGGTTCAAAGCGCTGCTAGAAGCTAGTAAATTTTAAGTTTCAGAAGTGGCGCCAAAATAAAGAAAGTTAAAGTGTTGGAAGGTCTTCCGCAAGGTGGATCAGTAACCTGGTGCAGGCTACAGGAATAGGCTCGGTGTGAGAAGCACAGGACCGATAGATGTCGCGGGTTACCTATTGCCTGGGGACCCCGAGGGCTCCGTCCCTGAAGACACCGAATGCGATAAATATAATAACATTTATTTAATTATTTTCTGTTAGTTTCAATTTGTACGGTCTACATAAAAAGTGCTGAAACTTTGAGTTTGTGTTGAGACTGTGTTTGAAGTTAATTATTATATCATTTTTCTAACGAGTTTTACGACGTTTTTAATTGACGATTTTGTATGTTTTTTAAAAAGACTGACTGAAAACTTTTACTTTTATTACTACTGATTATTATTTTTATATTTGATTTTAGCATGTTTTCAAACTTAAAAGTTGATAATATAATCCTTTAATAAGAATTTATGATTTACATGTGATGTAAAAAAGTGTAACTAATTTTGCGCGTTAAAGTTTATTTTAGAGTTATGTATTTTATGCTGAATTAAAAACATATTCCATGTAGAGTAGTTAATTTGATTTTCTGTATTGAAAAAGGGACTTTTGTAATAACAATTGGTCTAGGACTGTCTATATTGTATTCTCTAATTATAATATTTAAGTACCTTAACCAAGTAAAACTACAATTTTTTCTTAATTTTTAATGTACAATAATTTTTGTAAACTAGTAATAAAATTTTGTTTAACATCTTCTGCTCTTCACTTTTAAGCTAAAGTGAGTTTTATTTGAGTTTATCAAGATAAATATAAATCGGGTGCCTCCGGTACGGACTCGATGTGGCGACGAAATAGAGAAAAAAAGGAGAGTCGGAAAGAGAAAACAGATAGAGAGAAAAAGAAGAGAGAGGGAGAGAGACATAGCCAGAGAAAAACAAGAGAGCGTAAGGAGAGAGAGAGAGTGTCAGAGAAAAATAATAAAGAGGTAGGGATAGAGAAGAGAGAGCAGCACATGATAGTGGCTTGTGCACTATAATATACTTTCTAAGTACTTGGCTAATCGCCGTTGACCACTGTGATCGAAATTCGGTCGGGAGGATGATCATATTACAATACCATAGGTATGTAGCTACACATGGAATATTTAATGTTGTATAGCTCTCCTGCAAGGATGACCGAGCGCTTTGATCCCAGGTAACGAGGCAAGTCAAATTATGTAGCGTAGCTCTCTAATCGTACTCATACGAGTACAAATTATGTTCATATATATGTGAATAAATGCTTTACAGATTAGTTAAGTCAAAGCTTTTATTGAAATACTATTAACAAGAGGAAATAGGTAATTCTAGATGAGTTGCGTAATTGGAAAACATATATAATTATTTATGAAAAAATTTGAAATTGTAATGTATTTATATTATCAGGTATAAAGGCTATTTGTATTTGTAACAAGAGGAAAAAAAAAATTACTTTTATGCTCAAGTATTCTGATAAGTTGCCCGTCTTTACACGTTTCTGTGGAGAAAATATCAAGGGTTTAAATTTATGCGTTTTTAGCCATTATAATCAGCCAATAAATTAAAAACATCTTTTATATTTAATGCAACATTTTTCAACAACACTGTACCTTTATTTGGAAAAAATTGGTAACAATTTAATTTAAATAAATAATTTATTCGATTTCTTTTATATGCAATTTTTTTAAAATTGTATTAATTAATTTAATCACATAATACCTACTAAGTACTTTAGCATTCCCTCAGACCTCAATTTTGGGCGGTTAATTGAGTACAAAGCCAAGGTAGCTGCTAGGAGACTAGGCGTTCTTGCAAAGGTCCGGCAGTACTTGACACCGGGACAGCTTCTTATGTTATACAAAGCACAGATCCGATCGTGTGTGGAGTATCTACTGCAGCCACATATGCGCTGGTGCTGCACAATGCAATCTAGCAGCTTTGGACTCGCTGCAAAGGCATGCGAATAAGCTAAATGATAATGCAGATTTGGTTAAGTCTAATCTTCAAAACCTCGAGCCAAGGCGTAGGGTAGCCAGCCTTTCCGTGTTTTACAAGATGCATTTTGGTGATTGTGCAAGGGAATTGCATGACTTGACTCCGCCATCTTTTTTCTACCATCGGACAACCCAACGTACGCCGAGTATCCGCCTTTGCGTTGTAGAAACTTTTATGGTCCGGACTAAGCGTTTTGCGTCGTCGTTTACACCGCGTACATCGAAGGACTGGAACAATTTGCCTTCGGTATTCCCATCCGATTATAATTTAGGTGTCTTCAAGGAAAGAAAAGAAAGAAAGAAACCAAGAAAAAAAAGAACGACACGCAACACACTGTAAAAACCAAATTTAGAAAACTAAAAAAAAAGACTACTGTGAAAAAAAAGCTCATAATAAACTAGTGCACCTCGCTATCAACGATTGCATCACTGCTTACCATCAGGTGGGACCGTAGTCAAGTGCTGGTTTATATCGTTAAAAAAATAAAAAAATAAATAAACTATATATTAAATTGACTTTTTCAGACTTTCAGACAGATTAATTGAGAAAATTATCTTATGATATCCCCCGCTCTTGGGTGGGGCGGGAGATAGTGTCAGACTTTTACTGACTAAAAACCCACTCCTGTTCTCCGTCGCTTTTCGTACCAGGGCCAAGTCTTCGTTTCAGAATCAGACTCTTGGCCCCAGTAGGCTTCGACCCTGCCAGGCCCCTATAGTTGCTGACATCTCCTTAAGGCGCGCGTGGAACAGCACGTGCCGTCGACGACTTGGGCTCGGTCCGGACGGTTACTGGACGGTCGGACGGCGAGCCTTCCATTGCTCGCCGTCCGAAAGCCCGCGCCTACGGTGGCCATAAATCGGGATCGGAATCCCGGCGGCGGTTGGGGCGTGAGGACCGCTGCCTCACGCGATCAGCCGCCTCCTTTGCAAGTATTACTGCTTCGTAGATAGAGGCTACCGCCTGCCACTCCTCCTCGCTTCAGACCATAGCCTGCACCAAGGCCCAGCGCGAGTGATCGCCGCCGCCGATCGCCCCCACGAGGACACGGCGTTGCTCTGCCCATTTTACGACCTATACTGAACTGTTAAAGGGCACCCTATATAGCTCTATCCCTTTAACATTTTATTACGTCATGGTAAGTCCCTTATATATAAAAAAACAGCAGGAAAAACATGGAGCAGAATGGCTCGAAAAAGATTAAAGTGGAAACGACTGGAGGAGAGTTTTACTGCTGTCTATCGGTCCTTGTACTGACCAAATATATAATAATATAATAATAATATTCCACAACCATCACACAACGCCGTCTAGTCTCAAGCTAAGCAGAGCTTGTGTTATGAGTACTAGACAACTGATAAACATACTTATATATTTCTAAATACATACATATTATAGATAAATTTCACCCATACACAGAACAAATGATTGTGCTCATCACACAAATATTTGTCCTGGGTGGGAATCGAACCCACGACCTCCAGCATAGCAGTCAGGGCCACTGACCACTAGACCAACAGGCCAGTCAAAATATTCCAGTCAAGTAAGTCATATAATTATTATCTATTAGAAATCAAGTTAAAAAAAAAAGTTACAAAACCGACACTAGAAATAATTAAAAGATACACAAAACTTCAATAGTCAAGTAAGGAACAAAAAAAAAAGTAGTTTTTTTTTAAAGTCCCTTATATTCTTTCAGTTACCGTTGGGGTCCAGGACCATGATAACTCTTTCGAAAGTATAAGATACTTGGTAACTAAATAAATATGATTCCGAAATTGACGTACATAGCTCTGTTAACATTGAACGAAAAAAAAAACTTCAATCACTATATAAATTGCCTTTTCATACTCAGCATGTAACGTGCAATATACTCTTAACTTTATTACCAAAATTTCATGTTAAAGCAATAGGCTTTTTCGTATAATTTCAGTATGCTAATCTCGTCAGGTGGAACGCCCAACAACTAATCAACCCCTGGGGAGGCAGCGTCGCCGGCGCCCTTGTCATACGGTATAAACATCTGACGGTTTAAAGTATAATATTTTCTGCTCAAAAAGACTTCGTTATTAAGAACGTTCTTTGGCCAGTTTTATTTCTAACGTATCAAGTACAGCAGTGCTATTAACTGCATTTATGTGGGTACAGAGGTCCTTGTCATATTTCAATTTTTTTTTTAAGGGACTGCTCCTCAGTCTGCAAACACGGATCCCTTATAGGATCAATTTGTTGTCCGTGTGACAGTTTGTCCGTTTGCTTAGACAGAATACTCAGGTCTGCTATCTCGTGGAGAAATGAAAAAATCAAAATTCTAATTTAACGCAATCTAAAAATAAGGCCGTTTATTGCGTATAATTTGACGCTCGCAAGGGAATCAAAACCTATAGGGGTCTTCCTGTTGACCTAGAATCATGAAATTTGTCAAGAAGCTATGTCTTATTAGCTAGACCATTACATCCCAAAATAATTATTATTTTGCGATTGCGATTAATAATTCGAGCCTTGAAGATTATTTCAAGGCTCGAATTATTAATCGAACTATTTTCATAGGTAAGTATGTACGGAGCCTTCTGTGCGCGTCTGACTCGCACATGATTGGTTTCTATACTATCAAAACGAAACAAAAATTCTACTAATGGTAGTATATTAATTTGGATCCAAATGTGGGTGGAGAAGGGCACGCCATAATTATGGCGGTAAGTCCCCTATTTGAGAAGTGGCTGGAAAGATGTCACGGCGTCCTCACCTTATGCATGACCCAGGTCCTCACTGGACATAGTAAGTTCGGGAGATTCCTGCACCGGATTCGCGCGGAAGAAGCGCCCGAGTGTCACCATTGTGTAGACCGCTCGGAGGACACGGTGGAGCATACGGTGGAGGTGTGCCCCACTTGGGCAGAGTACCGCCATGGCCTCGCGGGGGCGATTGGCGACCACGACCTCTCGCACCGGGCTTTGGTGCAGGCCATTATCCGGAGTGAGGAGGAATGGTAGGCGATCGCTTCCTTCTCCCGACCCCAATTTCCAGCCTCTGTAGACGTGGGCTTGCAGATGGCGAGCAATAAGTATCTCGCCGTCCGGCCGTCCGGTAACTGTCTGGACAGAGTCCAAGTCATCGACGACGCGTTCCACGGGCGCCTCAAGGAGATGTTAGCAAAACCGTAGGGGCCCAGCAGGGTTGAAGCCGGCTGGGGCCATGGGTTCACTTCTGAAAAGAAAACCTCTTGGAACGCAAGGCAAATAAGGATTATAGGAGTGGGTTTTAGTCAGTAAAAGTCCGGCACGCCCTCCCAATTCTCTATAGAGATAGAGGGCGCGAGAAATCAACTAATGACATCTTCATTGGATGATTTTCTACCTAAAAAAAAATGTTGGTTGAGCAAGATTCATCGGGTACGGTACAAATCGCTAGCTGTAAGAAGACAGTACTTTGACAGCTTGCAATCTAAAGTCATTCTGTCTTTAAGTCAGTAATGTGAAGAATAGTTTCAATCCGAAAAAAAACTTTCCATTACTTAAAAAAATCCTTTAAAACGCAGCGCTAACCAGACCAGTGGTTCACAGTAATCTACGGACGGACGGACATAAATATCTATGTTTTCACGTCATTTGCTTTTGGGTCTAAAGTGGTATTTCTGTCGCGTTGTGCTAAATGGCTTGGATATCCTCCAAATATGCCATCTAGATAAGCTACGAGACCTTTTACTGTTATTATTGGGACTCCCTATTAGCAAAAGTTTTGTATATTGTTTAAGTTGAACTTACTTATGGGTCTGTAATATCGTGGAAGGCGCGACTGAACAAATATTGGTCGTATCCAGCTAAATTTAGTAGGATTGTAGTTTCATAATTTATTTAAGTCTGTAATGTGTAATATTAAATAGAACGTACGTAGTTGAATAACGTGTCTTGTTTAAAATAAGTATTTTTTGTTCTAAATATAGGAGGTTCATGAGTAGGAGAGATGTCTGTATGTCTGTATACGTTCATATAATCATTAAAATGTATTAAAGACATTGCTGCCATAGGCTGTGCAATCATTGGAGTTTCTAAGAATAACATTTAAATTTTTATTCAACAAGATATTTCCCAAGTTCGAAGCATTCTGTAGCACTGCATGCTTCGAACTTGGGAAACGAGAAAAAAAATACGAAAAGCATCATGATCTAACACCAGGCATCAAACCCACGTCAATTTTAAAAGAAAAAGCAAAAAAAATGGTTTTATTCGTTATGCACGGACACACGCGACGCAATGAGCGAGGTATGTTTGAGTAGTTAGTTCGCCTAAGCTGTGATGCTCTATGGATCAAGCTTCAACAAGTTTTTTTATTGAGTTATTAAACCCAATAAAAAAAACGTTTAGGCGTGTTTAAAACCAGGCCTAAACGATTTTTTAACATTCAACAGAATTAAAATAATAAGCAACGTTCATTCTACATCGCCACGTCACCAGTGCGATTGGTCATAAAAAATGTAACTCGTCAACGTGATAATACTAACGGGAAGAAAAACGATTAGGTATAATTATACTTACGTAGTTATTTTTGTGAGCAACACGGACACAATATATCAAAAGAGAGAGAAATTACTTTGCCATTTCATTAACTAACTTTAACAGACAAAGGGACTCCATGGGAAGCTCCATTTCTTTAACCAAAATCTTCAAGTTACGTATAAAGGCAGGGCTTCAGAGAAAAATAACAAAGGTTGATAACAGGAGAGTGGGTAAACAAAGAAAGAAATCTTCCTTCCCTATTAGATTTACTTTCTTAAAAGACGTATAACTTTCTGGCTCGCGATAATACCTGCAGACCTCTTACATCAAGTGTTTAGTTTAATTAAAACTTGAGTAGCGACCTACTTAACGTGATGCGAGTACATCCTGTACATATACATAGTTATCTCGCTTGTCGCTTCACACGCTTCCAAAATAGTTGATAACTATGCGATAGCTTCACAGTCCGTGGCTTCAAAATGGCGCAATCGTTAAACAGCTTTGATAATGACGCAAACTGCATGCCGCTGCGAGATATCTCAAATAGGATTAATATATGGATACCTACGCGCTATAAAGCATAATGTTGTAGTTAAAATATAGAAACCTAAACTATTTTGATATTGCTTTTAATGAATATATCCATAATGAACATGTCCTGTCCTCTCTACTTCGTTGGGCTTGTGGCCACAAGCGCGATTGATGAGCCTGAGGTCCTGGTTTCGATTCCCAGGTCGGGCAAAACGGACGTATTGGGTTTTACAATTAGGAATTACTTTGCGGATGCCTGACCTGCGCCTGAACTCTTTCCAGTTGTGTCGGATTACCGTCACATTAAACTATGAGAGTAAAGGAACAGAAAGCACACTTATGATTGCGTACACGCTTGAGCACTATAATATCTCCTCTGTATTTGGCTAATCTTCGTTGAGATTGGCCACAATGGTCGAAATTCGGTCGGGAGGATTATTTTTGTTTTATGTCCTGTCCTCAAAATATTGGATGTAGCAATCAGGCGAAATTCACGGTTGTCGCACAGACAACTCAGCCATAGACAGTGTTTGCGGCTATTCACTTTTATTCGAGTAATATGAGTAGAGACGCGGCAAGCGATGCGTGGCACGCCACTCACGCCGTCGTATCGAAGCGGACGGCGCCGCGGCGAGTCGGTGAAGTATCGCTACTAAGAAAACTCCGATCCAATTTAGAAGTCGAATCCGATGACTGTCCCCCGGGACACGCAGCTTTATTCATGAAACGAATTTTAACGGAGAAAAGGGAAAATTCGATTCTATCGCGAATACATTAACATTACAATATATGTGTACATTATACCTACAGATTTACATAAAATGTATAAATGTAACTAATGCATTTGCGTCACAGATCTAAGTAAGTGAAATTAAATATGTCGTAGATAAGCTACTGAAAAAAACAGATTGCATCGTTTACGACACAATCTGGTTTTTTTCAGTAGTTGATATTTTATACTTTTTTATAAAATACCTGCATATAAAATATCAGAACGCAAACATAATTTTGTAAAACATAAATTCCCAAAATCATAAATAAAGCATTTTCTACCATAAAATAAGCCAGAACTAAATTAAAAGTTATGTTTATTGATGTCGAATTATATTTGCATACCTTTATCGTTCCTGAAATCATCAAAAATATCTCAAGGAAATATTATGAAATTTTAGTTTTTCCAGTTTCCGCTCTAGCCGAGTAGAAAATCAATCGCAAAGCTAGGGCTATTCGGTGCAATGATGTGAAAGTGACAGATAAGTCGCGAATATTTCCAAAGTTGTCTTCCCTGCTTTTACATTCTTTACAGATTTTCAACCGACTGGTGACTGCGGTGCGGAAGAATGGAAAGTTATTGTTTTGGCGTGACTTATTTTTTGCCTGTCTACACTTTTGATACCCACCTATTTTAAATATATAAAGTAAACATTCTTAGCGGCGTTTTGATTCAAAATAAACGTATAATAAAATAACGGCGTTTATGTAAACTTTATTTGATTAAATGCAAAACGTTTAGTAAAAAGTAGAAATTTAAAGGGTTCAACAAGAAACTTCATATTTTAAATTAGGAAGAAAAAAGTTGAGGGCGTCCTAGCAATATTATAAAAAGCTTTGAAAGCGGTCCCGACTGCATTTTCATTTAATTTAAAGTGTGAATTTTCTTATTGTCCTCGTTCATTTTCCGTCTTTTAGTTAATGTTTATGTTCTTAATCTAGACTAAAGTAAACTGTTTGTTTGAATATTATTTTTTGTATCTAAAGAGTTGTCTAAAGTGCTTTTCAGTACCTAACCACTTCACCCCTCGGGCGCCGATTGTACATACGTCGATTGTAAAAACGCTATTTTCATTTGTCTTATATACGTTCTAGTTACATTTGATAGCATCTTCTAAACTAGTCCAGTATATTTCAATTGCAAATATACGTCCAAACTTTCACAACTATAATAAAATTAAAATTTATTTTCTTCTAACTTTGCTTCTCATTTTGTTGTAAATCATATTTTATAGTTGCATTAATGTGTACATAATTTGGCTAAGGTTCGGAACTTGTCAAATATTCAATGTATTGACACGATCCCGTATTGGCATGGGTAGTATATGTACGTGTATGAAGTAACCCGGTCAAAGTTCAGCGAGCTCATCGCTCCACACTATGTAAGTTCGTCTAAATGTTGTGTAAGTTTAATTAGAATTCCTACATGGCAGAGCGGCTGCATCGCCCTAGCTGACAAATGAGTCTATCTAACATCTTCCCGAACTAACATGCTCCTGGTAATGGATTTTTAATATTTGCCAAAAGATATTATATCTAAATGAACGAATTGAGATAATAATGTGATTGGTCATTTTGAATCCTTTATTCAAAAGTTAATAGAAAACAAAAAATAATCTAAAAAAATTAAAAATGTCATTCTTTTCCTTCGTAATTTCAATTTTGAATCTACTAATCAGTTTTGACCTAATCATAATCAGATTTATTTTGAAACTCGCTAACCATATGCTTAAATGCTGATTAGCGGACTCTGAATTATAACTTTCCATAGAACATTTTGAATTAGGAACATACTAATTAGTAGTTATTTGGTTTGTTAATAAGGCCCTATATTCTTAAATTGTTTTTTTTTTTGAGAAATTAAAATATTTTTTATTTTTACCAACATTATTATAAAATTGTTTACAAACATAAATAACATTTAAATTAGAAATTAAACGACTATGAAAATTTCACTCTACAAAAATGAGAATACGCTCGTAAAGCCTTTACAAACAGTGCTAATTCACCAAATAATTTAATTTATTATTCTGAAGTAAAGCTTTGGCCTTATGCCAACATTTAAGTTCCGAGAAAATGAAGGTTGAAGCTGTATAATGTAAGAATATTGTACATTCTTAAAATAATGTCAAAACAAATTTAATTAATTGCTATTATTCTAGTGTAAATTAACAAATAAAACTTTAGTATTTATAATAATGAAGTGTCTTAATAGGTTAGACAGGAATATCATTAAATTATTTCTGATTTATTGTTTTAAGGGTAGCTATGATCTTGCAAGGTTAAGTTTATTTTGCCAATACGCAATCTATATGTTATTATAAATAAAATTTAAGTGTCTGTTTGTAATATCAACACATATTTTTTTACGAAATGTAAATGAAAGTACCTATTTAGGTATTCGATACCTTTAAGAAATATGCAATTTTTAAACGTCTTGTTGTATGAGATTTATTAAGTTTTATCGGTCTGTATGTTTGCTTCGGCGAATCTCCGAAACAGCTGGACCAATTTTGAGTGGAATTTCATTGATATAACGTTGTAGAAGCTATCCGTCAGTCAGAAGAAGTTAAGGCTACTTTTTTTACTACTGATTTTTGTCTTTAGTAGTCTTCGTCACATCGCAGATCCTCAAATTATTAGGTGTACATATTTTGCTCTATGTCAGTCTCTCCTAACGTACTGTATATGCGCTTGGGGTGGTGCACCCAAAACAGTACTTTTGAAGCTAGAACGAGCTCAGAGAGCCGTGCTGAAAGTTACTACCTTTCGGTCCATCCTTTTCCCAACTGATGAACTATACAGGAAATGTAAAGTCCTTACAGTCAGACAATTATTTGTATTACACATATTACTATATCAGCATCAAAGAACCTCCTATGAAATAATCACTACAAGACGCAAAGACAAGGTATGCCAACCCTTCCGTTGTAAATACTTTTTTACAAGAAGATTTCCGTGTTTTCAAGGTCCTCATCTCTACAATAGTCTTAACAAAATATTGAATTTTTACTCACTCCCTATAATGTCATTTAAAAAGAAACTCAATAATTGGCTACTAACACTTAATTACAACAACACTGAAAGCTTATTGTTGACTCAGTACAGCTCCCGTTAAACCCCATAATATCATCATTTGATCATCACTCGCTACTATTACTTACAAATATAGTAAAAACACATACACACACACTCTCACACACACACCTTTATACACCCCTAAACACACTACACTACCCTACTCAACAAATTTTCGTTTTATTTTATTTCCTTTTTAAATAGTTTATTTGTCCGTTTACCTATTATATAATAAACCAGTCGTATAAATACAAAATAGCATCTCATGTATGTACTTACCTAAATGCAAATAGAAACATCCATTAAAGGGTTGGGCCCAGCATCTTTAACACAAGTTGTCTTGGCAACTTAGTAAGGGTGCTGATGTCACCACATCATTGTATATTACTTTAAGCTGTATGTATTAAATGTATTTAATGTAAAATGTAAAACTTGATGCAAATAAACTATTATTATTATTATTATTATTACTTTTCACTTTCACGCAAAAACGGGATTTTAAACTACCCGAAACGGTTAAATGAATTGTGACGGATTTTTCACTGGAATATAGCTAACTTTATAATGAGTATTTAACTTAAGCTACTGTTTATTTTCCCACAGGATCAAAATTTAAGTTCCGGGAGTCCCCTCCTCACCATCCGGAAATTAAATATAACATTTTTTTGCACGATTGTCCCAAAATAGGGGAGTAATATTCTTAAACACCACGCAAATGAAATCGCGGGACAGCTAGTTACTAGTTACTAGCCTTTAACGATTATTTCGCTCCCCTGGCTAGTCCCCTGGATTCTTTTATTAGGATAAACTATTGTGAGAACAAAAGATAAAGGAAAGGTGTTTGGAGGTAGGCCAAACCGAGTGTAAAGTCCAGCAAACCTTCGTTGAAAAGGGAGGACCCTCCGGCCAGACGGGTGTTATGTTTTGTGGGCAAATGCCCGATAGATGATTTTGGGCTGTTCTATATGTTCTAATCGCGCGGAGAACTTTAATTGCGCGTTGCAGGATTAGTTCTTATGTGACGCCATAGATGTCACTACAGGTTTATGCAAATTAAATTGTAGGATTTATTCCTAACAAACTACTATTTTACATAATCAAAGTATTTTACGTAATCGAATTATTTTACATTAATTATATCGACCTCGCGCTTATCTGCTTGTCAGTCGTCCTAATCTTATCTAACAATCTTATTTCTTTTAAAAGTCTGATTAGTGTTTATATCTTTTATCATTAATTTAATGGTCATTTCCTTATTTCGTATTGTGATTATGTACCAGTTTCTACTTAACACTACCTAAATGAAAAACAAATAAAAGGGGATTTCGGCGTGATTTTTTCGAATAAAGTTCAGTGTCTGTTTTAATTATTCGCAAATCGATTCATAGTGGAAATTATTATATAAAATTAGTGTAATTTTGTACAACTAGATAATATGTCGAATCATTGGATCAGGTGCGATCTCAGTAAAATGGAGCTAAGAATTTTATTGAACTATTGACTTTAGCGAAGCTTGCCGAGAAGGATGATTATTGTAAAAAAATTAGAATATTTTACATCCGCGTTCTAATAAAAAACAATATGACTGTACGCCGTACCAAAACTAAAATATTTTCTAAACTTGATACTGGCTAAATGCACAAACCATGTGAAACCAAAAGGAAAAAACTGGCACAACACTGGTTTATAAATAAGTGAAACGCTGACTCTCTTGGTGTATTTCAGGAGCCAATGACTGCCATTTATATTAGAATTCAAGAGCAGTTTGCAGCACGTTAATAAATTCTATGTACTAAATGAATGTTTAAAAAAAAAACAGAAAAATATGTATAAATAAATTAAGGATGCAATAAATAAGGGTGTAAGGGCTTGCTCAGTAGACGACGTTTACAAAGCAAGTCCTTACAGTTTGCAGAAACCTGTCCTTTACACCTTATATACCTACTTTATATTCATAAATTTTATCGGAGGCGGCCAGCAATGAAAGACTTTTCTGTATCAACTCGTAAGGTTTATTTCTTAGAAGCACTTTATAAAAAACATTATTTCCGCCTAGCGTTTTGACAGCCGACCTTCTCTGAATTCAATTCAAGTCAAACTTTAGAAAACAATCTCATTTTCTTCTTATCAAATTTGAACACCCTATATAAAGCTTATAAACGTTAAAAAGTATTATTATCTTGCTAGTTTGCAAGTTAATAAGAACAATAATCATGCAATCTCCTTTGATATATCAAAATATATCTATACTGATGTAATAAGGGAGTTGAAGAGTTTACTGTTTGTTTAAACGCGCTATCTCTGTAACTACCAGTCAGATTGGAAAATATCTATATAGCCAAAGACGCGAGTGAAACCTCGGGAGAGAGCTAGTATTAAATAAAATTACATAAAATTGGGAGAGTGAAACTATCAAAAAATATAAAAATTGAATAAACGTACATGTCAAGCATTTTTATAATTAGATTTAGATATTTTTTTTCCAAGCGATTACTCCCTTCAAACAAACCATTTACCAGTTTATTATAATTTAAGTTGAGATCTTGGACGAGCATAACTCGAACAGTATATCAACTTTGAAAGACATAAAACAAAGAAGTCACTCACAGAAACAAAAGGCTCGATTTAAGTTGTTTGCTTGTTCAAAATTCGTCTCACATTCACGTCAGTGTAACTGTGGTTCAAATTCACGTCTTGTATAAAAGTGAATGCATAAAGCGAATGTAACAACAAGCCTTAAAATTCTAGGTGGAGTGGGGCCATGTCTCGGGCACGAGGCGCCCCGACCCACTGAAAATATAAAAGCGTCCTTTCTTATGCAATGTTCAGCTCACAAGACGAATACACATTTTTATTGCAGTTGCAATTCTAACGTCACACGCAGACGTACCATTTTTTTATGTCCTTATTCAGCATATCATAAACAGACAACTTTCTGTGACGAGGGCGGCGAGACTTGGGTGCCAGCAAAGGAAATTATACTTTTCTTGTTGTATTTTTTGCAGGTATGCGAGCATTTTGAAGCGTTTTTTTCAGTCAATGCTGTAATTAGTATTAAGAAAGAAAATACATATATATGCACACATACACACAATGGAGAAACAAGTACAATAGAAACTTAATAATAATAATTAAACAACAACATTGTGTCTCACGGCTGTGCCAAGTAAGTATAGTGACTGATGTCATAGTTAACTCACATAGAAAAAACTGGGCAAGCGTGAGTCGGACTCACGTACTGAGGGTAAGTTTGTACGGAAGTACAAACTTACCTACGTAAATAGTTCAATTCCCGAATGGAGTTTCGATTTTTCCGAATCACAAACACAGTTATCCGAATTAGAAAACTGTTTTCAGATTTATTCCTATACCTCTGCTATTTCGTGCGGAAGAAACGCCTGGGTGCCGCCATTGTGTGGACCACCCGGAGCACACGGTGGAGCATACGGTAGAGGTGTGCCCCGCCTGGGCAGAGCACCGCCGTGTCCTCGTGGGGGCGATCGGCGGCAGTGATCTCTCGCGCCAGGCATTGGTCCTCAAGCCCCACCCACCGCCGGGATTTCGATTCCGATTTCCAGCCACCGTAGGCGCGGGCTTGACGATGGAGTTCGCTTGCTTAGAGTAACCTATTCACTCTAAACCTGCAGGTTGTAGCGATACTCTTTAGCTGTGCGAACAATTAATGTGTTCCCAAAATTTTTTGTGTGTATGTGTAGGATGTCCATCTGTACGCACACGTAGCCGCATTGGTGGCTCTGGTGGCGCATCACCGTACCAATGTTGATGATTGCTTTGCTTTTTTTTCTATGTGGGAAATCATCTAATGACATCTCACGCCCTTTTGTGTCAGACTTTTGCTGACTAAAACCCACTCCTTTTCCTTTTCTGCCTTCGTTGCAGGGCCCCGGGGTTTACTTTCGCACAACCCATGGCCCCAGTAGGCTTCGACCCTGTTGGGCCCCTACGGTTTGCTGACATCTCCTTGAAGAGCGCGCATGGAACACTACGCACCATTGATGATTTGGGCTCGGTCCAGACGGTTACCAGACGGTCGTACGGCGAGCTACCTATTGCTCGTTGTTCGCAATCCCGTGCCTACGGTGGCTGGAAATCGGGATTGGAATCCTGGCGACAGGGGCGTGAGGGTCGTTCCTTCGAGCGTGCGGCCACCCCCTTTGCAGGCATTACTGCTTCGCAGAAGGAGGCGACCTCCTGCCACTTGTCCTCGCTCCGGACCAAGGCCTGTACCACGGCCCGGCGCGAGAGATCGCTGCCGCCGATCGCTCCAACGAGGACACGGCGGTGCTCTGCCCAGGCAGAGCACACCTCTACCGTATGCTCCACCGTGTCCACTCAATGGTGACACCCGGGCGTTTCTTCCGTACGAATCCGGTGCAGGAACCTTCCAAACTCACCATGTTCGGTGAGGACCTGCGTCATGCGGAAGGTAAGGACGCCGTGTTGTCTTTCCAGCCATTCCTCAAAGACGGACTTACCGCCATTATTGTGGCGTGCCTAGGACTGGGTCGCGACAGTTGCTATTGCCATTCAACCATGAGATCCCGCCAGAACTCTGCCCGCCATGCCGCGACTTGGCGCGGATGTTGATGATTGCTTTACTTGTGTTTATGAATGCCTAGATACTACATAGCAGTTTTCTAGTAAACAAAGGAAAATTCAAAATTATTATTTTTTAGTTCCATTACATATATGGACTGGTCTATATAGGATTTAATTAATTAATTACCATTTGAAAACTGGATGTATGTTAAAATAAAAATAAAAAAAGCCTTTTATTTCTTGCATTACAAATTATTAAAAAGTAGGAATAGTTTTTGTTATAGTTAATGTTATTTACAGTATTGTTGAATATAAATCAAAATTGAGTCCTACTCATGTGCAAGAACCCCTTCTCGGGCGAAGGTGAAGGCCTCCTCTAAAGAATTTTCTATCCTGGGCTATTTGCGTCCAGCAGGGCCCAGCTATTATTATTATTTCATCTGCCCATCTCGAATGTGGAGACGTTTGCCGTATGGACCCTTCAACTTTGCTACCCTGCTAGTCCACCTGTCATCCTCTAGCCTCGCTATATGACCTGCCCACTTTCACTTTAATTTTTTTAGCATAGCTTAGAGCATCTTTGACTAACTTTTTCTAATTTTTGTGTGTCGAATTTTTTGTATTTTTTTAAATATTAAGCATGCTTCGTTCCGTTCCACGTCGGCAGGTAATGATTTTGTTTTTGATTTTGGATGTCTACTTCCAAGTTTGACAAGCGTAGGTTAGGCATGGTAGGAGGCATGACGTCATAACTTTTGTTTTGATATTCATTGGCATGTTGCTTTTAAATATTTTGCCTAAGGACCAGTACTTATTCCAAGTATTTTGTGCTCTTCGTTCTACTTCTAATTCATTCTGTTTTCTGTCGAAGCCAATTTGTTTTCCAAGATAAACGTATTTTTCTGTATATTTTAAAGTTTAATTATCTACTGATATTCTTCTGTTTATGCTGTTGGACATGACCATTGTTTTGGAAAGATTAATTTCCAGTCCTACCCGTTTACTGGTTGCGTTTAGTGCATCAAGCATGGCTTGGAATTGTATGCTAGACTCTGATAAGAGAACTAAGTCATCTTCGAAGCGCAGGTGACTTAAATATTTGCCGTTAATGTTGAGTCCTGCTTTTTCCCAATTTTTTTTTTTATTATTGACTCTAGAATAGATATAAATAACTTTGGGGACAGCGGGTCTCCTTGTTTCAGTCCCCTTTCAATGAGAAATGTAGGACCAGTAATTCCTAGTTTTATTTTGGCTTTCCGACCCTTGTAAATATTCCTGATTATTTCTATTTACTTATGTTCAACTTCCTGAGCCTGCAAAGCAGTCCATATACTAGAGTGTGACACAGTATCGAAAGCTTTTTTTATATATTATTCCATTATAGTTCTTATTAATTATCAGTAGGTTTTCATTCATAAATTATATCTGTCATTTCGACAATATGATTAATAAGCCTGAATTTGTAGCTCATTCCTAATTGAAACCAAATCTAGTTTGGTTTGGTTAATGTTATATTGAATATATTTTACCTATATAGACTTAATTTTAAATGTTTTAGTTTTCATAAAAGGGAAAGGAAGTATTAATTTATATGTTGAAACTCAATCCAAGTAAATTATTTCCTTAGCTTGTTCTGAAAGCGAACCAAAGCCGAGATTAATCACGTCAGCCAGAAGACGAAACTGGATTCTCTTAAATGGAAAAGTAGTAGTATTTATCCACGATAATTTCCTCCAACTCTCCGGACTATGTATTTAAATTAAGATTAAGTGTTTACTGTACATAGTTTTTAAGTCGTTACGATACTATCTCACTCCAAGATATCTTTATTGCTTTGAAGATTTTGTCCCAGCCCGTCCGCGTCCCTAAAGAAGTGTAGTTTCAACTTAATAATTATGTTTCTGGTCTGGTTGTAACTTTAAACAACTACACTCGGACACTGCGGTCACATATTTATGAGTCTACGTGTTTTTACTTCCATTTTTGCCTTAAAGGGTTTTGGTATGGTACATAAAGGGAATTTTTATTAGGGGACAGAGCATTCTTTCCAAAATACAGTTGTTATTGTCCTTTCGTAACGTTTACAGATGTGATATGAGAAAAGTTCCATGCAGGTTCAACGTTTGGCTAATTCTGGGTTTGTTTCACGTTTAATCGATATATAGATAGTAGCGTGCGGTTTCCAGGAAAAAAAGGAAAATGCCGACACAAGTTGCAGAAACGGGGATTATCCCCGATATTGCAGCGAAGCCGGGAAATAAAACGTTGGAGAGAAATGTTCTTGCACCGCGAAGGTGGATAACGTGTCTTACGGAGTGTTGCCGGCGCCTAGCGAGCTCGCGCAGCTGCCTCCCGGCGCCCGGCGCCTGGCGCTACCGATAGATTGCAATAAAACAAGCGTAGCATCAGAAACAGAGACTTATGTCATGATCAATGTAACATATCCTTCATACAGATATTAATTTTTAAGGTAATAAAAAGTAACATATACCCTTCATCCAATTTCATTGTAGGTGCGTAGCAAGCAACATAAATAAGGAATTAATGGAATAGGTTTGCAATAAGTAGGTACACTAACAAATGAACAAACTGCATACAAAATCGGTATTCAATTTGTCTTTAAATTGTTTCCGTATTTCGAACACGAAATTCTTAATTGAGAACTGCAGATTAAAACTTGAAACAATTTCTAGCAAAATAATCCCGTCAAGTTCACTTGCAGCAAACAATGGCCGAGTTTAAAGGAGAATTGTTTACACAAAGCGACAAAAACGGATATCTAGAATTAGTTCTGTCTAAGCGACAGGGAGCGGGACACGTACAACACATAATTTCGCTTAACCGCATTCGTCGGCGGAAAGCACAACTCACTACGTAGTGACGTTACTTTGGAACTGTAATTACAGATACACATATTGCTTCCCCGCTGATCTGCGAGCGAAAGAAAACAGAATATGTTAGCTTTCCCCTGTTCGTGTTTACGACTAAGCTTCACGTACTGTAGCGTAGTCTGGAACGGAGCAAACAATCCAGTGGTGTCCGATTGCAATATTTAATTAAAGTGAACACTTGTAATGTGCTGGAGAAGAAACGTCTGAACAATCTAGCGAGTTCTGACATCCTGGTTACAAAATATGGGAGCAATGCAGAATCGATATAAAAGCAAAAGGAATGAATATCTATGTATCTAATCTTCAGTAAGTTCTAGTGCGATTTTCGTTCTCACGCAACTTTAAGAGCGAAATTGAACTTACCAAGAGATTTACTTTTGGTTAAATTTTCTTTTTCTGTCTGGTGGTCGTCTGGAATGCTTTTCGTTTTCCGCCATTGCAGAAGCGTGGAACACGAACGCGTTATTTTCCTACTATCTCAGGAATACAAGTTTTGGACTGCTCCAGAAATGGCTAGGAATTTGTAGGAATGTCTTTTATTTGCCATTTCTCATTCTATATATTATGTTGAATTAATTTAGCTGTCAATATAGCCTTTATATTTGGATAATACATTGTCAATTACGTTGATGCTTGTTTGCAGTAGGTAACCAAATCATCAAAAGCGCGATATTAATGCGTTGTTATTGACGAGTATTGCTATAAATGGTGATAGATATCTCCTCTACCTCTACTGTTAGAGATTAAAGCCATCAGAAACTGATGATATGGGGCTTATCATATTCTAAGTTTTTTTTTAGTGTTATTGATCATAAAATAACTCCTACTGGTCTGCGAAAGGTTAGAGCGAGTATCAGACTTACTACCGAAAACTCACCTGTGTCCCTACAGTTGCCCTTTGTGTTCCAGGGCCGCGGTAATCATATTATAAGATTTGAGCATAATTGGAGTTGCTTTAAGAAACCCAGTTCCCCGCTCTCCGCATCAAATTCTTTTTAGTTTCTACTAATGAATGTATGAATTATCGTCTTTTTTCAATTAATCAATATAAAAATTCCTAAAATTATCATTTATTAGTATGTAATTTTAGCATGAATAGTATTTTAGTATGATAAGGAACATAATTAATGATACTTGATAGAAAGCTATTTGAAATATCTATAATAATTTATTTATTGTGCATTCCCACCACAGTGTGTAGTCTTTTAACCCAAAGGTGGACTGGTAGAAAATGCCTTATTGCATTAGGTCCACCTTTGTACCACTACTGTACATGAGGTTTAAATAAAAAAATGGAGAATCTAGAGTATAGTTTGCAAAAAAATATTTTAACACAACAATTACATTTAAATGCAGCGAGCTGTGTTAAATCCCTAACAAAAATTGTTTACGACCTGCCAGCTTTCAATATCGTATACATGAATCACTGTATTGAATAGCAAAAAAGTAACATTAGGGTGCCTGCATACTGAGCTCGGCATCTAGTTAACCACTTTACTTTTTCCGAAGAGCTTTTAGAGAGCAATCCGGCTGTAATAGTGAAATCTAACTACATTTATGAGAGTAAAATAAATACTTTATACCTGTACACTTGTAGCAAGTGTGTAACCAGCGGTGTACGAGCCACTTGAAATTTTGGTGCACGAGTTTTAAATTACTTTGTTTTCCCTTCATCGGTATTTTGTATTTTTTTGTGAAGTATTTCGTCTTTACAAGTATACATAAACATACAAAACAAATATAGTTTTTATTGTTATAACTTTTATTTTTATTTTTTTGAATTATATTAGCGAAATAAAAAAAAAAAACATAAATGTATGCTAATGTAATTAAAAATCAGCGCCAACAAAAAATTTTAACGACTAGTCAACTTTCAAAGTTGGGGCAAACTTGGCCAGAGATCGCCATAGACAGAGAAGTTTGGAAGGTAAAAGGCCTCCCTTTGGCCAGCAGTGGGACATAAAACAGGCTATTAAAATTTATATATATATATATTCTGCAGATCAATATAGTAAACTCGCTGGTATTAATTGAAACCCTCAAGAACTGAAAGCCAATGTCAAAAACTCCAAGAAGACAAACATGTTTGTAGAACTTAAGCAGGTAGGGCTTTTAAAGTTGTACCTTTACGTGGGTATCATTGGGAGAACTTTATATTTACGTAATGTCAATAATCTTTGAGAAACTTCATCTAATACAGAAAACATCTTTCTTGACATCTCTCAGATTAAATTAAATCTTACATCAAAACGTTTCGCTCTAAAACACGATAAACATACTTAAAAGAATATTTAAGACGAGTACCGTCTGAAATGCAAACATTTTACGTTGTCTTTGCGAATAGGTAAGTACAATATTTGCTAGTGTACGCCCTTTAGCGTGCATTTTATGTCAGATTCAGGCTCTGCTTGGCCGTCACTTTGCATATGAGCGGCGAATACGGGATAAAACCGGGATGAAACCCGGGATAACTTTATCTCACAATCTCTTCTTGCGTCGCTGATTTTTAAATTCAAGTACACGCTACGTGTATTATGTAAATTGATTCGAGAATGTTCAATGTATCTTGACTTAACACCCAAAGGATTTCGGCGTAGCTAATATTAATATTAAACATAATTTATTCAATATTCTGTGAAAGTATTCATGATTTATATTTTTTGGTAAACGAAAATAGAAATAAAATATGCTGATACGAAAACTTGATTTATTATACTAAAATGATACGAGACTGTCAATCGTTTCAGCATAATTCTACCATACAAACTATGATAACAGTAATGAAAAAGTTGGCATGTACGGTACAGCTTTGAAAATTAGATTCGTTTGACTATAGTGTATCAGTTATCTATGGCAGATTCATAAACTAAGTTTTATATTTTTTGTTCACATTCGTGTGTAATGCTGTAAAGAAAATATTGTTCTAAATTTTATTACGCTTAATCGTTTAGCTCAGCGTGGACATAAAGAAGAAATATTTTAAGTGTTGGTTCAAGCAAGAGGGCACTTTACTATCTGACTTAACGCGTGTTCGCGAGGGTTGCTAAGTGCTCGCAATAAATTCCTCGGTGTGAGCACTACTTCAGGTGCTTTTTCATTAGTCAAGTTTCTCTGACAGTTAAATGCTGCAAATACTTACCTTTGCTATCTAAACAATTGCCCCTCTCATTGTACTAATCCCAGATATTTTAACGTTTAATCAATCTGGATTATGTTGTGTGAAAATGTTTATTGTTCTGTGCGGTTTATGGTTTTAAGCCACTAATTAATAATAATTATACGTGTACTATTTCAAATTATATATATTTTGGTTCTGCATGTTTTAATGTCAGATAGGCATAAACGATTAACTGGTAATTAATTAATTCTGTCGATACGTTAATTCAAATTGATTAAAGACCAATTTAGCAATAGAAATCTACTACCATCTAGAATAATAATTAATTTAATTCCTTTTACTTATTTTAAACTTGAATTCCAACTGATTGTAGACAATGAATCACAGACAATGTCATTCAATGTTGTACAAATACAAACAATGGCTTTAATTTATATTATTGCGTTTTCTACAAGGACATCCGACCGCGGCCCTCCATGCCAGTGGCAAACTTGAAAGTTAGTTATTTGTGAAATTCAAAACATGGTGGGCGTGTGGCCAAACACAATAGACAAATATATACATACCTATAGCTTTGATTTGTGACACAATATGTTGCATAGACTATACACACTTTAAACAGAGGTATGTTGATTGACGTCCAGAAATGTGACTAGTTATCAAAGTGGAAAACTAGTAATTTCTATTGTTTTCTATAACATCACACAGCTGGGCACAAGTTTCTGCGTATTTATAAAAAAAATATCCGCTCTAGCATACTCAAATTAGTACAGGAAGAGCAAAGGAGCTTAGATGGAAGATTATTTAGACATCGCATACATATACTGTTTAATCCTAGGATTAAGAACCTTACTACCGCAGGATACTAGACCATACATATATTTTAATCCGTTCTGCTTGAATTAGAGTGCATTGCATACCTAAGAGTCTGACTGTCAGGCAATTGCATTAGTTTTCAATCAATCTCAGATGTGAGAAATGTCATGACTTGCTTTCTTTTGTTTTTTTCATTAATCTGATTGACTGAATGACTAGACATTTCCCGGAGATGTTTTGTGGAGGGGCGATACACGTAACAAGTTTAGCTTTGGGTTGCATGTTGCATTTAGTAGGTGCACCTGCTTTCTGCATGTACATATTGTTGTTATGGTAGATACTTACACCTTGCACAAACTAGACAGTCAGTCCGTTTAGCTATTGGCTGGCTGATATTGTAACCGTAGTTCTTATATAAACTTTATGTGATAGTTAAAACAAAAATTTTTTATTTCCATGACACAAGTATCACAAAATTATTCCAGTAATCGAAACTGTTTCGAAGGTTTCTATAATAATTAAGGCTTCAAACGTATTGACTGAAAACTAAATTATAGGGTTGTATCATTGATTATACATATGTACATTAGTTTAAGTACCAGCATAGTACGAGCTAAATATTTGTATTGGATTGTTTGAATTTCAATTTTTCCCCGGCGTTGTACCATGTTATTTATTTACTTCGGCTCGGCGAAATATGAGGTCTTCTTTTATTTTTCCCTGTCACGCTAATTTAATATTATTTTTATAACTGTATTTTTTCACATTTTTATACAGATTAGGTTAGTGTTTGTATAATTTTCTATACCTTACTTAAATTCACATTAAATGTCTGGAGTGATTTGATTATTGCCACAAATTAGTAAAGCCATTAAATTAGGATTTATCAGTAAAAAACAAAAATTGCTGTTAAACTTCGGGAAAAATGTGTTAGAAAGATCACAGTCAAGTGGTAGTGGAATATTCTTCCTTGTCAACCCCGATATAGAAGAAGAAAAAAAGGGTTTCCATTGAAAAAAAGGTACTTGTTTGTTTATATTTATTTAAAGAATAAATTCACAAAGTGAAATTGAACAAATAAACAAGAATAGATTTACATAAACGAAACTTCTGGGTAAAATTAGTAATATAATTGGTGAGCAAATATTAATAAATAGCGCTTCTAAATCAAATTAACATTTGATTTCGGCCAACATGATTTGTATTTCGCAAATGCAAACAAAGTCGATCGAGCTATAGAGCATTTCACTTTGTTGACGTTTTAAAAGCCCTTTCGCTTCCAAGCTTGCCCTACTTCCCAATCAAATTCAGAGCTCAAGAATCTAAAACTCCTATTCAAGCAAATAAATCATTTGAGTTCGAACCTTATATTTATTGAAATCTGTGATTCAATTCGCGGTTACAGTTTCTGTCCCCAGCAAGCCTGCATTGTTGCCCGTATATTTTTGTCGTTTGACAGATGTACAATATTTGTCAACGTTTGCGAACGGTTGCTGAAAGCAAACTTCAATGGCTTCGCAACGCGAAATGAATCTTGATTCGTTGGAAACGTCTCTTGGGGCCTGTAGAGAATCAATATAATGTTGCTTGCAATTTGCAATTAATATTGTTATTGTTACATAAAGTGCTGTATTTTAATTAAAATTTTACTTTCATTAAACACTGTAATACTTAGGGCAGGGCACATTGCTCGTAGAACGGATGGTCGTTTAGGCCGAAAGGTTCTAGAGTGGCGACCGCACACCGGAAAACGCTGCGTTGGAAGGCCACAAGGTGACCTGGTGAGAGTCGCGGGAATGCGGTGGATGCGAGACGCACGGGATCGTTCATTGTGGCGACACTTCGGGGAGGCCTATGTCCAACAGTGGACGTCCTTGGCCGGAAATAATGACGATGATGATGATGAAATACTGTAATTAAATTGCACGTAATTATTGTTGGTTAATTACTGATTTACTGTTGCACAATTGGGTATTTTTCCGTGTTTATAATTGTTAAAATGGTTTTTTAGAAAACAGTTTCAAAATTGGTTATTAAATGAAGCAGTAATTAGTATTTCAAATATTGGTGTGAAGAAAAGTGGGGGCATAATATCTGGCTGGCTCTCTTTTGTATGCTTCACATTTCAGTTTGTGTATCCTTTTCTTTACACCTTGTTTTCTTTTCTGTTACAGACAGTTTCTAATTCCACCAGATTTGCAAGGTGTTTAAGTTACCTAATTTAGAATAGATTCGCAAAATTCATTTTGTATTTTAGTTTGGACGAAGTTAATTTTTAACATAAATAATATAAAAGTCGCATACTTAGTTTTCTTTTAATTCTATTCAACATCAGATTCACAATCGATTAATATATAAAGCAATTTAAAGAATGCTGTTTATATTCGATTACTAAGATTGCTTAGGGTAACATCAACAAGTTTTATCAAAGAGACACGAATACAGTGGTTTTGACAGCTCGTAATAGTTTCGGGTCGAGAGCAACATAGCTACACATGCGTACATTGTAGGTACAATATACACGGCATGGATTTGTTGTCCTATCTGTATTTAGTAGAGTTTATTTATGAAATTAGTTGTAGGGGTTGATGTGTTTGGGTAGTTATAGTTAAAATCGGTTAGTGCGGAAATTTAATCAGTAAGTTTGTCGAGGCATTATCGTTGGCTGTCGGGCGGTGGTCACTGGTACGTAAGACTGTTTACACACTGGTCTATCGGATTTTGCTATAAGAGTTGCATAGGTTTTTAAGTATGTATACTTACAGTTAACCCAGACAGCCCAGACACTTTGTTTTATTTTTCTATCACCACTGCCCTCGAAAATCGATCGTGAGGAATCCGGCATGTCCTAGAACCCAACATTCGAAGACTTAGCTGCTGGAATTTTGAGGAGGACTTCCGATGTCTGGCTTCCAAACTGAATCGGACTGGGGCTGCCCTCAAGCGGTTCCTGCCTAACCTAGGGGGTCCAGACGACTCCTGCCGGTGGTTCTACGCAGGCATCGTTCAGTCCATGGCCTTTTATGGAGCACCAGTGTTGGCGCCGTCGCTGCGAAACGACCGGCAGCGGCCCAGCTGAACACATGCCAGAGGGTCATACGGATGGTGCCGCACGGTTTCTTGCAAAGCGGTGAGCCTCCTTGCTGACCTGCCTGCCCTTGTAAGTTTGCACAACTTGCACGTGGAGATGCAACGCCGGGTCGAAACTCCGGTGCCGTTACAAGTCGCGGTATAGCGGACAGAGTTCCGGCGGGATCTCATGGTGAAATGGCTTCAGCGACTGTCGCAAGCACTGGGTTGCGACAGTCGCTGAAGCCATTTCATTTATTAATAACAGAAAAATCGCTAATGGAGGCGGAATATATTTTGAATGATTATTTTTGATATTTACTTTTTGGTATAAATATATATGTCACCGAAAAATTGCAGACTCCGCATGATTGCAATAAATCTTTATTAGATTATAATTTCTCGATATATCATGAAAAAATTGTATTGTATAAGATAAATCACATCTAAATTCATTAGTTTCCGATATAGGTAAACGTCTCTTACGTCGTTCGTCATTCTCGTCGTCGTCGTTCTTTACGTCGTTTTATTTAGAAAAAAATTGTTTACAATTTCTCGCGATATTTAATATCTTATGGTGTTTCCATTTTACAATATTTTAATTACCTCGAATGCTAATCAATTCCAAAATAAAATCAATTTCTATAATTTACTGATATATTTCTGACTAAACACTTTTCTGACTTAGTTCACGAACTTCCGTATATAATTTTGTTTATAATATATATAATCGGACTTCATGTTTGCCTAAAATATATATACTATCTTGACAGCTCTGATAAATTGCTAATGTTTAGTAAATTGAGCTTGCGTAATGTGCGTTTCTGTGTCAAAAGGAATTTAGGCATATTCAGACTAGTTTGGTTTTCATGTTTGGTTGCAGGGTGTGTTCGACCCCTTACTAGTCCTCCCAGTAATTAATTACAGAACGGTTTCCGCCGAATCACGTGCAATAGGCTGACTGTCCAAACCTTTAGCTACCCTTAGTATTGACTTTCTGTTCTAATTCTATTAGGATTTAATTTAGTGAAATGCATTCTGAAAGGTTTACTCTCGTAGGAGCTCGTGGCTAAAATACCAACAGATGAACTGGTCGATCTCCAAGGTTAAGCAACTCTTGCTGAGGTCGGTCTGAGAATGGATGATCATCTTATTATATCGAGATTCACAGTAAAATGACACGATCCACAAGAAATAAGTTTTTGTTGATTATTGTAATTCTTCACCGTAAACTACCTTTTAAAATACTTGTATATACTTAATGTATTGTTGAAACCCAAATACTAAACTGCATTTAAAATTCTATACGTTTATAAATATTAAAAAATTAAGATTAGTAGACAGTTTAATTTTAATAAAAAATATAAATTGTCTGTTTTTAACTATAACAACAAAAACAAAATCGTTATTTCATTTGTGTCGGTATTTAAACACGAAAAAAATATGCTTCGCTTTGTTATAGCGGACTAAGTGAAACATGTCGTGAAAATAATAACAGATCAGTTTAATCTGGTGAAGCGTGCGGAACGTGTAGCGGTGCGGCTGCGGGGCGGCTGCGGAGCGGGAGCGGCGCGGGCGGGTGCGTGTCGGCCGGGACCTCCTCACCATTAAGACGTGATCAATTATCCACGTGCGTTCTTTTCTCCCTATCCTTATCCATTCAGCTACTATGATTACTTACTACGGAATTTTATTAAAATTTGCTTACAAGCTTGGAAGCATTTCGTCATCGTCAGCCGTTACCTATGAGTTATGACTTTATCAATTTCTTTACGGTTAATGAGAATTTTAAAGCCCTCATAAAACAATCCGTGGAGGCTTCCTTATCATGTTATCGTACTTAAATGAGTTTAAAAAAGACGTAAATTAAGCCACAAGTAATTAAGAGAATCAACCCCAGTTTATGGTCATAGAAGCCATCTGTTTTGGCAGTTATATTTTAACAAAGTGTCATAAATTAAGAAAACAACTTAAGGGGCGTTCATTAGTACGGGTACATTCAAAATATTTGTACATATTAAAAAAAAATATAATATGTGTTGAAAATTCTTATGAAGTAACGTCTATTCCGGTATACATTGTATGTAGTAATATTAATATCGTAAGGAGAAATTTAAAGTCAATACTGAGAGTTTTTAGTAATATTAAAAGTGTTTTTAAACGACTTTAAAAAAGGAGGAGGTTTTCAATTATAAGTATTCCACTGGTTTCCATAAGATATCTCTATTGAGACAGTTAAGCGTCTATGATGAAGCAAGTTTTGAATAAATGGATCAGATAAAAAATGCTCCAACAAACTGATCTGATGATGAAGCCGGAAGTTAGGCACAGGAACTCAGTAATAAAGAAATTTACCTTGGCCGTGTTTCAGCTTATCAGAATCGTCATGAAATGTGCTCTGGCTATAAGGTCGGTACCATCAAACTGATCTAATGAGGAAGCCTGAAGAAAACAATGTATCCTAGCCATGTTTGGGCTTATTAGAATTGTCATGAGATAGACTCTGGATATAAGGTGCCATTGAACTGTTCTGATGATGAAACCGGAAGGTAGGCACGGGAGCCTTGTAAAGAGGTATCAAAAAAGACAAACGGAGGTTTGTATAAACTAAATGACTATTGAGGAAACAGTATTATGTAAATTTAATTTCGTTTACTCAGTACAGTAGTTCAATTTAAGAGCTCGAAAAAAAGGTAGTGACACATTGTATTAAAACATGCTTTAGCATTTGAATAAATAGTTAAGATAAAATTGCTAAAGGTGAAGCTGCTATGAATTATATTAATAACTATTCTCCACTATTCATTAAGTTCACAGTTATCGAAGTTTTTCAGTTTCTTTGAATAGGAACGCTAAACTTGGCCATTTCGTGCAAAAAATAAGGTCAGAATGTCATAAGGCTCTTAATCAAGTCAATAATAGCACAAAAATCGTGTAGAAAAAGGAAGTTTAACGGTATTAAAGATTCGAATTTATATACAAACATAATGTCCGGCCGCGGCAAGCTTCATGTTTTCATTGTTGTGAAAGACTAATAAGGATAAAAGAAAGTAGTCGAAATTTACTGTTATTTTATAGCGCATTGACAGTAGAAGTTTTTATGACAGTTTTTAGTAGAGCGCCGTAAAATCTTATGTAAGTCTAATGTAACGCTAACAGAAAATTGAACTAAGATATAAAGCTATTAAATTACCAGCGTTTTGGAGATCGTCCCATATTGTTCGGATTTTATTATTTAATAAACTAAGTGTCAACTTGTGTTTCAATTTAGAAGCTATTTTTTAGTTTTGTGATTTAAAGGAAATTGGCGCCGTTTTAACACTCAGTGTTTTTCTGACGATAGGGAATATACATGGTTTTTTATTTGCAAAATTAAATATTTTTAGCTCTGGTAAATATGAAGGCTTAAAGCCACCCAAAGGGCAATGGAAAGGGCTATGCTCGGAGTTTCCTTGCGTGATCGCAAAAGAAATTAAGATATCCGCAGAACAACCAAGGTCGCCGACACAACCCGAAGAATCGCCAAACTTAAGTGGCAGCGGGCAAGGCACATTGCTTTTAAAACAGATGGTTGATGGGGCCGAAACGTTCTGGAGTGGCGAATGCGCACCGGAAGACGCAGCGTAGGAAGGCGAGGTTGACCGATGATCTGGTGAGAGTCGTGGGAATGAGATGGCTGCGAGACGCACAGGACTGTTTGGTGTGGCGACACTTGGAGGAGGCCTATGTCCAGCAGTAGACGTCTTTCAGCTGAAATGATGATGATGAAACAAATATGAAAAAAATATTAAAATGTCTCAAAAATATTAAAAGCTATGTAACATCGACAACGAAGTTACATAGCTTCAAAGCTGCTATTATGAAAGAGAACTATGACTTGGTCCAAGACGTCAACGGCCATGACACTACGCCACACGAACGGCCGCAATAGAAAATGGCATCTCGGTGAGAGAGACAGATATATTTGTTTAAAATTGTTATATCTCGTTTGCTTTCCTACCAATTTTGATATTGTTTTCACAATTAGTATTCTGTTTTTGTGTTAATAAATTGGTTAGTCATCAAATTTCTTTTTCATGCTCATTCCCTATTTGCATTTCAGCCTGATGAAAGCTATGATGGCTGAAATGGCAATTAGAAAAGAAATTGATAAATGATGAGAGTGTCTATTTGAACTGCGGTAGCAATAATTAAATTCTACGGCGTAGGAGTCTTTCGTTGTTACGGCGTAGGCATCTTTAGTTGCTACGGCGTAGGCGTTTACTGTTGCTACGGCGTAGAAGGGTTGCTACGGAAAGGCTACGCTCGTTGGGTAGTTGCCAATACTCATTCTATTTACTTATTTGGAGTGTTTCTGTTAATATCGTGAAGCAGACAATTACCTCTTATATTTGAGCGAATTATTTATACACGACATACCCATACAGGGTTTCATTCAAGAATTTGGCATATAAACAACAAAACCGAGAGATTTTTGATTGCCCAATACTTAATCAAAAATAACTAAATTAAGTAAGTGCGTACTTGTGGTCGAAGTTTGCGGGAATCAATTTGCTCGGCGTACCGTGTTTTCCTTTGCCATCGAGCAGTTTTCTTTTTACTTGTTTTACGTTGTTTTTTCATAAATTTATGTTTTATTTTTAGTTTCAAATGAACGGCGTATCCAGTAGTAGAGAGGTAACTTTTTTATAGAATAAAAAAAAAGTAAACGAAGTTATGGTAATTATTTTTATTTCAACAGATATTATAAATATTTTTCATTGTGAAATATAAGTCTGTTCTGTTTTTGTTTTTTGTCTATCGATTCTGCCTGTATTTAAATTTTTCCTGTGGGATTTTGTTATGTGTGAATAAAATTGAATGTTCTCATTCCTTTAATTGCTTAGTAATACCACACAGGCCCGTCTCAAATGTTAAGCGACGCTAGTCGAGGTTGATCTGTGGATGAGAGTGACCATCTTAACATAGGAAAGCAAATAAAATTATCGGAGGCGGCCGCACGCATGAGGGAATGGATTTCCTCACGCCCAGCCGCCGGGAACCCGACACCGATTTCTAACAACAGTGGGCGTGGGCTTGCGGACGACGAGGTATGTAAACATGCAGACCGAGGTGGTGGAACCTTAGGGCCTAGCAAGAAGAAGCCTACTGGGGCCATGAGTTGATTGTGGAAACCTGGGGTCCTGGAACGCTAGGTCAAGAAGGAACATAGGTTTGGTTTTAGTCAGTTAAAGTCTGATACACCCTCCTGCTCCACCCCAGAGCATGAGAAGTTCTTGAATGACTTCCAACCTTAAAAAAAACTGCATTCGATTTGACTGGAAGCTATCCCAAATACAGTTGGGAAAAGTCTAGGAAGATCGATTTCTTCATTTGCCAGTTATTGAAGAAATACAACATTTCGAATTAATTGTCATTTTTCATTTTTCTGTGTAACCAAAGATATTTTTATATTGATATTCTGTGCGCAAAAATGTTTTCGCCAATGATTTGACATATTCGAGGGCTTATCGAATTCTTTCCCCTTTTATTACGGAAAGAAAGTGTTAATCGCATGCTATGATCTCATCTTGCATACGTTGGGGAGTATTTCAACCAACATGATTTAGGATTCCTAATTGATATAAATTTTATCGACAAAGTTACTTAAAAAATTGAAAACTCTAGGAAAAAACAAAGTTTGTGAAAGTCGTCACTTATCAAACACGTAATCTTAACTAACTTTACAGTGGACTGAAAAAACTAAATAATTTATTGTAACAAATGTATTGGCGTGCTGTGCCAACAATTTGTATACTAGCATGTGTATGGATGATGGCCTAAAGTGTAATACGTGGGTCGATCCGTGACTAAGTGTTTTATTCAATGTCTTTCAAAACTAAAAACCGCTTTGACTTGAACGGTGTTGTTCGATGAGCGACGAAAAGTTACATTTTTCATTTCATTTCTACGGTACCGTACCTCAAAAGGAAAGAACGGAACCCTTATAGGAACACTTTGTTGTCCGTCTATCTGTCTGTCAAGACCCTTTATGTTGAAAACGCGTGAAGGTATCGAGTTGAAATTATATACTAAGGTCACGAACAAGCCGGTTTCCGAAAAGGTTTCAGCACCGTAGACCACATACATACGCTTCGGCAGGTTATACAGAAGACAGAGGAGTATAATTTGCCTCTATGCTTAGCGTTCGTGGACTACGAGAAAGCTTTTGATTCAATCGAGACTTGGGCTGTACTGCAGTCTCTCCAACAGTGCCAGATTGACTATCGGTACATCGAAGTGCTGAAGTGTTGGACCAGACCTCGAAACCTATCCTTCTGCAGCGAGGCGTGAGGCAGGGAGATGTCATCTCTCCGAAACTGTTCACGGCTGCAATGGAGGATGTCTTCAAGGTTCTGGACTGGAGTGGACTAGGCATTAACTTCAATGGCGAATACATCACTCACCTTCGGTTTGCCGATGATATAGTAGTCATGGCTGAAACTACGGAGGAGCTCAGTACAATGCTCGATGACCTTAGTAGAGCTTCCGAAAGAGTGGGTCTTAAAATGAACATGGATAAAACCAAAGTCATGGTAAATAACCATGTAGCACCCACTCCGATCAAGATCGGAGACTGCACTCGAAGTTGTTGACGATTACGTTTACCTGGGACAGACAATCCAGTTGGGTAGGTCTAACTTTGAGAAAGAGGTCAATCGTCGAATCCGACTCGGCTCGGCAGCGTTCGGGAAGCTGCGCGGTATCTTCTCGTCCAACATACCACAGTGTCTCAAGACGAAAGTCTATGACCAGTGTGTGTTGCCAGTGATGACATATGGCTCTGAAACATGGTCGCTTACAATGGGCCTCATCAGAAGGCTTACAGTCACCCAAAGGGCAATGGAAAGGGCTGTGCTCGGAGTAACCTTGCGTGATCGCATAAAGAATGAAGATATCCGCAGGAGAACCAAGGTCGCCGACATAGCCCGAAGAATCGCCAAACTAAAGTGGCAGTGGGCAGGGCACATTGCTCGTAGAACGGATGGTCGATGGGGCCGAAAGGTTCTAGAGTGGCGACCGCGCACCGGAAGACGCAGCGTTGGAAGGCCTCCCACAAAGTGGACCGACGACCTGGTAAGGGTCGCGGGAGTGCGGTGGATGCGAGAAGCACAGGATCGGTCGTTGTGGCGACGCTTGGGGGAGGCCTATGTCCAACAGTAGACGTCTTTCGGCTGGAATGATGATGATGATGACTAAGGTCTGCGGTCCCTTGAAATTGTAAAAAAATTGAACTTCTAAGTTAACGAAAAAAAAAGATTATGTCTTACGTCAGTGTATTACGTTTATGTCGCAAAAAACGTACATTTCGACAGTGTCAAGTTAATCAAAATTCATAGGTTACTTCCCTTTAATCTAGAATCCTGAAATATGACATAAAACAAAGTCTTATAGGACAAGTATAGGAAAAAATCTGAAAACTGTAAATTTGTAGTTACGTTACTACAAAAAAAAACATTTTTGCGATTCAGAAAAATCTTCGTAACTCAATTCGGAAATTGAACTGTCTTCATAGGTAAGTTTGTAAGGAACCCTCAGTGCGCTAGTCCGACCCGCTCTTGTAAATGTTTTTTTTTTTTAGGTAACTATCAAGTAACTTATCCCAGTTTTGACGGAGCGGATGGAGTGTCAAACTTTTACTAACCAAAACAAACCTGTGTTCCTTTAGTTGCCCTTTGCATTCCAGGGCCGCGGTAGTAACTTTTTGGGGCAATGTCACAGTCCATTAAACTGTAATTTTTTTCTTCTACCGGTTCTTATTTAAGATTCGAGAAAGGCCCGCATGCATCGCGCGCGCAGCTCTTGCTAACGTAGCTTATTTCGCGTTTGAACTATGTGCCGCTCGAGTACTACGTGCGGGCGGCGCAGGAGCTTCGTATGAATATGAAATGCACGCGCGCAGTTCGCTAGCGGCTCGCGAGCGGCGCATTTGCTAGGTCTGGACTCACCATTAGTTATTGGGATCACAACCTTGTTCTATGAAATATTTTGCTCTCAAATATTTTACCAGTTGAAATAACGCTCGCTTCGCTCTCTTCTCTTCTTCATTTCGGATTTAGTGTCCACGGCCAGCAGGCCAATTGAGATTCTGTCTACGACATTGCAATAATTTGACTAAATAGAAGTGAAAACATCTTGATAAGGACAAATTTTGTATTTTGGAGATCCTCAATAACACACAACCAAAACATAAAAATGTAGCTTGTGTTAGCTTGTGATCCCCGATTTGTATTAAGATCACCCGCACTACACCTTTATGGTTAAAGGCCTGGACATATTACCATTGCGCAAAAACCCTTTAGTTGAAGGCTGATAGCGAAATTTTGAATGACACAGGGCTTGAATAACACGGTGTCGTATTACGACACGGCAGCATACTGAGGTCAACTCTCATCACTGCTGGGCACCGTATAGCCGTAGTGACATTTTAACACGTAATGGAAGACTTCAGGACCTCGATCTCGGCAGCAGCAGCAGTAGCGTTTCTGACCACTACACTAACGAGATAGTCACAGCTCTAATATTTAATTGGTAAGGCAATGCTGGATAAGAGGAAACAGTTTGGGATGTGGTAGGCGTGTTACCTCTTACCGATTCATACTAAAGCAACGATGCACGCAGGCTGACCGCTGATTGCCTGCTATAGATATTGGGCCTTGGTTCGAGTATATCCCTATGTATTGTCGCGTCAGAGCTTTAGATCGCCTACAGCTTATTCAAAATTGCTTGGCTTTGAGAACTACTAAATTACCGGTTATGGAGGCAGTCGCGTCGGTTAGACTGGAAGCTCTAGCGTAAATGCTGTCATGAACGTCAATTGGTTAATAGTTTTTATTTGTACTATTAGTGAGATCTAAGTTTCGTTTGTACATAAGTATACCCTTAAACCATCTGGCATGCCTCAGGGCAGGACAGGATACTCTCCTTATATATGGCTCATGATTTGCCTAACAGTCTATTAAAAATTGTGTATCAATTGTATGATTTGTAAGCACATAAAATATCAAAGCCCCTGTAATTGTGAAATAAGCTTTTACCAAAAATGTTATATGAATTCAGCGTTGATTTCATCTTCGTAACCATTCAATAAAAATGTGTATGTGATTCGAAAAAGTATCATTATTGACGGAAACGTAGAAGAGAAATCGTAAAAGAGACAGTCAAACTGAGAATAAAACGGTTGAATGATTGCCTTCTTACAAAATATCACTTTTGTTGGAGGGTGCGTCGCGGGATGTTGGGTACTGCGAGATTCACTCGTCTGGAGTTCAATCGAGGGAGAGTTACGTCATGTTGTGGCCAATGATATCCTGCCTGAGGTTATCAGCTCTGTGAATTATCGTACGTTGTTCTGTTTACATTTTACCGATATAACATAGTCTGTTTATGTGAATTGCCGAGCTAAATATATTAAGAAAATTATATTTATATCATAAGGTAAAATATCCAGTTTATTTAGCTTAACGTATCGTTTGGAGTAAATAATGTACTACAATCCTTAAATAATATTCTTTTCACGTTCATGACTCGTTTATTCCCAAATTTATATTCGTGCTCCTCGCAGACGGCGTTTAAAAAATGAAGCTATTTTTGTAAACAATAACCCGCTAGAGTAGTTGACGAGCCAGATGTTTGCTCAAGTGCCTAAGTTAGTTAATAAACGAACAAATTTTATTTAGCGAAAAACTCAATTTCACGTGTAAACAAAACGACAGCCACTTCCATCCGATCGGGTCCGAATTATTTTCGCCTGATGATTTATTGCTTCAAACAGACGATAAGTGGCATAGGATTATATGAAGTGTATTCTGACATCTTCCGATTCTTCATTTTAAGGTATTATTAGAAAACATTAAGATTTGCGAGAATGAGAGATTTATAAAACATGAGAGATCTCAAAAGGTTTTACCGGAAAAGTCAACATTGAAGATTTGTTATGACTTGTCTTTTACTACTTGGTTGGTTTTGTGTTCAGATATCAATATTTTTATATGTTCACATAAATGAACATTTGCTATAAAAGCTCAATGTTTGCACAAATGTAAAAACACATATTATAATGTAGATTACTGTGGAGTGTGGGATCGTTGGTAGGTATAGAGTTTTACAGCTGTTTATACAACATCTTCACGCTTCCCTTCGAATACGTTCTCACCGATTGAACATAAAAACGTTTCTGTGCCAAAATGATTCGTGTCGGTAAAGGAATTCTTACGTCGTCAGAATGTGGCAAGATTTGTACAAGTCCTTTGGGAGATGTGTGTAACGAATTCTGGGGAGGCGAGGCAATAACGCTATGCACTATGTACAAGGAGTGTGAAAAACTTATGTTAGAGGCAGTTACAGTAATATATTAAGGAGCAGCCCAGATTTTAATGTTCAAAATTTTCATCTTATCAGATTAAGATTGAAAGCAATGTTCTAGACTTAGAGGAAGTTTGAAAGTGGCACCAGCGATTGAAAAGTTGAAAGGAAATCATTTGTTTTGGTATGGTCATGGGTAGAGAAGGGCTGAAATGAATGTTACTAAAAGAGTATATATGTACCTAAATAGATGGAGAGGGAGAGGGAGGCCAAAAAAAAGATGGATTGGATTGTGTGAGGAGTGATATGGAAGAAAAGGAAGTTAGTGATAGCGTGACGGGTGACAGGAAAAAAGGCTGTGAATAGGTACAGCCTTTTTTAAAATAAAGTCCTGATTTAAGTGATGGTCTATCTGTGTTACCATCCAAATCAGAAATCAAACATATAAATTATTCCATATGCATTTCTAAAATTGCATCATTGCTAACCATAAGGTTTATTCAATTTAAAAAATTAATTAGATGTTTATGCACACGGTATTAAAATCCGTTGACATCGGTATACTTATCCGATATTGCATAATAGTGCGCTAGGGCACTTTGGTACTACAGCCTGGTATGGCTTACGACCAGAGTGACGCTTACTAAGTGTACTGACTTCCGTGTTTACGTACACGGCGCGGCCACCGGCACGGGATGTTTGTTACGGGATTACGTTTCGTTCGCCTCAGGTTCAGGCTCTCTGGAATCCTTAATGACGTTACTCTGGTTTACTAATTTATAGTTAGTGTTGTTAGTTTCTTTGGTCTATATTATGAAGTAAAGGTAGCACTTTTTTTTACATATTTGGTCCGCAGGAGAACCAAGGTTACCGACACAGCCCAAAGAATCAAGTGGCAAAGAGTCAATCAATCAAAGTGGCAGTGGGCAGGGCACATTGCTCGCTGAACAGCCCCCCTAGCCAAGGTACAATCGTTTCGTTCGCGCCGAACGCCTCGAGTAGGCCACGTATCCGATTCCTTTGTTCCTCGACGGTGACAGTGACGTCATCCCAAATCTCAGTCACGTGGTCAGAACAAAGGAATCGGATGCGTGGCCTACTCGAGGCGTTCGGCGCGAATGATACGATTGTAACTTGGCAGATGCAGTTGGTCGATGGTGCCGATAGGTTATAGAGTGGCGACCACATATCGGAAGATGCAGCGTTGGAAGGCCTTCCACAGGGTAGACCGATGACCTGGTGAGGGTTACGGAAATCCAATGGATGTGAGATGTACAAGCCCGGGTGTTATGGTGACACTTGAGGGAGGCCTATGTCCATCAGCTAAAATTATGATGATGGTGATAAAGTAAATTTAGTTTTCTAATTGTGATTTGTAAATTTTCATTCATATTTTTTAAAATAATTCGTTATATTCATTCATTCATAAAAAAAACCCACCACATCTGTCAGTCTGTGCGTCATAAACTCAAAAACCACTAAGCGAATTGTCAGTTAATTTTGATCTATTGACAGAATGATTAATGAAAAAGGTTTAGGTTTATAATGATCATCATCATCATCATTTCAGCCGAAAAACATTCACTGTTGGACATGGGCCTCATCAGAAGACTTAAAGTCACTCAAAGGGCAATGGAAAGGATTATGCTCGGAGTTACTATTTACTTTACTTTACTTAGAACAATAAAGTATTATTATTATGTTAAGTATTATTATTATTAGTTTCTTTACGTGATCGAATGAGGAATGAGGATATTCCGAAGTTGGGTGGGGTATACATGCATATTATAGTAGATAACAGCCGAGAACTTCAAAGAATCCTATAACTAGTGCGAAATTGGGGTGGGTCACTAGTTCACTTACATTATTATAGCTAGTTCTTACTGTCCCACTGCTGGGCAAAAGTCTCCCTCCATTCTTTCCAATGATCACGGTTAGTCGCTTTCTAGTTCCAAGCCTCAAGGAAGACATCTAGGTCGTCCTGGCATCTTTTTCGTGGTCTTCCGCAGCCCCAAGCCCGGACTTAGTGGTCCGGGCACCAATCCTGTGTTTTACGGGCTGTGGGCTCGTTACACATGCGACAGACTCACTTCATCTTATTTTTTGATATAAACTAGTGCTTGACTGCGATCCCACCTGATGGTAAGCAGTGATGCAATCGTTGATGGTGAGGCGCACTAGTTTATTAACCCCTCAAAGGCCGATTGTACATACGTCTGTACAACTTGAATGAAGAACTCTAGCCTTGAAGACACCCAAATTATAATCGGATGGGAAGACCGCAGCAGGCAAATTTTTCCAGTCCTTCGATGTACGCGGTATAAACGACGAGGCGAAGCCTTCTCCATGAATGATTCCCATTGCCTTTCGTTAATTTTGAAATCAAGTTTTCTATTACATTAATTTAATATTAATGTATTTTTTTAAGTGTGTTTAGATGTTGTTTGATCCAATAATTATCTTTTTCTTTCTTAATAGTGGACTCTTTGAGGTCAAAATTGGTTTACTTCATTACTTCATTGTCTTCAGTTTTAATCAGTGTTGAAACGAAAATACTTATTTATCTATCGAAAATAAAATTTATTCAAATATCATTTGAGTGTTATCCATTACGAGTGATTAAGAAAATTCTATTTTATTTTCTTCAAAAAGTGTTATAGTAATGGAATGTCTATTTAAATTACAATGAATAATTGGAGATAATAACATTGATGATACTAAAGACTTTGTTTGAAAGCACACAATGCTTTTAATTTGTACGCATATTAAATAATCGCAATTCATATAAATATAATTTTTATTTTTCATTTTCTTTTTTTTTTATTTCTATTAAATATCATTTTTCGTTTTGTAAGTACGATTTAACTTAGGCTGCGGGATCACCGTGGCCCTGGAACGCAAAGCGCGACTGAAGGAACAACGGTGGGTTTTAGTTAGTAAAAATCAGACACTCCCTCTCAATCCACCCAGAGTGGTAAGGGTTATTTGACGTGTTACCATCTCAAAAAGGTGCGACTATAGTTATAATTCGAGAACCAATGATCCACTTCCAGCGATTTTTGTTGTTTAATTATTAAATTAAGTTTACCTTTTCTTTATACATCTAGATATCGTGTATCATCGTGAATTTTAGATTAACAATAAAAATCACGACAAGATGAGTTAAAAGTTTTATGGTAATTATATAACCGGATCCATATTTGCTTTCAGTCAAAGTTATGAAGTATTCAAGCATAAGAATATAATGAGTTTTGTGATAACATTATAACTTTTCTGAGATAAATTCATATAAATATCTATTTATCAGCTTCTTTTAAACCAACTTAACTACATATTAAAAAAAAAACTTAGAAAGTGTGTACCTATTCGAGTTACATATTTTTCTATTATATTTTGTAAAGCGCGTGTAAGACACTTTATTTTTAAGTGTCAATATATTGTTACAATTAGTCTATACCGTTCCACGGCTGGGCTAAGATTTCCCTACATTAGTTCTACTATTTCTGACTCTAGACCACTTCTTGCCTTTTAAGTATCAGAGGTTCAAATTATTTTGTCATTTATCGAGATGCCAAAGGTCATTAGATGTGTTCACACCCTAACTGAAACATCGATAAAATACAGCGAAAAGAGAGCAATGTGTGGAAGCCAAAGCAATTATTTTGGTTTATATGTGCGCGTGTTTTCAAAGACTGCCAATATAACACGGGGGTTAATGAGGTTTTCAGCATAGATCCTAAGGGTTCTGCTATTAATCGAATGGTTTAACATTATTGAAGTCTTTTCAGAAATCGATTTTTTGTTTCGTGTTTAATGACGCTACGTCACTCTGAGAGCAATTAATTGGTGGAGTTTCTTGTAATGTTTTAATACTCTTAAATACTTGTATGACATCACGCAGTGGGTATCTAAAGAAGAGTGTCGTTATGAAGCAAGCTTAAGGACTATTGCCATGATTATATGGACTCGTACCTGACGGATTGATCAGAGAAGGTAAAAAAACACACAACCATAACTAGAAAGTCCAAGTAGTGAATCACTGGTTTTTTTTTCAATTCTGTTAATTCAATAGTAAAATGTTATGTTATAAAACCTTGTGATTTTTAATAATAGTTGGGTAACCTCGCTCTTAAAAAGCCCCTTTAAGTGCGAGGCCGTGGGGACAGGCTGTTTCGCCCACGCCTAGCTACGGTACTGATTGTGATAACTTCGATACCAATTATTTCTAAAAACATCATTCTATATTATCTCACCTAAGGCTAACTGAGAACCAAATTCGCGTTTATATGGACGTTACCATCTCAATTTCCAAATAAAGCAGCTAATAGAGAGGTGTAGGAAGATGTGAATGGATTCGGATAAAGTTAAATATGATTTAAATGGGACATGGCCGTTTATGACTAGAAAATCACAGGGAGAATTCACGTTGTGAATTTCACCCGGTTCGTTAATTTTGCACCTTGAGTTTTTCGCAGTATACAAAGTAACCAGTGTGAAGTGAACGTCGTGAATGCAGGTGCTTGTGCACACAAAGCGGCTGGGCACTGTGCCGTCGCGAATGTTAACGGTATTTGGACACGGCACAATGTCGTCGTTGTAGCAATAAACGTAAGGCTGCTATGTACTTTGTGTCTGCGAGCTGGTTTTCAATAGAATATACTTTTCAATACACTTGGTCGGAAAATGACTTAGTGTCAAATTAGTGTGACAAATTAGTGTCTTACTTGCATATGTTTTATAAATAAATTGTTCATTAAACAAAATATTTTTAATGAACTTCTTTGTACATAAGCAATCTCTTCATTCACCTTATTTTTATTAAATAATCTAGTTGGTCTATAGCCGCCATTATTAGACGCGAGCGGTTTTTCGCGTGATTGTTTAAAGTAATATATCTCAAAAATTTATTAAGTTAAACGAATGAAACCATCAGGTTGCAATACAGAGTATATTATATACATTTTTAAAACGTTTAGTATAATTTATTTTATAAAAAAAATAATAATAATTAAATCATTAATTTTTTTTCATGTTCTTTGAAACTTACAGTCACGAAAATAATATATGCTATGTTCTTTCACATGCACAAACCAAAGTCATGGTAAATAACCATGTAGCACCCACTCTGATCAAGATCTGAGACTCTGCACTCGAAGTTGTAGACGATTACGTCTACCTTGGACAGACAGTCCAGTTGGGTAGATCTAATTTCGAGAAAGAGGTCAACCGTCGAATCCGACTCGGCTGGGCAGCGTTCGGGAAGCTGCGCGGTATCTTCTCATCCAATATACCACAGTGTCTCAAGACGGAAGTCTATGACCAGTGCGTGTTGCCAGTGATAACATATGGTTCCGAAACGTGGATGCTTACAATGGGCCTCATCAGAAGGCTCAAAGTCACCCAAAAGCAATGGAAAGGGCTATGCTCGGAGTTTCCTTGCGTGATCGAATCAGAAATGAAGATAACCGCAGGAGAACCAAGGTTGCCGACATAGCACGAAGAATCGCCAATCTAAAGTGGCAATGGGCAGGGAACATTGCTTGCATAACTGATGGCTGTTGGGGCCGAAAGGTTCTGGACGGCGACCGCGTACCGGAAGACGCAGTGTTGGAAGGCCCCCTACAAGGTGGACCGATGACCTGGTGAAGGTTGCGGGAATCCGATGGATGCGAGACGCACAGGATCGTTCGTTGTGGCGACATTTAGGGGAGGCCTATGTCCAGCAGTGGACGTCTATCGGCTGAAATGATGATGATGATGATGATGATGACGTTATTGTATTGTGTGACGTATTTTTTTATACAATAAATTATACTAAATATAAAACAAAAAAACGCATAATGTCTTAAGTAATGTAACCTGAAGCTTTGCATTGGTTTCACTCGTTAAGCATAATTAGTTTTTGAGACCTATATTATTTTGAATAGGTAATGCGTACAGGTATTTTTTTCCCATAACTCAAGGTCAAAGCGAAAGCTGACCGAAATATTTACATAAATTGTGTTTACTCATCCGCCGACATTGAAACATAAGTTTCGATACAGGTTTTCATTTGGGAGCCGAATCTTCATACCTAACCGGCCTTTACCAAACACAGAAATATAAAAACATATATAACATAACAATATTATAATAGCTTCTGGCAGCGGCTTCGCCCGCATGAAGTTAGGTTTTTCCATTCAAAATTTGGACCCCCATTTCAATCCCTTAGGGAGTGAATTTTAGAAAATCCTCTTTTAGTGCTCGCCTTCGTCATAAAAGCTTATGCAAACTTGCACGCTCCTAGTCTTAGTAATTTCGTCTGGGCGTTGATATGTCAGTCAGTCAGTTTCTCCTTTTATATATATAGATAGATAATATATTACATTGACACTGTAATGGAAAATAGTGACTGTATTATGTATCAAATTAATAAATACTTTTTTAACACAGTGACTTTAATTACACTACACTTAGGTATATAATGGCGCTTATAATCAAACAGTGACTTTTTGATTACCATAATGCACTAGAGCGATAATGTAGTTAAAAAAAACTTTTTGTTAAACCTCTTTGTACTCAAAACAATTTTTTAATACGAAAAAAAATCACATTTGGTTATTACGTTCAATATTAAAAAATAGTGTCTTATTTGCTTATTTCATGCAATTTCGTGTTTAAATAAACCATTTTAATTTGTAAATATTTATAAATAAAATTGGTTTATCTGTGTAGACCTCTTCATTCATATTTTTATTAAAACAGTCTATAGCCGCCCGCCGCTTCGGTTAGGGTCTAAATACCATATTAGCGGTAATCATCAACATTCCACACTTATATCATAATGTGGTATTTTTATTTAACATTGGCCAAATGCTTAAATAGTGCGAAGCCAAATGGAATAAAAAATATAAACAGTTTATTTTTCTACCGCACTTTTGTTTTGTACGCAAATGTGTGAAGTAGCTCAGTTTTTAATGAGAAGTTTTATGTTATATTAAAAACATAATGAATGAATGCCAAGGTTTCTATAGCGGCTTTCCTTATTTTTATAAGGTAAAGTTCTTTTAATCATAGCTCTTACTTTACACATTAAAGAACCTTCATGTTCACATATTCCATTCTATAGTGCTTTATAGGGTTTTGTTTGATTTTCTGCAGTTATTAGAATCGAAGATTTGTTGTTCTTTACTATTTAATTGTGTGAATTGGGTTTTTAACCCAAAATGTAACAATTTCACTGTTTATTGGAAGCTTGTGCTAGTAGTAGTTAGTTTTTTTTCCATCTCTATATGAAATTGTGTAACTTCTTATATGTATATATATAATATTTATATGTTTATAAATTGTCATTTATATATAATAGCTATGTTATATCTATGTATAGTCTAGTATATAATTTTTATCTAATATTTACTTTATTAATTTGCAGTACACCACAGACTACCCCCTTTTTCTATTTCAAGTTCTTACAGTCCATCCTAAGGTTGTCTAGTAGATATCGCTGTCAGTGATAAGACCGCCTTTGTACCCAGATTTAAGTAACCTAGTGTAAGAGTTTTGTTACTATTTTGGTGTACAATAAAGTTTATTCTATTCTATTCTAGTGTTTTTTAGCCTATTGTATTCCACTGCTGGGAAAAAGCCTCTCCCCTCCTCCCAAACATTTCTGTCTTGAGCAACATCTTGCCAAGTTTGCCCCGTGAACATGATCATATCTTCACACCACCTTCGCCGTGGTCAACTTCGACGACACATCAATTGGTGAGCGATTTTTCATATGCCTATCTCAAATTAATCCCTTTTCTTTTTTTTTCTTATTCTACACAAATCTATTGATGCACTACACCGTTCCGAAGTCATTATGTCGCCACTGCCCACGCTGAAAACCAGCGTTATAGTCTCGTCGCATTATACATGGGCCATATGGGTGATGACATATGGCTCCGAAACATCAGAAGACTTAAAGTCACCCAAAGGGCAATGGAAAGGGCTATACTCGGAGTTTCCTTGCTTGACCGAATCAGGAATGAGGATATCCGCAGGAGAACCAAGGTTACCGACATAGCACGAAGAGTCACCAAACTTAAGTGACAATCGGCAGGGCACATTGCTCGCAGAACGAATGGCCGTTGGGGTCGAAAGGTTCTGGAATGGCGACCACGTACCAGAAGACGTAGCGTTAGAAGGCCCCCTACAAAGTGGACCGATGACTTGGTAACGGTTGCGGGAGTCCGATGGATGCGAGACGCACAGGACCGTTCATTGTGGCGACACTTGGGGGAGGCCTATGTTCAGCAGTGGACGTTTTCGGCTGAAATGATGATGATGATGATGATGATACATGGGGCCACGGCTTTATGCTGAGTGTTCGGCCTTTTTGCGCGGATGTGACGCATATTTTTCCCATACAATGAATATGATTGAAAGTTATTCTTGAGATTTCCCCGTTTCGCGCAAATAAATTGGTTTTCTTTCTTTAATTATTTTTAGGAAAATGTCTCTTAGTATAGCCCTATTGACTGCCAACGGTAACAACCGCGGAACACACGTGGCCTCAACATCAACCAATCCTATATCTGAAACTCATTCACTCACGTTCGCGTGATGTCATATCCGTCTGATATCCGATGACGGTAAGCCACTTATCGGATACAAATGAAATGTTTCATGGAGAATATATTGATAGCGGATTAATACTACCTACTCGAAGGATTAGCGGATCACTCGCCGACTCTCGTAAATATTTATAAGCTCCAGAACATTTTCAGAGAATCGGATATGAATTTTTTTTGTGTTTACAGAGGGATATTATATTTTTAAGTAATTTACATATTTTTATCGTAACACATTTATTAAATTTATATTTGATGTGAATTTCATTTCAACTTAGAATGTCTATTCATAACAGACCGGTTTTTAAATTAAGAATTTGGTGGATGTACGTGTAAATCCTGACTTTAGCGTCAGTCTGATTATATGGCTAAAGTAGTGCCTGTCAAATACTTAATTTCAACTAATTGGGCATTTTCAGTGGGATTTTTCAAGTGAAGTAGAGTTGTTATTTTAATTTTTGATAATTTATTCCTAGTGTTAGGTTTTGATAAGTAATCAGATTATTTACACTAGTTTTTGTAACCAAGAACATTATTTTATTTATTTTGTATTCGAATATAATTAATGGCAATCAACTAATTGTGCTGGCAACACCGAAACGTTTTGTGATTATCTGTGGTAAAGCTGTCGATATAGCATAATGGCGGATGACAGCTCTCTTGGCCAATCGGCAGCCATTGAGGTAAGACTCAAAATTTATCTATTGCATTGTTATAGCGTTAAGAAATATGTAAGAACGTAATTTAAAAAAAGTGGCCATTGAGTTTCTTGCATTATATTTTTCTCTATGAGATCAAAGCTTTGGAATGTGCAATTACCATCGAGTTCTTGACAATTCAAAGGATTGAGTAATAAATATATTATTATATACTGAAGTGAGCAGTTTTATTACACTAGGTGGTAGATAATCCAATGAGATCTCGCGCTCTTGGGCGGAGCGAAAGGGTGTGTCAGACTTTTACTGACTAAAAACCCAGTCCAGTTCCTTCTTAGCCTTCGTATCAGGGCCCCGCGTTTCACTTTCACTCTACCTGTGGCTCCAGTAGGCTTCGACCCTGCGGGGCCCCTACGGTTTGCTGACATCTCCTTGAGGCGCGCGTGGAACAATACGCGCCGTTGACGACTTGGGCTCGGTTCGAACGGTTACCGGACGGTCTGACGGCGATCTACCTCAACGCTCACCGTCCGCAAGCCCGCGCCTACGGTGTCCGGTAATCGGGATCGGGATCCTGGCGGCTGGGGCGTGAGGGCCACTCGCTCGCGCGTGCACTTGCGGCCGCTTTCTTTGCATTACTGCTTCGCAGAAGGAGGCGACCGCTTGCCACTCCTCACTCCGGACCATGTACAAAGGCTCGCGTGAGAGATCGTTGCCACCGATCGACCCTACGAGGTCACGGTGGTGCTCTGCCCAAGCGAGGCACCACTCTACCGTATGCTCCATCATATCCTCTGGGCGGTCCACACAGTGCTGACATCAGGGCGTTACTTCCGCACGAATCATGCGAAAGGTAAGGACGCCGTGAGGTCTTTCCAGCCACTCCTCAAAGAGGGGGCTTACCGCCATAATTATGGCGTGTCCAATGTTTTTTTTTTTTTTTACAACTCCACACAACGCTGTCTAGTCCCAAGCTAAGCAGAGCTTGTGTTATGGGTACTAGACAACTGATAAACATACTTATATATTTCTAAATACATATCTATATAGATAAATTACACCCAGACACAGAACAAATGATCATGCTCATCACACAAACATTTATCCTGGGTGGGAATCGAACCCACGACCTCCGGCATAGCAGTCAGGGCAACTAACCACTAGACCAACAGGCCAGTCAATGTAAAATTGGTTTAGTTTCACATCTCAAGTGTCTACACACCTGGACAGTACTATGTGAAATCATTGAAACAGGCGCGACCCTGGATTTATTTTTACTAAATTTGGTGAGTGCGCTGTGTCAATTAGAGTGCCTCTCCCATTGGGAACGTCACTTCGTCTATCTATATGTCAAATAAAGGGTAATTAATCTAGAGATATCAAGTACATTCTAAAAATTGTATTCAATTTAAAATAGCTCCATAAAACGTCTATCTTATTTATAGCCAACGAAGACACTATATTAAATGAAAAACAAAAAAAGATCGTGGCCACATGTAAGCTATAGGTATTTGTTCGGGAGTGTGGATTTCAGAATAGACTATTTACTATATCCCCGGTCGTAGGGGCAGTCTCGCTTTGATTAAACCCTTTCGGTGCCTCCGCATCACTCGCCCATTCCACTTTTATCTACTTTACTCCTCCACTCATAAAAGGACCTTACAAAATATTTTCTCGGTTGACAAAACGACTTTAGTTTGTAAGCACGTTTACGGTGATATGCTTTTAAATGTCAAACTTGGTTTGTAAGACTATAAAGGGAATAATTAACTTTGAAATAGGTAAGTAGGGTCTTTGCTGGAATAACTTTCACATTACTTTATCTTTTTCCAGGGAAATAACGTTAGTGGAAATTGATTTGAGTATCTAAAATAGATGTCAATAACAGTTAGAGCTAAAGCAAGTATTTATATTTTGTCTAACTTCATATTTTATTTAGCTGTTTTTTTGTGGGAATGTATGCATATCTGCACTTATCTTTATCATATCTATTGTTTTCCAATTTCATGTGAGGCGTATTTTCATTCTCCCGTGTATGAATATGTCTGTACAGCCTGAAGCAGAAATTGCCTTCGAGTTAACAGCCTCCGAACCTGCTTGCAGTAACGAGCTAGATTTAAAGATCAATATCAAGCTCACCTAATGACACGAAACACGACCACAGCTTAAAGGCACTCTGATCACACGACAACGTTATCCCAGATTAACTAGCAACACACAATTTTTCGAAGCAAAGATTCAAAGATTATTTATTCAAAAGAAAACTGTGACCCAATAAAATTTATTGAAGCTCTTTCTTTTTACGTTCGTATTATAAAAGAATAAAGCTGTAAACATAAAACAGTCACAGATAATATACTTACACATACAACTTAACTCAATATTTATTGGATACATCGATAAAATCGCCTCTCCTTTATTTATGACAGTCACCTGATTTCGTTCGGTCCCTCAAACACCTCGCGGCCCATTTTCGCGGAGACTTTTCCCTTTTATTAGATTATAGCTTTCCTTTTTTTCCAAATCGTTCCAAAATAAATTACCCACTGAAGAAAGTCAAATGCTTGTTTTGACACAAAGTTGGCACGTGTCATTCTTGACACGACTGTATTTACTCAAATTGATGGGAAAAGGAATCTTATGAAGTAATTTCAGATTGTTTCGATAAAAAAGTAATTTTATATTTCGTTACTAGATTGTAATTTGCGATTTGGTTACGTTTCTATTTTTGTTTTGTGAATTCAGGAGTGTTGATTTATCAATTGGTGAAGAGTGCGCGTATTGATTTTAGGAATTGTCTTTTGTAAAGAAAAGAAAGAACCACTCTAATTTTAGTAGGTTTTCGTTTGGTACGAGAATTAAGAAAAGCACTTACAAGTGTATTATTAGATAGTGTATAATAAATAAAAAGAGACCATCAATAGGGAGCTAACAGTTATTTTGATGAAGGCAGTGTGATGCGGTACAAACTAGGATACTGTAGGCTGGAACGCAAAGAGCAACTAAGGGAACACGAGCGAGTTTTAGTTGGTAAACGTTTGACACTTGATCTTGCTCCACCCAGAGCGGGAGGACACATTGGTTTTTTTTTTATGGTTTATTCAAGAAATCTGCCAAACTGCAGTACAGTTTGTCGGCAGTGTTCTCGTGGATAGCCTTCTTGATTAACTAACAAATAACAAAAGAAAGCCAAAAAACAAAGACAGTAAAAACATTATAAGTACTTATACTCCATCCGCTCAGTCAATCAACCAAACGCAAACAATTCCGACATGTCCCCCATCTAAAAGTTGTCTAAAAATGTTATCTAAAAATATTTACAATTTGTTATTTACCTATACCGATGTTTGGTAATTAACTAAATTTTAATAATCTTGGATGATTTTTAGGGTTCCATACCCAAAGGGTGAAACGGGACTCTATTACTAAGATTCCGCTGTCCATCCGTCTGTCTGTCAGTCTGTCTGTCCATCTCTCACCAGGCTGTATTTCATCAACCGTGATATTTACACAGTTATTGCAGATTATGTATTTCGGTTGCCGCTAGAACAATAAATGATAAAAACAGAATAAAATAAATATTTAAGTGGTACAACAAACGTGATTTTTTTATGCCTTTTTTTGCTACGGGCGGTACGGAACCCTTCTGCGAGAGTCCGACACACACTTGGCCTGATTTTTTTTCATACCAATAAAAGGGTACTTACAACATAACATAATGTGAAGTTTTTAGGTACAATACGGATTGTCCAGTTTTGGACTAAAGTGTTTTTAACTAAGTATATTTTTTATCGTAATGATTTGTTCAATTATTTTGATATTTGCACCAAACACATCTTGGTTATTGTGGTCAATACAAATGAAGTTCTAATGAAATTACTGTTTGCACACTGACTCCATTATGGACTCTTCAAAATGCTCAGTAGGCAACACAAACGTTTATTTCATGGGTTATTGATTCTCTAACGGCTGTATCAAATGAGAATCAGTACTGGTTGAGTGAGCCATTTGTACGAATAATTGTGTGCTCCAAATATAGAATGTACTGTAATGAACGCATTATTGTGTCGTTAGATGCTTGCACATGTTCCGTTTGTAAACAGACCTGCCTGTTATACCATAACACTATTAAAACGTAAAGAGGTTTTAAGAAATTTGGTTTGACTATTTTGTGGAACACAAAATAGTAAAAAAAAAAACAAATTTCTAAACAAAAACATAAAGAAGGCCTTTGCCTAGCAAGGCAAGGCTAGGCAAAGGCCTTCTTTGTGTTGTTTATTTCTAAAAGATACAATCTCGCCTATGTCAGATTCATCGACATATTTTCCATCTACTTCGACTATACTTTCCCTGCTGTTCGTCCTGACCTGGGTTTTGGATCTGTTCATTGAAAGTTTAACTTCAAGATTTTTGTTCAGATCTTGGAGCATTTCTTCAAGTTCTGAAGGTGATGTGGAGAATTTTTTGCCTGGTAACTGCAATTAATTTAGGCAAGTTGTTTAAAACGCTTTGCAGTGTGTGAAATAATATGTTGAACTTTGAAAATTTTGATCAGGTGAGAGAGTATCACATTGTTTAATTTTAACGTAGAAAAAGGATTTTCTACGTTAAAATTAAACCCAGAAGATGTGTAACTTGATGGAATGAATCATCAATATTTTATCGATTGAAACATTTGTGAATTTAGTGTAACATCTCTCGAGATTCTAATAATAATAATGAATGCCACATTTAGCTCGATACAAAACAATGATTAACTATTAACATTAACATTATAGACTTTAATAGATTGTCAATGTTGAATACCTAACAGACTTTTACAAGTAAAACAGTGGGTGGTAACACAACGGTGGATCTAAATTCTCAATCGAGAAAATATATTCTGAAACACGTAGGTACTACTCTGCCTATTGCAAAATGTTGTCACTCAATATTATAACCACCGGGAGTGGTTAACTTATTTATACTGCACAAAGTTAGTGTGTACGCTAAAGTCAATTTTGGTATTATCTCCGTATTACGTTGTCATTGTTAATTAAGTATAACACAAGCTAACTTGAAGCGACCCTCCGCGCCATCGCTATGCAAGTAATCTAAAGCTGTATGTCTGTCCATGGACACTTTCACATTACAAAACTTTTCTCGTGCATTGAAATCGAATAAGCCATTTTCATGAAGATAGAAATCGAATTTAGCTGCTTTTTCATGACAACCCGAAGATTTTGGGGCGTGGGTAACTTTTTGGCTCCCCAGAGTAAACCAACCGTTCTGAATGGCCGAGACTTTTTTCGGGATCCCCTTTTCTTGCCACAAAGAAAGTCAGATTCATTTAACGAACGGCCTTTTAAGAGAGAAACTTCTTTGAAGCTTATTAAAGAATCGTTTTGGAGGATTAGAACCCTTGAGGCGTGCCTAAGATTGCATAATATATGAATATTTATTCTACCCACTAAAACGGACTTGGCAACGAAATGAGAAAAATGATTTTTACTAACGGAACTAAAATATTATATAATAATAAATTTATTGGGCTACTGTAACAAATCTTACCTTAATACAAAATTTATAATTTATAATTCTAATAGCAACTGGTAAACAACCTATAGGTATTTTCCCAAGACTCTTTTGCGTTAATTTTAATACTTTGTACAAGAAAGAAACAAGATTAATATATAACGACAACCGAGCTCATTTCGGGTGAAAACTAAAAAAAAACAAGGTATGAGTGTCGTTACTAGGTCAAGTCTAAATTGGTCAGATTTATAGTTTATCTAGCCAGAAAGAATGTAGGCAAAGTGAAAATCCGATTTAACTCGCTTTTACCTGGCCGCAATCGGCGTCTAGATTCGATTCCCCGGCACCCTGAATGGAAATTGGATTTGCAGTTCTGCAGAGCTATGCATTATGTACTCCTGTAGATACTTTTCAAATTATCTGCGCTAACTTGAAAGGGAATTTACAGAAATATATGTTTTTCCTTCTTAAAGCGTTCGTGATCACTCATAAAATACTTATTGGTTTATTGGTTTGATAACTGGCTATTGACGATTATTTTTAAACGGACGTTTAACTGAGTTGGTGTTAAAGAAACTCATTAATTGTATGCGTTGTTTTTTGGTATTTTTGTTTTAAAAACATCCAAGATTTCTCTAACTAAATAATATAAAAGTAACCTTTTTGGTCTGTCGTCAGACAAAGAGATCATCGCATTTAGAGCAAACTTGTTTATTTAAATTCTTTTCTTTTCTCTTAAATAGTTATATTCTTATTTGATGAGACAACGACTTCTGAGGGTCTGTGGGGCTATAAAATTTAAGTTCACCAACGTTTTTTCTTACTACATAACTTATGTATTTTGCCTTGACAAAATAGTACAAAATACAAGGGTTCCCAAATAAACAATGTAAATCAACTAGGGACCTGCGCATGCTTGAGTGAGATAGTTCATATTCTTATACAACGCTGGCATACAAAATACAAGTACCTATGTAAAAATGTGTGTCTCAAGTTCACATATAAGAACTTGAGACCGGCTCTATTTGTTTCACGAATAGTTTACATCCTAAACCTGCTTTTGTTTTTATTTTTGAGTTTGTAAATCAGCCAATGACTTCTCCCGCCGGTGCGAGAGGACGTGTCAGACTTTTACTATGTAAAACAACATCTGTGTACTTTATTTGTCCTTTTGTCCGAACCACAGGTTTCCTGTTCAGAAATTCTTTCTACATAATAACTACACATTACGTACATTATCTGGACAGATCCACTGAAAACACTTCAGACATTTTTCATTTCACCTACGAGCGGGTCCGATTGTCCTTCACTGAATTTTGTGTGTAGATGTATCTAAAGACTTTTTCATCTTTCCATTTCTTTTAATTTTTCTTTCGATAGTAATGAGCTGGGAAAGAACAACCTAACAAAATAAGTTTTGTTTACAAATAACGTTTTTAGTAGACGTTATCTATCTACCCACGCTTTGTAGGTACCGACATCTCTGTTGGTTTTGTTCGCTTTCCTTCCGGGTTTTGACAACACGTTTGCGCGACTGGAATTAGCTCTGGCCGCTCGTGCGTGACTAATTAAAAAAATTCTGGTTCAAACATTGGGCAGGACGCTAGCGCTCGCAGAACTAAACTTTAAATGTGATACAATTGCGAAAGTAGATCTCGACGATCTACTTTCACAGTTGTGTGAGTTTATCATAAAGTTTGTTAAAAATAATTTGTCCTGAAAATGACGCTTGAGTTGAGATAGAAATAAAAATATTCTAACGAAATTCCATTAAGTAGTTACGTCTTTTCGCAGAAAAGTAATTTCAATATTCGTATCAACCGATCAGCTTCTCGAAAGTAATGTTGAAAATTTATTTATTCGTTCTCATTTCCTAGGGTCACAGTAGATAGGTAAGTACAGGTAGTAAACAGAAAGTTGGATCTGTGTGTAGATACAAGTGCACATTGCTCTTGTGTATTTTCTATGACATCAAGCGCACTGAACCCCTAGATATAATGCGTATATTATTCACACCAAAAACTTTTCAAAGCCAATACAAAACATGATGTACATAATCACATATTGCCGAGTATTTGTTACACATTTAATTTATAAGCGTTTTTCCGCATTCAATCGTATATTGTGTTCGAAAATTATCATCGATATTCGATATTTTTGTGTTCGCAGCGTGGCACGCGTCAATCATGCGACACATGCGGGCGACACACTCAAAATTGTTGCTCAGAGATCAGAGAGAAATATTAAATGGCATATTTAATATCTGCCCTATTTTTTCCTTATTCTGTGTCATCACAAATGTTAATAATGTATGTACCTATACGTGGGTAACGGAAATTTTGCGGCGTTCCACTAAATTGGCAGTCGGATGTTGTTTATCAAAGAGCCAAAATTACTCCGCCGACTGGCGATGGAAAAGTGTAAATGCTCAAAGGTTCTATTGATTAGTTTCATAGGACATCGCATGGGTAGAAACATGTAATTTCTAATATGTTTCACTTTGTTTAGGCTTCTAAAAGATTCGTTTATGGTCTGTTTAATTTTAACAATCAAATTTAGGATTGTTTCAGTTCGAGTGATATCTTTTGTTTCGAACAAGCGTTGACACTGAAATACTTGTATCTAATTTGATAATCGTGTGCGGAAAATTGACTTAAAAGTCAATTTTAAATTGAAAATTGTGAGTGTTTGTCATTTTACTCATAAAGATTTGGCGACACAAAGCCAAAACGCTTTAATCTAGTAACATACAACATTATGTTTCGGCTTACAAAGTCAATTTTTAGTCTGCTTTTATTAGCTACTGCATTTTCTGAACATAATAAACTTTTAGCAGTCCATATTTGTGACATGTACCCGTATGAAAACTATAATACTATTAACATAGGTATAAAAAAAAGGTTCATCAAGCTTTTAACAAATATAAGCTTAATTCACTCTTAAAGCTTGAAGCTATTTTCACCTTTAAATTCCCCGTGACCAAAAAGTGCATGAATATTGAATGAAGTTCTGGATCACCTAATGAATATTTATTAATGTAGATACACTGTGAAAGAGACCGTATTAGAAAAATATTACTATTTTGTAAAACAGATAATAAATTGTAAAACATTCTATGTATTGTTGAAAGAGCGCAAAGATTGAAATACTGCTTGAAACTTGACAGATTGAAAGCATCGCTTTGAAACAACTTCGAATATCTCGACAACTTCATGATTTATAACTTGTGAATTCTTTTATATACAGTTTTGATGTATGGTGCCTTAGTCACTGACATAACACATTGTTAGAAATAAAAAGTATCGTTTTCTCAATACATGTTATGACAAAACTTTATTCGACACTAATTGTAAGGTTTATGTTCTGCGTTGGTAAATTAAACACAAAACAATGTTATGGCGAGCTACTACGAGTACTATAGCATCCATTAAGTCTCCAAATCGTTCGGAGAGGCAAACACTGTGCATTCGTACCACGTACAGTCATAGTTCACCAGAAACGACATTAGGCCTGTGATATGGGGCGAATATTTTGTACAATAGCAAACAGAGACAATTCCGTAAGTATTTTTACAGAAAAAACGAAAAGAAAGCCTCAAGTGATACTCAAATTACAAAAAAATATATTTTAATAATAAATCTTGTTTCACACAATTGCTAAATTATACAATAGCATTACTAGTTATACCTTTTTTTTTCGATTTCGACACCAAGATTTCCCTGGTGTGCCCCGCTTGGGCGGAGCACCGTCGTGTCCTCGTGGAGGCAATCGGTGGCAGCGATCGTTGGTGCTGGGCCCTGATTCGGGTTATGGCCCGGAGTGAGGAGGAATGGAAGACGGTAGTCTCCTTCTGCGAAGCAGTAATGCTAGCGAACGGGGAGGCCGCACAAGTGAGGGAACGAACGTCCTCACGTCCCAGCCAACGTGATTCAGACCCCGACTACCAGCCACGGTAGACGCGGGCTTGCGGACGTAGAGCAATGGGTAGCTCGCCGTCTGGCAGTCCACTAATTACCCGGACCGAGCCCAGTCGTCAACAGCGCGTAGTGATCCACGCGCTCCTCAAAGAGATGTTAGCAAATCGTAGGGGCCCAGCAGGGCCGATGCCCGCTAGCCAGGACCGCGGGGAATTTCTGAAAAGGAAACCCGTATTCCTAGAATGCAAAGGGGAACTGAAGACCACAGGTGTAGTTTCAGTCAGTAAAAGTCTGACACACCCTCCCACTCCACCCTGAGCGCGAGAAGTCATTGGATGATTTCCACCCTTAAAAAAAAGTTCTTGTTGGTAGTACATATTTCTTTGTTAATATATATAATTTATAATATAATAATAATAATAAGATAATAAATAATATATTTTATCTTTATATATATTAAAAAAATTCTGTACATGTGTTTGTCACCGAACTCCACCTAGAAAGAAGGCTTAACCGATTTGGGTGATTTTATGGTGTATATTTGAATGGATTCATAGATGGTTTGAAAAAAACAATTGGAACCGGTAGGTGCTGCAGTTTAGACAGGACAACTTCAGTCGGGACCGCTACTATTAATATAAAATATATTGAGTAGAGTATAATAATATACAAAAAGACATGACTGTGGCTGAGACTGTGGCTTTACGAGAAAATAATGATTCTTAATCCCATTAGCTCGAATAGTATTAAATTAGTATTGTAACAAGAATAGAGATTAACAAACATCCGCACACTGCTGTATCTGCGAGTGGGCTGGTTCCTTTGTTTGTTTTCAATAATTGGTTTAAGCTTAGTGCCTCGCAAACCAAAAATGAAACTAAATCACAGAAAATGCTGGATTATGATTGGATATAAGAGCCACACAGAATCCTTAACTTAAACGGCACTTTTTCTTACTACATAAAAGTAGCGAGATCTAAAATGAATGTAATATCAATAATGGATCGTTATAAGAAGATATCAATACCAATTCCCCGTAGTGACGACATGAGAGAGACAAATTTAATTTCACTTTAATATTTTAAAAGCGTTCGTCGCTTTAATCGCATTTATTGAAGTTGGATTTTATTGATAATTTTATTATTCGTGACTGAATAATTTTAATGATGGCGCCATCACCACTGAAAATGCGTTTGGAACGGCAAATGTATAAAGCTTTTAACTAAATGAAATCCATACATTACTGAATAACACACTCGTAACTCGGTGATATAAGTCCCTCAGAAAATTGCCTGGCACAATGTAGCTCTGACGAGCATAGCGGTAATGTGTTTGTTTTATGCATTTTAGTAAATTTTTTTGCTAATTAATTTTGCGTAACTAAACGTTTCTGTTTGCACTCAATTACTTTAAAATGCTGCGACAGTAAAATGCTGCACGTACGGGGTAACAAAGGATTTTCTAATGAAGTGTTTACAGAAAGAAACCTGTTTAGAGTTTCTCAGCTTTATATTTAAAATCGAACAAAAGAATCGAACCACTTCTGATACATACAAGCACACTCCCATATTTTGAAAGCATTCTAAGCTGCAAATACTTATATAATATATATAGTAGTATAGTCTGCAATTTAAATTCATGTAAATATAAACAATTTTTGTTTTGTATCTGTAACTGCTGCAATATTTGGCATGGACGCGCTACCAGTGCAGTGCGCAATCTCGCTAGTGAAGCAATCAAGAATTTATCTAAATAGATAATTTTGGGATTGAAAAATACTTTTTAAAAATAGCTGAAATTGACTTGACTAGCCAATTCTGATTCTACTAATTTTAAGAAGATCATTTATTACGTTACACGTTGGGTCATCTCATCATTTCAGCCGAAAGATGTTCACTGTTGGACATAGGCCTCCCCCAAGTATCACCACAATGAACGGTCCTGTGCGTCTCGCATCCATCGTCTTCCCGCAACCCTTACCTTCACTCTTAATCCCTAATCTTCACTCCTTCCATCTTTTAGAGCCCACGCTTTCTCCTTCCAGTTGTGGCAAAACTTCTCCCATCTTCCGTAAGCCCACGCTTCCACCTTCCAGTTGTGGCAAAACTTCACTCCTTCCATCTTCCGCGAGCCCACGCTTCCTCCTTCCAGTTGTGGCAAAACTTCACTCTTTCCATCTTTCGAGAGTCCACGCTTCCTACTTCCAGTTGTGGCAAATCTTCACTCCTCCCATCTTCCGAGAGCCCACGCTTCCTCCTTCCAGTTGTGGCAAAACTTCACTCTTTCCATCTTCCGAGAGCCCACGCTTCCTACTTCCAGTTAGGGCAAATCTTCACTCTTTCCATCTTTTAGAGCCCACGCTTCCTCCTTCCAGTTGTGGCAAAACTTCGCTCCTCCCATCTGCCGAGAGCCCACGCTTCCCCCTTCAAGTTTTGACAAAAACTGTCCAGTTCTTCCCGCTACCTCCTTCGTGGTCGGTTATAAAATACTAAGGTTAAAAAAATAAATTTGATTTTAAAATAATTGTTTTTCATTTTGCATCTTTGTTTGTGAGTCTTTATCGAAATTTGACTCATCAATCATTTAAGATATGCAATCTTTCTTCATTCTCTAGTCCCAAGTGGGTTCTTAGCTTATTTTTTTTATTCGTTCGGCGTTTTAATAAATAAAATTGCGTCGTTGGTCGTTAGGTTCGGCGGAATTTAACAAAACATCGTGATCACATCCATCAAGCTGTCTATTGTATAGACGGAGGTCGATGCTGTAAGTAGAGGGTTTTTATTATGCGAAATGCCTTTAAATCTCCATGCTCATAATGAATGAAAGAACTTTTGGCATTTTATTGTTGGTAAAAAAATGTAGAAAAACTTTTAGTGATTAAAGAAGACTTGGATGTAAAAACTATTCAAATATATTTTGTTAATAGCTAAGGGTGACGTACCTACAAAGTAAGCTTTGAGCCTTTGTACCCACAATTTTTTTAGACCTAAAGCCCACAGGCATGTACTGCTAAAGGCGTTCTACTTATATTTAAGGCAGGTATAAAACTTAAGCTCCGTAAAACTTGCTTTTATATTTTCAAACTAGGAAAACGTCTAGCAAAGCTAATCGTATCTACTATATCAATAGAATTTAAGTTTAATAATTTGACTAAATTCTTTCGCTGCATTTTCTCTCGAACGACGGGGACGTAACAAAAGGTCATAGATATTTTATAAACTTTGAAACTCGGCAGAGAGTTGTCGGTTTGTTCGATAAGAAAGTTTAGTTCGTTAAGTAGGCACATTAGGGGGAAACAGGAAAACATTAAGGCGTGCCGTCGACAGTGGCTCGACGCCAGACGCTATTAAAATATGCTAACCAATTGGACGCACTGACTTCATTTCGACTTGTCCTCTTTTCTGCCGGCACCCCAAAACTTAATGGTGTAATTTGCACGGAATAATATTGAAACTCCAGCATCTATCAGCACTTACTTTGTCTAATGTTTTTAGAAGAACACACTAAACCTTTACCAGTAATTAGGTTTTAAAATGTTCCTGTTATTTCATTGTTAAATATGTAGATCAATAACAATAAATACAAAATTTACAAGTTTTTTTTTTAAATTACCTCAAATACCTGAAATACATGTATTATATATCCATGTATATTTATGTGTGCATATTTATACACACATGAATATCAATAATATTCATGTAATCCATGAATATTATTAAGATTCTATTTACCGACTATAGAACGGAACGATAACTTCAGTTCCGCGAACTAATATCAGAAACCATTGTTCGGGACCTAAGCGAGATTGAACCAAACCGAGTAATTATTAGCTGCCGAAGCCGGCAGCTCTAGCAAACAAATGATCAGAACAATAAAGGACTAACCGACGATGATTTAATATTTGGCGAGGTTGCGTGAGTCTTCAACAAGAATGTACAGCCTAACAATGCAATAAGTAGTAAGGTCTAACGAGCTACTACTTTAAACAATGTTGTGAGTTTGATGACTTGTAAAGTCTTTTAAAAGTGTGTCAAAAAATCTGATCAGTACACGGAAAATTGAGTGCAGCTGCAGTGTGACGAACAAATGAATATTTTCGCCGAAACACATATCCCTTTCGTTTACCGTACTTACCTTCAGGCATGCGACTGAACATATCCTGAGCGGATGTTGTCCTGACAGTTTCAACATTTCCCAGTATCATATTTGTATCAGACATGCATCGGCGAACAATTCAATGGTGGATTGTCGCACGATATGGCAGGTAAATTCGTTAGCATGAATATACCTCGGTCTGACGGAATGGCCGCTCATGTTAGACGGTGTTATGCTCCATGCTCCGTTTCAACGTAAATATTTTTGTTTTGGAAATTCTAAAAGCGAAATGATAAAAAATGTCGTCTGAACTTTATTTTAGTTTACATTGTGAAAATTGGTAAAGTGTAAAAGCGCAGCTTACAAATTTTCTCAATGCAAATTGTCTTACATTTTCGAATCGTTGATAATATGTATAATAAGTAACTACCTATATAAATATTTAACATTTTCTTTTAAATCCAACTTACCTAACACATTTTATTTAACAATTGCTACGTACTATTTATTTGTAGTCAAGAGTGAATAGGTTATTTCTAGGTAAGCGCGCTCCGGTTCATCGACCGCATTGTCACTTTCCATCAGGTAAGGTAGCTACAAGCGTGAACCTATCAATAATAATAAGGTAGGTGTGAACATAAACTTAAGATTAGCCGGTTGACTTAGGTTTATCTTTGCTTTAAATATTATGATGCTAGTGGCAGACGTTGGGCTGTTGCTGTTCGTTTACGTTTTTTTTAGGGGGACACAAATAGTTTAAATATAATAAACAATGCCATATATCCCGTCTTGCTTCACCTTGACCCGCTCTATCACGCTTTGTTCCGTCTTATACCATTTTGTCTTGTCTCAACTGGCTGAATGACGTAATTTTGGACATAACCCCCTTATTGTTTAGTCAGAAATTTAAATGGACTTATTGCACGCGGTCATGACGAACCGAATTAATTGTATTTTGAAACTATCCAGGGACTCACTCAAATATACTCACAAAATTTGACTTTAGGAGGTTGTGACAAAGTCGAAACTATTTAGGTTTACTAAAAAAGGCACACAAAACAAGCAGGAACAGCCCGACGTCTGCTGGGTCCACTAGTAGCTACTAGTGTATAATCTTTATCTTTTCCCCTCTTTTTTAATTAAGTATTGATGAAAAATTTGATTTTTTGTTGTCTAGACTCAAATTTTTGTGGTTTATTCTAAACCAAATATGTTGTTTTTGTACGCCATAAATGGCAAAACATGCAGATCTTCCTGTTAATTTAAGACCTTGCACATATTATTATTATGATGTATACTCATGTTTTACAATAAAAATATATTCTATTCTATATAAAAGGAGGAACTGATTGACTGACATATTAACGCACACCAAAACTACTGGGACTAGGAGCGTGAAATTTTGCACAAGGCTTCCTTTTATGACGTAGGCGAGCACTAAGATTTTTTTTTCCAAAATTCAGCCCCTAACAGGATGAAACGGGGGTCTAAAGTTTGTATGGCGAAACCTACATACACGCGGGCGAAGCCGCTGGCAGAAACTAGTTATAATATATAAAGCTGAATGTACTAAAGTAATAAACAAGTTCCCAAATCTCAATTTGACAATAAAAACTCATATCACTTCATTCTAGTTCGGTTATCGGCTAAATAGGTGATTTCTATTCAGATGTTGTAGTAGGTCGCGGTCAATTTGCGTAACGAATTCGCTAGTTAGTAGTTAGGCAGAGCGCCTAGTTAATTTAATACAAGCGATGGCTAATTGTCCGTGTTTTCCAGGGTTGTAAACAACAGTAAATGAGAATTGAATATTACTGAAAAATATTGCACCAACTATTGCCAGTTTAGATGATTCTCCACTTCATCATCAATCCCAGGACAAATGTTTATGTGATGAGCGCGAACATTTGTTCTGTGTCTGGGTGTTATTTATCCATAATATATATGTATTTAGAAATATATAAGTATGTTTATCAGTTGTCTAGTACCCATACCACAAGCTCTGCTTAGTTTGGGACTAGATGGCGTTGTGTTAAAGTTGTGGAATATTATTATTATTTATCATTATTTCATCCAAAAGACATCCACTATTGGCATTGGCCTACTCGCAACGTAGCTTTAACCGGGCCTGTACTTTTATCATCCACCGGAAACCTGTTTCCTTCATTAGTAATCATTTTACCATGTGCAAGGCCTTCTTTCGCTAATTAATTGAAAATTGATAAAAATATAATTAACATGCATTCGGTCACCTCCTCGTTTGGATCATCATCATCATTAGTTTTTGCTGTTTTTGCCCTAAATTAACATATTTCCTTCAAATTTATAATCTTTTTTTTTAAATGGACCAAAATCGATCATGCTCTCACATCAATTTTTATATGTGGTCATGGACGACCGACTTGGACCTCAAGATATCCTTCCCATCCATTTGGGAGGATTTGGTGTCAAAGTTATTTGTATTAGTTTACCGGCTTTTAAATCCTCGGTTCATAGCATTACACAGTATGAAACAAAATCACTTTCTGCGTCTCTGTTTATCCACTGACTTCTCGTAAACCATGCAACGGATTTTGATGCGATTTTTACTAGAAAGAGAAGTAAACTGATGTAGATATATAATTCGCACCTGTGTAAAGCCGGGGCCGATAACTAGTTTTGAAATAAAAACCATAGTAGCTGGCGCGTAGGGACAATCTGTCAATTATAGGACAACCCGTTTCCAGGATTTCTTTTTTAATCTGTATAAGCAATTTTAGCACAATTACTGCATACTCGTAAACGCATTGATGTTTTGTCGCATGCATCAGAAAATATACCTAAACAAGTACCCACATCTGTTTGTGGGAGCGAGGTCGTGTAATGATGGATAAAATAATACAGTACATACTTTTTGATATGCAAAGGAAATTTAAAAATGATAATGTTACAGAACCTGAGTAAATAAATATTAATTAAATTTATATTAAAAGCAACCTGTCAGGAAGTTCTTGCGATTTAAGGATTTTATCCTCCTAATGTTATGTTACATAATTGATAAGATTTTTACTGTTCAGGCCACTCGTCTGTGAAATGCATTGCCAGTGTCAAAAAAACGCGCGCAATTACTTCACATATTCAAAACACTTGTAACAATATTACTTGTCCTTGTATATTTCGTTTTAAGCTGTATTATACTATACGTATATATTGTATGTATGTATTTATGTATCTATTTTAGTGTTAAGCATGTAATTTGTTTTTTTTTTCACCAATTGTTTAGCATGTTTTATAAAGCTCCAAGTGCAATCCCATTTTATGTCAAGGCAATTTCTGTCCATTCCAGGTTGCTTGGAAGAGATCGCGGAATACGATAAGGCTGCTAATTCTATGTTTTTAAATTTAAGGCTTTAATTGTATCATTTAATATCTTGTGTACAATAAAGAATATATAAATGAATAAATTACTAGTTGCCCGTCTAAGCGAAACGTGACCGTTTTTAGAAATAAATGTATAAAAACATTATAAGATTCCTATCTTATATTTATGGGCTTACTAAAATTATATTAGACGAAGTAGGTTACCTGGCAGAGGTTACTGGCCGTAGATACGAGTAGCAAAATATTTCTCTCCAGAATAAAAAGGAAACCTGTTTCAAAAAAAGTGGTTTTAGATAAAAATAATTATATACTCTACGCCTATAGACATAAAGTTTATAATACAACAATTGAGCTGTTTTGGAAATTATTAAGTAGGTGTAATTGATGGTCGAGTAGATGCTTTGATGTAGTGGATTGTCGAGCTTCGCGTGACGTATCAGATTCTGATTGGTCGACTGTGTAGGCAGCTAAATACAATTCCGACCTCCCGTATATCAAAGCTAGTGGTACTCAAGTACACGTCGGATCACTGGTTCCATGCATATGAAACCGTTTAGGCTATCCATTAATTATTATTATTTTGTTGCGCAATTATTTTTTTATTCAGGTACTATAAATGAGTACTAAGGGATTACTATTTTTGTTTTTAGGGATTAAAAGAAATGTAGACAATATTGAGTAAAAACAAGACGAGTATGTGAAATTTTAAACTAAAGTATCAAATTAACCCAAGTAATTATAATTTAAACATGAATAAATATTTGTATAACCATACATACCTAATACTAGAAATATATACATATACATCTATATATAATAAAAGAAACTGTTTTACTGACATATCAACGCACAGCCGAAAGTATTGGGTCTAGAAACGTGAATTTTTTACAAGTCTTGCATGTAGGCGAGCACTAAAAGTGGGTTTTTGAAAATTCATCTTTTCATGGGGGTGAAAAGGGGGCAATTTGTTTACATGATTCCTTAGACCATATACTTATCTCACCGTCCGACCGTCCGGTAACCGTCCGGACCGAGCCCGAGACGTCGACGGCGCGTACTGTTTCACGCGCGCCTCAAGGAGATGGCAGCAAACCAAGGGGCCAGAAGTCTGATTCTGAAAGGAAGACTTGGCCCTGGTACGAAGGCAACGAAGGAACAGGAGTGGGTTTTTAGTCCGTAAAGGTCTGACTCTAACTCCCAGTCCGCTCAAGAGCGTGATTTGTCATTAGATGATTTTCCCACCTAAAAAGGCCCATGTACTTGAAACTTAGTATAAATAGTATAATCTAAATAAATAAACATGGTTTTCTTTATTCGTTTTTCAGAACTACCCCTATAGGAAGGTTTAAAGGGTGTTTTAAAGGTTGTAAGGGACAATCTCATTCATTAGGTTAATAAACTAGAAACTTGGACACCATTTCTAAACAAAACTAATAAAAAAGACTGTCATTATTAGTTTTACATAACTACCCTCAAAATATGGTTTAAGGGGTGTTAAAGTTTTTATATTATATAAACATTTTCGCAAACAAAGTCGCTGGCAAAGTGCTAGTATATCGACACCCACAACGAACAAGGTTATAACATTAATTAAGTCATTTTATAAAATGATCCAAATCATTTTACAAAGTGATAGTGCTATGTTTGAATTTTGTTTGGACTGTAATCCGAGATACTGCCTTGTTCGATGCGGGTGTCGATATATACATACAAAATAACGATTCTATATAAATAGATAAGAAGAAAGATTTCTTCTTAACTAAGAAGAAAGAGTTCTTTTTTATTTGATTTTTATAAAGTGAAATTGATTTCAAATCCGGAATTATAGGCGGAAGTGAGTTTCACAACCGTACTGAATGGATAGATAAGGAGTTTGAGTAGTAGATGCCTATGGTCTAGTTTATAATATCGACAGTCCCTACATCGATAGTCGCTGTATCGAAAACGTTCCATCGACGGGCTAATTTATCGACAGTACCCCAAATCGATGGTACGGTACATTGACAGTACCCATCTTAAAGGAAGTATCAAAAATAAAAAATGGGTACAGTCGGTGCAGCGTACCATCGATGTAGTGACTGTCGATATTATGAACTAGACCCGCTGCCTATACCTATTTTTTGAATGGCTCTGTAATGAATTTTATACTAGTTCTAACATGCGGCTTCACACCTTTGGCCTACCTAAAGAAATAGATTAAAACAATAAAAACGTGAATGACAACAAAGTGATCCTATAAGGGATATGATTTTTCCTTTTGAGGTACGGAACCCTAAAAATAATAAAAAAGGGAGTACAGAAATACAATACAGTTGCGCTGAGCGTGCCCGAACCGAAAGGTTCGCCAACTCAGCAATTGCTGGGCGTCAGACACACAGCGCTGGTTTTCAGCTGGCACCCCACACTGACGTATGTATACAGGCTAGAAAGCGGCTTGTGGCACTAGTGGTGATAGTGTAGTTTTCTATCCTCTTCATAATCGGATCAAAATTTCGGACTAAAGCTATTTCCTGAAAAAAAAAAAAAAAAATTATTGTCTCATTAAATTTTACAAATTTAGATGAAGCCCTGAACCCCACACTAGGATTCCCTGTGTTGTGGGGTCCAGTCTCTTTCAAACCGTATTCGAAAGGTACAATAACAAAGACAATAGTTAACTAAAGTATAAGATATGATAACAAAATTTCAGTGGTTTGTCTAGAGTGTGGTGTAGTGAATGTAGTGTGGGAAGTGTTATGTAGTGAGTGTAGTGTTGTAGGTGAGAGTGTCTGAGTGCGTGTGAGAAGGGTAAGAGTGGTTGCAAGTGTTAGTGTGATACTCGTATACCTGTGCGTTTATTGATTAAGCTTTTTTTATTTTTTTATGACATTATTTTTAAGACGTCCTCTGTTTTTACGTAGTCTAAATTGAGTAGCCAAAGGGAAATTACTTTAGAGCAATATTTTTTTCTTAATTTTAAAATTTTGTGAGTTTTATTTAATTTACTGTATAAGTTCCGTGTTTGGCTTCCATCGAGAACGGACGTGTGCAATCCGCGAGCGCGTGCTCTACTTTAGAGTAATTTGCTGGCGTTGCAAAAACGCTGTCGTCACGGAAGAGCGAATCGATTTATCAAGGCCTCCGCGATGACCTTGTTACTAATTATAGTGTAAATAAGTGCAAATTAATAATTATCTTATAGATGAAGTTTTAACATAGCTTACAATGAGTGCATCAACGGTTAAAATTAAAACTGATTTGGAAAGGCAGTTATATGACTGTTATCTCCGAGAAAAATCAACGAGAGAAAAGCTGGAAGTCCTTGTTAATGACTTAAAGGTTCAGGTACAAAGCCTCCAGCAACAACTTGGAAACCTCCACCAAGAAAATCAATGCTCCAAGGGTCAAAGTAGTGAGTCTACTAAGGACCTGGCTAAGAGCAACATTAAATTTGCTCAATCCGAAAAAGAAAACATCGAGTATTGTACTGACGAGGATGAACTCGCTAAAGAAACTGAGTGGATTAGGGCCAAAAGCAGGAAAAAAAGGAAGCTAAACAACTCTCTTTCTCCTCAACAACAACCTGGAACGAGCGCCCAACAACAAAAAGATGCGAAAGAGCCGCCAGTTAAAAAAGTGCCTCCACCGCCGCCAATCATTATAGAGGGAGTCAAGAACTATCAAACGTTCTACGACTCGCTGACTGAAACGCAACCAGCTGAATCATTTACCGCCAAAATGATGAATGGAGATTGTGTGAAACTCAACGCCAAATCAGAAGACTCTTATAGAGCGATTGCCAATTTTTTGACTGAAAAAAGCTTCCACTGGCACTCGTATGAAAATAAACAGGCTAGACCAATAAGAGTTGTGGTTAAAAAATTACATTCTTCTTGTCAGCCTGATCGCATTAAAGATGACCTTATAACACAAGGGCTTAAAATAGAAAAAGTTGACTACAAATTGAGCTGGAAGAGTAAAGAACCGCTCAATATGTTCATTTTATCTTTCCATAATGACGAAGATGTCAACAAAATCTACGGCATTAAATATATATTAGGGTGCAAAATTGAAATACACCCGCTCAAAAATCCAAAACTTATTCCTCAATGTAAGAGATGCCAAGCATATGGGCATACTCATAAATACTGCAAAAGGGAGCCAAGGTGTGTGAAATGTACTGGAAAGCATCTTACAGCTGACTGTACAAAATCCCCGCAAGACAAGCCAAAATGCGTCCACTGTGGTCTACCCCACCCTGCAAACTACAGAGGGTGTGAAGTAGCTAAAGAGATGCAACTCTTAAAAAACAAAAATATTAAGAAGAAACTTGATGTGACAACTTCCCAACAGTCTCCTCTGATAAGACAAGAGAAACAAGTACAGAAAACAATCGTTCAAGCAACTCCAAAACCCACACAAGGAACTAACACTTGTTCTTATGCTCAAGTTACAAAGCGAGGCTCTTCGAACCTGGAGGATAAAATTAATCAGATACTGAAGTGTATAACTACATTTGACAAGAGATTAGAAAAGCTAGAATCCAGCACCAAAACAGCTGTTTCAAATAATCAAAAATGAAGAACACCCTTAAAATAATGGCATGGAACTCCAATGGGCTCCTCAAACATCAGAATGAGTTACAGGCGGTCCTAGATACAGAAAATATAGACGTGTGTTTGATATCTGAAACGCACTTCACTAAACAATCTTTTGTCAAATTTAGAGGATATACGGTGTATAACTCGCTCCACCCTGACAACTCCGCTAGAGGAGGTAGCGCTATCATAGTCAAAGAAAATATTAATCATTACGAGCAGTGCAAGTATGAAGAGCTAGATATCCAAGCTGTGGTAATATCTGTTAAAACCAAATTTTGTCACGTGTCTATAGCTGCTATATATTGTCCTCCAAGGCACATGATTAGAAAAGAGCGGTATTTACATTTCTTTGAAATGTTAGGTCCAAGATTTATCCTAGGCGGTGATTTTAATGCCAAGCACACGCAGTGGGGATCAAGACTTACAACAACAAAAGGAAGGCAGCTTTTAAGTGCAGTTAAAGAAATGAATTGTGAAGTTATGAGTTCAGGGAAACCAACATACTGGCCCACTGACCTCCAGAAAATACCAGATCTTATAGACTTTTTCATATGTAAAAACATATCCGCCAATTACGTCGCTTTGGAGGAAGGTTTTCATATGAACTCTGACCACTCCCCGATAATCCTAAGACTCAGTCAGAAAATTCTATTAAAAGTAGGCCAGACATCTCTAGCTAATAAGTCAACAGATTGGGTAAGTTTTGCACTTAATCTAGATAATATTATCGACCTAAGAACTCTGATAAAAACGCAAGATCAGCTTGACTCAGAAGTAAACAAATATATAGTTGATATCCAACAATGTGCCTGGAACAACACACCACAAATAAAACACAAATATAAGGGCTATATTTATCCTAAAGAAATTGTGGATTTACTGTCTGAGAAAAGAAAACAGAGAAAGCAGTGGCAGCAAACAAGGTGTCCACGGGAAAAAACATTATTAAATAATCTAACTAAGCGATTAAAGAGAAAAATTCTACAATTCGAGGATGAATGTCTAAATACCAACCTTCTGCAGTTAACCAATGACATATCAACGGATTACTCTCTTTGGAAAGCGACAAGAAACGTAAAAAGGCCAATTAAACAAATACCACCTATTAGAGATACCGACGGAAAATGGGCTATAAGTAATAACCAAAAAGCGCTGAGGTTTGCTCAGCACTTACAAAATACTTTTCAACCCAATGATAACTGTACAGATATACTTGAGTGTGAAAAAATAGTTCAAAACCAAGAAATTAAGCTTGTGACTCCTAAAGAAGTTATGAGAGCAATTCAAAATAATATCAGCTCAAAAAAGTCACCGGGCTACGACCTCATAACAGGTGAAGTTCTTAAACACCTCCCGCGAAAAGCCATAGTAAAGCTGACCAAAATAATCAATGCTGCGTTTATTCTAAAACACGTACCTGAGCCGTGGAAGGTGGCTGAAGTAATTATGATTGCGAAGCCTGGGAAACCACCCCATGAAGCGTCATCATATAGACCTATTTCCTTGTTGCCAGTGTTATCAAAACTATTTGAAAAACTATTACTGAAACGGTTAAAGCCAATTATAGAAGAAAAAGACCTTATCCCAAATCATCAATTTGGTTTCAGAGAAAATCACTCTACCATAGACCAGGTACATAGAATAACAAATATTATTGAAAAAACGCTGGAAAATAGGGAAGTCTGCGCCACCGTGTTCTTGGATGTCGCGCAAGCTTTTGACAAAGTTTGGCATGAGGGCCTAATATACAAACTCAGATGTATGTTACCCCCAGAATTTGCAGATATTCTGGAGTCATATTTAACTAATAGAATGTTTAGAATAAGGCAAGAAGATGCATATTCCGAGCTTAAAACTATAAAAGCTGGGGTACCCCAAGGAAGTGTGCTAGGCCCAATCCTTTACTTGTTGTACACATGTGACATCCCAGAGCTAGAAAACAACACTATTGCAACTTTTGCTGATGACACTGCTATTATGGCTACAGCATCAAATCATAAAGAAGCAGTAGAAAAAGTTCAATTAGCAGTGAACAAAATTTATGACTGGACACAAAAATGGAAGATCAAGCTGAATGAGTCAAAATCAATTCACGTTGACTTCACAAACAAACGGTGCAACTACCACCCAATCTACATAAACGGTACGCAAGTGCCTTATGCTAATACAGCCAAATATCTTGGCATAACTCTCGACGCCAAGCTGCGATGGAAAGCTCATGTCAAAAAGAAAAGACAGGAACTCGACATACGCTATAAAAGCATGTATTGGTTACTCGGAAAGAAATCCTGTTTATCAATACACAATAAGATAACTATTTACAAGCATATTTTGAGGCCAATTTGGACGTATGGTATCCAACTCTGGGGCTGTACTAAACGGAGCAACATCAAAATAATACAACAGTTCCAAAATAAAGTACTTAGGGATGCTGTAAAAGCACCTCGGTATATCAGAAATGACGACCTCCACCGTGACCTCAAAATGGAACTCGTCACCACCATCATTCAAAAATTTGCTGAAGCCCACGAACACAGACTTCACCGACACGTGAATGTTGAGGCTAAACAGCTGTTAGACAATACGGACCTAGTGCGTAGACTAAAGAGAACTAAACCTTTTGAGTTAGTGTAGTGTTTAAAGTTAGTGTATAATAGTGATCAACGCTGTGCTATGCATATTACACATGAACAAAGTGTTTTTAAAACATCAGACTCTAAGAAAGTACTATGGACTTCTATAAGTGCTAAAGGACGCTATTCTTAGTTTAAGCAAAACCGTATAAAAATAAGTTAGAGTTAAATTACTTATTAGTCTTTTAGGCTAGATTGTAATCAATTATTAAGAAATTTATTCTTAATAATAAAGAAAAAAAAAAAAAAAAAAACAAAAAACTGTATAAGTAAGGTCCCATGAAAGCGAACGATCTCCTTCCAAAAGATTTACAAAAATGAGGTTTATCCCAGTTCACCAGACGACTGGAACGTTGCTGAGATCTGCAGCTGTTTAGTGATGTTTTGTGAAATCGCAACGTAGTTGAAAGAATGTATAGCTGCCTAACTCTCAGGACCTTTGCGTCTGCGTAAAGTACATTAGTGCAGTACCTAAACGGTCTCCTGTATGCAACTTTGAGGAGAGCACGCTGTGCACGTTCTATTTTCAACATGTGAGTTTTAGCTGCAGAACCCCATGAGACGATGCAGTAACTGAGAATTGATTGGCAAAGTGAGAAATACACCATCTTTACGATAGCTTCGTCCTGTAAAAAAACGAACAAGCAAACAATTTTATCTCGTATTCTCGGTAACCCGAAGTTGCACAACATTGTTCCCGCAACATGTTCGTTTATATGTAAAATAATATCAGTGACAAAATTTTTAATAACACATTTCGTCCGTGGAACATGTCATGTCATTGTCGATATCAGGACGGCCGAAAGTCGGTATGTATTTAAGCGGAAGTAACGGAATTATTTTCTCCACTAATAGCAGAATTGTCTTAAAATCTTTTTTCCTTACCTTATATTAATACTAGCTTCTGCCAGCGGTTTCACGCGCGTAAAAGTAGGTTTCTTCAACAAACTTCCACCCCCCATTTCAGGGGAGTGGGTGGTTAGAAAGAGACAAAAAGTAGTCTATGTCACTCTCCATCCCTTCAACTATCTCCACTTAAAAAATCACGTCTATTCGTCGTCCGACACATACACTTTCACATTTATCATGTTATAGTATAGTATATAGTATAGTCGGCCTTATAATGTTCCCACTGTTGGGACTCAGGCCTCCTCTCTAGGAGTAGGTATGGGCCATAATCCACCACGCGGGCCCAGTGCGGGTTGGTGGATGTCACATGGCTTCGAATTTTTGGTTCTAGGACATGCCGGTTTCCTCACGATGTTTTCCTTCACCGTTTCGAGAGCAGTGGTGATGAAATAAATTACACAAAGTAATGCGCCTGGCTGGGTTTGAACCCGCAACCTACAACTCGTAAGTCAGGGCCGTTACCACTCGGCCACCACTGCTCACTCAGCCACCACTGCTCATATATATAGTATATGTATAGTATATACTATGGGTATACATATATATCGGTAGGCGCTCTACTAGTACATTGCCCTTTCCCAAACGCACGCGAATTTCAAACAGCTGTTTTGTTATTATCATAAACCTAATGAGTCTAAAAAAAGATTCTTTGGGAAAGCTGTTTTTTTTTCGGTTAGGAAAATCATCAATCATCACAAAGACATCCCCCGCTCTTGGGCGGAGCGAGAGATAGTGTCAGACTTTTACTGACTAAAAATCCACTCCCGGGGTCCTGGGACGAAGCCGAAACCCGGGGTCCTGGGACGAAGGCAACGAAGGAACAGGAGTGGGTTTTTAGTCAGTAAAAGTCTGACACTATCTCCCGCCCCACCCAAGGGCGGGGGATGTCATAAGATGATTTTCCCACCGAAAAAAAAAAAAAAACTCCTGTTCCTTCTTTGCCATTTTTCCAGGGCCCCGGGGATCACTTTCGCATCATCCATAGCCGCCTGCCACTCCTCCTCACTCCGGACCATGGCCTGTACCAAGGCCCGGCGCGAGAGATAGCTGCCGCCGATCGCCCTCAAGAGGACTCTGCCCAAGCGGGGCACACCTTTACCGTATGCTCCACCGTGTCCTTTGGGAAAGTTGTTTGTGATCATGAGTACAATCACGTGTTTAAGTATCGGTCACTAATTACCAGTCACCCTATATAAATACTATATATATGTGATATACTTTAAATGACATTTTCTTTTTAAGCACCTACCATATTGTCTCTGCATCACCCTAGGTTGACTGGTAGAGAATGCCTAAGGCATTAAGTCCACCTTTGTACTTTGTGTTGCATAAAGATTAAATAAATAAACATTTAAAAATTTAATGTGAAGTTTACAGTTAATTTATTTATAGAAAAACGGCAGCGACCGCGGTAAAACGATATCTCTGGCTTGACATTTAAAGTCAGGCATCTATTTTGTTTAAATTCTAAATAAGTATCAAGGACGAAAATGAAAAGATAAAAGTCAAAGGCTATTTTAGAACCAAAACTGGCCCAGAAATAGCCTTTCTAAGGGACTGCTGATCCATTTTTCTTTTAAGTAGAATTATTGAAATACTTTCAGATAGCAAACAATAAGTAATCCTTTGTGTGAACAACTAACAAATGAAAAAAACGCTTCTAATTTATTTATTTATTTATTTAATCAATTAATTACAACGGTTAAACAACCAATTACAGTAACTAAACAAACATTTTTAAGGTATAAACGATATGTACTTTCATCAATTTCTCTCACAGTACTTCTGACATACCAATAAAATCATCTTCCATTCATCCGCAAACAGATCGTTTGTTGGATAAGAATCCAAGAGATCATTTAGTGCAGCCAAAGTGCGAGGTATTGGAGACTGCGCACGGGCAACAGTGCGACATTGAGGCACAGCAAACATTCTGTGCTTTTTGCCGCGACAGTAATTGTCCGGGACAAAGAAACGCGCTAGCACAGTAAGCAGATCAGGCGCGTCAATAGAGCCACGGAGCGTCTTGCAGGCTATGGTGAGCTGATCTCGCGCTCGTCTTACTTCTAGTGAGTTATATCCGAGGCAACCCAATAGAAATTTTGTCGGATAGAGGTATGGGTAATAGCCGTGCTTCCGCTTGTACAAGAACCTAAGGAACGCTTTTTGCACTTTTTCCAGTAAAAGTGCGTAAGAACTTTGGTGCGGGTTCCATTCGGTTAATGAATTATGTATTTCAAAATGAGTTTTTTTTTACATTAGCGAAACATCCGACATGTGTCGAATACTCTATTTTTAAATGATGTCTGAGAATTGCGAGTACAAAGGAGTCTAGACCCAACACTGTTTTCTACGAATTCTATTGAAACGCGGTACCTAATGACACAATTTTTTGAAAAACATAGGCAATGCTATCTAAAGACTCGTTTATAAATGATGTAATATCTCATTATAATGCCTGTAATCGCTTAAAGGGTATGGAGAGATGAATTCTATCTACACCCACATTTCTTCGATCATATTCTATACTAGGTGTCCCCTGCGGTTTACATCGCGTCTTGGGTTACGGTTCACTCTTTTTGGTTGTAGTGTGATGTTATATACTTCCTCGATACATGGGTTATCCTGCACTATAAAGGTGGGTCTACGTTAAAGAAGCCGAGCACTAGCTGAGCACGAGCCGAGCTCAAGTTCGTGTAGAAGAACCGAGCACGAGTGACATTACATGAATTTGAGTTCGGCTTGTGCTCGGTTCCTCTAGAGTCGGCCCACACTACACGAACTTGAGCTCGGCTCGTACTCCGCTCGTGCTCGGCTTCTCTAGCGTAGAAAGGTCCTTATGATTTTTTTTTTCAATTCCAACCATTAGTTCTTGAGATCAGTGTGTTTAAATAAACTCTTCAGTATTATGATATTGGTATAGATAAATAGCCGAGTCTATATTCCATAAATGCAGATTTCTGGCTATTGACTAGGAACCAAGACCTCATGTTCAACAATCTGCCTCTACACTAATGCGGCACTCGGCGGCAGTCCTACTAGTCCTCCCAGTCCACCTTTATTCCATTTATGTAACAAATGCAGAACTAAAATCACTTATGCATACCTATGTACTATTTCGTACATTTGTAGTGAATGAGGTCACATGCATGTTGTAGGAAGCAGTTCTGTGTAAAGCCAATGTTCTGTGTCCGACTCACCGCTCAGTGCACACCGCCATTGCCCGTGGCAGACATCCCGCCACGGCTGAGCCCGTCAGCGGTCGGCGTCGCTCTTGAAAACTACAAGTAATTAAACTCGCTACTCAACTATTATCTGTACACTCCTCCAAGTCAGAAACTTCGCCCTGTTTCGGGATGTGAAACTTTTCCTGCTGAAATTAACCCTCACTTTAATCCAAAAATCTTTGCGAAATCCTTTCATTTTCGAAACTTCCCCGCGAAACACAAGTTTGTAGTTTTAGTTTCATACCGTTATTACAATATTGCTTTGAGTTACTATGTCATGTTCGGCATACGTCAGGTACTACCGGAACTATTGTGTGCTAACGTATCTAGATAATGATGGGACAATATACAAAACTAATTGATACGGACGCATTATGTGATAAATTACATCGTGAAGCAATATCTCTGTAATTATGAAAATATGAGCAAACACTTTTAATTAGAAGATAAATTTCACGACTACGTACATGTACTGGTGTGCGATGCGAGGCTCAGTTAACTCGGGCGGTAGGAAATTGAACATAACTCATTTTGAATTATCCGATTTCATAACAAGATGAATACTCAGTTCGAATTAATTTTGAACCAAATAACATGATATACCACGCAAACATTTATTCAACGCTTCACTTCCTTCGAAAGTTCGACTTCCAAGATGTTCAAGCACGAGGTACTTAACAATTAGACATAATTATTTATGCATCGTTATAATAAATTCTTTAAGGTTTAATACCCTCTGCAAGTTATAGGGGAAAAACGAAAAAGTGATCTCTGAAAAGTAATTGCCATTTCTGGTAATACGGCTTAGCTTTCGGATGTTTTTCCAAGAAAATTGAGTCACTCAAAAATAAATTCAATTTCACTTATCCAATCGGCAAAGTCCAGGTTTTTGAAGGACCCTGGACTTGTTTTTCAAAGTGGAGAACAGCTTATTAAAGCTTGTGAATTAGTAATAGCATGAAAATATGTTTTTTTTTAGGGTTCGGTACCTCAATAGGAAAGAACGGAACCCTTATAGGATCACTTTTTTATCCGTCTGTCTGTCTGTCAAGACCCTTTATCTCAGGAACGCGTGGAGGTATTGAGTTGAAATTAAAACCATATACTTAGGTTTGCGGTCCCTGAAAAAAAAAAGATACGGCTGTGTATGTCGCAAAAAACGTATATTTCGACACTCTCAATGGAATCAAAATTCATAGGTTATTTCTCGTTGACCTAGAATCCTTAAAGTTGGCATGAAGCAAGGTCTCATAGCACAAGTATATGAAAAAATCTGAAAACTGTAAATTTGTAGTTGCGTAACAAAATAGAAAGAAAAAAGAGCGGTTAAATCTTCGTAACTTAATTTCGGGAATTGAACTGTTTTCCTAGGTATGTTTGTTAGGAACCCTCAGTACGCGATTCCGACTCGCACTTGACCGGTTTTTATTTTTGTAATAGATAAGCTCGCGTTTGACTACTATCTCACCTGAAGGTGAGCAATGAAGTGGTCAATGATGGAGTTTGCTTGCCTAGAAGTAACCTATTCACTATTGATTTAAAGAACCTCAACAGAAAACAGTGACTCTGGCAAGGAATTTCACTCCTTAGCTTTATGCATGGTGTAAGTGTTTAGTAGTTTTGTAATATTCACTGCTCACTGCGTTTCTGGGAACGGAATTAAATCAAATTCACGGAACCAGTCCAGATTGACCACGACCAGAGTAACGTGATACGTGTGCCAAATACAATATTTTTCTTTTCACTATCTTAACTTGCAGAGCATTCCTACCGGACATATCAAATAGCATGTTTAGCTTAAATTATGATACTCGAATGCAGCGTTAACATGGTACATAACAATTTTGTTACACTTAGGAGCATACATAGCATCGTAAAGTGGATTTTACACTAATTTTGTTCGCAGTAATGTTGTGTTTCGTCCTAATCAAAGGCTTTTGGTAGAGTCTAGCACGTAAGCCTTATTGGTAAGCTTCCTTCCTTTGGTCTACTTGCTGGATTGTGTGGTTGGAGTGCAGGCTTCCTTAGTAATTGGTCCATTCAAGTGGTCATCGATAGCTGCTGGGCCTCTAAAGTAAAAGTACTCAGTGACATATATTTTAAACTATTAGAGACAAGCAAGTCCACAAAGCTGTTTACACATGGAACTAGTTGGAGATTCTAGGAATCTAGACCATGTATAGTTTATGTAATCTAGAGTCTAGAACACAGTGATACGTGTCTTGAGCTTTCAAGTGCCAGTCTTGCTATCTCAGGTTAAGGCTTGTGATTACGTGGGAAGGATAGGATTTTATTTATTTTACTTTGGTTTTTCTTTACGGTAATGTATTCTCGGCCTATTTTATTAGGTTCTGCTCTGCTTTATTTGATCTAGGCATCACCCTACACGTTTTTATGTAGGTTGTAAAAGAGTTAAAAGGAATACGGTTTTAGTATACGATATTTAAATAACTTGTTGCCTTATTAAATAATATTAACGTTATCACTATTGTAAAGTTTAGTAACATGATATAATTGTTACATTCAGAGATATTATTGTCTTACAACGTATCTGAGTGTTACAACATATGAAATGGCTCTCAATGTTTAATCAAAACATGAATCCAGCTTTGCTATGAACTTATCAATTGCCAATTGCAAAAAAAACTACGTAACCCTACAATGTCTTTAAACATCCACTGCTGAATCCAAATCAAGAAATAGAGGGAAAACCGACCGAACCCACAACATTATGTAGCATTTGCAGTAATAAATCATGTGATGATCCTCATCTTGTCAGTTACAGAAAGTAGTCGTATCATCCCTTCTCATTTAGCGTAATGTGGATAGTACAAAATCCTGTACGTCTTTATTCTTTAGTAGGCGCCCCACGTAGGCCGTTGGATCGTAAAATCCTTTTGCCCCAAAACGGCCTTGAATAACGCACAACTAGATCACAGATAAGGACTTTATCACAATATGCTGTTAGTTTTTGCTACATGGATTACGGATTTTGTTCACTGAATCAGAATCAGCATCATTCCCCTTTGTAGCTTATTGTGAATCGTGTTTAAAATCGTTTCACCCATTCAATATTGAATTCTTTTGTGCAAACGTGAATTGATTGAAACGTAAACATTTTTAGATCGCTGTGCTTCAAAAAGGAAAGAAATCGTATAAGATCACTCGCACGTCGGCTGTCAGAAATGTTTGACATAAAAGCTTGCATAATCTATATTTAAAAATGTTTGTGTGAATTTTATGTCCAGGCTGTAACGGTAACTCAACGATTATCTCAAAATAATCATGTTTCTTTATTTGCTCTTAGCGTTCCAGGGCCGCGGTAGCTCTTTTGAACAATCCCGTATATAATATGATAAGCCTTTTATTCAAACAGTAGGTTTTACAATTTCTATGACTTATTTCAAGATATACATATAGTTATATTTAAATGTATAATAAAATGTAAGTAATTGATTTTGCTTTATATTTTACTATTGCTGTATGTCCCTGATTGAAAAAGACCTTTTGACCCAACTGTCGCTTTTTATTTCTGTCATTTGCAAGTCTTGTCCTTGAGCCTCCTGAAGTCCTGCTTTTATATCATGAATCCATCTTTAGGGCGGTCTACCTCGTTTCCTTTTCTTGTGACTCATGAACCAGTTTATTATAATTTTTGACCATTTTTCTTTTCTATTTGATGGGGTTTTTTTAGGTGGGAAAATCATCCAATGATATAGGTACCCAGCTCTTAGGTAGAGTGAGAGGGCGTGTCAGACTTTTACTGACTAAGAACCCACTCCTGTTCCTTCCTTGCCTTCGTCCCAGGGTTCCGGGTTTCACTTTCACACCACCCGTGGCCCCGACCCTGCTGGGCCCCTACGGTTCCCTCTGATGGTATATGTCCTCAGGCAATGTGAACAATCCTGTAGCTCAACAATATATATCTAACTATGTATATAAATTCGTGATACACGCAGACATTGATACGTACCTATCTGCTCAGACAAGCCCCGCTCTCGGATCGGGCTGCAACAAACACATCACGTAGTTCATAGGATTTCATTTTAGTGTCGCATACGTTTTCGATTTCGGAATGCTTACTGTCAAAGGTGAATTCCCTGTGACGGAATACCTACACAAGTTTGGGATGAGGACGCCACTATGGACTGTAAATGCGAACAGGAAAACTTGTAAAATGGTGCTGTCATGGAATTATATGGCAGAAAATGGATATGGATTAGATTTTAGCAGGATTTACTGTAACAACACCTAATTTAAAAACATACAAAAATATGGTAGACTTTGGAAAACTACCTAAGTATATATTTTTTTAAAATTAATTATAGGCTCGCATTTGATCACCATCTCACCTGATGGTAAGCGATGATGTGGTCGACGATGGAGCACGCTTGCCTAGAAGTAGCCTATTCACTTTTGACTTGAAGACCCCTAAGTTGTAGCTATCAGGAAACACATACTCTATAACATTAATCGAAAGAAAGAAAGTAGGTACGTCAAATAAGTAGTTTACAAAAGTTGTGATCTTGGTACAATCTACATAAAATTGCGGGTAATATTGTCTAAAATTTGAATCGAGATCAAAAATAATATGGAAAATGGAATTTACAGTGGACGTAATAAGAAAATATTCATATGATGTCAAAAATAAATCAATTTAATAGTTTCATGAAAAAAAAAACAATAATTGAATAATAACACTTATCAAGTTACAGGGCTGCCATTTTGTTTTAAACTTTTGTATTGGATATTTTTTTATAATATCGTGTATTTTATGATATACTTTAAGAGCCATGATGAAAATACTTTTATTAAGTAAAACTGTCTTGTAGCTACTACATTTTAAAAGGTTCTTTTATTGGCTTCTAGCAGGCCCCTTACAAGTTAAATAGATCTAAATGGATAATTATACCAAATCCACAACGTAAATATTTGATGATTGAACCTGTAGGTACCTATGTGACTATTTGTATTTTGATACAAAAAAAAAAATACTAAGAAGAAAATCACGTCCATACCAAAAGAAAAAAAAAATAGAGAACTGTGAGCCACGAGAAAGGTTAGTCTTGTACCTTTGAGGCTTCGAGCAATTCTTCGAAGACGCACATATTCTATTCAATACTTTTAAAGAAATACGTGACTGCATGTGTTTCGATAAAATGCTTTTTAGACGTGTGAAGATTGCCATTACTATAGTGGAGGTATAGTCGTTGCAAATTACGAGCGTGTCATGTGACTTTTGGTAGTTAGTATAATGTTTAATTTAATGATTACACGTACCTACTATAGACTTAAAAACTAACAACCATACTCACTCTCATACACTCACGACCGCACACACACTATAATATAATATTCAACAACTATCACACAACGACATCTAGTCCCAAACTAAGCAGAGCTTGTGCTTTGAGTACTAGACAACTGATAAACATACTTATACATATATTTCTAAATACATACATACTATAGACAATTGAAATCAAACCGTTGCATACGTCTATGTTTGAGTTGCAAACTACTGACAGTTGCAAACCAATGTTTATAAAGCACAGAATTCTAACACTTCCGTCACTTTACATATTAGAAATATCGCTATTTGTAAAATCTAATCCGAATTTGTTTCGCCTCTTAAATAATAATACAGTTAGACATAGGCGTGAGAAGTACAGATTTTGGGTGCAAACAATCCCCGCCAAAACAGCATTTCTATGAAAGAGTATAATATGCCTGGCTCCAGCAATTTATAATAAAATTCCTAATTCCATTAAGATAATGAATATTAATTTATTTAAGAGTGAACTAAAAAAATTGCTACTTAGTAAAGGTTATTATAATGTCGCTTTTTTAAAGGTTATTATAATGTCGCTCAATTAAATATCGCTATTTGTAAAATCTAATCCGAATTTGTTTCGCCCCTTAAATAATAATACAGTTAGACATAGGCGTGAGAAGTACAGATTTTGGGTGCAAACAATCCCCGCCAAAACAGCATTTCTATGAAAGAGTATAATATGCCTGGCTCCAGCAATTTATAATAGGCTCGAAAAATCCCCACCAATGGGCGGGGTGCGGGTCGGGCGCGAGGCAAGGGGAGAGGGCTCACCGCTCAAGAGTCCGCTCAGCGAGCAGATAGGCTCGCCGCGGAGGGGCGTCACCCTGGAGCGGCCAGTGCTGGGATGGACCTCTTGGGGCCATCCGGCAGTGAGCCAGACACCGCCATCGACGAGGCACTCGATAGGCTTGAGTCGGTCCTGGCATCCGCTCTGAATGGCGTGGCCAAAAAAAGGGAGAGGTCCTCCAAGAGGAGCGCTATCTCCCAGGCCAGGACCTCTCTCCAGGATGTGGTGGACCCAATCCGCAGGGGGCTCACCAAACTTCGGGCCGACAATGCTCGGCTCCGAAAGGTCTCGGTCCAGCAAGAGTTGCCAAAGGGCGACTCTTATGGACAGGCAGGGGGACGCGAGCAGGGGCAAGGGCCGAGTCAGCCCAAGCCTCAGCCCGAGCCGGAGAATCAGCTGCTGGTGCTGGTGCGGCAAGAGCTGGCTGCCTTCCGGCAGCAGCAGCAGCAACAACAGGAGCAGTTCCAGCAAAGGATGCAGCAGCAGCTTTCTGTGCTAGAGGGCATCGTGCTGCGTCCTCCGCTGGCGGCCTCTGGCCAGAAAAAAGCGGCGTCTTATGCTGCCGCCGCGGCCACGGCGGGCCCGTCGGGACTAACCAGCCGCGAGGCCGTGGCGTCGGAGCCTGCGAGGCCGGCCCCGCCGGCCAAGCAGCAGCAGCAGCGGAAGGGCAGGGCGGCGCCTGCCGCTAAATCGGCGGGACCTCCCGCCGCGGCGGTGACCAGGCCTCCCCTGCCTGAAGAACCCTCGGCTGGCGCCGAATGGACGATTGTCGGCGCCAAAAGTAAGGCGGGTAAGGCAGCTAGGGCGGCAAAAAGCGCGTGAGGCGACAGCAGCGCAAAAAGCGGGCCATGGCGGCCAGACTTCGCGCCCCGAACTCCGAGGCTGTAGTTATAACACTACAGCCAGATGCGGTAAAAAGGGGCGTGACATATGATGCCGTCATGGCGAAGGCGAAGCAGGCGGTGTTGCCCCACCTTGAGGAGCTCGGAGCTTCTGGGGGCTTCCGTATGAGGCGTACTGTAACCGGGGCCCGAATGCTGGAGGTCCCCGGTGCGGCCAGTGGCCCCGCCGCGGATGCCCTGGCCGCAAAAATCAGGGCATCCCTGGATGCGGAAGAAGCCCGAGTGTCCAGGCCCACCAAGTGCATTGATATGCGCATCATGGGCTTGGACGACTCCGTCAAGGTGGACGAGGTGGTGGCCGCCATCGTCAGGGCGGGAGGATGCACTGCCGAGCAGGTTCGGACGGGTACCATCCGCGCTGACAGCACGGGCATGCGAGCCATGACGGTTAGCTGCCCCGTGTTGGCGGCCAAGACTATCACCGGGGAGGGCCGACGGCTTTTGGTGGGCTGGGTCTCCGCGCAGGTGAAACTGCTGGAGCCCAGACCTCTGCGGTGCTATCGCTGCCACGTGGGGCACCACGTTGGGGCCTGTTGTTCCGCGGAGGTGGACCGCAGTGACCGCTGCTTCCAGTGCGGTAAGCCCGGTCACAGGGCAGTTGAATGCCGTGCTACGCCGCACTGTTACGCATGTGCGGCGGCAGGCAAGCCAGCCGACCACCGGGCTGGGAGCAGATCCTGCGACCCCCCCGCCAAGGCCAAGAGCAAGGTCGCGAGGCCCATCCCCGCCGATGTCCTCACCACCGCAGCCTCCTCTTTGGCTGCTGCTGCTGTCGCCGCCGCAACCACCGCGGCAGGGCCCTCACGTGGGGCTCGGGAGGAGATTGTGATGGAATGCCAATAACGGCTCCATTACGTCTCCTCCAGGCGAACATCAACCACTGCGCCCCCGCTCAGGATCTGTTGCTCCAGAGCATGGCGCAGTGGTCGATCAATGTCGCCGTGGTCTCCGAGCCGTACTATGTCCTGCCCAGGGGAGACTGGGTGCAGGACCTGAACGGCTCGGTGACCCTAATTTCGTCGGCCGCCGCCGGTACCCCGACCCTCGAGGCTGTCACGAGGGGACGGGGTTGCGTGGCAGCACGGTTCGGGGACATTGCAGTGGTGGGCGTTTACCTGTCCCCGAACAGAACTCTCGCCGATCTCCACATCTCCCTTATGGAGCTGAATGCCGTCGTCGCTGGGTTTGGTTCCCTCCCCGTGGTCGTTTGCGGGGACTTCAATGCCAAGAACTTGGCTTGGGGTTCCCGGTTCACGAACCAGCGGGGTCGGATGGTGGAGGACTGGGCTCTGGAGACAGGCCTGGTCGTCCTAAACCGGGGTTCCGTCCCCACGTGTGTGCGGATGCAGGGCGAGTCAGTGGTGGACATATCGTTCGCCAGCCCTGCTCTGTCACCGCGTGTCGTCGACTGGCGCGTCATGGAGGGGGTGGAGACGTACTCGGACCACCAGTACATTCGGTTTGACGTCTCCGCCCAGACCTCGATCGCGCCGGTCCCACGGACCCCGTGTGGTCCGCGTTGGGCGCTGAAGCAGCTGGACCGGGAGCTCCTCCTGGAAGCCGCGATGGTACAGGCCTGGGTGCAAGCACCGGACAGGCCTGTCGACATCGACGTCGAGGCAGAGTGGTTCCGGGAGGCCATGTCGCAAATTTGCGACGTGGCAATGCCCCGAGTCCGGCCAGGACGTGCCCGGCGCCAGGTGTACTGGTGGTCGCCGGAGATTGCGGCACTGCGGAATGCATGCAATGCCGCGCGGCGCCGGTACGCCAGACACTGCAGTCGCCGCATTCGCCCGCCGGATGCGGAGGTCAGAGAGGCGGAGCTGTATGAGGGATACAGAGTGGCGAAGCGCACCCTCCGAGCGGAAATAAAGCGGGCCAAGTTGGAGGCCCGCAACGTGTGGCTGGGGACTCTGAACGGAGACCCGTGGGGACGCCCTTACAAGGTGGTGCGGGAAAAACTCCGCCCCTGGGCTCCCCCACTCACACAGAGTCTCCGGCCCCAGATTGTGGAGGGTGTGGTGAGCAATCTGTTCCCTGCGCGAGGGGAACACTCTCCCCCGCTCATGGCTCCGCCACCAGCAGTGTCTAACGTGGATCACGATGGCGACGATGACGACAATGCTCCAGAGGTGACCGAGGTAGAGATGAGTGTGGCGGTACGAAAGCTAAGTGCCAAGAATACCGCCCCAGGACCCGACGGCTTGCCTGGTAAAGCCTGGGTCCTGGCCATGGAGGCTCTCGGGTCTCGATTAAAAGGGCTCTTTAGCGCATGCATGGAGAGGGGCCAATTCCCACTTCTCTGGAAGACGGGGAAACTGGTCCTTATCGCGAAGCCGGGGCGCCCTGCGGACTCTCCGTCCGCGTACCGGCCCATTGTGCTGCTCGACGAGGTGGGCAAGCTCTTTGAAAGAGTAATCGCAGACCGCCTCGTCGCGCACCTAACACGAGTGGGGCCGGATCTGGCGGACGGCCAGTTCGGCTTTCGCAGGAGGCGCTCCACGGTGGACGCCATCATGCGCGTACGAGCTCTAACGACGGGGGATGCGGTGTCCCAGGGCAGGTGTGTCGTGGCGGTGTCGTTGGACATCGCTAACGCCTTTAACTCCCTGCCCTGGAGTAGCATTAGGAGGGCACTCCGGTATCACCGGGTGCCCGACTACCTCTGTCGTGTGATCGAGGCCTACCTGTCGGACAGGTACATCATCTACCCTGGTCACCAGGGTGAGTGGAAACGGCGAGAGATGTCGTGCGGTGTTCCGCAGGGATCGGTACTAGGACCGCCCTTGTGGAACATCGGCTACGACTACGTGCTGCGCGGCGACCTCCCTGACGGGGTCAGCGTGGTCTGCTACGCAGACGACACACTGGTCCTGGCTCAGGGAGAGTCATACCAGGCGGCGGTCGAATTAGCGACACGCGGGGTTGCGATAGTCGTTGATAGGATCCAGCAGTTGGGACTCGAGGTGGCGCTACACAAGTCCGAGGCCATGTGTTTTCACGGCCCTCGGAGCGCGCCACCTCGGAATTCCCAATTAACGGTAGGAGGAGTTCACATCGGCGTCGGGTCGACGATGAAGTACCTGGGACTCGTCCTCGACAGCCGGTGGAATTTCGAGGAGCACTTCCGACGTCTGGCTCCCAAACTGAATCGGACTGGGGCTGCCCTCAAGCGGCTCCTGCCCAACCTCGGGGGTCCAGACGCCTCCTGCCGGAGGCTCTACGCAGGCATCGTCCGGTCCATGGCCCTTTATGGGGCGCCGGTGTGGGCGCCGTCACTGCGAAAGCGACCGGCGGCCCAGCTGAACGCGTGCCAGAGGGTCATGGCCATACGGATGGTGAGGGGATACCGCACGGTATCCCGCGAAGCGGCGAGCCTCCTTGCTGGCCAGCAACCATGGGACCTGGTGGCAGCAGGCCTTGCACGCATGCACGATCTGCGCGTGGAGATGCAACGTCGGGGTGAAACTCCGCTGCCGCGACAAGTCGCGGCATGGCGGGCAGAGCTCCGGCGGGGTCTCATGGCGGAATGGCGACAGCGACTATCGCAACCCAGTGCTGGGCACGCCATAATTATGGCGATAAGTCCCCTCTTTGAGGAGTGGCTGGAAAGGCAACACGGCGTCCTTACCTTCCGCATGACGCAGGTCCTCACCGGACATGGTAAGTTCGGGAGGTTCCTGCACCGGATTCGTGCGGAAGAAACGCCCGGGTGCCACCATTGTGAGGACCGCCCGGAGGACACGGTGGAGCACACGGTGGAGGTGTGCCCCGCTTGGGCAGAGCAACGCCGTGTCCTCGTGGGGGCGATTGGCGGCGGCGATCTCTCGCGCCGGGCCTTGGTACAGGCCATGGTCCGGAGTGAGGAGGAGTGGCAGGCGGTCGCCTCCTTCTGCGAAGCAGTAATGCTAGCAAAGGAGGCGGCCGATCGCGTGAGGCAACGGTCCTCACGCCCCAATCGCCGCCGGGATTCCGATCCCGATTTCCGGCCATCGTAGGCGCAGGCTTGCGGACGGCGAGCAATGGGTGGCTCGCCGTCCGACCGTCCGGTAACCGTCCAGACCGAGCCCAAGTCGTCGACGGCGCGTGCTGTTCCACGCGTGCCTCAAGGAGATGTCAGCAACTGTAGGGGCCTAGCAGGGTCGAAGCCTACTGGGGCCAAGGGTCTGATTCTGAAAGGAAGACTCGGCCCTGGTACGAAAGGCAACGAAGGAACAGGAGTGGGTTTTTAGTCAGTAAGAGTCTGACACTATCTCCCGCCCCGCCCAAGGGCGGGGGATGTCATAAGATGATTTTCCCACCGAAAAAAAAAAAAAAAAAAATGCAATTTATAATAAAATTCCTAATTCCATTAAGATAATGAATATTAATTTATTTAAGAGTGAACTAAAAAAATTGCTACTTAGTAAAGGTTATTATAATGTCGCTTTTTTAAAGGTTATTATAATGTCGCTCAATTAAATATCGCTATTTGTAAAATCTAATCCGAATTTGTTTCGCCTCTTAAATAATAATACAGTTAGACATAGGCGTGAGAAGTACAGATTTTGGGTGCAAACAATCCCCGCCAAAACAGCATTTCTATGAAAGAGTATAATATGCCTGGCTCCAGCAATTTATAATAAAATTCCTAATTCCATTAAGATAATGAATATTAATTTATTTAAGAGTGAACTAAAAAAATTGCTACTTAGTAAAGGTTATTATAATGTTGCGGAGTTTTTAAACGAAAACTTTTGAATCACGACTATTTAATATTTAATTCAATCTTATTATTCTATTTCTATTTATTTTCTTTATTGACTGTAATTGAATTGATTGAATTTTGACTATTATTAAATTGATTGAATTTTTGACTATATTATTGAATTGATGGAATTTTTAATATTTTCAAAATAAATGTTTTTTTTTTTTTTAATAATTTTGTACGCCGGTTACGGCAAAACATGTTGAACTGTATTGACTGTATCACCATCTTAACATACACATGTTTATACAAATAAATGATCTTATCTTATCTTAAATTACACTCAGACACAACAAATGATCGTGCTCATCACACAAACATTTGTCCTGGGTGAGAATCGAACCCACGACCTCCGGTATGGCAGTCAGGGCCACTAACCACTAGACCAATAGGCCAGTCAAACTATACACGTAATACAATATAAGTACTATGTTCGCGTACTACACGTACCAATATTTTGTAACCGCAATAAAAGTCCTTTTAATTGGATACTCTTAAGTTACAGACAGGTTTTTTACCTAGATTAGTTTGTACCTATGTCATTTCATATTTGTTTTACTGGTTTTTCTTTCTTACACGACAACTATGTATGCTGCGTGCAAATTGTGTACCTATTGAATAAAAGAATATTTATTATTATTATTTATAAGGTTTAAGTCAAAAATAACTCGGGCATAATTAGGGCAAAAATATAATTCCAGAATTGAAATTCAAGAACACTTTAAGCACATAGATTCAATATTCTATTTCACATAGGCGCGTTGGTCTTGATATTGACCTGCATGGTCACAATTTTTTTTTCCATCCTAGATCAACCCATCTTGGTGGGATAGAACAACTATAGGTAATAAATAAATATGCAAAATGACTGTGTATCGAGGTCACTTTAAAATGTTTTGTCGACTAAAAATTAAAAACATTTAGATAAAAACACACAGTAGACAATACTCGTAAGGGCCCAGCAGACTCGAAGCCTACTGGGGCCATGGGTAGTGTGAAAACGAAACCCGGGGCCCTGGGATGAAGGCAATGAAGGAACAGGAGTGGGTTTTTAGTCAGTAAAAGTCTGACACTATCTCCCGCCCCGCTCAAGAGCGGGACTTGTCATAAGATGATTTTCCCACCCAATAATTTAAAAAAAAAACATTAGACAGTACAGTCTGTAATAATAACTATACTTCTTAGTACACGTAAAGGAGTTTCTGTATTCCAGCAACAAATGGCTCACTTGAAAACGTCTGAAAGCTTTGACTGCGGAATCAATATTCAATCAAAGCTAGAGCACTAGCTAACTGCTTCGGGTTTTCGATTGCACAAATATTGTTTGTGCACAAATGGACAGTTGAGTCAGTGGACCATATTGAATTTCTACCAGAACACAAATATCGAACAGGACTTATACCCCGTTCCTGGAAAGAAGTTTTCGACGTGCTACAAGTTAAACGCAAGTCAAGTGATTTTGGCTTGTAGGAGTTGGAGATGCCCCGAGCGTTGGGATTCGCAAGGCGATTCCCGGCCAATGAGCATCGGACGGCGAACAATGGGCAGCCCGCTATCCGATAAGTACTAAGCCCGGTTTTGTATTCAACGCGCGCTTCAAAGTGCTGTTAGCAACATTGACTGGGCCCGCTAGGGACGATGCTTACCAGGGTTTGTTGATTGTTGCGAATAGTTTCCGTGGTCTTTCAGTAACTTTTATATATGAACAGAGGTGGGTTTTCGTCAGCAAAAATCTGACACTCCCTCTCGCTTCTACCAGAGTGGGAGAAGTCAATCATCACAAAAAAGAGTCTGAAGCGAAGCGTTGTCACTGGTCTAAAGCCAGATTAAGATAAGTATGTTGAAATAATAACCTTATAATAGTTCAAATTCAACACCGCCTGTTACATCACTCAATATTCAGACAGTCTTAGTCTTGGGCACGCCACAATTATGGCGGTAAGTCACCTCTTTGAGACGTGGTTGGAAAGACCTCACGGCGTCCTCACCTTCCGTATGACGCAGGTTCACACCGAACATGGTAAGTTCGGAAAGTTCCTGCACCGAATTCGTGCGGAAGACACGCTCGGGTGTCGCCACTGTGTGGAACGCCCGGAGGACACGGTGGAGCACACGGTGGAGGTGTGCCCCGCTTGGGCAGAGCAACGCCGTGTCCTCGTGAGGGCGATCGGCGGCGGCGATCTCTCGCGCCGGGCCTTGGTACAGGCCATGGTTCGGAGCGAGGAGGAGTGGCAGGCGGCCTCCTTCTGCGAAGCAGTAATGCTAGCAAAGGAGGCGGCCGATCGCGTGAGGCAACGGTCCTCACGCCTCAACCGCCGCTGGGATTCCGATCCCGATTTCTGGCCACCGTAGGCGCGGGCTTGCGGATGGCGAGCAATGGGTCGCTCGCCGTCCGATCGTCCGGTAATCATCCGGACCGAGCCCAAGTCGTCGACGGCGCGTACTATTCCACGCGCGCCTCAGGGAGATGTGAGCAAATCGTAGGGGCCCAGCAGGGTCGAAGCCTACTGGGGCCATGGGTAGTGTGAAAACGAAACCCGGGGCCCTGGGACGAAGGCAAAGAAGGAACAGGAGTGGGTTTTTAGTCAATAAAAGTCTGGCACTATCTCTCGCTCCGCCCAAGAGCGAGATTTGTCATAAGATGATTTTCCCACCTAAAAATAAAAAAATACAGCCTTAGTCTATGTAGCGTTACACAAGAAAAAGAGCAACTTACGCCAGTGTCGTGTAAAGGAATGAAACAGAACGATGAGATAAATAGGTAAACATAGACTAAGGCTGAATGTCGAGTAGTGTAATAGGCGCTTTAGGCTGCCTGTCCACCGGAGCGGAGCTAGGCTGCGGAGTGGAGAAACTGAGAAATATTAACCAATAGGATTGCACAAAATCTCCGCTCCTCTTCAGTGGACAGGGAGTTACAAACTAGTTTAAAAATTCATACAAAACCGGGAAGCGGAGCGGGGCAGCGGAGCGGGGAAAACGAGCGGGGCAGCGGAGCGGGGAAACGGAGCGGGGAAGTGTACGGTGTGGGGTATATGGTAAGTAATTCGGTTTCTTCTGACTCCAACTCTTCTTCCTCGAGCAATGTGAGGTAATAACGTATTAACTTTTTAGATAACATGTCTGCTGTCAGTGAAATTTAGCGTAGAACTAAACAAATCGCCCGCCACCGTAAGCTCGAATGACTAGTCGCGTGCTCGCGGTCTAGCTCCGTATAATGAAAAACACAGTCTGCATCTCCGCTCCGCATTACTTTCTCGCTCCACTCCGCTGCCTCGCTCCGCTCCGGTGGACAGACACAGTACGCAACTCCGCTCCGCATTACTCCGTCGCTCCGCTCCGCTGCCTCGCTCCGCTCCGGTGGACAGGCAGCCTAGACTAGAAATCTAATCGGCTTAAGGCTGCCTGGCTATCAGTGAGGAGCGAGGCAGCGGAGCGGAGAAAAGGAGTAATGCTAAGCGGAGTTGCGGACTGTGTCTAACCACCAGAGCGGAGCGAGGCTGCGAAGCGGAGACTGTTTTTTTTTTCAGTATGCGGGGCTAGGCTGCGAGTACGAGTCATTTCGAGCTCTCGGCGGCGGGAGTTCGGTTTAGTTTGATTTAGTTTTATGCAAAATTTCAATGACAGCAGACAATGTTATCGAAAAATTTAATACGTTATTACTTCACATTGATCGAGGAAGTAGCGTTGGAGTGAGAAAAAATCGAATTAATTACCGTATACCATTGGAACAATTCTATAAAGAAACATAGATAATGGTTAAGAAATCATATCAGACATCGTTCAGAACACAAACTGCTGAACCTACAAAATTCTCATAGATTTTCACGATATACTTTTCATGAACTTCTCTCCCTGACTGAAGCCACGCCTTAACTCGTTTCTCCTCTCCGCTTACCCTCTCTACTTCCTGGCTCCGCTTTCCCGTTCCGTTGCCCCACTCCGTTTCTCGATTTTGTACGAATTTTCAAACTAGTTCTTACTCTGCGTCCACTGAAGAGGAGCGTAGGTTTTGTGCAATCCTATTGTTTATTATGTCTCCGTTTCTCCGCTCCAGAGCCTCGCTCCACTCCAGTGGACAAGAAACCTTAGTCTGGTAAAACTATGTTTTTTTTTATTACAGCAGATTTTGAAGGAAAACCAGGACTGCAGACTATCTTTAGGCTTTTAAATGTTTGGCTGGATAACAAAGGCCCTTAGGTAACAACCAGAGACATGTCTAGGTAAAGACGTCATTACCTAAGCAGCCTTAATTCTCCTTGTGACTGAAGAAAGCTCGTCACTTTATATGGGTTTGTTTCTAACACAATGTCCTAATTTTACGACAAAATAAAGTCACTACTTTCTAATTATCTCTTAAACCTGAGGTCTTTTCAGATAAAATATTTTAGAGCTCGGCATTTCGGGCATTTTGTCTAGAAAGTTTTCAAGCATGTCTATTTAAAGAAAACCTCTAATTTGAATTTTCCATATAAATGTAATTAGGTGATTCTTGGAACATTCCAAGTATGGAGGTAAGTAAAAGTAAGTATCTACATAATTTTGATCACATACTCTTCATACAAGTCATCTACGTAGAAACATTGCCAATGTGAACAGTCTACGTTGAAACAATATTTATAAAATAATCTTGGTGAAAAAACCATCAACATTTTCTCACAGCCATAGTATCACTAAAGTGGAGAATCAACAGTAAACAAAACTAAAGCTACTTAAACTAACTATTGTTGAAGGAGTTGTTAATGCACCGCACAGGAGTGGTCGTTATCACCTCCCACGTCGCGTCCCGGTCGCAGTTCTCGCTGAAGCGCAGCACTGGCAGCATTTCCTGCAAAACCGGCGCCGTATCGCGTCCATTGTACGATGTACGTCCACAGGTTCCGCATGAACAAAATTCTGCACATAGTTTGTTCCGATACTGTGCAATAACTTTGCGCCTGTGCATGTACACGCCGCAGGATCACTGGTAACTTTAGTAGGCCCAAGTTCTGAACTAATTAGCTGTTCGTGGGTTTTTAAATGAATAAACTTTGCTTTAGATGTTGGTTAAGTTAGTTGGAGAGTCGGGTAAGCCAACATGAGCTTTGCATGCGAGTACTCCAGAAACAATAATTGTTTTGAAATACATGCGCAAACATAAACTTCATCTGAATTGAGCATTTTCAAGTTATTTTTGTAGTAACTTCTATCGATCTAGATGGAGCAAGAAAGGGTAAACTAAAACATGCCTGTGTTCTCGGGCTATAGTAATTTTTTAAAATAATCCCGCAACCGCCATATACACGTAAAAATGTTATAATGTTCATTACCTTAAGTGCTGCGACTATTACGGCAAATAACACGAAAATTTCAATCCCAAAAACAATTTCTCACAATAAAGCACACAGGCACGACATTTGCTTCACAGTAATGTACTAATACATTACTGTATATGAATAAAATGCAAAATTTTGGCAACAATATCCGGCCGTAATAAGAGACAAAGCTGAGTGTGCGCGGCGATATTATGCGCATTAATAATATTCAGCTTTATGCAACCAGCGTTATTTTATACCAACTAATGCACTGCACTTACGACGTGAAAACAGCTTTGAGAGATGGTGCAAGTGATTTTAAACTTGCGTGTTACCTATCAACATTGAAATAAGTTTCAGATTTCAGAACGCTTCTATGTTGATTCATTGTTTTGTCAACAGACTTAAAACTGGTTTTGGAGTTGGTGACTAAAATAATAACCGCTGCACGAGTTGAGATCCGAGGTTAAGCAACGCTTGCCGAGGTCGGGTTGTTGATGGGTGACCATTTTAACATATTGAGACTTTTCCTTATCTCGGAAAGCATGTTTAGCCGTTGATCCCGGCTGTCATTTGTAGTCCTCTAATAGTCGTTACGGATAGTTAGAAGCCAGGAATCCCTCGTTCCGGACCATAGCCTGAACCAGGGTCAATCATCGCCCTCACAAGGCCACGGCGGTGTTTCGGGGCACACCTCCACCATATGTTCCACCGTGTCCCCCAGGAGATCCGCACAATAGCGACACCCGGGCGTTCTTTCACCTAAACCAGTGCAGGAACCTCCCGAACTTACTATGTCCGGTGTGGACTTGAGTCATACGGAAGGTGAGAACTATGGCGTTCTTGGGCATGCCATAGTATTATACTAAGTGATACTAATGTACAGCTGCATCCATTTTAATTGAAAGCCGACCCCTACTAGGCAGATTGACAACTCATTCGTAAGGTGCCCTCGTGCTAGATGGAGTGACGGTTTTACCCCGTAGCTTGTAGCTGTAGGAGAGTTGCCTAAATCAAGGTGAATGGCGTGCAATTTGACAGGTCTATATTCAGCTGTCGGCAGCAGTATCTAATTTTAATAAGACTTGTTATTTCAACTGATGTGTAATACTAAAGAACGAAACTTTGAAATGTGTGTTTGGCTCAAAACATTAAAAAAAAACCGGGCTCGCACTTGAGTCGGACTCGCGCACTGAGGGTTCCGTACATACTTACCGTACCTATGAAAACAGTTCAGTTCCCGAATTGAGTTACGTAGATTTATCTGAATAGCAAAAAAAGTTTTGTTTTGAGACGTAACTACAAATTTACAGTTTTCTGATTTTTTCTATTCTTGTGGTATGAGACCTTGCTCCATGCCAAATTTCAGAATTCCAGGTCAACAGGAAGTATGAATTTTGATTCCCTTGAGAGTGTCGAAATACACGTTTTTTTGCCACATAAACGGCCGTATCTTATTTTTCGTCAACTTAGAAGTTTGATTTTTTCACGGCTCCAAGGGACCGCAAACCTGAGTATATAGTTTTAATTTCAACTCGATACCTTCACGCGTTCTCGAGATAAAGTGTCTTGACAGACAGATAGACAGACGGACGGACAACAAAGTGATCCAAGTGTTCCGTTTTTTTCCTTTTGAGGCACGGAACCCTAAAAAGAAGAGAGAATGAAAAATATGTAGGGCCTTTGCGCTAGTGCTTTCACGATCAGACCAATTAAGTCGGTTTACAGAAAATAAAGCAATTTACGCCACCATACACGTACAAAGCCTAAAAATATCAATTAAACTTCAACGAATCCAATCAAAAGTAATTGACGTGTCAATCACAGGGCAGGAACGGTACCTAGCTTACTAGATATTAGCAAACAAAAACATATTTTATTTTATCACGCAAAAATATGTTTTGTAAAAACATGCATGTTATTTGAAATTTCGCAAGAAATTATAATACAAAAAAAATATATGTTGTTTTATCATATAAATGTATTGTTGTTGTTATTGTTATTGTATAAAACTGTGTCTACATCTCTCATCCAACTCTCCTGTCACAAGTTTGCTGGGAGAAGTTTCATTTGAAATAAGCAGTACCTTTGTGCTTTTCTATCTGTATTTGTTCTTTACATTTATAAGTATTGTGTGTACATAAATAAATAAATAAATAACAAAGAAAAAAAGGGGGATAGGGTAGGAGGGTAAAACATAGCCTACGACCTATTCTCATGCATCTAGCAAATATACACACAAAAAAAATCGGGCAAGCCGTTTCGGAGGAGTTCGATAACAAACAATGTGACATGAGTTTTATACATATATTATTAGATATATAAAAATCTCTGAAAGTAACTTTCTCTGTCTGTCTATTATGTTTTCACGTTGAAACTATTGAAGCGATTTTGATAAAATGTAGTACTGTTTTTTTAGGTGGGAAAATAACAAATCCCGCTCTTGTTAGGTTAGATCCCAACAAAGGACATAGATTTATCTGGCTTTGCCTTCAAACTTCGCGTCTGCTATAATCGAAATTAATTTAAGTCGTGGGCAAAAAATAGTAAAAAACTTAAATAAACTAAATTATACGCCTAAATTAAAAACTACTGATTAGAGAAAGATATAGGAATGGAGAACTGGTGGTTTTCCTTCCCTCTTGATCCCTAGATCTTCATAGGTAGGCTAATCTAGTCAGCAATCGCGCTACCTTAGTTTACCCAGAGAAAAATTATTACGATCTTTTTTCTTTGAAGACAGGAAATTACTAAATGACTTACAAGTCCTTATATGCCTATTGAATTTAACAGGTACCTTATTCTTCCTACCTATTGACTCGCTAGGGCCGCGGGAAATTTCTGAAAAGGAAATTCTCGCAGTCCTAGAACGCAGTTGCCCTTTAACTGAAGGGCACATATGTGGTTTTAGTGAGTGAAAATCCGACATGTAAGAGCCAAAAAAATACCTATCTATTGACTGACTGAATAGCAAAAATTTAACTTGTTTGTGGAAATAAAAATCATTGCTCCGACAATGTGGGTCATAAGTCCTTTCAGAAAACAAGTTCCTCTCGCCATAGACAAAGAGCATCCTAAAACATCAAATTAAAGATTCATTAAAAAGGCCTTCGATTGAGCTCACTGTGGGTGTCAAAATAAAGTTTGGTTTCACGAGTGAAGTCAGCTCATCAAGGGAAATGATTATAGGTGTCGCTGAAGCCGTCGACGCCGCGACGCTCCGGAATACGACTAGGAGAACTGTTATTATTATTACAGCCGTAACCCTTTCCTTAAGCCGACTTTTACGGCTTGCTCTGGATGACTAACAGCTTTTGCTTGAATAGGTACTTGTCTTATATGACTAGATCAGCGTGGATGTAAGATGCAGTCGTATTTGATTGTTATTAAAATAAGTGCTTATACACGCATGTATTTTCCGCTGGATTAAGTAGAAGTGAAGTGTTAATAAACATTTACTCAGGGATAGATACTCATCTCTCGCGCCCGGCCCTGGTTCAGGCTATGGTTCGAAGCAAGAGATAATAGAAAGCGGTCGCCTTCTTCTGCGAAGCAGTAATGCTAGCGAAGAAAAGGGCCGCGACCGCGAGGGAGCGGGTATTCTCACACCGTCACAGAAACGCTTTGAGCGACGGGAGTCGCAGGACGAACACCGGTTACTGAAGGCGCCGGCTTACGGACGACGAGCAATAGGCAACTCGTCGTCCAGCCGTCTGGTAAGGACCGAGACTAAATCGTCGATGGCACGTAGTGTACATTCACGTCTCAAAGAGATGTCAGTAAAACCATATGGGTTCAGCGGTACCGATACCTGGTAGGGCCATGAGAATTTTCAAAGAGTTATCGGGACCCTAGAATTAAAAGGGCCACTGAAGGACACAGATGAGTTTTAGTAAGTAAAAGTCTGACACGCTCTCTCGTTCCACCGTATAGCACGAGAAGTCAATTGATTGATGATATCCGAACTAAAAAAAAAATACCGGGCAAGTGCGAGTCGGACTCGCGCAATGAAGGTTCCGTACAAACTTAACTATGAAAACAGTCCAATTTTCGAATCTAGTCTCAAAGATTTTTACGAATCGCAAAAATGTTTTTATATTGTGACGTTACTACAAATTTACAGTTTTCGGTCTTGACAGACATACGGACGGACAACAAAGTGATCCTATAAGGGTTCCGTTTTTTCCTTTTGAAGTACGGAACATTAAAAACAACTGTGCATTCACGATTGGATTTGTTTAGATATTTTATCAATATAAAAACACGTTTCGTTGTTTCTTTCAATAAAGTTCAAAAGCAGGTATGTGCAACGAAGAAGTATAAGGAAAATGTAGCTACGTAGATGAAACTCATTCATGAATCGAAACCGGATAAGTGCTAAGTGGGGTGGAGCCGGGCCGATGTCATTACTTCTTATGTGTTCGCTCGCTCCACACCTAATCTAATTACCTATCTACCTGGAACGCTTTATCGTTTCATTTCGGATTGGAACTTCAAACTTGTTACGAGACGTTTAGATGTTTTCGGCAAATGCATCCTATGTGAAGACGCTTGAATGGTGTCCTAATGAAGGCACATGCATTGAGTTCTGTAATATCAGTTGACGTTAAGTTGCTTTCAGACAAAGTGTCGTTTTGCAAACTTGATTTCGTTTTGTGGGTATGATTTTACATACATTTTTACTGCAAAATTTTTAGGGGTGGTAAAATGTCCTATAACTTCTCCCGTTGGGTGGAAGAGAAAGTGTTAGAATTTTACTGACTTAAACCTACGTGTTCGTTGTCCTTTGCGTTCTACGGTCATGGTGAATCTTTGAAATAATCCAGTAGATGCTTCTGAATTTCTGATATCAAACTTACTAATAAAATCTTAGGTACTAACTTCTTCATAAATATTATAGGTGATCTTGTGCATTGTACTTCTATATTTATTAATGCACTAACTTCCTAATAGTAATAACTTTTATAAACAACTGAAGCTGGAACAGCTTTCATAACTGATATATAAATAATAAAACTGTGAAGTTGGTAGATGAAAACATTAGATCTGACGTGGAAATAATAGCCACTGAAACTCTGACACAAAGTACAATTAATAAACTAACTACATACGTATATGAAACAGCATAGTGCTCAAAGGTTCATGACCTGTCTAGAAATTGTTTACACATACGTGTACACTTACTTCAAGTCATTATTCAATATAACTTCAATCCATAGCTACCAGCTCAAATATAGATTTTAGTGTTGTCTCATCATCATCCTTTCAGGCGAAAGACGTCCACTGTTGGATGGCGTTGTGGTGACGCTTGGGAGAGACCTCTAGACTTCATAATTTTTTTTATGAAAATTTGTCCAGCCATTTCGAAGAAGTTCGGTAACTAAGACTGTGACACGAGAATTTTATATATTAGATTATATCCCCCGATTATAGCCCCAGTGTCCAATCCCTATCTGTCAGTTCGTCTTTGTCTATCCCACTGCTGGGCAAAGGCTTCCCCCATTTCTTGCATTAATCCCGGATCTGAGACTCTTCTTGCCAATTCTCAAGGAAGACACATAAGTCGTTTAGTCATCTCCTTCGTCGTCTGCCGCGACCCCGTTGTGCGATTTCAGACCACCAATTTTGTGTTTTATGGGCCCACAGCTCGATCTGTATGCGGTAAACATGTCCAGCTTAGGCTCACTTAAGCTTAATAGCGTTCAGATATACGTCAATGACCTGTGTTTAGGAGCACAGTATAGTGTTTCGAACACGATCCGTTAGTTTAACACCTAGTATAGCATAGCATAGCATAGTCGGCCTTAAAATGTTCCCACTGTTGGGACTCAGGCCTCCTCTCTAGGAGAGGGAATGGGCCGTAATCCACCACGCGGGCCCAGTGCGGGTTGGTGGATGTCACATGTCTTCGAATTTTAAACACACACCTAGTATACTGCGCTCCAAATGGTCTATGCTATTTAGTAGTCCGCAAAATAAGTGCTGTAAAATTAAATGATTAAGTCTTTTGTCCACTGAGCCAATTCCAACACAAATAGAGAATAGTCTTTTAAAATGCTACCACACTTGCATCTTTAATAAAATTCAGTTCATAAAATGCTATAAACAGTCACGAAGCTTCGTTTTATTTTACCATTCTGCTTAGCAATATATTGGAATACTATTCAATGACATTGTCTCACGCAGTCAACTGTATTGAGAGTGTTCGGAGGAAATGTCTAAAGTGGATTCGCTACAGATATGGTTTTTCTAAATATATCCAGTCTTACTTAGAGAGGAGCGCCCGCTGCCGTCTCCCAGCTTCGTTTAAATTATTTGCGAGTTTAGCGACTCATATAAGGGCGATTGTACGCTGAAAACAACAGGTTCTAATTAACTTGCATGAGATTCTGCAATTTGCGCTGGACTCCTTTATTATGCTTTCTCTTTTACACTTTAATATTTAAAGCAACCTGAACTCAGGAACGAAAACTTTCTGCTTTAAATATTCAAATACAGCTCATTACAACCCTGTAATGACAGTATACTAGCTTTGGGAGACGTAACATTGGAAGTGATATCTTCGAGTATTTTACAACACTCAAGAGAAATGTCGTAATATTTACCGAAGGCATTTCTCTTAAAGCTCTTTCTCTGTTTGCTTTTAATGGTTTCTTAATACTTTCTCGAGACTGCCTTTGTTGGTAGCGTGCGTGATGTTTATGTATGTGTAGCTTCAAGCTGTTATATTGTACTTTGGAATCTAGATAATTGTTGCAGAACTTAAGTAAGTTATGAGCCGACGTTGTACGAAGCCCTTTTTTTTGGGGGCTGGAAATCACCTAATTACTTCTCTCGCTCTGGGTGGAGCGAGAGGGCGTGTCAGACTTTTCCTTACCAAAACACACATATGTTCCTTCAGTTGCCGTTCTAGAGCCGCGGTGACCTCTGAACATTCCGTCAGCCCTGGCATGCATCGTCTCTAGCGTGGCTTTTTAATCAGCTGTTCGAGGCTCGCGTATACACAACGTGCGCAGCCCCTTTTGTACGTGGGAAATCTTCCCACTCTGGATGGAGCAAGAAGGAGTGTCAAACTTTTGCTGACTAAAACTCACAGTGTTCTTTCAGTTGCCCTTTATTGCGATGGCTGTGGTAACTCTTTCGAACAATCCACAGTCCTGGCTGGCGTCGGCCTTATCTAGCGCCTACAATTTTGCTGACATGTCATTGAGGCGCTTGTGGAATGTAACACGTCATCGACATGGTCTTGATCCTTACCGGACGGCTGGACGGCGGGCTACCCATGGTTGACCGTTCAAGGTACGCAACCCCCGGGGCGTGATCCATGGGTTGCAGCAGAAAAGCTTGAGAAATAGGGGTCTTGTGGGAATTTTTACCGAAAGTACCGTGTTTATGAGAACCAATTAATTTGATGTAGGTTTGTAGTGCATTCTGTAATATTTTACTTAAAAATAAAAGCTCACGAAACTCTCAATCCGATATAATATGCAGCAAAAACGTAAAACACTACATAATGTAGGTCGACCTTCATAAAACACAACGTCTCCGACATTATTTCATAATGTCAAGTACATAACCCGTAGATGGATCGTTATTTAAATTAAGGGCAGCACATAAATTAAATTACGGAGAAAAGTTTTAAATTGCTCAATTTATTTAAAGTATTATCAGGACATGGCCGGAGTATTCACCAGACGCGTTTGAAGAGCTTTATGTCGTGGTTATAAAGTCGTTAAAATTGTTCAGGCTTCCTTTATTACAACGAGTTATTGGCCGGCCTGAAATCATACTACAACTTACAATGTATGCTTATCGATAGTACTTAAACACCGTAGCTAATAACGATGTAAAGGCTCACATACGGGTGCTACGTGGTCATGCGACATCGCAGTTTCATCGAATTTGTTGTAATCCGTATTGAAATTTCTTTGGAAACGCTTGGTCACATTGTAGCGTCACAACTGTCTGAGGGTGCCTTAATTAAACCTGAGTTTTCTTTATTAAAATAATTATTCTTTGATAGAACCTCTTTTTGGTGGGAAATCATCAAATCACTTCTCCCGTTCAGGATGGAGCGAGAAGGATTAGACTTTTACTTACCAAAACACACAATGTTCCTGTAGTTGCCCTTTGCGTTCTAGGTCTGTGCCAACTTTATCGAACAACTGAGAAATATTTTAAACGCTGTTATTCTACTTTGTACCATATAGCAAAAAGCATATAGGTCACGGACAAACTTTTTAGATAAAGAAAAAACACCCAGAATTTATTGAAATTTTACAGTCCACTGTGCTTGTGCCAAACATTGCTTCGACCATACATTGAATACACAATTACAAGCATTTCCTAGCGTTATCTGAAATTGAAATCCGTATTATTGCGAAATACTTCATCCAGTATAAAAAAAACAGTATTATAACAGTTGTAAGAGTCCGATCAGCTAGTGTATAAAATGAATTGAATTCAATTAACATACATTGGATTCACAATATTTCTGTTCTCAGTATTTTTTCGTCAACCAAAAATTAATTATGTAAGCAATATTTTGTTCTTTTGAAGTGGTAATACATGACAACATATCCCATTAATTTGTTCTGAAAACGTTCATATGTATGTATGTATTCGCCGCACATACGTAGCCTCATATCATTCAACGTGTCATGATTTTGTATTCACAATAAAATATTTGAAAGAGTTACCTTTATAGTTGCTTCCTCTCATTGCACCCAAAGCGGGAGGAGTCATTCTATGATTTCCCACAAAGAAAAAACCTCTTACTAATAGTACAGTAGTATTCTTATTCACAATACCAAACTCAAAAACCCACAGTTTTTACTACTTTTATTTATGTACTTTACACGATTATTTCAAAAACGGCACACTTCCAGTCAACAGCGATGCGGAGGAGTTTTATGACGCCATATTTCAGTTAAGAGTAGCCTTTAGTGTGTATATAGTTTTAATTAGTTAAGTGTTTTTAACTCAAAACCCCATTTTACAAATCAGTTAAATAACAACACAGTTATTGAAAAAACTGTATTGTATCACCGTGTATTATGTATGTTTTGTGTACAATAAAGAATTAAGAATTAAGTTATTATACAACAAATGATTGGAAACATTTCAAATTGTTTGTAAATACCTAATCAGCCACGTGTGCCTACCATTTCAGAAGTTTCCGTTTTATCACGATCGGTTTTACATTATTCCTCCTCCAGCTTATATTTTAAACAAAGTTCAAGCGGAATATTCTAATTCAAAACTTTCAATTTAAATATGGTGGATTGGGCTTGTTTTACGAAGACAGTTTCCGGGTGTTGTTACCTAACTACTAACTGGGACGGTTTGTGACTCTTTCAACATGAATACAAGCCAGTGAATTTGTTTATAAAAGCAATCTGTCAGTCGTTTTGTTTGATAGTCAAGCTACGACCGGACTTAAGCAGTGAAATAAATTGTAGGAGTAGCGCCGAAGGGCTGCAGTTTTAGTTTATTATTCATAAATCTTTATGGTCTGTAGGCGGATAACAGGGCATTTCAAATCAAATTTCCTTGGATTTCATTAATTCTTGAAACAAATTTCGGTATCTATAGAACAACTTTTCAATGGGTAAATCATATTTATCAAAAACTTACTCATAAAAGTCAAAGCAGCCGATTTCTGTCAATAAATTGGCGTAGAATTGATAAAATTGAACTAAGAAGATTCTGTCTCAAAACTTTCTTTGATTTGTTGGTCGATGGGTAATTCAATCACAACAAAAAAGATTGAAAGCGTAGCAGTTAGGGGCTAACTGTTAGCAGTCGGACTCAGCTAATTACAGGTCGAGTTAACTTCGCTTGATTTGAAACGTGTGCGGAGGAGAGTAGGTCCCAAGCTGACTAAATAAAACATACAAACACAGCGTTCGAGGTTCATTGGACGTAACGGCAATTACTCAGGTCAATTACGTTCTTTTTAATTAATATAAGACTAATACATATTATCCTTACTTAGAACATAAAAGAGCATATGTTCAGAACTTGCAATAATTTTCAGTTCTTTTTTTTACAAAACAGGGATGGACCGCCATTGTATCCATAGATTAAGTGTTTAAAAGTTATGTTACTATTATGGTGTACAATAATGTTTTATTCTATTCTATTAGTAAAAGAAGTCCTTCTTAGAAATTTATGGAGACCAATATCCTACCTACTATGTTTGTATAGTCAACAAAGGAGATAAGCAACCAGGGCTCTCAGATATAGTTGAAATTTTCATGGAAATTGATGGATGGTTATGAATTAATTGTGATAATGAGTTTGTTTATTTACTTTGAATTTAATTATGTCTGACGAACCTGGTTACTTATCCTATAGAAGTTTCACAAGATCTAGACGAACTTATTAATATCTTATATTTCAAGTGAACACATTTAATATGTACCACTCATTCACAAGATCTAGACGAACTTATTAATTTATAAATATCTTATATTTCAAGTGAACACATTTAATATGTACCACTCATGGATCTCTTAAAGTCCTTATGACAAGACACGTCAAAGTAGAGTTAATTAAGGTTGTTAAATTTTGCTACAACAAATGCGAGTGTATTGGCACGTCTTAAGTCTGGACTCCACGAACGGCATTTACAACAGTTGTTAAGACGGCAATCAGTACGGTGCCGGTGTACACAAGTATGTAAGAAACGACGGAGACTTTGTTGACGTGAAATATATTGCATTATTAGGCATTGAAATGGCTTCAAGACCTATGTATTTACTTACGTCATATATGGGCACAATAAATGATATATTGGATTAAGGATTACGTCACGCGCTCTGGGACTAAATAAAGGCAAAGAACTCCTTTAATTATTTTCATTTAATCAACAAGACAAAGACATACCAATGTTTAGAATGTAATGCGCTCGGCTGCCTCGCCCCAATCAGTGTTGCCGTCTTTGATTCAAGCGGGAAACTTTGTGTGTTACTTTACCATTAAGGGGAACGTGGAAAATTAACAAGGAGCTTTCGCGTCGCAACCTGCATGAGAATGGCGCCTTTACCATCCATTACGGTCCGCTCCTCTCCCAACACTAATTTGTCTTATCCCTTATTGTCACGCATGTCAATGAATGAGGGGCTTCACTAGCATCTCTTTGAGTAAATACCTTTTGTTCATAGCGAACCTTAAGGGATTTTTCTTATTAGTGATATGGGATGTTGTATTTGGTTATTTTTAGTATTAAGCTGAGATCTTGTTGCGTAATTATGTTATGTTTCTTTCACCAACCCTACTTTATTCTTTTTCTATTTGTCCCTTTTTTAATGAAATTGTGTAACATATTGTAATATGTATGTATATATTTATAGTTATGTATTGTGTTTTATATAGAGATTGATTAATTTGTTAGCAGTTCACCACAGACTATTATTTTAAGTTCTTACGATAAGTACATTCTAAGGTTGTCTGGTAGATATCGCTGTCAGCGATAAGACCGCCATTGTACCCATAGATTTAAGTTTATGTATAAGTTTTTTGGTGTACAATAAAGTTTATTCTATTCTATTTAATTATTTCATCTGTAAGATTAATTCTATTTGTGTCCTCGTAGATTTTAGATACCAAATCACATTTTAGTTATCTACTAAACCCCGAGAACCGAACGCCCTTTAATCTATCGCAATATCTCATGTCAAATTATACTATTGGCTGTTGATATTTTGCGAAACCAATTCTAACCGGCGAAATGAGATTTTACAACAGATTCACTGATGAGAAAATTGAACAGGCTATCAGTAACCGGGAGTGGATGTTGTCTAAAATAAGTAGGTAGGCATGAATTGATAATGGTATTCTGAATTGTTTATCAAGCAATTTCGAGGGTACATTAGATATCTGTTATGGGAAAATCTGAAAAGCGGCTGTCTTGTACTCTGTACGAGTGAAATTAGGTTTGAAGGAACTCATATTTATAGAAAATAAATCACAATGGAGTAATAAAGGAGGAATAGAAAATTTCTTTCAATGAACATCGAAACAAGTATTGACTCGTTCTAAATGCGAGTCGATACTTTTTTATCGGCAACAAGAGACTGGCGATTTACGCTCAAGCTATCATGGCAAAAATTAAATTACAGCAGTCGTTACCGACCGACGAAGGGACCGAGTTACTGGCAGTAAAGCTGATTAGTTAGCTCCGAAACTAAGCGTTAATTTAGATTGGTACGTTACGTTGTTGCGTTTGATAACGGACGCGGAAATCATTGTTAAGAGTACCTACTTACGTATCAGAGACGGGGGTATTAAGTAACAAAGGCTTGTTGATACAATTCTGTTGTGAGAAAGCTTTATTGGGATTGTGATCTTAATGAAGTTGTACGATGACAGTAGAATCAAACTAAGTATTTTCCAATATTTTTGTACTAATTTATTGGATAGGTAACAAATAGGTAATACAGAAGATATCACGAAAAAGATTTTCGTAAGGCAACTAAGTTGTTACCTCTATTAATTTACCTGACAAAAGACCTCTACATAAATGCCAATATCTTAGGAAAGTTACAACGAAATAGTTCGATAAGAACATAATAAGTTACCCAAGCTCCCTATATCCTCTATGGGTATAATTGTATAAGGAAAAACAACAGTTTCACCCAAAGGCAAGAACTGGATTAAGGCCAAACAGATCACGTCTTGTATTTCCGTAAAAAGGAAACTAACTCCTGAAATGGGAAGACATTTCTTTACGACGCCGCGTACTCTGTAGCTACCTGAAGTAAACAGTATGATGGATGTGAGCGGAAAAAACGTTTATAAGTACTAAGACTTGAGGATGCACTTCTTTGAATATATTAGTTTTATAGATTGGATGAATTTATTAATTGAATTCATTTAATCAGTGAGTACCTACTATTGTGGACTTATGACTTGGTGAATGCTGCTGGAATCCAAAAGATACAAGCATGCAGTACAAGACGTGTCACGTTTTTTCGACTGCAATAATTGGGTGGTTGACTAATTTATTTAAATAATTTTCATCAAAAAGTGAGTTTATTCAAAATCGTAAATAGAAAGAATTATTCAAATGCTTTGAATCTACACTAATATTATAAAGAGGTAAAGTTTGATTTTTTGTTTGCAAAAGGTAAAAGTACTGGTCCGATTGCAAATTTTTTTTCACCGATAGAAAGCTGCTTTATTCCTGAGTGCCATAGGCTAGAGTTGCAGAGCAGTGCTTGCCGAGTGGTAACGGCCCCAACTTACGAGTTGTAGGGCGCGGGTTCAAACCCAGCCAGGTGCATTACTTTGTGTAATTTCTTTCGTCACCACTGCTCTCAAAACGGTGAAGGAAAACATCGTGGCATGACCTAGAACTAAAAACTTTGAAGACATGTAACATTCACCAACCCGCACTGGGCCCGCGTGGTGGTTTACGGCCCATTCCCTCTCCTAAAGAGGAAGCCTGAGTGGGAACATTAAAAGGCTGATTATGCTATATTCTATGCTTTGCCATAGGCTATATTTTATATACGTGGGTGAAGCCGTGGGCAAAAACTAGTATTAAATAAATTAGAAACCTTTCAAATTTAGTGGAAGAGGAAACTGTTAAGTAAGTAGTAGCAGAATAAGGATACTTCAGTATATGAATCCTTATTCTGCTACTTGCACATTTCAATGTGATGTCTCCGCCATTAGGTTCCGTATGTTGAATACGTAATAGAACACTCTTCCTATGCTTATTGTTACTGCAATTAATAACCAATTTTGATGCTGTTCCTCTAGGAAATCTTTTTCTTTTTAGTGTTATAGCAAATATCTAAATAAGATGATGATTAGACTCATAAGACAAAATAAGAGCTCTATCTGATATACATAACTCTAGAAGAGTTACAACAATTTTAATATTCTGAAATACATAACTTATTTACAATTCACATTCACGTGCTCTGAAAAATTCATTGATTTCTTTATTATGTTTTTTTGGCCGATTCCAAATTATCGTTCACACTGTCAACAACATAAATATGCATTGTAGCATTGTCGATCAACTGCATTGTTTATTTATTTATTTTCATAGTAAAATTTTTCGCAAACGCGTTTCGGGACCACATATATATATTTTCATGTCATTGACATTGGTACAGCTATTTTACATATTCAGTAAGGAGTAAGTACAATTTGAGATCTTGCCAATGTATTTACAAGAGCAAAAAGATAAAGTTGTTGATTCATGAAAAAATGTGTTAATCAAATAGTGGAGTAGGATTTAATTAATGTTTTTTTTTTATGGTGGGAAATTATTTATTTATTTATTTTATAATTTATGTACACACAAATACGAAGAAGAAGATAGGTATCTAAACATAAATTTTGTACAAAGGTACTGCTTATTTCGAAAAGAAATTTCTTCCAGCAGACCTGCGAAAGGAGAGATTAGAAAAGATGTAGACTGTAGTGTGTAGAAAATAAGCAAAGAAGAGTTTGTGAAATCTTAAATTAAACTTATAAATACTTATATAGCTATAAATACCTTACACTAAAAATAAATACATAATATATATATATAAATATAAATATATACATATACATATCATACAAGAGAGGAAAGATAGTGCTCTTTTACTTGAGTCTTAAAGAGTGAGATAGTTTTAAGATCACGAATGCTAGGCGGAAGAGAGTTCCACAACCTTACTGCATGGACAGAGAAAGAGTAGGAATAGTAGCTGGTTTTATGAGGAGGGGATTTAAGAAGGGATCTTAGATGTGATTTGCACGGTGCATCGCTAGGGCGCGCGTAAAAAAAACGGTCGCGCAGGTAGGAGGGATAAGATGGGTTGTGTAGGATGTTGAAGAGGAGACATAAAATCCGAGTGTTCCTGCGAAGACGGATAGGGAGCCACTTGAGTTCCTTGCGAAGATGAGAGACAAGATCATACTTTCGTAGACCAAAAACAAACCGAATGCATAAGTTTTGCAGTCGCTCAAGCTTGTTTAACAGCTCCTCAGTAGCATCCAGGTAGCAGGCATCGGCATAATCTATAATCGGCTGAATAAGTGTTTGGGCCAAAGAGATTTTCGTTTTCAAAGGCAAGAGACCCTGGAGGCATTTGAGTGAATGAAAGGCGAAATTTACCTTCCGACTGACTTCATTGACCTGCGCACGCCACGAAAGATTGGAATCAATAATGACACCCAGATCTTTTGCAGTTTCGGCGTAGTCAATACATACACCATCGAGAACTAAAGGCGGCAGAGAAGAAACTACAGCCGTATTGCGAACGAATCTACTGCCTATGATCATGGCCTGTGATTTAGTTGGATTGATCTGCAGACCAAAAGACTTAGCCCAAACGCTGATACAGGCTAGGTCATGATTCATAGCAGCAATAGCAGAATCCGCGTCAGCTACAGTAAAATGTCGGTAAAGCTGCAAGTCATCTGCGTAAAGATGAAAACTAGAAGAAATTACTCTGGTAACAAAATTAATGAAGATAGAAAAAAGAAGAGGAGAGAGAACGCTACCCTAAGGAACACCCTCAGTGAGACTACACCAGTCAGAGAACAACTCTTCAAGGCGGACACACTGAGAGCGACCCCGAAGATATGAATTGAACCAATTTAAGGTGGAAGAAGAGAAATTAATAGATTTAAGGATGCCGAGTAAGATGTCGAAATCCACTGAGTTAAAGGCGCTACTAAAGTCAAGCAGGACAAGGACTGTAAGGGACTTGTTCTCCATAGCCCAGCGGATATCGTCAGTTACTTTCAAAAGCGCACTTACAGTACCGTGACCCGCGCGAAAACCTGATTGGAAAGGAGAAATTATCGAGTTTGACGCTAAGAAAAGAGATAGCTGTCTATGAACTAAGTGCTCAAAAACTTTAGAAAGAAATGGGAGAATAGAAATAGGTCTAAAATGAGTTAATAAAGTGGGATTGTTAATTATTCAATGACTTCTCCCGCTTTTTCGTGTCAGGCTTTTACTGACTAAAACCCACTCCTGTTTCTTCTTTTCTTTTGTTACAGGGCCCTTGGGTTTACTTTCACTTAACCCATGGCCCCAGTAGGCTTCGACCCTGCTGGGACCTTACTATTTGCTGACATCTCCTTGAGGCGCGCCGTTGACGACTTGGGCTCGGTCCGGACGGTTACCAAATGATCGGACGGCGTGCTACCCATTGCTCGCCACCCGCAAGCCCACGCCTACCTAACGACTAACTTTCCATGTCTAGTGAGGACCTGCGTTATGCGGAAGGTAAGGACGCCGTGTTGTCTTTCTAGCCACTATTCAATTAATGTAAGTTTGAGTTTTGTTATGTATAGTTGTCCTTTTGTGCAATATTTCTATCGCAATAAGATTTACAATAAAAAATACCTTATTGAGGGTTCGGCTGTGTACAGAAGCTGTCCTGAAATGGGTAATATTCGAATAACTTCTCCTGCTCGAAGTTGAGTGGGAGGATAGGTCAGGTTTTTACTTACTAAAACCCACTTGCATTTTTTCGATTGCCCTCCTCGTTCCAGAGCCACGGTAACTCTTACGAACATTCCGATTATAATTTGGGTTTCTTCAAAACTAGAGTGAATAGGCTCTTAATACACTAGTGCGCTTCACCATCAACGATTGTACTCGTATCACCGCTTACCATTAGGTGGTATCGTAGTGAAGCACTAGTTTATTTCATAAAAAAAAAACATTCCTGCTACTACTTTTGAATTTTTACTTGCTAGATCGTGAAGGAATTTATTTCAAAATTATGCATTGTGAAATAGGACAATGCTCATTGCAGTGTCCAGCTTGGGCCATTGTGTGTGCACCATAGAAATGTATGCCTTTGGCGTAGTTATATGTCGAAAGGTACATATATCGTGTTTATATTGACTGTATATTGGGGTTAGTGGCAGTGTATAAACGAGATCTTGTCATTATACGGGATTCTATGTAGGTTGATGCACCTACTACAAGAGTGAGGTGGTCAGCTTATCAAGTCTAAGCGGTGAACCGCATATTAGACGTTTTGTTACAAGTTGCGGGATTGTTTCAAAGAGATACCGCGGCCCTAGAACGCAAACGGCAACTGAGGCAACACAGCTCCGACTGCCTGGCCAAAGGGGCACCGTGTTATTCAGTTACTGGGTTGTGAAGGTCTGAGAGGCAGTCGTTTTATGAAAAACACTCAGCTGCATCTACATACATAGATTGAAAACAGGCTCCAACATGGTTGAGAAAAGGAGAGGTGGAATGATATCTTTTTTCTTGAATGGTTTCTGTCTGTAGCGTAGGAAGACCAGAAAAGCCTTTAGTTTATTTTTTAGGCCTATCAAATAGCAAGCCTACATAAGGTTTAACAGTGCCTTTTTAAAGCATACTCCTCGATAACGGCTGAGTTTATAGATTTGAAAATAAAATATATTTATTATAGATTCATATAATAATGACATTATGAATATATTTTTTCGTATAACTAATACTATTCACTTCTTAATTCTTTATTGTACACAAAACATACATAATACACGGTGATACAATACAGTTTACTACTACACACACACACACACACACACACACACACACACACAGTATACTATTATAAAAAAAAATAAACAACATGTTTTTTTTTAATTGATATAAACCAGTGCTTGACGGCGATCCCACCTGATGGTAAGTAGTAATGCAATCGTAGATGGTGAGGCGCATTAATTTATTGAGAGCCTATTCACTCTAGCCTTGAAGAGACCCAAATTATAATCGGACGGGAAAACCGCAGCAGGCAAATTATTCCAGTCCCTTGATGTACGCGGTATAAACGACGAGGCGAAACGCTTGGTCCGGACCGTAGAGGTTTCAACAACGTAAGGGTAGATACTGGCCGTTCGTCGGCTTGTCCGATGGTAGAAATGAGTTAGTGGAATCAAGTTATGCAATTCCTGCGCACGTTCTCCAAAATGCATCCTGTAAAACACCGAAAGGCTGGCTACCCTACGCCTGTGCTCAAGATTTTGTAGATTGGAATTAACCAGATCTGGATCACCATTTAGCCTCTTCACCGAGCCCAAAGCTGCCAGGTGGCATTTTGCAGCACCAGCCCATATGTGGCTGCAGTACTCCACACACGAACGGACCTGTGCTTTGTATAACATTAAAAGCTGTCCCTGGTGTGGAGTACCGCCGGACCTTTGCAAGTACGCCGAGTTTCCTAGCAGCTACCTTGGCTTTGGACTCAATGAACCTCCCAAAGTTAAGGTCTGAGGAAATTTCAACTCCTAAGAGCTGAAGGCGGTCGGTGTACTCCAGGGATATATTCTGAAAAGCAGTAGCCAAAGTGAACGGGCTCCTTTTAGCGGTGAACCGACACGCTTGTGTTTTGGCGGCGTTGACTCCCACCAGATTGGCTTCACCCCACTTGGAGACTGCCTGAAGTGAGACATTCGTACGCTCTACCATAGCCTCTCTTTCGGACCAGATTAGCTCCTTACTGGCTCGAGTACCTGGCAGGTATCTCTCTACAACTGTGCTATCATCTGCATACCCATAGATACCGGGCATCAGCAGATCGTTGATATGCAGCAGGAAGAGAGTTGCAGAGAGAACTGACCCCTGAGGAACTCCGGCATTAGTTGTCATGGGCTCTGATGAGCATCCATCGACAACAACTCGAAGAGAACGTTCATTCAGGAAGTCTTTTACCCAGTTAATCAGGCCAGGGGAAATGCCGTACGCTGAAAGCTTACTCAAAAGACTAGCGTGCCATACCTTGTCGAAGGCCTTCGAGACGTCTAAGGAAACAGCAATCGCTTCCCCATTCCTCTCGAGGGTCTCGCCCCACAGGTGGGTGGCATAAACTAGGAGGTCCCCAGTAGATTTATAGTAGATTGCGGCGAAACCCTTACTGTCGGTCACTGAGGAGATCGTTACCTACCAGGTATGCCAAGAGGCGCGAGTTCAACACACGCTCCATAATCTTGCAGAGTATGGAGGTTATTGAAATCGGCCGATAGTTGGTAGGATCGGCACGACTGCCCTTTTTGGGCACGGGTTGCACTTTGGCAAGCTTCCAGGACTTGGGCACTATACCAGTCCCAAATGAAAGGCGATACAAACGCGTTAATACAGAAGACAACTCGGGTGCACAAGCCTTGAGAACAATCGCTGGTATACCATCTGGCCCACTAGCTTTATTCACGTCAAGACGACACATTGCTCTCAGAACCTCTTTGTTCCTTATGCGGACCTCGGGCATCGAAGTATCGCAGTGAGGCAGAGTCGGTGGATTAGCACTACCAGTGTCAAGACGAGAATTATGGGCGAAGAGAGATGCAAAGAGACCCGCTTTCTCTCTCGCCGTATGAGCCAGTGTTCCATCAGGTCTAACTGATATTTCTTCGCTTGTTTTCCTTACTCCTTTCTCTTTGATCTTTAGAAATATGTTTACACAAAAAATTGCTGGTTTAGTGTCTTTCAGAATGTACATACTACATGTAAATCAATCAATATTTCACGACGAACCTACCTATGTGTTATGTTGTATATAAAAAAAAAACATTCTAATGTTTTTATAGTATTTGAGAGCAAATGTCATCGAGTCAGTCTTCTCGTCAAGCTTCATTGAGGTAGTCAAGTACTATATTAGCATTCTCAGTTCTATTTTATCGAGATCGCATCTGTTTCAATGATTCCAGAAATAGTCCAGTAGGTTGTGTGGACACTTGAGATTCAAAACTACACCAATTTTACATCACAGTATCTACTTATAAGAAAACAAGTTGAGAAAATTTAAAACAGCATTTGAATTTTACTCGAAAAAATCCATATCCAATAATCAATGAAATATATAATCAATTGAAGAGTGTGGTGACAGTGAACAAACATAGTACGTAAGATTACGAGTATGGGTGATTACTGACTGGCGGTATTCTTTTTATAGGTTTCAATAAAGTCACAGACATTGTGTCTACGACCTAACACAATTGAATGTCACTGTGTCCAATACAGCTCGATACACTGCACCGGCGAGGTACTAGGGATTGATATAAATAAATTGATAGTAATAAATATACAAGAAAAGGTACCAGAATGGTGACATTCAATGATAGGATATAAGTATGTCCTATAGAGAGCTTTGACAGTGCTATTTGTATTACCTAGCCCCCGAGGACTTTGGTGCCTTTTAGCCCCATCGACCGATGGGGCTAAAAGGTTCTGGGGCGGCGACTGAGTACCGGAAGACGCCGCAACTTTGGAATGCCTTCCACAAGGTGGACCGATAACCTGGTGAGTGTCGCAAGAATCCGATGGATGCAAGGACATATCTTTCATTATGACCGGTCGTTATGGCGATACCTGCGGAAGGTATACCTCCAGAATTGGATGTCTTACGGCTGAAATGATGGTGATGACTGTTTTGTGCTATTTACAAAATTAGCCAGTCAACCTAAAGGTTTGACCAACCTTGTATGTACCTGTTTTTGACCGTTAGGAACTAAAACTTTGGACATTAATATATTAATTAACTTTCTACCTAAGTCTTCCACTTCAGAAGCTACTTTCAATTTAAGTGTATATCTTTAGTGTTATTGTATTTCTTGTCTCAGATAGTTTTATAAAATGGTCGCCAAGAAACCAAATCGAGATGAACTAAATAAGTGACAAGTGAGACCATATCCGAGACCCCGAAGTAACCATAGGTTTATCGTGTTTGCATTATTTCACGGTTGACTGATCGCCCAGATCTGCGTGCAAATGTGACATGAATATTTTATCACGTCGAATTTGCAAACAAAATATAGGTAAAGGTTGTCTTACACCGGAATCAGTGCAATTTTAAATGAAAAAAAAAAAATTAAACCTTAATACACCCTACCTATTATTATATTCCTACAAATTTTAAAATAAAGTCTTCTCACCGCATCTATACAGACGCGATTTTCGCGATAAACTCAAAATATAGGTGGGTTGACATCCCACCTATACGCACAAAACGATTTGGGAACACATTCATTGTGTGTAATGCTAAGGAGTAGATGAATTCCTTGCCGGAATCTGTGTTTCCTGCTGGCTATAACCCGGGAGTCTTTAAGTCAAGTGTGAATAGGTTACTTCTAGGTAAGCGCGCTCCATTTTCGACCGCATCGTCGCTTTCCATCAAGTGAGATAGCGGTCAAGCGCGAACCTATCAATAATAAAAAAAACAATGATCGGATTTTTAAGCAGTTTACACCAATAAACAAAGTTATTCATGAGGAAGGTTTAAGTGCGTACATGTGTACTATAATAAAGAAAATCTAAGAATTAAAAAAAAAAATTACCTGCAGTTGAAGCTGGGTCGGGTCGCTAGCATTAGTATCTATAATGCCATATTACATTACAGAAACTGAAATACACACAACAATTATTGAGGAAAAATTGTATCAAATTGTATTATCTTTAATTCGTTAAAGTTTTTTACGAAAATGAGAGCTTTTGTTTGTAATAGACTAATAGTCATGACATATATTTTTATTGTGCACTTACTTTAGGTGTAATAGACAAAGTTTATTTATTTTTTTATTTAATCTCCATGAAACTAAAGGTACAAAGGCGGGCTTAATGCTTTAGGCATGCCCTACCAGTCAAACTAGGGTGGCAGGTGAATGTTTCTACCTTTTATCCATTTAGTTGACAAAAGCTAACGCTCACTAATTTACTTTTTCTTTATATAAAATATAATAATATTTCACAACGCCCAACAAGCTAAGCAGAACTTGTGTTATGAGTACTAGAAAACTGATAAACATATTTATATATTTCTAAATACATACATATATAGATAAATTACACCCAGACTCAGAAACATTTGGCCTGGGTGGAAATCGAACCCACGACCTCCGGCATAGCAGTCAGGGCCTGTCTTTGTTTGAAAATCACAAAACACTATTTCAGCGTCTAATGAGCAAGCAGTCAGTTCATCCGACTGCTTATGACCGTTGCTCAAAAGAAGGAAAATTCAATCAGCCGTGCATAACCACCTTTATCAGTTTACATTGACAAAATGCAAACGATGCTGTGTTGTTTTTTTGTCAGACAGTTTATGCGTAGCACAGTCATCGGTACAAATGAATTCGTTGAAATTTATGTATGGGTAATACACATGAATTTATGTATGGCAATAAAAAGCAAACGTAACTACATTAACAGTGTTGTATAATTTTATTGGAGGAATATAATTTATCGTGTCTTTGTGTATAAATAGGTACCTATATTAAAAATATCTAGATAAAACACTTTTTGCAAAAAATAATAATAACCGACTTTACTACAAAAAACTACTAAAACGTTTACAATAACTTTAATTTCGGAAGTCGGTGCTTTTTGGTATTGATTGTTTCTTATTTAACATCGACTTCTGAAATTATAGCACAAATATAGGAAAAAATCTGAAAACTGTAAATTTGTAGTTACGTCACAAAAAAACAAACTTTCTTGCGAATCGGAAAAATCTAATAAATAACATTTGCTGCCTATACATTAAATACTCACTTATTACTTATTATACTTAATAATATAATATATACCTATATTTTATATATTGATCTTACACCTGACGAAATTGATTCGAATCCGTACACTCGGTACATTCAAAGTAAGATCGTCACCAGCGTCAGGCAACTGCTATGTCATCTGGAATCTACGTTAAGCTGAACTGAACTCGTTCGGCGAAGCCGTGAGACACACAATGTTATTATTTTTTATTTAAGTTTCTTTTCTTTCTAAGTAACTTAAGAATTCCATGAAGTATAAAGCGATTTCACATGGCTCTATTAGGCTTCATCTCTAAGTAACGGAGGCAAGCCAATCAGTTCTCACATCACAATACCAGCGCAGTGCTATTTAATACCCAGATTTTTCTTAGATTAAAACCTTGATAATGTTTGTTCAGATGGGTATTGCGACCATTATATTATACTATATGCAGACTAGTGGTCCCGGTAGATGCTGTCCTAATCTGGGTTTTCGTCAGACTAAAAATTGACAACCGGATTGCAGCGGGTTCAATTTTATTTTCAATCCATACAGGGCCAACCCAAATACACACACAAAATTTCATTCAAATCGGTCAAACCGTTTACGTGTAGTTAGGTGACAAACACACGTACAGAAGAATTATATATATATATATAGATTTGATGACGATTAATAAATCTTTTAATTGCTTAATCCGCCAACACAGTAACTACCCAATTCGTAGTAGGTACTAAAATATATAAAGCAAAATAGATAAGCGGACATTTATCAAAAAGCGTTGTTATGTCTTTGTATCGGGTAAACGGAGATTATTCCAAATATAAGAAATGGTCAAGAAATAATATATTTCGATTTTTGCGGGTAAACTGAATTTCGTTGTGGCTGTACAATGACCTTAATCGATTAAGTACCTATTGTCGGCGGAGCAAAGGGTCGAAGAGAGAACTTTAGTGGGCGGCTGATCCCGACAGATCACGTAGTTATGATTAAAGGTTAACGTTGAACGGGTGGTTTGTTTGTCACAACTCACGCGGTGGTGAAAAGTTTTGCTTACGGGGCTTACACGTGTTGTATTACCGAGTTAATCTCTGGCTCACGTTAAGTGCTTAGCTAGTTGTCAGAGGACGACTTTGGGCGCAAATTGACGCCACGTTTCTCAACGTCACAGTGTTTGTGAAAGCTTATGCAGATAAATGGCGGCACGTGGCCGATCGATTTGAACTGTGTGCTGTTGTCTGGTGTTTGATATATTCGGAGGTGAAGCCAGCTGCAGTAAGCTGTTGACTGGATTGCTATTATGCCGTCGTAAGTAAAAAGGGCACAACCAACATTTTTTTTAAATCGAAAAAAAAATTGTTGTGCCCTTTTTAATTACGACGGCAGTATTAGTTTCGCTTGATCAAAGAAGCATCATGTAGCAGGTTATCGGTATTTTAATTACTGAGTCGATTGCTGTGATTGGTTGTAATTTTAACCGTAGCAGCGGCCTTGCGGACGGCGAGCAATGGGTAGCTCGCCATATCAGCTACTGGGGCCATGAGTGATGCGAAAGAGATCCCTGGGGCACTAGAACAATAGCAAAGAAGGAACAGGAGTGGGTTTTTAGTCAGTAAAAGTCTGGGATGTCATTAGATTATTTTCGCACCCAAAAAAAAAGTTGAGTTAAGAAAAAAGAATTGGAAATTGGAAAGAAAAGACGATACAGAGATTGGAAACGAGATAGGAATAATGAGTAACGGAGTTTTTTTTTAATCGGTATAAACTAGTGCTTGACTGCGATCCCACCTGATGGTAAGCAGTGACGCAATCGTTGATGGTGAGGCGCACTAGTTTGTATTGGAATACTGAAACTCGTTTATGTTCAGCATAACTATCACAATAAAAAACTGTTTGATCTCCGATAAATATAGGTATCACCGATAAATCTAATTTCAATAACATCAACAAATCGTTTGTATTATAATACTAAATCAATATTATGTAAATATTATTATGTCTGGATCAGATTGTGTTACATAAAATAGATTGACTATGGCAATATTCAAAAGAAATTGTGGTTAGAATCGAATTATATTACAATCATTCCAATTGAGATCAATATCAAGTGAGCATGAATCAAAGAAACTAAGCTTATTTGACTTTAATGTGTAGATATAATACGTATAGAGTTATATTTTCAGAAAAGTTACAGATAGCATATACATTATTCGCTAGAAAAGAAATTTTTTTTTGTTAATCGATGATTATTGCATCAAGTTTAGATACCGGCACGGATCTTGAGCGCTGACTTCTACAGTTCTTCTTGCGCAGAAGCATGCAGAAGTGAAATATCGGGTCTCTATAGTGATATGAAGAGAGATGCGAGGGCGGGGATTGAAATCCTTGTACAGTGATTGGCTCGCTAATATTGTACGATGCGTAAAACGATCTCCGCTCTTTCACCGAGTGCTCAAGATTTGTGCCACTATCTGAAATAATTAAAAAATCTTGAATAAAAAAAAAATGTTTTTTTATTTTCGCTAATCGGCGCTGCTGAAAACATAGTAGATTCTAGCTGTCGCCCGCGGTTTTACACGCGTCTTTGGTTACTACTCCACTCTTATCGGTCGTAGCGTAATATAATAGCGCCTATAGACTCTTTCGACAAATGGGCTATCCGAAATTAATAACTAATATTTAAATTCGAAAGACTACTTCCTAAGATTAGTGCTTTACAAACAAACAAATCTGCAGCTTTGTAATATTAATATTGATTGAATTTGCATATGCTATATATGTTTATTCATTCGGTCATTATGAACAAAACTTACATAGGTAATTAAATAACCGGGCTATCTAAAAAGGTAAAACCGTAAATATTCGTTGACATTATTGTTTTTTACGGACATTGTACTTAACACTCGTACTTTCAGTACAAACCTTGATTTGCGACATAAATGAAAGAAAACGGTAGCTATACAATAGGTACAAGTACTTAAGAAGTAGGGATCTGTATATAAGAGCACATCGTTCAATTAGGAGAGTCGCAGAAGTTTTCTTATAAAAGTAGATTGTTACTATATTTTCACGACAAACAACATGAAGCTTGTCGTATAAACAAAGAAAAAAATCGTTCCATCTGCTAGATTTGGGAGCAATCGTTCGTACTAAGAGATTGTTTCTTTGTTGGCTGAGAAAGTAATGAGAAAAACTGAATGAATACATGAAATGTTTCAAATTAATTAACAGAAACAAAACAAGTCGTCATACGAGATTCATTCTTGGACAAAATAAAACCCTTTGGCGTAGTTATCATACAACATATGTACCCGCTGTTCAGTAAAGTGTTTTTCCTTATTGAACTGGAAGTAGAAGGAAAATATAGCCTTAATACATCAGTCGCTTATCTGTCTATATATAAAAGGCAAAGTCCTGATTCGTTCACTGACTCATCAACGCCCACCCAAGCCCTTGGACCTAAAACGCTGATATTTTACACCTCGTAATAAGAATAAGAACCGATTTTCCGAAACACACTCCCTAAAGGGCTAAAACGGGGGTCCTAAGTTTGTACAGAGAAACCTACTTTTACGCAGGCGAAGCCGCTGACAGCAGCTAGTCGCTACATATTATAAAGCACAGTTTTCGCTTGCGTCTGTTTTTAGGTTAACCTCGGAAGTTACCGAAGAATTTCCATTACTACACTTAAGTTGACACAAATGTGTTTTTCCGGGAAGCGTTTCTAAGTAAGCAAGCATAAGTTTGTGCATTACAGCCTGAATTAATCCATTTTCCAAACCCCTCAGATAGGCCGCATGGCTGATCGGGATTATCCCATTTACGGTTACAACCGTAGAGATTTTAATTTTGGATGACACAGTCTCTCGTGTGGTTGCATAATCAGACAATCCGATGATATTATTTCAGACTAGCTTTTGCTAGCGGCTTCGCCCACGTGTGAGTAGAAAATGGTCCCAAGAGAATTTACTCCTGGGATAAAAAGCTATGCTATGTTCTATTTCAGGACATGGTCTTCCCATGTGCCAAATGTCATCCAAACCCATAGTTATCAGAGCGTGAAGAAGTAACAAACATAGGTACAGTCGCTGATCTTCTACTTGAATAAAACTCTTGGGAGGCTATCACGTTTTACTTATATATTATTCTTCAGGATTCGATATTAGCTCATCGCGCTACAATGGCTATATTCGAACTGCCAAAACTACACATCTTTGTTCTACTCAATTTTTAAACCTATTCTAGAACTGCGAAATCCTAATAGTAGGTATATTTTAAAAAACCTAACTCATGCGATCTCCTTTCGATATCACAGTACACATACACTTACAAACTTTCGCCTTTATAATATAGGATTCGAAATATATATCCATATATCGCTGGGTGCGAGAGCTATCGGCCTCACCAATATTGTGTCTCCTTGAGTGCACAGGCGTCACCGAAATACGCATGCAAACAATAGGATAAGTGAATTTCCTCCTTCTCTCGTTCCACAAAAGCTAGTATCAGACTTTGCTCTAGCAGGAAGTCATCGACCGTAAGGGCCCAGCAGGGCCGAAGCCTACTGGGGGCATGGGTGATGCGAAAGAGAACCCCGGGGCCCTGGAACGAAAGCAAAGAAGGAATAGGTGTGGGTTCTAGTCAGTAAAAGTCTGACACGACCTCTCGCCCGCCCAAGGGCGGGAAATGTCATTAAAGGATATACACCTAAAAAAAGGCAATTAAAAGAACATAGGTTTTACTCAGTAAAAGTCTGACACGACCTTTCCCACCACCCTAAGGGCTATATTTCACAGGGTGTCATGGCGGCGCGACCAGTCGCCGCTACCAAAAAAAACATCTACGGTTTGCTGACATCTCCTTGAGGCGCGCGTGGAACACTACGCGCTGTCGACGACTTGTTATTAGCCGTTTGCATTTTAGGACCACGGTAACTTTTTCAATCGTTCTTGCTGCTAGGCCCCTTCAGTTTTACTGACATCTCTTTGAGGCGCGCGTGGAACATTACGCGCTGTGCACTTGGGTTTGATCCTTACCGAACAGCAAGCTAGTATTAAATACCTACGTCTAAAAATATGTACTACGAGAAAATAGATTTTTCCATACAAACTTTGGACCCTTGTTTTATGCCCTCAGGGGAAGAGTTTCGTAAAACCCGTTCTTGGCGGAGGTCTATACCCTATAAGGAACCTACCAGCCAAATTTTAAGTTTGTGGGTGTTATAGTTTCTGTGATTTCGTGATTAATCAGTGAGTGGTATTCGCTTTTATATATATAGATGTAGATATATTTTAATTCATGTTACACAATTGTGTTTTCATGCAATAAGCCATATAAATCATGACTAATAAAATTATATGATAGTGCGTGCGCTAAGGTTGGGGTTATTGTTAATGTTTACTTTTACGATCAGCTGTGTCATTCTTATTGATTTACGTTTATACGGTTTGTGTAGTCGCTATATCAGCGGTTTCTGTCTGTTTTAAGGAAATACTTGTTAGAAATCATTCTGATAGACATAATCTAATTCGTACTATCCATATACGTCAGTAATATTTTTAGAGGTAAGCGGAACAGAGTATCGAGTCCCGTAAACCTTTGAAAAGGGAGGATCCTCCGACTAGACGCATGTTTTATCTGATGAGGGCAACTGCCCGAGATATGATTTCGGATTGTTGTATTATTTTCAAATCGCGCGGAGAACTCTAATTACATCACTTCCCTGCGGAGGTCGGAAATCGATGGTTTTTGATGCATCATGATGCTTGCTTCTCAATGAGTCGGAACTGTCTCGCGTTTTGCGTTTTGTATTGCGCGATGCAGTGTTTTGTAGTTTAGTTCATATGTGGCGCTATAGATGTCGCTACATATTAATTTAAAGTGGAAAATCCCTTCCCTTCTCACTCTCTGGGAGGAGCGAGGCGACGTGACTGACTTTCACTGACTAAAACTCACCTGTATTCCTTCAATGGCCCTTTGCGTTCCAAGGGCGCACTGACTCTTTCAAATATCCCCGCAGTTCTTGCAGGCATCGGCCCTACTAGGCTCCATTAGTTTTTCAAATATCTTTTTGAGGCGTACGTGTAACACAACGCACCCTCGACTCGGGCTTGGCCTTAACCGGACGACCAGACGGCGAGCTACTCATTGCTCGTCACTTTTAGAGCATATTTGCAAGTTTATCAGTGGAATTTGTAATCTTGTTGTTGACAGCAGGTGGTTGCTGCTTTTTGCTTTCATTCAGGAACATTCTCATTAGCTCAAGAAATCTTCTGTTCCAATATTCTGCAACTTGCCTGCTGCGGTCTTCCCGTCCAACTATAATTTAGGTGCCTTCAAGGCTAGAGTGAATAGGCTCTTAATAAACTAGTGCGCCTCACCATCAATGATTGCATCACTGCTTACCATCAGGTGGGATCGTAATCAAGAAATGGTTTATAACAATAAAAAAAAACTCAATAAATGTTTAAAAATGCTCTCTTTTCCGTCACAACAGTTATGGCATTATTTCTTATTTTAGTCGTTAACTGTTTGTTTTGCAAAGAATTAACCATTTACGAACATTCAGAACATTCAGAAACGAAAAAAAATAATATCAAGACTTTCCCAACAGCATAGATTACAATAATTTATTATAAGGATCCCACAAAACACTGTTGCGCCCAAAGCTTAGCAAAGACAGGTGAACTCACTTCCGTAAAACAGGGTTTATGACGTCATAAACCCATGACACCACCGTAGGGTCGGTATAGACACTTTATTTACGTCGTTCAGGAACTAAGATAGGTTTGTTTCCGAATAGAAATGGCTAAAAGGTTATCTCGGCTGTCAAAGTTGGGTTCCTCGTTTACAACAACAAACATACTAGTAATTATGTTTTTGTTGTTGCCATATGTATGTACACATAAATTTGGGATGAAATTACATGACCCGTTATACTATAATAGCAATAGTTTCGTTTATTTTTCCTCACAAAACATGACCTTATGATTATACATAATTCTATTAACTCAAATAACATAAAGGAACCTTTTTTCAGTCAAGTGAATGTGTAGAGCCGGTGTCTGTTACAGGTGTTAACCTGTATTCCAAATCACCAGGTCCTCGCCCCACGAGTAAACAGGGATGACACATGAATACTATTATGCTGGTCCAGCTCCACTACCACCGGGGTGTACAAATTGATTAGTTTTGAAACTATTATTATTATTATTCTTTAATGGTTTTTTTTTAAATCTGTAAAATATTATTGTTGTTATTTAGTATTGTATAATGTAGAAGCATTTTTTTTTCAAAGTTTGTAAATGTGAGTACCATGGAGCTATTTTATGGTTTTTAGGTTATTATTGGTCCTGTTTGGCATAAATGAGCATGGCAGTTGAGAGTTTGTCATGCTCACTCAAATGTCTCACTGATGGTGGCGCGTGTGTTGGATCATTCGGTTCCCTTTAAAATGGTTGAGCTGAGTGGTACTAATATTCGCGTCAGGTCCGTGAACGGGCGCTGTCAGTTGAGACTGGTCATCTCTTAGCTGCCAGTTGCTATTTTAATATCTATATTTAGTTTTTATTTTTACTTTATTGACATTGTTCTCACATGATAGCGACAAGAAACATGTAACAGAGATATTTGTAATTGCAAAATACGATTGAAAAGAGTGTTTATGGAGTTTCTTGCACATTCTTCTCCATAGAGATCTACGCTTTGGAATGTGCAATTAGCATCATTTTTTCTGACTGACTGACTTCTTGACATTTCAAAAGTGCCTGTAAATGGTTTATTTGAAATAAATGCTTTGAATTTGAATTTGAATTTGAATTATTAATATATAGTAAAACGGATAGAATTTATTGATCATAATCTCTTGAATTGATAAGTAGATTCAGCAAAAACGAAAATGCCACTTAGTTCCAGGTGATTTAGCGAATCTACAGTGAATAGTGGTATGTGAGTGCACGATGGTGTGACGGCGTGTGTGTGTGATGTCAAGTATGTAAGTTTATACCAATACTTGGGCTTTAACTTTGGAACAACTAATTCAGTTTCAAAGATGATGATGTATGTTCAAAATTTATTGGAACTCATTTTAATACAGATAAAAATGATACTCATGAAAGCCATAAACCCATTATTGTTATAGTAGTCTCAGGAACTTTGTTATTAAGTTAGATATTTTGGATCAGCAGGTTGATTCGAAAGGGTTACCGTTTGTGAGTCACCCTTACAAAAGGCAACTGAAGGAATACAAGTAGGTTTTGGTCAGTCAAAGTCGGACCTTCTTACACGCTTATGCTTATGACACATTGTTTCCACGGTAGAACTCATATTAAAAAATAATGCGAGTTTTCTTCGATTTCATACGAAAATGGTTATAAGTACTGCGATATTACATAAAATACAAAACCTAAAGAAACCAATAAATATTTATATTTCGGTACCGGTAACCTTTCGAATACCGTAATTAGAAACACAATAGAAAGACAATGAGAGAGTTCGCTTGGGGTTTACTGAATTAATATAAAGTTTATTTGAACTTATAAATCAAAGTTAATTCAAAGATATAACACTTCAAAGCAACCCGTGTTCAAAAACGGCAATTTTATAGGTAAAGACCTATTATTACATCTAAAACAAATGGCGTCTAAGTTGGACAAGCGATTTGGTTTAACTGTTACTGGAAAGACTATTAGGCAACAAATCATCCAAAATGAGTTAATATTGAAGTACTTATAATTTTTTCTTCGAGAGAAGCGCTTCCGAAGTCTGGCTCCCATGAATCGGATTGGGGCTGCCCTCAAGCGGCTTCTGCCAAACCTGTGGGGTCCAGACGCTTCCTGCCGGAGGCTCTACGCGGGAATCGTTCGGTCCATGGCCCTTTATGGCGCACCGGTGTGGGCGCCGGCGTTGCAGAAGCAGCCAGTGACCCGGCTGAACGCATGCCTGAGGGTCATGGCTATACGGATGGTGCGGGAATACCGGACGATTTCCCGCTAAGCGGTGAGCCTCCTTCCTGGCCTGCCACCATGGGATTTGGAGGCAACAGTCCTTGCACGCATGCACGATTTGCGCGTGGAGATGCAACGCCGGGGCGAAAGTCCGCTGCCGCGACAAGTTGCGGCATGGCAGACAGAGCTCCGGCGAGATCTCATATCGCTCGCCTCCTTCTGCGAAGCAGTAATGCTAGCAAAGGAGGTTGCCGATCGCGTGAGGCAACGGTTCTCACGCCCCAAGCGCCGCCGGGATTCCGATCGCGATTTCCGACCACCATAGGCGCGGGCTTGCGGACGGTGAACAATAGGTAGCTCGCCGTCCGACAGTCCGGTAACCGTCCGGACCAAGCCCAAGTCGTCGACGGTGCGTTCCACGCGCGCCTCAAGGAGATGTCAACAAACCGTAGGGGCCCAGCAGGATGAAGCCTACTGGGGCCAAGGGTCTGATTCTGAAGGGAAGACTCGGCCCTGGTACGAAAGGCAACGAAGGAGCAGGAGTGAGTCTGTAAAAGTCTGACACTATCGCTCGCTCCGCCCAAGAGCGCGATTTGTCATTAGATGATTTTCCAACCTAAAAAAAAGTACCTACAATTTGCAAAGTTTGTGTTAGATATGTATGTAGCATAATCAACCTGTGTTGGATGCTGGATATCCATCATGTCTTTGAAATTGGTTCTAGGATATGTAGGTTTCCTTATGATGTTTTCCTATACTGTTCACGACTGCTCTCAAACGGTAAGGGGAACAACATGTATTAGATATAGGTATTATGTGAGTAAACAAAAAATTTTTGTGTCAACCATTTAGACAATGTTTGGTTTAAGTCAATCAGGCATGAAAAGAATTCAATGCTCGTTTGTACTAACCCCAAGCCGTATAACTGTTGTTATTACCATTTTGTCATTCGACAAAATAAAGGCTATTGAATAAAGGTGTGACATCCCTATTTTATAGAAATTCGCGGTTACAGCATTTTTGTTGTTATTAGAATTCCAATTATATCAATCTACCTTCAATATTTTATCTTTATTAATTTATATTATGTTTTAATCTATTTGTAATTTTAATTTTGTTAACTTAGTTGTTTAAATTGTTTTTGCCCATGCTGTGGTCTCCTATAAGTGAAGGAGTACACCAAAATGATATCGGAACTGCTAATTTTAAGATACGTATTGTGTACATTCCTTGTTGGAGACCCTAAATAAATATTTTTTAGAAACGACACTACAATTCGACCTTTGTCGCATTGTAGTGTTCAGTCCATGTAGTTTAGCCTAAAACATTGTCTAGTATTATCCTTTACTTTGTAAGTGTGCTTTGCCAAATTTTATTCAACGTTGTTTGTTTGTGATCCTTGCCGTCGACAGTTTTACGTCTTCATATTAACGATACGATCTTTCTTGTGGCTCCAATAACTGTATAAGATATGTGTTTTTGTGGAAGTTGGATTGGTTACACGGTTCGTGTGCGTTTAATTGGAAACTGTGTATATTTGTAATACCTTGGTGCACTGGTGGTCTGTAAGAGCTAGATGTGCTGCAAGTTTTAAATTAGGTTTTTTTTTGGATTAACATATCCAGCAAATTTTTTTTTTTGGACTTCTGGGGCGTGCGAGCAAGAAAGAGGTTTGGAGCTATACAAGTATATATCCTGTATGTATAGCTCCATCCCTTTAACAGTTCAGTTTAGGTCGTCAAATGGATCGCTTTAAGAGGTCGTGGTAGGGCCTCTGGTCCCAATAAAAAATCTAGGACAAAAACTGGTTGGAAACCACTGCTATATACAAATCGGAGATTTCATTTCAGATTAAGTTTATAAAGAAGTTTTTATAGCTTTCTAAAAATAGTGGTGATGGTGATAAATAATAATAATATTCCACAACTATCACACAACGCCGTTTAGTTCCAAGCTAAGCAGAGCTTGTGTTATGGATACTAGACAACTGATAAACATACTTATATATTTTTAAATACATATAATATGGTTTATAATTTGGATAAATTACACCCAGACACAGAAAAAATGGTCGTGCTCATCACTCAAAGATTTTTCCTGGGTGGGAATCGAACCCACGTCCTCCGGCAAAGCAGTTAGGGCTAGTAACCACTAGACCAACAGGGCAGTCATGGTGAGTGAGTTTAAGAAGTGATTATGAAAGAAGAGTGAATGACAGTAAGACGTTGTCAAAGGAACTGGAAGAAGATTACGTGTTGTCCCAACTCTAAGTCACTTAGCCAGAAAGATGATAATAAATAAAATCCTGTTTATTGATAGTGAGGTAAAAAACGTTGTCAGGGCTTTATAGTCTTGAATGATTGACCCCTATTTACAAATCTATGACGTCTGTACTTTCAAGAGCACATATTTAAGAAATCGTGTCGGACCTAAGTTAACCCTTCATGCAAATATCCCCGATCTTATACCCAGAGGTCCGACAGATGAGAAGGTCAAACGGTCCTTGATCTGCTTGAAATATTGATATTACCTGAATTTAAGAGCTAGACCTATCGATATCGTATACCTTCTTGTTATTGAAGTTAGGTATATTTTACGTAAGATTTCTTCTCATGTAAAGGTTAGGTTAGGTTCCGTACCTAAGTCGGCGAAAACGGAACCCTTATAGGATCATTTTGTTGTTCGTCTATCTGTCTGTCTTTCTATCTGCCCATTCATCCGTCTGTACATCTGTCCTTCTGTCAAGTCAACTCATGCAGGTATAAGGCTGAAATAAATACCAAATACTCAAGTCGGCTACTCCAAGTAGCAGTGAAAAAATCAAGCTACGAAGTCAACACAATCTAAAGGTGAGGCTGTTTATGCTCCGTTCAGGAGCATATTTTGACACTCGCTAGGAAATTAAAACCTATAGGGTGCTTTCCATTGACTTAGAATCTTGAAATTTGGCGTGAAGCAAGGTCTTATAGCACAAGTATAGGAAAAAATCTGAAAACTGTTAATTTGCAGTTAGATCAAAAAAAGATTATTTTTTTTGTGATTCAGAAAATTCTCTGAGACTCTATTTGGAGTTTTAATTATTTAAATTTAAAGACAATTTCACGAAGGTGTAGATATTTCATTCGTTTCTCACTGTCTACATCATTTTCAATGTACGTGATCATTTATCTCAATATGCTTATTCCTGCTTAATACTGTAAGAAAACACGAGCAAAAATATATTTTTCAGTTCCGTCCTCTTTCCGGGCAAAGACTTTTCTCTACTCCTTTCATCTCACGTCAGACCGCGCTTCCTTCCAGTTCTGACAAAACCTGTTCAGTTTGTCCCGACATATCCTTCGTGGTCTACCGTGACCTAGTCTCACTGTCTAAAGGCACGTAAGTGCTAATATGGCAGAAGGACAAGCAAGCGGCAGACATGTCCTGCCCAGTCCCATTTAAGTTGGGCAGCCTTACTTCGCTTCATTGCTCGTTTTGAACATTGTGTTTGGGCTTTTGGACTACAACACGGGGAACATAAATACACAATACACAGTCCAATTCTATTATTGTAGTGAATATTTGTTTGGCTAAAATAAGACGAATGGTATATTCCGTTTTGAGGAAACCCTGAAAATTTACTTTAAATATTTCTGAATCGAGTAGCAATATGATGCAATGTATCGGTATTAAATAAGTCCAGTTACCTAAAATGTTATCGCAGTTTGTAGCTACAGTTACCACAAGCAATTCGGCTTATATTTGCGTAGTTTGGACTTACACTCACCCTCTGAAAGGAAACAAAAGCGTGCTTATACCACGAGGGGTATTGAAACCGTATTCAATCAACGTTCGCTGGTGTGACACTTGAGCTCAATTTTGTCAATGTCAAAAACTTGTCGGTTTGGTTGAGCTTTTTGAACAGCGAGGAACTTTTCTACCTTTATTTGGTATTAAAGTAAAGATACTATCATATACAAAGACGTAAGACTACAATAGGCATAGTAGGTATATTTTACTCTTTAAGAAGACTTCTTAGTCTGCAATTCCTTGTGTGAAAATGAAGCGATAACTTAAATTGTTAGTAAATTACTTTCCTACATTATTGCATTGGCATACAAATTAAAATCTAATATTCTGTGTTTTTTATTTTCTGGAGTGGCGACCGCGTACGGGAAGACGCAGCGTTGGAAGGCCTCCCATAAGGTGGACCAATGAGGGTCGCGGGAATCCAATGAACGGTACTGGTCATTCTGGCACCGCTTGAGGAAAGTCTATGTCCGACAGTGGACGCCTTTTGGCTCAAATGATGATGATGATGATGACGCTCTCATGAATCATGTCTTATGAATAACGCATTCATGCATATCTCATCAAATAATATCAAATAAAACCGTCTTTATGTCTATCTTCACATTTTAATATCGGTTAGGTTATGTGGACTTACAATGTTATAAAACAGTGAGATGGCTCCTACAATATTATTGGTCGATCCGTCAAGTCTTTCTTAAGTGCTTTTTTAAGAAATCTAATATCAGCGACTGCTCTTCGTGCGTTGAAGTGACCCACTTTTATTGTCCCTTTATATAAATAAAATGGAGTTATATAACTTTATTGCTTTTTCTTCAAAACTGCGTTAGTCTAGGTTTTATTTAGTTATGAAATTCTAACTATATTAGAGCCAGCTTTCAACTTAATCCGATGTGACTTTTTTTTAGGTTGGAAACCATTCAATGACTTATCCCACGCTTGGGCGGATCTAGAGGGCGTGTCAGACTTTTACTGACTAAAACCTACTCCTATGTTCCTTCTATATTCACTTTCACATAACCCATGATCCCAGTAGGCTTCGACCCTGCTGGGCCCCTACTGGCCCCTACGGACGGCGAGCTACCCATTGCTCGCCGTCCACAAGCCTTCACCTACGGTGGTAATCAGATGTGGCTGAATTTAGTGTGTAAAGTTATATAGCCTATTTCTCATCGAAAATCTATCTGGTAGTTGTCTAATTAGTCTGACAGACAACAAGCACTATACTTAACTATTACAGAAAGTTGTAACGCAAACTAGAAACTTGTATTCTAAAAGCTAAGTAATGTTGTTTTAGGATATCTATTATAAATTTTATGTAGGTACTAGAACAGCTGGGGTGCAAACAATACCTTTAGAAATTCCCGGACAATATTACCGAGAAATTTAATATTGCTTGTGTTATTAAAATAAAATCTGCATTAATTAATCAAGTAATTAGCAGGTCTTAAATAAAAGCGCATAGTGAAATTTTTAAAATTCTCTGATGCTTTTCACGGTTCAATTGTCGGGATATTGCGCAATGAGGCGCGGCAGATCCGACGGCGGCGCATCAAAGGAACTTACTTCAATTCCGAACGTCTTTTCATTCAGTTTTATTACTAAAAGTTATTATTAGGCTCCTTACTGGTTATCTTAAAGCAGTTTGAACAGAAAAATCACGGGGTTTCTTTTTAAAGTTACGCAAAATGGTAGCTGCTCAAGAAAAAGAAAAGTAAAGAAGAAATAAACTTTAGTTCTATTAGCATATTTAGATCTTTAAATGATGTAGCCCGTATTTGAGTTTGGAACTAAGGCAAACGGCTTTCTGAATAAAAAAAATCAACAAGTTGAGATAGTTGGAATCGGAGACAATAAAAGGCTTATTCGCGCGTCAGTGTAGGATTTGTTCGTTTGAAATTATTCTTTTACATTAAGGGGATGCAACTCGACATACATTTTCACTGTTTTTCATACAACCGCTTCTACGCAATTATGACGTTATTACACATTTTTCATTAGTTATTTTGGAAACATGGATATTATCTAGGCTTCAATTGAAATCAATTTTTAAATTGGTGTAAAACTAATCCAGTAAAAAGCTCTGAAAATCTGTTATTTTGCATAAACTTTGACACTTCATAATTTACTCAAAAATTTAAAAAGTCAAAAAAGTATAACAATAGAAGCCTTGCAAATTTAATCAAGATTCTGAATGATAAAATTTTTTTTCACATAACTTTAAGGATTAAAAAAAACACGTATTTCGTGGAAGCAGTTTTGTGCAATATTCGAGTAAATCACGGAATTACCGAATGCCAACAGAGTTTTCAGGCGTTATCTCTCTTTTTTGCATTGTCACTTCATTACGCGTTGGATTGCATTAGATGAAGCAACAAGCTTTTAATTCATTAAACCTCGAACGAACGCGGGCGCTCGGTCATTGTCTTTCTATTGTGTCTCTAATTACGCTACTCAATAGATTAAACCATGCTCGATGTTGACGATATGCGAGTGGAAAAGGAGCCTCTTAATATTAAAAAAATACTCGCGGCTTTTGGTTTGACAGCCTTCCTAAATTGCCATGACGTCTTTTTCCTCTTTGAAACTGGAATTAGTGTTTTTTTAACCGACTTCAAAAAGAAGGAGGTTCTATGTTCGGCTGAATGTTTTTTTTGTAATGTATTTTCACCGATTTCTCGGTCAATTGTGGACCAATTCTGATAATTATTTTATTTGATTGAAAGTTTATGCTTTCAAGTTGGTCCCATAGAAATATTGTTATAATCTGATCATGAACATCGAAGATATGGAACAGAACTCCTCATAGGATCACAGCAGATCTGTCGTAACTAGTAAAATGGCTTTGTTTAAACGTGTAGTCGATGACTGACTGAAAGAAGAGGGGGAGGGGATATATCGAACTGATCTGATGATAAAGCCGGAAGGTAGGCACCGGAACTGTGTAATAAATTAATGTAATCTAAACGTGTTTGGGATTATTAGAATTGTCATGAGATGTACTCTGGCTATACGGTATAAATTATGGCTGAGGCGTACTTTTCAGTGGTGGTACCATGATTAAAAAGTGTAATTTTTTTTTTTAATTTTGGAAGGCGGTGTTAAATAACGAAGATACCAAACTCTTATAGAAACATCGACTTCCGACATAAAAGTTATTTTGCACTTTTCAGTGTTTTTTATTACATTGAAGTCTCTAACAAGAAGATAACAAACGTGCACAGCATTTACATAGAAATTAATGAAGCACATTTACTATTTAACAAAATAACCATGATTACAATAAATTTGAAAAACATATTAAATCAAATTAAATATACGAAAGAAGAGAAAAATACAAAAATGATAATTTAGTTTAACATCAATTGAAAATTATTATGTTCTGTACCTATATTAGTTTAGTAAGTTTTTGTAATTTCAAAATTCATATAGTACCTATATTAGTTTAGTAAGTTTTTGTAATTTCAAAATTCATATAGTAATTCGCCAACTAAAATATTAGAATTTATTTATGTATAAATGAAAGACAAAGAGAAATATCTTTTCAAGCTTTTCAACTTTAATTTCTTCGAAAAATAATAAATAATTCATAAAATACTCAAAAAGTTTGCAATGTTGGCATTCTTAAGTTTGAAAGACGCATTGACGAATTTCTCGTGAACATCGCTGCGATGTGAACTTGGTGGTTCTCAACAACTTTTTCGATATGTTATCGGATATGACATGACGTGTTATGTCGTTCATGTCGTGTTTGATGACATTTAAGGCTACTTTATTGTACATAAGTAGGTAATTTTCAATTTATATCGTCATATTTTATTAACATCTAGCTTTTGCCCGCAGATTGTCAAAAGTTATCCAAAAAAAACAAATTCCCAGGGTAAAAGCTTTCTTATTTCCTAGTTCAAGACATAACCTACCTGTGTACCAAGTTTCAGTCAAATCTGTTAAGACGTGGAAAGGTGAACGACAGACAGACAGAGTTGCTTTCTTATTGTTATTGTAGTTGGTTACTGCTCCGCTCCCATAAGTCGTAGCGTGATGTTATATAGCCTATAGTGTTTCTCAATAAATGGGCAGGTAAGTCGTTCCGGCAGCGGCTGGCAGCGTACTTGAAGTTATTTTTTAAAATGGTACAAACTAGACATAACTGTCAAGATCAATAAAAGTTAAGAAGATGCTCTTACTCGTATTTTAACTTTGTTTACGTCACGCGACCAAGTCTATTATACAATAGTAAGAACTCTTGCTTAAGTTTATAATAAATAATAATACCTAATTATACCATTTTAAGAAATGAAAAGAAAAGAAAAAAAAACGATTATTTTTTTTGACTCGGTTATGACAGACAACAATAAAAAAAGTAACAAATCTATAAATTTACTAACGTATTAAACTTACAAAAATGTCATTGTATTATTTTATTGCGACCACAGCATTCCAAGTTTATCAAGATTTCAGGATTAACGGTGTCGTGGGCTCGCTTTTCAAACGAGCGAGTAAGGAACGTATTTAGAAAATGTCACGCTGAAATGTGCTGTATTCCAACAATGCAATTCTTATTCAACCAGCGCCTTCATAAAATGAATTTAAAGTGCAGGTGGCACGAGTGTTAATAAAACTTAGCATAGCATAAGCATAATCAGCCGTATATCGTTCCCAGTGCTGGGACTCAGGCCTCTTCTCTAGCAAGGATGATATGTATATGAAATTTTGGATCTGGCTATTACCCATAGAAGTAAGACGTGCTTAAACGATATCAATCTTTAAAATAATGGGGAAGGAGCATTACCTTTCAATATAATATTTTTTATTCTCCGTTATCAATTTTATATTTGATATCTATTAGCATATAATACATATTTTTTTAAATTAATTGTTATAAAGTAGTGCTTGACTGCAATCCCACCTTTTGGTAAGTAGTGATGCAATCGTTGATGATGAGGCGCACTAGTTTATTAAGAGCCTATTAATTGATGTTGTATATAAACTTTAATTTATTTTAATAATTTTATTTATAATTATGTACCTTATACTAACATTAGATATTAAGAGAATTGTGACTACTAATACTATGGACGTTCGTCTGAAATAAAATTTAAATTATTATTATTATAAAATATGTATGTTTATTATTATGTCTATTTAATTTTATTTATGATATTGGTACATTGACCGCCCCAAATCTATCTCCTTTCGTTCTGTCCATCCTAAGATTTAAGAGATTGCCCTGAGCGTTAAGACCGCCCATTGTACACTTAGTTTTTGCAATGTTTATCCTGTTCACATTATGAAGTATACAATAAAGTATATAATAAAGAAAAAAATGATACCGCTTGTTTATAGTTTTGGTTACAGATATTGGAATTTAAATATTATATAAGGAAAATACAAATGGCAAGATTCGACTTTTATTTCTAGTGTTTCTAGTCTAAATTATCATTTGTTTAGCTGGGAAAGACAAACAAAACATAACTGTTATTTAGAATGCTCGCCTTTATCCGAAACTTTTATGTCGGTTTCGGTTACGCATATTTTTTTATTTCGGATATTCGATAATTTCACTTACGGTTACGGAGATTAATAATATCCCTGCTTTTTAGGAGAGAGAATGGGTCGTAATCCACCACAGGGGCTTAGTGCGGGATGTCACATATCTACAATTTTTTTTTTTTTAGTTTAGATAGCCTCGCCTTTGACTGCTATCGCACCTGATGGTAAGATTTAATGTACTTGACGATAGTGCATGTTTGCTTAGAAGGTAGATAGAAGTAACCTATTCATAATTTACTTAATTAGGACTTAATAAACCCTAGGTAATAGCTATCAGAAACCACAGACTCCGGTAGGGAATTCCATTCCTTAGCTGTACGCATAATGAATGAGTTCCCAAAACACTTTGTACGTATGGGTGGGATGTCAATGATGTACCGGTGGCGCAAGCCGTACGTCTAGTGGTCCGATGTTGGAACGGATTTGTTTTTGGAACATGCCGGTTTCCTCACGTTGTTTTCCTTCGCCGTCTCGAGAGCAGTGGTGATGAAATAAATTAAACAAAGTAATGCACCTGGCTGGGTTTGAACCCACAATCTACAACTCGTAAGTTAGGGCCGTTATCACTGGGCCAACACTGCTATGAAATATGAATCCTACTAAATGATAATTTGGGTAGTTACATAGTGAGGTCTACTAGCTACAATCGAACAGAGAAAGATTACATCATAAAAACATGAAAAGGAAGAAATTTTGTAACTGTCACCCATTATTCCCTTTATTAAAGAAAAGGCCTCAAAAGGCAATAAATGTTATACAGATTTTAAATATAAAATACGATGTTATAAAACGAGTCTTTGTGATTAAAAAAAACCCAAAGGGTTGTCAAATTTTGTGTCCGCAGAAAGCCAGCGTTTATTAAATCGGTATTAATGCGAATGAGCGAACCTCGACAAAGAGTTTTACGTTGCTTATTATTACGAACACCATGTTTATGTATAATACAGGGTTTAATTTTGTCAACCATTACAAGCTAAATAACATTAAAAAAAATTGTAGCATCAATAAAGAAAAATCGTCTAACAGACCGTGTCTGATACGTACACAAACAAGAGTTGTTAAGCTCGTGTTAAATTACGAGTAAAGTTAACATTCTGTGTCTGCAAGATAAACAAAATACGATGAAAATATTTAGTGAAGTCTCAAGGAGCAGAAAATGTTGTCAGAGTTAGGCCGTGTTCGACCTGACGAATAAATTCGGTAGACAATACACGCTAATGAATAAAGTTGGGTTGTTAACGAACCTACTCCGGAATTTCCATTTAGAAGTGTTCCTGTTTTTATCGTAAATACAGTGCATATTTTGGTTTTGTGGTTGAATAAAATTTTAAATTTTATTAGTTGATTGTTTACAAGTTTATAGCTCTTTAATATGATAGGGTGTACTTGTTCGAAGAACAAATGTAAAGCTAATAATGAGAATCCAGTTGCGGCGTTGAATGTTGCCCGGTCCCCGACATTCCGGTCGCTCCTTGATCCCTCCAATTGGCAAAGATCTTTTCTGGCTCAAGCCGGATACCAATTCGGTGAGAATCAATCAAATGGACTACTGGAGTGATTGTTACTTACTATTGAAGATAGATGCGATTACATGATTTGATACATTGCTGTGTTCGGATATTATTTTCGTACAACTTAATATTTGGTGATTAGCGTGCAGACGAGGCGTGTGTAATTATTATTTGGGAATGTATCGAATATTCGGTTTATTTGATGTTATTATTATATATTAGATTGGATACATGTTCGCTGTCAGTTTTTGGATCCGTCTTTTTTGAGAGATTTGTTTTTTTTTATAAATGTTTTTATAATAATAATAGTATCCACTTTCACACTACAGTACTAGACAACTGATAAACATACTTATATTTCTAAATACATACATATTATAGATAAAGTTAAAGTTGCCAGTTATTTTGGATAAAAATTTCAGCCCTATAATTTCAGAAATCTAAGCCCGCACAGCTACATAACTTTCCATTTTATGAAACCTACGAAAATGTTTTTATAGGAACTGTCATTATTTGGATCCGATTATGAAGCGTACTTGTTTTCTAAAAGCAACAAAACTGCTAACAACATTACTTGGTACAAAACCTTTTTCATCAAAAATGCAAAACCAATATAGGTATACCTAAATTGGCTTTAGTTCAAAGTGATGTCAGCACATTCGGAGATCAGATAGATTAAGTTCCGGATTCATTCATTAATCGTTAGCTTCGAACCGCGCAAGAAAGCATTCGGGGTCCATTGTGTTCGAAGTTTTCAGACATAATGTCACGGACACCCTGGAATAGTGGTTAAGGCGAATATACAGTCAGAGGTCAAAAGTGTATTTATAGGCTGCGGGATTGTCTGAAGGAGTTACCATGGCCTTTTTTTTAAGGTGGTAAATTTATCCAATGTCTTCTCCCGCTATTCGGCGGAGTGGGAGGGAGTGTCAGACTTTTACTGACTAAAACCACTCCTATGTTCCTTCTTTGCCTTTCGTTCCAGGACCCCGGGTATCTCTTTCGGCAGGCTGGCAAGGAGGTGCGGTGAGGTTCATCGGCGCGCCGCGCCCCGTAAAGGGACATGTACCGAACGATCTACGCGTAAATCCTCCGGTCCGTGGCCCTGGACCGCGAAGGATAACTGAAGGAGCATAGATGAGTCTTAGTTATTAAAAGTTTGAGACTCGCTCTCGCTTCACCTACAGTGGAAGGGGTTATATATAATGAAATGACTCCTTGTCAGTGATTTGATGATTAGCAGTAAAAAAAGTCGCATTTTACCAAAGTCTAATAATTTCTTGAACGGGGTAATAATTCACTACTGATATAATCTGTGGTCGTAGGTCATTGATCTTTTTCTTATAAAATTACTAGCTGTTGCCATCGGCGTCACTTGCGTGATAGTAGAAAATTAGTCTATTGGAACATAGTCCCAGGACAAAAGTATCCTATCCTGCTATTCCAGGACCTATCCTGGAACACGGTACGGATGCTACTCGGGTAAACTATAGTTAACACACATGTGAAGTTAAAGACACTAGCTTTAATAGCCAGTGACTGCATTTTTGCCTCCTGACTAGTTGAGACTGATTGACACAACCAAGAACTATAATAACCAAATACAAATACAAATATTTTATTTGTTAAACATAGGTGGGTTAGGTATAGATGTTCTAATTATTAAGGAACGCTATGTCTAGCCGTCAACGGCGTACAAATATTATATGCATGCATGCTAATTATAACAAAATACGTTGAATTTATGACAATCATTCAAGAAGTTAGTATCATTTAGTGGCCTCATATTAAACAGGCTCAAGTCATAGGTAATTTCTCCACTAGCTCAGCCTAGTCCGGATCACTAACTACTAAACCAAGAGGCCAGTCAACAAATAAAAATTTTCTGCGATGTAATTTTTTGCGCGGAATCCATTTTAAAAGAAAAGACGCCCAATTTTGGACATACGAGACTTGGGGGAGCCCAAGTTTCGCCATAATGACCGGTCCTGTGTGTGTCGAATCCATCTGATGCTCGCGACCCTCGTCAGGTCGCATTGGTCTACTTTGTGGAAGGCTTCCCAATACTGTATCTTTCGTTTGGTGGTCGCCACTCCAGCCCCTTTAACCCTATCGACCATCAGTTCTGCGAGCAATGTGCTCTGCCCATAGCCACTTAAGTTTGGCGATTGTTTGTACGTATGTATTAGCTGCTATAAAATTGTGGCGGGATGCGTTAACTGGCCGTAATGCGACGCAATGATGTCTGGTTTGCGCGTGGGCATCGTTTACACAAATTGTTGGAGGAAGTAGTTAAATGATACGGCTGTTAAACAGACTAGTGTACCTACTGCTCCTACATAGTAACATCAGTAACCGTCCAAAGCTGGTATGTCCTATTTTGGTTGTTAGCATTAATTTTATACAATGATTAATGTTGAATTCTGTATGTTCCAATTATTGATTACAACATGCTGTTCGTGTAGATAACAGATATAACGGCTAACGAAAAGTACTTGTAGATTACTAGCATCGTTCAACAGCTTTGCACGGGTGTTACAAATCTAATTTTAAATTCAAGTTTTTTATCAACTATAAATATGCATGTATTATAATTTAAAGCTTACTTATGAATCACTCTATCTATTGCTGAAAACGATATGGAAATCTGTACAATACTAGTACCACATATAGACGCGGTAGGAAACTTCGTTTTATAAAATGTAAGGTTAAACTTATTTTCTAATTTTAGGCGAACTTTCAAGTTCATGTGCCAATTTCGAAAGCAAAATACGTACTAAACTCGGCCAAATTCCACCTAAACCAATACTACAATTTGATTAAACAAAGGTTTAGCCTTATATTTTAGTTTAATAATATTCTAATTGCTTTGGAAGCGTCTATTACTCGGAAGCAGAGTAAGTTTGCATTGGATTCAAATTGTATTATTACAAATTTGCATCGTACGCTAAACAAACCTTATTAGAAATTTACTTCTAATTGTCTGCAAATATCTTCAACTGTGTTATGGTCTAGCATTTTCAAGTGACGTTAGCCGTATGAAAGTCTAATATAATTCTAAGGGAATGTTCTACCAGGACAAAATCTAGGATCACTTCATCAGATCCACGGCCACCATAGGCACGGGTTTGCGGACGGCGAACTATGGATAGCTTGCCGTCCGATATGGACTAGGCTCGAGTCGACAACGCTTTGCGTTCCACACGCACTTCGAAGAGATGTCATCAAAATTGACGGAGTCCATTAGGGCTGAACCCTGCCAGGGCTATGGGATTTTTCGGAAAACTTACCTACCGTGGCGTAGTCAGTAAAAGTTCGACACTCCCTGAAGGAACACAGGTTAGTTTTAGTAAGTAGGTAATAGTTTGACACTCCCTGGCACTCCACATGGAGTGGGAGGTTATTAGATGATTTCCTACCTCAAAAGATGGCTCTATTTAGTATAAATTACAAAGCGACATATTTATCAAAAATTGTCTAAGTTATTACAAAGGCGATCTATACGTCTACTACTACTCTATAGATCTCGTATTCCAAGTTTCATTCAAATCTGTGCAGCAGTTAGCACTTTTGAATATATACCATAAAAAAGGGCCACAAAAAAAAACACGGGTCACATAGGAAGACTGCGATATCTCCCAAAAAACAGTTTTATGAATTTCATCTGTAGCCAATAATGCGATGATAATCCGGTAGAGAGAAGTATGAATAAAAATTGTAATTAGGGACACAATGAGGAAGTTTCAAGGAGCAAAAGTCAATATTGGTGCGGTAGTTTGTGCCCAGTTACCGGGGCGTGTCTGCTGCCGCTCTGCGGTATACACACGGGTTTCACGTTCATCTAACTATTCTAAACTAATAAATAATTCAGTTACATCAAGTTATTTGGAAAATTCTCTCAAGAGAATACAATTAAGATTCTGTTTAACAGGTGCTTAATAGTCAAAAGATTTTATGAATTTATGTTTATATTTATGTGACTGGCCTGTTGGTCTAGTGGTTAGTGGCCCTGGCTGCTACGCCGGAGGTCGTGGGTTCGATTCCCACCCAGGACAAATGTTTGTGTGATTAGGACGATCATTTGTTCTATGTCTGGGTGGGTATTTAGAAATATATAAGTATGTTTATCAGATGTCTAGTACTCATAACATAAGCTCTGCTTAGCTTGGGACTAGACGGCGTTGCGTGATATTTGTGGAATTTTTATTATATTAATTAAAATCACTTTAATATTATAAATGCAAAAGTTTGTATGTAAGTGTATCTGTTTTACCTACTCCTTTACGCTCAAACGGCTGTAAGGATTTAGATAAAAATTTCGTACGCGCATAGGACTTAGAATACTTTTTATTCAAGGAGTAAGTTCCCTTTACGCGGGCGAAACCGCTGGCAGAAGTTAACACTAAATATACATTTGCAAAAATAATCGCTGTAGTCCAGAACTGAGACAATCCAAAAACTCACAAACAAAAATTAAAGCATTGCTGCTCGAAAAGCTTGTGTAAGATGTTTTTAAGAGGGGAGTTCTTAAGAAACTCATAACATGATTTAAAAGTGTATCCATGGAGTTTCTTGCACGTTCTTCTCCATAGAGATTTACGCCTTGGAACGTGCAACTTAGCTTCACGTATTTTTTTAACTGAACGATATTTTGACAATTCAAAAGTGCCTGTTATCGGTCTACTTGAAATATCGTTTCTGATTTCTGAAAAACACCTAAAAAGGCGCTTACAGTTTTCAAAATTCCTAAAAATACACTGCACTGAATTTGGTTTGCAAATATCTCGCGGTGAAACTGTTGGCACATTTATTTAGGATTTTAATTTTTTTTTGTGTAATTCAGTGCGTTCTATTTTTTGAAATCTTGAAAACTGCAAGAGGAATATCCTCTTGAGGTTTCTATAGCTAATAACAGACAGTGATGTCAGCTGGTTAATATGACCACTAATTAATTCAGCAACATAGATATCTATATGATGCAACACTCTCACTCGTTTATGGCTGATATTATGTTGACTTTGGAGTAATATTGAACTGAAGATAAACAATATAAGGTACCTATATCAGCTGGTCATTGATTCGTTAATCTCACTGTAAAGGCATTAGTTTACTTAGCATGTTGGTAAAGGGTCTGCGACTGACACTTATTACAACTTAAAAAGTTGAAGTAGTATTTTTCAGAACTCAGAAAACACAATTTCTTAGTTTAGAATAGAATTTTATAGTAATACTTATATTTGGAACAGACACAGCGTAACGATTACAAACATAAAGTAAAAAAAAGAACAAAAGTACAGAATGTGCCGAGCGTACCTGTACCGAAAAGGTGACTACCTCAGCATTTACTGGGCGTCAGTTTGAAATACATTTTTTTATAAAAGTACTTAAATGAGCTTTCACTCAACTTTGCTCCTGTACGGCCAACAGGTTGGCGAATCTGTGTGTCGATACGTAAAGTATTGTCAGTGGGCAGAATTCCAGCGAACCTGCAGTCCACGACGTGCAATTCATTCTAGTTTAAAATGGGTTACTCCATTTCTCGCTGACTACGCGGCTCCATGACAACTCCCGCCCCTGGCTGCCCGGTTTGTTTTTGCTCAAAGATATCGGCGCGATTTTAGAGTTTGGTTCGCGGATATGTCCTGAGGGACATACTTTACGCCACGTAACTTGGACTTGTTGTTTTGTATCGGATTTTGTACTTCCCGCTGTTGTTGGCAAGCTTTGACGGGGGCACGCTTTTTTATTGTGCGGACTTCTCAACTTTGCATTTCCTCTAAACTTCGTTTCGGTGCAACTTTACCAGCATATGACGCATATGTGCCAACGGTTTTATTTTATGGAGGTGTATATTCACATACATAACTCTGGTCCGATCGCGAGTTGTATTACGTACGTTTACAAGATGCGTGATCGGAATTTTCTATGCGGCTCCGACACTTTCAATACATATTAATATATTATGATGACGTGAGGAAGGGGGTGGTTATGGTTAACTTACGAATAAAACAACATATTTATCTCAGTTTTTCCTCACCGTATAATGCAACGAAGACTGCTACATGAGCTTGTGTAAACTAATCCCGTGAACTGACTTTGATGGAGTTTCCCCAGTTCGAAAGCTTATTCTTTAAGGAAGCTTTGGAGCTATAACATTTAATGTTATCCCTTAGGGGCTGAGCTGAGAACGGTATCGTGCAGCTACTCAAATGGGTTTCACTCAAAAATTCAGTATTTTATATTGTTATCGCTACTTTCTCTTACGAAACAGTTCTGCTTGGAGTTTTGTGCCGAAATATTGTGGCTCCACATTATAATATATCTGTTTTAAAGTATCAAATATTAATATTGCTGGTAATACATACATAGGTAAATGGGCGTTTATTACCACTTTACCAGTGTCATTAATATGTATTTTAACGCGGTGGTAATGTGAAACTGATAATTCGAAATTGAGTGTCGTAAAAAGGTATTATTAAGTCGAGTTAATATGATTAGTTATTGATGAAAATATTGCATTTAAATAGATATAAACTTCTAAACAATTTTCATTTCCTAGTAATTTTACTATTAAGGCTTTATTTAATTTCAAATTAAACAGTAAATATTTTTCTTTTGACCAAAGCGTAGAAGATACTTTAAAGAGAGTAAATAAGTGGGAGCGGAGTAAATAACATTAATAACGTCAATTACATAAAGTTTTTCGTTCCGGGACAGTCTGAACATTAAATTGTTCGAAGTCAGAGAAAAACTTGACTTAGATTTAAATGTCTCTTGAGTATTTAGTCTGGGACAGTGGAACTTGTTACAGGGGACTGAAAAGTTTCAGTAATATGGTACACAAAAATATCAAAGATAATACAAGTTTGTCTCGCGTTGGACCACTTGATTTATTGTTTTGGCTACAAGTTTTCACTGTCGAGGGAAATGGGCTTGTTAAAGACATCTTTAAAAGGGTAAGTAATAGTTTTGTAGAAGATTTGAGGTTCTTATTCTATACATTTGTTTATGTAAACATTGGATGAACCCGATGATGAATAGTTTTAAAATTAATACTTTACATTTCTATTGTACTTTGTTTGGTCAATATAGGTTATGTTTAGTTTATTTTCATGCATTTTTTTTTCTTTTGCTTTCACAGGGTTTTTGTATTTAGACAATGTCAAGTTTAAAAAGTAGTCTTTTTTATACGTCATACAGTCACATTGTTTTTCATTAGAATGCAGATGTTTCATATGTTTTTAAAGTATCTAGAAGCGAATGCATCGAGTCCATTTTCTCGGCAAGCTTCGCTGAGGTATAAAATCGCGCCTGTTCCACTAATTCCATATATTGTCTAATTGTGTTCACACTTTAGGTACATAACTACACCAATTTTACATTAACATAACATAACATAATCAGCCTTTTGATGTTCCCACTGCTGGGATTCAGGCCTCCTCTCTTTAGAAGAAGGAATGGGCCGTAATCCACCACGCGGGCCCATTGTCACATGTCTTCGACTTTTTGGTTCTAGGACATGCCGGTTTCCTCACGATGTTTTCCTTCACCGTTTTGAGAGCAGTGGTACTACACCAATTTTACATTAAAATATCTAATTCATCATCATCTTCCTGCCCTTGTCCCGTAAATAAATAAATAAATATCTAATTAAAACAGTTATTAAACGTCACTTGAAAAATTCTTGCCAAAACCTACCATGCAATATTTACAATAATACTGATTTAAGAGATGTTTGATTACTTGCTTATCTTCAAATTAACCATTTTCGCCGATGTAGCCAGCCAATTTTAAAACATAATAACACAAACAGTACAGTTTGCGTCAATTTACGTTTGTTTTTGTTGACATAATTACGGTTACGAGTGCTACTGCATAACGGCACCGCATTACGCGCCAGAACTTACAAACACACCAGTGGGCTCTGGTTTTACGCCCACTTGATACATAACCTGCGTACACGAAGAGAAATAGTGAATTTAAAGTATTGAAAATGTACTCGTTATTCTGTAGTGGTTGAAATAAAAGTGCATGGGGAATCAAAGGGAAAAATATTTATCGATAGGGTAATACCTAGAGGCAGTTTTGTTTTGGTAACTGAAGTGCCAATACAGCCAGTTTTTATCGCCGCGGCTTGGCTTGGCTTATTCCACAGTAATTGTTTTTTTTTTTGTATGAAAAGTAAATTATATTACCTACTCCGCGAAAGTGTGGCTTTCTATCGTCATCATCAGCATGATTTTAGTCGACAGTCATACGCTATTGGACAAAGACCTTTCCCAAGTGTCGCCACAACAACCGGTCCTTTGGGTCTCGCACCCATCGAATTCTTCCGGTACGTGGTTGCCACTCCAGAAACTTTTAACCCCATTGCTATGATATCATGACATTCATCTCTTTGAGACGCGCGTGAAATACTAGTACGCTTGGTTCGGATGGTCACCGAACGGCCGGATGGCGAGCTACCCATTACTTGCCGTCCGCAAGCCCGAACCTATGGTAGCTGGTAGTCGGGGTCGGAGTCCCGGCGCCTGGGGCTTGAGAATAGCCGTTCCCGTCTCCTTCGCTATTATTACTGCTTCGCAGAAGGAGCCGGCAGCCGCCCATTCCCCATCGCTTTGGACCATGGCTTGAACCAGAGCCCGGCGCAAGAAGTCGCTGCCGCCGATCGCCCCCACGAATACACAGCGGTGTCCTACCAAATTAAGGTAAACCTCCACCGCATACTCCACCGTATCGTCCGGGAAGACTGCATAGTTGACTCCTAAACTTTTCACCCGCCTGAATCCGGTTTAGGAACCTTCTGAACTTATTATGACCGGTGAGGACCAGCGTCATGCAAAAGGTGAGGATGTCATGGTGCCTCTCCAGTCACTCTTCAAAGTGGGGGCTTACCGACTTGATTATGGCATGGCCAACCCAAGATACATGAGGCAACGTTAAAAAAGAAACCATTACTTTTTTACATCTCTCTGTACGCGACACGATATAAACATATACAAATATACTAACACGACTATGTCGCCAAGGTATTTATTTATTTTCATTTTATTGTATCTTTCGAGAAAGGGTACAGAAATCCCTAAACTCCGAAGGTTATAAAGGTGTACAGACGTAGGTATACCCACAGTTTGCCGATAAGGGTGAAAGGTCCCATGAAAATGACGGTGAACAGAAAATTCATCTTGAGCATTAGAGATAATCTAAAGAAAAATGTCACAATGAGATACTTTTCATTCAACCAAACCAGTAATAAATACTTATGCTGCCATTGCCCATGCAATGATACAAAATCACACAGAATAATTCAATAATAACAGATAAATCAAATTTCTGTTTATTTGTGAATGAAAAGTTAATCAATGTTTGTGAACGGAATACTGATCAAATAAATCTAAATTAACAAATACAATTAAGCCAACAACTGTTGTGTAGTTAACAACAATGAAGTTTGATGGGCTTAAAATTATTGTTTTCCAACCCTTTCGTTTGAAGATTCCCTCTTCTCATGGAATAAAATTATTAAAAGCTCTAAGAAATCATTTAGGGGTAATTGATAGATGGACATTAGGTATTCAGATATCTGCGGGAATGTTGGAAAGAGTTACCGTGGCCCTAGAGCTACTTCTTCCTGCCCTTGTCCCATATTACTTGGGGTCGGTGCAATACATTTTTTTTTTGGAGGTAGTCGGAACAGAGAGTAAAGTCCCGCAAACCTTCGTTGAAAAGTGAGGATCCGCCGACCAGACGGGTGTTATGTCTGGAGAGCAACTGCCCGATAGCAATACTCGTAGATTCTCGTAGATACTATTAATAGATGTCGCTACACTCCTCTCCGGAGATCGAAGATCAATGGATCTTGATGCTTTTTGACGCGTGCCAGGTCAGTATTAGGTTAGCTCCAGTGGGTCGGAACATAGATCTCGGTGAGTCGGAACTGTCTGCGGTGATGCCCCAGTGAGTCGGGGTGGTGCTGTCCCAGTGATTCGGGATGATGCCCCAGTGAGTCGGGATGATGATGTCCCAATGAGTCGGGATAATGCTGCAGGCTCCAATGAATCGGAGTAATGTTGGCTCGATTGAGTCGGAGCGCTGCTACTGTGCAACGTAGGGCTTGACTGCTGGCGTCGCCTAGGAGAGGTTCTTCATGGCTCTTCATGTGACTGGCCGAAGGTGCAGTGTGCTTAGCGAAGATCACCGATGATGCTGAGGGTGATGACTAGGTATGACCAGGTAGGCATTCTGGTGGTCAGGATACCCTTTATAGCCGTGGGTGCTGGCTGTATGGCTCGCTGTTCCAAAGCTTGAGAAAGTGATGATGACGTCACGAAGTAGTGGCTGCATGAAAACTGCGCTGATGTTCTATGTCTAGGGTCACCAGTTTGGAGGTATGCGGAACAGAGTGTAAAGTCCCACATACCTCCGTTGAAAAGGGAGGATCCTCCGACCAGACGGGTGTTATTTCTGGTGGGCAATTGTCCGATAGATGATTTCGGGATATTCTATATATTCAAATCGCGCGGAGAACTTTAATTGCGCTACGCAGAATTAGTTCTTAAGTGAGGCCATAGATGTCGCTAAATTTTCTTCCATTCTATCTTGTCACCCGTCACACTATCACTAACCCCCTTTTCTTTCATATCACTCCTCACACAATCCATCCACCTTTTCTTTGGCCTCCCTCTTCATCCATCTACATGTATACTCAGAATTACTCTTTTAGTAACCCTCGTTTCCGTGGCCCTAGAACGCAAAAAGTCCTTCATTACCCTTTGCGTTCTAGGTCCATGACGAAACAGTCACGTACGTGTATGGATTTTAGTTAGTTCAACTTTGACAAGTCCTCTATTGTGATATCAAAGGAGATTGCATAATCTATTTGCTTTAAAGGTTATTTAAATATAGAATAGGTTTTTTTTTGGATTTTGATAGGTAAAATAAATTATTTTGTTTTTTCAAGTCAGATGAGGTAAGACAGCTGTCAAGCCGCTCGATGGATGGAAAGATTGTAAAAATAAAACGATAAAGTTTAGTTTTTCTAGGAATAAACCTGATAATTAGATGCACTATAGTTTTTAATTACTCTCCATCCCGAACAATATTTAGATATCTAGTTACGGTTAGAGGTTACACATCACAAGACATCTACTCACTATTGCAATGTGTGTAACGAACGAATAGGTACATTTCTTTTCCATTTGCGTAAACTTGGAGCTGTTGAACTGCTTACGCACATAAACATAATGTAGACGTGAATCTTTACACATCCAGAACCAAGGCACCTTCGTGACATAGAATATCTATAGGTACCTATCTTGACCAGTCCCGAATCGACGGCGCGGCGCGTATTGTTCACGCGCGCCTCATAGAGATTTCAGCAAAACTGAAGGGGGGCCTGTAGGGTCGATGCCTGCTAGGGTGCGGGATTGTCTGAAAAAGTGACCATGGTCCTAGAACGCAAAGGGCAACTGAAGGATGCAGGTGGGTAGTCAGTAAAAATCTAACCCACCCTGTCATTCCACCGCAGAGCGCGAGAAGTCATTGAATTACTTCCCACCTTAGAAAAAAAATATAGAAGCCAGTCATACGACTATATTTTTTGTGCAAAAATATGATAATTGTAATGTTCCCGAGTAGATGTCGTTGACAACTTTTTATGGCGAGCACATACTTGCTTGGAAAAGGTTTCTCGTTATCATAATAATACGATAAGGCCTTAAGACACCCTTATTTTTTTATTTTTGCTTAGTGCCACGTCAGCTCGCGAGGCAGTCTGTTTTTAGATGAGGCTTTTCCTGTTTGTTCCTTCTGTAGTTCTTTATGATGAAATCCATGTCGAGTTTATTTTAAAAGATATAATGACTTCAAAGCAATGGACGTTTTATCGGAAAAGATGTAAAAATAACATCAATGAATAAATCATTTTGTAATAAAATCGATGCCTTATAGAGGTGATGTTGGAGACGAATGTTGAAAATACTCCATCCTCAAAGAGCTTCACATACGGGATAGACTTTCGTCGATTGTGCAGTTACGAATACTGAAGTTATTTGGGCACATCTCCAGAAACGAGGATTCGATGGAAAGACTTTGTGATTCATGGTCGCGTTGAAGGCAGGAGAGCCCGCGGTCGAGCTCCAACTCGCTAGATCGATCTTATCACCAGGGCCACGCAGTCGACCGCAGTACAGTGTGCGCGTAATGATAACAACCGCCAGAAATGGAGAGATATTCTCGACATGCCGCAGCCTTGGAGGCAAACGACAGCGGCGCGCCGCAGTCCTGTCCATCATCAACGGCCACGACCACTCCGACAAGAGTGCCCGACTAAGAAGAAGAAGGAGAATATTATAATAGCTGTGTAATTATACTACACCCAAAGTTTACGTTTTAGTTTCACAGAGTGGAACGTCCCTCATTTTTATTTTATTTATTTTATTAATATCCTACTTTCAGAATACGCTTCTAAAAGGCCTTTGTTAAAAGGCACACAGACCAAAATGTTTCATTTCTATCTCTTCCGCGCAAGTCTAATTCAAGTTTATTCCAGCTGTTTTGGTCATCTTCCCATCCCCTGAATGATTTCTTTTCTTTCTCTTTCCCCCAAAAAAATAATTAAGCTTTCACCCAAAGTGTACGTTTTAGTTACACGGAATGAAACGTCCCTCATATCATTTTCTTAGTAACAAGTAAAATAAAATTCATGCTGTTTTAAAACTTACAAACAGTCTCATGTACCTACAGACACACAGGCTTGCTTTAGATCTCTGAGAAAACAGAACAGAATATTCTATTGAACGACTCGCTGTTTCAGTTCAAAATATATTATTCCGTAACCTACATATTGAAGTCACCGGCTTGTTTCCCATCACAGCCAGCACATACAGAGTTAAGGTGACTGCTCTCTACTCTGTATCATGCTATGACCGTGCTAGGAACGTATTAGCCAAAAAAAAAAAAATTATATTGAAAGTTGCCCATGCCCATTAGACCGTTCCGTCACCGACCAACACCGTTATACAATATCACATAATAATACATATGAGTTTTCCATGTCGTATTTCTTTCCTTGCTTAAGACTTTCCTAGTACGATTATGGTGTGACATGGTGTAGTAAGCAAACTCCTTTATAGGCACTACATATAAAAGTTGAAAGACAACGGCCAGACAAAAGTTTACACACCTAATAAAGTATGTGCTTCGAATCGTAAATAGAGACGCTTGGAAAATGTGTTTTGGGAATAAGTGAAAAACGAATACATAACTGTTTTATTGTATTTGCTTTGTCTGCCCGTAGTTCTGATGTGGAATTTAAATAATGGTTAGGTATGTTTTATTTATTGGCTGGTCTTGATTTTAGAAATATGCCAAAGTATCTACAGTCGACAAGAAGTTGAATGGTATTACAGAGTCTTAAAACATTGAAGAGAAACCACATGAAAGACCGAGCATTTAAAGCCAGCTATAATTTACGTACTTGATAAGTTGAATAAATCTTTTGTGAGTAAGATGAACTGCAAAGAAAGTTTAAAAACTCAGTTCTGTGATCCCGTTAAAGTGGCATACCGCATAACCAATACGACAAAAATGAAAAAAAAGCATCAGCTAAGACTCTTTCATACTTAGATACGTTGAGACGGCGATATTGAAAGGATTAAATGAATAATTCAGCGACAAAAGTCGCGAGCGCCTGCCTGGCTCGCCACGTTCAGCTTTCTGTCAAAGTATCGTTAAAATGCACATATTTTATTTTTTTGTTTCACAAAAATAAATAAATACGGTTTAGGTGTTATAAGAACGGGATTCCGTACATATTTAGCGCTTTAATTAAACCAAACGCCGCGTTTTCTGTTAATAAGCCGCGTAACTGAAAGCGGGACGGAATAGAACTTGGGAATTCGAGTATTTTATAGTGCTAAGCAGCCACGTAAGTTAAGTACGTAGTACTACTTAAAGTACGATGTGCATGATATAGAAACCGTCAAAACAAAAAAAAAAAAATACATTCCACCATCTCGACGTTGAAACTTTGTAATTTTTTTGAGATGAGGGAAATCATCAAATAGCTTTTTACGTTTACCTTTAGACAAATGACTTTTCTTTTAGCGTTCCCGCCAAATGTAACCTGTCACGTCACTTGTCACGTGACTTTTCAGCAGGTAATGTCATTGAAATGTATTTTGTACTTAGCGTTTGTGTCTGACTTTTGCTGACTTAGGGCCGTACCTCAATGAGACGCCATGACGACGTAGCCAGGCCGTGACGCCAAAAAAATGTATGAATTGGCTGCATGGACAACAGTGGCCAGGTGAGGTACACACCAAAAAATTGCATGCATTTTTTGGGTTGCGCGAACTGGCAGCGCCGCCATGGCGTCCCGGTGAGGCACGGGCCTAAAACTCTATGTTCCTTCAGTTGCCCTTTGCGTACCAGAGCCACAGCATCTCTTTCGAACATTCCTGCAGCTCCACGTTGGAGTTTAAAAGACGTCAAAATGTAAACGAACTGTAAAGTTAGCAGCCCTACCTCTAATTTAATAAGACCGCTGAATACATCCAAGCGCCTCCATTTTGGTTCAGCAATAACTCAGACTAACCAACATTAGGTACAACTTGGTGAATTAATCGAGTTCAATCGATCTAATCTCACAATCCGTTAGCATTACTCAACCTCCAAGAGCGCAATTCAATTTAGCGAAAGTTTTCGCTGGAGAGTATTAATTAGTACGTCTCATATGCAGTACTTGATAATAATCCTGTTGTAATCCGCGGGATCATGTGGCCGATAGTGTCAAGACTGTCCGTTTATACCACGATAACCAACTTTATCTAATTCGACCCTTTATGGGATTAGCATAAACTTGTTCCAATAACTGACTTTATTTGTCTTTATCTCCAATTTCGAGCGGATTTCCTGGTATATGTGATATTGTTTAAGTTTTAATGGTCCCTACAGTGTTGTTTTATGTACTGTTCAATTTGGTTTTAATGAGTTTCCCCATAGAGCACTGAAGCGAATAATTATGGCGGTATAAGATAGATAATATTTATACCTCATGAATATTAGGTCGTTATCACACTATGTTATGTGTTAAAATATTGACAGAACGTTGATTAATTCTGATAAATATATGAAAGAGATAGCTTGAAAGAAAACAGAGAATTTCTTGCTCAATAAGTTGTTACTTGCGAGACCGTCTGGAAAGTTTTAGTTCATTACCCATAGTGAGTTCTAATCCTTATTGTACGAATGAGATGATGTTTTCACGCCTTAACGAAAGCCTCGATCCTTTTTTTTTGGAGTTGGAATTCATCAAATAACTTCTTTCTCTTTAGGTGGGGCGAGAGTGGGTGACAGACTTTTATTGATTATACCCGTGTCTCTTCAGTTGCCTTTTGCGTTTCAAAGCTGCGGTGACTCTTTCGAACAATTCTCCAGCGCTGGCAGAAGCTTCGATACTTGTCATTGGTATTTGGGTACTCTGTGGCATACAATTGAAGTTAGTTAAAATTGTCAGAAAATAGTAAGTAATTATCTATTATTTTATTGTTTCTTTCAGTTTCGTTCCAAGTTACATTCTAGGGTATATCTCAAATGTCAAAACGGGCCTTTTATTTTTAACGAGTATAAACTTTATGTCTAATTAAAACTTGCGTTTAACTGTAATTTCGTATGCTCACTAAGGCCACGGAGAATTTTTGGAAGGTAATCCATGATCCTAGAATGCAGCATCTGAAGGACATTTTCATTCTGGTGGGAATTCATCCAATGACTTCTCTTGCACTAGGGCGGAGCGAGAGAGCGTATCAGACTTTTAATGACTAAACCCACTCTTATGTTCCTTCTTTGCCTTGCGTTCCAGGACCTCGGGTTTCCCTTTCGGAAACCCGTAATCCGAAGGACATAGCTGTAGTTTTAGTCAGTAAAAGTCACGCCCTCATGCTCCACCCAAGACGGGAGAAGTCATTGGATGATTTTATGTCTAAAACATGATAGTTATCATATTTTAGTATGTTCTATAAAGCTATCCATTAAAACATTGCCCTTAAACTACAGCAGCCCTAAAATCCAAAACTCTCTAGATAATTGCCGGCTGTCGTGCCGAACAAGCGTCGTCACGGGCGTGACATTTGGCGGAATGACGTAGCAGATGTCGTGACGATCCCTGTCGAGCCTGCATTACGTCATCACGTGTCGGAAGACTCTGCTAAGAACGTGACTACACGATTCTTATGGTGTCATCCAGTTATCTCCCTGCTGACGATGTCATTATTTCGCAACAGACGCAAGCCATTCAGTACAATCGTTCTAGGTAAATAAAAATGTATTTGCCTAAAACGATTGTGTTTCCTTTTTTATAGTAGGATAACTGTTTTCTTTCGAAGTAAATGTTATTACTGGCATGAAAAGCGCGGATTCGTGAGATTTCCTTCGACAAAAGACTTGATAAGATAAAAGTGGCGTTCTCACTCCCAATTGAACTCATTGCCTCTTTTATGTCATTGCTGCTGAGCGTACGAGTATAGGATGAAACAGATACATAAAATGGAAACATAAAGCATAATTACACACCGAATCACTTGTCATTGTATAAGATAAAATTTACGTCAAATCGTAACGAGTCGTAAATTACAGACTTAATTACGATTGTTTTAACGACTAGACGCGCCGGCGAGGCATCGAAGAGACTGTTAGGCGACGTGACGTCGCTGTTATCATGGATGATGTATTATGGGTAGACGGTGACGGTGGGTGTGTGAGTCGCGATAAGCTATCGGTGAAGCTAATGATTCGTTGCAAACGAACTGGTGTCTGTCACCCGGCCATACATTCTCGCGTTCACACAATTCGAATGAGCCGCAGTTTCGATAATGACTCTAACGATCGCTGATATATCAACATCTGTGACACCTTTTTTAAAATGTCTGAAAGATATTGGGATTAAATGTAACTTCTAAATATAAATCTGAGCCATAAAACCTTTGTCTTTTATTGTTGTTAATGAGCACTTCTATTGTAATAAATGGACCATCAGGCACCTTCAATAAGAAACTCGTGTATTTGGTACAATATATACATTTATGTCAATCACAGTATACTTAATACCATCTCATACAATGTTCGTGACAGGTATCGCAGAGTAGCGTCTGGCATGCCGATACACGGAGCGAATATAATCTGCTCCAGGAAGGCCTGAATAGACACTCATTACAATGTGGTATTTGTTATACTAATCCACCATGTCCTTTGTGATGAACTGTTCTATACTTATACCTACGTATCATTTCGTGATTTCTGGATGAAATGAATCTTTTGCCTTGCACTGCCTCGTTGGTGTAGTGGTCGACTTCTGGATCAAGCAAACTGTTGTTGGTTTTATTTATTTGGATTTTTTCAATTGCAGCCCAGATGTTAGATTTATGCCTAGGTAATGGTAATAGAGTGCAGTGGGGGCCGAGTGATAACGGCTCCGACTTACGTGTTGTAGGTCGCGGGTTCAAACCCAACCAGGCGCATTACATTGTGTAATTTCTTTCATCACCACCGCTCTCAAAACGGTGAAGGAAAACATTGTGAGAGAGACTGCTGGGACTCAGGCCTCCTCTCTAGGAGAGGGAATGGGCCGTAAACCACCACGCGGGCCCAGTGCGGGTTGGCGGATGTCACATGTCTTCAAATTTTTGGTTCTAGGACATGCCGGTTTCCTCACGATGTTTTCTTTCACCGTTTTGAGAGCAGTGGTGATGAAAAATATTACATAAAGCAATGCGCGTGGCTGGGTTTTGAACCCGCGTCCACAACTCGTAAGTCGGGGCCGTTACCACTCGGCTACCATTGCTCATAGAATAGAATTTTATCCATAGATAATATGAAATTGTTTTTTTTTTAATGTTTTGTTATAGAAATTAACTGCTTTTACCTAGGCAACAGTCATAATATGTTAGGATTAGTACAAGCAAGAGCAGATTATAAAGTAGCGAGGTTGTGGAGATCAATAGTATTACCACGAGCTTTCAAGGGTGATTCGTTGAAACCGCGAGGATGTCTCATTCATATAGCCTAGTTTTCGTACCTTTCTATTTTGTGTCGTAAGCCACTGGGCGCAAATGAGTGTCTGATACATTTATTGATCGGGGAAAACTAATCAAACATCAATATCATTTTAAAAATGTTAAGACTTATTCATATATTTAAAAGATCTAGTATTGGAATATTATCATTAATATTTTTTTATTTAGAAAAGAAAAACACCTTCCTGCAAAATTTGCCGCATTGTCGCTTATGATGTTCTTCATACAAAAATACTAGATCTGTTGCGTTATCTATATATATAAAAGGAGAAACTGACTGACTGACATATCAACACACCACACAGCCGAAACTACAGGGCATAAGAGCGTGAAATGCTGTACAAGGTTTCATTTTATGATGTTGGCGAGCACTAAGAGAGGCTTTTTCGAATTCCCCCCCTTGAAGGGATGAAACGGGGGTCCAAAGTTTGTATGGAGAAACCTATTTTTACGCGGGCGAATCCGCTGGCAGAAGCTAGTCAGTTATAATAAATAGAGCTCAGGTTATCATAATATACTTCTATAGTAAAATGTTACCTATGTAATGTGTGAGTGTACACTGTACATTGTGTTTATCACAATGTACAGTGTACACTCACAAACAACATGTCATCCTAAACTATCATTACATAACAATACCTACACGTACCAACATTTGGCAGACTTCATAATCCGATACTTTTGGGGAGCGACGCAATATTAGCGTATCGGATATTTTCGAAGTCAAATAGGTCAATATGCCTCTGTGACATCTTGTTAGTGGCTTAAATATTTTTATATGTATTTAAGGATAATGTGAAAGATTTTTGTAAACGACGTTGGGACTCAAGGATTTATTAGGATAGGTCATTATTATGCAAGAATTTATGTGCCTACTGTACTTGTACAGATTTCCCTCAGTCTAATTCGCATTTTAATTAGCTGTCAAAATGTTTTGGGCCAGTACCATGTCATGGCTCTGCCACGATGTCAGTTACTTTTCTTATTATTTCGTAATTGGGTAGTTGATTAATCTTTTATTATTATTTGTGTCTACAATTAACTTTATCCAAAATCGTAATTAGAAAGGATTTTACAAATCCATTCAATATTAATAAGTTAAAAACCTTTCAAATCTGTTGTAGGGGAAAACTGTCATGTAACAGAATAAGGATGCAGACACTGAAATGTGACATCACTGCCATTTGGTTACCTGTGTACAAAAGATAGCGAGATGTCCCCACCACGCCCCCCCTGTTTCTCTTACCAATATTTAAAATGCCCATTGTTGCTTCATTTAACAACCAATTTTGATGTAGTTTTCAGAAAAAGATTTTGTTTCAGTGTTATTTGTCGTTTAGTATAAAATATTATACTAGAGTAAAAACAGGAAATTAATTGATTTTCATAAATTATTTAAAAAAAATTAAATATAATGTTTACGTAATAATACCTCATTTCAAACTTTTAACAATATGTATGCGCACCTCTTAGATTTGGTATAGTCATAGTAACTATGGCTGTAGCAAGTCTATGGGGCTTGTGGCTTATCGCTATGCCACTTTAATACAAAATTTAGCTTTTCTGTCATTTTTAAGGGGCCACGCCTAGTTCTTCTTCTTTTCGAATCGATGGTAAACTCGTTAAACTGTTTGGGCCTACTAGATACCACCGATGGTGCAGTTAACGTAACCAACGTTAACTGCAGCATCGGTGGCACTCATTTAGTCCTCCAAAGAGCATATCAACCACATACGCCTAATTAATGAATAAGTACATTTATTTTTTTTAGCTGCAGTCACGATTCGTGTACTATGACGTGTCAATGCCATAATTCGTTGTGATAGAGAAACGGAACTATACAAGACGAATAAGACTATCTCTTTTTTCAACGGAATTTGGCTTATTTATTAAATTATATTATAACACCCTTATAGACGCGTCCAAGGTGATGTTATAACTAATACTTAAAAAACATAATTAAAATGTTATTAAATTAATTATGAAAATAAATCACTAGTTTCTGCCAGCGGCTTGGCCGGCGTAGTAGTAAGTTTGTCCCGTAAAAACTTTGGAACTCCGTTTTATCCTCTTAGGGAGTGAATTTTGGGAAATCCTCTCTTAGTGCTCGTCTATGTCATAAAAGGAAATCTTGTGCACTTCTAGTCCCAGTAGTTTCGGCTGTGTGTTAATATCGGTCAATCAGTTTCTCCTTTTATACATATAGATAGATAAATCCAGAACTTTTTCAATAATTTATTAGAACCGCTCTAATAAATTTCGGTAGGTGTTGGCCAAATATGTCCTCCAATTGTGCTATATTATTAATAACACGTATAGCCTTTGACAATGGGGAAACTTTAGCTCAGTCCTAGTTGACGGCACGTCTAAGAGAGCGGGCCAGCGGCCTACACAACCGTCAAGCACGCGCAGCCGCAAAGTGCATATAATCATAAACATCCACCTAATTTATATTTGAAACTAGCTTCTGCCAGCGGCTTGGCTTGCGTGAAAGTAGGATTTTCCATACAAACTTCGGACCCCCGTTTCATCCCCTTAGGGGATGAATTTTGGAAAATCCGTTCTTAGCAGATGTCTACACCCTGTATACCTACCTGCTAAATTTTAAGTTTGTAGATGTTATACGCGTAGTTTCTGAGATTTCGTGATTAATCAGAGAGCGGTATTTCGCTTTTATATTTGTATATAGAGATTCACCATTATATCACAGAGATTATTCACCGCATAATGTTAAAAGGATAATCTTGTGTGATAAGTAACTAAGTCCACCGGATTCCCTTATAAGTGCGGCGCCCCTGACCCTCATCGCAGACGACAGTTGAGTTGTCAATTTGCGTTTAGCGTTTCCCGTTTACTTTGATTTATACGGGTAAAGAGATTGAACATTTTGTTTGTAAGTATTCCCCTAGCGGTCCTATGAAAAATGGGATGTGAAGGAAATATATTCTATTGGAGATTTAAGATAATATTGTGCTTATAGTTGAGATATTATTTTAGGGACTTTTGTAGGTTTTGTTTTTTGAGCAAAGACAAACACACGTTGCGTGATCCTTTCGTGGATTTTTACTTTTTTACAAGGTATTCTTAGAGCAGTGGTGGCCGAGTGGTAACGGCCCCGACTTACGAGTTGTAGGTCGCGAGGTTAAACCCAACCAGGCGCATTACTTTGTGTAATTTATTTCATCACCACTGCTCTCAAAACGGTGATTCCCTCTTCTAGAGAAGAGGCCTGAGTCTCAATAGTGGGAACATTAAAAAAAAGGCTGATTATGCTTATTCTATATTTAAGACCCTAATTTGTTAATTACACAATAAAACAGTAAAAAATCATTCGTTAGGACATTGTATACAAGGTATGGCCATCGGTTCCGTTCCCGAGGATTTGTTTTGTTTCGAGTTTTTCAATGTGACTGTTATTTTTCAACGAAATTTTTACTGTTTCGGCATTCATGTCGATTCTATATTACCTACGGTTAAACTTTTTTGTATTGAATTATAGTAATATATTGCTCTGGTCTGGTTTTATTGTTATGGTTTTATTTTACCTGCTTTTTTATTTTTGTAATAAATTGTCGTAATGGACCAGTGGTTAAGGTACCCACCTCTCATGCATGAGGTTGCAGGATCGAAACCGAGCAAGTATTATTGTGAATTTTTCAATTCATATGAATTTTTGTAAGTTTATCTATGACATTAATGATACCAAGAGTAAAGCCATTAGTCCCGCTTCTCATTCGTAGATCTTTGACACTCGTTACAGGTAGTCAGATGGCAGAAAGTTTGACCATCAGACAAGATATACCGATACCGATACCGATATTTGAGTATCGTGGTACCCAGTAAGTGGGTTGTGGAAGTCTGATTGGTGGTCACTCCATGTAAAACACGGGTATACAGCCGCATCCGGTAAGACTGGATGTCGACCCTAAGCTAGTTGGAAAAATGCTAAGGAGATGGTTTATCATAAGAAGTTGCTCCCGATTTTTTTTTTTTTCGCTGGGAATGTCATCAAAGACATCGCCCGCTATTGGGTTGGAGCGGGAGATAGTGTCAGACTTTTACTAACTAAAAACCCACCCCTGTTCCTTCGTTGCCTTTCATACCAGGGCCGAGTCTTCCTTTCAGAATCAGATCCTTGGCCCCAGTAGGCTTCGACCCTGCTAAAAATGCTAAGGAGATGATTTATCATAAAAAGTTGCTACCGATTTTTTTTTTCGGTGGGAAAGTCATCCGAAGACATCGCCCGCTATTGGGTGGAGCGGGAGATAGTGTCAGACTTTTACTAACTAAAAACCCACCCCTGTTCCTTCGTTGCCTTTCATACCAGGGCCGAGTCTTCTTTTCAGAATCAGATCCTTGGCCCCAGTAGGCTTCGACCCTGCTAAAAATGCTAAGGAGATGATTTATCATAAAAAGTTGCTACCGATTTTTTTTTTTCGGTGGGAAAGTCATCCGAAGACATCGCCCGCTATTGGGTGGAGCGGGAGATAGTTTCAGACTTTTACTAACTAAAAACCCACCCCTGTTCCTTCGTTGCCTTTCATACCAGGGCCGAGTCTTTCTTTTCAGAATCAGACCCTTGGCCCCAGTAGGCTTCGACCCTGCTGGGCCCCTACAGTTGCTGACAGCTACCCATTGCTCGCAGTCCTGTCCAAGCCTGCGCCTCATCATCATCATCATCATTTCAGCCGAAAGACGTCCACTGCTGGACATAGGCCTCCCCCAAGCGTCGCCACAATGACCGATCCTGTGCTTCTCGCATCCACCGCACTCCCGCGACCCTCACCAGGTCGTCGGTCCACCTTGTAGGAGGCCTTCCAACGCTGCGTCTTCCGGTGCGCGGTCGCCACTCTAGAACCTTTCGGCCCCATCGGCCATCCGTTCTACGAGCAATGTGCCCTGCCCACTGCCACTTAAGTTTGGCGATTCTTCGGGCTATGTCGGCGACCTTGGTTCTCCTGCGGATATCTTCATTCTTTATGCGATCACGCAAGGAAACTCCGAGCATAGCCCTTTCCATTGCTCTTTGGGTGACTGTAAGCCTTCTTATGAGGCCCATTGTAAGCGACCATGTTTCAGAGCCATATGTCATCACTGGCAACACGCACTGGTCATAGACTTTCGTCTTGAGACACTGTGGTATGTTGGACGAGAAGATACCGCGCAGCTTCCCGAACGCTGCCCAGCCGAGTCGGATTCGACGATTGACCTCTTTCTCAAAGTTAGACCTACCCAACTGGATTGTCTGTCCCAGGTAAACGTAATCGTCTACAACTTCGAGTGCAGAGTCTCCGATCTTGATCGGAGTGGGTGCTACATGGTTATTTACCATGACTTTGGTTTTATCCATGTTCATCTTAAGACCCACTCTTTTGGAAGCTCTACTAAGGTCATCGAGCATTGTACTGAGCTCCTCCGTAGTTTCAGCCATGACTACTATATCATCGGCAAACCGAAGGTGAGTGATGTACTCGCCATTGACATTAATGCCTAGTCCACTCCAGTCCAGAACCTTGAAGACATCCTCCATTGCAGCCGTGAACAGTTTCGGAGAGATGACATCTCCCTGCCTCACGCCCCGCTGCAGAAGGATAGGTTTCGAGGTCTGGTCCTGAAGTCGGACTGACATTGTGGCGTTTTCGTACAAACACTTCAGCACTTCGATGTACCGATAGTCAATCTGGCACCGTTGGAGAGACTGCAGTACAGCCCAAGTCTCGATCGAATCAAAAGCTTTTTCGTAGTCCACGAACGCTAAGCATAGAGGCAAGTTATACTCCTCTGTCTTCTGTATAACCTGCCGGAGCGTATGTATGTGGTCTACGGTGCTGAAACCTTTTCGGAAACCGGCTTGTTCGGGAGGCTGGAAGTCGTCGAACCTGCGCGCAAGACGATTCGTGATGACTCTGGAAAACAGCTTGTAGACATGGCTCAGAAGAGAGATGGGCCTGTAATTCTTAAGCAGGGCATTGTCGCCCTTCTTAAAGAAAAGTACCACCACACCTCTGCTCCATGCCTGTGGCGTCTTTCCCTCAAGTATGACGGAATCGAACAACCTCTGAAGGGCCCTTAGGACCGGTTTTCCACCCGCCTTCAGGAGTTCGGCTGTAATTCCGTCGTCACCCGACGCCTTGTTGTTTTTAAGCTGCTTCAGAGCCACCCTAATCTCGTACAGGCTGACGTCCGGGATATCTTCGGTATAGTGCCGGGTTAATCTAGCTCTTGGGTCGTTTGCTAGATTCGTTGTGGGTTTTGTGATAGATGTGTACAGCTGTCCATAGAATGCCTCGATCTCTCCCAGAAGCTCCGATTTGGCGGATATGACTCTGCCATCGTCGGTCTTCAGTTTCGTGAGCTGGCTCTGCCCTATAGACAGATCCATTGCAAAAACCTTGGAGCCCTTATTCCGCTCAATCGCATCCTTAATCCTTTCGGTATTAAAGAGGCGGAGATCGCGTTTTAAGGACTTTGAGATCCGTCTATTGAGCTGCCGGTAGATGCACGCATCGTCTGAAGACTGCAGAATCATCTCACGCCTCTCTTTCATGAGTTCGAGAGTTTGATCAGAGAGCCTTTTCTTCCTTGTACGACGAGTCTTAAAAAACTTAGACCCGACCGTATGGACAGTTTCCACGAACCCATCGTTGTATTTGTCCACAGAGCCACCTAGGCACTCGAAACGATTGTGAAGTTCGAGCTGAAAGCTCTCGGAGTTTTGAATCTGGATCTGTGCTGGACGGAGCGTAGACCTCATCAGTCGAGATCTTTCAAGCTTGATATTGATATTCAATGTGCCTCTTACCATGCGGTGATCACTTCCAGTTTTCACCGCGTTGATCACAGAGACATCATTGAATATTTGCTTCTTCGTCGACATGATGAAGTCAATCTCATTTCTGGTCGCACCATCAGGGCTTTGCCAGGTCCACTTCCTACGGTCACGTTTTCTGAAGAAGGAGTTCATCATATAGAGGCCCTCCCTCTCCTTAAAACTAGCCAATAGGTTTCCCCGGCGGTTCCGATGTCCAAATCCAAATTGCCCCACTCGCAGCTCATCACCGTCTCGTTTACCCAGTTTCGCGTTAAAGTCCCCCATGACCACGGTGAAGTGAGTCTTAGAACCATGCATGGCTCTGGATATATCCTCATACATGGACTCTACTTCGTCGTCGGGGTGTGTCGAGGTCGGGGCGTAAACCTGTATGACCTTCAGCGAATATCTTGATGATATTCTGAGTATAAGATACGCTACCCTGGTCGACACACTCTCGATCCTCACCACATTGTTCACAAAGGACCTGTGGACGATAAACCCGACACCACCCTGGGATTGCTGGTCACCCTCCCGGAAATAAAGCAGGTTACCGGATTTGAGAATTATCGTGTCCTCCCCCTGTCTTCGGACTTCAGATAATCCCACAATACTCCATCGTAACCTGCTCAATTCTTCCTCAAGTTCGGTGATCTTCTCGTCGGACCGGAGTGTACGCGTGTTATATGTTGCCAGGTCCAGTCGTCGTTGTCTAAAGGGGTAGCCGGATCCCATCCGGAGATTCTTCGCACCCCTTGCCTCGCCGTAACCTTGACCGCTACCGGAGTCAAGGGTAGACGGGCTGCCGGGCACTAGGGGCCATTTTTTGGTTGTGCTTATCATCATTGGGGGGATTTGCCATAATCGCCACGCTTGGCATGCGGGTTGGCGATCGCAGTTTAGTTGTTGGAATTCACAAAGAATGCTGCTGCCCATTCTCTGGTATGTCCCTTAGTCGCCTCTTACGACACCCACGGGAAGAAATGGGATGGTGTTATTCTTTACGTCCAAACACCATACGGAACACCGAAAGCCTGCGCCTACGGTATACTAAATTATAAACAGTATTATATTGAAAATTCATTGTTTGTGTTATGCTACCGTGAGCACAAACAATGAATTTTTAATATAATACTGTTGAAAATTTAGTATTGTTGGTATATTCTGTCTGAGCATAATTCCTAAAGTACAGGCCTGCAGTCAACAACTCGTTAAATTTAGCTCAGATCGGGAATTAAACGGAACTCGCCCTCCATGTAAATTAAACCATCCGAGCGAGTGTTGCAACGGAAACCGAATGATTTATTCCTGAAAGCTCTGTAATAGCTTTTTAATTCCTTCTGTTGGCGATCGAAACGAAGAAATACGTTCTATTATTTTATTTTATTGTTTATTTATATTTAAAAAACGTGTCCTAGATAGGAATTACTCCTGGATCGTGAGTGTACTCAGATACAGATCTGGATCTGGGATCACTTTCTATAGGCCATACAAATAATTATTTTATTTATTTTAGGCACTAAGTCCGTCTTTGTACAGTGTTTTTAATAGTGCACGTGGTTTATACAAACTTTAGCTTTTCCGACATTTTTAAGGGGCCACGCCTAGTTCTTCTTCTTTTCGAATCGATGGTAAACTCGTTAGTAGATGCCACTGATGGTGCAGTTAACGTATCCAACGTTAATGCAACGTCGCTACATTTAAGTAGCATCGATGGCATTTAGTCCTCCAAAGTGCAGGTGTACTTGGGGCACTCCAACGTGTGGCTCATTTTCTGAATATGAGCTCCGACATTGAGTATCCAACGGGTATGTAAATCCCATTTCGCCAGGTTGTGTTTGCAGTGGTCTACTTGGATAGGATTTAGTGATTTCCATGTAAACCACATACGACTACTAAGTCCGTCTTTGTACAGTGTTTTAATAGAGCACGTGGTTTTATTTTTACCTATTACTTATTTCTTTTCAGACAATAACGGCCCATAAAATAAAATACATAATATTACATTCTTACAAAACAACAAACTAATACATGTTAAAAATATTATTAAACAATTAATGTTGCCGTTTAATAATAATCTGTAATTATACACGTAACATCGGCTTCGTGTTGTCGTCGTGGTGTTGCGTAACTTTCCTCGGAAACGTCGATATGTGAGACTATTATTATTATTGAATGGTCCGTGAATAACACTTTAAAGCCTTGTTACCCCCTCTTTTATCGGAATTAAACGAACTTGTTTCTCGATTAATATAATAAACATAAGCATAATCAGCCTTTTATTGTTCCCACTGCTGGGACTCAGGCCTCCTCTCTCTAGGAGAAGGAATGGGCCATAACCCACCACGCGGGCCCAGTGCGGGTTGGTGAAAGTCACATGTCTTCGAATTTTTGGTTGTAGGACATGTTACCTCACGATGTTTTCCTTCACCGTTTTGAAAGCAGTGGTGATGAAATAAATGACACAAAGTAATGCGCCTGGCTGGGTTTGAATTCGTAAGTCGGGCCGTTACCACTCGCCCACCACTGAGATTATTCGATTCGATTTACTCGATTATTTTCTTAAAATCTTTATGTAAACCAATCATGCTGCCAGACTTTTCCTGACGGATTTAAATGAAAACAAAATTCTTAATTAGGTTTTCTAAGAAAAACGTCTGCTTCTTTGCTATTTTTAATCTAAATAAGATAATAATTATTATCTAGTTCAGATTGACAATTGTTTCAAATGTCGAGATTGAGCAGATATCTTATAAATTCATTGTCAGCGCGATGATGTTACAAACTACACGAATTAATTATACCTACAAAACCAAAATTGAACTAATTAAATCAGACAAAGGAAATCCCAATTTCCCCGAAACCAACGGACAAATGTTTTTTATTTAATTGTTCATGCAAATTAAATCGCTATTGAAAAACCAACCTGCCCCGTGTCTTTCGAGGACACTCCCAATATATATTTAGTTTAATAAAAGTCGTAGTGTATTTTTTAAAGGAAAATTATTCCGACTTTTATAAAGAATAAAGTTCAAGACTTTTGTGTCGCTTGGGAGCGAAGGTTCAATCTAAATTTGACATTGAAGTAGTTATTTGTTTTGCGATATTTCTAGCGAATGTAATTACGTCGTTCTTTGTTCCCAGATCTAACCCAATTAAAGATTGGTATCGTGGTTTTTTGTTGTGAAAACGTTATTTTTTTTTTTACGTTTACTGAATAAGCTGTATTTTATTTCGAAGCAGTCCTGTCCGTGTCTCGTTTAAACCTAGAGGAATATTTGAAAGAAAAAATATTATTTTGTATCGATGCTATCGAAATAATTTTTCAGACTGAGTAGGGATGGAAATTGGTTTTCTGTAAATATGATTTGAAATAGATATTCTTAAATGCTAGAAAATGAATAAATCAACATTATGTTTACTGTGTATCTCTATAGCGGCATTGTTCAGAGGTTCCAATTCATTTTTGTGACACCCAGCGATATCGCAAAATATTTCATGTCCATTTCAAGTTTTGTAAGACTTGCGAGCGGTCAGGAATTTTCAATTTCAAACTCAACAGCCAAAGCTAAACAAAGTTATAATACAATCTAACGTAACGTCAAAATAAAACCAACGTATTTCATGTAGAATTTGGGATTAGGACTCGAGAGTTTCTGGTAGAATAGTTAAGATTTTACCTCACTTAATTTTAAACACCTACTTGGCGCTATAATACTTCGTGTTTAATAAAATAATTCTATTTTTTAAAACGAAATCCGTGACCATTTATTATCGTCAAATGACGTCCTTTGCTTGTCATTGGCCCTCCCCCAAGTGTCACTACAACGAATAGTCCTGTACGTCTCGCAACCATCGTATTCCAGCGACTCTCACCTAGTCATCGGTCCACCTTGTGGGAGTCCTTCAACGCTGCGTCTTTCGTGATCATCATTATTGATTAAATATATGCACTCTATTTATTGTGAGTAAATATAGACAAGATAAAAAAATATATTTATTATATAATTTTCAAAATATATTTTCCAATAAAAGAATTTTAAACATTAATTTGAGAAATAAGTTACAAAATATAAATCACCAAGTTTCCTCACTGAAATGAATCAAACAAAGTTTAAAGCAATATTGAAATGGATGTGAAAAGCGAAGTGCAAATTGATTCGAGCGATCTGTCGTCGAGTCGCGAAGATGAGGGTAGTGGCAGGACGATGAAGCGCCTACCGTTCCTGTGTTTGTTTGTTGTACTCCACTGATTTAACGGCTTTATTATAATAGAAGCGTTTTGAAGAAATGGGAGTTAATCAGACTTCTGTAGGTCAGATATTGTTATTGCAGTTCAAAACAAACTTACTTTACACATATCTATATATCAAACAGAAAATAAAATAAAACAAATCACATTGATTAACTACCATGGCGACCACGTACCGGAAAAAAGCGTTGGAAGGCCTCCCACGAGGTGGACCGATGACCTGGTGAGGGTCGCGGGAATCCGATGGATGCGAGACGCACAGGACCGGTAATTGTGGCGACATTTGGGGGAGGCCTATGTCCAACAGTGGACGTCTTTCGGCTGAAATGATGATGATGAAGACATTGATTAAACTATTGCTGGTTATGCTTCTACAATAGTCGCCACATGATCGGTGTATGTATTCAGTAGAACCCCGCATATTTTCGCTGTACCGACTTTACACCTTGCCACAAGATGTATAAGTTAAGCTGTGTATGTTATAAAGACTGATAATTTTGGGAAGTAGGATCAGGATAGCTTTTTTATTTGTTTTGAAAATCATCCAATGACATTCCCCGCTCTTGGGTGGAGCGAGAGATAGAGTCGGACTTTTACTGACTAAAAGCCCACACCTGTTCCTTCGTTGCCTGAAAAATATGTTGTTTGGAATCTTCGGTTTCTTGACATCTTACTTTTTTAATTTTTTTTTTATCGTTGATAGGTTTGCGCTTGACCGCTACCTCACCCGATGGAAAGCGAAGATTCGGTCGACAAAGGAGCGCGCTTACCTAAAAGTAACCTATTCACTCTTGACTTAAAGATTCCCGGGACTTTGGTACTTGGGTTTATTGGCGCCCAACATGGGCTTATTGACGCCCAACTTGGGTATATTGACGTCCAACTTAGTACTATTTAAATCAAAATTTACTAGTTGTGTAAAAAAAGCAATTTATTTAGTTTGAGGTTCCGTAGCCTCAAACTTAAAAAATATATGTAAAACTTGACTATACTTCTGAGATCTTGGTTGTTTCCGAAACGAAGTGAAGTTTCATGCTGAAGAGCTGCCTCTACATTAATTAAAAAATAAACTAGGGCAACAAGATGAAAAATCATGCTTATTTTACGGGCCTTTCAGACTTTCACTTGATTTTAGATAAAAGTTTTCTAGCAACTCTGTCATTAATAAAAACTAAGATTGATCTCATTTAAGTACAAAATGTTTTACAGCTCATGGCGGTGCTAATAAACTTTACAGATAAATGTCAAAATAGAGTAGAACCTAAAAATGAGTCCCTCATTATACACCTACCATCTACTTAGATTTTTTTTTTGTTGGGGTATCATCCAATGTCTTCTCCCGTTTTCGGGTGAAGCGGAAGGGCGTATCAGACTACGTTTACCTTGCGTTCCAGGACCCCGGGTTTTCCTTACAGAAGCGAACTCATGGCCCCAGAAGGCTTCGGCCCTGCTAGGCCCCTACGGTATAACTGACATCTCTTTAAGGCGCGCGTGGAACATTACGCGCTCTCGACCGGACGGAGCTCGACGGCTCGGCCTCGGTAGTTAACGGATGACTGGACGGCGAGCTACCCTTTTGCTCGTCGTCCGCAAACCCACGCCTACGGTGGCTGGAAATCGGGGTCGGGATCCCGGCGGCTAGGGCGTGAGGATATCCGATCCCTCACACGTGCGGCCGCCTCCTTTGCTAGCATTACTGCTTCGCAGAAGGAGGCGAAGGTGAACTTTTGTTAATGGTACAAGTCTGGCACTTTCCGTCAATCCACCCAGAGCGGAGGATTTACTACTAAAAACTTTGTGCACGAAGGCTTAGATATTTAAATAAATAATATATCTAGAAAATAATAACAGCAGTCGTGAATAGTATTCCATTATTCTGTAAGTTATTCTTCTCAAGGTACTAGATTACATGAACGTCGAGTTTCATGTCATAGCGTAATCCTGACATCTCAAGCTTTTAACTTGAAAATGCAGTCGAAATCAATGCTGCTTGCCAGACAGGTGAACGTTGGCTTAAGCGACGTTTTGGATTTCTAGATGCTTGAATATCACTTCACACACCTGTTGCAGGTTAGTAACAATATAACTAAGATATATACAAAAGCAAAATAATACATAGATCTCCGCCTTGCATTGGAGATTTGAAAATGATTTGATTTGATTCGCACTTTAAAACTAAAGTAAAAGAGCACTATCTTTCCTATATATTATTTTTAGATATATAAGTATCTATTTATTACTTTAATTTAAGATTTTATAAACTAGTATTTTTTATTTCTACGCATTATTTTTTACATTTTACACAAAATTTCAGACCTTCAGACCTTTTTAAAAAACAAGCTGTAATTCTTCGTTTGCTGTAAATCGTGTAATTTTCAAACATTTGAAATCGTAAGTTGGTCAGATTTGTGTTCTTTTTTTTTTTTAAATAAACAAACTAACTTATATCATGTTTTGATTTTTACCCGGGGGTTGTCATAATGGTAAATTTTATTATTTAAGTAATTTTTCACGTGGTTCTCTTTTATAATTTTGTGAATTTCCAGAGGTTTAGAAAGTTCAAAATTGGGTAAAACCTGGCCTTAAAGGGATGAATTGGGCTTTCAAAGATTGTATCGAGAAACCTACTTTCACGCGAGCTTAGCTGGTGGCAGTACAGCTGCTTAGCTATACGCCACTCATGATAGCATTAGATAACAACATTTACTTTTCGAGATAATTTCAAACAATTTTAATAAATAAAGAAGAAGGATAGTTAAAATGAATTCATTTAAGTAATACAGTTGGTATATAAGTTGATTATGTATTTTTTTAATGTTTAAACATTTTATTAATTTATGTTGATTATGTTGAATATACAAATACTGTACTTTTATTACAAAGTGTATCTGGTATATCTATCGCGAACAAAGTATAGTCTATAATACGTAAGTATTTAGAAATATATAAGTATGTTTCTCAGTCGTCTAGTTCTCATTTTGTTGTGGTGTATACACACAGTTGTGCAATATTATTATTTAAAATTCCCAAAAAAACGTCTCGTGATTGTGGAAAATCCAATATCACAAGTGATTTCAATCACAAGTTTATTAAGTTACTCTGCGCACACGTGTGCCACGTACGGCCGATCTGGGCGCGTCGGTCTCCATACATTTAATATGGCAACTAGACTTGTAGAGCTACATTAGATTTCCGCCACGCAACGCCATGCGATGTCGTTCTACGTACAAATCAGGCGTGGTCTACGTGTGCGTCGGTCTAATGTAGTTCTAGGTTTATCGGCTGTCATCAGCGTTTATTCTTCGGCTTCTGCTAGAGATAGCCATTGTCTGCGTAGATCAGCAATTCCTTTCAATGGTATAATCGATTCTTAAAGAATAATAAGTCCTTTTGATCTCTGATGATCTCTATCTAACTACATTTATAAAAGGACATAATTACACTCATAGTATAAAGGCGAAAGTGTAAGTGTATGTGTGTGTCTCTGTTACTCCTTCACGCACAAACGGCTGAATGTATTTGAATGAATTTTGGCACCGGTTTAGACCATATCTCAGAGACCCCGCAAACTGTAGAATTTCGATCGGCCGATAGTTTCGTCGGTTGTTTAACCAGTATGAAGCTAAACTTTTTTGTCGACCGATTCTGAATCGTTTTATGTGCGTACTGATTAAGCAACCAACAAACCTATCAATTGATCGAAAGTCTGCAGTTTGCTGGGTCTCTTAGAATATCACATAGGATGCTTTTTATCCCGGGAGTATATTCCCTTGAAATAGTTTTTTAGGGTTCCGTACCTCAACTGAAAAAAAACGAAACCCTTATAGAATCACCATTCTACTACACACAGTACTTTTACTATACACAGTCTATTTGTCTGGCAAGACCCTTTATGTCGATAACGAGTGGCGGTATTGAGTTAAAATTAAAACCACTTAGTCAAATCCGCGATCCCTTGATGCTGTGAAAAAATTAAACTTCTAAATTAACGAAAAAAAAGATATGGTCGCTTATGTCACAAAAAACACTCTCAAGAAAATCAAAATTCATAGGGTAGTTCCCGTTGACCTAGAATCCTGAAATTTGGCATAAAGCAAGGTGTTATAGTACAGATATAGGAATAAAACTGAAAATAGTAAATTTGTTTGTACGTCACCAAAAATATATTATTTTGCGATTCGGAAAAATCTTCGAAACTCCATTCAGGAATTGAACTTTTTACATAGGTAGGTATGTACAAAACCCTCAGTGTGCGAGTCCGATTCGCACTTGCCCGGTTTTTTCTTTCACGCGGGTGAAGACGCGAGCTAACCAAGCCTTTATATTTTAATCTTTGAGCGATTGAATAGCAAAGGTGTTGAAGATTAATGTGTGTCATATTAATAAAACTAGCACTTTTCCAGCGATATCGTTCGCGAGAAAGATTTCATAAAAACTTTAACACCCCTGAAACCATATATCGAGGGTAGCTTTGAAAAACTAACAACGACAGTCTTTAATTACACATTTTGATTATAATTGGTACCAAGTTTCAAGTTTATTAATACGACGAATAAGATTCTCCTATATTACCTTTAACACCTCTCAAATTATTTTAAAGGAGTAGTTTAGAAAAACGAATAATGATAACCTTTTTTATTTACTTTGGTATTTATGCTAAGTTTCAGGAATATGGGTTTGAGGAGTGAGAGTTTTCTTACAAATTTTCCCCCTTTTCACCAAGGTGAATTTACAAAAACCCCTTCTTAGTGATCGCCTACATCATACAAGGAAGATTTGTGTAACATTTCACGTTCTTAGGCCCAATAGTTTCAGCTGTGCGTTAATATGTCAGTTTCTGACACTGACGACTGCTATGCCAGAGGTCGTGGGTTCTATTCTCACCCAGGGCAAATGTTTGTGTGACAAGCAAATCATTTGTTCTGTGTCTGGGTGTAATCTATCTAAAACATGTATATATTTAGAAATATATAAGTATGTTTATCAGTTGTCTGGTACTCATAACACAAACTCTTCTTAGCTTGGGACTAGAGGGCGTTGTGTAATAGTAGTGTGAAAAAAATAATATATATAGATAACGGATAAAATCCTTCACGTTTTTGATTGCAAGAAAATAGAAAAAACATTTAACTTCCTTATTTTTATTTTCTTATCCTTCCATATGTAATATACATGCATAATATAAAACTAATAAAGTCGAAAAGTCCTGGACGGATTTCCATGTGGTTTTTACCAATAGCCTATGTGATTAATTTATCTTTATAATTTTTCTGTAGGTACATGTATTTGTCACTGTCTCCTCCTAAACGGATTGACCAAACTTGATGAAACTTCGTGTGTAAATTTGAGTAGGTGGTGCTGCAATCAGGTTCTCATGTTTTTTTCTGAGGGAAAATCTGGCATTTCGTTCCGATTGTCGGGACCGCTAGTTTATTTATGTATAGTATATTGTGTACCAATATTATAATACACAAAACAAAAAGATTACACGTTAAAATATACAATAGACGCATTTCGCGAGTTCGTTATATTAGAGAAAAAGCCGAGAATTTCATTAGGTATTCAATATAAATTTATTTTTATGAGATTATGAGATAGAACAAGTATATTATTATTTCACAGACGAGTTATTAAGTATTATGTATGTATGGAAAAGCAAACAGCTTAAACCCGTTTTCGTAAACATTTTTATTAGAATTTTCAAGTGGAGTTTATGCATTGGCTTTATCGATAAAGAGTAGAATTCAATTTCACTGAATTCAGTATAAAATAAACTAGATTGTCAGGGGTCGTATTTATGTGGAGGACGGTATAAAAACACAATCTTAAAAGGCAGAGCAAACGCCCTAAGGATATAGGTAAGCTTCGGGGAAAGAGTATGAGCACTTGTATGGAACCCGCCGAGCTTATTGAAAAAAATATTACTTCTTAGGTTTCAAAGCAACGATAACAATAAACGTAAATAGCTCAATCTGGGCGCTTTTTATGACAGTTTTGTGGTTGCGTCCCACAACACTGTTTGTTTTAAATTAATACTATCGCTGCGCGCTGAGCAAATAAGTATGGAGGTTTTATTTATCTATATAATATACTAGCTTCTGCCAGCGGCTTTGCCCGCGTGAAAGTCGGTTTCTTTATTTAAACTTTGGACCCCCGTTTCATCCTGTTAGGGTGTGAATTTTGGATAATCCACTTAGTGTTCGTCTACGTCTTAAAAAGAAACTTTGTGCAAAATTTCACAGTCGTAGTAATTTCGATTTTAAGGTGTTGTTATTTCTTTCAGTATATCCTTCGGTTTCCATGAATAGAATAGAAATACTTTTATTCAGGATAGATACCTACAGCACAACGGTGCAAACTTCAACTGTACCTGACGACTCTGGTTACTTATATCCTTTGTTGACTGTATATTATTGCTGAGTGCCAGTATGTAGTATTTTCTTGCCAGAAATGCGGGACCATTATCGTGGACCTGAAATGCAAAGGGTAACTGAAGGAACACAGGTGGGTTTTAGGCAGTTAACGTCTAAAACTCTCGCTCTACCCAGAGCAGAAGGAGTCATTTGATGAATTCACTCTGAACTAAAAAGCATGTGCTATTCTGGATGCCAAAAAATCCATTGTTTCTGAATAATACCACTGGTGGTGGTCAATTCAATTCAATTCTTTAAGAATAGTTAAACAAGTCTTAAGTTCTGTGGACATGGATATCACGATATGTTTTTTATCTTAATAAAAGTAAAAATGCTTTTTTACCCGACCGCCCTGGAAGGAGGGTTGTGTTTTTCGAGAGCATGTATGCAGAGACGTTGCGTGAACTAATTTAGACGTGGGCGAAGACACATCAGCGAGGCCTTTTTCTTTCATAAATTCGAAAACGAGACAGCGACTGTCAAAACCTAGTGTTCAGCCCCATAGTCGCGGCGTGGTGGCATAGTGGTCAAACGTGATATCAATTATTAAAAAAAACCGTCGTTTTTAAAGAGGCCCCTTTGGTTACGAGGCCGTGGGCGAGGGCCCAATTCACCCACGGTAAGTTTAATTGTATTTTTTTACCTGATTAAGGCAAAGCCAAAGGAGGGTTATGATTTTGACAGGCTATGTATGTATGTATGTGCATCTGTTCCCTCATAGCTCTTAATCTACTTATCGGAACCCGATATATATGAGGTATCGTTAGAACCTTAATTATCCGCTGAACGTAGACTACACGATGTGTTACAAAACTCGATATGGCACCCTCTAGTGGACAAAAAATAGTGTGTTAAAACAAAAAATGAAGATACAAACGCCGTGTTTGGTATCATTTGAATGAGCTTCACTTGTACATATCAAATTTAAGGTGACGCCTTGTAGCGGACAAAAAGTCAAGTGTTATATTTAACACCAAGATTGTTTAAATAAAAAAAGTAAAAAAACTAAAACCTGACTACGACAAAAAAAAAACGACGCTGAAAAAGTATGAAACAAGATTTTCAGGATGCTGACAGGTAACTGGAAAAACAAGAACAGAACAAAAAGAAAAGCCGCAGTCACACGTTATACGAGTACGTACCAACCGAAATACATTAACAACGACACACACAAAACAACAAATCTTGTTTCATACTTTTTCAGCGTCGATTTTTTTGTCGTACTTTTTTAGTTTTTTTTTCTTTTTCTATTATATGATGATATGGGCTAATTACGAGTTATGTGCTTTAAAAGGAAAGGGCTGTGCTCGGAGTTTCCTTGCGTACGAACGAATCAGGAATGAGGATATCCACAGGAGAACCAAGGTTACCGACATAGCACGAAGATTCGCCAAACTTAAGTGGCAATGGGCAGGGCACATTGCTCGCAGAACGGATGGCCGTTAGGGCCGAAAGGTTCTGGAATGGCGATCACGTACCGGAAAACGTAGCGTTGGAAGGCCTCCTACAAGGTGGACGATGACTTGGTAACGGTTGCGGGAGTCCCATGGATGCGAGACGCACAAGACCGTTCATTGTGGCGACACTTGGGGAGGCCTATGTCCAGCAGTGAACGTCTTTCGGCTGAAATGATGATGATGATGATGATGTGCCTTAAAAAAAGAAAAATAAATAATAAATTAAAAAAAAGAAAACCCGATTACCAAAAAATATCTAAAAAGCTCCAAACAAGTCACTTTATAAGCAGCATGATGCGGTTGATGGAATTTATTCTAGTCAAACCAAAGATTGAATTCTAAAAACTGCATTAGGAACTTTTCAGATGCTTTTGCAGTATTTTTTTTTTGATAATTTACATTTTTTTTTTAATGGATCACTCTATATTTGCCTTCTTTGAAAATAACCGCAAATTTATTGAAGCCTTCAAGCAGGAGCCATGCCTGCTACATTCAAGAGCTCACAAGACCCACAGTTTGCTGCGTTTTCAGCTTATTTAGTTCGCTTTCGTATTCTCTAAAGTTTGTACTCGAATTGTAAGATATTCTGTATTGTACGAATGAAGTATTTTCTACTCATTAATTTATTGTAATGAAATTCATTTAACATTGTTTGTGCTTTTTGTGAATGGAGATTTTATTACTCAATAGTATATAATTGTAAAGACACACCTAACACATTTCTTTAATTATCAACATTCTATTATGATGTATTATAATTATGATTTAAGTACGCATCATCGCTATATATTACACTACAAAACTGTTTTGAGTCCGTTACGTTACAACCTCAGGTTCAGGCACTATTTTCTGGCAATCATGCTGAACTGGACCTATTTCGGCGCAGCCGTGAGGGCGCACAATTGTATATATGTATATATATATTTTGGTTCTCTTTTGTTTGGTTTCGTGTTTACATATATTGTTTGTAAGCCTTGCGTTATGACAAAATAAATTCATTTTCTTTCTTTCTTTTCTTTTAAAGTGCAAAGTGGGTGTCATTTGTCTATAATATGCATGTATTTAGAAATATATTATAAGTATGTTTATCAGTTATCTAGTACTACTACATACCACAAGCTCTGCTTAGTTTGGGACTAGATGGCGTTGTGTGAAAGTTGTGGAATATTGTTAATATTTATTATTATATGGATATATATATATATATTTTTAAAGACGTCCATTGCTGGACACGCTCCTGTGCTTCTCCCTTCCAGAGAATACCCCGGCCATCACCAGGTAAACCTTATGGGAGGCCTTTCAACGCACACATCTACCGCTCGGTACTTATAATTTCTATAAACGCCAAGAAGTTACTAAAAGTCCAATATTTCCTCGAAACCATAACCGTAACACTAACAAACCAGAAAAACTAATAAAATGACTAACTAGTTCCAAAGTCATAATAGTATGTTACGTTAGGTAAGCAGATGCAACGGCCGGTAGAGATACCGGGCGCCCGCAAACTTTTTCTTCCCGAAGAATAATCTCAGGAATTAACTGGCGTTGCTTAAGCGAAGAAATTTTAATACCAAAACTTTGTTTTCAGCTTATTAAAACGTCGCTTTTTTCTCTCGTGAGCTTTTTAATCCAGACCCCATTTTAAGATAAGGTTAAATCTCTGTTATTTTCTAATGATTTTAACAGGTAACCGTTACTTGGTTCGGTATCAGCTAATATTTTAATGTTATGGCTTTTTTATCTTCTAAAGACTTTTTGGGCTGGTCGCTAGTCGTTCAAAATTGTAAAATCTCGGGGAAATATTGTTGTCCTTGTGGCAAATGTTAAGCAGACTACTAAAGTTCTTTATTTAAGAATGATTAAAAACAGTCCAGTAGTTTTTCAGTTTATTCATTACAAACAAAAATACAAATCTTCCCTTTTCAACCGACTTCAAAAAGAAGGTTCTATGTTCGGCTGAATGTATTTTTATAATATCTTCTTCAGTATTCGCCCACGTGAAAATAGAAAATATACAGTTTATGATACTCAGCATTCTACTGGTGAAATAATATCGAAAATTGATCGAATAGATTCTTGATTTTTTAACCAACTTCAAAAAGAAGAAGGTTCGGCTGTATGTATTTTTTCAACACTTTTTTTTATTACAAACAAAAATACAGATCTTTTCTTTTTAAAATGTTAGTACAGATTATAATAGGAACCTATGAAATTACCGTTTTTTAAAACAGATTGCTTTGTAGTGTTATATCTTTGAATTGATTTGGAATTATAAGTTTAAATCATTTGACTGGCCTGTTGGTCTAGTGGTTAGCGGCCCTGACTGCTATGCCGGTCGGTTGTGGGCTCGATTCCCACCCAGGACAAATGTATGTGTGATGAGCACGATCATTTGTTCTGTGTCTGGGTGTAATTTATCTATAATATGTATCTATTTAGAAATATTTATGTATGTTTATTAGTTGTCTAGTACTCATAACACAAGCTCTACTTAGCTTGGGACTAGACGGCGTTGTGTGATAGTTAAGTGAATATTATTATTATATTATTATTATCAAATAAACTTTTTATTAAAGGTGCGTTATTCTTTTTTCATAGTTAGGTATTTATTGTTTTTTTTTTGTTTTTTGAATTTTCTGTAATATCGCAGTACTTATAACCATTTTGGTATGAAATCTAAGAATACTCGCATTATTTTGTGATATGAGTTCTACCGTAGAAACTACTTGTCTCAAGCGGTATGCAGTATTGATGATGTATACGGACTTAAAACTGCTAATGAATGGGATGTCTATTTTTGTTTCAATCACGTAAATTAAAAAAAAAATAAACAAAAAAAAAATAAATTGATATTGAATGAATTGTTTTTTTTTGTTTTGATTGATTTTGAATTGATTAATTTTTGAATTAATTGTTTTTTTTTTTATTGATTTTGAATTGATTGATTTTTGAATTGATTGATTGTTTTTTTTTTTGATTGAATTGAAATTTTATCTTACGAATAACTTTTCTTCTCATTATTTAAGACCTCACGGCGTCCTTATCATCCGCATGACGCAGGTTCTCACTGAACATGGTCAGTTCGGGAAGTTCCTGCACCGGATTCGTGCGGAAGTAACGCCCGGGTGTCATCACTCTGGACCGCCTGGAGGACACGGAGGAGCACACGGTAGAGGTGTGCCCCGCTTGGGCAGAGCACCGCCGTGTCTTTGTAGTCTGGAGATCAGCGGCAACGATCTCTCGCGCCGGGCCTTGGTACAGGCCATGGTCCGAAGCGAGGAGAAGTGGCAGGCGTCCTTCTGCGAAGCAGTAATGTTAGCAAAGGAGGAGGCCACAGGGCACGCGCGAGAAAGTGGCCCTCACGCCTCAGCTGCCGGGATCCCGATCCCGATTTCCGGTCACCATTGGTGAGGGTTTGCGGACGGCGAGCAATGGGTAGCACGCCGTCTAACAATCCGGTAATCGTCCGGACCGAGCTCAAGTCGTCGACAGCGTGTACTGTTCCACGCGCAGCTCAAGGAGATGTCAGCAGACCGTAGGGGTCCTGTAGGGGCGAATCCTACTGGGGCCAAAGGTCTGCTTCTGAAAGAAAAAATCGGCCCTGGTATGAAAGGCAACAAAGAAACTGGAGCGGGCTTTTTATCAGTAAAAGTCTGACACACCCTCTCGCTCTGCCCAAGAGCATGAGCGAAGTCATTGGATGATTTTCCCACCAGAAAAAAGTGACATATTGGAATATGCAGTTGTTGACAATGTGCAACCCTAGTTTTAGATCGGTGGAACATATTTATAGCCGGCGCGAGATCGTTCGAAAGAGTCACGATGGCCTTGCTATGCAGAAGCCAATTGAAGGAACACGGGTGGGTTTTAGTCAGTATATGGCTGACATTCCTCTCACTATACCCAGCGAGAGCGGTAGAAGTAATTTAATAATTGCGCACCCAAAACAAGTACCTTTTGTTTTGGATGCAACTACGCAACGACCCGCCCAACCCGCACTGGGCCCGCGTGGTGGATTACGGCCCATTCCCTCTCCTATAGAGGAGGCCTGAGTCCCAACAGTGGGAACATTATAAGGCCGACTGTGCTATGCTACGCAATGACCAGAACTAGACTAGACTAGTCATACAGAATCACTTCAATATAAATCGAAATAAACACAATTTTCGAAGGACAAAAAATCTAAAAGCTTCATCAAAATATTCAAAATTATAATTAACATAAAAATGTCTTCATAGTAACTCCCGGTGGGACGACGACGACCAATAAATTTATCTGCACGAGTATTTTTATTAAAGACCATCAGATATTTTCTTCTAAAAAAATTTAATGAGACATTCTCATGTAACAAAATGCTGAAGGAAAAAACTTTGTAATGCCATTATAATTGACGGACTTTATTAAGTTTTGATACTGAGTTATTATTATATAGAAGAGAAAATAAAATTTTGTTTCTATAAGAACTTTTTTGTGCATAATATAGACCTTCTCCGGAGAGCTTATTGTCACGAATTCTTATTACTTCGACTTTTCACAATAAAGGTAGTAACTTGGTAGTAACTAAGGCCAACAGCTTTGTGTGGATATCATGAGTTTTTTAATTATTTGCTCTTGTAAGCACCATTTATCCCATTCAGGCTTACCCTATTTTCTCATTGTTATTATTGAATGCATACTAATAAGTTGTGTTTAACAAGGTCCAACTTCCTATTCGTATTTGGGGCTGAAAATGTGGAATAATGAGAAAAGGTGAGCCTCTGGCGTCGCGGCTCATAATGTTCCCTTTTTGTAGATCTAATTTATGACGTTGGGCACGTACCGTGTAAAAATAGGGGACGTATACGAATATGCAGGTTTAATTTTATGGCCTTTTGTAAGAGAATGAATAAGAGTTAAGTCTTTAATTATGAACAAACCTCCCCGGCTGTACGGCATTATAAATTAACTCCATACAAAACAACACTTTTGAAAGGAAAACGAATGTACTTTTTTTGGGGGAAAAGCGTTTCGCATTCAAGCAAACACAAGGCGGCATTGCGCTTAAATTTCTAGTTGTTCTGATTCTTATCTTTTATGAAGAAACTTTTTTAATTGGATGCTCATGTAAAACGTGGAATATAAATCAAATTCTGGAATAAAAATGCATGGTGCAAACAATGCTATCCCGAAAAGAATTTGTGTTTCCGGTAAATCGAAACGATGTGAATAGCCATTGCGTTGACAATTGCTGACTAACAAAAAATCGTATAAAACATGCCCGAACTGGGTTACTTGTTTTTGATCGCTGAATGTGTAGCTACAAAACTTAGATATTGAAATTGTCAACTTTTATGCAACATGACTGTATTTTTTAGTCGTTAACAATGTCTGCAAAAAGAAAGTCTGAAATCAAGCACATTTTATGATATGTGTGTGTTATTTTATGATACGGATGCACATCATAGTCATTTATTCGAGTACGAATTTACAAACATGTTAAATACTATAATAATGCATAGACACAACATGAAAAAAAAATATTTTTCTTGAAGATCTTCAATAGTAGATTATTTATTCACCAACGGGATAAAGCAGTGCCTTATGTCATGGGCATATTGAAACCCGAGTGTCACGAAGGATGCTGGAGGTTAAATCCCGAGAAATTAAGCTAAGAATCCTGAGTGTAGCGAGGGAATCAAGTTAGCCCAAGACAAAGGCTCGTTTATCCCCGAGGAGAGTACTCTATTTTTTACACCTACTTTAGGAAAATTAGAAACCAATAGTATCAAATCATAGCATATAATATTTTCTTTCTTTATTTTTATTTAAAACGTTGGGCCACACTAAGTAACAGGAATTATTCCTAGTGTGGGCCAAAGTGAGTCAATTCACGAACATGTAAACTCATATACCTACACAAAACACTTAGATGGCATACCTATTTGTAGGCCATACAATCGGACAACCCCACGTACGGCGAGTATCCACCCTTACGTTGTTGGAACTTCTACGGTCTGGACTAAGCATTTCACTTCGTCCTTTGTACCGCGTACATCGAAGGACTGGAACAATTTGCCTGCTACGGTCTTCCCGTCCAATTACAATTTGGGTGTCTTCAAGGCTGGAGTGAATTAGGCTCTTAATACACTGGTGAGCCCCACCATCAACGATTGCATCACCGATTACTATCAAGTGGGATCGCAGTCAAGCACTGGTCTATATCAATAAGGTAAAAAAATTATATCCAGCTAACTTTTGCCCACAGCTTCACCCACGTATATAAAATATAGCCTATGTCACTCAAGAATAAAGCAGCTTTCTATCGGTGAAAACATTTTAGCAATCGGACCAGTACTTTCAGAGATTACCTCATAAAAAAAAAAAAGTTTGATTTTTTTTTCAATCTTTGCTTCTTTCTTTTTGTGTAGATAAATTGTGTAAAGACGCTATTTTGCGCTTTTAATTAAATGCGGTTTTTTTACTTTTAATTTATTGGATAGGTTATGTTAAAAATGATCACACAAATTTTTATTTAAGGGTCCTATTTCAAATCACATTATCGCCCAGCGCAGCGGGCAGTAATCAAATTAAATATAATATTAAGAACTACCCTGCTAAAGGGCATTACTGAATGGCATTAGGTTTGCATGACATACCTAATTGACATATTATATTTCTATTTTATATAACATCATTTTACACCATGTTTTACCCAATTAAATGATTTATTATTATTGTATAATAACTTTAAGTGGATATTTTAAGGAGCACTTTTAAAATCTAGAGGCAATTTATTCAATGATTTATGTATATGTTGTGGTCATATTTGGTACTTTCAACAGGTAGGTATGTTGTAAAATATAGTTGTGTTTTCGGAGAGTATATGGTTTAACTTTCAGGTGATGTAGAGGTCAAAAGTGCAACGAGTAGAAATCTACCTCCGACCTTCCTATTATTAGACGGACGCTTTGTCAGAAGCTTTTCGACGACTTTATTCAATACTTCGTTAAATATTACCTTAATATTACTGAACATTTTGCTTTACATTTTCTAACCGATTTTCCTCTTAATTTTTTAGAACCAGATTATAAAATGCTTTGTTATATTGTTTTTCTATAAATTAGAACAAAAAGCGTTTTCTCTTAGTGTTTAATTAATCTGCTTACTCAGATACTGTTGCTAAGGCTTTGGCAACTGTTTTATAGTCGGCCGCCAGCCTGAAACCAACCCTCCTTGGGAATGCTATTGTTGGTGGCTTACGCAACACCATGCGGTGACCTTCGGTACACACAGACTCAAAATATTCCTTAGTCGCCTCTCACGACACCTACGGGAAGTAATGGGATTTAATTGATTGTGTGAGGAGTGATATGAAAGAAAAGGGAGTTAATGATAGTGTGACGGGTGATAGGAAAGAATGAAAGAAAAAAACGTGTTTCGCCGACCCCAAGTAATATGGGATAAGGGCAGGAAGAAGAAGACTCAGATACTGTTGGAATTAATTTACTAGTACCTATTAATCTAGTTGCTTTAGTAGTAGTATTACTTTATTGCCTTTTCTTGGGGTATTGAATGTGTAATAAATAAATACGTTACAATGGCAGCATCTCAAAGTGCTCGCAACAATTCTTAGTTCTCACAAATCCTAGCACAGCATTCCTATTGTGCGCGGGCACATTTTTCCGTAGGTGGCGAGTGTTTGGTGCCGGGTTTAATCGACTAAACTTGAATCCATTGTGGGCCGGTAGGCAACAATGGATTACTGCGCTTCTGTGTCGCCCCGCACACTTTGCAACCGTGCAGAATTTACACGGTATGAGATCAAACACCGCCCACATAGGAATTGATACGAATAAACTTTGCAACGCTTTGAATGCATTCAGATCTTTTTATTTGTAGATTGATAGTGTAAGTAATATCAAGGTTTGAGCATGCTCTTGGCGGTCCGAAGAAATTGGTTTTAGGCACCGTCATTATTTGATGGTCCTTCGAGCCGGATTTTGACGATTTACATACAGATTTTGAAATAGCACAGTTTGTGCACTACAAAGTATTAATGTGACATTATATGAGTAGTGGGAAACCAAGAAAAAGATGGATGTGGTTTTTTTTTTTAGGTGGAAAAATCATCTTATGACAAATCGCGCTCTTGGGCGGAGCGGGAGATAGTGTCAAACTTTTACTGACTAAAAACCCACTCCTGTTCCTTCTTTGCCTTCGTCCCAGGGTCCGGGTTTTGTTTTCACACTACCCATGGCCCCAGTAGGCTTCGACCCTGCTGGGCCCCTACGATTTGCTGACATCTCCTTGAGGCGCGCGTGGAACAGTACGCGCCGTCGACGACTTGGGCTCGGTCCGGATGGTTATGTCGGGTAACCGGACGGCGAGCCACCCATTCCTCGCCGTCCGCAAGCCGGCGCCTACGGTGGCCGAAAATCGGGATCGGAATCCCAGCGGCGGTTGAGGCGTGAGGACCGTTGCCTCACGCGATCGGCTGCCTCCTTTGCTGGCATTACTGCTTCGCAGAAGGAGGCGACCGCCTGCCACTCCTCCTCGCTCCGGACCATGGCCTGTACCAAGGCCCGGCGCGAGAGATCGCCGGCGCCGATCGACCTCACGAGGACACGGCGTTGCTCTGCCCAAGCGGGGCACACCTCCACCGTGTGCTCCACCGTGTCCTCCGGGCGTTCCACTCAGTGGCGACACCCGGGCGTGTCTTCCGCACGAATCCGGTGCAGGAACTTTCCAAACTTACCATGTTCGGTGAGAACCTGCGTCATGCGGAAGGTGAGGACGCCGTGAGGTCTTTCTAACCACGCCTCAAAGAGGGGACTTATCGCCATAATTGCGGCGTGCCCAGCACTGGGTCGCGACAGTCGTTGTCGCCATTTTTCCATGAGAACCCGCTGGAGCTCTGTCCGCCATGCTGCGACTTGTCGCGGCAGCGGAGTTTCATCCCGGCGTTGCATCTCCATGCGCAGATCATGCATGAGTGCAAGGACTGTTGCCTCCAGATCACATGGTGGCTGTCCAGCAAGGAGGCTCGCCGCTTCGCGGGAAATCGTCCGGTATTCTCGCACCATCCGTATGGCCATGACCCTCTGGCATGCGTTCAGCCGGACCGCCGGTTGCTTCCGCAACGCCGGCGCCCACACCGGTGTGCCATAAAGGGCCATGGACCGAACGATTCCCACGTAGAGCCTCCGGCAGGAGGCGTCTGGACCCCCTAGGTTGGGCAGGAGCCGCCCGAGGGCAGCCCCAGTCCGAAGATGGATGTGGTGTGTGGAATATATGGCTTTTATTTTTAATATGGGAAAGCATCAGAGCAGAGTTGGTAACTAGATGTTTCCAATTAGAATCGACTATAACAGACAGAGTTTCGAGTTTGCTTCTAAGATCTGATTTGATACAATGACTGAAAGTGCCACTCATACTAATAAAGTCTTTCCAACCACGCTTTTCAGCTTCTGGTTATATGAAAATGCTATTTCAAAACTCAAATATAATAATAATAATATATATTTGGTTAGAAATTTTCATTAATACTAATATTTATTTATTTATTTAATAACACATACAATTGTTTTAACAGGCATACCCAAGATAACAAATGTAGTCGCAAAATAGCCGCACTCAGAGACGCCACCCACAGACTGATCCAATATTCATTAGTGTAGTAGTAGTCACCATACATACATGATAGTCGATGATCAGTCTCAAGCAGCGCCCTGAAGAACTGGCACAAGTTACATAGAAGACAACACACTTATTGTCACCCTCTCGAATTCAGCCAATGTGCAAGAAAAAATATCTAACCGCAGAGAGACGTTATTAAGTATTTCAACCGCTCGAGTCACGGGTGCGAACTTGAACAGATTTGTGCGGGCCACCGGGACTTTAAACAGCCTTTCTCTCAGTCCTGAGCGCAGTCTGCTGTTTGGAACGAGCAATCCCAATGATTCCAGTATTTGTGGATTATTTAGGATACCCCGTAAAACCAAAAACACATACTTTGTAAGAGCGAGATTGCGCCTTACCTCCAACTTATAGTAACCAACCATCCCTATAACAAAGAAAAAAAGAATATTGATATAGAAGAAAGAATATCGTAAATATACACACACACACTAACACACTATAGGTACTTTATTATTTACTGTTTTATTGAAACAATGCCGTGGTTATGGTAGGAAAATTATATGGCTTAAAAGATGGAACAACTGATATAAAGATTCGATCCTTCCGATCAAATTTCGATAACGGTGGCTAATCTCAACAGAGATTTTATAGTGCTCAAGTATGAACTAATACAGACGTGGTCAAGGGTACATCAGCAAGGCCTTTTTCTCTAATAAATTCGAAACATATAAATATATGTAATATACCCTCGCTTTTAAAGAGCCGTCGCTTGCGCGAGGTCCCTTCGAGTCGCGAGGCCTTGGGCGAGTAGCGGCTTCGCCCACGCCTAGCTGCGCTACTGTACTTAAACACAGATGCAGTCTCTTTGCTCTCATAGTTCTATGGGACGACCATCCAACACGATCGAAGAGAGATCAAGCGTAGGACCAACAGCTTTACGTGCTTACCGAGGCACGAGGGTGTTACACCAGTAACTCAGGGGTGCTACAGAGTAATGAAAATACTCAAAAGCCGACTCGACTCGGGAGTCAAACCCAGGACCCCATGCTCAGCAGTCGCACCTGCGACTACGAGACCGACAAGTGCATACTTGTCTTATAAAGAAACAATGCTGCACTGGCGACCAATAAATTGGGTTACTACAGCAGAGAAATGCATTTTCCAGCATACAAACAGTTGTGATTTGAATGCACGGACAATTGAAGTTGATATTCAATTTGCTAAACAATCCGTTTCCCTGATTGCACAAAGGGTGCCAGCAACGAAATGTTTTTAATTAAGTAGTGCTTAGAAGTTGTTTGCGTTTAATTAAAAGGTAGCGATGTACCTTTATATTTTGAACCTGTGTAGTAAATAAGAACCCATCCCATTCGTTAAAGTAGGTCTTCTTCTTCGTGTCGATTCGACTCAAATTCTGTCCGACCAATACGTAGACACCTGGATAGTATTGTAGCTTCTGTCGTGGGCTTCATTTAAGTTGTAAAAGATGCAAGTGACTGTGCATGCTGAGTAAGAAAGTAGGTGATGTATATCAGTCAAGGGGTTTCATACTGGGAGCTGTGTTCGGGATGGGTCTATATGAAGACGAAGAAGAGATATTCCATTTGGATAGATTGTTTCTACATAGCGGCCAACCTGTGTTGGTTAAGAGATTTCCAGAATGGTCACTGCAGTTAAGAACAACCTGTGGAAGTAATTTTAGTGTTATGTTTTCTATCATGTGTGGTTTACTTAAGTTCTTGGCAACTTAAGTTTAAATTTACGTAGTCCTATGGTCGCATGTCGTTTTTCATATTTAAGTTCATTCGTTCCGCACTTAATTTAAGTAATTGCATTTGAAAGCCTTTAACGAGTACTTCTACTAAATTATACCTATAAAATTCCATTAGTGAGCCTTCTAATTTGTGGCCCATCCGGTGTATTAACAAACACGAGGTTCTTTAAATCTTTATCACCGAAAAGAAAAACGCTATTCTGATTGATATAAATAAAGCCTTAAAAGGTTTATAATTAAGTTGAAAAACTTCCTGGCAAAAAAGGGCAAAAGAAAATGTTAATAAAAATGTAACGGAAAGCGAATTATTTTATATCCTGAACGTCGGACTTTCCATTAATATTAAAATAAAAGGTACCATTAAGCTAATTGCAAGGCTTTGGCGTCACTTTCGATATAGTAATATTCCATCAGACCGAATTTCGATCATGGCACAGATCAGGCGCTGGACCAACGGCTTTACGTGCTTTTCGAGGCACAAGGTTTTCACACCGCCAACTTCAAAAGTCCGGGCAAATACAGAATAATTTCTGATAGAAAAATACAATAGCACTTCGTGCTCGACCTGGGTATCGAACCTAGGACCCGACTCAACAGTCGGGTTGGTGATCTATACTGCAGATATTTTTCCCCAGTTAGGTAAGCATCTGTCTTTCATAAAGTTATCATTTCAGTCTATATCACTCCGCTAACCTCTTGGTGGCTACGGTGTGAGTCTAGGACCCCCTTACATCAAAGCTCCTACTACTTATGCCAATTGTCTTGTTAGCATGTCTTGTATTATGAATGTATTGTAGTACATGTATAGGTACTCCATTATATACATATTTTGTTGTAATCTATACGTTTGATGGAATTAAGTACTTTGTAAGTATGCCATCAACCGATCCTGTGCTTTTTTATCTATCGGCCCTCACTAAGTTATTGATCTTCTTTCTTTAAACAAATAAATAAATTTATAAATATAATAAAATCCTTGAATTTTTCACTTTTAATTGCAATTATTTTCTCGTGCTAACTAATTTAGCCAAAATATACTTCATGACAATTTAAATGTGATCAGTTCCTCACATTTCCACTTATTTGTGATTCAACTGTAGTTGCAAAGGGGATGTAAATGGATGGGGGATGAGGCGGTAGCGAAAGTAATTGTTTTAAACTTAAATAATTTGAAACACTAAATCATGTTAACAAAAATATTTTGCTAAAATAGTGTTCATTCGTACCATTCAGCTTGCAGTTTGTATGAATGGTACAATTAGGTACTGGGTATTGCAAAGTTACGAAATTACATTTAGGAAATATACTCGCAAAGTGAAAATAAAGTCCCTTTGAAAACAAATATGCCTAATTTATATGAATAAAAGTGTACTCTCGTCACTGACTCTGCTTAATCTCTACCATCTAAAAGAATTTCCATGTTGAACGCAGTTTACACAGCCTGCCATAATAAACGACCAAACTTTGACCATATTGTTCTAAACCGTGCACATGGAGCTCACGATATCTTTAAGTTTGCTGAAGTGTAATGTTGCATCGTATACTTAATATGTAACTTAATTAAATAAAAGGGTATAAAAATATAAAAGTTAAGTGGAATTTGAAGTATAGGAAATTTGACTTTTTGAAGAATATTTAACCAACATTATTAATTTTATCCACAAAGAGTAGGGTTATGAATCTATTTATATTTCTATGCTATAATATAGTCTAATAATAGAAATAATTTTATAAATAAGGAAGATTTGTATTTTTGGTTTGTAATCTTCTTCTTCTTCTCCTTCTTTTCGTGTCGATGTACTCTAACTAAATTTTAACTGACCAGTATTTGGCAACCTCTACGGCTCTGTTATTGGCCTTCTATAGATCCTGAAAACTGCAGGTGGTTGTGCAGGATGGACAGCATAGCAAATGGCGCATGTCCTGTGCAGCGGCTCCACACTGGCACTGTGTTAGAGATGTCATTTTGGTTAGTAATGAATGAATTCATAAAAAACTTTTCACAAAAGAATACAACTGACTTCAATTTAAAATAAATACACTAAAAAGAGCAAAATAACTTTAATTTCGGAAGTCTGTGTTTCTATAATAGTTTTTCTCTTCGTTATTTAACACCGACTTCCGAAATTAAAGTTATTTGGAACTTTTTAGTGTTTTTTTTTTACGTTGTAGTCGGTTGTATTTTTTTTGTAATACATTGAAGGTGGTTGTAAGTTTTTTATTACACTTTTTAGTGTTGTGGTACCACAACTACAAAGTACCTATCAGCCAAAGTTAAATAGTAAGTAACTCCTATAGTGTTTAATCATTAAAACATTGCATAACAATTCCAATAAGCCAAGTCACGGCTAGGCAAAATTTTTTTATTACGGTGTTTTCGTGCCTACCTTCCATCATCAGATTAGCTTGATGGTACCTTATAGCCAGAGTGCATCTCATGACAATTCTAATAATCCCAAACACGATTAGGTTCCTCATCATCATCATCATTTCAGGACATAGGCCTCCCCCAAGCGTCGCCACAACGATTAGGTTACATTGATTTATTACGGAGGTCCGGTGCCTACCTTCCGGTTTCATCATCAGATCAGTTCGGACTACAAATATAAACAAAGCAATTTTACTTGTTACGACAGTTCTGCTGTGATCCTACTATATGAGGAGTTCCGTTCCATATTTTATAAGTTCATTGTCAGATCATATCAATATTTTTATGGGACCAAGTCGGAAGCATAACAAATCAATAAAAAAAATATATTTCAAAATCGGTCCGCAATTGACCGAGAAATTAGTGAACATAGATAAAAAAATATACATAGAGCCGAACATATGCATATAACTTTCTTTTTGAGGTCGGTTAAAAAAAGAACCGATTTTAAAATTCTTTCGCCCTTATTATTATTTACCTTATTACTGAGTGACATCGGGACGCGGGCGAAGCCGCTGGCAGGAGCTAGTCATTTACAAAGAGGAAAGATTCGCGTTTTAATTCATTAAACCCGGGTGTGTCTAATTACGCTACTCAAAAGGTTAATAAACTCAAAAACTACTGGTCCGAATTCTATAATTTTATCTTCTCCTATTTCTATATCTTTCCCCATTCGAATGTTACTTTAAAACTGAGTGACATTGAATATTTTATTATCTACTTTCACATAGGCGAAGCCACTGGCAGAAGTCCGTTCCTTATATATAAAACATTATTTTATATACTATTTAATATATATTTACAAAATATTTATCTCAAAAAAATATATGAATCGTTATAGTGTGTCTTGTAATCGACAATAATTTATGAAAAAAAGAACAGCACCCTTTGGCATAAAAAGCTCCAAAATTGTTCATAAAATACGGTTTCCACTGACCCTTCAAACGTATATAAATATAACCAACATCCACAAAACAGTTCCTATTCAAACCTACCATTCAACGCAAATAATACTATCACGAACAAAATTAAAAGCGATACAGTTTTATTTGACAAACGACTTTTATCGCTAACGATGTTACTGCAGTCGTTCGTTGGCTGTAAACCCATTGTCGACAATAACCAAATCAAGCGCGCTCAGAAACAGCCCAGCCTGATTGGGTTTTGTACTGACGTACTTACGAGAACAGTACGCCTTTAATTCTATTAAATCACTAAACTGCTTTGCTATAAAGAACGGAAAAAGACGATTTTGTACATCGTAAACGAGATTCAGTATAGATTCGATTAAGACGTTCGTTGAAATTGTTTTTCTTTTGACGTGAGCGGTCGACTTTTTGTTGGTGATTGTACAGATGTTGGAATGGTTTTTGTTAAGTAGATAAGTATAAAGAGTAACTGAAAATGTTTTAAGCGTTCTTCATGACTTTTTCAAGCAGACAAAAATACAATTTTATTAACAGAAGGAGCCACTTCCCGGACCGTTAATTTTATTTACTCGGTCTCTATACCCAACATGAAAACGCAACAGCGACTTCACTATACTAACACAATTGTCAAAATGTCGATGTTACTTTTTTTCTTCTAGTAAAATGGCTTAATAACAACAATTTCAAAATAAATCTTGAAAAAACTAAACTAATGGCTTTTAGTCAACGCAAAAATGTAGCTTTAAATGTTTACTATAATAACAATAAAATAGATCAAGTAAATACGTCCAAATTTCTACCATAGGCTTAACCACAAACCAATGTCTAGATTGGAGGGCACACACTGTCCATTTGCAAGTCTCTGTCTTTATACAAGCTTAGTCCAGTCATAGAAACGAATGCTATTATTACGGCATATCATGGGATGGCGGGCTCCCTTCCGAGATACGGTCTTATGTTTTGGGGAAACTCAACCAATGAGGAAATAGTATTTAAATCTCAAAAAAAAAAAAATATCAGGGCAACGTTTGGTCTCAAATCCACAGAAAGTTGCAGAGAATTCAGTTATATAATAATCTAAATCTATACTAATAATCTAATATATCAAAATTTCGAGTCACAGTGTTCGTTATTGAACTCCTCCGAAACGGCTTGACCGATTTTTAACACGCTTTTATTAGCTTCACTTGTAACTATGTATGTAAGAAAATCTTGGAATCTTAATTTGACCCACTTCCCGGTTTTCGATTAGGATGAAATTTTGCACACGCTTTGAGTTCTGATGACAATACATGACTAGCTAAGAAACGTCATTACAAATCTAATATGGCCTCCCCAAGATGGCGGACTGGCTGTTTGAAATCCACCCCCATGATATGGGTATCAAATGAAAGGGTTTGCTGTCAGGAAAACGAAAAAATAGTCACGTGACTTAAATCCAATATGGCGGACGGCCAAGATGGCAGACAGGCTATTTGAAATGCATCCCCATGATATGGGTATCAAATGAAAGGGTTTGCTGTCAGGTATACGAAAAAAATTGTCACGTTACTTAAATCCAACATGGCGGACATCCAAGATGGCGGATTGGCTATTTGAAATGCACCCCCATGATATGGGTATTAAATCAAGGGTTTGCTGAATTTAGTCATATACTTTATACTTTTACGCGGTTGAAGCCACTGGTAGAAGCGCGTCTTGAAATAAAAGCGTGATCCTTTGTGACGTTATGTTGAGTTAACTACTCAACATAACGTCACAAAGGATGCAGAGAAGGTAAATTAGTAGTCCCAAGTTTGAGCTACACGAATACTGACAAATGATTGCACTGACTGGATAGGTCCACTTAAAGCTATGTGGTTCTTTCTTTAAAAGACCATCTTAGACACTTATCTGCATGGTTCTTATATAATATTTTTAACTTATTTGCAAAATAAATATCATTTATTATAAATAAATTTCCTAATACATAATTTGATTTCTCGGAACCCATTTGTAATCAGCTATATTGAGCCTTAAATTGTAGTCAATTACTGTATAATTGTCTCTTATGACTTACTTCTATTAGTCGTCGGACTATGTTTTTCTTTAATAGATAAACAAGTAAAAGATGTTAGAAACAAGGAATCGTAACCATCCAGTTAGCACGAGGAAGATTGAAAATAAATCTTGTCAGAGCTCGTATGCGCGATTAACCAATGAATGGCGGTCGGAAAGTGTGGTGTAATGGCCAGATTTTATTGGTGAATTCGATTGGCCGTACTTACGGGACTAGTGTAGCTAACCTCGGGCTTTAGAGGATCACAACATGCTCCAAGTACCCTTATTTATTAGAATTAGTCAAACTAAAATTGTTAAAGAACTCCTTATAATTTTGCCGTTAGATCCTTCTAATCCTGCAAAGAAAATTTCAATTAATAACCAGAGTGCAGGAAAATATTTCGTTCTTAAAAATAATGGTCAATTTTTCGTGTAAATTAACAGCCGTTAACTTAAGAAAATGTTTTCCTTAAGCGTTCTTGTTTTTGAGTTAATATTTCATTTTCGTGCATTGTATTACTTATATTTCTTGTTGCTTTACACCTTGTACTGGTAATTGTTTGTATATATAAGTGTTGTTATTTTATAAATTCAATAATAATAGCGAGTAGATTTAATTATTTATTGGGATCAAGGATACACTGAAATAACTCAAATTGTAATTTTGCAAATGGCTCCTTCACTTGTGCTCCGTCAGTTTAAGAGACCCATAGCATACACAATGGTCACACATGGTCAATGGTGGATATGTCACTAGGTCACTAGGTGAAAACATTACTTACTGCTTTCATAAAAGTATACAAAATAAGTTTTGAAAAGAAAAATCCATTCGATCATTCGAATATATAAATAATAATTTTAAAAAAAACATACATACATTACATACACACATATTACATATATACATTTTTGATTACATAAAAACTAACATCAAGGTTTATTAATAATTATATATTTTATTTAGATAAAAGGAATACAGATTGAAGATATCTGCAGGAGAACCAAGGTTATCGACATAACCCAATGAATCCACCAATGATGGCAGACTCTCGAACAAAATTTTGCTGGCGTATTTTTTTTTTAGCGTCAAGTGATGAAAAATATACAAAAGTATAGTCAGCCTTATAATGTTCCCACTGTTGTGACTCAGGCCTCCTCTCTTGGAGAGGAAAAGGGCCGTAATCCACTACGCGGGCCCAGTGCGGGTTGGTAGATGTCACGTGTCTTAGAATTTTTGGTTCTAGGACATGCCGGTTTCCTTACGATGTTTTCCTTCACCGTTTTGAGAGCAGTGGTGATGAAATAAATTACACAAAGTAATGCGCCTGACTGGGTTTGAACCCGCAACCTACAACTCGTAAGTCGGGGCCGTTACCACTCGACCACCACTGCTCTTACAAAAGTATATAGTTTATTTTCTAAACACTCTTGTCTTACACATTACTATTAATGGAATCCATGTAATAAAGATATTCCAGTTTAAAGTTGGTAAAATTACGTATATTATGTCAATAATACCTACGTACCTCTTTATGAATTTAAAAAATCAATAAACGCATTTTTGAACGAACGACAAGATGTCATGTCTTATTTTCGTGTTATTTTTTATAAGTCATTGGTATTAAGCTTGATATTAATTAAACTATGCAAATTTATTGAAATTAATAAAATTAAATTGTAACCACTTTTTTTTTTTTTTTCTTTTTCTCTCTTTGTTTCACTTTTACGAGTTTCAGTCATGTACCATAGTCATAGTCTGTGGTCTGGTTATAATGTCAGTCTGCGAAGAAATTCTTGTATTTTGAACTTTAATAGTTTATAGATATATATTTATTTTACTGTTCATTCGCGCTAAATATTCTCCAGCGTTTGATAGTCTATTAACAGTTTGCACGTGTTATTGGCAAAATTGTGGTGTCTTTTCCGCAAATGCCATAATGAAGAGTTGAAGTTGACATTTCAACGTTGAACTGTCATGGATGACAGTAATAATGAAATGTCTAGCATGATTTTTTTCGGGTGATTTTGCTATACTCGAATTGCACCACGATATCATATGTGTCATTATAACCTCTATACTTTATTTGTGCTAAGATTATAGAGGTTATTATGTGTATTATCTAATGTGGAAATTTATTTCCTAAGTATATTAATGCAATACAGAAAGCAAAGGATATTATATTACTTGATTAAGATTTATATTAGTGACAACAATAAAAGTTCAGTTTAACCAAAAGTCATGAAGTCAGGCCAGCATAAACAAAAAATTAAGCCATGATTATTTACTATCGTACAATATCTAGTCAATTCAGTATCCAATTAAGACGATTTTTTTGCGATACTGAGACTGGCCATTACCTTGATTTGATAAAACGTAGTAAATTATTGTTCCGGTATATATCATATGTAGACACTTAATAATTTCATCAACAATTTCATCACCGTTGTTCTTTAAGTGGCAATGGGCAGGTCACATTGCTCGCAGAATAGATGGTCATTGGGGCCAAAATTTTCTGGTGTAGCGACCGTGTATCGAAAGACGCATCTTTGAATGGCCTCCCACAAGGTGGACCGACGACTTGGTGAGGGTCGCGAGACGCACAGGACCGTACGTTGTGACGATACTTGGGGAAGGCCTATATTCAACAGTGTACGTCGTGAATAATGAACACAGTTACATTTATTTATAATAAGATACTTATAACTATTGTGTCATAAGCAAGGTTTGTTATTCTAGAATACTGACATAAATCACTTAGATCCAAGCAAACACTAATACAACTCAACATTGTTAATAAAACCACGAAAACATAATATAATATTGTTCTGACAGGACAATATACCACAAAATAAATGTCACATTTAGGTTATGTGCGTCTATTAGGTCCCTAACGTTTGTAATATGTTTATCGCGGCAAAAGAACTGAGCAGTCTATTTATTCTTTGTCAATGAAACGTTTTCCTTATCGCCGATTTCTTATTAGATTGTATGTAGTTAGTTCCTCTTTCACCGGAGGAAAGGTTCTCTCTTATTGCTGTTATTCAGTTAGCGAAGGGATGGCCAGTGAGTCGCGAAACAAAACTTCGCCAGTGTCGACCTCGTCCTCCATGCTTGTTATTGTATTTACTTACTAAGAATAGGCTCAGCCCCTGACTCGTGTAATGGCTTTAATAATTTATTGTTTACGCTAATGACGTCATCGCTCACGCAAAATAACAAATTAACTTAATTTTCTGAGCAAAATTGAATATAAGCTTCGTGTAAACGTGTATAATAAAATTTAAAGTATGATTTTTTTTTAATACGCTTACGCGTAACTGTGTGCTGCAATTTCTTAATATTTTTAAATACAATAAATATCATCTTGTATTATAGAATAATTTAAGCTGAAAATATTTCCCCGTTTAAGTTCTTATAGTCCATCTTAAGGTTGCCTGGTAGATATTGCTGTCAGCGATAAGACTACTATTGTACCCATAGATTTAAGTTTTTCTAAAATTGTTATTAATTTAGTGTACAAAACTTTGAACTTTGGAACCTTGAGCAATTTCTTGAAGAATTTTAATTAGGTTCGTAGGTACATGTAAAAATTCCATAGAAGAATATTGAAAGAAGAATGCTCATGAATCGAAGAAGTCACATTCAGATGTTTCTATAACGCCACCCCCCCCTAAAAACCTTGTCAGTGAATAAAAACAAAACTTCCGTATCCTTTCAGCACCAATGTCATACAAATATTATGTCGTTTCATGGTAAACACTTGTCATCCTTGGTTTTGATGTCATACCTACCAGATTTTAAACCGCAGTTCCCTTGCGGTATTCTTCTGTTTTGAGGATAGGAAATCATCAAACAGCTTTTCTTGCTCTGAGTGATGCAAAAGGGAGTGTCAGATTGTTACTGACTAAAATATATCGTATTCCTACCATTGCCTTTTGCGTTCGAGTCGTGATGACCTTTTTAAAACCATCCCCCAGTGACACCCTTAATTATGTATCTATACGGTACTGTTTAAAAGATCATACGGATTTTTACCGACCTCGTGTTAGATTTCCCATCGATTCCATGGGGTACATTTTGATTTCCTATCCTATTTTTGTTTTTACTTTCTCCCAAAGTTTGTGTAACGAATTTTTGCCGTTAGTTTCAACTTTGATGTTCCTGTCCTAAGGGATAGTTAAAATACGAGGGGCCGGGCATCGAACGTCACGATGGATGAACATTGAAGGATATACTATCCTCGCGAGGTATAGAAGCTATAAATGTGCGTTTGTTATCAATACTACTTTAGAGACCAAGGAAGGGTACACCTTTTAAGAAATATTTTCTCAATAATTAAAATGGTAAATTGAACCTTAATGGTATTAGTGTTAAGCCCCTAACAACAAGAAGTACGTAGGATAAAATAAGTTACTTATTAATTTTACTTTTCCATTCGGCCTTGTGGATTACAAGTGGCATTTATATGGCTGTTAGTCTAGTGGTTAGTGGCCCTGTTTGCTATACCGGAGGTCGTGGGTTCGATTCCCACCCAGGACAAGTGTTTGTGTGATGAGCGCAATCATTTGATCAGTATCTGGGTGTGATTTATCTATAATATGTATGTATTTAGAAATATTTAAGTATGTTTATCAGTTTTCTAGTACTCATAACACAAGCTCTGGTTAGCTTGAGACTAGACGGCGTTGTGTGATAGTTGTGTGAATATTATTATTATTATTATATCTGAAATATAAATACCACTTGTAATCCACAACTATTAAACGGCTTCATAAACTGAAATCATTTTTGTGTCACTATGTGAAGTTATTACTTTTACAGACTGTTTACTCGACGTGAGAGTATTACATAGTCCCTAACATGTTTCTAAATAAACATGATTAATATGCCGACAGTATCCCGTCTTCGCGTTAAGGGTAACTAACTCATTAAAACTTTAAATTGCGGTCACCTAAAATTGTATAGGTAACGTAAACGGGGCAGTGTCAATTTTATGTTACACGTTTGTTTTTAATTTAATTTTGAAACACAGAATATATAATTTTTAAACAAAATTGTGTGGTCTCGCAAATATTGCGGTGTTTCGTATTGGTTACTCATTCCACATAAAATGTTATCGAATTAGTTCACGAAAAACAAATTGGACACGCGACTGGCAAAATAAACCACACTGATTTATTTGTTTTCGGTCGCGGTCAAAAAGAGCTTCGTATTCAGGATAACAGTTTCCACACCACCTTTTATTTAGATGAGGAAGTACCTGAGAGGTGTGTACACTCTCGCGGCGCTTCTAACCGTCTATCCTTTGTTTTGTGAACGAGCTACTTTTGTTTTTTTTCCTCCAATTGTTTTTTTACTATAGACTAAAGTAACAAAGAAAATATTTTATCCAGCCTTGGTGATGTTTGCTCTCAGAATTTTATAGTAACGATGTTCTCAGCTGTACCTACATCAAATGACATCTAGGTATCTACGTAGGCACGTTCTTTGTGTCCTTTTATTTTTCTACGACTGACAAAGACAACAGCGTTATAAATGGTATGAAACTGAAATTTCATGTGCTCAATGTAGGTGGCACATATTTTTTCTCACGTCTGTTTCTTATGCACGACATAGCGACGTTTGCATCAGCATAACACAGTTAAGGAATTTTAACATCGTCTACACAGCGTTAAAATAACGACCTATAAATTAATTTGACGCAAACCTAAATAAAATTTATGTAATAGCCTTAATAAAATATGGGCTATTAGTGTGATGTGTTTCCCAACTCGACGATAAATGAGGAAAGCACAGATGCTGAGGCAATAAGATCCGCACATTACAGCGAAATCGGGCAAATGACGGGGATATTAGCAATGAGTGTTTGCCGCGTCTTGTATGCAACTAAATATGAATCTGACACCTCCGCTCCGTCATGACACACTGCCTCGCCAGCAAGTCGTCGTAGATAAAGCAGTGTTCTGGGATCGCTTTCTGATGAATGATCACCCTTTGAATCATCACCCGACGCGTCGACGGCGGCCCGGATTGAATTACGTTTTAAGTATTTTTAGTCTGACCGCCAGGTGTTTCACCTGAAAAGTCTGGCTTTGATCACAGCTTTTACATACTTTTTTTAAAGTTAATAAATTATGAAAACTAATATTTTTTTATTCTGAGAAAACTGCTCAGTAAATATAGTTGATAGCTTGAGGATTAAATTTTAAAGTGTAGTGGTATCTTAATTACTCAATATTTGTATAAACTCTTAAAAAATAAACTTTTTTTCAGGCTTGTAGCTTAATTTGATTTATAAATGCGACAAGATAAATGGTTTTGTGTATAGAGATTAAAATATACGATATGTAAATGTGTTTTCGTAACGTATTTCAGCATTTTAGATAGCGTCATTCTGTACATTGCACGACGAGGGTGCGATCTAACATCGCATAATTTTACATTAAAATATTATTTTGGGTGTAATAAAATATAATAAATAAATATATAACATTGTTTTTGGGTACCTAATTATTTGTTGAAGCGAAACTCAAGACCAGTCACGACGGGTGCCTACTGTGGACGCTCTCTGCCCCTGCTAGGAGTCATAGTATCTTAAATCAATTAAGTCATTGTCCCACTGCTGGGCTGAGGCTTCTATTCCTTCCAACGGTAACTCTATTTCTTCCAACGATTTTTTTTCCAATTCATAAGCAACTCCGGTCGTCTCACCAGATCTTTAGTGGTTTGCCGTGTATCAGACGCGCTGTATCAGGGCACTAATCCTGTAAAACAAAAATAATTCAAAACGATAATAATTCTTATCTATAGTTCAATCAATCCCTTCTAAGTATATCTATTTTCATCCCACACTTAGAATCTCCGTTCTTCCAACTTTCAATATTTAGGTTCTTTCCACGCTATGAACCTATGTTCTTCTAACAATCTTCTACTGCCTTGTCCTTCCTATACTTCTGATGTTGTTTCTCAATAATCAAGTAAGGTCTCATAGCTCAAGTATAGGAAAAAATCTGAAAACTGAAAATTTGTAGTTACAATAAAAACGTTTTTTGTGATTCGGAAAAATCTTCGTAACTCAATTCGGGAATTGAACTGATTTCATAGTTACGTTTGTACGGAACCCTGAGTGCGGACTTGCCCGGTTTTTTATGTATAAGTCTGAGAATAGGTCGTAGATTAATATTTACTCTCCTACACGCACTCCATATTTTTTCTTTGATAATTTATATGACACAACAACGTTTTCCGGGTCAGCTAGTATTATGATATTTTTTTGAAAACGTACGTATATTCTTTAGAAGGATTTTATACTCATGAGTTTTCATGCCTAATGGTTATCGAGTAAAAACGCTCCAAAAGGTAAGCATGAATAGTGTCAACCTGACACTTTTATATGCCAACATATTTCTATGTATACGTCAAAGTGTCGTGTTCCCTCGTTTAACTTTTATGTTTTACGCTCAGGTAACCGGCTGCTACGCTTCATGTTTTTAATTTCGTATCCAGGACTGAGTCGGACACAATCATTTATATGAAAGTGAAAAAGTTTTTATTACATTCAATTAAAAATATGCCTGCTAAAATACTTTGTAATTGGTAGGATCTACTTAATTTAAGTTGAGAAACTAATCATCTTTATTTGTTTGCGAAAAGTGAAGTACGAGACCCACTTTGTAATGTCTGGACATACTAAATAACATTATAAATGAATCTAGAATCTTTTTTCTTGGGTCGAAGTGCTGTCACGTAACGTATCTTCCAAAAAGCTATTCTATGTACGCATTATACCCAGTACCCAGTCGCCAGAGCAATTTAATTAATTAAGTTACAAATAGATAAAGTACTTTGTTAAATTTTTTTTTTTTGGCTGGGAAACCTTCGAATAACCTCTCTTGCTCTGAATGGAACGAAAGGGAAAGTCAAACTTTTACCGATCAAAATTAACCCGTACCTTTAGTGGTCCTTTGAGTTTCAGAACCACGGTGACTTCGTTTTAAAGGTATCTTGGTTCCAAGGCACGTTCAAGGCCGGGATAGTTCCATTTTAGGGCGTCGGTATCTCCGATCCAAGACTGCGGCAACTCCAATCTAGGGCCGCGATAACTCTATTCCAGGGCCTCGGACACTCAGTTCTAGGGCCTCGGCAACTCCGTCCCAGGGCAGCAGTCATTACGTTCTAGGGTCGCGTTAATTTCATCCCAGAGTCTAGTTGATTCCGTTCCGGGGCGCTTCGGCAACTGCGTTCTAGGGCCTTGGATACTCCGTTATAGGGCCTCTGCAATTCCGTTCCAGGGCCTCGGACACTCCATTCTAGGGCCTCGGCAACTCTGTTCTAGGGCCTCGGCAACTCCGTTCTAGGGCCACGGTAATTCCATTAAAGGGGCACGGTATCTACGTTCCAGGGTCGCGTAAATTTCGTTGCAGGGTCTAGTTGACTCCGTTCCGGGGCGCCTCGGTAACACCGTTCCAGCACTACGGTAACTCCGTTCCAGTGCCTCTGTAATTCCGTTTTAGGGTAGTGGTAAATTCGATCGAGGGTCACTGTATTTCCCTTTCAGAGCTGCAGTAACTCAAGTTCCAGGACCGCGGTAACTCCAATCCAGGGGCACGGTATCCCTGTTCCAGGGCTTCGCTATAGTTCTTCGTTATAACTCATTTCTACATTCACTATACGCAGATACGATCGTATATCATCATTGTGATTGTTAAATTAGTTCATTTCTATACAAATTTAAAAGTTTTGTTAAACATATTTTAATATACTTCAAGTGAAAATATCATTTGGACAAATGTAATGTTTGGCATTACGTTTGTCCAAATGATATTTAATATGGTTTAGATCAACATAATGTACATTTATAGTTAGAAAAAAGTAGATACCTTTCTTCTCAATAGCTACTGCAAAAAAATCAGAATATACTTTTCGTATTATTTTTAGGGTTCCGTACCTCAAAAGGAATAAACGGAACCCTTATAGGATCATTTTGTTATACGTACGTCTGTCAAGACCCTTTATCTCGAGAGCGCGCGGAGGCATCGATTTAAAATTGAAACCATATACTCAGGTCTGCGGTCCTTTGAAGTTGTTAAAAAATCAGACTTCTATGTTAACGAAAAAAAAGATACGGCCATTTATGTCACAAAAAATTTAGATTTCGACACTTTCGAGAGAATCAAAATTCATAGGGTACTTCCCGTTGACCCAGAATCATGAAATTTGGCATAAAGCATGGTGTTATAGCACAAGTATAGAAATAAATTTGAAAACTGTAAATGTGTTGTAAAGCAAAAAAAATTTTTTTTTTTTTGATATCCGTAAAAATCTTTGAGACTCCATTCGGGAACTGAAATTAAATTTACATAGGTAGGTTTGTACGGAACCCTCAGAGCGCGAGCCCGACTCGCACGTGCCTAGTTTCTTTTTTCAATATTAACCATGTTGTGTCACACTGCTAGGCAAAGGCCTACTCATCAGCCAAGTTTTTCTATCTTTAGTCAAGTTTTCCACGCGATGATGATGTCGTCACACCACCTTTGCAGTGGTCGATCTCGACGACGCGACGCTGACTTCTCCACGCCGGAGGGATAACAAAATATCAATAAAAACATTTTTAGTACCCAGAAATTATTTAATTACGTTATATAGCGTATTAAGGCATTCAATCATTCTCTTTATAAAAAGTTTAGTATTTTACATATTGCAGCAAAAAATATTATTTTCAAATATTTTTTCTAGCTTTTATTTAAATAAATATATTTTTTTACCATGTTCTGGAAAATGTTTCATTTTTTGCTATTATTAGAAGCGCTAAGTGCAAATGCACGATTCAAGAAAAAAAACCAAGTTAAGGATCATTGGAAGTGAGACTTAACTTCCCGGTCTATATAAAATACATCGCAAAATCGAAATCTCCTCGGCATCGGTATCAACTGGTAAATATACCCAAAAGACAACCAAAATTACCGTGATGAATTGCAATCGCTGGCGCTGTCCAAGGCAAAAACTAACTCTTGTACCCCACATCGCGTCGGACATACCTACTTAAAGTAATGATACTATCTTGTCAGTCTCATCGAATGAAGGCTCCTTCAGATAAACACGAAGCCATAATTCGATAACAACGTTTTTTTTTGCCTAGAATTCTATGAAAAAAAAAACTGGGCAAGTCGGACTCGTGCACTGAAGGTTCCATACAAACTTACCTACATATGTAAATAGTTCAATTCCTGAATAGAGACTTGAAGAATTTTCGAATCGCAAAAAAAAGTTTTTTTTGTGTGACGTAACAACGAACTTTTTGTTTTCAGATTTATTCCTATACTTATCTATACTATAATTATGACCTTGCTTTATGCCAAATTTCAGCATTCTAGGTCAACGGGAAGTACGCTATGAATTTTGATTTATTTGAGAGTGTCGAAATGCTCGTTTTTGCGACATAAACAACCGTATCTTTTTTTCGTTAACTTAGAAGTTTGATTTTTTCACAGTTTCAAGGGACAGCAGACTTTAGACCATATGGTTTTAATTTTAACTCGATACTGCCTAATGTTTCCGAGATAAAGGGTCTTGACAGACAGACGGACAACAAAATGATCCTATAAGGGTTCCGTTTTTTCCTTTAGAGATACCTAAAAACATTGCAGCAGCATCAATGTCGCATTCGCATCTATCCACGAGAGCATAAACATCTAGTAATACCCAAAGTTTTATCAAAAACATTCTTCCACAGAAAGTAAAAAAAAATCTCCAAGCATTTATTAAATATTATACACAAACAAAATAACTAAGAATTCTGTACGATATTGTATTCCTTAATGTATTTAATGAGGTTAAACGTCAGAGGCAACAGTTCTAGACCTCGAGACGTTAAGAATTCTTCTGCGTGGCCGAGACGAAGACAGGCGATCTACTGTTGACTTCGAAAGTGATTAATGGACGTGACTTGAACGAGCTTCTGGTTAAATAATAGGAATCATCTGGTAGAAAGGAGGTTGGTTCGAGGATGGGTGAGCGTTCGTCAAATCACCGGAGAGCAGGTAAAGTAAACAAAACAGCCTTGTCGTAGTCAATTGTTAATTTGTGAAGGAGTTAATTTGTATACTATTTTTTAAGACTAGTGTAATCACAACGACCATTCTAATCGGTTCGTCACGATAACGCAACAACACTTCTTCATTCAAATTGTTCTAGGAATAACGATTTCAGAATAGTTTATTTCAGAAAAATACACACAATGCACCTAATTAGTATAAGTATAATTTTATAATACTTTAAAAACCTTTTAATGGTAATGATAATAGTAGTACCGAAATTATTAATAATGATAATGAGCAGGATGATATAGTTAAAACAATAGTTAGGTATGATAGAGTTAAAAATAAATACTCAATAGACACTACTAATGTTTAAATAGTGCAAATACTTACAGGGCTTATTAGAAAAGGTCTTGTTATTATTTAAGTAAAGTCTCAATGAATAATATTTGTATACAGCAAAGCTATTAGCGTTTGTTTATATCCCAAAATGTCACTCAATTTATGGAAATTTTGTACAGGCTATTGAATGAATGAATAAATAACGATCAAAATGGAAAAACACTGTTTTATATATTTTCTAGTAGCAATTGTTATGAATTATTGATTTTATTATGAATTTACCAATTATGGCAAATTATCGTGGACAATTTTGGGATTTCATTTTTTTTCTTTTGACTACAAAAATGAGATCAGTAACGGGTTCTATTGATTGATCTTCACTTTATTTTTTTACTAATTAAAAATTAGGGGTGTATAAAGAATCCAGAATGAATGCAGTAGAAACAGGATTAGCTCAAAGCATTAACCAGCCATATAAAGCAATAAAACGGCAATTACACAAAAAGCGATAGAGAAATAGAGGTTCAAGTCGCTAGATGGGCAGTTTTGTAAAGCAATACTAGAAAAAGAAAACTTAGATTGAAAATACTCTTTTAATTGGTAAAAAAAAAACACTGATGATGAAACACACATCAATATATGAGTCTTAAATTTTTGCAATACAAGATCAAGCTATGACTAAACAGTTTGAAAGAGATATTTTCAAAAGATTAGTCATTTTTATCTTTATTAAAGAAGTAAAGGATTATATATTTACTTTCCTTTTTAATTTTTCAAAATTTGCTGCATTAATTTAAAAAAATTGTCGGACACTACGTCACCAAGCTGTGAAAAATAAACTTAAAACTATAGAAATGAGCTCAGAACTTGTGCGCCCATCCATAAAATATGTTCTTTGTAAATAAGACCGAGACCTGATTGCAGCGAAATTAAATTTTCATCAAGACTCATCTTACAAAGGTAAGCATTGGGAAAATGCTGTGTCATATAATAGAGCAAGTGAAAATATTAAAGAGCATAATTTGCTACAACTAGCGGCTATGCTCGCGTGATTATCGAAAAATCTCTATATTTCTTAATTTAGGATCTGTGTGGCAAGTGTCATGGCCGATTTCATCAGTTGCTATAAAAATTTAGTTCAACAAAACTGAGCTCAGCGTAATCTAGTTTATAGATCGGCGTTGATCTAGGCTTACGTCAAACCGATTTCACCAGCACCATATTAATCACGTTTACCAAAACTTAAGATAAAATGGAAGAGGACCTAAAATGACGTATTTGGGTTTTGTATCTACAACATGTATCAGCGAATTCAGCGACCAGCTGCGGTTTTCAAATATATTTTTAGGAGTAATATATTTTTAATGAAATAACAACCAATCGTAATAATAGAAAATTGTTTAAAAATACAATGTTTATTAATATTATGACATTAGCAAGTGACACTAGTGACAGCAGCCAAACGTGGTTATGCGAGCCAAACGTCGAAGACATGGGCGTTTAGAATCATAACTGAGTTTAGCGTAAAACGCAAAATGAAGCTATAATCTTGAATAGACGCTCAAACTGAGTTTTGTTTGAATTAATCGCGATTAGCTTTATCGGTTACCGAACGGTTGTACGGCGAGCTACCCATTGCTAACCGTCTGCAAGCCCGCGCCTATGGTGGCCGGAAATCGGGATCGGAATCCCGGCGACTGGGTGATATTTCAATTTTAATATCTTCCTGCCAAGCATTTTGTGAGGATGGTAATGAGCAAATAGCCTTCAACACTGATACTTAGTTTCCTCAAGGAGGCTCTTGTCGGGAAGTCATGAAAAGAAAAATAAATATCTATTTTTTTCTGCAAGATGATCTATCTCTGACACTGTCTGCCGTATGCGAAATCATTTATGACGTCTCCGGCCCTTGGGTGAAGCGGGAGGGCGTGTCAGACCTTTACTGACTAAAACCCATTCCTGTCCCTTCTTTGCTTTCATTCCAGGGCCCCGGGGTTCTCTTTCGCATCACCCATGGCCCCAGTAGACTTCGACCCTACTGGGCCCTTACGGTTTTGCTGACATCTTCTTGAAGCGCGCGTGGAGCACTACGCGTCGTCGACGAATTGGGCTCGATCCGGACGATTATCGGACGGTCGGACGGCCAGCTACCCATTCCTCGCCGCCGCAAGCCAGCGCCTACGGTAGCTGGAAATTGGGATCGGGATCCTGGCGGCTGGGGTCAGTACTCCAACTGTATTCCCTTACTGAATGCGGCTGAATACCCACGTTTTATACGGAGCGATTGCATATCAAACCTCCACAGCCCAATTGGGCAACACGACACTCCTTGGATAGACTGTTGGTTAAAATTTTTGGCGTTTGACAACCTGTGACGATTGTCAAAGATCTACGAACACAGACATATACTTTTTTTCCGCAAATGCCATAATGAAGAGTTGAAGTTGACATATACTTGTGTCTACGAATGACAACTGGGACCATTTACGTGTTTGCCGAGGCTCTGGGTGTCGTTAATGTCCTAAATAAACATAGAAAAGTAACTACATATGAAATGCTACACTTTATAAGCGAAAAAACAAATGGTTTATTATTTGTAAGCTTGATAAATAAATTGTATTAATCTATTTCATTTTTAAATTACCTGTTTCCTCCGTCTTTGGTTACTGCTTCGCTCTTGTGGGTCATAGTGTGATGTTATAATTATTAAAATATAGTCTTTTTCGATAAATTGGCTATCCAACACTAGAATATACCTATTTTATTTCCATTCAAACCAATAGTTCCTTAGATTGGGGCGTTCAAACAAACAAACAAACTCTTCAGCTTTTTGATATTAGCTTGAGTGAGTATTATATTATTCACTGCTATAAGGTCATCGACCTAAAAAGATTTGTGTTGACATATCTATTGCGTTATTAATTATCGAGGATTAGAATAGCTCAAAAGGTTTCTAATTCAATTTATTATATCATATGTACTGTGGTATACACATTAAATTACACATACATTTAAAGAGAGTGCCCATGACGTCATACTTCAGTTGGTCTACCAACTGAAGTATGACGTCATGGGCACTCTCGATCTGTACCTGAGAACGAGTAGACGTCATTCCCAAGTTGTGACTGCTTACCAATAGTTTGGTTGTTTCATTTATAAACCCGAATCCCTAACTAGTGATTTTAGTGAACACCACATGTACTAATGTTATAAAAGCGAATGTTTGTATTTGTATGTGTGTGCGGCTATGTATGTTTGTTACTCCTTCTCGCTCAAACGGCTTATCAAATTTGTTATACGGATAGACCGTATCCTGGAGTACTTACCGTAAATATATTTTTAATTTCGGGAATATGTTCCCTTGGGATAATTTTCTACATTGACGCGGACGAATTCATTGGCAAAAGCTAGTTATTTATATAGCGTATAAATGTCTAAAAAAACTCTCGAAATAATGAAAACTTTTTATTGTACAAAAGTTAAATCTGTTGCAACAACGTCATTAGCAAAACTCATATCGGTTGAATAATTTGCGTAAAATACGGAAAAGATTTAAATAACTACGGAATTCACTGGTATTCCTCGTCAATTGTATTACAAACAGATTAATTAAAAATACGGCATTCGCAGCATTTAAATTAAATATAAAGCGGGGCGGTGTAGGCGTGGAGCTTTAATAGCCGTATCCTGACATCATCAGGGACCACTTGACCCATATACGATGAGGGGTCCATATTGTATTACGAGTGGTGGACTGAGCAAACCGAGATGTGTTCCATTAGCTCCTCTTACTTAGCTCATTGGCTGGCATGCTAATATTGTTTGTTACATTTAATGTTATCTGCGTGGGAACTGAATATAATCTGCAATACGTCGTGGAAGGTTAAGTTAACTGTTTAAATGTGTGTGTATTACGAGCATGTACCCATGTCCCACATTTAGAGAAAGTCGCTGATTAACCTTTAGGTATCTATGTACCTAGGTGAATTCTGTTACAGTATTTATCGATGGAGCTTGCTAGGGTCACTGACTGCCAAGGCTGCAAGATTGTTTGTAAGAGTTACCGTGGCCCTGGAACCCAGAGGGCAACTAAAGAAACACAGGTGATTTTTTTCTTTATTTGCCCTCTTCACCCAGAATGATAGGAGTCATTTGATGATTACCAAAAACTAAGAATGTCATTGTGGAAAGAATCTCAACTAGTCCGTAATAAGCCTAATTTGCATTTACAAAGATGTTCAAGAAAACTTCAACAGTGCTTCGTTTGCCGAAGTTCTTTCTGATGTTTATCGTTTAAAGTTAGCCTAATTCTCGTACCTATTTCTGGTTTACGACTTCTATAATTACGAGTTGTCTGATTCTGTTGAATGGTCTTTCGAGGATGTGAGACAAAGGAGGCCAAGGTTGAATGACAAAAGGCTGATTGTATTCTGTTTATCGTCACATAAATCAAAATCACTTCGTTGCCAAAGTCATATTTAAATCAAAGCGTTTGTTTTAAAAATACATTCAATTAATTTTATAAATAGGATTTAAAATTTTAATATACCTATATTATTGTAAATAACACATTTTTATGCTGCTTTTATGCTTACTACGAATTTAATTATCTAATAGCGCGCAGAACCTGCACGTGATGTTTACTTTGTACTGTATTATCGTGTAAACGTTTATTTATTGCTTTATCTTTTTTATTTTCATGTGTCTAAAAAAGAAATACTCTTTGTTTAATTTGTTGGAAAAAAAGTAAAATTACATTTTTTTAAGTGCATTGCTTTAATTATCTAAAATTATCTTCTCATTATTGCCTTTCTATTAAAACTGATTTGGGGCTCATCGAATTAATGGTTTGTCAGTCTATTTCGGACGTAGGTAGGAACAATTTTTTTGTGTTTTTTAAGAAGTTTTTTGAAGTTGTTTTCTCAGTGGTCTAAATAATGCAATTATTTTACATTATTTAGACCACTGATTTACATCATTAATGACATCATTTATAGAGTTAATTTCCATTTTCATTTGTTAGTGTCATTATCATCATCATCATCATCATCATCATCATCATCATCATCATCATCATCGATGACACCGATCACAATGATGACACCGATCACTCTTGAACGTGGTTCAGATTAGCGTTTCACCTCGTTGTTTATACCGCGTACATCGAAGGATTGAAACAATTTGGCTTCTTCCCGTCCGATTATAATTTAGGTGTATTCAAGGCTAGAGTGAGGCTCTTAGTTCTTCACCATCAAAGATTGCATCACTGCTTACCATCAGATGGGATAGTAGTCAAGCACTGCTTTATATCATTTAAAAAAAAGATATGTCGATGGCGTTCATTTTCTCAGGTGACATACCTTGGCTCTAATGCTGGCATCCCTGGGGATGCGGGGTTATTTGAAAGTGTCACCGTGGCCCCATAACGCAAAAGGCAATTAAAGGAGCACTGACGGGTTTTAGTCAGTAATAATCGGACACTCCGTCTCGCTCCACTCAGAGTGGATGAAGTCACTTGATGATATTCTACCTACCTAGCATTCAATTCAATGAAGAAGGAGAAGAAGGCAAAAAGAGTGGTTAGCAAAACTTTTTAATATGAGTGGGAATTATAATCAGTATATCTAATCAGATCTAGGTTATCTGAGACTAAAAACACTAAAGGGGTAACCAGACGGTTGCAAACTAGTGTTCCAACTAAGGTGACCTTGGTTTATGTGTTTGGTTTGTTTTGCGGCTACATGGATGTAAACCATGCGCCAACACGTTTGGTGGTTGGGAAAACGTGACGCCCAACCAAGGGCATTGAAGGTCATGGAGTACAACTACTGTCTACACGGATTGAAATTAGCAAGGTCATCTTGGTTGGAACGTTGGTTTGCAACTGTTTGGTCACCCCTTTACTGTTTTAATCAATTTTAATTAGAAAATTTTAATTGATCGTGAAGAGGTTCATAAGTTATTAATTTATATTATCCTTGCCAACAAAAAATTCTGAAAAAAATTAAAATAAAAACTAAGGAAAATTTTAATAAAAAATTAACTATTTTTTATTAAAATTTTCCTTAGTTTTTATACATTAGTATTCATTCTCAGATATGAGCGGCAAGTCTTTCTTGAAACAACTTTATCAGCCTCTGCTCTGCATTGTTATATTCACACGATCCCACCATAATGTGTGGGTGTAAAAAGATACCTGTTTGCTCCTTCGACCTAAAAGCAGTTTTTTTTTCATTAATATTCGGTAAGGAAACAACCACGCCATTTTATTAAAAAAGAAACTCGGTGCTTTAATGAATATCGTCGTAAAAGTTAACTTTATCGTCATTCATTTCATTTCATCAAAAAATGTCCACTGTTGGACATAGGACTCCCTTAGTCCTGTCCGTTTCGCATCTATCGGATAATCGCAACCCTCACTGGGTCATCGAACCACCTTGTGGGAGGCCTGCAAACGTCTTCCGGTGCGCGGTCGCCACTCCAGAACTTTTCAGCCCCATCGACGATCTGTTCTACGAGCAATGTAACCTAACACTTGCCACTTAAGTTTGGTGATTCTTCAGATTACATAGTTAACCTACTGCAGGGATATCTTCACTCAATCTCATAAAAGAGTGTGTGAGACTATTAAACAGTCTCTTTTCTAGAGAGTTCTTTCTTTTCAGAATATGGTGACACTTATGTAAGATAAAACGACAAATATTTATCACCACCCTGTGGTAAATGTATTATTTCTTGAATATCCCTAAATATATACTTTAAAGCCCAGCCCACACTTGCATATCCGTTTACAAAATTCTTACGGCCTTCTTATTTTGAGAGCTGAAATCAATCACCTGTATTATTACTAAAGGCATCGTGACTTGCCACTCAGAGTGTTGGTACATATCTAAATGTAAGAACGTGATTATGAAAAATTGCTTCTCATTGAAATGCATGATTTGCAATCAGTAAATATTAAGAGCAGTGGTGGTCCCGACCTACGAGTTGTTTAGGTCGCGGGTTTGAACCCAGCTAGACGCAATACTTTGTTTAATTTATTTCATCTCCACTGCTCTTAAAACGGCGCAAGAAAACATCGTTAAGAAACCCGCATGTACTAGAACCAAAATTAGAGGACTTGTAACATCCACCAATCTGCAATGGGCTTGCGTGGTACATTACGGCCCATTCCCGCTCCTAGAGAATAGGCAGCAGTGGGAACATTTTAGACTGATTATGCTAAGCTTACAACTCAAGAGGCCTTGGGTAGTCCCAATCGGTCCCAGGTGACGACTAGACGTTACTCTTGGGTCATGTCTGCTTACTGTCAATTTGTTTGTATACTAATAATAAACCCGAAGCCTTTATTAGTGATTAGAGTGAACATCACAAGGAACGACAAATCCTAACTGTGCACTTACTTTTAACGTTTTCTAAATGTTTTTTTTTTTTTATAAAATAACTAGATAAACTTTTATATTAAATAAACGTTCAGTAATATAAATTTTCAAAAAAAAACAAATGTAAATCAAAACAAAAATACGAAAATTGGGGGTAAGGGTAGGAAGGTGAAAAATAATTTTTGACCTATTCTCATACCAACCAAAAATACAAAAAAGTATTAAAATCGTTTCAATCTTTTCGGAGCAGTGCGATCATAAGTACTATGATATGAGATATTTATATTATGTGCAGTTTAGAATCTGTAAAAAATTGCAGGAGGCAATTAGGTATGTTAGTGATTCTAGACCCAAATCAACAATTGATTAGGAATTTTAAATTTTTTTATTCTTTTTTACGGAAATTTGTAAAAAGCGTTTCGTAGAGTAAATGGGTAGAGCCTCGTATAGGCTGTCGCACAGTGTCATGACGGTTCTGTGTTTTTGAACAGGTTTACTATGAGGGTTATTCTGAATAGCATTCAAAATAAAAAAAAGAAACTAACATAACAAGTATTATTGATTATTGACCAGGTATTTATGTAACGATTATTTATTTATTTATGTAAATAATTGTATAAAAATATTTTTTTTTTATACGATTATTTACATAAATACCAATACATCCACAGTTGCTATAACATTTGTTATTTTGTAACAACCTCCTGAAATTTTGTGTAGTGTCAAACTACGCTTTGTACATAATAGTAGATTAGATTTATTTTGGATTTAATTCCTACGCATATCAGAAAACAGGATTTAGAATAACCCATTCTTATCATGTACTACTGATCTGGTTCGGTTTCGCACAGGTGCAAATCACATACTCGTACCAAGACCGCCCTCTTTCATTGCTTTTACTACATTAAAATACTTTGCGTGGTTTAGGAGTTTGTGGATTAACAGACAAACGTAGAAAGCGACTTTGTTTTGTAATAAGTACAGAACACATATTTTATTTTAAACCAGCTTTTGCCCGCGACTTCGTCCGTGTGAATGTTGGTTATTGCGGACGCGATTTCGAAGTTTTTTTCTGTTTGTTAAATGGACTAAACTGTGTTAGTTTATTAACAGCCTATTTACCCCAGAATCCAGATAAAAAAGGCCTTGTCCTTTTTTGAGCTTTGAGGTCAGTCCTTACCAAATTTTATTAAAATCGGTTCAGTGGTTTAACCGTGAAAGCGTGCCACGCCATAATTATGGCGGTAAGTCCCCTTTTTAAGGAGTAGTCGGGAAGACGTCACGACGTCCTCCGTGGCCGACTGGACATGGTAAGTTCGAGAGGTTCCTGCACTGGATTTGTGCGGAAGAAACGCTCACCATTGTTTGGTCCACCCGGAGGACACGGTGGAGCATACGGTAGAGGTATGCACTTGGGCAGACCACCTCCGTCTTCTCGTGGGGGCGATCGGCGGCAACGATCTCTCGCACCGGGCCCTGGTACATGTCATGGTCCGGAGCGAGGGGGAATGGCAGGCGGCCACCTCCTTCTGTGAAGCAATAATGCTAGTGAAAGAGGCGGCCGCACGCGTGAGGAACGGCTCTCAGGCCCCAGCCGCTGGGATCCCGATCCCGATTTCCAGCCACCGTAGACGTAGGCTTGCTCAGTGCCGATAATGTTAGTATGTATGAAACGAAAGAACAACGACGAGGAAATTGTTGATTAAATTATTAAGTGTCGACATAAGCCACCATTTTATATACTAGTGAAATAATTTAGTAATTGTTGTTATCAAATTAAGCTAATGGTCAATCTAAGTTTTGCAAAAACATCTTCATAATTGGAAACTGAATTGAACTACTTTTTGTACGATCGTAAATAATCATGTCTTTGTTTTTCTTTTTGCTGGCTTGACTTCATGACTTCGCTAAACTGCATTTTTAATGTTGTCACTATATGTATAAATCTTGGTTAAGTAACATAATATGCTTTACTTTATGTATTGCATTAATACACTTAGGAAATACATTTCCGCATTAGATAATAAACATGAAAATAAATATAACTGCACACATATGACATCGTATTGCAATTCCAGTGTAGCAACTTCACCAGAAAAAAAGCATGGTATTAAGACATTTCAACTGTCATCCAGCCAAATGTTTAAGTACCCTATGAATTTTGATTTCCTCGAAAGTGTCGAAATATACATTTTTTGAGACATAAACGGCCGTATCTTTTTTTCCTTAACTTAGAAATTTGATTTTTTCACAGCATCAAGAGACCGCAAACTTGAGTATAAGTTTTTAATTTCAACTCAATACCTCCACGCGTTCTTGACACAAAGGTTCTTGACAAACAGACATACTGACGGACGGACAACAAAGTAATCCTATAAGGGTTCCGTTTTTTTTCTTTTCAGGTACGGAACCCTAAAAAAACGACACTGTGACATGACATCGCATCTTGTCGTTCGTTCAAAACTGCGTTTATTGATTTTTAAATTTAATCTATTATATGTTCATAAGGAAGTACGTAGGTTTTTTTTAATGTTTGTCCGTTTTTTTGTTTATGTGGTGTACAATAAAGAATATAATAAATAAATATTATTGACACAATATACGTAATCTCACCGACTCTAAACTATAATATCTTTTACAACACACTTGCTCAGAAAGTGACTCTTATTGCACTGCACTTAGGTATATAATGGCACTCGTTACCAACCTGTGACATTTTGATTACCATTATGCACTAGTGCTATAATGTAGTTAAAACCTTTTTGTTCAACCTCTTTATTCGCAAAACAAATTTTGAATTCCAATTAAATTCCCGTTCAATATTACCTATATAAATTAGTGTCTTACTAACTTATAATATTTCATCCAATTTACAAGTTAAAATGGACAAATTTATCTTGTACAAACGATTTATTTAATAAAAAAACATTTAGTAAATAAATCGTACCTTAAATTTTTTTTTTTTTGTAGTCTTTGGCCGCCATTTTCAGATGCGCGCGGATTTTGGCGTGTTTTTTTTATTCCAGTTAAGTTCAGTGGCTGTATTACTTAATTAAATAAAATTAAATAATACAAAATCATTAAAATGTTACATCCGTATACTATTGACAGTACGAAAGACATTATCGTAAAACTTTTCACGCAAGAAAACATAAACGGTGCATAAATGTAAGACTAGGCAGTATGATCGAAATACCTTAGCCTTCCTCTAAGGATAAATAAAATAAATGATACGCGCGTTATGAAAACAGATTTTTACCGCCATGTCACAGAAAATTTTACTATTTTTACTGTTGTTTTCTTCACAAGTGTATTGTAAAACGTCGTATGACACACGTGAGTAATTAATGATTACCGTTCTTGGCTCTCTTAAGACCCTCGCCCGGCTCGGGTCTAAATACCGCCTCAACGGTAATCACTAACATTACACACTTATATCATAATGTACTATTACAACACACTTGCTCAGAAAGTGACTCTTATTGCACTGCACTTAGGTATATAATGGCACTCGTTACCAACCTGTGACATTTTGATTACCATTATGCACTAGTGCTATAATGTAGTTAAAACCTTTTTGTTCAACCTCTTTATTCGCAAAACAAATTTTGAATTCCACTTAAATTCCCGTTCAATAGTACCTATATAAATTAGTGTCTTACTAACTTATAATATTTCATCCAATTTACAAGTTAAAATGGACAAATTTATCTTGTACAAACGATTTATTTAATAAAAAAACATTTAGTAAATAAATCGTACCTTAATTTTTGAAGTGAAAACTTCTTTAGCGGCGTTGAGCACTTTTTCTGTAATGGGTATAAAATCTTAAACTCGCGTCAGGACACGTGACCTGATCGAAAAAGCGTAAGACGGGAGATAAACTTTTTAATGTAAAATAATTGTAATAGTTTTAAAGTGTTAAATTTTTAATGTAATATAAATTGTCATGTTTGTGTACGATAGCGCAATAAATGAATATTGTATTCTACCACATAAATGATAGTACTTTTATACTGATAAAGCAATTGGTGCAAAATTATTCCCTAACCATTCCAAAATATCAAACATGCTCAACGTTAATAATCAAGTTTTTTTTTTTTTGTAGTCTTTGGCCGCCATTTTCAGATGCGCGCGGATTTTGGCGTGTTTTTTTTATTCCAGTTAAGTTCAGTGGCTGTATTACTTAATTAAATAAATAATACAAAATCATTAAAATGTTACATCCGTATACTATTGACAGTACGAAAGACATTATCGTAAAACTTTTCACGCAAGAAAACATAAACGGTGCATAAACGTAAGACTAGGCAGTATGATCAAAATACCTTAGCCTTCCTCTAAGGATAAATAAAATAAATGATGCCCGCGTTATGAAAACAGATTTTTACCGCCATGTCACAGAAAATTTTACTATTTTTACTGTTGTTTTCTTCACAAGTGTATTGTAAAACGTCGTATGACACACGTGAGTAATTAATGATTACCGTTCTTGGCTCTCTTAAGACCCTCGCCCGGCTCGGGTCTAAATACCGCCTCGACGGTAATCACTAACATTACACACTTATATCATAATGTACTATAATACAAGGATTCTATTAATAGTAATGTCTAAGACAAAATTATTCAAAGATTCAATCCTTATACTTTTGTATATTTTTCATTACTTAACGCTAAAAAATATGCCAGCAAAATTTGGTTAGAAATTCTAATAACACTCTTTACAGAAAAACACAACTATGCCATGTTTAAGATGACTGTTATGACTTTGTTTTTTAATTCGTAATATGTAGGTAAGTGCCGTATATTATAGCGTGTACAAAGCTTAACCTAATATAACCATACCCCCGTGATGTGATTGCCGAGGTCACTCCGGCCGAGATTTGGGTCTTCGCCTGAATGCGTCTTTGTTTCAATAATGCGTATCATTGTTCCGGTCTCAGTGGGTATGGGGGCAATCGCGCTAATTTCAAACGTTTGCAAACGTTTACGATAAAGTTTCGGTTCAATTGCGGCTGTGGTTAAGTTTCGATTCAGCTGTTCGGATTTTGGTATTGCGCTATAAGTTCAAATGCTAACCAAAGTTGGAACGTTACGTAACGTCAATCGTTAGTGATGCCCTTTTAGTTTGTGAATATCCGAGCGTTTAGTAATAAATTTACACGTGTGCACCTCTAGTTTTGACAGCTGAAAGCGCGGTATGTACTTGAAATTTTGAAGAGGTAAGCGAGATTTTACATAAATAAACATTCAAAGACTTATGAAGTATGAACCACTTATAAACTTGGACAGCCACTTTAATTGAAAGTTGTAATATCTGCAGTCGTGATTGTTTCATGGAAATGGAAGAGCATCGCAGATGCAATACGGTCCGACAAATGGAGCTGATGGTTCATTTTCTCAACAGCATCAAGACCTTGCTCTTGGACGAGTTAGGTCTAAAGAGGCTCGTCAAGTTGCAGCACGCTTATGGAATGAGTGTGCCCTAAGTCTCAACGTGGAAGGACTTGTCCGAACAGGGAAAGAATGGTCCAAGGTGAGAATCATCGAAGCAGATAAAAGTGGATGTTATACGCCGAGGGTTCCTGAATAAAATAATATTACATTGTTTTATTCTTTTTTAGGTACCTATTGAATGACTAACAAGTGCCGGGTTAGGGCAAAGTTAATTAGCATAAATGCTAACCAACGAGCTACTGGTGGTGGGCTCATAATGCTCCTACTTTGTCACCTTGGAAGAAAGGACAGCCAATATCTTAGGCAGGGATGTTGGCCCACTAGCTGATGTTAGGCAGGACCAATTTGCCTCAGACGATGTAAGTTATATCTTTAGCTCTTTCCAAATCCACTTTTGTAAACCATTGTTTTATCATGCTTAATTTTACTAAGAATGCTACTAAATAATACTATGCATTATATAGGATGACGGCACAGTGACAGTAAGTGGTTGATGAACCCAAAATTATTACATGACACTGAAGCATCAACAGCAATGTACTTATATCTCTTGCGAAAACAATGTTTATGCTGCCTAATATTAGCAATATATATCAGTTTTATTAATATTATATTGTATAACATTATGTTTACTTTATTACAGTTTTGACTAACCACCCCCCTATCTGCAACTTCACCAATGTATGTGCAGACGCTGCCTGTATCCCCTGTTCCCAGCATAGTGGGAGAGACAGGCTTAATACTAAACTCTCCTAGGCACTGTGCAGGTTTGTACAACAAAATTGCTTAAGCTAATAAAAGAGAGTACTATCATGTTAATTTTTAAAATGTAGAGATATACTTTTACTGTTTTTTTGCTATTTCATGTTTCAATGAGGGCTGGTTTTATGATATTAAGTAAATGAAATAACCACTTACTAAGCATTATTTGTCAGAAACAACATAATAATAACACTTTTATTTTGTTTCAGTATGGCCGGCATAACCACCCAGATTAAGATTACTATTAGTTACTATGGTTAAATAAGTTTTGTTTTTATAATATGTATTTGTTTATTGATTGTACTTTAATAAATAGAATTATATCTAAATTAATTTTGTTTGGTTCTCCTGAATTTGATATTTAGCACCCCTTTGCCATTCTCCATCATTTTATCTGAATAAAACTATGTTGTGATAATGTTTACATACATATTTAATCAAAATGACGAGGCGTTGAAATATAAATAGCTTTTATTCACAAATAGTATGATAAAATAGGATAGAATATTTATTATGAGGAATAACATGCAAGTTTACACAATAAGTGCAGCCTTCAACAAGAACAGTAATGGTATTCAATAATAATTAGATCTAACCTGTACCTCAGGTGTCATAAGAGCTAAATTATTTTATTATTTATGTTAATATTTGCTAAGAATACATATATAAAGAACTAATCAAAAACCATTTTGATGAAAAAAAACTTAAAACACAAAATTACAAAAACAATTAGAATAATATGAAAAGTAAAATTAATTAGCATAATTGGTTTCTCCTATTAGCCCTGTGTGCTATATTATGCAGAACAAAGCATGCATTCACTATTCTTGCAGCAGTTACTGGAGTGTAATGCAGCTTTTATCGACCATGCACCTGCAAGGACAAACCCTTTTATTATTATTTATTAATTTCAAACATAAAGATTCATAATTATGTCAACTATTATAATAATGGTATGATATCCAAAGCATACCTAAAGCGAGCTTTTAAAACACCTATACAGCGTTCAACAACATTTCTGGCCGTCAAGTGCAAGCCTTGGTAATATTGTTCTGGAGTATCTGGCCTTGGTTCTGAGATGGGTATCATCATTCTTGGTCTCAAAGGGGTCTGAGTCTCCTGCAATAACCAAAACAGAATTAAAGCATCTTAAATAATAAATATACATTGTATCAGAATATTGCAACATAAATTATACTCAATTTAAACATACCCAAAAGATGCAAATGCACACACATTGAACTTTATTGTTTAATTTACTTTGTGGTTACTTTTATAGAACAAAAAAGGTTTTTAGTAAAAGTGATAATGCTGTTTATGACTACGAGAGGAATCATAACAAAATCATCCCGTACCTTGGTTTCAAGATCCAAAGCATCACAACGTAGGATGGGTGGCATATAAGGAGTCGAAATTAATTCACGGGTTAATTGATCTCTTCACAAACTATCGATCACTGTATGAATCACACCTAAGTCTAGCTTTTAAGTTTTTCCTTTTGGTTTCTGCTCGAGCCATCATATTCATGAGATTTCTCCAACAAATCTATGTAGGCCTACATGGTAATGTTGTATTTTTGCAAGATTTTCACTCAGAATCACTTCACAACAAAGACAAAACACTCCAACGATTTGCTAACGATCCTAAAAAAGTAGCGTCCCATTAACTTTTACGTTTGACAACGGTAACGTTCCAGCTACGATCGCGGTGCGTCTCAACTTGCTGTCAAATTTTTAGCGCGATACGAAATGGTCAAAAAGTTGAGATATGGCAGCGGTTCGGTTGCGATTTAGTTGAAAAAAAATAGCGCGATTGGGCCTAAGTAAATGTGTGTTGTACGTAGTAGTGTGTGTTAGAGTACTGTAAATGGGGCATACATTATTAAGTAGAAGCAATGCGTAGCAAGTTTAACCAAATAAGATGATAACAATCCAGAGATACTAATCTCTGCTAATATTTTATCTAGACTTTAGATACTGGCACGGATCTTGAGCGCTGACTTCTACAGTTCTACTTGCGCAGAAGTAAAAGTGAAATATCGGGTCTCTTTAGAGGTATGAAGAGAGATGCGGGGGCGGGGAGTGAAATCCATGTACAGTGATTGGCCGATATTGTACGATGCGCAAAGCGATCCCCCCTCTTTCGCCGAGCGCTCAAGATTCGTGCCGCTATATATACATAAATCTATTATTTAAATAAATATCACATACACACACATACCATCACACACGCATAAAAATGTTTAACGGCGAAAGTTTCTGTGCAAAAAGGCACGGGTAAACTCTGTCTTGAAATAGGACATAGAATATTTTTTATCTCGGCAGGTGCGGCGGTATGTTCCCTTGGGATAATAAGTAAAAACTAATCTATAAATATAAAAGGAGAGTCTGACTTACAGACATATCAACGTACAACCAAGACCGCCCGGAGGACTCGGTGGAGGTGTGCCCCGCTTGGGCAGAGCAACGCCGTGTCCTCGTGGGGGCGATTGGCGGCGGCGATCTCTCGCGCCGGGCCTTGGTACAGGCCATGGTCCGGAGCGAGGAGGAGTGGCAGGCGGTCGCCTCCTTCTGCGAAGCAGTAATGCTAGCAAAGGAGGCGGCCAATCGCGTGAGGCAACGGTCCTCACGCCCCAATCGCCGCCGGGATTCCGATCCCGATTTCCGGCCATCGTAGGCGCGGGCTTGCGGACGGCGAGCAATGGGTGGCTCGCCGTCCGACCGTCCGGTAACCGTCCAGACCGAGCCCAAGTCGTCGACGGCGCGTGCTGTTCCACGCGCGCCTCAAGGAGATGTCAGCAACTGTAGGGGCCAAGCAGGGTCGAAGCCTACTGGGGCCAAGGGTCTGATTTTGAAAGGAAGACTCGGCCCTGGTACGAAAGGCAACGAAAGAATAGGAGTGGGTTTTTAGTCAGTAAAAGTCTGACACTATCTCCCGCCCCGCCCAAGGGCGGGGGATGTCATAAAATGAATTTCCCAAAAAAAAAAAAAAAAACGTACAGCCAAAAATACTGGGACTAAGAACGTGAAATTTTACACAAAGCTATTTTAGGACGTAGACGAGCACTAAGAAGAGTTTTTTGGAAATTAAACCTTAAAGAGAGAGAAATTAACCTTATTTTTTGGGTTAATAAACTTGGAACTTCGCCCAAATTCTAACTAAATTGAATATTATACACTGTCAGTCTTCGCTTTTTAAAACTACCTTCTAAATATGGATTAAAGAGTGTTAAAGTTTTTATGAAAACATTCGCGAACGCAGTCGCGGAGAAAGAATTGAAATACTTTAGAAGAGTTAAGGCTCTCTAAGATAGGTGGCATAATGCGATAACGATGGGACGACTAATTTTCCAAATAATCTTCTTCATCAATATCTCGCCTCATGGTAAGCGTGGTAAGCGTGGTCGACGATGGAGTACACTTACCTAGAATTAGGTTGCGCGATGGACTAACTTCAATGGGTTGTGTAGGTACTGTATTTGCAAGATTGTTATCTAAATACGTGTAGATGTAGATGTATGTATTATTATCTAAATATGTGTAGATGTGTGACACTTTGCAATATTTTACGGATCGTATTTCGAGCTGTTGAAGGTATAGGATGGGCAGAAAACAACTCAAATTGGAAGGGAAAAATGCACTGACTTTTTGAATTTGGAGACGCCACGTTGGCCAGGCCAGCCGGGTACACTGGGTTTTTCTGGCTGTTTCTTGTTCGAGAGGCAATGAAATGTCGGGTTCCCTGCACTACACACTTCACACACACAAATTGTTAGCGTTATAAGTCTATAAAGGCGTTTCAAATCTATCAAATAAAGAAGGAAAGTGCAGAAGCGGCATAAAAGACAGGATATGTGCAAGGTCTCAAACAACAAAACGCGGAATTGTTGCAAAAAATGCGGTCAATTTCAACACTAATCTTTACGCGGCAATTACTAATCGATATCGGCGCAACCAGTAAACCATTCACTATTGATTTAGTTACAACCAGGTTGTATTTATCGACACACATACAGACTCTTTTTCTTGTGGGTAGAAAATTATCAAAAATTACTTTTCGCGCTCTGGGTGGAGTGAAAAGAAATGTCAGACAGTTTCTGACTAACCAAACAGCGGGCGTGGGCTTGCGGACGATGAACAATGGATAGTTGGCCATCCGGCCGTCTGGTAACCGTCCGGACCGAGCGCAAGTAGTCGACGGCACATAGTGTTTCACACGCGCCTCAGAAAGATGTCAGCAAAATTGTAGGGGTCCAGCAGGGCCAACGCCTGCTAGGGCCACGGGAAATATCTGAAAAGGAACCACCGTAGAGTGGGAGAAGTTTTTGAATGATTCCTCACCTCAAAAAAAAACTATTTATGAATAAAATAACCCGTGTTCCTTCAGTTAGGTACCTTTAGCATTGCTTTATTGATAAATCAATATCGATCATCGTTTCGTTGTCGCACTGTTACGTCACGCATGTCTATGAAAGCCTTAAACGTAGTCTCAAAAATTAGATTGATGCGGAGACGTGAATAGCATTCATAATAAATATAACATTCCGTATTTGTCTACGGGAGGACAACGTGAACTAGAAAATGTAATACAAGACAGCTTATCCGGTTGGTATACAAACCTATTATCTGATAGCATTAGGGTATCGAACATCACACGTGAAGTCGTGAGTGATTATCATCTGATACTTATCCAAATTCCTAAACATACACTTAATTTTGGGCTCTGAGAATATATAAAATAAAATCTGGCCCAGTGCGACGCAAGTTTCCTAATGAGGTCGCAAAGGGTTGCAAATAAAATATATTTTTAACATGTATCTTTTAATCCACAGACATTTTCTTTTTTTTTTTCAAATAAGTTCTGTGGTTTTATAGATAACCGTCTTTTTGTCAATTTTGTTACATAAATTTAAAATTATTTAATTTAGAATAATGAAATAAATACAATATTTGAAACTACCACAATAAGCTCTTTTATTTTATAAGGCAAAATGTAATAGTTTGGAAAACATTCTTTTTTAAAATTTTGTGCCACATAGTTGACACGAAAATTTATTTACGTTACGCAGTCATGCTAAAGCTCATAAAATTTCATATGTGTACCAAATATCAACTGTGTTGACCCAGTAGATTCGTAGCAACATGGTTGTGACAGACAGACACACGAGTGAACCTATATAGGTTAATTTTCCATTCGAATGATCAGAACTCTCGTTAAATAAAACTTTAAATTAATACTCTCTATGTAATGATAATAGGATAAAAACGATTCATGTAATAGAAAATTGGATTACAATAATTTAAGTCACTGCCGGACTATATAGAAAAAAAATGAGTTGTAAGACGACAGAATTATCAAATTTTTTCGATTTACAACTCAATTTAAAAAAAAGTTCAAAATTGAATTTTATTTCACTTTTTTCTATAACCTCCTCCTTTTTGAAGTAGGTTAAAAACTACAAAGTCCTGCATCAAAATTAGATGAATTTTTGTTATAATATTATTTTTATCTCTTTATGTAGGTAATTGCCTAAGTAATACAGGAAAAAACTTTACAAAGGTACAACTAGGAGAGTTGTATCTTTTTTAAAGTTTGGTAAGTTTGACGATCTAGAATAGCAAAACAAGAATTTTGTATTTAAACGTGTTTTGCAAACAAAGTTTTCAGAAATATATATTTCAAATATCAAGATGTACTTTTAATGCGACTTTTTATAATTATACCCCCTCGAGCGCCGATTGTACATAAGTCTGTACAACTGAAATGAGCCTGAAAAATGCTTAATTGTCGTTTTGATTTGTATATCTTTGTTTTACCTAGAAAAATCCAGAAAAAGTTTTTTTTTTAATTATTTTTGGTGGTTTACGTAAAAACGGGCAATTATGTAATAATAATACCCCGGGGCGCCCGAGGGGATAAAAATAAATAAATATACCAGAGTTAAAAAAAAAATTGAAAATTGAAACATTTCAAAGCTGAAAATAATTTATGGGTCCTTACAACACTGATTTCCTTTCCATTTGATAACAGCATAAAAAAAATCAAATCCAGTGTAGAATAACGGGGTATTGATAAAGTTCAAAGCGAGTGTCATGTATCCACCATTTGAGCGTGCTTGCAAACACCGATTCATCCGGCTAGAGCCAGCAAAAAATATTTCGGAATAAAACGAATCTGCATTCGCCAGTGGCAAGTTATGATGATTATATGCATTCGTACAGTCCTAGTACGATAGTTAAAAAAAGATTCGGCACATTATACGTTTTAGCTAGCTATAGATATGAACTTTCAGGAGAAAAATTAAAAAACATTTTTTATCAACATGACCCATAAATATGTATGTTTATAGGTATTTATTTATTGTATATATTATGTTTATGTATAGTTATGCTGTACACATATCTGTTTAGTATATTTTTAGTTTTAAGTTACATTTAATTTATGTGTTTAATTTTTTGTTGTACATTTAAAGTTCCTCAAAATAATGCAAAATTTCTTTCGTACTCATATGGTTAGCTGTAAGAAAACCCAGTTGTGGGTTAAGCTCGCCTATGTAAATCAACTGTCCTATTTTTATTGTCTGTTTATAAGTGTGTACAATAAAGAATAAAGAACTTTAGAGGCTTCAAATGACAGGAGCTATCTTTGTCTTATTGTTGTGGCTAAATTGGTACGTAGAATACTTACTTTCATCATCAACAATCAAAAGGCGGCCTTTTGGCGATTGTTAGATATAGGTCCATTAGATTACTGCGGCCTCCTTTATGTCATCTGTTCACCTTGTGGGAGGCCATAGCTGCCATTGTTCTACTTAAATGAACACCGCAAAAGAGTTTGGTTACCTCACCGTACTCACATAATGTTTCCTCACTAAAAAATATAATCTCTACAGACGGCCATATGGCAAGATTCTACTAGCGATTTCCAAATTATTTTGTTTGTCTCAGTATTCGTTAAATCACTTGTGATATGTTCTGACCTTTCTATATCGAATACCAAAGCCTACAAGATACTTACTTACCATATACATACGGATAACGTCGATGATGAGATCGATGGCAAGGTTATAGTCACCCCACAATATATAAAATCTCGATTCCATGTTCCAAGTCATTTAGTTTGAACATAGTGTTTCGTTTTTCATGGCTGAACGGCTACACACCACGGAGCCCTGTTAGCGCTTTTAGGTAAAACTAATGGATAACGGATGTAAGCGCTGCCGGTGCACGGCACACGAACTTTACAGATGTACCCATCCATTATAAAAACATTAGACGCCCACACTTTGAATATCTTTATACATTTCTTGAAATTCAGAGACTGTTAAATGTAACACAATTGGAAGCGTAATTTTTCTTGTTTATTATACCTATCCATTTTTTTTTCTGTTACAAAGGATTTCTTATTGTGTAGGAAAATCACGTTTTGATTAGATACTTACCAGAACTTAAGTTATATCTTTGTCGAGTTCGTGTTTTCGCTCAGCTTTACCCTTGAGTTATTATTCTTTTTCTCAATATCTCAACTGAAATAAAATGAAAATCCCAAGTAACTTCAACTAAACCATTCTAACTGATAAGCATTAAAAAGCAACTGGAACTGATACAATTTGCTAACAATACTTCAAGTTTAACGAATTAGGCGTTAATTAATGTGAAATTTCAAGTATTTTGTTGGAATCCTCTTTATTGCCGAAGTATTTTGTATCATTTAAATGCCACAAAGCAGGCGAGAACAAAAGTCCCACAAAGAATGTCTCGTTCGCGTCTCTTGTCGCTGAATTATTCATGTAATTCATTTAATAGGGACAGAGCATTCGAGGTGGACAGACAGTTAACTCCTTCGACGAGATTTATATTATATTATACTTATGTACACAATAAAAAAAGATTCGATTGCGTCCCAATAGCTGTCAATAACGGGGTTATTTACCCTTGAAATGCTATCTCAAGATTAGATTGGCTTCTCATGTATATGCTTGTATATTCCAAGAGACGAAACAATATTTGAGAGAGATGTGTCGTGGGTAGACGACGCTTTTTCTGTATATGTATCTCCTTTTAAATTTATAGGGATATGTGATGCTAGTACCTACATTCTCTTCAATACTGTGATGTCTTTTTGCAATCATGTAAGTACACAGTGCTACATATTTTAGAATAGAAGTAAGCTTTTTTCTGTATTCCAATTTTAGTTGATAATAGTACTAAAAAACTACTTCTGAAAATCCTTTCACAAAGTTCTACAATTGTAGACAAATCGTGTAGATTAATTGGGGTTAGTAAAATAGAAAACGAGATTTATAATAATATTTTCAAAGTTTTATTACCAATTCTACAGTCTTTACACTAGTTTCAAATGGATTGTGATGAATTTAAAACAGATATCAATGGTACAGTTATTTTGATAACGCTAAATTGAGTCTGATATCTTCGTTTATTTATTATTATATAGTCGTTATTTAAATCTATCGGTACATTATCTAGTAGTTATAACTATGGATATTTAGAAATGTGTGAGTATAAATATTCGTTTTTACTTATTACACCATATGAGACTGTTAATGTTTTTTTTTTCTTAACACTGTCATTATAACTATCAGAGTAGTAACTCATTTGAATTTATTATACACAACATATTTTTAAATTTATTCTAAACCTTAATTTTAATGCTTATATCTATGATAATAATCACAATAGAAATTATTATATTTTCAACTGAAGATAACGTTAAACGTTAAGTCAAAACTTAAAATAGTAATTTCTTTAATTTACATGTTCTTTCATCTAACGTTTATATACATTTTGCTTTAGTCCGTTACTTATCATAATATTCTTCAAAATCATAATATTAAACTGAACTGCGATCTTTTAATAAACATTTATAATCATACAGTGCTCAGTGCTAGCTATGACCTCTCAAAGACTTTCACACAAAGTCACCAAAACAAAAATAAACCCCAGGGTTCACTTTAGTATAGACTTTCGTAAAATATTATTGAAGAAACTAACAGAAGATGTACTAGAACAGATTATGTAGTTATCATGAAGTTGGTTAACTAAAACAGTCTGGTAATAAATACAACTTTATATAAGTAAATAATAATTAGAAATAAACCGTCCCAACTTTCTCGAACACGAAATAAGATATAAAATATATTACTGCAAGAAAAAAAAGTACCCTGATGACGTAAAACTTTTTCGATTATCACACATTTCGTTATTGATAGCTCGTAGTTGTAATAATTCATTCCTGTCTGCCAAACTTCCTGAAGAGACCTCAAAGGCGATGACGGTATGAAAGGTTCCAGTATGAGTGGCATCTTAGTCATAGGGGAATCAAATTGGAAAATATCCAATACCTTACCGCTCTTTAAGTTCTTCAACTTGAACACAATATTACACAATATGAACAGTATTTACATTGGATTCCCATCATGTTTGCATTGTACTTTCGTTTTGTCCGTGATGGTATTAATATCCATGTCGGTAGTCTGAACCTCTACACCGGGAGTATTGAAATTGTCATAGGAAATGTACTGAGGAGCTTGCTGCACTTCAGCTTTGACGATGACCTGGCGCTTCTTGGTTTTAATGTACCCTAAAGCGGACACTAACACAACGAACACTATAAATCCAATACAACAGCCCACAACCAAGCTTAGTCTCCTCGTTAATATATCGGCAATGTCCATATAGGTATTGGAGAATGGACTGTCTATCGCCGCTCCGAATATTTCGATAGTACTTACACTTGTACATTTACTGCTCAAAGAATCGTTCATATAAGGACGGAGATGGTTAAACATTTGTTCGTCCGAGTATAAATTATTCATGCTTGTATTCTCAGGTGAGAGAGCTATCCGTGCGTCGGGCACGGAAAATCCTGTAGATGTTGAAGTACCGAAGTTGCCGACTGCTATCACACAGACCGTATATCGGGATCCGGGTGTCAAGTTATTGAGTCTCGTTGTTCTGGCTGTAGCGTTGAGAATTTTTCCGCGTATCTACGAAGAGAATGAAATTTCAGAAAAATAGCCATCAAAGTTGTTTTAATAAATCGAAATCGACTCTTGAATTGAGTACTAAAAATTTGGAGCACCTATGAGCCATTGTAAAAAGAAAGATTTAAATGGATTCACAGCACAGTCGAACATCCACAGGCGAGAAACATAAATATTTTTTATGGTCCATTGAGGTGATACACAGCCTTTGTATTCAAATGTTTGTTGTAGCGGTTACCTCGCACGTTTTATTCAACGTTTTACTCAAAATTATAAGCTTTTAGTTACGCAGGTGAAAATATTAACATAAAACTATCATAAAGAAAAATATTTTTGGAATTTCATAGTATTACTCACCGTGGTCGGATGATCCTCGCTAAAATAAGCTACTTGATATGCATTCAAACCAGTTTGGTTACGGCTCTGCCAAGATACAATGATCGAATATGTCTGAATATCTTGTATAGCAATACGGATGACGATAGGTATATCGCAAAGTTTCTGGGATGGTAATTCGATAAAGCTATAACCGTGTAGATCTTCCGGATGTTCACAACGCAAATTACGACTGCCTTTGATGACAATTTTATAGTGTTCTTTCATCCATCGCCAAACCTCTTGTGTTTCACAATTGCATGTTAGTGGATTCTCTGTAAGTAATAATATATATGAATGTTGGGAATAAAACTAGAGTATTCAAATAACACCAAAGATTTAATATCTTACCATTAAAGGATAGAGTTTTGATTTGTGTTTCTAGTACTAAGAGCATTTTCATCTGTATTACTTCAAAGTAATTTCGGCTCAAGTCAATAAATGAAATCTTATTCAAGTTTCGAAATGCGTCTGCAGATATAGCTGATAACCAGTTTCCACTTAAATGCAATTCAGTCAGACTTTGGAGTCCTCGGAATACGTCTCTATTTATTCTAGTTATATGATTAAATGAAATATCTAACTTTTGCAGACTGTGTAAATCTGATGTGAAATCTTCCAGTTCTCTGATGACGTTTTGAGACATGTTCAGGACGCGCGTTGAATACAATCCTTGAAGCCTTTCTCTTGGGATATTTTCTAATTTATTTTGACTTAAATCAAGCATTTCTAAGTTATGTAACTTGGAGAAAGCTCCCGGAGATAAACGAATTATAGAGTTCTGAGACAGCATCAATCTCTTCAGTGATGGAAAATTTTCAAAGTCTTTGCTTGTGATTATTGTTAGGTTTGTATTAGTTACAACTAATTCCTCTAGTAGCGGAAACAATTTTGAAGGATATGTTTGCAATAATTGCACTAAAGAATTTGAAGACATGTTTAATGTTGTTAGTGCAGGAAGTACTGCTTCTGATAAACCGTTGCTGGGTATATTTTTAAATAGATTATGTGATAAGTCAATCTCTTTCAGGCCTACAGAATGCTGGAAAAAGTTCGGTGGAAGAACTGTTAACATATTATTACTTAGATTTAATGTAACCAGATTTTTAAGGGAGGGAGAATTAAAACCGTTCAACATAGAAATACGATTATTACATAAATTTAGGGACCGTAAATTCTGTAAACCGATAAATTTAAAAAAATCAACGCTGTGTAATTGATTACTACACAAATCTAAAATCTCTAATGAAGTAACATTGAAAAGTGCGTGGTGAGGGAAATCTGTGAAATTATTACCCTTTAAGTTAAGGTCTTGTAATATTGTTGTGTATGCAAATACGTCTTTGTGTAAGTCTCGCAGATTATTATAAGCTAAATTAATTCTCAGCAGATTCTGATTTTTAATAAATGTCGTCGGTGGTAGTTGCGATATATTTGACAGCTCCAGCGACAGAGTTTGTAATGAAGGGAGATGCGCAAATGTCTTGTTTTCCAACAATGTGAAGTTATTTTCTGATATTATCAATGATTTCAGTCCAGGTATCTGTATCTGTATAATATCTTCCCAAGTCAAGTCATTGTTATTCATTTCTAGATCACTTAAGTTTGGTAAACTTTTAAGAGAATCTACTTCGATTATTGCTATCGAATTTTTACTTAGTCGAAGCTGTTTTATCGGCAATGAAGAAATATCGAAATTAAATATTACAATGTCATTGTGAGATAAATCTAGAATTTTTAACTTTATTAAAAAATGAAATGTGTCTTTGGTGACTTGATTTATATGATTATTTTGAAGGTACAGTTCTTCCAACGTTACAAGCTTATAAAATGTCTCATTACTTAACTTTACAAGCTTATTATTACTTAATTCTAAAAACTTAATTTTTCTCAAGTGCATAAATGTTCTATTTTCTATATGTACAATACTATTATTTTTTAGATACAGCCTTTGAATATTTAACAAATCATTGAAAAGATTGGATGTTAACATTTTTATGTTATTTTGGCTAAGCCACATAATTTGCACATTCATTTGCCCTCTTAGAGAGCTATTTTTTAACATTGATAAATAATTTGCACCAAGTTGAATAGAAACCAAGGATGAATTCCTGTTAGGAAATACATCTCCGATAGTTGTTAAACGATTACCCTGCAAATTAATGTGCTGAAGACTTTTCAGGGTAATAAATGCATGTGAGTCTATGGTTTGTACAAGATTATTTTGCAAATGTAGTTCTAATAGCCCAGGCAGAGGACTAAATACGTTTCTTTTGATTTGACTTAATTTATTATTTTGCAAACGTATTTCTTTCAATTCATCTAATTTCTCAAATATTAATTCGTCTAATTCATTAATTTCATTATTATCTAGACTTAAAGTTACAAGTTTACGATTTTTATGAAATACGCTACGAGGAAGTTTATTTAAAAAATTTGTTCCCATATGTAGTTGCGTTAAATTTTGTAGAGACGAAAAACAGTTCGGATGTAATTTTTGTATGGCATTGTGTTCTAAATTAAGAACTGTTAATCCAAAAGCATTGTCAAACGCGTCGTCAGATATTTCCAGAATATTATTTTCTGAAAGGAATATTTCTGAGAGCTTATGAAGGTTTGAGAAAACTCCGTTTATATGGTGGAGATGGTTGTGGCTCAAATCTATTGTGCGTATTTTGGGGTTCTTCTGAAATATATTCTTAGCAAGCGATGTTATTTTATTACGACTCAAATCCACAGTTTCGAGTTTTTCTAAAGAGTAAAATGCTTCTTCGTCTATTTGCTGAATTTGGTTACTAAAAAATGTTAAGGTTTTTATTTTAGGCATACATCTAAACCAGTGTCTATCAATTTTTGTAAAATAGTTTGAATTTAAATCCAAAGTCAGCAAATTTGGAACTGCTACATCTATGTCGTCAGGTATAGAATTTATTTTGTTCCAAGCAAGTCTTAAATTGCTGAGCTTATTCAATTTGCCCAGAGGTTTCAAAGGAAATACAGTAAGAAAATTTTCACTGATATCCAGTTCAGTAAGAGATTCTTCTAAGTTGTAAAATGCATTTTCTGATATATTGGCTATTTTATTCCCTTTTAAATTGATTTTCTTCAGCTTAAGATTTCTGAAGGTGTTTGCTTGAATATCTTTGATGTCGTTGAGCTGTAAATCAATTGCTTCAACATTGTAAAGTTCTAAAAATGATTCATGCGGAATTTTGTTTAATTTACTGGAAATTATGCTCAAAGATGCTAACGAGTCACGTAGCGATGTAAATGCGTTAGAGCTTATCTTATTTATCCCCGACTGAGAGATCTGTAGATTGGTTATTTTTATTTTTGATGGGAAGATGTCTGCGTTCAGTTCTGTCGTTGAGATTTCTAAGTCATATATTGATAGCGACTGGATGGTTCCTCTTATCTTGGACAGCACATTTTTAACGGCCCCGGGGGTGGCGCTGGGGCACTCCAAAAATAATCCTGAAATAAATGTATCCATTAATGACACCGATTTATTCTAAAGAGCATTTAGTGAGAGAGCTCCAAAACTTACCTTCTTTAAAATTATAACAGGGACAAATTGGGTTCTCTGCTAAGCTTGGACATTGAGATTGTTCTTCTCCTTGCAGAATTGGTATGTGGATAATGATTAGAAATGCAAATACGCCGCATTTCAGGCGAGACAGAAGAGTGATAACGCCCATGGTGTTGTGACGTCATTTCAATAGCATCGTGCATCCGGAATCCAGAGAAGAGGATATTCGTTCTAGAAAATGAAAAAATTATATAAGTCGAATACAAAAGATATTTTTAAATCATTAGTGGCTGTTATAAATAACAAATACAAGATATCTTGAGTCGAATAAATTGTAATTATCTTTCAGTAGCGTAAGATGCTCAAATCTGATAAAAATAACAATGAATGATCGTATACTGCTATCAAGGTTTCCAAAAATACCTACTTAGTTATTATGGAGAAAACTTTAACAAAACATTTTATTTTGGCGTGAATTGACTCTAAAAAATAAGGTTTTTAGTAGGTATAGTACAGTAGATACTTTTCTATTTTAGACTGTTTTTAGTTAGTTTTAATTAGTTAAGGTTTTTTTTTTGTTTTAGTGTGTTTTTATTCATCATCGTTTCAGCCGAATAGGTCTCCCTGAAGTGTCGCCACGACGACTGGTCTCGCATCCCTCGAATTCTCGCGACTACTCGTCACTACTCCAGAACATTGCAGCCCCATCTGTTCTGCAAGCAATATGCCCAGTCTATTGCCGCTTAATTTGACGATTCTTCGGACTATGTCGGTAACCAGCTTGGTTCACGTGCAGATAATATCTTTATTCCTGATACGAACACGAAGGAAACTCCAAGCATAGCCCTCTCAGTTAACCTTTGGGTTAATTATTTTTAAATATAAGGTAGTGTTTAAGAGAGAAAAAGCAAAATTTATATAGATTAGTATGTTGAACAAGAGCTTTATTTTAGCTTTTCCAGTTTCCTACGGACATTTACTTCAGAGCTTCACAGTACAGTACATTCTTCCAACTTGGTCTTACATCGGATCTCCGTGTCTCAGAGTCCGTTTCTAAATGTTAAGAGCAACATGACACGCTCCAGTCTTTTGTTCAAACCTCCGTTTTATCTTTTGCTAACTTAAGTTTTAGTAGTCAAGATGTGCCTTTAAAGTTTTGGTTTGGTTTTCAAGCAGTTCTTTTTTGTGTTTTAAATAGAGCGACTGTCTTTCTGACCTGACTGAGGTTTTCCTCCCTTTTGATCGCCAAACATTTCGCAGCGTCCGCTTTCTCAAATTTTATTGTAGACCTTATTTTCGATATTTACAGACTATTTTATGAAGAACTTCTTATTTACGTTCTTGGATAAATTTCCTACAAATAGAACGCACAATATTTTACAATCTATGTGGACGCCGGCGTCCGCTTGGTGTTTGACGGAATGGCGTGACATCACGCGCGAACACTGGCGCTCACTTAGAGTTTGATTGGGTTTCTGTTTCGCATAGAATCCTTCACAAGGTTATTACTTGGCTGCGAGGCAGCAATTAGGTAACAAATAAGAAAAAAGCTTTTAACAATAACTTTAACTATAACATAGTATACATTCATCAAACAGCTGTCATCATGACTGACAGGGCCCGCAAAAACCGATGCCAGGCCTGTGGAATTGTTCAAATGAGTCACCGCAGTCCTAGAAAGCAAAGGGCAATAAAAGAAACACGGGTGGGTTTTAGTCAGCAAAATTCTGACGCTCTCTCTCACTTCAACCAGTGAGGGAGGAGTTATCAGATGAATTCAGAAAAATCCTCCCTCTCCCTTCCCTCCTCTATAGTCATTTATTACCTGGATATTATTACCCTATTTTCCAAGCACTTATAACGTGTTTTTTTTAAAACTTAATTATTATTGCAAAACCTCCCCATGGTTTTTTTCTAGGCAAGCGTACTCCATTGTCGACTACATCGTCGCTTTCCGTCAGAAAAAAAAAATCCAGACAATTATGTTCAAATATTGATTATGCAAGCTTTTACGTCAAGCATTTTTGACAGAAGTCTAAAACTCCCTCTCGCGCTGTCTAGAGCGAGAGAAATGATTTGATTTTATCTCATCGTTAATAAATAAAAACAAAGTATACATAGTTATTATACAAAACAAAAAAATTAATATAATAAGAGGGCTGGACTTTTCTTTGTTCAAAGAATTAGCATTGCCATCCAGCGTGTCAATGCTGCCAGCGTCTTGGGCACTTTTCCCATTGACATCGATGTGGACGAATTTTTTGATGTCCTATGAGTTCTTTTTCTACCCGTTTGTACATATATTATTTTCAGTTTTTTTTTTTAATAACTATTAAGTCATAATATTTAATAGTTAATATGTATAAATATATATTAATAAAGACCCTACCACAGACAATCAATCAATATGGTCATGATATACCATTTTGAAATCCTCATGACAAGCCCTTTAATTTGATACCCATATTGCAGTATAAAAAAAATTTTTTTCTAGCGTATAGCGTCTCATAGTCGTTATGTTGGTTTTTTTAACGTCACCTATCTAATAAAACTCGTGTTATTAAAACGAATCTAATGATATCTTAATTATATAAATCCGTCCATTACATTACATACATACAAGATACATGCGAAAAACATAACCCTTCTTGCAGTCGGGTAAAAAGAATAAAAATAGTGTAATTAAAGGAATTATTTTATTCTGGTCTACTCTTTGTCCCTTATAAACTTTAACAGCGTTTAAAATAACCTGTTATTCGATCTCATAATCCCTTATTACCTCCGCAGCCTGTAGATTTAATAGAGTCGACTTAATAAAGCTAACTTTATTCATTTGAATACTTTATAAATGTAATAAAATTATGAGTAACCGAAAAATCTTTATTACTTCAGAAACTCATTAGTTACAGAAGGAATTAATAAAACTAAGTACAACAAACTTCAGTAGAAGACTAAATTAAAAATCGATTTGTTCCCGTTACGTTTATTTTCGACAAAGCGTCTCTTTGGTGTTGCTACTGTGAAAAATAATAAAGACCGAAATTACCTTGCCAGCTTAACTTTTCTCAAAGCCAATCCTAAGCTAGCAACTTTGCCAAAAGAAAATATCTCATGGATACGGGTTCATATTTTCACTTCATCCGTTGAATTTTGTTCCAGTTAGCTAAATTGTATATGTGTACAGTTAACGACTTTGTTAGCAACCTACACAAAGTGTAGTTTTCACCATTACAAAAGTTCCCAACCTTATAAATTATCTCCGTGTGATTTTAAGAAGAGATAAACGAGAGGTATAGTTGCAACGGGTCAACAACACGGATTAAAATACATTTTCTAGCATTTGTAGACATTTTTATACAACTTTGTTAAATTCTAGGTGATCTGTGTGGATATGGCGAAGTGGGTCGCTAGGCGTCAAACAATTTTATTTAGTCTATGTCACTCAGAAAGAAATAATGTAGCTTTTTACTGGTGAATAGAATTTACAAAATCAGTTCAGTGGTTTCAAAGATTACTGCGTAAAAACTCATAAATTTTTCCTTTTTTATAAGTGTAGATTTTGTTCCGTCATTTTATTTTTTAATTTTTATATCAAAATTAAAAATCATAGCTGTAAACTATAAGACAAAGTTGGATTAAGCCATTCCTATAAAGCTATTAGTCACGAGCTGAATTAATGAAACAGCAATCTGATAGATATAGAAGTTGGTATGCGCCTATTCATCATGCGATTATTCTGAAATCACAATATAATTACGCTAAATGCCCCTCGTAGCTGGCGATTCATCATTGCTAATGTTCCATAATTAAATTTTATTGGCCATATTTCCCCGATGATATTAGTTTTAGCAGTATATGGAACTAGCAGTAAAGTTGTTCAGACAAATTGAGTGACCCATTTATTTCTTGATGCCTCAGCACTGTCAGCAAATTAACGGCGCCAAATAGTTTTGGCGACGCTACAAAGAACGTTTAACACAACGAATTGTTGCCCACTTATAGGAAACTGCTGTGTATTTATTTCTTGCTTTATTCAGCGCTTAAGCGGTGACAGATTGCCAGCCACCGCTGCACCACTTCTGAGCGCAGCGGCACGCTCAAACTGCACGAGACATTTGACGGGTGCAGCCACATGCAACTTTTACAGACAGATTGGTTTGTTGATGAAACCTCAAAGTAAAGTCAATGTTCAGAGTAAATAATTAAATTGGGACCACATAGCAATATTAAATTTTATTAATTAAATGTACTATTAGGATTAGCTGCACTATTGCCGCACGACGTGGTCGCGGCAGACCAAGAAGAAGATGGCGGGACAACTTAGATGTTTTCCTTAGGAATTGGCAAGAAAGCCAGGAACAATGGAGGAAGGCCTTAGCCCAGCAGTGGAACAGTATAGGCTAGATTTATAATAATAATAAATACTATTAGCCTCGGACAGTAGCTTCGACCGCGTGTAATTAGTTGTTCGCATTATGTATTAATTCAAATGTAAGCTATCTGTACCAAATTCCATTCAAATCCGTGCGTGAAATGAGCATGAAAGATCATTTAACAAACTTACTCACATATATACAAGCTTTTGCCTTTATAAAATTAGTGTGATTACAAACATGGGATAAATGCAGTGTTGTCCTACAAACAAAGAGTTAATTTAGCTCTTTGTTCATCGTTTACTTATCAAATATTTACTTTACTTTGTGCATGCATATGTTAACAACATAAATATCAAATCTGTTGTACAAAAGGAACATATCTACACAACTACTTCGCCCGGGATTGAAGGTTTCATAGGTACCTACTTGTTCATAGAAATAGACACAGTTTTCCATTCTTTATTTAAAATTCTACTTAGATTTTTCCAGTTTTATTTACTGACGTTCAGCGTAAAAAAATATCGAGAAACAAAAAACACACAGTTTATTTTATTCATTAGATGAACAATATTGAAATAAATGAATTATTTATAGGTAGGTACATATATACTCGGCATTCACTCAATCTTACAAACATTTTGCGGGCTCGAATACTTTGTTATGGTTTTGCAGATTTACAAGGAAAGCTCAGGATCAAGGAGATTATTATTATACAGCATTTTGTGAATAAATAATGTTATCTACGTGGGTAAACGTTATGACGTAAGGATTACAAAACGATTAGCTTTTCAAGTATTTTAGAGATCTTGAAATAAGAACTGTGCAAGAAAAAATGTAGTATGTTTTTTTTATTGGGTGGGAAAATCATCTTGTGACAAATCCCGCTCTTGGGCGGTGCGCGAGATAGTGTCAGACTGTTACTGACTAAAAACCCACTCCTGCTCCTTCTCTGCCTTCGTCCCAGGGCTCCGGGTTTCACTTTCACACTACCCGTGACCCCAGTAGGCTTCGACCCTGCTGGGCTCCTACGGTCGACGACTTGGGCTTAGTCCGGACGGTTACCGGACGGTCGGACGGCGAGCCACCACAATTCCGATCCCGATTTCCGGCTACCGTAGGCGCGGGCTTGCGGACGGCGAGCAATGGGTGGCTCGCCGTTCGATCGTCCGGTAACCGTCCGGACCGAGCTCAAGTTGTCGACGGCGCGTAGTGTTCCACGCGCGCCTCAAGGAGATGTCAGCGAAACCGTAGGGGCCCAGCAGGGTCGAAGCCTACTGGGGCCACGGGTAGTGTGAAAGCGAAGCCCGGGGCCCCGGGATAAAGGCAAAGAGGGAACAGGAGTGGGTTTTTAGTCAGTAAAAGTCTGACACTATCTCTCGCTCCACCCAAGATCGGGATTTGTCATTAGACGATTTTACCACCTTAAAAAAATAACCTATATCACACTAAAATTATAAAAGACGAAAGTTTGTACTTGTATGTTAGTTCCTTCTTTACGGTCGAACGAATAGCTGAACGGATTTCGATGAAATTAAGTCCAAGGGAAGAACACGTCCTGGAATAGCACATAGGATTTTCATCCTGGGAGCATCCCTTGGCATAATGTTCTACTATCACCTTTTGTTATGTATGAGTGTTTGTATGTTTGTTACTCCTTAACTCTCAAGTGGTTGAACGGATTTCGATAAAATTTGGCACACGGGTTTTTTTTTCGGTGGGAAAATCATCTGATGACATCCCCCGCTCTTGGGCTGAGCGAGAGATAATGTCAGACTTTTACTGACTAAAATCGCACTCCTGTTCCTTCGTTGCCTTTCGTACCAGGGCCGAGTCTTCCTTTCAGAATCAGACCCTTGGCGCCAGTAGGGTTCGACCCTGCTGGGCCCCTACGGTTTGCTGACATCTCCTTGATGGCACACGGGTTGACTTCACTTGTTTGATATAAATGAGCATAGCAGTTGAGAGTTTGTCATGCTCACTCAAATATTTCACTGATGGTGGCGCGTGGTTTGGATCATTCGGTTCTCTTCGTAAATTATTACAAGGGCGTTATAATTTATCACTCTCACGCGAGTGGAGCCGTTAACAGAAGTTAGTATATCGTAATTTTTGCTTTTCTTTATTTTCGGTTCCCTTCTACAATTTAAATAAAAGAAGACTTCTTGTTCCTCATTTGAAACTAGCAGCAAGACTTAATTGCGGTAGACGCATTATTATTGCACTCGCGGGCACTGGCCTGGCAGTTTGTTTACTCGACTATTATGTTGTCTAACCGGCGTTTAGTAACTTCGCTTTAACCGAGATAACGTATTGGACAGCGTTTTCGTATTATGCGATGGCCAAAACTGGACTAAATTAACTGGGCTATGGTCAGGAAAATTTTAAGCACTTGTTTTATTTTTTTTTAGTTAGTTTTGATGCTATAAGTAGACTTTTATCATGGTACGTGCTACATTTATTCTTGAGCCTTTTCTGCATATATATAGTGTTGTCAGATTTTTACTTCCTTTTGTTTCTGATGTGGCGCCGGCTGGGCCGCGCGAATGTCTAGTCCTTTACAGTGGCGGCCATCTTTTTCGCTCGCATTACTGCTTCGCAGAAGGACGTGACTGCATCAAATTCCGTTTCGCTCTGGACGCTCTTGCCTCCACGAGGACACGGCGGTAGACATCCACTGAACGCTTCATCGTGTCCCCCGGGTAATCCGCTCAATGGCGAGACCCAGGTGTTTCTTTCGCCTGAATCCGAATTAGGAACTACCCGGATTTCCTATGCCGAAGAAGGACATTTTTTAAGTGGCCACTTTATATTGACATTTTATATTGAATATAATTTCAAGAAAATAATTGTGTATCCTTGTGGTTTTCTGGATGACATCTTCACATAAATAAGAACAAATTTTTGAAAAACTCGCGTTTTTTTGGATTCATTTGTGGTTGGTCAGAATAGACCACAGATTTCACGTAGTCTCACAGAACATAGTCGAGCGGCGTTTAGTGGCTCAATCTCGATGGACAGTGAATGGAGCTTTAGTGGAATTGAACTCAGCGCACGGAATGTTAGGCGAACAGATGGATTAGTACATTGAGTTTAAAACTAAATTTTAACAGTTTCAACGCGATGTATGTAATAGTTTCAACGTGCATCATTCCACGGTCAAATGTGAAGTCTAAATAAGTAGGTATAGGTACCCACCAAATGTATCAAAATTAAAACAGAAAAACCGCTGTTGGAACATAATCAAAGTTAGCGTACCTATTGAAAAACCCTGTATTTAAAGAAAGTATGGTAGTGTAGTGGATCCGCATGCACGAAAAATCGCCTTAAGACGCAATGAGCTGGACACATAGCTCGCAGAACAGATGGTCGTTGGGGCCGAAAGTTTCTGGAGTAGGAGTTTCCGTATCCGAAAACGCAGCGTTGGGAGGCCTCCCAAAAGGTGGACCGATGACCTAGTTTTTTTTTTTTTTAAGGTGGGAAAATCATCTAATGACAAATCCCGCTCTTGGGCGGGGCGGGAGATAGTGTCAGACTTTTACTGACTAAAAACCCACTCCTGTTCCTTCGTTGCCGTCGTCCCAGTATGCTTCGACCCTGCTGGGCCTCAACGATTTGCTGACATCACCCTGAGGCGCGCGTGGAACAATACGCGCCGTCGACGACTTGGGCTCGGTCCGGACAGTTACCGGACGGTAGGACGGCGAGCCACCCATTGCTCGCCGTCCGCAAGCCTGCGCCTACGGTGGCCGTAAATCGGGATCGGAATTCCGGCGGCGACTAGGACGTGAGGACCGTTGCCTCACGCGATCGGCCGCCTCCTTTGCTAGCATTACTGCTTCGCAGAAGGAGGCGACCGCCTGCCACTCCTCCTCGCTCCGGACCATGGCCTGTACCAAGGCTCGGCGCGAGAGATCGCCGCCGCCGATCGCCCCCCGAGGACACGGCGTTGCTCTGGCCAAGCGGGGCACACCTCCACCGTGTCCTCCGGGCGTTCCACACAGTGGCGACACCCGGGCGTCGCTTTCGCACGAATCCGATGCAGGAACTTTTCGAACTAACCATGTTCGGTGAGAACCTGCGTCATGCGGAAGGTGAGGACACCGTGAGGTCTTTCCAACCACGCCTCAAACTGTTGCCTCCAGATCCCATGGTGACTGGCCAGCAAGGAGGCTCGCCGTTTCGCTGGAAATCGTCCGGTATCCTCGCACCATCCGTATGGCCATGACCCTCTGGCATGCGTTCCGCAGCGCCGGCGCCCATACCGGTGCGCCATAAAGGGTCAGGGACATGGTCACAACCCTTACCAGGTCGTCGGTCAGAAATCCGATGAAACGAGACGCATAGGACCATTCATTGTGGCGACACTTGGGGGAGGCCTATGTCCAACAGTAGACGTCTTTCGGCTGAAATCATGATGATGGATCCGTTACAGGCCAGTATTATTTAGCTGTGCTTCCAAATTTGCTTGTATGACTAAGGGGATGCAACTCAACATACATTTTTACTGTTTTTCATACAACCGCTCTTATGCAATTATGACGTTATTACACATTTTTCATTAGATATTTTGGAAACACAGTATCTTGTGAATATTATTTAGACATCTCTTAAAATCAATTTATAAATTTGTGTAAAAGTAATCCAGTAAAGACCTCTGAAAATCTGCTATTTTGCATGAACTTTGACACTTCATAATTTACTCAAAAATTAAAAAAGTGAAAAAAAAAACAATAAAGGACTGCAAATTTAATCAAGATTCTAAATGGCGACATTTTTCTCTAAAACTTGAAAGGGCTAAAAATTATTATAAAAAAAAGACACGTATTTCCTGGAACAAGTTTTATAAAATATTTGAGTAAATCACGGAATTACCGAATGCTAACAGAGTTTTCAGGCGATATCTTTCTTTTTTCGCGTTTCCTTTTCGTCAAACTTTTCGATAAAGTTACAAGCTTCTATACAATGCTCGATGTCGACGATAGACGAGTGAAAAAGTATCCTTTTAAGTATATAGTTTTCAATTCTTCTGACCAGGCGGTGGTCCACTTTATTGAGTGTCCCTACACCTGCACTTTGGAGGACCTTAAAACGCTACTGATGCCGCTTTAAACCCACTGAGTCCATATGTTTTGGAAGAAAAGAAAACCTTCGATTCGAAAAGGAGAAGAATTGAATAAAAAATTTAAATTAATTTTGCCCTAAACACCTAGACTGGACATTCTACGAATAAAAACAAATGGACATCTAACTACTACTCTCGAGTGCTAAACGCTCGATACAGACATGCAAATAGAGAGAGCATTTTGTAATAATGTAAGAACGACACGTCATCGTTAGCAAGGTTCACATGTTCCAAGTGCCTGTACACTCATAAATTATAATCCTGTTTATGAACTCGTATTATAACTGTGTCTTACATTTCATTTTAATCGTCCTAAAGTTTTATCGGTTTTACCACGAGCTCCTGAACTGTTAAAGAGATGGAGCTATATAGGGTGTATTACTTTGTCTCTCTTTCTCGCTCGCACTCTTGACACCTTATTTTTTTGGGGTAGGAAATCATCAAATAGATCCTTCTACTCTTGGTGCAGCGAGAGAGAGAGTTTCAGTATTTTATGAACTAAAACGCATCTCTGTTCTTCCAGAGCCGCGGTAACTCTTCCGAACCCTTCAGCCTAGGCCGGAAAATGTGCTCCCGCAATCAGTGCTGATATTGAAGTTTTAAGTGCATGTCAAGCATCTTCATTATCTAAAGAAGTGTACTTCCATCTTTCAAACAGGTCTCCAAATTGGCAAATAACTCACTAACTGCCTATCCACCGAGTGCATTTACCGCTTAAGTGGTGCCAACGTTGCTTTACGTTGCAGCCACTTAGTTCCCGTTCATTAAGAAAATACAGACGTGGATACGGGTTTCTATATCTTACCACAGGTCAATTATGTATTTAGTAGCAGCAGTCTTAAGATAGGGGGTGAAAGAGTGAGATAGCAGTATCTGATTGCCAAGCGTTAAAAAGAGAGCAAACATCACGTGGGCACTGCAATCAGAGGGTAAATAGTTTACTTGATCGTCTTTTTTTAAGGGTTCCGTACCTCAAAAGGAAAAATGAAACCATTATAGGATTACTTTTACCGTCGTCTTTTACTTTTTCCGTCTGTCTGTCAAGACCCTTTATCTCGGGAACGCATAGAAGTATCGAGTTTAAATTATAACAATATACTCAAGTCTGCGGTCCCTTGAAACTGTGAAATAACAAAACTTATAAGTTAACGAAAAAAAAGATACGGCCGTTTATATCGCAAAAAACGTATATTTCGACACAATCAATTCATAGGGTACTTCCCGTCGCCTCAGAATTCTGAAATATGGCATAAATCAAGGTCTTATAGCACAGATATAAGCACTGGTTTATATCAATAAAAATATAAAACTGAAAACCGTAAAGGGTATAGCGAGGTAAGGAGCACGAAATGGCCCCCACGGCCCATGACGGAATTATCATTTGTACTGGTATTGGCACTCTAAAAAAATACGAAATGTAAGGTCGTTGACCCCTGACCTTGACCTGTCTTTGAGATATTCGAGAAAGTTCGTATGCGCGCCGATTTTTTCATATTTTTTTTTCCGAAAAACTATAAAAGCTAGAAGGATGGGACCAATTGCGTATAATGAGGGATACTTTGAAAAATATTCTGTATTTTTTTCAGAGTTCTCGTGAAATGACAACTGTGTAAAATAATTAAACAAAATATAAATAATATTTTTTAGTACTGTTCTATTATGTCTACCGCGCCAAAAAAAAAAATATAATACTCTTTGATTTATATACTTATACCATACAAAAGCTGATCAAAATCAAAGAGGCGCTTCTTGAGTAATTATGAGAATTACTTAGTGTGCGTACGGCTGGTAGGAACTAATTAAAGAGGTCATTTTTGGATTAATTATTATAATTACATGTTGAACATAATTTTAATCATCATCATCACTATTTTCATTTATCACAACATTGACTGCATCATTTGAAAATATTTTCGACAGAATTTCAGCAGGACGTAAAATGCGAGATAGATATCTCGCATGAGCTAAATAATATATTACACTTGCGACATGAGCGCAGCATCCAACTGTCCTGTTTCCATTCGGACAATCACAACAATATCCTCGGATTCCTTCGACACTGTTCTTATTAGGAACATAATCAATGAACAATCGGTAATATTTACTATTTACATGTCTGGAACGAACATTTAACTTGATGATAGTTGGGGTTTGTTTGACGTAATATATATAGAGATTGCTCTTGTCGTCCATTATTTCAGTGAGGTATGAAACAGCTAATGAGAGCTGATAGGAACCTGTAAATAATATTCTTAATTGTTCTTCGTTTAGTCTTGGAAAATCTAAAATTTCTGATGACACCAGTTGTTGAAAAGCCGTTTTTCTTCGATTCCAGTGCTGCTTTTCTACCTCTTCACTTAAAGAATTTGGTAACGCCAGTCGCTCTTTAAAGTATTGAACAATTGTCTCATTTAAGCCTGTATCAGAATCCAATCGCTTACTGAATTTGTTGTGTAAAAATCCAACAACTTTGCATAATAGACTTACTTTTGGAAGCATTTTATTATCAAGATTGTTATGAAGCAAATTATATTTCTGAGCAATAGCTCCGTGCACAGCTTCGACTACCCATCGGATTTTAGTCACTTGTCGTGACATATTGGCTTCATCGGTAGGTAACTGGGCTCGATTACCTTTAATCGCCGGCATTAACACGGTGTAGCCTTCTTTGGTGATGTCGCCAACGGCGTCACGAAATCCACGATCTACGACAAATACATCATTCCGACGTAATAGAGTTTTAAGTTTAGCATCCTGTAACACTTTCTTCATAATAGTGGCATCATTTTCCGTCCCATAAAATGGCCCAGCAAAATCAACTATAAACCCGTTCGTAGTACAGATTGTGAACGGTTTGCATAAATGGGTTTTCTTTTGCCCAGAATACGATTTTCTCTGGTATTCATTGTTAAAACTTTTTTGATGCCTGATATAAGTGCCGTCAAATATCAATACCAGCTGATCATCTCTAAGGTTCAATAACATTCGAGCTGTTAAACTTGTGTTCTTTATTAAATCTTCTCGAGAAACGGAGGTTAATCCAAAATGAAGGAAAATATCAGTCTTAAAACTTCTTAATACTTCCTTAAAAAATGTCGACACATGTTGTTCGTATGGTAAACCCAGCACTCCTGCTATCACTGAATTAGAATTTCCAGTTTTTAATTTAAACAAGAATACAACTAACGCTTGAGTCACAGTGCGTATGCTTGTGTTTCGCATAGAAGTCAATAGCTGTCTTAATTCAATAATGTTTTGCCAACAAAGCCCTGTCAATATCCTTATCTGATTTTCAGACATATCATTTTCAATTTTGTCGAAAAGCGACATCCCTGCTCTTTCTGAAAGTGATTTTAAAAAATGAGCAACTTCTTTAGAGTTCATTTTACTGGTGTTAGATACTACACGTAGGTGCACCAACTCGTCTTTATAAAAGTTTTTTCCTATTATATGTGTGCAGCAACAACGGTTATCCTCTGGTATAAAAATCCCAATGTTTGTATAAGCCTCGTAACGCGCTTCAAAAGGTACTCGCATTAAGTTTGTTGTGGATCGACATATACAACAATACTTGTGGGTGGATACAACACGTGGTATATGTACATATATAAATTCGTCGTTTTGGGCAACATGCGAAAAAACATCATCGCCATCATCATCATCATCATCGTGGTCGCTTTCGGAACTGCATGGTAAATTCATTTCACATTCTTGTTGGAATGAAGCATTAGAAGATGTTTCCCCAACTGCTAAGTGTTCACCAGACTCCTGTTCGCCTTCACACTCTACCAGGGTAGATGCCGCAGAAGTCGATGCAACGTTTGATTTGCTATTGTAAATAATTAACCGACACTTTCCACACAATACGTCACCAACAGAAACTGTTTTTTTACTCGAGTCACTATATAGTCTAGCGTCCTCTTCACTAGTGATAACTTTTTTTCTTCCGCGAACTTTATGCACGAAAGTGTCACAAATAATACAGTTCACAAACATTGTTATCACCCGTGGTTATCACCATACAACTTGCGACAGGCATACGCAATTATTCTCACCGAATGACCTATTAGGTAATTTATATTTGTGTGTGGTTTCCTTAACACGGAAGACTAAAGCAACCATGCGTGAAATCGTATTTGTAATGACACGAATACACTTATAATAATCTATTGAACATGAATAAACACGTTTGTTTTCTAGTCCGCGCGAAGCGGCTGGGCGGGCGCCCACTGTACACGATCGAACAAGTTTTCTTTAGATATTACTCAAGAAGCGCCTCTTTGATTTTGATCAGCTTTTGTATGGTATAAGTATATAAATCAAAGAGTATTATATTTTTTTTTTTGGCGCGGTAGACATAATAGAACAGTACTAAAAAATATTATTTATATTTTGTTTAATTATTTTACACAGTTGTCATTTCACGAGAACTCTGAAAAAAATACAGAATATTTTTCAAAGTATCCCTCATTATACGCAATTGGTCCCATCCTTCTAGCTTTTATAGTTTTTCGGAAAAAAAAATATGAAAAAATCGGCGCGCATACGAACTTTCTCGAATATCTCAAAGACAGGTCAAGGTCAGGGGTCAACGACCTTACATTTCGTATTGTTTTAGAGTGCCAATACCAGTACAAATGATAATTCCGTCATGGGCCGTGGGGGCCATTTCGTGCTCCTTACCTCGCTATACCCTTTGTCATTACGTCACAAAAAATGTTTTCGGAAAAATCTTCGAGACTTCATTTGGAAATTGAATTATTTACATAGTAGTAATAAGTTTGTACGGAACCCCCAGTGTGCGAGTCGGACACGGTTGCACAGTTTTTTTTTTCAGTAAAGAAACTGCGGTGATCAGTTATTCTGTTAATTTATTGGTGGCTTAGTTTTGCAATACATAAAGCCCCTTTTGGGAAGTGGGTTAAGCTGAAATCAATTTATTTATGGATTTAAAGGCACAATTTCGTACTAATAACGTTTGGGAGATCTTCCAATGTCATCTCAGTGTAATAACAAGTAATTACATAATTGTGTCTTATAATAAGAAATTATGTCCAAACTAGCTTTTGTCCGAATGCAAGTCGGATATTATCTCAATGGAATAAACTCCCGAGATAAAGTATTCTATGTTCTAATGGCCTACCCAAGTACGAAGTTTTATTTAAATTCGTTCAGCTGTTATGGCGTGATAGCTTGTTACGGTTCCTACTTGAAAAAAAACTCACAATCGCATTTATAATATTTTAGAACTAAATTTTTAACTGAAAAATAATAGAAACTGGGTTGTGGAATTCTGATAGGCCACTCCATGTGGGATATTGCACGCACGAAGAAGCTCCAAACTAAAGTGGCAATGGGCAGGACACATTGCTCGCAGAACGGATGGCCGTTGGGGCCGAAAGGTTCTGGATGACGACTGCGTACCGGAAGACGTAGCGTTGAAAGGCCTTCTAGAAGGACTGATGACCTGGTAAGGGTTGCGGGAATCTGATGGATGCGATACGCACAGGACCGTTTATTGTAGCGACAATGATGTGACCCTAGCCAAGTTGCAACCGTTTCGTTTCTTTTTTCGTCGATCGCCTCGAGTAGGCCACGCCTCCGATTCTTTTATTCTGACTTCATCTCAACGCTCAGTCATGTGGCAAGAACAAAAGAATAGGAGGCGGGCAAATATTCAGCAGCCTCCGGTTAGACTGGAAGCCTAACTAAGTTAGCTGGGAAAAGGCTAAGGAGAAGATGATAATACTTGCTTTTGAAAACAAAAGAGAGCCTGGGTGGGTCCCAGGATAAAAGGTATCCTATCGATACTGGAAATATGAAATAACGTAAGGGAGATTTTTACGTTTAGCGTAAAATATCCTTACATCAATCATCGTAAGGTATATTTTTACATTTTAGGTAAATGTCACTTACGTTATTTTATATTTCCAGTATCGTTATGTCCTATTCCAGGGCATAGTCATAACGAGCACTAAATTTCATCTTAATCCGTTTGAGCATGAAGGACTAACAAACAAAACATTAGTGTAATGTAATGAGTAGTAGTAATTAAATAAACAAAAACAAATAAAATCCAACATTTCCCAAACATACATACCCAAAATATATAAATAGAACAATAAACTAAAAAAAATTAAACTTATAATAATAAATGAGCTAATAACAGACGATTCCATCAGTGCCACATCTAGTAAAAAACAAATTCGTACATCCATGTTGTGTTTGGTTAACATACGATTGAGTATGCTATCTGTTTAGATTTACCCACATTTTATCTTATTTTATTTTATTTTTTCCTGGCTGGTTTTGTCATTTTATGAGTACATACGTACTATCTGTGCGCTCTAATTATTAATTTTAGTTTTAAATATTGTTTCTCAGTAAGTGAATTATGTAAGCAATTCTTAAACCTAGTGTGTATGTATTCTGAAGTACAAAAACTAACTTTTATAGAAATCTGTTCAATGTTTTTGTGTGACAGAATGATAAAAATTCATACACACGGAAGATTCACATAATGGATTTGAGGATTCACAAACTTTCATATTTATAATAACGATATACTGTACTGACCTCCACTAACTCCTGTTTAAGATCATGAAAACTCGAAGTACTTTGAACATAAATAGGGTTAGCACAAGTTTATCATATAACATCTCGCCGTAAACATGCCGCGACTTGGCAGCCGGGTTAAGGATTCCGCCTCACGTTCACCTCATAAAAATACTTAATTGCTTCTTACAACACCTCGGGGAAGTGATGGGGTGCTCTATTCTTAGTTGAGATCATGCAGATAAGAATTTATTTTTAACCAGGTTTTCCTTTCGGCTTAACTGGAGAGGAACTTATGTGTATACAAATATATAGTAAAAGGACTTCGATTATTATGGTGTTTTAATTGTGGAAAATTGAAAATTTAAAACAGCTTAAAATTTATTTTTGTTCATTCGCTTTTGCGCTTATAATTTAATTACATTGTTATTATTTCCTTTATTCATCTTATTTACATTTTTAAATATTTCAACTATTAATAAAATTTGCATCAGTAATGTTCGGGGCAACTGAAGGAACAAAGATGGGTTTTAGTCAGTAAAAGTCTCACACTTCTCGCTCCAACCAGAGCGTGAAAAGAATTTGGCTATTGGGAACAAAAATTATGATTTTATGGCTGTCATATATTTATTTATTTTTTGTATAAATGCGAAAACTTGTTTGTGTGTGTGTGTGTGTTTTTGTGTTTGTTACTCGTTTACGCTCAATCGACTAAATGAATTGTTATGAAATTCGGCAAATGGGTAAACCAAATAATGAAATAGGACAAAGGACACTTTTTATACTGGTTGGGATAATTTTCTATTTTTTATGCAGGACTTACGTCCATCGATTCTGTGGAAAGTTTTTTTACAATACTCTACCTATGGGTAAATGCAGAATATGAAGATAGAAATAGCATTTTTCGGGATTATAAATTAAGTCAGTTACAAGAATACATAGTAAAATTTAAAGCTGTCGAGTAGCTCACATTAAAAAATTAAATATGCACATAAATTATAATATGCAGAAAGACTTTCCACAGGGAAAAACTACCCTCATTATGTAATAGGAATATAATTAACGTAGTCGTATTCATAACGTTAATATTATAATCTTTTGTTGGTACTGAGAAACATCAATCGCTTCAGGCGTTACAGACCTTTTTCCTCATTCAATATTGAATGTTATTCTGACACTGGCAATGTTTTTTAATATTATTGTAAATGTTGTGTGGTGTGGAGGTTATTTTTATATTGGTTAAATTGGTTTGGATGAGTTATTAATAATAATAAATTACAGATTCTACATCCACATTTCTTAGTACAATGCGAGCTTACAAACTAGTGTTAGTAAAAAAATAAAAATATTATTGGCTAAACAATAAGTGGCCAGTCCGGGTGGACCTCCCGATGAAGGTGGAAAATCACTGTACGACTGCATGCAGCCGTATCCAGCGAGAACAGACATAATATTATTATATGTAGCATATACTGCCGCTCTCCATGATGTCCATTGTTCCCGACTCTGAGCCACTTCTTGCCAATTCCTAAAGAATACTTCTAGGTTGTCTCACTGTCTCTTTCATGATCTGCCGTGAACCCCGTCGTGCAATTTCGGGGCACCAATTTTTGTTTTACGAGCTCAACGTTTGATCTGCATGTGGAAAACATGTCCAGCCGAGTCCCACTTAAACTGGACAGCCTTCTGAGCTACGTCAACGATATGTTTATTGGAACGCAGGTGATCTACAGAAAGTTACTTCAAGTACTTAGCGTGAGGTCAAACTAACATAGTTTTGTGAGTTAACTTATTCAGGCGTCACCGCCGCTGTGTGGCATAAACAAAAGACGCGTCAAAATCAAGTCGCCGTCGTTCAAGTCAGCGACAAGAAATGTCAAAAACTTGTCAAAATGTAAAGAAATTAGAGGAGTTTTTGACAGATTGCGGCTGCGATGCCAATGCGAAAGTTCCTTGAAAATACGAGAACGGCCTTTCAGGGACTTTTGTATGAAAGAAATGCTGCGTAAATGCGACGCCAAAACTGCCACTCAAAACTCGCAAAATAATATTAATTTTGTTTTACAGATTTGAAAAATTTTATTGTCCATAAAATGATTGAAATCTTGAAACAAATAATTTGACAAAGTTATTCAACTTTATCGTGTACAAATAATTCATTTTACATATATTCTTTAAGATAGACGTTTTATTTCTAATAAATAATTTTGTAAGCAACTTAATTAGTAGACATATACGAACAACATAAAATACATATCTGTATCAAGTATCAACGTTATTCACCTTTATTTCGTTTGTCATAAAATATTACATTTCCTTTTATAAATTTGTGTGTGTTCGATTTGTCTCTAAGCAATTATTATTGGATAAAACGTACCTATATATAGAGTTACAACTTTATTACTGCTGTACCAACATAAAGTTCAAATATGTAACAGTATATTAACTTCCGTTTCCCAGGAAATAGAACTTGGATACAGAGAAGTTCTTAGAAATTTTCCTTAGCTGTCAGGTTCGTTTTATAAAATGGTTGACCCGTTCCAAAGACTGTCAACCTCTTTGGGCTGTCATAACGCCAGACTGACTTGAAAATATAACTTTAAATAAACTTATTCCTTAAAAAAAAAACATTATTCCTTCCTTTCCTTTGGTTTTGTTTTATCTGTAATATCACCATATTTATTACCATGAAGTTTCTAAAAACTATAAACAACGAAAAGGTAGGTAAGGTATAGAAAAGGTACGCAATGTCAATGACATAATTATTATACCTACCACAACAAATTTTTTTTATCATAAATTAAAGTGACCCGTTTTATAAAACGGTGATTTCATATAAAAATCTCATCTCCCTAGTCTTTTGCAAACTAGCTTGGGGTCGGCTTCCAGTCTAATCTGCTGCGGCTGAATACCCGTGTTTTACATGGAGCGACAGCCTATCAGACCTCCACAACCCACTTACTGGGCAACACGATACTCCTTGGGTAGACTGCTGGTCAGACTGTCTGGCATAAGATCTACGCATGGCAATTACGTGCTTTCCGAGGCACGGGGTGTCAGTAACGTCCTAGATAAACTTACTTTATATTGGTACTTAATAACAGTGAATGTGGGTAAAAATTAAAGAAAAATTAGGTACATTTTCAATTGTTTTGGTCATCACACAATCAAACAAAAATAATGTTTGATTTTTGTCAGATGGTTCGATACAGGGACGAATTTAAAAAACCTGAAATTAATTTTCTTTTGAAATGTTTGTTTTCATTCGATTGCTTTTTTGATAAATAAAAATATCGAGACTCCGCTTTATTAACGAAAATAGCTGAAAACCAATTCAATAATTATTGTAGTATTGTAAATATGAGTCTCATGAAGTAATGTTTATTTTTGGGTTACTACATAACTTATTTTACATAATTGAGCATGGCAGTTGAGCGTACCTAGTCATACTCACTCAAACGTCTCACTGATGGTGGCGCGTGTAATGGTTGTGTACGTTCGGTTCTCTTCAAAATAGTTAAGCTGAGTGGTGCTGTACTCGTACATGGCATATTCATGATTGGACGTTGTCAGTTAAGACTTAGTCTATGTGGTGTGTCACTGCCGCCAGCGCGACGTCATGTTGAGAGTAGTCTCAATAGTTTCTTTAACCTTATTTAGTTACATTGATTTCATGAAGTAGAAGTGATAAGAAGTATGTAAACAAGATGTTTGTAATTTATAACATAATCATGTTGTTTTAGATTTAAAATAATCATAATTTCAGCCGAAAGACGTCCACTCCACTTCGGTGAGGCCTCGGACATAGGCCTTCCCGAAGTGTTGCTATAATGACCGGTCCTGTGCGTCTTGGATCCATCGAATTCCCGCGACCCTCACCAGGTCATCGGTCCACCTTGTGGGAGGTCTTCCAACGTTGCGTCTTCCGGTAGCTTCGTGATCGCCATTCCAGAACCTTTCGTTTCCATCGACCACTTACACTGCCACTTAAGTTTGGCGATTCTTCGGGCTATTTCTGTAACCTTGGTTCTCCTGCTCTCCGAGCATAGGCCTTTCCCAATGGAAAGGGCCAACAGTTTGAGTGACTTGATTTGATTTAAATCTGTAGTCGGAACATGTGTCGTCATTTCTCTTTTTATGTTACGCTTTTTTTTATGTTATGCTAAAATTACTGTATTTTGAGTGGACATTCACTCAAAATACAGAAATTTTAGCTTAAAGTGGCCATTCAATACAAATGTTGAAGAAATCTAACATGTTGTCTATCCTGAGACATCTCAATGGTGATAGACTGAACCATCTGTCATGTCGAGAATACGACCGAAGCCGCAACTCTGAGTAGTCTCTATTATTTAGCCACCTATGGAGCCCCAACTTACAAGATTGAAAACGGACAGGCAATATTGGAGTTTAAATACTTAGAGCATTTGTTTGTATTGAGCAAGCAATTTCGAATGCTATAACTGGACTGGTTTAAACAAGTACGAATATCTGTTGTGGTTAAGGGTGTATGAACGTATTAAATCCCCCGCAGGAGACGCTTCGACCGTCAGGATTCACAGAGTAATTTCCGGTTACTACAGGCGTGGGTTTGCGGACGGTGAGCAATAGGTAACTGTCCGTCCGTCTGGTAAGGAATAAACTCGAGTTACAGTGCGTTGTATTCCACGCGTGCCTCAAAGAGATGTCAAAAAAATGGACGGGGCCGACTAGGGCCGATGTCTGCTAGTGCTGCGCGACTGTTCCAAAGAGTTACCATGGCCCTGGAACGCTAAGGGATATTGAAAGAAGTTAGTTGGATATAAGTCAGTAAAAGTCTGACACTCCGCTCCTTCCAGAACGGGAGAAGTTAAATGAAGATATCCCACATCAAAAAAAAAAAAAAAAATGGTCATATTAGGTAGCGTTTTATAGTGTCTGCGTATCGCAATCAGAATATGTCAGCACAAGCATTATCTTCGATAATAATATATATTATCGAAGATAATGCCGAGAAGATGAGCTATACACAAACATAACAATACTCTTTTAAGGATTTATTTTTTTATTATTTTTTCTTACCAGACGATGGCCCACTTACTAGAGTGGCCAAAGTCTACATCTGCTCTTTGTAGGACCTTAAAAACGCTACTGACGCCACTACAATACTGGCCTCCTACTGGGACCAAATATTCCGAGGAAATAGTAAACCATCAATTAGAGGAGAACAATAAGGGTTTATTCATAAAATTCACGAGTTAAAAGTTAATTTTCTTTCATATCTACCATTTAACTTATACCGAATCGATTGCAATCAGCTATGCTGCGTTAATTTATTCCTTTGTAACCAAAACAGACATGCTGGCGCCTTCGGAAGGAACCAAAAATAAATGATTCAGCCCAATTTCGTCGAATACACGTTATAGGTCCATAATTTTAGTTAATAGTACGATTACAGAATGTGCGTTTGCGATAGTCCCCCACTAGTTCTCATGAAAAGATGATTACGTTGACAAATGGCTCGTCCCTCGAGGACCGGGTCACTTATCTACTGGCGAATGTTGTCCAATTAATTGTCTCCTAAATTAATGCCGAAATCATTTCTGCACTTTCCCCTGAGACTGACATGACCATATATGACGTCTGTTATTAAACCTCCTTTTGTTCTTCTTTGCGAGAAAATCTTATAAGTGCCTCGGTCCAATTTATTCGTGGCCTAACTACTAACTACATTGAGGTCGTTTTTATTTAACTCATCAGAATTTATGTATGTACTCTCTTTCATAAAGCTACATTTATTGGGGATGTAAAATTGGAATTTCTCTTTCACAACAGTAATGCTACAAAGTTTATTTGTTTCATTATAAGTAGTCTCTCGATGCGAATGTAGGAAATTTGAATGAGCCACAATTATAATTTTTGGTATTTGCTACATCTCTCTTGAACATTGAAATTGTAATAATTATTATTAGGTTTTTATCTTCGATATTCATTATAGTAAATAATAAATTATTTATTGCCCAAAAAAATGTTATTGATATTTTTATTGTGTCGATCGGCGACAAATTTGGTAAATGATTAAGTAATTTAGATAAATTTCAAGCAATGTTTGGCATTTTCATGTTATCTGCAATTTCGGTTCCCATTTTCATTGCCCAATAATATTTTAATCAATTCATGTGCATACTGAAAATCCAGCTGCAAGTGTTTGATATAGGTAGGTTTATATATTTTTGAATGCATATTTTTTTTGAACCGCCCATGGAACAGTTAATAAAGTTCCACGAAAATATAAACGGGAAACCGTTTCGTTCGTTCAATTTCACTGGAACCAGTTTTTTGTTTTGTCATGTTCTAAGCGGCGCGTGTCAGCTGGAGACAATATCAAAGATTCGATCTACACTATTGGGAAACGTAACAAACTGTGAAAATTGACAAAAACAAAATCTACTAACAATACCTACTGCCTACACTTTCGGGGAAATATAGGTTTAATTATCCTTTTTTTTTTTAAGAACACACACAACACACACACATTACATTACATTGTTATAACGAGTCTACAATCAGAGAGCATAAAAGCTAAAAGCAATGAAAACAATACCGGTCTACTAAAGTACCTAACATTACTCTTTTTATTTAAAAGCTCACGCGCTTTTACTTAGTCAAACATATTTCTTGCTCTCTGGCTAAAACCCCAAAACCCATTATAAAGAACTCGGAAGGGTTCACCAGCTGAGGCAAAGACAAAAAAACGGGAGCAGATAAAACAAATTGCTAAGTAGATAATTTTTTATTTGAGTTTTTACAGAGTTTTTATGATTTAAGGACGGTTAACCTTTGCGGACCTCATCATTAGGACCTTGTGAGATGGATTATACCTACACAGAGCAGAGACACTAGGGATTCATTGTGCTTACAGTTTAAGGAGCAGGATTCTCTGCCGAAATCTGTGTTTCCCGATAACAACAACTTAATCTTCTTTTCGTGTCGATGTACTCAAACAAATTTTTTTCTGGCCAGTATTTGACAACCTAAAGGTACAGCTTTGTTATTAGATTCGAATAGATCCTGAAAAGTGCAGGATGGATAGTAATAACCTATTAACCTAGACTTAAGAGCGTTTAATCCTCAGGGTATTTCATACAAACTGGCAAGTCGTTATTTGTCGAAATTAATGAACCGATTTAGGTACCTTTAGATTTTGTCTAAAAAGTTTGTTAAGAACATATCCAAAAAAAATCCAGAAAAAAAGAGGATAATTTTTCTCTTTCTATAAAAAAAAAAACTTAAAATTGCTTTCACCGTTTGTCTAGAAGTTTTTTCGAATATGTTCGTTACCAACTATTTAGATCTAGGTTCATTCATTTCCATGAATAAGGACTTGCCTGTTTGTATGAAACATTGCCAGTATTAAACGCTTTTAAGTCTAGAGTGGAGTAATAGGTTATTACTTGGCAAGCGTGCTCTATCGTTGATTACATCTTAGCATACCGTCAGGTGAGATAGAGGTCAAGCACGAGCCTATCAACAATAAATAATTTAAAAAAATGTGACTCTTGAAGCAAAAGCGAACTGAGTTAGGACCTTTTAATAATAATCGTTTATTGCAGGCAAAACCGTTTTATTCGAAATATATAATATAGGAGTGTATTTTTGTTTATAATGAATAAAATTAAAAACTACTGAAACGATTTTAAAAATTCTTTCACATATATAATGGTACTGTATTACACAATGAAGTAAACACATTATTTCACGGAAGCAAAGTAGCTGGCAGAACCTAGTCTTGTATAATAATAGGTCCTTACCTCTGAAATTGCAGTTTTTTAAAACGGGTTGCTATGTAGGGCCCTTCTCTGGTTTGACTTGGAATTATCAGTTCAAATAAACTTTATATTAAAGGTACGTTATTCTTTTTTCGAAATTAGGTATTTATTGGTTTCTTTATGTTTTGTATTTTCTGTAATAACGCAGTACTTATAACCATGAAAGCTAACGGCATTTTCATAGGCAAAGACCTATTATTATAAAGAGGTAAAGTTACTTTTTTTTTTACTGGTCCGTTTGCTAAAATTTTTTTATCGATAGAAAGCTGCTTTATTCTTGAGTGACATAGGTTATATATATATTGTGTACACGGGCAAAGTCGTGGGCAAAAGTTAGTATAAAATAAAATGGTCAAACAGATTAAAAAAGTATCCAGAACTAAGTGAGGTTATCATCATTACTGTCTTGCCTTTTGATGCCAATTTATTTGAAGTCAGCGCAACACGTCTTCCTCTCTATACTACTTACTTTATTAGTCTTCACTTACTATCCAGACATATCTCATTACTAACTATACTACTTACTCTAACGAACCTTTACAGGAAGATAATTTGCGTTTCTTGGGCTTTTCTTCCATAATTAAAAACTTTTTATGAATATACATAATTGTAAATTGTAACTATTCTATTAGATAATAGAATAGTTACAATTCACAATTATGTATGTAACTATTCTATTAGATCAGTAGTTATATGAATAATAAGTATTTTTTTTAGAATAATCACACTAATATTATAAAGGTGAAAGTTATTGAGTGTATGAGTATGTGTGTGTGTTTTCCACTTCCTTACGCTCGAACGGCTGTACGAAATTCAATGAAACTGTTACCCGGGTAGACCAAGTCCTGGAAAAGCACATAGATTACGTTTTATCCCGGGAATACGTTCCCTTGGGAGAATTTTGTACTATCACGCGTGTGAAGCTAGTCATATGTTTTTTTTAATTATGGAAGAATAGACCCAATGCAGCAAACATGCAAAACTATCGCTTACATCTTCTTGCATCTTCCTAAAAGTTTTGATATAGTTTCTCTGATGTATATCAAGTTTTGTACAAGTAAATAGAGGTGTTTTATGAAAAGTTAATCAGTGTTGCCTGATAAATGGGCACACTAAACATAGCTGGAATGTACATTTACTTTTGTTCTAACAAATGTACATGTTTACGACGCAATGTTACACACAAACATATCATCAGGCACCATAACCTCTATTTTTCGTCACCTCATATCTTCTGATTAAGCAATCTGTTTGTTCTAGTTAGTCAAATGAAAACGCTTGAAACATATTTTCAAGCAAAATGTTGTTTAACGTAATATAGAACTAGAACAAACATAAAACAAGTTTTTGTAACATAAAGTTTAAAATAAAACTGGCTTCAACTCCTCGCTTCTCATAAAGACGTCAACTTGGTATTCAGGTCATTTTCATAAAAAAGCGTCAATGCATTTGCGATTCATTGGATGAAGAATTTTCTTTCACTGGATCTTAACTAAATGCCCATTCACTTATACAAACATCAGATTTTCATAAATCTCTGAACATATTGCTGTTCATTATTTCACCTAAATGAATACGGCATCCGATTGCCCTTATTAACAAGAACATTAAATAGACCAGTAAATCCTGAATGACCGCCTTTATTTGTCAATTGAATATTTAACGTAATTTTTATTAATATTATTATATGATTATTAATTTCGCACACGTCTACAGCGCAAATTAGGTGTGTGATAAATTTGATTACGTTACAATTGGAACTAAATTACACTGGGAGCGAGATTCAATTCAAACCATCAAAATGTTTCTTGTTGTTCCTTTTCATCTGAGTGTATTATCCTAAAGATAAACAAATATATACAAATATTCTGTGTTCACAAAGTCCAAAAACAGGAAAACTTAGACACGTGCTAGCAAAAAGTTTATTATTTGAAGAGGTTTTTCATAAAATATAAGATTACTATGAGTACCAGGAAATGCTCACTACACGATACCTTGTTTTCATATAGAACTTTTTTTACTCTTGATCTAGGTAATATGGAAGAGCTTTTCAGTGTATTGTTTTATCTTTGTTCATTGCAGTAGTTACAGTTTTATTAACAGGCCTTGTTCAGTGTACTGACACATGCAATACTGGCTTATTGATATCAATGTTTATATTTGCTAATTAACCTGTCCTCATAATACATTCAATTTTTCATTTATCTTTTTGCCGTGGGTAATTAATTGTCAAATAACATCTCCTGCTCTAGGTGGAGCAAAAGGGAGTGTCACATTTTTAATTTTTTTTGTTTGTGACTAAAACCCACTCGTGCTTCTTCAGTTACCCTTTGCGTTAATCCTTTCAAAAATTCCGCTTCACAGTGGTCTGAAAATCGAGCTCCATACTCATAGAAACTTAAAGTCTGAAATTTAAAAATAAAAATTGCACAGTCTCTGATATACATTTCTTAACATAATATTAACGTATGGATGGCATTACCCCCACGCGTGAGAAAAAAAGTTTGAAGTTTTATTTCATATGGGAGAAAACACTTAAAGTGTATTTTTTGAAACTAAATGGAACTGAAGGGCTGGTGCTCAAACGAGCTATTGTACCACACTCGGCGCTTAAGATGATATGCATTTCATGCACCTTTTGGTGCCGTTAGCCGTAGCAAATTTTTCATCTGTAATTTTTCAAATCTTTGACGTGTTCAAATGAAGTTGACCATCGATCTACTTGTACTATCGTTTGTTCATAGCCTTAATTTATAACGTTTATGATGATATATTTCTTTTGAAACCGTTTTCTAGAAAAAAAGTAGTTAAATTAATAATAATAAAAAGAATGTATATTTCAATACAGTGACGTTAATTTATTAAATTATTTTAAAACTCACTCTGAGACCTTCTACAATTTATTCATTTCCGAAGGAGTAGCTTTACACAACATAACTATTCTAGCAGACTGGCCGACTGTTTCCGTTCGAATTTTAAAGCACATCTAGTTTTAAAATGAGATTGATTCGTGATCGAGTATCGTTGTAAAATACGGACCCGTAACTTCTTGCAACATTTTAAAAACTTTGTTTCTGATTGATGGATTTGGATTTTCCAACAATGTTAAGCTCCCAGATGTAAAAGGCTCAAAAGTGTCACAGAAGATGGCTTCGTGGACATATTTTCCTTGTTTTTTCAGGGAGTATTTTCCCTGGTAACGTCGTCCATAATTGCAAATACAAACTCCAATTTCCTCAAAGATGTTACCAAAGCGACTACGCCAACGTATTTGAACCATATCACGAATCATAAGAATCTACCAGGATAAACCCGTGCAGTTTCTTACAGTGACATATGTCTTTGCGACCTTAAGTCAGTAGGTACGAGTACGTAAAGGATGTCAACCCTTTTAGCTTTTTTATTGTAAAAGTCTCCTGAGATAGTGGACGTTAATATATTCAATGTTTTATTTCCATATACAGACAAGCCTTAAAATGAGGCTTGCGCTAACATGACATGACATAGAAGTCGTATGAGGTTAAAATGCCAATAAATCCTAATAATTCTAAAGCCACGAAGGGGAAATTCGCGGATGACATTCGTGGCAATCACAACCCGTCCCACTGTCATGGTAGCATGTAAAATAGTGGTCGTATCTCTGTGTAAGTGAATCTGCGTTAATAACATGTCACCAGCATTGTTTTGGTACTTTAGAAGCTAAAACAATGGTTTGTTGTTGTGCTGCACGCTTGGACAAATGGACCACTATCGTTTTATTTTTATCAAAAATAAATTGAAACGTGGACGTAACGACCTATATTTGAAATGGATTTCCGTTTAAGAGTGATATAATAAAGTACCTAGTCTTCTCTTCTTTCCGATTCGATGGTAAACTCGTCAAACTGTTTGGGCCCAATAGGTGGCTACATTAATAGCAGCATCGATAGCACTCATCAAATCCTCCAGCACCTAGTAATTGGAATGTATAGGGTTTCATTATTTAAATTAATACTGAATTTTTTCATTTAATGATTATTTATTATTACTGTTCTTTTAATGGTGTATATATGTAATTTAGGCTATTGACATAATTTTAATTAAGTATAACTATTAACAAAACTATGGATTTTTTATATCTAGGAAAAATAAATAATAATAAAACAAAACATAAAGAAGATGAACGCTGTAAAAGATGGAGTTTCAAATCAATTTAATAGAACGAGGGCGGTCAAAGCTAGTATAATGATAGAAATTAATTTCCCCAATAACGAGCACGCTTGAACGAGATTTTTCACCGGTTTCAGCGCCGAGCACTCCGCTCCGGGCTTACAAATGGTACTTATCTGTCACTCTCGAGATAGGGGCGCTGACGAGTGTCGGGTGTCAAAGCTTGTCATCCCAACTACACTCGTACTTACGTTACACCTATCGCCCTCATCGCCATCTGCTCTTTACAGTTTTGAATTTTACGAGGATTTATTTTAGACTTATTGCGGTACTGTACTGCGAGTTACGACACATAACACGCTCCATTATGTCATATCGAAAATAGAATTTGTTAAGCGCGTCATTTCTGTCCTGAAATAGTTCTATGGAATTATGGAACCCACGTCGATTTGGACAAAGGATAAGACGCGTATTGTTGAGTTCAATTTGAACGATACGCATTGTTTGACCCGTTATTAGCAATATTAATAATTTTCCACTTCAAATACTCAAACCATTTCATTTTTAAATTAGATTACCATCGACGAGAGTTTTTTTAATTAACGAATTTAAAAAAATACGATTTTAAAATTCAATCAGTCCGAAAAGTAAATGTCTAACGGGCAACGATTGCGAGAAACTTAGTTAAATAGCGGATGAAAAGTTTGCCTCGCCGACCTGAACTGAATGGACGACGGACCGAGGATTCATTACCGTTCACGAACAGGTAACTAACTTTGATGAACAAAATTAAATTTTATTTAGTTGAAACGAAAGTTTGAATTCCCAATCGTAACGACAAAGTAGCACTCAAGAAAATCGGATGATACTCACCTTTAGAAAGTTATAAAACTTTCAGGTAATTTCAATATCCATAGTTCCGTTCACACAAAAATTGTTCAAATACACATCAAATCCGTGGTTCGTTATGCAATCACCTCGCAAACAAATCAGCAAGTTTGCGAGTAAACACTACTAGCTCGAACGTGGAAGGTGCGCGAGACGAGTTGTGAGGGTCGGGAGCGGCCGGGTCGGGTCGGGAGCGACCAGTGCGTCCCCACTCTCGTCGCCGACTGGAGCACGGATCTCGACGGAGTCTGCGTAATAGAACGGCATCCCTACAGATTGCTATATGGGAATAAACGCTAATAAATTACGAACATCGTATACGCGTAACGAAAACGGCACTGTGCTCTTGATTAGTTTGAAGTCAGCCGCTAATGTGTTAAACACGCACCACAGCAGCTTTTGAACATCGCCACCGTTTAGTTCACTCGATAATTTGATACGTTTATAGTCGCTTTTTATTTTGTACCGCGCTGTAAATTACTCTCTCAGTATCGCCATTGAGTGCTATTCGGAGTCGTGAAGCTGATATCTTATAACTCTTTGTAGTTTCAGTATTAACTTGCTGGTGCACTTTAGAAATGCTAAGCTCCTTTACTGGGTTATTTACTTTTAAGTTAACGTTAAAACAGAATAATGGAACTTTTGATGTAAAATTCTTTCAGCATTTTAACTTTTTACAACTACCTTACTACCTGAAGCTTTTAAAATATGCTTCTCCTTTTATATACCTAATAGAACTTTTGTGGGATAACTAGGCATCGGATTATATGCATTCGCATGTTTGCATATGGAAATGAATAAAACACTATTTTTACAGTGTTATTGCGTATTTTAGTACCTACATTTTTATGAATAGTGCTTATTTAAATAGTTAATGTGTCAGGCATTATTGTTTTATGCGGGTATGGCGGAGAGCTGCTGATAGTGACGTGACACGCATGTCTGACGAGCTGTAAAAAATATAGAAATATGTGTTTTTTTATTTACAAGATTGATTGATTGTATATGGGTACAAAATGACAACTGATTTATATAATAAATAAATAGTATTAGGTATTTAAATATAAGCCATATAAGCTATAATCAGCCTTATAATATTCCCATAATATTTGGCTGGGGCTCAGGCTTCCCCTCTAGGAGAGGGAATGGGCCGTATTCCACCAAGCGGGCCCAGTGCGGGTTGGTGAATGTCACATGTCTTTCAATTTCAATGCGACCTACAACACGTAGGTCGGGGCCTACTGCTCTTATAATAAACGCTTAATATAAAAATATAAATTTTGTGAAAAAAATGCAAATTCAAATAATACATAGTGCATATTTCACCTTTTTTAGCATCTATTTGCATTTATATTTTTGTATTTTGATGGTGCGATTATATATCGGATGTCTAGTAAATATCGATGTAAATAAAATGTCTGATGCTGGATTGTGGTTTGTGTACATACGTACATACACAGTTAGCAAGTTTCACAGCTGATTGATATTCCTTCTCCGTCTGAAGGGGTCAAGGGGTGCCGAAATACATAACTCTCTGAAAAAGATTGCTTTTGTGAGGGAAAAACACGTGCTTATTTTATTGTTCTTTTTATTTCGTAGTGATTATAGAACTGAAAAAAATCGCCAGAACGTTTAATTTTTAGACCACTATATTTGTTTTTTCTTTTTAGGTTACCTACTTTCACGTTATTTATTGGCCAAGCTTGACTTGACCAACTTTAGTAGTGCCCTTAAGAATTTAAGGTCACTACTAAAGTTTTTAAAACGTGCTGGTAAGCAAACAGCATCATTGTGAACATCGCATTAGCATCCAAAACTTCAATTGAATATTAAAAAATTAACATACTACCGTTATCACCAGTCGAACAATACAGAAAAAATATTAAGTTTCAAAACAATGCTTTTTCTTTTTTTTATTATGTATAGGGTCGCTCTCACCTGATGGTAAGCGATGATGTGGTCGGCGATGGAGCAAGCTGGCCTAGAATTAACCTATTCACTCTTGACTTAAAGACTCTAGGCTGTAGCTATCAGAAAACAGACTCCGGCAGGGAATTCCACGCCTTAGCTGTACGCTTAAAGTTCAATAGATCAGATTACCAGTAAACCAAACACCAGCAATCGAACAATTACCTACAGCAAAATAATTAGATTTCCAAATCAACATCTTTCCTAATAAAGCTAAAAAAAATCTCAGAAAATAACAGTACTGGTTAACTTAACTGCAATAAATTGTAATATGGGAAATATTGTAAAAAAAAAACAATTATTTTTTAACGCGACAAATTGGAACCGTACGCTAGCTTCTGCGTGTATAGATCATTGCAGGCCTATGTAAAATTAAATATTTTGAATTGAAACAACATACCAACAATCTAATAATACAGCCAAAAAATAAGATTATAAAATTAACGCCTTACCTATTTAACATACAAAGATTTCCCAATAAATCACAATACTAGCAAATGTCAACAAGCATCAATTTCCGAACTCATGAAGCCAACATTTGGCATGTTGTTATTATTCCAGTAATGTTAATTAAAAGCTGGGATAACCGGTCTTATGAATGAGATGGCGTTTTGAACAAACATTTTGGTTCATGTTTTTGTTTCATCTATTCTATTTTCATAATGCAAAACGGGTTATTTGCGTTGCTCTTCCGGGCAGCGGCCGCCCGGCTACAGAGAGACGTGCGAGAGCAAATAAGAACTTTCTTTTAGCGCTTCTCGTGGTCATGGTATTCGATTTAACTAATCGAAAAGGACTTCTGTAAAGTTCTTTCGAAGAAGACAATGTTCTTGTTTGCGGCAACTGTGTTTTAGAAACCCAAATTAAAGTCTATTTTAGTTCTGTCGTATTTCAGTTAAGCAATTAAGACTAGATGTGAAACGGTTTCAATTTGACAGTGGAACATAAAGACAATGTGTTCCAAAATTAAGATATTCCTTTTACATCCCGTAGTTTTAGTAAACCAGCTTCTGCCAGTGGCTTCGCACGCGTGAATGTAGAAATTAATTATATAGCCTCTGCTAGTCAGTGATAAAGTTGTATTCTAATACTGAAAGAATTCTAAAAATCCGTCTCGAAGTTTTTGAGTTTATTTATTATAAACAAAAATGCAAACATACAAATCTTTCCTTTCAATAAACAAATACAGAATATGAACAGTGAAAACAAAATCAAAATTAATCGAAAAGCAAAAGAGATTGTATAACAATTTGTATTAAATATTGCAAATACTTTTTATATGGAGGCCTTAATGTCGTCATGGATTATTCGACTTCAGAATTCAATCGGACTTTTTTTAATTATCTGATTTGAAGCTTACATATTAGTACCAAGATAACACAAGCAATAAATTTGGAGCCCGCTCCTTAGAAGTTCTGCCTTGAACCGCAACCTTCTACTTCATATATCAATAACGATTTGGTGTCTCCTATAGCTACTGAAGAGCAAATAGAACATTCCACCTCTTATATTCCGTCATCTCCAACATTCACTAAAACACAAAACAGTGAAATTAATGAAATTGTTAACAATAACATTTCACAAACCGTGAAAATGTCAACAATATCTTCAGTGTATCATTTTCATAACTGCACCTTCACTAATTCAGAACTTTTTTAATAATTAAATGTTTTAATGTTAAAAATACTGTCGTATTATTTTTCTTCGTAAGTTTATTGAAAAACGTCGTTTGATACACATATAAATTTATCACTGCAGCCCTCGGCTCCAAAACACACTCGCCTACGGCTTGTGCGAATCCCGGGCCGCCTCGGTCGCAATGACAAACTTTCTGCACTTGTATCAAAATGTACTATTTTGATTTTTACAGCAGCAATCAAGGAACTGACCAGATTACCAGGGTGTGTTGTCGATAGTAGCTGAATGCGATGTGTAGTCACGTCGTACACATACATATACGCCATACGGTGCTCGGTACACGCTGATTTTTACTTAATTGTATTAAAAAACCCCAATCCAGACACAAAGGTACTACAAGCCGAACAGACGAACACACAATGGTTATACAATCCATAGATTGGTTGAATCGAATACGTCGTCACTTGCCGACGTATCGTCGAGCGTATGATTATAACTGAGAATATGAATGAACCCTTTGACTATTGGCATTAGCTTTGTTGCCTAAGCACGTAAATCTACTAACGTACGGAGCTATCCGTACGTTAGTAGATTTACGTGAATTTCGGTCCAATGTTCAAATGTTTCGAATTTTCGACGCGTTGTTCAGACAGTCCATAATATCGTTCTTAATAAACAAGGTATAACGACATGACCAAGTTTCAAGAAAGTCTTAGTCAATACCGAAAATAAAAATTGACCATCATACACACACATCCATGCTGATTTTAATAAACTACTGCACGCCACCATCAACGAATGCATCACTGCTCACCATCATTGCATTGGTGGGATCGCAGTCAAGCACAGGAGCTTACAAAAAAAAAATTGATGCTGCTGCATCAATTTTTGCAGCAATGATGCAGCATGAAAAAAAATTGATGCAGCTGATGATATCTTTGTTCGGAAAAATGCAATTTTTTAAAGAAACCTCTTTAACAATTTGTATTTAGTAAATGTACGTATATTCTCTTTAATTATAGGCCTCAATATTTACTTAAAACACAGAAAACTTTTTAACACAAATATTATATAAAATAACTACATAGACTACAGATAGCTTTAATTATCACGTAGGTACGTATACAATCAGTTAATCAAGTTGTATTGAAATGTTTGACCGGATATATTTATTGTTTTACATTAACAATCACTGCTAATTATTAATAATATGCAAACGAAGCAGTCACAGGTGGGATGCTGGAGCAGGTGGCACTGAGGACTAATAAAACTGTGCAGTCGCGAGCCACAATAGTACAAGACAGTTTGAGAATTTAGTATTAATGAAACTGCTAAGCTTTATTAGACGGGCATGAGTTTTTGAGAAAATATTTTTGCTTATATTTAGTTCATATATCTTTTTTAATTTCATAAGAGCTGTTGAGCTAGCGTCAGTAGGCATATCTGTACTTTATTTCCTTGGATTAAAAGTATTTGGAGACTTTAAAACATGAGGATACGACAGGTTCTATTATTTTATTTTAGTAAATCATTTTAATTTTTTTCTAGCAGCTTTGCACGCTACTGGCTCATCTAATAACAGATATGTAGTAGTGTTTTCGACACTTAAATTTCACCATCATCGAATCGCTGTCATCTTGCAATAATCTTTTTTGCTTAATTTGAAGTAAAAATGGAATCACAGATTTTTTTTTATAAAACCAACAACTATGTTTCTCTACTCTCTATTAATAAAATCAAAATGATTTTTATTCCACTACTTTTAATAAAAAAAAAAAACTTCACTGGGTATGAAAAAAATACAAACCTTCAACTCTTTTTCTCGAACCCTAGACGTCGACGGCGCGTATTGTGCTGGGCGCGCCTCAGGGAGATGTCAGCAAACCGTAGGGGCCCAGCAGGGTCGAAGTCTACTGGAGCCACGGGTAGTGTAAAAGTGAAATCCGGGACCCTGGGACGAAGGCAATGAAGGAACAGGAGTGGGTTTTTAGTCAGTAAAAGTCTGACACTATCTCTCGCTCCGCCCAAGAGCGAGGGATGTCATTGGATGATTTTCCCACCGAAAAAAAAGTCTAGGTTCCACGTTTTCTTTGTTCTATTATTCTTTGCCATCTTGGCTATTCGTAGCAGTCGCCTTTGTGGTGTAGGCCTCTCCTAAATCGCTCCATATGTTTATATCTTCTACTTCTCTTCTATCTACTTTCCTTCAAAGTAAGAGTGATCTTTAGGGCACATTTATTTTATCGATGTTAGAATAGAAACAAAGCAATCAGTTGTATCAAAAATGGAGATATTCATAGGGTCACTGACCAAACAGCATTCATTTGAATCAATGCTGTTTAGTTAGTTTAAGGAATCGAATTAGTCTCATTTACTTTATTTTTCTCACTGCTGGGCAAAGATGTCCCCCAAATCCTTCCATGTATTCTTCTCCCACGCCGTCCCGATCCAGTCATCATTAATTAATGATACGGCGATTTACAAGTACTATAATAATATAAATAATTTTGGTATACTCAATTTCATCTGGATCCTGTGTATAAGAAATGATTTGCTTGTTCATATTTTGTTCCATTTACTTTAATCTGAAGGGTAATTCAATATCTTATTGATAAGTGGGACGCTAAATAGGTGCCAATAAAATGTGATAGAACAGAATAGAATAAATTTCAATGTACAAACAAAAAAGTAACAGACACATAATTGCATATAATTTTTTCTCATAAGTTGCATTAAAGTGTTTGTATTTTCCTATACATATGCCGATGCTGCATCTACGCCAGACAAGCGCAGTCGAAGGCTAAATATACAGCGACGAAAATAACGAACTAAAAGATCTTCCGCCGAGTTTCGCTTGCCGGTATTCTCAATAAATATTGATCACATTAAATTCATATTAGGTTGGGGTTAATTAAGATCCCAAATTCGTTTTCATTATAATTACACGAAGGATAACAACGTTCAAATTAATAGGTCACGTGGTTTTGCTCCAAGAATTCGCTCTCTATTACAGTAACAGGCAATTTCTGTTAACTATCAAGAGATAAACGTATCGGGATTAAAGTTTCATGTATAACGTAAATAATAAAAGATGGGGACATATTTTGTGCGAGTTCTCAAGCGTATTTCCTGCCTTTTCTTATTTCCCTTGAGATGAGTCAAGTTATAGAGGACATAAGTTTGTACCGATATTGGCGAAGGTATTCGTAGCCCTGAAACAGTACAGAATGTATTCGTTCGAATAATGTTATAAAACAAAATGTGGATATAAAATACTTATGGATTGGGGATGTGCTTAAGTTTTTTATGGCTTGTGAAGAAAATGTTTTTTGTAAAATATAGAAAAAAGCAGTTTGATTACAAGTTGCGATTTTATTTTTCCGCTATTTTTTTATAATTTTACTGGCCATAAATAAAACATAAAAATTCTTATAAAATGACGATTAATGCTATCGGTAAAACCATTATCGGACCACCAGGCGTAAGGCGATACATGGCAAGGCAGTACATGGTGGATCCCACTCATGCACACTCAAGTTCATTCATTGTGCGCACAGCTAAGGAGTGAAACTCCCTGTTGGAGTCTGTGTGATAGCTACAACTTATAAAAACGTTATAATAAAACACCTTCCCACCTATTAGACCTCAATAAAACGAAATTTAAATCTAGTGTTAAACGCACACTATGTAGGCAAGCATATTATAAGTTGTTGAATAGATAGATATATTCTTTATTGTACACCAAAAATAAAAATTATATTTGGAACTTAAAATTAATAGGGTGTCACAATGGGTGGTCTTATCGCTATAAGCGATTTTTTACAGACAACCTTCGGATGGATTTGACAGAGAAGGAGAAAAAAGAGAAGGAGATTACATTCAAGATAAAAATGCTGGATCAATACTGGTCCAGGTTCACTACTACTAGGGCGTACAAATTGATTAGATTGAATTTTTTTTTAACTTAATAATATTGTTGTATTGTATAATGTTGAAGTTTTTTTTTTTCAAAGTTTGCAAATGTGAGTACCATCGAGCTATTTATGGTTTATAGGTTACTATTGGACTTGTTTGACATAAATTAGCATGACAGTTGAGAGTTTGTCGTGCTCACTCAAATGTCTCACTGATGGTGGCGCCTGTTTTGGATCATTCGGTTTCCTTCAAAATGGTTGAGCTGAGCGATGCTAATATACGCGTCATGTCTGTGAACAGGTGCTGTCAGTTGAGACTGATCATCTCTTAGCTGCCAGCTGTAGATAGATTTTTTTTCTTCATTTATAATAGCGACACAGTAGCGACAGAAAACATGTAACCGAGATATTTGTAATACATAAGATGATTGAAAAGAGTGTCCATGGAGTTTTTTGCACATTCTTTTCCATAGAGATCTACGTTTTGGAATGACCTTTTAGTACTATTTTTCTGTCTCACTTAGTCCTTGACATTTTAAAAGGCTGTAAGTGGTTTATTTGAAATAAAAGGCTTTGAAATAAGAAAAAAAACAAACATCACGCTATGTTGATTAGGTACAATGAGATTTATCTTCAACAAACAATACGTCAGCAGCAAATTACAATGCAGATATGATGCTATATTTGATTCTCACACCACACACGATTTCCTGTGAAGAAATGAGGAGATCTATTTTTAGACGAGAATTGCGGAACACATGCATTTGGATTGAAAGTATGTTAAGATCGGAGTGAATGCTGTTTTTTGAGAATTTATCAAATGGCTTCCCCCGCTGTAGATTGGAGTGAGGGCGTGCCAGAATTTTACTGACTAAAACCCACTTATGTCCTTCAGTTGCCCTTGCGTTCAAGAGACATTAAAATCTTTTGTACATTACCGCAACCCTAACAGACATTGACCCTACTGGACCTCTCTTCCAAGCATGCGTGGAACTCTTAGTCCGGACCATGGCCTGAACCAGGGCCGAACATGACAGGTCGCCCCTACCGATCGCCTGAACGAGGATGTGACAGTTTCCATTCCAACAGGGTAGATTTCCGCCATGTAATCCATCGTGTCCTCCGGGCGGTCTGCACAATGTTGACACCCAGGCGTTTCTTTCGCCTGGATCCGAAACAGAAACTTCCCAAACTTCCCCTTGCTCACCAATCCGGTGACGACCTGTATCAGGCGGAAGGTGAGAATGCCATAGCACCTTTTTAGATACTTCTCAAAGAAAGGATTTACCGACGCGATTATGGTGTACCCAGCGATGAGTTGCGACACTAGCTGACTCCATACCGCCATGAGATCCCACCGTAATTCTGTCTACCAATGAGTGATTTGCCGTGGCAGCGGAGTTCTGTCCCAGCGTTACCTCTCATGCACAAGTCATACATATGTGTAAGGACTGGTAAGGAGGCTCGCCGCATGGCGAGAGACATGGTCCTAGGGTCATGGCCTTGCGATACCGCAGACTTCAGATAGAAGTAAATAGAACAAAAGATAAACAAACAAATCATCTCTTATACACAAGATGCAGATGAAATTTAGCATACAAAAATAATGAATGTACTTGTAAATCGATGAATCATTAATTGTTCTATAGATTAATGATGACTGGCTCGAGTCAACAAGGGAGAAGAATGTCTAGAAGGACTTGACTTGAAGGATTTGTCTTGAAGAACGTGAAAGATATTTACCCAGCTGTGAGAAAAACAAAATGGTAAATGAGACAAATTCGATTCCCTAATGTCCATTTTTTTTTCTCACATCAAAACAACAAAAATCTAAAATCTAAAACCAATCATTACGTTCACCTCTTACTCTGAAACAACTCAAAGTGTTTTTCTAAAAGGGAACGACCAATAGACTGTTAATTTTAAAGTGTTTGACATCGTTTACTCCGCGTAAATATTAGTTTCAATCTTGAAAAGAGGTTAATAAGCTGTTACGGGGGAAATGAAACGAGAAAGCACGTGGATGTGGGAAATTCCTTGTGCTACAAACTCCAGTAATTGAGTGTGCCCTGCCCGGATGTTTGTGCAGCTAGCAAGAACTTTTTATCAGCGACGATTGGCGCACCAGTGTCGTATAACTGCACTATATACCTACACCTACCTAAGACTACGTACAACTTTACAAAAACTTATATAAGAACCTCTGGGAATGTTCCCGTGAATGGTCTTTACCGCATACAATGGGGTAATACTGCTTCGCTTCATTGAATAAGTTTAATAAGATTTCACAACGCCTGCTGAGATACACCTGTATTTTCCTGTTAGACTGCTGAGTGGTAGGAAAGTTTGGGAAAAGAAATTAGGCGAAGTGACATTCATAGTGATGACACTGCAGATTCGTAACTGAAATGTGTGGAAAATGTAAAAAATCGTGAATATAATGCACAAAGACGAGAGTTTTTTTTTTACTGTTAACAAAACTAGACCGGTAACAAACGTCTGAGCCGTGAAATGGGTCAATATCACTCAATCAAACCCAGTATCGTATCGTTGCGCAAAAAATCTTCACTATCTAAAACCGTGTGTTATAGTAGATCGCAACCGAACAACAATATCCGGGGGCAGCCTTTTGTGGACGAAAACGCACTACAGTACACACAAATCAGGTACCTACAAAAAACCTACCGTTCCGGCGCATGCTGACGGATTGTCGGAGACCGGAAACATCAAACGGAACAATTCGAATCGAGATTCCGCCAGTGACCTATTTTTAGTTGGCGGAATCGTAGACCGATACGATCGGACCAACAAAAGTGCACTAAACCATCGCGGCATCGCCCAATAGTGACAAGTAGCTAACTCATCTTTTATATGCAGCTTCCTGAACTGACATTTACAACTTAGGTAGGTTACTTCTGTTGGCTTGCTGCCAGGGTCTTCTTCTTTGATCATACTGTTAGCTAATAGATTCATAATATTAACTTTGACTTTTAAATTTATATGGTGACTTGATAAATTTTCTCATCTTTATCAACCTTGAATTTTCTGATGCAGAAACCACTTTCCTTTTTGTTGGTAGCTTTAAAATTTGTAGGTAATTTACTTTTTTGCGGAAATCATCAAGTAAATCAAGCTCTGAGTAGGCGGGAGGGGCATGTCAGACTATTACTGACTAAAAGTAGTCATCTGAAGGAACACAGGTAGGCTGTGTTCCTTCAGATGACTTTTGCGTTACAGATCCACGTTAACTCTTTCGAACAATCCCACAGTCCGATTTTAAACCATAACAACTCAACTGCGAAACACATATCTTTGTACATACATATTATGTTTCAGAATTTCGGAACGTTAGTCTAAAACTTACCCCCTTTTCCAAGGCCAGGCACGAAAAGGTCACAATGTGAATGTTTCAACTCAATGAACCGTCACTCATGCCACGTTTATCGTACGACTCCCGCACGATTGATCTACCCGGTAGTCACAAACCCCACTTCCTTATCCAAAATACATGATTGCTTAACAAATAATATTTCCTTATGATGTTTCAAGCATAAAATGGCGTTCAAAATAATCGTAATTCCATTATTAAGGCTTTGTGTTCTCGTCAAAGTCGTTGACAGGCAAATTGCTGTTGTCTGTAACTAACAACTTTATATATAAAGAGACGTAAATCCAGGAATCCGAAATTCAAATACCTAACTTAGTAATCAAAACGAAACACTAATATTATAAAGGTAAAAATTAATGTTTTTTTTTTCGGCGGGAAAATCATCAAATGACAAATCTTGGGCGGAGCAGGAGATAGTGTCAGACTTTTACTGACTAAAAAACCCACTCCTGTTTCTTCGTTGCTTTCGCCCTAGGGTAGTAGTAGGTAGTGTGAAAACGAAACCCGGGGGGTTTCGTTTTCATACTACCCATAGCCCCAGTAAGCTTCGACTCTGCTGGGCCCCTACGATTTGCTGACAGCTCCCTGAGGCGCGCGTGGAACAATACACGCCGTCGACGAATTGGGCTCGGTCCGGACGGTTACCGGACTGTCGGACGGCGGGCTACCCATTGCTCGCCGTCCGCAAGCCCGAAATTTTATATGTGTGTGTATACAGTGTACTCCTTCACGCTTAGACGGCTGAAACGATTAGAATTAAAATTAGCATACGGGTAGACCATGTCCAGGAATAGGACATAAGAGATTTTCTTTTTATTTATCCCGGGAGTATTTTCCTTCGGATAATAGAATTTTAATAGAATAAACACCAAAATAGTAAAATAACTTTTACACTAGGTAACTTAAATCTATGGGTACAAAGGCAGTCTTATCGCTGACAGCGATATCTACCAGAAAACTTTAGGATGAACTGCAAGAACTTGAAATAGAAAAAGGGGGTAGTCTGTGGTGTACTGCAAATTAATAAAGTAAATATTAGATTAAAATTATGTACTAGACAATACATAGATATAATATAGCTATTATATATAAAAGACAATATATATACATATAAATATATATACATATTATAAGTTACACAATTTCATACAAAGACATGGAAAAAAGAAAAGGACAATAAGGTGGGGTTAGTGACGGAAAACCTGAATTTAGGTAGAAGCAGGATAACAATTAGAGTGAAAGGAAGTGAACTGATATTATTCGACAATCACGCGGGTAAATCCGCTGGGACATGCTTGTTTCCTGTAACTAGTTTTACTAAAGTCTCAGATATATTAAGGGACAAAATGTCCCCAAACATGATGCACAACGCTGTCAAATTGTTCTACACTAAGTCCCACGTCACGAGAATGCATCATAAAACATTAGGTGGCAAGTGGCGGGTCACTGGGCAACGTTGTGTTGAGGGATATTTTGGCTTCAAGCGTCTGAGGCTTAATGTTCAGCCATCGTTATTACTACCCAAGTAAACCCTTTCTGAACATTGCTAAATGCAAATACAAAAAGTTTATTTGTGCACACAAGTACGATTTAGGGGTTACAAATCTTCTATATAATATACTAGCTGTTACCTGCGACTTCGTCTGCGTCAAGTTAGTAAAACTGCACTAAAGTAATTAATAATTCTGTGCTTGTGATTCATGCCAAAAGCATCTCATTCATTTAACGGAAATTAATTCTAATAAATATATTATGTAAAATGTATTTGATATGTCCAGATATATAATTTTCTTTATTTTATTTATTTGACTCACCAATAATAGAATACTCGTAAATGATATACATCAAATAAACTTATGAACGTCAATAAACAGAAACAGCGAAATACCACTCACTGATTAATTACGAAATCTCAGAAACTATAACATCTACAAACTTAAATTTTGGCAGGTAGGTTCCTTATAGGTTGTAAACATCCGCTAAGAACTTAGAAGGATTTTCCGAAATTCACCCCCTAAGGGGTCCAAAGTTTGTATCAAGAAATCTACTTTCACGTGGACAAAGCCGCTGGCAGAAGCTAGTATTGTGTATAAGTGTCTCGAATCTGTATTCTGACACAGTAAGTGACATACAAATATTAATAAAATAGAATACCTATTAGGCCTACTGAACAATATTGGGTATGTACACACATTATTCATGAATACCTACTGTGATATGTACTAATTAAAAACGCTTTTCAAATAATCTACAAAATTTGGTATTTTAGGGTTCCGTACCTCAAAAGGAAAAACGGAACCCTTATAGGATCATTTTGTTGTCCGTCTGTCAGTCTGTCAAGACCCTTTATCTTGGCAACGCGTGGAGGTATCGAGTTGAAATTGAAACCATATACTCAAGCCTGCGGTCCCTTGAAGCTGTAAAAAATTTCAAACTTCTAAGTTAACGAAAAAAAAGGTACGGCCGTTTATGTCGCAAAAAACGCGTATTTTGACACTCTCAAGGGAATCAAAATTCATAGGGTACTTCCCGTTGACCCAGAATCCTGAAATTTGGCCTAAAGCAAGATATTAAGGTGTAGGAATAAATCTAAAAATAGAAAATTTGTTGTTATGTCACAAAATGATGTTTATGAAACTTTTTTGCGATGCAGAAAAATCTTCGAGACTCCATTCGGGAATTAAACTATTTACATAGGTAAGTCTGTACAAAACCCTCAGTGCGTGAGTCCTTTTCGTACTTGCCCAGTTTTTTACATTTATAAATGTCTATTACCTACATATTTATATGATAACATTGCACCTTTTTTAAATGCTTATTACCTATACTATCTACATGTCTCACGGGTACTCAGGGTATACTTACTCATTTAAACGGGTCACCTAATACTACTACACCTAGTACTACTAGTTATAAGATAAGATAAGATAAGATATTCATTTTGCAAATATGGGTACAAAAAAACGGTGACATAAAAATATTATAAGCATCAGCCATATTTATCCAGAAGGCATGCAAAAGTAAAAACTACACTGGACATTCTGAGTAGGTGCATTAAAAATTTCATAAAAATTACACAACGCAAAAATTTAAAAGTCATAAAATTCAAAATCAAATAAAACCAAAAATTTAAAAATTAAATTTAAAAAAAAAATGAATAAATAAAACATGCCATAAAAAATAGAAATATCTAGGTAATAAAAAATTTTTTCAACACACTTGCTCAAAAAGTGACTCTTATTGCACTGCACTTAGGTGTATAATGGCACTTGTTACCAAACTGTGACATTTTGATTACTATTTCGCACTAGTGCTAAAATGTAGTTAAAACCTTTTTGTTCAACCTCTTTGCTCTCAAAACAAATTTTGATTTCGAATATATTGTGTTCAATAATATATAAATTAGTGTCATATTTACTTATTTGATCCAATTTTTCAAGTTAAAATGGACAAATTTAACTTGTACAAACGATGTATTTAATAAAAAAGCATTAAGTACATAAATCGTACATTCAAATAAAATTTGTTTTATTTTTTGTGGTCTATGGCTGCCATTTTAAGATTCGCGCGGTTTTTGGCGTGATTTTTTTTATTCTAGTGAAGTTCAGTGGCTGTATTAGTTAAATAAAATTAAATACTACAACATCATTAGAAAATGTTACATCCGTTTTCTATTGTCACTACGAAAGACATTATCGTAAAAATTTTTCACGCAAAAAAACATAAACGTAAGACTAGGCAGTATGATCAAAATACCTTAGCCTTCCTCTAGGGGTAAATAAAAAATATGATGCGCGCGCTTATGAGAAAACAGATTTTTACCACCATGTCACAGAAAATGTTACTCGTTTTACTGTTGTTTTCTTCACAAGTGTATTGAAAAACGTCGTATGACACACGTGAGTAATAAATAATTACCGTTCTTGGCTCTCTAAATACCGCCTCTACGGTAATCACTAACATTGCACACTTATATCATAACATACTATTTTGCTATACATAAGATATACCTTTTTATACTTCACTGTGGACTAAGATGGCCTGATCTACGCGATAGTATATTAGATTCACGATCTCTTAACGATTTCTTATTTACCAATAACGAATCCCATTTGGAGCAAATGATTAAATTGGCCCTAAAGCTCTTAGCGGGTTAACTCGATAAAATTCATTTTGTGAAGCAAGTGGAAGGTGAGTTTAAGTAGTTCTATACGCACTAAAAGCTTTTCGCTTCTAAGCCCCGAATAGCCACCGCACTTGTACTATTCAATTACGTGTGTAATTAGATTACACAGTTATTGTATACAGTATCTAATTATATACAAACAACCTTTACCAATCCTCAGCTCTATTAACATACAATGAAATCAATCATCATCATCATTCATCATTTCAGCCGAAAGACGTCCACTGTTGGACATAGGTCTCCCCAAGCGTCGCCACAACGACCTATCCTGTGCTTATCGCATCCACCGCACTCCCGCGACCCTCACCAGGTCGTCGGTCCACCTTGTGGGAGGCTTTCGAGGTGCGCGGTCGCCAATCTAGAACCTTTCGGCCCCATCGACCATCCGTTCTACGAGCAATGTGCCCTGCCCACTGCCACTTTAGTTTGGCGATTCTTCGGGCTATGTCGGTGACCTTGGTTCTCCTGTGGATATCTTCATTCTTTATGCGATCACGCAAAGAAACTCCGAGCATAGCCCTTTCTATTGCCCTTTGGGTGACTGTAAGCCTTCTGATAAGGCCCATTACGAAATCAATACAGTGATTTAAATGCTGAAATACAGGCCATAAACCTGTGCAGCAGATGCTAACTGTTAGACACAATTGATTGTGTTATTTAGTTGTTTTAAGTAGATAAGCAATTGTCTAATATTTATACATGTTTTTACGTTTTTTTCATAAATTTTAATATTATTATCTCTTTTATTCATTTTGTAAACATATAAATTAGATTTTTAATTTTTAAACATTTAAAAATATAAGAAGTAGTTGTCCGCCGGTGTCGGGGGGGTGTCTTTTATTACTTGGTTGACATTCTCCATTGAAAAGTATGTAGTCTCAGTATATTTGAACACTCGGTTCATATAGACATTCAATAATTATTCTATTGGAAGCAGTTCACGTCAGTCTTTATTACAAGAAGGATGTAAGCAATTCTGCAGACAATTGAATCATTCTTCATTTATCTAATTCGACGGAGTAAATGGCTTTAGTTAAGGCAGGTTAGGGTGCATATACCTATATCTTTCTGTTCTCTGGTTACTGGACCTCCAGTTACGAGGAAAATAGTACATTTTGAAGCAAAGCAAGTGGGCAAATTTTATCATGGCGGAATATGTTCTCGAGCCAAAGGTGAGGTGGTTATGGAGCCGAGAGACGGTAATGAAAAATGTTCACGTGTATCAAACGACTGTTTTCAACACACTTGAAAAATAAATAAAATTTCTTTCTTTACATAAAATTTGTCTGTTTACGCTAGCTAAACAGCTAAATATTAACACAAATTAATAACTATCTATACTCATATTATGAAGAGGAAAGATTTGTATTTTTGTTTGTAATGAATAAACACAAAAACTACAAAACCGATTTAAAAAATTCTTTCAATACTAGAAAGCTATTTTATTACTGAGTAACATAGGCTATATTTTATATTAGAAAACCGTAAGGTTCTCTACTAAAATTATAATACCCAAAGTGTGAATAAATTGTCTCTAAATTTCCTTACATCGCGTGCGCTGCAAAAAGTATTGATGATAGACCAATATAATGCACTACAATTTTGTGAAACACATCATTATCTGCAAAAAATGTTGCAATACCGTATGTCTAACTATTATAGTTATGTCACAACAACTACTTTATTCTATTTAAAAAATGATTTTATTCGCCACCTCTAGAAAATGCACTTTTTTTTGGTCCTTAGTATTAATAAAAATGTTGTTGTTGTTGTTTTAATAATTTACAATAATATTACTAACTTATTTATTTAATGTAATTCAATAATTTATCAATAATTTTATCAATATTTCAATAATTTATTTAATCTATTTTAATTTAATTAATTCATTATGTTGTGACAATTTTAATTTTATTTAAGTCTATAAGATTGCTATGGGTTAATATGCCTGCAATAAACGATAAATAATAAATTATTTCTTATCAAAATAAACGTTCTAACATTCCATTACGAAGATACGAGTATCATGATTTTAAAGACGTAATAGTAAATTAACTAAAACCACTAGATGATGTACATGTAATTATTTATTTGTTGTGTTCGTATTTGTCAGAACAAGGTTTATTTAAAAAAAAATGTTAACAATAAAAAAAAAATACACCCAAATGAAGCCGGGGCGGGCAGCTAGTTTGTTGATAAAAGTAAATAGTTTAAGTATTCACAAAACTACAAGACAAAATTAGATAGCATTTTTTAGCTGAGATTAAAAAACATTCATCTATAATTTGAAAATGGACCACGTGTAGTAATTACTCAACAAAAACAAGACGTGACGACGTTAATTCAAGGAAATCCCAACTTGCCCAACGTCTAGGGAAAAACTCACCTATACGACATAATCAGAATTTTGAATAGAATTGTCTCTTAAATAACCGGGACGTAACACATCGGATCAATGCAGGATGGATAAAATGGCGACAGGTCACGGGAACCACTTGTGACCCACGGATGCCCCTCAAGTTTAAGGGTAAAATCTACAAGTCCGTGATAAGACCTGTCATACTGTATGGATCAGAATGTTGGGCTGTGAAAAAGACGGATGAAAAAAGATTGCACGTAGCGGAGATGAGAATGTTAAGATGGATGTGTGGTGTGACGAGAATGGATAAAGTGAGGAATGAGTATATTTGGGGAAGTTTGAAAGTAGCACCAGTGACTGAAAAATTGAAAGGGAATCGTTTGTCTTGGTATGGTCATATGAATGTGAAGAGGAGGGATGAAACGCATGTTACTAAAAGAGTTATGAGTTTACATGTGGATGGATGGAGAGGGAGAGGGAGACCAAAGAAAAGATAGATGGATTGTGTGAAGAGTGATATGAAAGAAAAGGAAGTTAGTGATAGCATGACGAATGACAGGGCAGAATGGAAGAAAAATACATGTTTCGCCGACCCCAAATAACACAGGACAAGGGCAGGAAGATATATATATGTCTCTTAAATAACAAAAGTTCTAAGTTGTTATATGAAAAACAAAATGTTGATTCGCTTAATTAGGGACCGGTACATCACATTCATAAAAACAATCAAAACCTGTCTCTATTACAGTTCTACTTCGTATAAGTAATTATCATAAGCTATTTTCATTCTGTGCACAAATTTAATTAAGAACATTATTTAAGAGCTGTCCGAGTTTGAGAAAACAGAAAAGTTATTTGTCAGAAAGCCCCAATTAAGGGCAAAGCTTTCTGGACTTAATCCAATAAACCTACTCATTTAGTGAACGAAATGAAAGGTAAATAATTTTAGGGAGTCCCGCGGATTGTACCACTGAGTTTTGTTTTCCAAACGAAGGGTTGGGAATAGGAACATGTGTAAACTATTCGTGTACAAAACTTGTTCGTAATGTACATACCTACACATAACTGGACCTTTTAGTTAAACTACCAACAATCTCTAAAGTTTACGACCGAAAATAGCTTTGCTTAAACGTCGTATTCATTATATGTAATGTAATAAGTAATCGTTCAGTTCATCAATAAAATAAGATAGAGGTTTTTTTGGAAATAAACTTGGCAGCTGGTTCCGTTAAAATTTTTGAGTTCTGATCCCGGCATTCTATGGAAGTTGTCAAAACCTTTTTATTAGCTACCTACGTATTTGACTTTTAGTATGTGATGCAGAATTGATTACACGATTATATGAGAAACAGAACCTTATTGTTACAATATACAAAGTATAAAAACTGTACGCAATATAAAAAGATATATAATAGGCTAAGAAACTCCTAAATGCCCAAACAAAAACACGTCAAAAACGATACGAACGAACAAAACTATATCTGCCAATGGCTAAATAAACCGATTGCAGATCACATAAAGGAAAAGAAAAGTTTGTAGTTGTAATTACGGCTATTATATCAAAACCTAATTTGAAAAATGCTCATAAAAAAAAGATTGAAATATTTTCAAGTACTTTAACAAACTGGAATTGAAAATATTTTATTCTATATTTAAAGCGAGCACGCTTTTCAATATTTAAATAAAATAATTTATAAAATAAACCTAATATCAAAAGCGGATGCTTTAATTTTTATATCCGTCATGAATCTAAGGTAGATCTTTTTGTCAAAAACAGCTTATTATATGATTCTAATATAAACACAACCTCACTCTCGCATTTATAACATAAAGCAGGTTTGAACAAATATCAGAAAGCATTGTGCTCGTAAATCTCTATTATTCTAACGAATACGAGTCGAGACAATGAAAACCGAAGGAAAATTGAGGTCTCTAATATAACTCGAAGATTCGGTAAAGTGAAGTGGCCAGTGGTCACGTAAGTCGCAGGACATACCGCACGAATGGGGCGAATATTCCGATGCTAGCGGGAAAATATTGGGACGTATCTGGAGAGTTCTTGGAAAAGGTAAACTATCTTCCAGTAAGTTCCTGGTCTCGATAAGATTGCAATTGTTTACTTTGCTGAGAATTTCTTCTGTTTATCGGAAAGAAGAATAATTTGGTGGTGATCAGAATAGTGAAGTGAATATTTTCAGCGAGATGAGATGATTAGCCAATAGGAATGTTAATGAATTTTCAAGACTATTTTCATTAGATAGATAGGACACGTAATTATTACAGTATTAAAAAAATCATTCATATTAAATTAATAATCATATTTGATTCGTTTATTGTTTATATTTCATTCACAAACGCTTCCATGATCAAAGACAAAAATGTCAAAGTCGTAGATTAAAAATCAACCAAAAATTTACAAAAACATGACAGTATGACAAGTTGTCTCGAGACTTTTGTCACATCGTGACGTAACGCACTCTGAGTGGCGTTTGCAGTTTTTGTGAACCTCCTAAATCCTAAACCACATACCTCTATTCACCATTGATCTTCGATTGCAGTGTAATCATCGATAGAAACGGTCTTTGGACCGCTGAAATAATATTCTGCTAGTGCAACACTGTAGGCTAGACCACCTGCTCAGTTAGTTTAGGCGAACAAAGAGACTGTTCGGCCGTAAATACTAGGATTATGAAGGGCATTTTGTAGGTAATACCATTTGATAGAACTGTGTAGTAAAATACTACGCTTACATAAACTTCTGTTAGTGTAATGATTATTTTTCAAAAAGTAAAAAAGGTAAAAAAAATCGTGCGCTAGGTACCGAAATATTACGAGATCGACCCCAAAGATTTGGGTATTTCGATAATCACTATCTATTAAACCTTTAACCTTTTTATCAATATTCCGCCTCCGATAAAATTCAGTAAAAGTTGCTCGGCATTTAAATCAAAATTAAAGTTATTTTTATTGAATCATCAAATTGCATTCCAAGATGTTCGAGCCGACATGTCAGCCATTTGAAATACAATATTTTATTACTTTATCAACTTTTTACCTGTTTCAATATATACACATGTTTTAATTTTTATCAATTTTATACTTTTTTGTTGTTTTATTTTCTTTTTAAGTTTTACCTATGTTATAAATTGTTTACACTCTTAACTGTTTCTAATATTGTTAAATGATATCTCAGTTTTATTATTTGTTTTAAATGGGCACATAAATCTTTTTGGACTGTTTTATAAATGAGTATTGCAACATTTTCTTTTAGTTGGTTTCTGCACAGAACATTTTTACATTTTAATGAATATTTCCTATTTTCAAGTATATGGCACCCAAGGGTTGCAGCTGAAAATCAGCGTCAGGTGGTGGCCTTGTGTTACCATTTGGCATTATGCTGAGCTGAGGCCCTTTTGGTATTATTCAATGTACAATTTGATTAATTTTAAGGTGTTTTGTTTCTTCTTTTTGTAATGCCAAATAAACGCAATTTTCTTTTTTTTTTGTTTTCTTTATATTTTTTATATCGAGATTCATAAAACCTCACTCGTGAAGACGCTTGGGCCTCCTGACTTGGTAGCAAGCTAGAAGCTAGAGGTAAATATGTCGTGACCAGATCTTAAAATTAATCACTTCATGATATCGCCAACTAAAACTGGCCAGATTGTATAAACGTTAACATTTGATGATATGTCAATCCTCGTTTGACCATATCATTGATGTAGGATTTCTATGGTAATAAAAGACCTAAAGAAAGTAGGCCAAAAGAGGATTGACATATCATCAAACTTTGACGTTTAAAACGATCTGGCCTATTTTTCGCGGCCATATCATGAACTAATCAATTTCTTAGATCTAGCCGCGACACATACACCACTGCCTGCATGTCGAGTACCCATAAATATCTACCACAGATTGATACGAGCATCTTCCTCTGAAACGAATTGATGATATTTTAATAAATATATTCCGCGTCCTACACATTGATCAGAATTCCCAGAAGGTAATCCCGTTGAATCAAAGTGCCCATCTGAAGCGAGTGCTCAATACATCACTTTCACTTAGAACCTATTCGCCTATCTCGATGACCGATACAATTCTAGGGAGGGCTAAGATTTATCCGGTCTCTGGTGTAATTATGCTGTCGTTTCGAATTATTGTCCAGTCATTCATCTTAGTACCGTTGCGGGTGCTGAGCGTAAGTGTTGGACGTTTTTTTTTAGATATTATGTTTAATCACAATATCGCAATCCATAATAAATATTTCTGGATCAATGATAGAAAGAAAAAGTGGTAAAAATAAAAAGAAGAACGAGTGCTTTAGTAATTTTCCTTACTAAGTACTAAATAACTATTTACATTTTTCCCTTTCTAATTTTTTTTATTATATTGTACTATAACCGATATTTTATATTATCAGTCATTTATTTATTATTTTAATAATAATAATAATAATAATCTTTATTCAGGTAAGTTACACCCATATCATTAAATAACACAACACTATACATGACACAATTTACATTAACTAATAAGACTAGTGATTAATAATAAATAAATAAAATTGCCTCAAATTTTGAATCAGTTAATAAAACACAATAATTACATTAAATAATACAAAAATAATAAATAAACAAATCATCAATATAAATTCAATCAAAAACAAAGTCAATCAATTAAAATCAAATTATATAAATTAAAATAATGCACAATTAAAATCAAAATAAATTAAATTAAAATCAGAGTCAAACAAAATAAACAAATCAAAACAAAATAAATTAAAATTAATACTTCCTCTCCGGCATTGACACCGGAACATGTCTAGCCGAACAATGCCGGATGAAAGGACAATCTAGTCTAGTGGCAATCATCGCCAGTACGATGTTGGAGCTAGCCCGCACTCTGCTCAGTAAGGATGTTGCACGTTTCCGCATAATTGTGTGAAAGCAGTCAGTGCGCGCCTCTGCAAACATACCCGATGCACTGCAGTAACGGGGTAGCCCCATCACCGCCCTGAACGCGTTATTGTACTGGACGCGGATGGCGCTGTATGCCGCACGAGTATACCTTTCCCACAGACTACACGTGTAGAGGGATGTACAATAAGCTCTGAACAGTGTGATTTTTACCTCCCTCGAACAGCGCGCAAACCTGCGAGCCAGCATATTACCCCTGACCGACAGCGCCCTCCGCTCCCGCTCAATGTCCGCACCATCTTTCAGGTCTGCTGAGACTATATGACCTAGATATTTAAAATCATACACTCTCTCTAGAGGAACCCCATTTATACACACAGGTGGCACATCCTTTGATATCTTAAGATCCCCCCCAAACACAAGGTATTTACTTTTACTAGCATTATACTTCAGACCGTGGCTTGAGGCATACTCCTCACACGCGCTCAGCAATTTCCTCAATCCACAGACCGATGCACTCAACAGCACCATATCATCCGCATAACTCAAATTGTTCAAACAGACACCATCCACATGGCAGCCTATACGCTGGCTGCTGAGCCCATCGATCAGTGCATCCATATACAGATTGAAGAGCGCAGGGGAGGTCAAACCCCCCTGTCTCATATAATAGGTGTAAGTTTATTTTTTAAATTTTAGTGGTAATTTGGTATAAAAAACAATCTTGCTTCTTATGACACATCAACATCTATTTAGCAAGCGGTCTGTGTAAGCAATGTCTGTTTCTTTAGTTAGTGTATTTTATTTTTGTTTGGGAATCATCATACTTGGGTTTTATTTTTCGGTGGGAAAATCATCCAATGATATCCCGCGCTCTTATGTGGAAAGGGAGGGTGTGTCAGACTTTTACTGACTAAAACTTTCGTTGCCTTTCATACCAGGGCCGAGTCTTCCTTTCAGAAGCAGACCCTTGGCTCCAATAGGCTTCGACCCTGCTGGGCCCCTACGGTTTGCTAAAATCTCCTTGAGGCGCGCGTGGAATAGTACGCGCTGTCGATGATTTGGGCTCGGTCCGAACGGTTACCGGACGGTCGGACGGCGAGCTACCCATTGCTCGCCGTCCGTGAGTCCGCGCCTACGGTGGCTAGAAATTGGGATCGGGATCCCGGTGGCTGGAGCGTGAGGGCCACTTTATTGCTAACTTTACTGATTTGCAGAAGGATGCGACCTACTGCCACTCCTCCTCGCTTCGGACCATGATCTGTACCAAGGCCGAAGAGAGATCCGCCGCCGATCTCTCCTACGAGGAGACGGCGGTGCTCTGCCCAAACGGGGCACACCTCTACAATGAGCTCCACTGTGTCCTCCAGGTGGTCCACACAGTGGTGACACCTGGGTGTTACTACCACACGAATCCGGTGCAGGAACTTCCCGAACTGACCATGTTCGGTGAGAACCTGCGTCATTGGAAGGTGAGGACATCGTGAGGTCTTTCCAGCCACTCCTCAAAGAGGGAACTTACCTCCATAATTATGGCGTGCCCAGCACTGGGTTGTTACAGTCGCTGTCGCCATTCCACCATGAGATCCCGCCGGAAATCATACCTAGGTGGAGCGAGATTAGGTGGTACACTTTTACTGACTAGGGGGACTGGACGTGCGGGTTTTGCCCGTATGTCTTCAGTTGCCCTTTGCGTTCCAGTTTCGTGGGATTACATTTTGGCGTGCACACCACAGCTGACCATAGACCTTCCGAAAGAACAATACTGTAGAATTTTCACAATCTCCACGCTTGAAAGCCGAATGAATAACAGCAACTTAGTTTCACGAGATGGAAATACATTGATCAGTAAATGCGTGGAAGTCAGCGCATAATAATGTTTCATCCTCTGCATTACTACATATCATTGTTATATCGCGACCACAGTATTTACCTAGCGTGATAGTGGGCGCAATTTATTGCTTTTCATGAGTCCCCAGATACTTCGCGAATTCATCAGTGTTTTTCGTCCAAGCGGGTTTTGGCAAAGCTTTGTATATTTTCTGTATGGGGAATCTATGTGTTCATAGAGTACACTAATAGTGTGTTATAGTACTTGAACCATGTTGAACGGTCCTCATGCAACTTAGCTTCCACGCTTGTTTCTTTTAGAAGCTCTCTAAGTAAAAGCATGAAAACTTTTGCTCAGTTTAACATTTTCTATTCAAATTTTCCGTACGCGGCTCTCACAGCACGCGTTCGTTAGCAAAATGCATAATGCAACGTCATCCTCGCAGACTCGGCCCGTCCAACGAGCCAAAAGTGAAATTTTAAGAAAATCCAACGCATTTATTTTCGCACGACTGCGAATAAAACGGTTTTATTTTCATGACAACCAGTTGCTTTTTAATAATATTTCCTAAACTGTAGAAGAAGCTGTATTAAGGGGATTGGAATATGATTTTCAACACACTTGTTCGAAAACTGGCTCCTACCTCATCACTTTTAGGCACGCGTAGTACTACCTGCTCGATAATGCCTTTAAAGCGTGCTCCATCGTCGGCCACATCATCGCTTACCATCAGGTGAGATAGTGGTCAAACGGGAGCCTATCAATAATAAATAAAAAAAAAATATGTCATACAACAATCACTTAAGCAAGTCATTCTCTCTCTAGGGAGATAATGTAGTAAAGCATAAAACTAAGCTCGGTAGGTGGCGTTGCATTTAGGTTCTCAATTTTTTGTCTAACGAAAAGCCAGTTTTCGGGTGAAACAACGTCTGCCGGGACCATTAGTATACTTATATTACTATGTTTGCAGGACGAAACTAAGAAACATACCTGGGCCGCGAGATTGTTCGAAATACCGCGGCCAAAGAACGGAAAGGGCAACTGAAGTGGTAGGCTTTAATTAGTAAAAGTCTGACACTGATCCCTCTCGCTCCACCCAGAGCGTGAGGAGTTAGCTGATAAGATCCCACCCCAAAAAAGGGGCATCATGCCTACCCGTATCGTCCCCACCCGCAACTAAGCGACCCACGAGAGAGTATTTACCTAATATGATCTCTTAATCGCCGCACCGCGGTACCCATGGGAATGGAAAGGAATGGGACGGCTTATTCTTAGCTGGAAACTACAGATATAAAGCGGAGTGGCTCATAGATTACACCAACTAGATAAAAGTAACTAGCTCATTTACTGTAACGGGCGGACGTGGTTGGCTTTGTGGTTTTAATTTCAGCTTACATTGAAATCTAAATGCAAAATTATTTTCGTGGAAAAATCTAGTGCTTTAGAACAGTTTCGGCGTCATTTCATGAGGAGAGGGTAAAGTTACCTGTAATACCCCCTCCCGCAGAAATACCGCTTTTTATCATCATCATCTACAACCTAACTTCGCCCACTGCTGGGCTATGCTTCTTTGGTCGTGTCACAGAAACGTGGGGATTGCTCCATGGTTTCTGTACCATCCTCATCCAGGTTCTACCTTTATTTTAATGGGAAATCATGAAAGAACTTCAAGGAGGAAGCGGGACGGAGTATCTAACTATTACTGACTAAAATCCACCGTGTTCTTTTAGTTACCATTTATACTCTTTCAAACTAAAATCTGCAGCCCTGGCCCCATTAATTTTGCTAACATTTCACGCGTTGCCATATATCCTGCCCAACCCCATTTGAGTTCTATACTACTTTTAACTAAAACTATAAGCGACCTATCCCAGCTTCGCAAATCTTTGAGATACTCAATTTTTCCTCTACTATAATTTACACACACATTCTAATGAATCATTGTCTATTGGTGAAAATTACTGAAAAATTCGTTCTGTACTTTTTAAGTTTATCGCGAACGGACAGATAGACAGACGCAATGGTGGACTTTGTTTTGTTATAATATGTACGGCCGCATAGTTATTCTTAACAATACATAAACTGTGACGGCTAATCAACCAACCGAGTGAGTGCGATAGGTTCGCGGACTAAAAATAAAAAATCTTGTAAGTTTTTTCAAGAATTATCTGGAGTACCTGAAGTCCCAGAATAAGATGTGTGAATGAGTAAAGATCACACTGGCCAGTATTAATTAGAGCAAAAGAATCATCATCATTTCAGCCGAAAGACGTTCACTGTTGGACATAGGCCTCCCCCAAATGTCGCCATAATGACCGGTCCTGTGCGTCTCGCATCCATTCAATTCCCGCGACTCTCACCAGGTCATCGGTCCTGTGGGACGCCTTCCAACGCTGCGTCTCTCCGGTACGTAGTCACCACTCCAGAACTCTTCGTCCCCATCGACCATCTGTTCTGCGAGTAATATGCTCTGCCAACGGCCACTTAAGTTAGGCGACTCTTTGGGCTATGTCTGTAAGCTTGATTCTCCTGGGGATATCTTCATTTCTGACGCGATCATGCAAGGAAACTCCGAGCATAGCCCTTTCCATTGCCCTTTGAGTGACTTTAAGCCTTCTGATGAGGATCATTGTTAGCGATCACGTTTCGGAGCCATATGGCAACACGCACTGGTCATAGACTTTCGTCTTGAGACACTGTGGTATATTAGACGAGAAGACACCGCGCAGCTTCCCGAACGCTGCCCAACCGAGTTGGATTCGACGATTGACCTCTTTCTCGAAATTAGACCTGATAGAATGTTAATGTATATTTGGACATGGTGAATCAAAATATTATAAAAATCATAAAATGATGACTACAATTATTTTTCTAGCACGTCTATAAATCTCGGTGCAATTTTCAAAATTAGTGAGGCCTAACTAAAGTCCATTTTTTAAGTAAATAAAATTATCTATTCCACGATAGGCTCATTTATTTGTCAAGTCTTGGGACTTTGATGTAATTTCATTTTATTATTGGCCTATTGGTCTAGTGGTTAGTGGATCTGACTGCTATGCCAGAAGTCGTGGGTTCGATTCCCACCCAGGACAAATGTTTGTGTGATGAGCACGATCATTTGTTCTGTGTCTGGGTGTAATTTATGTATAATATGTATGTATTTAGAAATATATAAGTATATTTATCAGTTGTCTAGTACTCATAACACAAGCTCTGCTTAGCTTGGGACTAGATGGCGTTGTGTGATAGTTGTGGAATATTATATTATTATTATTACTTTGTAAATTGGAATTTACAAAACCACTTGTAGCTAATCGAAAATTAAGTGGCAAATGTCTATTACAAATGAAGTAACATCCTCACATTACAGAGTCATATGTACGTTTACATATAGCATAGTTTACAGAGTCTTCGTACAGCAACGCCCTAAAGGTCTTCATGTAAACATATTTACGTTATTACACTTTGCTTACCTATGACCCACAATGCCGTGAGATATAATGGGAGAGGCAGAAATGATATAAACTGAGATTTTATGCGCGTAGGGCTGTTTCAAATGTGCAGTTTTGGTTCCGTATGTTGGTTTAGCTCGAGCGAGAATTATGGCGAGTTACTTTTTACCAACAAAGTAATTCACGCGAGTAAAAATGAAACATACAGCTAAGAACCGAAACTCCTTGCCAAAGTCTGTGATTCCTGTTAGCTACAACCTGGTAATCTTTAAGTCAAGGTTGCTTTTAGGCAAGCGTGCTACCTCGTCGACCAAATCATCGCTTTCCATCAGGCGAGATAGTGGTCAAACGCGAGCCTATCAAAAGTAAAAAGAAATAAACATTAACATGGTGTCAAGATCATCTTTACCAAATATCATCAGTCTTTTTTGAGGCGGGAAATCATCAAATGACTTCTCCCCATCTAGGAAGAGTGAGAGGAAATGTCAGACTTTTTTCAAAGTGTAACTGTAGAAACGTGAGCGAGTTTTCACTTACGTTTTTTCAGTTACATTTTGAGGTAAAAGGCGGTGACACTTTTGAACAATCTAGCAGTCAAATTAAGTATTTTGAATAAATAATAGTATCCAACCGAAATATAATTGTATGTATTTTTAAATTTTTGATTAAGTATCCCACTTCACTGACTTAAAACTTTTTAAATGAATCATATATCAAAATTTTAACTTATAAACTATATCATCCTTTCGAGCACTAACGGTAATTTAGAATGAAAAACGACACAAATAGATACTATATCCACATCTAATCCCAGTAAACAATGAGATATTGATACCGCGCGGTAACCCTACAATACCTATAGGTACGTAGTTACTGTGGAAACGGCGTCAGTAATTGAGTTTTCGAGCTCACGCCGTTATATTTGCCCGACGTACCTAAGCATGCCTGTAACTTGCCTGTAACTCTGACGTATCCCGATTACCCATAACAGTATGGTTAAGGGTTTATCAAGAATCTCGGAAATTACACTCAGCTTGTTTTTTACTGCCGTCTGTCTGGATTTGATTAAGTTACATCTGTGGTTGCAGATTGGATTTATTCGAGCCTACGGAAAGGATTCGTGATTGCTTTTCCATATGATGACATACTTATTTTGGAAACCTGTGTAAATAAAGTAAAATTATTAAATATTTCTAGTTAACATTAAAGTATCGTCATTGTTTATAATAATAATATATGTCTATTGAATGATTTTATTTACATGAATATTTATAAATTAGGGCCTTAAACTTAAGGTATAAAATTTAATTCTACTTGAACTAGATATAAAAACTGCGCTGCTGGGCTTAATTAGTCCTGTTGATATCTAGAACAGAGAGTTACACCCAAACAAAAGGCAATGAATGAAATCAAAGTTCTTGCTTTAGATAATTAGCTGTCCCATTTCCATAATGGATAACTCAAATGAATATTCACATATAATAATGACAAAATCCTGTATATCCAATAATGAATGATCATATAATTGGGTGGCAGGAAAAGGTCGCGAATGATCAAACGTTGGCGAAGTTCGAAATTAATCACATCATAATACACATAACATGATATTGACGAAAAAAGGGCGAAAGTTATACGTTTCATCAGGCGTAACATTAAAACAAATGGACTGGTGGGTACTCTTCCATTCGTATGTTTGAATTATTCATGTTCACAATCTATAAAGCAGACAACAGAGAGCATTTTACAAAACAAACAAATTTTATTGATCTCTCAGGCGCCGTTTGTGCCTCCACAATAAAATATTTACATTTACTCAGCAACACCTGGGCTATCTAGGCGCCGCCCACCACAGGCATTAGAATAATGAAACGTTTGCCACCACCTAACTCTCTTCTATTGAATAAAACATTTTTAAAGTGGAAGGTACATAGTTCGGCTTTGTTTACATTTCCTTTTTGAAAAATAAACGTGTTCTGAAATGATTTTCAAGCAAATTTATTCGTTGCCTCAAGCGGTTTAAGTCAACTTCCTCTAGTTGCATTTATTTTACGTGGTTTGGACAAAAGTGGGGCTCTGACCCAATTTCATTTGAACAGAGTTACTTGTACTTACCTTCCTGGGCATACCTCCCTGCGACCTTTTTTTTAAAAAAAAACTGCTCGAAGAATTCTGCCCCAAATGAAGTGGGATTGTGACACTAGAAAAAAAATACTTATTTTCATTCTGGAAATTTAATTAAAGCTTCCGGTAATATCTAATAACTGCATAGATAATTTAAGCAATTGCAAATGATGTAGCGGCGGCGGACAGAATGACGGTAACCAAAAATATAAGTCCTTGAGAAGAAGTCATTACTAGAAAGAGCTTGATCGCATTTTCTATTTTCTATTTTCTCAATGTGTATTTTGTACATAAGGAAAACAAAAACAGGAATACTCGATCGCCCATTTGTTATTTCAAAATGGTTTCAATTTATCCACGACGTTTACAAGCGCGCTGAAAACTAATAGTTTTATAATATTTCTTTTCACCATTACAACAACAGGGAACTCGTTTATTTTATTGTATACTAACTTGATGCTTACCACTTTTCATGAAACTTGATCATTATTGTTGTGGCGGAACAAAACATCACTTTAATTCATTGAGGATTAATTGGTCTGCTCGTTTTATGGTTGACCATTTTATTATAATCGTTTATAATTAAATTATGTGAATTTAAAAGACTTTTCATTATGATGTTGAATAAAACAGTAAAATGTTGTTCTTATTAAAATATGCTAATCACCGTAATAGATTGTGTGCTATAGTCTCTGCTTTTATGTCAAACAAAAGTTAGTAGTTTTATATATAATACTAGCTTCACGGGAAAGAAGCTTTTTCAACAAAAACTTTGGACTCTCGTTTCATCCCCTTAAGGGTTGAATTTTGAGAAATCCCTTCTTTTTCTTTGTATGCATCATTAAAGGCACCCCTTTGCAAAATTTCAGCGTTTTAGATCTAAAGATTTGATCTGGGCTTTTGTTATTGCCTTGTACTTAAAGGAACAGTTTTATCAATCAAAAAATATTTGCGATAACCCTATACAAAAATATTTCAAAAACACATGAATGCATGAAACTGGATGACTCATTGGTTAAATAAAAGAGAAATGTCACCTACCTGTTTCGAAATACGAAAATACACAACTTTCGTCAGACATGTTTTGCAGAGCTTCCGTTATGCATGGTAACCGACTAACGAAGACACCAAAAGTCCGTTCAGTTTTACGTGCAAGTTTTAACAACACTGTGACTTTTTCATGGTTTTTTCGTGAATTTCTGTCAGGATGGAAACCTAGTTTGGGATTCTCTTTTTTACATTTTATGTGATTTTCTTCTTGTCGCAAACATGCGTGTTCGAGGATTTAAAACATTTCTGTTCAATGGTTATTTATTTTAGCTTGACGGGGAAACATTGTTTGTTGCTTTTTGGGTTTCTGTTCCTGAAACAAACAAGGTTATTTTACTTAATGTGTATTTATTTATCTGTTTTCTCTTTATTTTTATCGATGTCACCGAATTAAAATATTAGGGTCCTAATTCATACCGAGTCGGCGAATCAAAGAGATGTCAGTAGAACTGAAGGGGCCCAGAAGACCCGTTGCTTGCTGATGATGAATATTCGAAAGAGTTACCTTAACTCTGGAACGCAAAATGCAACTAAAGGAACACAGGTGGATTGTGGTTAGTAAAAATCTGACACGTCTTCTCGCTTCACCCAGAGCAGGAAAAGTATTTAATCATTTCCCACCTAATTAACCTAATTCATAGGCTGCAGGATTGTTTATAAGAGTGACCTTATCCCTGGAACGCAAAAGGCTAACTTTTATTGCCTAAACCCAAACCATGTTCCTTTAGTAGCTCTCTCGCTTCATCTAGAGCGAGTGTGTCAATACGAACGTATATTGGTTTTCGTGAGGTTACCGACCAATGTGGTTTCTAATGACAGGCATTGTTACACGAACTCTATACAACTTCGAGGTTCACCCACCCTAAGTTAAGGCACAAATAGCGCAAACGAGCCTAGCCTTCGCCGACCACAACCATAACAAACAGCTGTTACACGCGTTTTTGTCAGGCACCGGAATCTCGAATATGATATGCAAATGACGCAAATGAAAAACAAAATTGAACACACAAAATATCGCACTGTATAATACAAACTCGTACAAAATGCGGACGAATGCCGACGCAGTCTGTACAATAGAAGATATTTAACGCAGTATTGGCATCTGCCGTATACATATTTCCGTCGGTTTGTTATTAAAGGTGTCAATAAAACCCGCCTGTATGAGTATCGAGGGGCAATAAATTCTTTTTCAGCAACGGGGAACTAAGAGTTCGGATTATTTCGCACCATTTACTCTTTTCACCTACCGTCTTCATAATGCTGCCTCGATAAAAAGGATTTTTTTCAGCAAAATTGAAGTTTGCAGCTATCCCTTAATCGGGCTTAATCGAATTCTGGCTGTTTTCGTGAAATAAATGGTCGGAAAGTTTTTTCGAAACCCGCTGAATTTTATTGGAAGTTAATTAGCCATTGTTAAATAAGATTTTTCCAATACACAAAGTTTGGGTAGGAACAGCTACTGGCGTTATTATTTTCGGTTCATTTTATGATTTAAAATCATAGGTAGATGCTACGGCAAAACTAATATTGGAAATACATTTTATTATACTGTCACACATTTTCTGATATTTTTATGATAATAAAGTGGTTGTTTATTAAGAATTATTGATAAAAAAACACTTAACTAATTAAAACTATATATACGCTTAAGACAAAACTACTAGCTTAAATATGGCGTCATAACATTCCTCCGCATCGCTGTCGACTGGAAGTGTGCCCAAAAGGCTGGCGGCATTGCCACGTTGTATGGCAATGCTTAATCTCTGACCGAGGTAAAAGCCAGCCCTTGGGTCACGCGAAGTGTCAATTAAGCGTCTGGATAGTTCTTTGAAAAGCTTATGAGCACTCGGACCCTACGGCCCAAGAGTTTCAACCCCAAACGGCTCAAAAATATAACTTCCGACGAGGTTGTTATATTTCCGCCGCTTGAGGTTCTCTGCAGCTGCAGCGGCAAATACACAAAACACAAAGAAACCGTCCGTCCGAACCATCATCGGATCACTAAACGTACAGCGTTGCGCCATGGGTGCATGGTAGACATTCCACCCATACGTACAAAGCGTTTTGGGAACACATTCATTATGCGTACAGCTAAGGAGTGGAACTCCCTGCCGGAGTCTGTGTTTTCTGATAGTTACAACCTAGGGGTCTTTAAGTCAAGAGTGAATAGGCTACTTCTAGGCAAGCGTGTTCCATCGTCGCCCACATTATCGCTTACCATCAGGTGAGATAGTGGTCAAACGCGAGCCTACTAATAATAATAATATTAAAAAAAAACAGTAAATACCTAATTTCGAAAAAAGAATAACTTATCTTTGTTTAATTACCTATGTATTGTAAACAATTTTGTTTTTTCGTTGTGTGTGTTGTATAAATGTTGTTAGTGTTACATAGTTTATCCGTCCGTACGGACGGAAAGGTCCAAAATAAACGCTTATTACTATAAATATACACACAATATGTTACCTTTATAATTAGCGTGAATAGCTACTATCAGCGCGTAATACTAGAATATTATCTCAAGGGAACATAATGGCGAGATAAAAAATATCCTATTTACTTTTTCAGGATTATGTTCTACCCGTGTACCAAGTTTCATCGAAATCCGTTCAGCCATTCGAGCGTGAAGAAGTGACAAACATACAAATTTTCAGCTTTATAATATTAGTGAGATAATAGAAAGAAGACCATTAACACGCTGGGAAGATGAAGTTAAAAAAACCGCCGGTCCTAACTGGAAACTAAACGCAAAAAACAGAAACAATTGAGCATCTTTGGAGGAGGCCTTCACCCAATATGGGGTTCCTGTAGATAATCATAGAAATACAGTGATATATTTAATTAAGTGTATTGAATTAACGGTTAATGGTAGAAAATTAATTAAGCAATTTAAACAATGTAATATCTAGTCATTTAAAAGGAAATAAAAGGCTTTTATTTTATTTATTTAACAAAATGAAACCACTTATATAAAATATGTACGTTGTCAATTAGATTCTAAGGCTTTCCATAAAACACAATGTTGTACCTACATGGAGAAACCAGCAATAATTGAATGGGAACTTTATGAATCCATAGCCAAATGACGAGTTCGATACTGTTAGTATTCACGGTCCAATCAAGCCGAGGCAGTAGTATCGTCGGCAAATTGGAAGCTAACTATCGCTGGAGAAACGAAACCTCCAATTTTTTGGTCTAGACAACTAAGCAGTGTTTTTTTCTGTGTAATATACTACTGCTTATTGGGAGAATTCTTTAAAATAAAGTCCAGAAATAGTGAGCACGATGAAACATCAAGATACATTTTTGGTCTAGACTAGTATGTAGTACCTAGTACCCCTTTCTGTGTAATATACTACTGTTTACTAGGAGATTTCCAAGAAATATAATCCGGGAACGATGAAGCGTCTAAATAATTATATAACAAACATAAATAAATAAAACCTAACATTAATAAATCTGTTACTCATAATATTTACCGAACTAATAATTATCAAGCTCCAATTCAGTCTATGCCTTTGTAATATATATCATATATATATATATATATATCATATCATATATAAGATCTGTACGACTTGATTTTTTCCCGTGGCCTCGCTCACTTTGCCTGTCTCATAGGAACCGCGAAATTTTCCCGGATAAAAAAGTTGCATTATGACATTAAAATACCATTTGGTCTAGGCAATAAAATATCATCAATGAAAGAAGCATTCAATATTTATCTCATATATATCTCATAATATAAAAATATCTCTCAGCATTAGATATTTACCTCTTTCACTAATAGTATACTACTATTTACTTAGATACTTCCTAAAAATTAAGTAAGGATGTAGTCAATATCTCCTCGGGCGCCCCGGGGTATAATTATTACGTAATTGCGCGTTTTTCCGTAAAATACCAAAAATAATCTGGATTTTCTAGGAAAGACAACGATATAGAAACAAAAATTTTGGGCTAAAATAATCGTACAAACGTGTGTACAAAATGACAATTAAGCGTTTTTCAAGGTCATTCAAGTTGTACAGACGTATCGGTAATCGGCGCTCGAGGGGATATTGTGAAGATGATTATTAAATCGTTAAATAAAAAAAACTATTACTACAAACAATTATCGAACTAATATAGTAAACAGACGACTAGCTTTTTCCGGAGCTTCGCTTCCATGAAACCCACAGAAATGAAAAGTACGATACACAAAAAAGAATAAATCTTGTAAAAATTATATGATTATGAGACGGCAAGCTGGGCAGTTTTCTTTTTGATTATTAGTAGAACCTCGAGATAGACCATCACGATAACAAAATATGAGATCACCAAATTGTTCGTAAACCTCGTAAAAGTGAACAGCGCTAATTACGTGAACATTTAGAAAAAACTAAGCGCTAAGAGCCTTTACAACGCTCTTTTCTTTTCTGGATAAACCTTCTTCTCCTTCCTATTTGACTTCTCAAATTCAATTTCTTTGCTCTGGTTATTTTAAAAATCTCCGATTTACCAATAATCGTCTACTACGATGTCCCACACATCGCTCTGGGTTTATCCAGTAATTCTTCTTTGTCCAGGCGATCTTCCTTTGGAATGCGCTCCCTCTGAACATCAGAGTGGCTTCCAGTCGATTCACTTTTAAGGTGAAGGCACGTGAATACATTCGCAGGAAGTTGGTGTAATCATCACAGCGTATATTTGTTGGATTCGTTTTTCATAATGACATTGTTAATTTGTGTGTATGTATCTATGTATATATGTATTTTATTTCTAATCTAGTTTATCATTTTGTTGCACCTACCATGTTATATTTCTGCACTACCCTAAGGTCGACTGGTAGAAAATGCCTAAGGCATTAAGTCCATCTTTGTACAGTGTTTCTTACTAGTGCATAAAGTTTTAATAAATAAATATAAAGTTTTTTATGGAGAAACCTATTTTACGCGGGCATAGTCGAAGTTAGTGTACCTGTAAGTTCCCAGTCCCAATAATGATAACGATTCTAATAAATAAATACAAGGACAATAATGCAAATAGTCGATTAAGCTAGAATTGTTATGAAACAATGCTAGCTAAAGCAGGGTAATGACGCAGTTCACTATTCACGTTTCACGGAGCGATTGATAGGCGGTGGAACGGAATTCGTAATGTCTATTCAATCAATCAACTCATCCTGAAGCTTTCCGGTGCTACATAGAAACAGGGCTTTCTCGAATGTGACGATGTATCCAATTAGGTCTATGCAGGTTTTTGGGTACTGGCAATATTCCTACAATAGGTTATTCTCGTCTCCACAGTGTCTCAAGACGAAAGTCTATAACAGGTACGTGTTGCCAGTGATGACATACCTATGGCTCTGAAACCTGGGCTTCAATAGAAGGCAAATAGAAAGGTCTATGCTTGGAGTTTCCTTGCATAATCGCGTAAAGAAGGATTCTGGAGCGGCGACCGCGGACCTTAAGACGCTGAAGGACTGAAGACCTGATGAGGGTCGCGGGAAAGCGATGGACGCGAGATCGTTCGTTGTGGCGACACTTGGAGGAGGCATCTGTCCAACAGTGGACATTTTTCGGCTCCATGTTAATGAGGTTATTTGACTCATATTTCTTTTAGTTAGGTACAGTCTAAAATAAAAAAAATATTTCAAAACCATTCATAATTAATTACCTAAAGAAATCTTTTTCGGTGAAAGGGGAAAAAGGATGCATAAACTGTATGTGACGTCATTGCCATTAAGTTAATTGTGTACAAACGAGACATCCAGATCTTCCCACTATGCCCCACTCTTCATTCCTTATCCTTATTAATTTTACACTTTCACACAGGCGAAGCTAGTTTGGTCTAAACATAAACAATAGTAGCACTCAATGCACGTGCCTATATAATGTATTGTGAGCAATATTGTCACGCTAAAAACTATTTTACTACTCATACCCACATAGTAAACGCTGGCTAAAACAGCTTAACCAATTCAGGGTTCTATCGAAGTGTTAACTTCTAAAATAATTGAAATAAATAAATGCTTTTTACATGCGTCGGTTACCAACTATTCCGCGTAAAGCCCATGTTAGCACCAGTACATAAAATATCATTCAGTTGCTAAAACTCACTAGAATACAGAGAAAATAAAATTGAATTCGTTTAAAAGTTCGTGTGGTTGACCTAACATCAAACGGTTTTTTTTTTGCAAACGTAGAATTCTTCTTTCATATTTATGTACCACGGCATGTGTTTAGCATAATAGAAATAATATAATTAAAGTACAACTTTTCTGAGAGCTGCGACAATGTTCGAAAGAGTTCTTTAAATAGGTTGGTGACCACGTACGATAAGGTCTGTTGTAACAACGGTGATATTCAAAGTCAAAGTCAATTTTTTTTTATTTCACATAGGCCTACATGGGCACTTATAAAACGTCAGAAGCTAGTGCACGGTTCACGGCAAATTGGTCGTTTCCTATGGAGAAGAACCGGCAAGAAACTCAATGGTTATTGATATCTTCTTCGACTCTTTGGCTCAGTCCAAGTCGAAAATCAACCTGATTGATCCGTAGTTTTGTCCACCCTGATTTTGAATGACATTATTTTATTCTATTTGATATTTAAATAGACGAATAAAGATATGTATGTTTACATTGATCATAATTTTATTCCCTTTATAATGTATTTTTTTTAACTTGTTTTTATTCGTTGTTTTGTCTTTTCTAATATTATTTTTTTATATTGATATTTGGTTGATTGTAATTTTTAGTGTAATCGATTCAGATCTTTTAATTTAATTTATATATGTTACGGCTAATAGCCGAAGTGCGGTTCCACCTACTTTTAGCCGGCTACAACTAGGTGTACCCGGCCACGTGCGTTTAAACTTAGGTGTATCCTTCTTATCTTCGGTTAGACCTAGGTTTAGCCTTCATCATAGTAGCTGGAACTAGGTGCAACCATACACCGGTGGTTAAACTTAGGTGTATCCTATTTATCATCGGCTGTGCAGATAAGCATTTTGGTTTTGTTTTAAGATTTTGATTTTGCGTTTCCCAATTGATTCGATTTCGTATCACCGCCGTAGACTAAACATCTTACACCAGACAAGCCACGTCTGTCCGAAACATGAGTTATAATTGTGTTGAATATAGTATGTACTAAAATGAAATTGGGAATTAAAATTAATGTAGATAGATAGATAGATATATTCTTTATTGTACACCAAAAATACAAATTACATTAGGAACTTAAAATAATAGGTTGTCACAATGGGTACTATTATCGCTAAAAGCGATTTTTACAGACAACCTTTGGATGGATTTGACAGAGCAGGAGAAAAAAGATACGCAGGTAGTTCGTGGTGTACTATTTACAAATATACAATACATAAACCAATAAATTGCATATAATACAAACAATATATTATATTGTGAAAGCAATTATGAAAGCAAAGAAATGATCTACTTAATGACGACGTTCAAGAGGAAAGGTAGTGATCCTTAACCATATTTTTAAAAATTGTGAGTGTTTGAGCTTGCCTTACTGAAACAGGCAAAGCATCCACAGCCGCACCACCAGAACTGCAAACGACTTGTCATAAAAATTGGTGGAATGGCTTGGCATCTCTAGCCACAAGTTTTCCGATTACCTAAGATATCCAGTATGTGTGTCATGAAGGAACTTGAAACGTTCTTTAAGATAAGCAAGGGTTTTAGGATTGAACAGAACACTGTAGAGCAGAGACAAGATGTGTACGTTCCGGCGAAGACGTATTGGAAGCCACTTGAGTTTCGTACGAAAATCGGATATGTGATCATACTTATTTTAATGTATCTTAATGTCGTGTATTTTAATGTAGAGTTCCTCTGTGGTAAAAACTAAATAAACGCTACAGTGTGCAGGTAAAGCCGCCCGTGTTTTGTGTAACTCTAAATGTCATTCAAGTTTATTTTTTTCAAATATGTAATAAATATTTTTGCAACATATTATCTTATCACATGAAGAGTTTGTTGATTGTTTTTTTTTTATAATTAATAATGAGTCAAAAAGTGGTCTTATTCGAGGTTTTAACATAAAAATATAAGAGAAGAGTACAAAGACTCGTTGATTTTTCCATAGTTAAGAAGTAAAAATTAATTTTTAGTGTTCCGTACTTCAAAAAGAAAAATTATAGGATCACTTTTTTTCCGTCTGTCTGTCAAGACCCTTTACCTCGAGAACGCGTGGAGGTATCAAATTTAAATTGAAACCATGTAGGTACTTAAGTCTGCGGTCCCTAATTGAAGCAGTGAAAAATCAAACATTTAAGTTAACGAAAAAAAAGATACGGCTGTTTATATTGCCAAAAACGTATATTTCGACACTCTCAAGGGAACCAAAATTCATAGGGTTCTTCCCGTTGACCTAGAACCCTGAAATTTGGCATGAAGCAAACTTTTTTCTATTCGGAAAAATCTTCGAGACTCGATTCTGGAATTGAACTATTTACATAAGTTAGTTTGTACGAAACCCTCAATGCGCCAGTCCGACGTGTTTCTTATGTTTGAATTTCTCGTCTTTGAGCATAAGACGTCTTGTTCTTTTACTTCTAAGAGAAGATTTATGATATATTGAGTTTTACTAATTACTTACATTATATCATTCAACTTGTAAACTGTCACTTCAGTATCCTTGTCTTTTATTTTTCAATATAATCGGATCAATTGAAAAATGCAAGATCAAAATCTCATAAAAAAACCAAAATACTTAGCTGCACTGAACACCTTTGTCCTAGCCGATGATAAATAGGATACACCTAAGTTTAACCGCACGTGGCCGGCAGGACCTAGTTGTAGCCAGCTAAAACTAGGTGTAGCCGCACTACAGCTATTAGCCGTAACATTATATAATATATGATTTTGTTATTTCAATCATCCACTGTGAATGATGTACATGCCTTTATTTCATTTGTTTACACGGTACTGTGGCGACCATGGAGGTCACAATAATATTACTAACTTGCAAACTGGCAAGATATAACAATATGGTTAGGGGGGGATGTCAATAAAAATCTAGACGTTTTATTTTCAGTGGGAAAATCATCTTATTACATCCACCGCCCTTGGGCGGATCGGGAGATAGTGTCAGACATTTACTGACTAAAAACCCATTCCTGTTCCTTCATTGCCTTTCGTACCAGGGCCGAATCTTCCTTTCAGAATCAGATCCTTGGCCCCAGTAGGCTTCAACCCTGCTGGGTTGAAGCCTACTGGGGCCAACAGCTGCTGAAATCTCCATGAGGAAAAATCTAGACGTAATTTTAAATATAAAAATGTATTATAAAGTGATTCATACAATAATTTTAAATATAAAATGTATTATAAAGTGATTCATACAATATAATAGCAGTAAATTGAACCAGAAGTTCTTCATTTGCGTCTCCCCTATCACTGTACCATACTCTGAACACTCAATCTAGAATCTTATTTTGTGAACCAATTGTTGGTGTGCCAAACAAAATAAAAAATAAAATAAAAGAGTTACCGTGGCTCTGGAACGCAAAGAGCAACTGAATCGAGTGATGTAGCCACATCTATGAGGCCACATACGAAGTATAAATGAATATTCTACATCGCGGTATTCTAATACCTAAAACTGTAGTTTCCTGCATCGCTAGAACATATACAACTATTAGGTAGTTGCCCAAACCAGACACAACATCCGTCTGGTTGGAGGATCCTTTCTTTTTAACGGAGATTTGCGGGACTTTACGCCCTTTTTCGCATAGCTCTAAAGAATTAAAAACCTTGCAGACAGCGAGCAATGGTTCGCTCGCCGTCCGACCGTCCAGTAATCGTCCGGACCGATTCCAAGTCGTCGACGGCGCACATTGTTCCACGCGCGCCTCAAAGAGATGTCAGCAAACCGACCGTAGGGACCCAGCAGGGTCGAAGCCTACTGGGGTCACGGGTAGTGCGAAAGTGAAACCCGGGCCCCTGGAACGAAGGCAAAGAAGGAACAGAAGTGGGTTTTTAGACAGTAAAAGTTTGTCACACCCTCTCGCTTCACCCAAGAGTTTGACTGGTCTGTTAGTCTAGTGGTTAGTGGCCCTGACTGCTATTCCAGAGGTCGTGGGTTCGATTCCCACTCAGGACAAATGTTTGTGTGATGAGCACGATCATTTGTTCGTGTCTGGGTGTAATTTATATATATATATATGTATTTAGACATATATAAGTATTTTTATCAGTTGTCTAGTACCCATAACACAAGCTCTGCTTAGCTTGGGACTAGACGGTTTTGTGTGATAGTTTTGGAATATTATTATTTATTTATTAAGAGGGAGAGGTCATTGAATGTTCGTACCTAAAAAAAGCATGTTCTCCTACGTACATTACGAGCAGTGTTAGCTCATAATAAACAGTAGGTAATGGATTAATCGCCGTCTAAATGAAAGAACAACAAACCATTTCATCAATGTAATTGTTTGAGCAAAGAAAAACCATTTCCAGCACTAATATTGCTTTTAATTTGAGGTCATCGAAAGAAGTGCCGGAAGTAACGATCATAATTCTAAACATACGTCCGACAATCTAGGGCCGTCCGTTCCGCTACTAAAATTGCTGAGTGGCTTATCTAGACTATTGGTAGATATTAGTTGTTCAAAAAATTTCTTACAATAGAATAGAATAAAATAATATGATCAGTAAAAAAAGAATAGTAAAAAAAGAAAAGAATTAAAGAAAGAAAGATGTAAAAAAAGAAATAAAAGAAAAGAGATTTTTTCTTTCTTTTTTTTCTTTACTTTAAAATCTCAGTTATTTTCGGTGTCTATTTAAAATATAAAGGACGACTATTAACCTTGCATACGAATAGGTATTTCTACGTGTCATTTGCCAATACTTTTCAGTCAGGGGACCTCAACAAAGCGGCATATCTCCGAGATACTAGTGCCATCCCTTTAACAGTTCAGTGTAGGTCGTCAAATGGATCGTGTTAAGATCTCGTGGTAGGGCCTTTGTTCATACATGTCAATCTACATATCATCATCATTTCAGCTGAAAGACGTCCACTGTTGGACATAGGTCTCCCCCAAGCGTCGCCACACCACCACGCCTATCCTGTGTGTCTCACATCCACCGCATTCCCGCGACTCTCACCAGGTCGTCGGTCCACCTTGTGGGAAGCCTTCCAACGCTGCGTTTTTCGGAGTGCGGTCACCACTTTAGAACCTTTCGGCCCCATTGACCATCCGTTATACGAGCAATGTGCGCTGCCCACTGCCACTTTAATTTGGCGATTCTTCGGGCTATCAATCTATAAATGTATCTTATACTTAATTTATGTGAAAAGGAAAGATTTTTATGTTAGCATTTTTGTTTGTATTGAATAAAACTCAAAAACTACAGGACGAATTTTTAAAATTCTTTTACCTATTTACCAATTTTATCACTTATTGACATGCAAGTGAAGCCATCGGCTGAAGCAAGTCTTTAGTAAAATTAACTTCTGCCAGCGGATTCACCCGCGTGGATTTAGACAATATCTATAATACATATGTAGGTATGTATTTAGAAATATAATAATAATAATAATAATTCTTTATTTTCAGATAACTAAGATCCATATATACACCACTAATTTTTAATTATTACAAATATTTAAAGGGTTTATTAGAAAAGGTCTTGTTTTATTTATGTAAAGTCTCAATAAACAATATTCATAATCAACAAAGTTATTAGCGTTTGTTTATATCCCAAAGTGTCAATCAATTTATGGAAATATTATTATAAGACGATCAAAATGAAAAAACAAAGGCTAATTGATCTAAAAAATTTTTTCCCAATATTGTGTTATATACATATTCGGAATCAGCAAATTTTTCCCCGTCATTTGAGTCAAGTTACAATTTTTTTTGAAAACATGTCGCTTAGATCAATTAGCCTTTCAACCGTCGATATGAATTTACCGATTATGACGAATTTTCGTGGACAATTTTGGGATTTCGTTTTTTTTTTTACTGTTGACTACAAAAATATGATCAGTAACGGGTACGGATAGAGTCCCATTTTTTGTACTAATTAACAATATTAGTACAAATATATGTGAATTCCACATGCGCTTTGAGCTTTTTGTTCAGCCGACTCCTCGGTGTCCCCGCTAATTTGCCGATCATATCAGTAACAGTAACTTAAAATGACCTGCTAAAAACTGTATCTAACATTAGGATGTTTCTAAGAAGTTTTGAGCAACCAACCCTTAGTTAATGTGCTAATAATGTGAGTAAATAGTGATGCTGGCGTGAAGGTGGCAACGCCCGTCGCCGGCAGTGTACCTGCGGCTTCGGGACCGCTCCCAAATCTGTTGCTGCCAGTAATTGCGTAACTTTGTTACACCGCAACCAACTTACCGTACCTACATATGTGACGGTGTTTCTAACCTGTTTGAATATTACTATTGAAATATGGACATTTTTAATTGATATGGGTAATAGATGGAAAACAGCAAGCGCCAATGCCTGCTGGTTTTTTTTTGTGGTCAGACGCACCTATCTATCTTTCGGTTAGCTTTTCAAATGTCTTTCTGATTATAGTATATAATTGGTAGAAGTTGCCTATGCATGTATGTATACGATATTTTTTTTTTGCAGATTTTTGTCATTTCTAGTACGTGGTTTAAATGTCTTTTAATTCCCACATAAAATAGGATCAATAGGCATATTTTTTTATTTTTTATTATAGTATTTTTTTACTGATTGTGATTTGTTTTCATAATCTGTGAATTCAGTTCAGAATATCTTAAACAGTTATGGATAGTTTCCCAAGAACACTTTCCTTTAACTATAACGATTAAGGTAACTACCCTTACTAACCCGTCTCAAAAATCCACCCTGTAGAGTCAATTAACTTTCAAAATATACTCAAATACATCGTCTATTTTTATTTTAAATACACAAACAACACAACAAGTGTGACACCTCTCGCTCCACCCAGAGTGGGTGAAAAAAGGTATTGATCAGATGGGTAGAAATGGATAGTTGAAATGATTTAGATTAATAAAATACTAACATAGTATTTTCATTAAAATATTCATGTAATGATTCGTAGCACTTTGCAGCAATTAGAACAAATATAATTATAATACTCACGAGAAATGCTGAGTGCATTTCAACTGGTCAAACTTCGAACGTGTTACAAACAAGCGTAATTTAAGTACACACTCAGCTTTCGGTATTAAATTAAGATTGTATTTGACTGAACTAAATATTAGATAAATACATCTGGACGGAAAAGAGTCAAACAGATTTTTTTTTCGACAAGTTGAACATTTTTAAATTCAAAGAAGTAAAAAAGTGTTTTTTTCGAAAACAAAACTGTCAAGACAAATTAGCACTACACCATCGAGATGTAAATTTTAGTACTAAAGTACGAGTATGTAAAATAATACTATTAATGCCTATCCCCATCTCATCCCTGATTTTCCAACAGTCATTTGTTGATTTTGATATGATAATGTAAACCGGTACGTCACGTTATTTCAATCAGACTCTCGAGCTACTGACCGCAACCAGTCTAACTAATGCGTATCGTGTTACCAATAAGTAACTGAATTATGGAGATCAGATGGGCAGTCTCAGTAAAATCCTGTTATGCAGCTGCGTCCGCTTAGACTGGAAGCCGATTCTAATGTATTTGGGAAAAGCCTGGATTGATTGATTTAGATTCAGTGTCGATCTTTCAATAGGCTTTATGCAACTACACATTTGATCTATATTTTGGTGTCAATCTAGATGGATTGAAAATTGAAGATAGCTTACCTTATAGGTGAGCCCTTAGATTGATTGATCAATGGATCCTTCACACTTTTTAGGGTTCCGTAGCTAAGTCGGTAAAAACGAAACCCTTATAAGATCATTTTCTTGTCCGTCTGTCTCTTCGTCTATCCTTCTGTCAATACCCTTTTCCTCAGGAACAGGTGGATGTATGTACCCATTTCATTATGGAGTTATGAGGCACAACATAGCAACAGAATTAATATCAAATACTCAGATCTGCTACCCCAAGCAGCAATGGATAAATAAAACTTCTAAGTCAACGCTATCTAGAGTTAAGCCGGCCTTGTAGGCTAGTAATTGCAGACCGCCTCGTCGCGCACCTAGCAGTGGTGGGATCCGGATCTGGCGGCCGGCCAGTTCGGCTTTCGCAGGAGGCGCTCCACGGTGGACGCCATTATGCGCCTGCGAGCTCTCACGACGGGGAATGCGGTATCCCAAGACAGGTGTCACTTGGCGGTGTCTTTGGACATCGCCAACGCCTTTAATTCCCTGTTTTGGAATAATATTAGGAGGGCTCTCCGGTATCACCGGACGCCCGACTACCTCTGTCGTGTGGTCGAGGCCTACCTGTCGGACAGGTACATAATCTACCCCGGTCACCAGGGAGAGTGGAAACGCCCGGGTGTCACCATTGTGTGGACCGCCCGGAGAACATAGCAGAGCACACGGTGGAGGTGTGCCCAGCCTGGGCAGAGCAACGCCGGGCCTTGGTAGCTTAAACCTAACTTCATTTCAAAGTCAAGGTCCGTTACCGTAGTGTTGCGACTTTTTACAAATAATCTTTAAAAATAAACGAATAATCGAACTTATTGAAAACGAACATTATTCAATGCAAGCGTCTTTTAGTATTTAATATTACTTTCATTAAGTTAGAATGGAACTGAAAAGCCCGAAAAATTATCTCTCTCATATAAAATTGTAACATTTGTCACCTAGTCACAAAAAGTGTTGTCACAAAATAGATAGGTACAGAAGTCAATCTCATGTATGTAGTTCACTTTTCATACCTACGCTCGGCGATCGCGCTAGGTCCGAGTTCGACCGGGTGAAATGGTCTGGGTGAAAATGCCTACGTAATCTGAATTGTAAAAATATTACATGGCCACAAAATCGACTTCTCTTTCTCGGCGCGGGATCTGTTCTGTGTTACGTTAAAACAAACCATTAAAATGCAATCAAATATATACTTACCTCTCTGAATATATATAATAACTGGTAGCCTAAAAAACGACAATTCACTGTTTAATGTTGAATTTAAACAACAGTCGACTGAACAGTTAAAAAAAGTTTTTTTTGTTGGTCCATTTTTCCACAAAAAGGTTCACAAACGCGTGTCTTAAACGGACAATGAAGTGCTATACTCGAGCTCACATTGAGCTGAATTGAGCCAAGATATCGTGTCAGTGAGCGTCGTCTATGTGTTGCTCAAGGCAAGCGCGTTTTGTATGTAGTTTGACTTCTGTACCTATCTAGTTTGTGGCGTTGTGTTGGGTTGTGGTACTGTTTCGTGTACTTAGATACACACAGTAGTATATACTAAGATTTACTAGTAAATCTAAAATATATACCAATACACAGGCCTTTACAGTAACTTAAAATATATTTTGTAAAACTGTAATCGATTGGTAAATCACAAATGGATAATAACAAAGAAATGAAACCAACCCGCGCTGAGCCCACGTCGTGGTTTATGGTCCGTTCACTTTCCTAGAGAAGAGGCCTAAGTCCCAGCACTGGGAGCATTATCAGGCTGATTATGCTAATTTACTATTCTCTAAATAAAAGAAAGCATCGAATGTAAGCAAATCTTGTTACGGTTAACACTTGAGCTAGAATACTATCTATCTAAATAAATTATTTCGGGTTATTGGAAGCTTAGTTCAGGTCGGGTAGATAATGGATTACCTCCAATAATCTGGGCAGAAACAAGACGATGTTAAGTGTAATATCGGGTAATATTCTGAAAGCGTGTCTATGGCCACTAGACATGCTAGATATGAATTAAGCCTGTTTGGATTGTTTTGATTAATTGTATAGCGATTTGATGTTATATAGTTGATTGTTTAGATATTGGTTTTTGCATTAAGAACCAAATGGAATTCCTTATAGAATCACATTGTCCATCTCTCAAAACCCTTTTTCTCAGGAACGCCTCCAAGGTATTAAGAGGACCCTTCCCGATCCGTCTATCGTTAACGTTTACATAGTTTAAAAACGTGTTGTTTTATCCAACGCAATCTAATGCAATGTTTGATAAAAAAAGAGATAGCCCCTGAACGCTCTGTTGGTATTCGGTAATTCCATTACTCACTCGAATATTTCACAGAACCTGTTCCAGGTAATACATGTTTTTTAAAACCAGAAAAACATGGCGTGATTCAGAATCTCAATTAAATTTGTAAGTTTTTTAAAGTTATATTATCTTTACTTGTTAAATTAGGGTTACTTTTTTATAGGTGGGAGATCGTCCAATGACTTCTTTCACTCTAAGGCGGAGCGAGATTGTGTGTCAGACTTTTACAGACTAAAACCCACTCATATATTCCTTATTTGCTTTCGTGCCAGAGCCCCGGGGTTCTCTTTCACACAAGCCATAGCCCTAGTTGGCTTCGACCCTGCTCGGCTTCTACGGTTTTGGTGACATCACATTGACATTTGAGGCGCGCGTGGAACAATACGCCGTTGACAACTCGAGCTTGGTCCAGACGGTTGAAGGACGACCACCTACGGTTTTAGACAGTTTCTGAGGAGTACTAGATTAGTTTTACACGAACTTATGTTTTGATTTCAATAGAAACCTAAATAATATCCACAAGATACCTGTGTTTCCAAAATATCTGAAGAAAGATGAGTAATAACATCATAACCACGTAAAAGTGGTTGCATGGAAATGTATCTCAGGTTGGACGCTCTTAAGTTAAAATTAATATCAAATAAGCATTCTCCTGCTTGGAGTAGTGAAAAAATAAACTTCTAAGTTAACGCAATCTAAGTTAAGACCGCGTATACTTCGTTTAGGCACATGACTATTTTGATACTCGCAAGGAAATCAATACCTACGGCTAATTCCCATTGACCTAGTATTTTGAAAGGCAAAAAGCGAGGTCTCATAGTACAACCGTGTGGTAACATCACAAAATAATTACTTTTTTTGCGATTTGGAAAAATCTTCGAGACCCGGTTTGGAAATCAAACTATTTACATAGTACGAGGTGGTTCGTGCTGAAAGCATCTAATTAATTTAACGGAAATTAATTCCAATGCTTTAACAACTTTAGCTTAGAAACATTAATATATCCTATCAGCATAGTTGCTATAAAATCTTTCTTATTTTTTTTTTCTAGCCATTTCTTTTTCATGGGACACAAGCCTCCCCCATTCCTTCCATCTATAGCAAGCTTTCGCTTCTTCCTTCCAATTCTGATTAAACCTGTCCACATAATTCCACCATCTCCTTCGTGGTCTGCCAAGACCCTGTTTATTTATATATACTTTATTGTACACCAAGATAATGAATGATACACTTGAGCCTTATATTTAAAAACATACAATTGGCAGCCTTATCGCATTCCGCGATCTCTTCCAGGCAACGAATTACTGCCACATACCAACTCAGTGCTACTTCGACCCAAAGTTTGTTGGACATGCGGCAGACATATCCTGATCAGTTTTATTTAAGTTGGGCACCCTTTTGAGCCAATTTTTTTGAGCCTTTTGATTTGACTGGTCTAATGGTCTAGTGGTTAGTGGCCCTGAATGCTATGCCGGAGGTCGTGGGTTCGATCCCCACCCAGGACAAATGTTTGTGTGATGAGCACGATCATTTGTTCTGTGTCTGGGTGTAATTTATCTATATATGTATGTATTTAGAAATATATAAGTATGTTTATCAGTTGTTTAATACCCATAACACAAGCTCTGCTTAGCTTGGGACTAGACGGCGTTGTGTGATAGTTGTGGAATATTATATTGTATTATTATAATTTCACATATAGTTTTCTTATTTAAACAAATACAAAATTAAGTTCCAAACAATAACCCAAAATTCCGAGATATTTTGTACTTTGATATCTATTTTCATTGCCTTTGCGTAATTGGAAGCGAAGGAACAAATTATTGGAAGGCAGTCTTCAAATTTCTTCATTTACTTTTGTAATAGGATAATAAGTATTGTCTTTCGAATAAATTAATGTAATGGATTTTCGGTTATTTGCTTGCTTTGTCGTGTATCAGGGCAGTGAGCATTTACAATTATTATTGTTCGATACCGGGCAAGTAGTTTTTAATGCATATGTAATTTCCTAAGTTTATCTAGGATATTACTCACACTCTGTTCTTCAGAAAGCACGTAAATCCATTGGGCCGACGATTTTTGTGTGAGTAGAACAACTTGCGAAAACATAAAGATCAACTTGCTGTTGTTTCCAAAACAAGAGCAAGTCATCGATTACATGTATAAACAAAGCATTTTACTTGTTACAACAGTTCTGCTGTGATCCTATGAGGAGTTCTGTTCCACATCTTCAAAATTCATTATCAGATCATAACAATATTTCTATCGGATTAATTCGAAAGTATCTTTAAAAATAATTTTCAAAATCGGTAAAAAAAAAAATACAGCCGAATATATATAATCTCCTCCTTTTTGACATCGATCAAATAGAATAGAAGCACATAAGAGTTTTTACTCTTTCAGATCCGGGTGATTTTTAACCAACTTCAAAAAAAGGAGGACGTTCAGAATTCGGTTGTATTATTTCATTTTTATTTTATGTTTGTTACATCAGAACTCCGTCGTTTATGGACCGATTTGCAAATTTATTAATTGCTCAGTTAAGGGATTGATAGTCGTTTCTTTTTATTATTATGTTTATAAGTAAAATAATAATAATAATAATGTAATCAAGTAAGTTGTTTTCATGTAACTTTACCATATTTTTATAGGAAAATCAGTCATTTGTTTCTATATCTTTGGAAATGAAATAATAAAATATCGTAATCCGGGTTACGTTTGTAAAACCAAAGTGTTGACCTTAGTATACCGCACTTTTGCGCAATTTGGTGACCTGACAATTGCTGTTCATTATTTTAAACTTCAGCTATTGCGTTCTGAAAGTTTTCTTGAGTGATTTAGGCACGTTTGGCATGCTGAAAGAAATGATTAAAAAAATTAGAAAAATAAGAAAAGGATAATTATCAACTATTGACCGGACAACAGCTGTATCTATTGTCAGTGGCAATAGCTAAATAATGGTATGGCAATAACTAAAATTATTAGAATTTTGTTACATTGATTGTGCCCACCCCCTTTTAAAACTTCACGAAAAAAATAAACGTTATAACAAGAAGTTAGATAGGTACTTAAATATCTTTTTTATCATTAATCACAAAACACTTAACACAGAAAAAACTAACAAATAATGCAATTTTGAAACTACTATCCTTAAGAAAAATCACAAGAAACTTCCTTTATTTTTTGACGAGCTTCACACCCTAAACATAATCAGTTATGTAATCAGCACATTGTACATAATCAGAACTTTGTGCATTACCTACACATCCCATAACTAGAAACTAGCGTAAGTGCCGAATGAGGAATGAAGTATATTTTTTTTTTGTTACACATTCGGCACCAAACTAATACCTATAGGTGCTAAAAGTGGAATAGCTTAAGTGCTGAAACCATATGTTCCGAAAAAAATAGTGCTGAAAGAGGAATACTTTGACAATACAAATAAATAACATTTTCAACACACTTGCTCAGAAAGTGACTCTTATTGCACTGTATTTAGGTATATAATGGCACTCGTTACCAAACTGTGACATTTTGATTACCATTATGCAATAATGCTATAATTTAGTTAAAACCTTTTTGTTGAACCTCTTTGTTCGAAAAACAAATTTTGAATTCGAATAAAATTCCCATTACGTTATTGCGTTCTATAATAGTAGGTATACCAATTAGTGTCTTACTTCCTATTTCATTCAATTTACAAGTTAAAATGGACAAATTTAACTTGTACAAACGATTTATTTAATAAACATTTAGAAAAAATCATACTTTCAAATAACATTTGATTTTTTTGTGGTCTATGGCCGCCATTTTAAGATGCGTGGTTGGCGATTGGATTGGCGTGATTTTTTTATTCCAGTGAAGTGCAGTGGCTACATTAATGATTTTAATTTAAATACTATACTTCCTCTAGGGGTAAATAAAAAAAAGAATGCGTGCGCTTATTAAAACAGGTTTTTACCGCCATGTCACAGAAAATGTTACTAGTTTTACTGTTGTTTTCTTCACAAGTGTATTGAAAAACGTCGTATGACACACGTGAGTAATTAATGATTACCGTTCTTGACTCTCTTAAGATCCTCGCCACGGCTCAGGTCTAAATACCGCGTTGACGGTAATCACTAACATTACACACTTAGATCATATTGTACTATTATTTATTTGTATTGTCAAAGTATTTTAATGGTTCTATATTGAAAATAGTATCATCGAAGTAATCTGATGATGATGATAAAGCCGGAAGGTAAGCCCTTCGTCCAATAAACCCTTTCGCTCTGGGTGGTGCGAGAGGGAGTGTTACACTTTTACTGATTAACACCCACTTCAGTAGACTCTTTGTGTTGCAGGGCCACGGTCACTCTATCAAACAACCCTGCAGACTTCACTGAGAAATGTTTCACCTATTGCCAAAATTCTTGATCACTTCGCTTTCCGAAACTGAAAATTCTGTTTCTTTGCATATAATAGATATTAAAATGTAATAACTTGGAGTAACGTGATTGAGTTACACCTGTTTTACACAAATACTACAAGAGCATGAGTTCAATAATTTGCAAAGTTAACACATACGAACATACAACACACAATATCCCGGGAGATAAACATCCAGGTATGTATCTCAAACACCAGTCAAGCGAACCAAATGCCTTATTACGCATCGCATCAGCTCTTGAATAGCCCACAACTACAAACGCACCGCCGACACCAAAGCCACAACACTCCACTGTACGAGGCTTGTACACAATTTGAGGTTTTAAATTAGCATATCTTAACTGCACTGAGTTACACAACACACTGCTAATGATGAAAATGTTGTTGTAGCTGAATTAGTCACTGTGAAAATACATCTGGATAGTCAAAGTCTACGTTGTTTGTGTAATCACGAATTTGAACGCACTTTTTGAACCTCACGTTGCTTGGCTTTGCTAGCAGAGAATAGCGAACAAGCATCTATTCAAAATGTGACGTTATGCTACGTAATGAACTCCTGGTACCCCGGCCAACTATCACCGGGCCAGGCACAAGTTGCGTTGGAAACAAAAATGGAGAATTGCACTTTTCGGACACCAACTAAAACTAATAAGAGGATTCGTTGAAACACCCGAACTTTACAAAAATTTCAATATGTTGAATAGAAAACGGCAATTTGTTATAAGTGGCGCCGTGTAAAGTTGTGCAGTTTATGTGAAAAGTTGTAGACACGATGTGGAACTCTAGTGCCTTGCAAACTTGAGGACAAGTGCGGGCGACGTGACGTCCTCCCATTTAGTGCCTTGAAATCTTACCTAGACAAATATACTTCACGCTCCGCAGAAACAGGATTTCCTTGTTTATAATATGAACAGCATTTGTTATTATGTTAAAATGTATAAGTTTTGTTGTGCTGCATCTTCTTAAGGACATTCGAATGCGGTATAAAATGGTAGTTTCAAAGTTTACTTCACAGTTATATGACATTCGCTCTCAAATAAATTTACTTCGCGGATTATTATACGCTTATTGTTAACAATTTAATTATAGGATATTTTCAAGTATTCAGGACGACCGTAATTGTTATCTAGTCTACTTTAATTTCGGAGTTTTATGTTTAGTGAATGAATTTGAACGGAGCGGGAAACCGCTGTTCCTTCCTTTCCCGTCCTTTTGTGGTGATAAACCCCTTCCGAATGAAAGGAAAGGGGACGATTAAAGAAACAATGTCGGTATCTGGTAAAAGGAAAACTTTTTGACATTTATAAGCGGTTAGAAAGACAGAATCAATCTATAAACACGAACCCTTTGAGGACTTCAATCCTTTGAAATTAGGTTCATTTTTGTGACTTCATAACTGGAAGGTTTTTATTTTATACAGTGTTAGAAATCTTTGAAATTGTCGTTTTTTACAATTAAACTTTACTTAGTTTTAGAGTTTACCATAAACAGACGGATTTTATTTTATAATATGTAAAGAAACGTACAAATTTAAAAAATCAGTACTGGATGGTTTTTGCAAAACTAAAAAAAAATAAAACTTTATTACTTATTTCGATACGAATTGTAAACACAAATGAACCGAACATGTTAACTTTGTTCCGACTCACTCACGTTACGAACATGTATTTACTTACGAGTCCGATTCCAGAATCTGTCAAAAACAGTGACGGTATCGAGGCCGGCTGAAAACAGAAATTGGTCAAGCAGGAAAACTGAAATATGCGCATTGGAAAAAAACTCCATCGCACACAAAATCTTTGATGAAACATGTAAAAAAATTCAACGTTCACAACGATAGGGGATTACTGTTTCTGTGTGTGGAGTTGTATATAGTAATCGACAAGTTCGTCCACGTCAGACTTGTAAACTAACACAATGACTAGTCACAATTTCGCGAATTAATTTTGCTCTGATCCCTAATTATTTTTAAAATAAAAGTGGCGCACATGACCGTTCATTGTGGTGACACTTTAGGGCGGGTTTCTACATCCAACAGTTTTTTTTTATGTGGGAAAATCATCTAATGACAAATCGCGCTCTTGGGCGGAGCGGGAGATAGTGTCAGACTTTTACTGACAAAAAACCCACTCCTGTTCCTTCGTTGCCTTCGTCCCAGGACCCCGAGTTTCGTTTTCACACTACCCATGGCCCCAGTAGGCGTCGACCATGCTGGGCCCATACGATTGCTGACATGTCCCTGAGGCGCGCATGGAACAATACACGCCGTCGATGACTTGGGCTAGGTCCGGACGGTTACCGAACGGTCGGACGGCGAGTCACCCAATGCTCGCCGTCCGCAAGTCCGAATCCCGGCGACGGTTAGGGCGTGAGGACCGTAAGCATTCACTTCGCTAGCATTACTACTTCGCAGAAGGAGGCGACCGCTTGCCATTCCTCCTCGCTCCGGACGATGGCCTGTACCAGGGCCCGGCGCGAGAGACCGTTGCTGCCGATTGCCTTCGCGAGATCACGGCGGTGCTCTAATAGTTTAAAATCTTTATAAAAACAGAAAACAAAAATTACAAGTTTTAGTTCTAATAATCATATGATCAGTAGCAGCCATTATGCGATAATTTTCATTTCAAAAATTGGGTATTATATATTGTACTTTGTTGTAACTCAAACAGATTTTTTGTTAATTTTATCTAATCTGTACACCATTCAATCTAACCTGACCTATTACCCACAAAGTGCAGATGCGAATATCTACGCAAACGAAGCAAAACACGCTAGCAATACGCTTGAAGTTAAAACCACATATCTACTGTTGTTTCAATTAGTATCTTCCGCCTTCACATCCATTGGTTTTGCTTTGCAGAATGAACGTTCCAGTTTCTACCGCATGTCGGGGTTACTGAACCGGCGCTACCATTTGTTTACATTATGTTCTCGATAGCGTATATCTCACTCACAAGGTAAGCAGTGTTTCTCAACCACATAAAAGAAAAGTAGAAAACTTTGCGCTGCCGTCTTGTATATTTAAAGGGTACTTCGTTTCCGTTTCTCGAGGCATGTTTATCAAGATGGCGAGTTAAGGTGAAGACCAATAGTAGGGCACCGGTTCCAAAAATAATTAGACACATATGAGATGTTCGCCTCAATACAGGAAAACATTTATGAGTGTACGCGATGTGTAAACGATAAACCGTCCGACCTTTAATGACTGTTTATATTTAGGTATTTGTTATTTTTGATCTAAACGGTTTTCGGATCGCTCTAGGCAGATTTCAGTGTTTGATTAGTACATAGGTTCTGGTATTGGAGTTTGTTGATATAGTATGGTTTTGTGGTTAAATTTGCGATGAGTTTAATCGCTTTCTATTCAATACTGAATAGTAAATCTTCTAGAAATCGAAATAGGATTTTAAACGTTTTTAAGGTCTACAAAATAAAAGTAAATAAGGCGAAAATAACTTAATTTTTTATTAGAGACAGATTCAATTTATTTCTACCAAAGAATTAGTTAGTAAATTCTTTAGCCCTATCGACGGCCTGCTCTACGACCAATGTGCGTGGACGCACAGTAAAAAGGGAATCATCAAATATCTTATCCACTCTTTGTGTCAGACTTTTACTGACTAAATCTTACAGTGTTCCTTTTCTTGTTCTTCTTACGAGCTCAACGGTAACTTCGTCAAACAATCCGCAACCCTGGCCAACGTCGACCCTTATTGGCCCCCTCAATTTTGCAGACATCTCTTTGAGACGCGTGTGGAACACCACGCGCCTTCCGAGCCGGGCTTGGCTAAAAGGTTTTGGGCTGGCGAACGCGTACCGAAAGATACAGCATTGGAAGGACTTCCAAAAGGTGGACTGATGATCTGGATGTGAGATGCACAAGATCGGTCATAGTAGACTTCTGAGGGAGGCTTTTTTTTTAGGTGGGAAAATCATCTTATGACCAATCCCGCTCTTGGGCGGGGCGGGAGATAGTGTCAGACCTTTACTGACTAAAAACCTACGCCTGTTCCTTCGTTGCCTTCGTCCTAGGGCCCCGGGTTTCGTTTTCACACTACCCATGGCCCCAGTAGGCTTCGACCCTGCTGGGCCCCTACTTTTGCTGAAATCTCCCTAGGCGCGCGTGGAATAATACATGCTGTCGACGACTTGGGCTCGGTCCGGACGGTTACCAGACGGTTGGACGGCGGGCTACCCATTGCTCGCCGTCCGCAAGCCCGCGTCTACGGTGGCCAGAAATCGGGATCGGAATACCGGCGGCAGTTGGGGCGTGAAGACCGTTGCCTCACGCGATCGGCCGCCTCCTTTGCTAGCATTACTGCTTCGCAGAAGGAGGCGACCGCCTGCCACTCCTCCTCGTTTCGGACCATGGCCTACGTCCATCTATAGACGTCTTTAGGCTGAAATAATTATTATGGACACACAGTCGCACACTCGCTCATACCATACTAACTATTCACGCATTATGATACGTGTTAGCAATATACTGATATTAACAATCCGTTTGTCAATCTTGCTGATTATGATAACGTCATCATTGTGATTGGCTCATCCATCTCGTAACACACTCACATGTTTAATTTGATGAGAAACTAGATTCACTTAATTATACTAAAGAGAAATGCTAACTTCAATCATGTAGGTGTCTTACTCATTAAAAACTTTGACGCAGCACGGCGAGGTGTTTAACAGGTTTCAAAAAGTAAAGTGCCTTTTGCTTCTCACCTTAAGAACTTTTTTTTCGGTGGACAAATCATCCAATGACATCCCTCGCTCTTGGGCGGAGCGCGAGGGTGTGTCAGACTTTTACTGACTAAACACCTACTTCTGTTCCTTCGTTGCCTTTCATACCAGGGCCGAGTCTTCCTTTCAGAAGCAAATCCTTGGCCCCAGTAGGTTTCGACCCTGCTGGGCCCCTACGGTTTGCTGACACCTCCTTGAGGCGTGCGTGGAATAGTACGCGCTGTCGACGGCTTGGGATCGGTCCGGACAGTTACTGGGCGATTGGACGGCTAGGTACCCATTGCTCGCCGTCCGCAAACCCACGCCTACGGTAGGTACTGTAAGTAAATTATTCATAGTGGCCCAGTACGGTCGATACCCACTTGAATAGTGGGAATTTTTGAAATTGTTACCGTGGTCATAGAATGCAAAGGGCAACTGAAGGATACAGGTGGATTTTAGTCATTAAAAGTGTAACTAGTCCTATCACTCCACTCTAGAGCGAGAGATATCATTTGATGATTTTCCACCTCAAAAAAAGGATACGATAAAGCCACAAGAACCCCTGTAATCTATCTATATCTTCGATTGAAGTTTCAAGAACCAGGCCTGAAATACGAGAATCAGAAAAGCCCTAAAATATTAATCTAGGTAATCAGGTACCTATCTAAAATGTTGTATGTTATGCTAGAGTTAAATTAAGATTATTTAGTGCTTATCCGCTTACATACAGTTCGAATACAAGTAATTTAGCCAGTGTACCGAACAGTATTACCGTTAGATAGACAGTTAGTTGATCTGTGATTTATGTACGTACCGACATTATTGATTACCCTCAGAGGTTTATTAATTCATGAACAGTTTACATCGTATCTGAAATCACGTACATTCACCGTTATGAGCTTGTTAGCCATTTTCAGGATATCAACAGGTAATTACCGTAATTATCAAGATATTAACAACATGTAACTTTAATAATACACAACCTTATACAAAACATACTTACAAAATTAAGGTATAACCATAATTTTAGTTGGGATAAAGCACTAAAATTCTACTTAATTGCACTTAGAGTGTTTTTTTTATTGGTAAGCTTTGCTTTAGGACACTGTTACGGCGTTTGACCTGGGGTCAGCCATTGCATTTTTTGCATCCGGTTAATAGTAAAGAATCCATGTAACATCACATGTCACAATTCGATCCAATATGCCTTCATTTCTGTATCGCTTCAACAAGGCAACACAAGTTTCTAAACGTGTTTCTTTCTGCAGAACAATCAAATCATGGAGCACCCATTTTTCATATTTTTTTTTTATTGTATTGTTTGACGCAAATGAGTCAATATTGTTGGTAAGGTAACGCTGAACCATGCCACTAATTCCTGGGTAGTTTGGCTTGGATCGGCTTCCACCATCTCTTTCAATTCATTGTTATTCACCTGTGTGAGCGGTCTTCCACCTGGTTCGTTCTTCAAATCAAAGTTTCCATCACGAAAGCATTTAAACCAAAATTGCACGGTGCGTTCTTTAGCATTACCCGCAACATTGATATTGCGAGCTGTTTCTGCCCGTTAGCTTCGCGTCGGAACTCGTATTCAAAACTCACTCAAATTTTCGAAGTATCCATATTTCTTGTCTAAGCTGAATAAAAAAAAAAACAACTGAAAGTCGATAATCGAATATTGAACATTTAAAAAAAAAAAACTATAGGTACCATGTGAAAAAAGTTTCACTCAAAAATCTCAAACCATGAAAGTTTTATGTTAATTCGAAGTACCTATTACAATGAAACGGCAATTTCATACTTTAACCTCTATTAAAATACATACGACATATGACAAATAGGAGATGCACTCTGTAGAAGGGGTTAGAAGATCGTCTCACGTTTCTTTAGTAAGAAAAGTCTTATTATAGTAATGTGAGACGATCTTTGTTTAGAAAACATTAAACACATAAAGGCGGGTAGATTTAACACTCAATTCGTGGCGTTATATAGGTTGTATATATAACGCCACGTATACAAGTGGGTGTTAGTTTTTAAACAATCCTATTGGCCGTCTAGTCACAGGTCCATCGTGGCTTATCTATCTATCAACTAATAATACTAAATTGACAGACTACTTGAGCATCAAGCCGGTTTGGAATAACGGGCATTACCAACAATAAAACATTTGAACAAGCTCTATCGTTCCGCCGATTTATTTTATGCCACCACTCAAACAGATTCATGTTCAAACCATTTTGTCCCAAAAATGGCTTGTAAGAATCATATAAGATCAAGTACTTGCAACTGTAAAAACTCAGCAGAAATATGTAAGTAGCTAAATAAGGCATAAAAATGTCCTCATGGTACACATCTAATCTGACTTCTTGCGAATACATAAAAACGATAAAATGTGTGAACGTTATGGCAAAATTCAAATTTATCGCTCTCACATTACATATTCGGAAAAAGAATGGTAATGTCCTCATATTATGATAATAATTCTTATAAATAAGGTTACATTTTTTATATAAGATGAAGAGTGAAGAGATGGAAAGTTATGGAGTTCCGGGTGAAAAAAACCTTATTTGTGTTGATGTTTTATATAGTACTTTACTTATTATTGCTATACAATCTGGAGTATCATTAGGAGAAAACCTTGTGAAAGACAGGTAGCTAGACCGTTCCGCTATTATTTAAAATCAGTTTAACCTATTTTATACGTCATTAGAAAAAAACTGAATTAAAGTTAATTTATCTCATCTCCAATCATCAAGAATGTGCGCAATTTCATTTAAGTGTAATAATGATTGCTTTTTAATATTATCCAATATTCATACTTAAAAAATATTTTTTGTAAGTAACATTAAGTGTTATTGCTGCAAACAAATATTGAGTTTGAATGAAGGACCAAAGTCCATTAAATTCAAAAGAAAATTAACATTTTAAGCATTATCTCTTTGAACATACATCAGTTTTAACCACAGGCCATTACAGGCTTCAAAGTTATCCATTTAAAAATCAAAGTGTTCAAATAAACTCAGATAACTGCTAGCAACTACGAGGCGTTGAATAAAACATCGGTCGATGAATAATGACCGACTGCATTATGTATTACCTGTGGTATGCTTTGGTGTAAGAAAAGCTAGTACAGAAGATCCACCACACGCACCCCACGTGCATATACTATTGTAACCTGGGCCTTGTGGACGTGATAGAAACTGTAAGGTAGGTAGAAATCGCAAATAACCCTCTAATTTACCCCGATGAAGGATACCGATCATGATTGCCACACAAAAGTTTTCGCAGTGCAACGCGCAGTCAAGTACGGACGTGTTTGCACTACTCGATACGAATTTTATATTCGCGTGTTGTGCGGCATATATAGCGACGAAAAACGGATGAGTCAACCACTCATAGCCAACGAGCTGTTGGCATTCATCAAACATGCCATTAACTACTTGGATGAGGTCAGCATCCTGCAGATCTGTAAGTCCAGTTTCAAAGAGGAGGAGACAAGCAGTGCCAAGTTGCTGCTGTTCCAAGCGCTGGGCAAAGTTGAACAGATGCAATCCCGACGGAGGGGCGGCCAGAGAAGTATGCAAGATATCATCACCGATCCGGACGATTCGAGTCCGATTTCATTGCGAAGGAGCTGCATAAATTGCCTCACGTCATCCGTTCGACCACGTCGATATCACCAGGTTGCTGAAGGACATAACATCCCTAAAAGCAAGCTTGGCCGAGGGCAATCCAAGCTGGAGGCGTCCAATACCACCGTAGGTGCGCTGCGTGCCGAAGTAGAGTTCTCTAGAGGAGAGAACTTCAGCGTGAACATACGTCGCGAAGCACAAAATGCATACATCGGCAGTTTTGAGTCGGCGAGTTGCAGTGCATCACCTGCTGCTGATAATGCTTGCGTTGCACCTTGCTCTGCCACTGCCGTCGCTGTATCGTCACCGGTCGAAGTGGTGACGCATGCAGATACATCGACCCCTAAACGTGCCTATTCAGCTATTGTTGCTGCAAACAAATCTGCTGTATCGCAAACAACGCAATAAGCAGGTAAAACGAAAGGGGGCAAGCAGAGCGATGAGGATGGCTTCACTAAGGTAGAGAAGAAGAAGAGGAAGAAGCCTACTTGTCAGCACCAGTGTGGTACTGCGCTGGCAGAACCCAACATGCTGCTGCATCCAGCAGTACCTACGACGCAGCTGTACGTTTCGAGGCTACATCACACCACGAAGGCTGAGGAGAGCGTGGAGTATGTACGCGTAAAGACAAACTGGACTTTGAGAGTCGTGCAGTTGGAACCGCGCCATAACACTAATTTTAAGTCGTTTGTGGTGCGGGTGCCGACTCACCATTTGGAAACCTTCCTTAAAGGAGAGTTTTGGCCGAAGGGTGTCGTGTATCGACGATTTCGTGGAAGGATACCGACCTCGCAACGGAACACGACGCCGTCACTTCGTGTGCAATAGTATAGTTTAATAATTGTTATAGTTTCTTTTATACATATGTATTAGTTTATTATTTTGTAAGATTATTTGTGTACTTTTTCTATGGGCCTTAGTGGTCTGATAATAAAGGATTATTATTAAAAAGAAAATGCAAGAAATCTACAGGTATACTATTAAGATTGGTAATTCTTTAAACTTAACCAAAGTTTAAAGCCAAAAACAAAAGACAACAACAAAGTTTAAAGTTTGAATTACCAATTTTAGGAGGCTATTGACAATTCTTCCAATCTTAATATTGCTAGCAAAATACGTGATAAGGTTGAAAGGTTCTAGAATGACAACAATGATGTGACAAGGTCGCAAAAATGCGCCGGACCCAAAAAACTTACTTTCAGTATGACTCCCGAATTGATCCCCTGGTTGTAGAGCTCCTCCAAGCATTACCAGTTTTGCAGGAGTTTCATGTCCTGCAGTACATTGGTTAGCTATCCTTCCCTTCTGTACCTTATCTACTTCGTGGCTTTGAGGAGTTCTATGTGCTAATGGGCGATTACGAACGTTTACACACAAATTAATTTTAACTGCGATGCAACTGATACTGATAGTGTTGATGGATTGCTCAAGCAACGACTGCCAAATGTTTTATAGAACAGATTGCAGTTTGAACTATAATTTAAACTAATAGAAGGAAAATAGCTGATGTTTAGATGAGTGAATTGATCAGGTTTTTGTATTATATACGTTATACATTTTACTTTCACAAGGTTTGCACTTCTGGTAAAAGTTACGGCAGTTGTATTGTGATTTTCTATACATAATAGGGCTTTACCTATGAAATTGCCGTTTTAAAAACTGGTTGCTTTAAAGTCTAAGTAGTGGTATCTTTGAATTGACTTGGAATTATAGGTACAAATAAACTTTATATTAAAGGTACGTTATTCTTTTTTTGAGATTAGGTTTTTATTTTGGGTGTTATTTATCTATAATATGTATGTATTTAGAAATATATATGTTTATCAGTTGTCTAGTACTCATAACACAAGCTCGGCTTAGCTTGGAACTAGATGGCGTTGTGTGAAAATTGTGGAATATTACATTATTATATTATTGTTTTTTTTTTGTGTTTTGCATTTTCTGTAATATCGCAGTACTTATAACTTAACAATAATTACTTTTATAATAAATTTTAAAACTTTTACTTAATTTATTGTGTATTTATAACAACTACATCAAAAATAATTGCAAGCTTGGTTTTGGAAGTTTAATAAATAATTGCAAGCTAGATTTTGTAAATATAATACATAATTGCAAGCTAGATTTTATAAATATAATAAATCTATCACATTATAAAGCTGAAGATTTAACGCGCTGATCTCAGAAACTTGTGGTTCAAATGAAAAAAAAAGTAAGATAGCCCATTTATAACAAAAAAGGTTATATTATTATAATTATAACATCATGCTACGACTATTAGGAGTGGAACAGTTACTAAAGACGCGGGTAAAACAAACTGCAGGGGCCAGCAAGTTTTTAAAAAAATATTTATCATAATACTTCTAGTCAGTTTTGAAAATTTCAGAACCAAAGGAATCATGACCTCGTCCAACCTTTCCTAATAAATCTACACTCTGAACATTTAAATACTTCGTTAATGTTCGCAGTAAAAACTTTTCTATTATATTTAGTTCTATTGTTGTTCTGCGATGTTTGTTTGTTGTACAAAGCCATTAAGCTTAGCAAATATGAACATTGTATTGTATGTCACAGTCAAAACTATTAATTGGTCAAAACTACATTTAACTGCAAGAATCAGTAACGCGGTGTTCAACGTGAACGCGGTCATGAAGCGAAGCGGCGCGAATTGAACAAAAACAATTGTATTGCAGTAGTCTGCGTGACTAACCGAAAGCTACCGCGTCGCGTTAAATTCGCATGAACCGTTTGCTTCGCAATCGAATTTTAGGTTAGGCCCGTAGGTTTCGGCCCTGTTTTTTCTGACATCTCTTTGAAGCGTGCGTGGAATATTACGCGCAGTCTACGACTCGGGCTCGGCACAGACGGTTACCGGAAGGCCGGACGGCGAGCTATCCATTGCTCTTCATCAGCATGCCCATGCCTACGGTCGCTGAAAATTGTGGTCGGGGTCCCGGCGGGTGGGGCGTGAGGATGCTGCGTTAGAAGTACTTTTGACAATTTCAAACTATTTAAAAATTACTAACATTTACTCAAAACCTGTTAGGTTGGTAGGTTTTTTGACATCATTTTAAAAACATTTTTTGTCATGATTCTCGGTTTAAACAAGTTTTAACTATGTAATAAGAGTTTTGACTCAAGTCATTATTAACAATATTGACAGTAACATTTACATTTTAAACAAATATTTAATTATTTTAACTTAATTTACATTATGTTTGAAATGTCTTTGTTTTTCGTTTTAGTAAGCTAGGATTCAAATGAGTAAAACTTTGTTGTCTTACTTTGATTAACTTCTAAAATTTCTGAAATAATTAATCATAATATTTTGTTCAACATCAATTCAGGGCTTTGGGAATGTTTGAAAGAGTTGTCGTGGTTCTCCGCAAACTTCAAGGGCTTGCTCAGTAGACGAAACTTAACAACCTTCCACAAGATGTATTTTCCGAAAACGAAAAAAAAAAATCGGCCTCTCCATACAAAACTATGAACTTTTGCAGGTATGCGGAAAAGAGAGTAAAGTCCCGCAAACCTCCGTTGAAAAGGGAGGATCCTCCGACCAGACGTATGTTATGTCTGGTAGACAACTGCCCGGGCTACTGTCCGAAAGATGATTTCGGGCTGTTCTTTATTTTCTAATCGCGCGGATAAGTTTAATTGCGCGATGCAGGTTTAGTTCTTATGTGACGCCATAGAGGTCGCTACAAACTTGATTGGACAGTTTGTATGGAGAGGCCGATTTTTTTTTTTTATTTCCGGAAAAATAAATTTGTTGATTAGGTTGTTCAGTTTTGTCTAGTCAGTTGTACTGTCTAAAGTTTGCGGAGACCTGTCCCTTACACCTTGTATAGGGTGTAGAATAGCCCCACCCCTCTTTTTCGCTCGCAACACTAACATTTTAACACATCGTGGTAAGCCCCCGGAACAGTTACAACATCTACACAGAAACCAACAGATGTGTTCCAACCCTCTCCGATATTCTATCAGGTGTGACCCTTACCCAATATTTGTATGTAAACACGCCGCGCGCCCAAAGTTTTGATGACTTGGTATTGTCACAAACAATGAACGGATACACATCAGATTTGTCAAAGTGAAGGATTTGTTATATACAGGGTGACAAGTTTAACGAGTTAATGTGACTTGCAAAGTTAATACACGCTGGCTTTGTTTATAACAAGCGAAGGTACATCCACAAACTGTGCGAAACTTGGGCTTAGCACGTGTTTGTATGTGTGTAGTACGCTTTAGTTTATAAGTAAATCGTAAATCATTAATATGTAAGGTAGACACGCAGTTGAGAGTACACTCATCATCATTTCAGCCGAAAAACGTCCACTGTTCTACATAGGTCTCCCCCAAGAGTCACCATAACGACCGATGCTGAGCGTCTCGCATCCATTGGAATCCCGCGACACTCAGCAGGTCATCCGGTCCACCTTGAGGGAGACCTTCCAGTGCTTCACCTTCCGGTATGTAGTCACCAAGCCAAAGCCTTTCGGTACAAATAAGTGGCAACGACCTGTCGCGCTGGGCCCTGGTTCAGGCTATGGTCTGGAGCGAGGAGGAATGGCAGGCGGTCGCCTCCTTCTGCGAAGCTGTAATGCTAGCGAAGGAAGAGGTCGCACGCATTAGAGAACGAACATCCTCACGCCCCAGAAGCTAACCCCGACCCCGACTACCAGCCACGGTAGCTCGCCGTCCGGCAGACCGGATGGAGCCCCTGTCGTCGACAGCGTGTAGTGATCCACGCGCTACTGAAAGAAATGTCAGCCAACCGTAGGGGCCCTGCAAGGCCGATGTCCGTTAGAACCGCGACGTTTTTCTGAAAAGGAAATCCGTAGTTCTAGAACGCAAAGGCCAACTGAGGGACACAGGTGTGGTTTAGTCACTAAAAATCGGACACGCCCTCGCGCTCCACCCAGATCGGAAGAAGTCATTGAATGATTTCCTACCTATAAAAAAAGAACCTTTCGATACACGAGAGTTGAGAGTAGGTATACTATCCCACATCTATTTTCTATGTTGAAGGTTTGTTCCTAAGAGTCACCACGGCCATGAAATGTAAAGGGCAACTGAAGTAACACGGGTGGCTTTTGTTCAATACAAGTCTGACACACCTCGCTCTACCCAGAACGGAAAGATTTGATGATTTTCCACCTCGAAAGATATATGACAACACTATGCTTTGTATATTTTGTATATTATATGTATTTTAATAATGCCATCACAGACTATCGCATTTTTTAGGGCTCCGTACCTCAAAAGAAAAAACTGAACCCTCACTGCGTTGTCCGTCCGACTGTCTGTCAAGACCCTTTATCTCGAGATCGCGTGGAGGTATCGAGTTGAAATTAAATCCATATACTATGTGGTCCCTTGAAAACCAAACTACAAAATAATGAAAATAAAGATACGACCGTGTATGTGACAAAAAACGTATATTTGGATACTCTCAAGGAAACCATAATTCATAGGGTACTTTCCGTTCACCTAGAATTCTGAAATTTGGCATGAAGCACACAAGTTAGGAAAAAATCTGAAAACTGTAAATTTGTAATTACATCACAAAAAAAAAAACATTTTTTGCGATTCGAAATAATCTACGTAATTCAATTCGGGAATTAATTTACGAAGATTTTTTATGTTTTCATAGGTAAGTTTGTACAGAACCCTAAAGCCCGGTTTTTATTTTCTGTTTAGTTACGAGTAGTTCGATTCCGCTATTGTACCCATAGAATCAAGAATATTTTAAAAGAGTGAGCCTCTACTTATCTAACTCCAAAAAACACAGTTTCTTTTGCTACTTACAGCGATCGTTTTTTTCTACAAAGAACCGGCAAATGACTATGATTGTTAAATTTATTTCAGCTAACTTCTTTTCATGGGTCGACTTGGAGAGAATCCAATTTTTTTTCTTCATAATAAGCTTGCCAATTGTAAAAGCTGAGAACATGTGGGTACAAATTTGTGAAAGATTAACCCTAATAATGAGTACTGCATGGGTGTAGTCAGCCTTCATATTACCCAAAATTCATAGGGTAAGAGCTGTGGTGGCCGAGTGGTAACGGCCCTGGCTTATGAGTTGTCGGTCGCGGGTTCCAACCCAGCCAGGCGCATTACTTTGTGAAATTTATTTCAACACCATTGCGCTCAAAACGGTTAAGGAAAACATCATGAGAAAACCGGCATGACCTAGAACCAAAAAAAAAAAAATCGAAGTCGTCACATTCACCAATCCGCACTGGGCCCGCGGGGTGGATTACGGCCCATTCCCTCTCCGAGAGAGAGGAGGCCTGAGTCCCAGCAGTGGGAACATTAAAAGGCTGATTATGCATTTATATAGGGCAACTTACACAATTGTTTAAGAGTACGGTGAAATACGCTGAATGAGTAGTCAATCTCGAAAGGATTCAATGATTTTAGGAATTGGGAAAAATCTGATTGCGTGACTATTCATAATGACAAAGGTTTAATTATTCGAAATGTCCAAAATTGCACTTCATTATATACATATACTCGCTTCTGCACGATGCTTTGCTCTTATGAAAGCAGATTCCTCTCAATTATGTATAAGCTTTCTTCTGGTGAGATAATTTTACAAATGGTTCTAGTAGTTTTTGAGTTTAAACACTACAAACAAAATATACAAATCTTTCCTTTTATCTTATCATTAGGTACGGAAGGTACCTAATGATATACAACTTCTCCAAAAAAAAAGTTGTCGCATCACCGCATCGCACCTGTCTCTGGAAGCATTTAATTTAAGCTAAATTCTACCCAAAAGTTTCAGAAATTATGGTCTTCATTCACAGATCGAGAGACAGTACTTACCTGTAATTGCATAAAATCACAGTTCAGACAATATTATCTACAAATTAAATCAAACGAAATTAAAACGAACAATTAGATTACAAGAATGTAAATAAATAACAAATTCATAGATATTTAAATTACAAAGAACGATTAAGTTACAACGTAAACGATTAAAGTAATGAAATCTCTGATTAATAATAACAATATGTTTAATTATACCGGGAACACAATAATAGCAAATTGATTGAGAAATCACTATAGTTTAAATTAAAAAACAGCTAGCAAGTTACTAAGGTTCACGATGCTCTTGTGAATTATCTAAATACCTTTATTATATCTTTCTTTTTAATTACGAAAGTCATCAGTCATAATTTGTTATCAATTTTGAAAACTACGTACAACTTGTGTTGTGAACACTAGTCACAAGTTCAACGACCCCAAAGACTGAACAAACGAATCTTCTGAATCAAACTACTGGGAATACTGTGTATTCATGTAGGTACTTACATTTTACTAGACAGTGGTCGTCGGGAATAATCTTGTAATTTACACAACTAGACTGAATATGGAGGTCAGACTAAATAAACATGGAATCAACTGAGCTTATAAGCTTAGGTTGTGACGATATAACCCGTCAGGGGTTATTTAACATAGATGCTTCATGTGACGGATCAGTGGATTCTAGAATAATCTTCCTTATATATTATGAAACAAAAACCCTCACTGCATCTGTCTGTAAAACCGCGAAAAACACAAAAACTACTGAACGGATCTTCATGCAATTTTTGACAATAGACAGAGCGATTCATTTAAGTATATAATATATGCATATTATAGTAGAGAAAAGTCGATGATTTCAAAGATTTGTAACATCCGTGCAAATTTGGGGCGGATCCCTAATAATTAACATTTAAAAATGAATCCCTATTTCTCTTGGTCACGATCATAACTTGAGAATTCATTCAACTTTTTTTTAGCGTTTTCTAATACTTTGTAGAAGGTTCTTGAGGAAAGAAGGAGATTGAAAAATTTCTCTGGCAAACGGTCGGCTTGGTCGCCAGTCGCTCCATAGATTGGGCAAAAGCAGCTTGAGGTTAGCCCCAGTCCGATCCAGTTTGGGAGCTAGACGTTGAAAGTGCTACTCGAAATTCCACCGGCTGTCGAGGACGAGTCCCAGGTACAGGTCATCGTTGACTCGACGCCAATGTGAACCCCTCTCGTTATTTGGGAAGCCGGTGGCGATGGCCTCGGCCTTGTGCAGTGCATCTCGAGACCCAGCTGCTGGATCCTCTCGTCGCTAGTTCGACCGCCATGCGCCACCTGGTACGACTCTCCCTGCGTCAGGACCAGCGTGTCGTCTGCTTAATAGTCCGCGTCGACCTGTACAGAATAACACTTTGAGCTCCAAAATATGGGCATAAAAGACGTGGCTTAAAAGGGTGCCAGTATTAAATGGGATTGGGCGGGTTACGTCAGCTGCATGCGCACAGACTACGCAAGCTTCACCACGCAATGGATTCGTTCAGAGGGATAGCGACTTCGAGGCCGGTTTAGACGGCCGTGGCAAGATGATCTGGACGCGTACTACGAGAATTGGTTTGAGATGGCGCGGGAGAAGAACGTCGGAAAGAACTCAGGGGAGGCCTTTGCCCAGCAGTGGGCAATAAGTAAAAAAAAACTGCCTTCGGGACAGCAAATTCTTAACATGATTCTTTTTTGACTAAAGATCATTTATATTGAAGTAAGATTAGACACGAAGTATAAAATAATGATGTAGGTAATCCCATGCCTTACCGATTTTACCGAATTTATTTCTAAGAAATCTGGAATTAGATTTGTGCCCAATAAATGCAAAAGGTTCGCTCCTCACATCAACTTAAAGGACGTAAAAGGTTATTAAAGTTCGTATACCACCGTAGAACCTTTTGCGTATCAACGACTGAGTTACTCGTAGGTAGAATGGTGTGTCGATGTTTCAGCATATCGATAAATTATGCCTTTTATTGCATGCAAGCTGCAGATCGGCTACATGTTACGTTTGCACTAAATCCAATACGTTACGATTGCATGCCGCCTCATACGGTGCCAATTTACCCCGTGTCGGGTCCGCTATGGCTCAGTATCGTAAATAAAATTGTGACATGCTACATACATACGTAGATCTTTCTAGGATAACCAGAAACCCGAAAATAACTTGCTCCAATCTGAAATATATGTATGGAATATTAAATTAACGTTGTATCTTAGAAGAGACGAGGAACATGAAACTAAATTGCTGCGGTTGTCCCACAACGCTGCCAATTTGGAAACTATTTCAATTGGCGAAATTGATTAGTCAAACAATTGTGTATTACCAATATTAATATCGCATCTGTCGTGTCTTATGAAGCTTGTCTATGCAGAATTAGCCGCACAGCTGCGCCAGTCTGCATATTATTTGCTTGTAGCCGAGTCAGCGCGTGTTGGCTCTTTGGAAATAAGCCGATTTGCCCCGAGACGATTCCATTAAAACATTTTTCATTAATAATGCCGTACCTTTAGTTAACGAATAGAACCGAGTGCTGGAATATCGAAGCTGACTCGTTTTCATTACGGTGAGCTATTTTGAATACAGGGGTGATGAATGCCTACTAGGAATACTTTTATGCGCAATTTGCTAGGAGTACTAGGCACATAAGTGTATTGGTTAGAAATCGGATAGATTCTTGTTGGTAGGTACATCATTATTTTGTTATATCTAAACGATAGTGGACGATGGGTAAACAAAGAAGGTAGGTAATCCTTTCATACGAATGTTATTGAGTCAAATATTTTGTGTTTTACTTTGTTCTATTTATTTAATAATTTAATGTACACACATAAAATGAAATCACAAGTAGAAGGAAACAGAAAAATAGGTACAAAGGTGATGTTTATTTGATTGTATACTTTAGAGTACCTGCTAAAGAAGATTTTCCACGGTGGACGCCATCATGCGCGTACGAGCTCTCACGACGGGGGATGTGGTGTCCCAGGGCAGGTGTGTCGTGGCGGTGTCGTTGGACATCGCTAACGCCTTTAACTCCCTGCCCTGGAGTAGCATTAGGAGGGCACTCCGGTATCACCGGGTGCCCGACTACCTCTGTCGTGTGATCGAGGCCTACCTGTCGGACAGGTACATCATCTACCCTGGTCACCAGGGTGAGTGGAAACGGCGAGAGATGTCGTGCGGTGTTCCGCAGGGATCGGTACTAGGACCGCCCTTGTGGAACATCGGCTACGACTACGTGCTGCGCGGCGACCTCCCTGACGGGGTCAGCGTGGTCTGCTACGCAGACGACACGCTGGTCCTGGCTCAGGGAGAGCCATACCAGGCGGCGGTCGAATTAGCGACACGCGGGGTTGCGATAGTCGTTGATAGGATCCAGCAGTTGGGACTCGAGGTGGCGCTACACAAGTCCGAGGCCATGTGTTTTCACGGCCCTCGGAGCGCGCCACCTCGGAATTCCCAATTAACGGTAGGAGGAGTTCACATCGGCGTCGGGTCGACGATGAAGTACCTGGTACTCGTCCTCGACAGCCGGTGGAATTTCGAGGAGCACTTCCGACGTCTGGCTCCCAAACTGAATCGGACTGGGGCTGCCCTCAAGCGGCTCCTGCCCAACCTCGGGGGTCCAGACGCCTCCTGCCGGAGGCTCTACGCAGGCACCGTCCGGTCCATGGCCCTTTATGGGGCGCCGGTGTGGGCGCCGTCACTGCGAAAGCGACCGGCGGCCCAGCTGAACGCGTGCCAGAGGGTCATGGCCATACGGATGGTGAGGGGATACCGCACGGTTTCCCGCGAAGCGGCGAGCCTCCTTGCTGGCCAGCCACCATGGGACCTGGTGGCAGCAGGCCTTGCACGCATGCACGATCTGCGCGTGGAGATGCAACGTCGGGGTGAAACTCCGCTGCCGCGACAAGTCGCGGCATGGCGGGCAGAGCTCCGGCGGGGTCTCATGGCGGTATGGCGACAGCGACTATCGCAACCCAGTGCTGGGCACGCCATAATTATGGCGATAAGTCCCCTCTTTGAGGAGTGGCTGGAAAGGCAACACGGCGTCCTTACCTTCCGCATGTCGCAGGTCCTCACCGGACATGGTAAGTTCGGGAGGTTCCTGCACCGGATTCGTGCGGAAGAAACGCCTGGGTGCCACCATTGTGCGGACCGCCCGGAGGACACGGTGGAGCACACGGTGGAGGTGTGCCCCGCTTGGGCAGAGCAACGCCGTGTCCTCGTGGGGGCGATTGGCGGCGGCGATCTCTCGCGCCGGGCCTTGGTACAGGCCATGGTCCGGAGTGAGGAGGAGTGGCAGGCGGTCGCCTCCTTCTGCGAAGCAGTAATGCTAGCAAAGGAGGCGGCCGATCGCGTGAGGCAACGGTCCTCACGCCCCAATCGCCGCCGGGATTCCGATCCCGATTTCCGGCCATCGTAGGCGCAGGCTTGCGGACGGCGAGCAATGGGTGGCTCGCCGTCCGACCGTCCGGTAACCGTCCAGACCGAGCCCAAGTCGTCGACGGCGCGTGCTGTTCCACGCGTGCCTCAAGGAGATGTCAGCAACTGTAGGGGCCTAGCAGGGTCGAAGCCTACTGGGGCCAAGGGTCTGATTCTGAAAGGAAGACTCGGTCTTGGTACGAAAGGCAACGAAGGAACAGGAGTGGGTTTTTAGTCAGTAAAAGTCTGACACTATCTCCCGCCCCGCCCAAGGGCGGGGGATGTCATAAGATGATTTTCCCACCGAAAAAAATAAAAAAATAAAGAAGATTTGGAAAAAAGACACGTAGAAACCGTGTGTAAGAGTAATAGTAAAATAAGAACACAAAAAAGTTATTTAGCTACAGCCATTTTAGTTTACACTTTTTTTTAGGTGGGAAAATCATCTAATGAAAAATCCTGCTCTTGGGTGGAGCGGGAGATAATGTCAGACTTTTACTGACTAAAAACTCACTCCTGGACCTTCGTTGCCTTTCGTAACAAGGCCGAGTCTTCCTTTTAGAATCCAGACCCTCCAGGCTCCAGTAGGCTTCGACCCTGCTGCTGCTGGGCCCCTACGGCTGACATCTCCTTGAGGCGCGCGTGGTACGCGGCGTCGACAACTTGGGCTCGGTCCTGACGGTTACCGGACGGTCGGACGGCGAATTACCCATTGTTCGCCGTCCGCAAGCCCGCACCTAGGGTGGCCGGAAATCTGGATCGGAATCCCGGCGGTGGTTGGGGCGTGAGGATCGTTGCCTCACGCGATCGGCCGCCTCCTTTGCTAGCATTATGATTTTTTTGCATTGGACCTCCTCTTTACAAAACAGGTTATGTCATGGTTAAAACCATAATTAGATAGGTAATTTGTGGAATCTACGTTAACCGGATATAGATCATAAAGTTACTAATTAGCTAATCATTATTGGCATTTATATACCAATTCCAAATTTAGTTTGGTCCATGTTTGTTTTCACAATTACATTAATCCGGTGTATTTGTTTTGTTGAGAGCAAATATTGCAAAATCAGTTGATCACAAATCAATAGGCTTCAGTATAAAATATTGTTATCTCTATTGCATATTTTAGCAATTGATCGCTTTTTTACGGTAGGAGATGCGATTATACGATGTCAATTTACTGCAATCTTGCCCGTTTTTATGGCTTTTGAGATAAAAATTTACGACTTTCGTAGCATTTTTCTTGATATTCAAGGATGATCTGACATCAAAAAAGTATTTGCAACATTTTTGTATCGTGGGGAAAGTATTTCATCATCTCTTTGACTGCCTTTTGAAAGAAAAAAATCATACATTGGAACGTAATTGCGTGATTCGGCAAGTGGAGAATAAAATAAGGAAAAAAATAAGTACGAACATTATTCAAAGACCTTTACCGTTTCAAATTAATCTCCGTCAACGTTTCCGAAATCATAAAAAATAGAAATATTTTTACACAACCGAGGCTCACGAGACGGGTGCATGTCAAAACGCAATATACGTAATAAAATCAGCATTCAAGGATCAATGTGTGAGTACTTAGCGTGACACGGTCTGCCTGTGGCAGTTTTGCTCGGACAGCCTTTTCAAAAGATGAGAAATAGTTATTTTCTCGTTGTGGACTCCCCACGACGATTAATCATCCTTACTCAGCGGGCGGCACGGATTGACCTATGTACACTTACGCCACTTCAGAATTTCGCCTTTGTTCCTTCAATGCACTATTGTCTAAGAAAATCATTTCAACACCCTCTTAATAAAAACATTTATTAAAGTGGGGAACTTTTGTGAAACTTTGCCACTAGAAACAAACAAAAGAACTCTTTTTTCTGTTCAGAGAAAAACACGAATCGATTTTATTGATTGTGACTTTTATTGATTGATTGCTAACCAGATGCTATCAAACTAATTAGTCCAGTCAATTTAGACGTCCGAGGTTACAAAAATTTGTACGCAGCTGAAAATTGGTAGAATTGTTCAAAACACTATCGTAAATGAAACCTTAAAAGTCCAAAAGTCCTCATCGATCCGACACCTGGAAAAAAAAATACTCGAGGTGATAGTGGTCACTAAAACGAGTTTTTCACGATTTTCAGCAAAACATTAAGTTTTAACATAAAATTTATTCCGACAAAAATTTTAGATCAGATAATTATCTAAAAAAATGTCTAACTACTTTTATTTCCTAAGAGCCACCGTTTTAGAGATATATGATTCAAAAAGTTGAAAGAGGTACCATAATATGCATACGTTTTCACGCCACCTTTGAGGTAGTGTACTGAGCGCGTTTTTAGGGTTCTGAACCTCAAAAGGAACTTTAGTGTGATCATAATTCGTTGTCCGTCTGTCTGTCTGTCAAGACCCTGTATCTTGGGAACGCGTAGAGGTATCGAGTTGAAATTAGAAACATATACTCAAGTCTGCGGCCCCTTGAAGCTGTGAAAAAATCAAACTTGTAAGTTAACGAAAAAAAAGATACGGCAACACAATTAAGACATTCCACTAAACGCGTAGTGGACACATGTGTCTCTGACCGGGGGTAAGTTAATGCTGCGCCCCCGCCGTCGACCCACATCCCACCAGCCAGTGCTGCGTTAGTGTCGTGGCCAGTCACGTGACACACGTCACTCTAAACCACTAGCGCCACTCTAAACAACTAGCACTATCTCTGATATCTTTTGAAAACTAATTTAAATACAAAAGCGCCGTCATATATTTATTATGTACTTTTAGATTTTTTAAAGATCTTATTAGTCTACTTGTCTATAATCTCCGAATCTACTACCCTGTTCGCTCATAATTTGATCGTCCACTATTTATGCGAAGAGACTAGTCTTAAGATACAGAATCTTCCTAGTTTAGGAGTCAGAGTTGAAAGTTTTAAATTGACTATTGTATTACAGTTTTTAATTTTTTTGTCAAATTTGTATTTTTGATAATAATAAAATATTTTAGTAAGGGATGGAATATTACATTCCATTCTCTAATGTAACAATATCTGGTGAAGCTTGACCTTGGTTTGGCGCCGAATGTAATCGTACAATAGGGTTTCCAAATCCAGCAAGAAGGTGATACGGATGTCTTGGTTTGACCACGTTAACCGGGTGAAACGTCTGGCCAAAGCTAGTAAAAAAAAAGTTGTAAAAATATTTTATTGAGAAAAGTACTTAACGTCTGGAATATGTGGGACAACCCAAGATTCAATTACGTTTTATTCAACAGGTTAATATAAAATATCTTCCTAAGCAGCGGTTTTATTAATGCTTGAACATTTCACAAGTTCTCTGAATCCTTGAATCCCAGACGCAAAACGTATAAACTGGAATCCACTCAGAAAACTATTCCCTCGTAAAAACAAACAGGGACAACCTCATTCTGTCTATTTGCTAAAACTATCCTTTGGCACATGTTTAAAATGAAATTAATATTTGCTTTTGAATGTAACTTAGCTCGTATAGCTTTCAATTTAAGGAATGTAATTTCATATGTAGCTGTCAGCTTCATTTGAAATTGAGTTCTTTATTACGTACAGTAAAATAAAGGTTTAAATATTATCTCAAGAAATTCGGAGACTAGAAGGTACTACTGCAGAAAACATAGCTAATTCAAAAACCGAAGAAGTAGCTTGAAGACTGAAGCATAAGCCAGTTCGTCAATAAATCAAAAACATATATTTTAAATAAGGACAGTTCTTCGAAAATTGTTTCTTTGACTGATTCATATAGCCAAAATTTAATTCCACATAGCTCTGTTGCACATTTTCATATCTATTTTTATATGAACATGTGCAACAGAGCTGAATGTATACTAATTATTATATATTTGAATATGGGACTCGTTTTTATGAAGTAGGTTTCAAAATATCGACGTTCGAATATTTTGTGATCATTATGAATCAGAAGTCGTTACAGATAAATCAAAAATAAAAATGAAATACTTTATATAGATTGACTCTGTTTTAAAAAATCATATTTTAACAACAATAATAATGTGCCTTTATGAATAAAATTATATATCCACTGATATATAATAATATCTAGGAAAAAATCTGGTGAATTCAATAATTCTTGTTAACATTTGTTAAATAACAATGCATTCTGTTAGGTACTAGAAAATTATTATAACCGTTATACAAATTATTACAAGCATTATAATAATTTTCTATTATTTTATATTATTCTCTCTGTTATTTCTCTGTTATTTTATATTATTCTCCATGTACAACTCACTACTATTTCTGCAAGTCTTCTTTTCTCCTTCTTTTGGTCTACAGTAAGTAGAATTGTTGTTAACTGCAAAATTAAAATAACAGAAATTAGATAGAGACTTTCACTTATACATTAATAGGTTTTTATAATTCATCATCATCATTATTTCAGCCGAAAGACGTCCACTGTTGGACGTAGGCCTTCCTCAAATGTCGCCATAATGACCGGTCCTGTGCGTCTCGTATCCATCGGATTCCCGCGACCCTCACCAGGTCATCGGTCCACCTTGAGGAAGGTCTTCCAACGCAGCGTCTTTCAGTACGTGGTCGCCATTCTAGAACCTTTCATCCCCATCGACCATCTGTTCTGCGAGCAATGTGCCCTGCGCACTGCCACTTAAGTTTGGTGATTCTTCGGGCTATGTCTGTAACCTTAGTTCTCCTGCGGATATCTTCATTTCTGACGCAATCATGCAAAGGAATTCCGAGCATAGCCCTTCTCATTGCCCTTTGAGTGACTTTAAGCCTTTACCACGACCACGTTTTGAAGTCATATATGTCATCACTGGCAACACGCAATGGTCATAGACTTTCGTCTTGAGACACTGTGGTATATTGGACGAGAAGACACCGCGCAGCTTCCCAAACGCTGCCCAACCGAGTCGGATTCGACGATTGACCTCTTTCTCGAAGTTATGTGTTTTTATGATTGTTAATACAGAAAATTTATTTATTTATTTAATCGTAGGAAAGGTTTTCCTACAATTAAATAAATTTTCTGTAAACTATAAGAACTGGTTACTGTAGCATTATGTACTTTTTTAAAAGTCAGCATTTAGCTGAGTGCGTGCCAAATAAGTCAGATTAGAACTTATTTCATAGTATATTTATAGTTAGAAGAGGAAAAAGGAATGAAGATAGGCGGATTAAATCTAACCGATCACTACTGAGTTTTACATGGAAAAAAATAGGATAAAGAGAATAATTATAATATAATAATATTCCACAACTTTCACATAACGCCACATAGTCCTAAACTAAGCAGAGCTTGTGGTATAAGTACTAGATAACTGATAAACATACTTATATATTTCTAAATACATACATATTATAGATAGATTACGTAACAAAAGACGACGATGTAGACGCCAACCACCATAAATTCGTTAGTAATTTTCTTTTGTTGACATGTCATTTATTGATAGCTGTAATTATTTATTTTTCTTGTTTGTTTTTTTTTATATATCCTCTTTTTTATAATGTGAATGTGAGAACACTGTAGACTTCGCGAATTTTTAGGTTATTTCCTATTACGATTCACTTTTGGGTACAATATCCACTAGTCTACACTGTTCTTACATAATGTCTATTAATACTGTAATATGAAAATATTGTAAACAGTGCCGGTTCTTTTCCATAGGAAACGACCAATTTAGAACCATGCACTAGCTTCTGACATTCTATAAGTGCCCATGTAGGCCTATGTGAAATAAAAACTTATGACATTGACTTTGAAAAGCGCTTTTTTCAAGCTAGAGAGGGGAATAAAAAATAAAATATCAAATACCTCTTGTATTTGATTATTCATATGGAGTTTTAACTATATGAATCAGGATTTTGCGAACAATCATGCATCATACATAATATATAGATTTCATTTTTGTCTTTTTTATACACGAATCTGTTAACCAAAAGCATCACATGAAACAAAGATTGAAGTTTTAAAACCATAAAATAAATTTTATAAAGTAGCCATTGTAATCAGTATGCTACCTGAACCAAACACATATGAATCAGATATTTACCTTCGTAACACCGGGATTTGAGCCAACCAGCCACACGTCTGTTGCACGACTGACTTACTCCTGCGCGGAGAGACAGACTCTCATTATCATCACCCGACTAATTATAATTTCTTTAATTTATAAATTCGATATAATTATAATTTATATTGATGTATCAAAAGGAAAATGCGTCATCGACCATTTTGTTCCGGAAAATTGCAAATGGACGCGCTATATATAACCAGGAAAACAAACTTCAAATATTTTTATTTTGCACTTAGACAGCAATTATTTGTAAAATGACATTTGTCCCAGTAAAAGATAAAGCTAATCTAAAAAATTACATGTTGTTTTGTTAGTTGGTTACAGAAATATACCCATAGACATCGAAAATTTTGTCCTTGAAGAACTACCCATAAACCATTTACAGGCACTTTTGGATTGTCAAAATGTCGGTCAATCAAAAACAAGAAACTGAATTGCATTACATTGACCGGTGGCTCTAAGAAACTACGAAATATCTGCTATGACCGCTATAAGATATAATAAAAAGCTTAAAAAAATTACATAAATAAAGAAGGTACTATCCTTATTGTTGGGACTCTTTCCCAGATTAAAGTATAATGGTGATATAATTTATTGCTAAAGTGTAGGTACTACTATAATATTTAAATCTCTTACAGCCTAACAGAATGTATAATATCCCTACACAACAGTAGGAAAACATTTTTCGCGATCCCGAAGGCCTCGTGAATGAAACCGGGGCAAAGGCCAGTATATAAATATTTAGGTAGGTTCGTTACGTAGGTATAATCATCCAGGATACATATTTCCACATTTCGTGATATGTTCGTCTTTGAAAGCGGTTTCTTTTCCAGTAGTGTTTCTTTCCTGCAAAAGGTTAATCTTTTTACTGTTTCCGAAATAATTATTAGGAGGCAGGACTAGAGCTTTGTGACAAAGGTAATCCGTATTGTTATTGTTTTCACTGTAGTAGTGAGTTAATTGATTTTGGGAATCAATACTCGATTATGTTCTGGAGTTTAATAATTATTTCTTCCAATTACCGAATACCCTTTAAGTTTTTACAGAATTTCTGAAGCTGTTTAAAGCTTGCTTATTGTTTTTTGAATAGGCTCGCGTTTGACCACTGCCTCACCTGATGGTAAGCCACAATGTGGTCGACAATAGAGCATGCTTGCCTATAAGTGACCTATTCACTTTTCACTTATAGACCCCTAAGTTATAGCTATCAGGAAACACAGACTCCGGCAGGGCATTCCACTCCTTAGCTGTACGCACGATGAATATGTTCCCGAAACGTTTTTTGAGTATACCCATACATGGGATGACCACCATGCTATCAATGTTAGCATTACCTATAAATCGATTTAAGAAGAATTTGTCTTGTTAAAGCTTTAAAACGCTAAGAAGCTGGAAGTTCCGGCGGCATCTTATACGCTGGGCACGTTTTACAACTGCAACGTGGATGCATCGAGTCACCGTCCACTTCTATTAAATATCTCAGATTACGGACACGATAATATTATTACGGTTCCTTCGGTCTTTTAGGGTTTTCTTGCTCAGATTGTTCAGTGGAATAGGTAGGGTTGCCGCTGTCAATTGTTATTGGTAATTTCATTCCAATATCATATTTATTGGTTATACTTAGGATGGTGGTCTCGGTGTGACAACCAGTCCGCTTTAGGAATATCTCTATTTATCTATATCCGACGATTGTAAAGAGATTTTAATCGTCAATTACAGATAAATATTTAAATGTTAAGTGAAATATGCAGAAAAAAATAGATAATTTTCTGCATATTTCACATTATTCTGCATTTTTATACCCACCTTATATATATATAGACTTTTATTAAATAAAACTACCGACTGAACTACCTGCATCACACAGGTGTTAAAAGTCTTTGTAATTCTCGGTTTTTCTTCACTATAATAGGCATATCCATTTAAAACTACCTCATGAATCACTCTGTCAATTGGTACCCGTATGAAAATACGTTTATAATTTTTTTTGAGTTTATCGCGAACATAGACGCGATAGATAAACACGGACGTTACGTCTGTAGTGGCGGCTGAAGGTACATTACAGTGTACTGTGTACCTCAGTGTACCCTTTCAGCAATATTTAATTGTAAATCAAAATTTTACCAACCAAGTTTTCAGTCACGTATATTTTGACACCCATTATGCTTATAGCAACAACATGAGTCCTAGCGAAAAAAGATAATTGAAAAAGCATTAGCCTTTCGCTGGTATTAAATCTATAGACACTACACAGTCTTTCAAGAAAATGTGGCAATGTTTATGTCATAACTGGGTGCAAATGGTTTGAAAAATGCGACGGCGCTAAACTCGTAGCGTTAAGTTTAAGAGCCGAGCGGTATGTACGGTTACTGGATCACACTAGAACATCAAGTTTTACTCAGAGAGTAACTACATCGCAAACACTTTGAACGACATTTGCATTTGAACTTGTTGATTTTGGGACCATTGATAAAATTATCACGTTAGTAAACCTACTTCGCTGTGGTAGGTAGATATTCGAGGAAAGTCGAAAAACTGTCTATTTTACTTTATTTTTATTTTTGAATAGTCTCTTTTTTATATTATGAATGTGAGAATACTGTAGACTCTGCGGATTCATATATTTTCTATTTTTGACCGATATACACTGTTCTCTCACATATTAAAACTGTAATAATTGGAAATATTGTAAAACCAATAATTTTTTTAAAAGAGTTTTCATGGAGTTTCTTGCCGGTTCTTCTCCATAGGAAATGACTAATTAGGACCGTGCAATAGCTTCTGAAATTTTATAAGTGACCAATTTATTTTACATAGGCCTATGTGAAATAAAAAGATTTTGAATTTGTTTTTTTTTTTTAATTTTATTGCAGATAAGGAATTACATATTTTTTTTGCTAGCCTATTTTATCCGACTCCTGGACACGCCACTGTTTTCTTCTTCAGGAATCCGCGCTTCCTCCTTCCAGTTCTGGCAAAATCTGTCCAGATTATGCCACCATCTCCTTCGAGTATACTTTTATTATCTAGGTACTAAAAATATATAATATTAACTACTCAATAATATTAAAGTAAAAGTGAGTCTCTCTGTTACGTTTGCACTTATTAACAGCCGGATGGAGTATGATTTAGATAACTTGACAGGCGGGCTATCAGACGGCGAGCAATGGGTAGCTTGTCGTCCAACCAACCGGTAAGGACTAAGCCCGGTTTGGCGGCGCGTTGTGTTTCACTCGCGCCTCAATGAAATGTCAGAAAGATTGACGGGTCCAGTTAGAACCGATGCCTGCCAGGGCTGTGGATTGTTCGAAAGAGTTACCGTGGGTCGCAAAAGGCAACTGAAGGATTACTGGGTTTTAGTCAGTAAAAGTGTGACAATTCTTCTCGCATCACCTAGAGTGAAAGAAGTTATGTTTTGATGATAATAATAATTAATATAGCCTTTATTTCCTTATAAACTTAAAATAAAACATTTGTAACATAATTTTGTAAATATTTATAAAAGATAAACTAAACAATAAAATAACAAATAATAGTAAGTAATAATAAAAACGGGTAAATATAATTCCAAATTGTTAAGGTCCCTTTCAGGCCTCCTCCAAGGTTTTCCAGTTGGATCTGTCCCTGGCCTTGTTAATCCAGTCACATCCTGCTGTTTATTTTTTATTTCATCGGACCGGCGTTTATATGGGCAACCTCTGCTCCGATGTCCACCAGGGCCTGGCCATGATTTGGTTCGTTTTCTCCATCAGGAAGATGGGCGAGATGTCCTGCCTATTTCTATTTCAGACGTTGGGCATGGCTTAGAGCATCTACGACATTCGTTCATTACACATTTATTTCTTTTCTTGTGTTTCAGTTTGATGTTGAGGATGCTCCTCTCCATAGCCCTTTGACTTTTTTGGATCTTATTTCTGGTTTGGTTATTGAATATCCAAGTTAGTGAACCATAGGTAAGACCAGAAAACAAGCAAGAGTCCATTACCTTTTTTTTTAGTTTTGTAGGTAGTTTAGAGGTATGTGTATCACGTTGGGGTCACCAATTTAGAGGTATGTGGAACAGAGAGTAAAGCCCCACAAACCTCCATTGAAAAGGGAGGATCCTCCGGCCAGACGGGTTTTTATGTCTGGTGGGCTACTTTTTTTTTTTTTTTTTTTTCGGTGGGAAAATCATCTTATGACATCCCCCGCCCTTGGGCGGGGCGGGAGATAGTGTCAGACTTTTACTGACTAAAAACCCACTCCTGTTCCTTCGTTGCCTTTCGTACCAGGGGCGAGTCTTCCTTTCAGAATCAGACCCTTGGCCCCAGTAGGCTTCGACCCTGTTAGGCCCCTACAGTTGCTAACATCTCCTTGAGGCGCGCGTGGAAAAGCACGCGCCGTCGACGACTTGGGCTCGGTCTGGACGGTTACCGGACGGTCGGACGGCGGGCCACCCAGTGCTCGCCGTCCGCAAGCCTGCGCCTACGATGGCCGGAAATCGGGATCGGAATTCCGGCGGCGATTGGGGCGTGAGGACCGTTGCCTCACGCGATCGGCCGCCTCCTTTGCTAGCATTACTGCTTCGCAGAAGGAGGCGACCGCCTGCCACTCCTCCTCACTCCGGACCATGGCCTGTACCAAGGCCCGGCGCGAGAGATCGCCGCCGCCAATCGCCCCCACGAGGACACGGCGTTGCTCTGCCCAAGCGGGGCACACCTCCACCGTGTGCTCCACCGTGTCCTCCGGGCGGTCCGCACAATGGTGGCACCCGGGCGTTTCTTCCGCACGAATCCGGTGCAGGAACCTCCCGAACTTACCATGTCCGGTGAGGACCTGCGTCATGCGGAAGTTAAGGACGCCGTGTTGCCTTTCCAGCCACTCCTCAAAGAGGGGACTTATCGCCATAATTATGGCGTGCCCAGCACTGGGTTGCGATAGTCGCTGTCGCCATTCCGCCATGAGACCCCGCCGGAGCTCTGCCCGCCATGCCGCGACTTGTCGCGGCAGCGGAGTTTCACCCCGACGTTGCATCTCCACGCGCAGATCGTGCATGCGTGCAAGGCCTGCTGCCACCAGGTCCCATGGTGGCTGGCCAGCAAGGAGGCTCGCCGCTTCGCGGGAAACCGTGCGGTATCCCCTCACCATCCGTATGGCCATGACCCTCTGGCACGCGTTCAGCTGAGCCGCCGGTCGCTTTCGCAGTGACGGCGCCCACACCGGCGCCCCATAAAGGGCCATGGACCGGACGATGCCTGCGTAGAGCCTCCGGCAGGAGGCGTCTGGACCCCCGAGGTTGGGCAGGAGCCGCTTGAGGGCAGCCCCAGTCCGATTCAGTGGGAGCCAGACGTCGGAAGTGCTCCTCGAAATTCCACCGGCTGTCGAGGACGAGTCCCAGGTACTTCATCGTCGACCCAACGCCGATGTAAACTCCTCCTACCGTTAATTGGGAATTCCGAGGTGGCTCGCTCCGAGGGCCGTGAAAACACATGGCCTCGGACTTTTGTAGCGCCAACTCGAGTCCCAACTGCTGGATCCTATCAACGACTATCGCAACCCCGCGTGTCGCTAATTCAACCGCCGCCTGGTATGACTCTCCCTGAGCCAGGACCAGCGTGTCGTCTGCGTAGCAGACCACGCTGACCCCGTCAAGGAGGTCGCCGCGCAGCACGTAGTCGTAGCCGATGTTCCACAAGGGCGGTCCTAGTACCGATCCCTGCGGAACACCGCACGACATCTCTCACCGTTTCCACTCACCCTGGTGACCAGGGTAGATGATGTACCTGTCCGACAGGTAGGCCTCGATCACACGACAGAGGTAGTCGGGCACCCGGTGATACCGGAGTGCCCTCCTAATGCTACTCCAGGGCAGGGAGTTAAAGGCGTTAGCGATGTCCAACGACACCGCCACGACACACCTGCCCTGGGACACCGCATCCCCCGTCGTGAGAGCTCGTACGCGCATGATGGCGTCCACCGTGGAGCGCCTCCTGCGAAAGCCGAACTGGCCGTCCGCCAGATCCGGCCCCACTCGTGTTAGGTGCGCGACGAGGCGGTCTGCAATTACTCTTTCAAAGAGCTTGCCCACCTCATCGAGCAGCACAATGGGCCGGTACGCGGACGGAGAGTCCGCAGGGCGCCCCGGCTTCGCGATAAGGACCAGTTTCCCCGTCTTCCAAAGAAGTGGGAGCCCCTCTCCATGCATGCGCTAAAGAGCCCTTTTAATCGAGACCCGAGAGCCTCCATGGCCAGGACCCAGGCTTTACCAGGCAAGCCGTCGGGTCCTGGGGCAGTATTCTTGGCACTTAGCCTTCGTACCGCCACACTCATCTCTACCTCGGTCACCTCTGGAGCATTGTCGTCGTCGTCGCCATCGTGATCCACGTTAGACACTGCTGGTGGCGGAGCCATGAGCGGGGGAGAGTGTTCCCCTCGCGCAGGGAACAGATTGCTCACCACACCCTCCACAATCTGGGGCCGGAGACTCTGTGTGAGTGGGGGAGCCCAGGGGCGGAGTTTTTCCCGCACCACCTTGTAAGGGCGTCCCCACGGGTCTCCGTTCAGAGTCCCCAGCCACACGTTGCGGGCCTCCAACTTGGCCCGCTTTATTTCCGCTCGGAGGGTGCGCTTCGCCACTCTGTATCCCTCATACAGCTCCGCCTCTCTGACCTCTGTATCCGGCGGGCGGATGCGGCGACTGCAGTGTCTGGCGTACCGGCGCCGCGCGGCATTGCATGCATTCCGCAGTGCCGCAATCTCCGGCGACCACCAGTACACCTGGCGCCGGGGTCTGGTGGGCTACTGCCCGATAGATGATTTCGGGCTGTTCTACATGTTCTAAACGCGCGGAGAACTTTGATTGCGCGATGCAGGATTAGTTCTTATGTAACGCCATAGTAGCTTTGCGTTTAGTACTTCAATAAAGTTTTATTCTATTCTATATTCTAGAACTGTTTTCCAGGTCGCGTTTATTCTCCTATCAACTTCATCTTTGGGTCTCGTTTTTCTAAAGGAAACTTATTTACCTAGGTATGTATAGTGCTCTACGATACGATTTTGATGATACCCCTAAGAAGTTTTAAATATTAAGTTAAGATGTCGTGCCTCTATATTAAGGCATGTGATATTTTTGTTCCGCAAGTATGTTTCCATCATGTTTGTTACTACTTCACGGCTGAGCGAATTTGAATGAAAATTTACGCACGAGTAGACCATGATCTGGAATAGCACAGAGAACTTTTTATCTTGGAAATATTTGTGCCCTTGGGACAATTTTCTTCATGCGAGCAAAGCCACTGACAGCAGCTAGTTGACGTATATAAAACCCTTTCCACACGGGCCCAACCGCTTTCAAATCCTAGTATTTAATTAGGGGTTCTCTAAATTGCGTCTAATGTCTTCTTTAATGGTCTACTATTAAAGAAATGCTTGCCGATCTCGTTTGTATAATGTAACATCTGCTTCTTGATCGCAATTCAATGTTCAGTGGCATATTGAGCAGCTGGCAAGCTGACGTGTATGTACATTATGCATTCCAGATGTAATCTAAGGCTTAATTAATTAGTACACATTACTTGCATCCATAAATTAAATTATTTTAAAATTATGTAGTATTCAGCGACCAATATTAAGCGTACCTTTCGCATTGACCAACTACATATAGGATTTTTTTTTCTTAAAGAAGTGCACTTGAATTTAATATACTGTCTAGGGACTTTAATATCGACTGGTTCTGCACCAGTATAGCCACACTGGTGTAGAACCGACCGGACGGACCGGACCTTACGGCGGCAAATAGCACAAACATTTGTCAATGATAACTAATAGAGGACTTATTTTACTAATTAATTGACTTGTATATATTTTTTTTATCGGTGTGTGGATGCTTGTAATTAGTAATTTGGAAATATGACACTCGTTATATAATTTTTTCATTAGTCTGTAACCCTTCTGTATAATAAAATAAATAAATAAATCTAATTCGAATTCTGATGCGCAGGAGATTTTTTAGAATAATAGACTGTTGGTTTTGTCGTGAATGTCATACTACCTAGCAGGTACTGTAAACGAAAATGCTACCCCTGTGACAAATGCTTACAGTACTTACTGTTATACATGGTTTTTATAGTCACGTTCGTGTCACAGCTCCAAAATATTTAAAACGATACCAAAGTATTTTATTAAGTTATTCTGGGTCACAACCGCAAATATTTTTGTTCAAATAAACTAAGCCCGGTCCTAGCCAAAAACATAGAGATAAAAATAACATAAATTATACGGCTGACAAAGGTTTCATGTGGTTTTTAAGACGTTTAACATATTTCAATAACTCATGATATTTTTTGCAAATAAAGTATACCTAAAACGAGCCCTGAAAAACATGGTTGGTAATTTAACTGGAATTTGTCTTTAGAAGTGTTAATGGAAAACTAGCTTATATAACTCTGAAATCAACCATTTGTAAGTAGGCTATTTACGGAGACTGTTAAAATCGTAGGCGTGTGCTTGCGGACGGTGAGAAATGTGGCACGCCATCCGGCCGTCCGGCAACCGTTCGGACCGAGTCCGAGCCGTCGAGGGTGCGTAGTGTTCCACAGGTGCCTCAAAGAGATGTCAGCAAATCGTAGAGGTCCAGCAGGGTCGAAGCCTACTGGGGCCATGGCTTGTGCGAAAGTGTACCCAGGAGCCCTGGAATGAAGGCAAAGAAGGAACAGGCTGAGGTTTTAGTCAGTAAAAGTCCGACCTGCCCTCTCGCCCAAGAGCGGGAGAAATCATTGGATGATTTTCCGATGATAACCTACCTAAAAAAAAATACAAGTGAAAGATTTTTTTAAATTGATCCAGAAGTTTTTGAGTATATTTATTACAAACCAAATTACAAATCTTTTCTTTTTTATTATTAGTATGTATAGACATACAACTTTTCCAAAAAACAGTCGTCGCAAACCCTAGGGGCCCCTAGGATTTGGCTTCGACCCTGCTGAGTCGAAGCCTACAGGGGTTCGCTTCTGAAAGAAAATTCCAGGGTCCTGGAACGTAAGGCAAAGAAAAAACATAGGAATGAGTTCTAGTCAGTAAAAGTCTGACATACCTTCTCGCTTCGTCCTAGAGAAAAAGAGAAGTCATTGGATGATTTCCCACCTAAAAAATAAAAACATTTCAGTTGAAAGACTTCTACTGTTGGACATAGGCCGCCCTCGAGTTTCGACACAACTACCGATCCTGTGCATCTAGCATCCATCAAAATTCCGCAACCCTCACCAGGTTAACGATCTACCTTATGGACGGTCTTTGGAGACTCGTCAGGAGAAATTTTAATATTTATAAAAGAAGCGCCGGTTTTTATTTTTCTTTATTCGACCTCTACTTTTTATTTAAAATAAATATCATCGGCCTCATCTGCGCCAGATTTCCCAAGGCATATGAAAGAATTTTGAAAGACTTAATACAGAGATTGATGATGCGTAGTTTGATTTTCGACCTGATCTCTCAACGGACTCAGCAATTTTCTGGCTGAAAAAACACGGGTAATTACAACATCAAATACATCTTTGTACGCTTTTTTACGGACTTTAGTATATCTTTCGATTAAGTCATTTTTAGTCTTTGAAAAGAAATGCAAAAGTGATATCTCGTTTTTACCTAAATGAAATATCGAGCTTGTTCTATTCCAATTGATTGTTGTAATTGAGAAGCCTCTCTCCCCTCAGACAAATAGCAAAAGGATATTTTTTTCGGCCCTAGTAGTTGTAAGTTATATACAAAAAAAAATGTGCCATAAATAAACTCGATACATCACATTTCACACTATTATTAAATATGTATTATAAAGGCGATTTTGTATTTGTGTATGTGTCGTGGCCAGATCTTAAAAATTTATCATTTCATGAAATGGCCAAGTAAAACTGGCCAGATCGTTTTAAACGTTAAAGTTTGATGATATATCAATCCTCGTTTGGCCTACTTTCTTTAGACCTTTTATTATCATAGAAATTCTACATCAATAATATGGCCAAACGACGATTGACATTATATCTTCGTTTTATTTAGCCATATCACGAAGTGATCAATTCTAAGATCTGGCCAATTTGTATGTTACGTCTTCACGCTTGAACGGCTGAAAGGATTTGGCACATGGGTAGACCAAAGCCTGCAATGAGGGAACATACTCCCAGGATCAAGTTTCCAGTATGCTATTCGAAGACATGGTATATCCGTGTTTCAATTTCATCAAATCCCTTTAGTAGTTTCAGCATGAAGGAGTAACAAACATACGCACACACATACATACAAATATTCGCCTTTATAATATTAGTATGATATTATAGCGTGATTACCTAATGTTCAGGGGACAAATAACTTACGAGTATAACCATTATAATATTTTTGTTAATGTTATTGCTCTAATATCGTAACGCCTTAGTCACCTCACACATTATCTGTCTTTAGAAATAGTATTTTATTGGTCTTTAGAAATAGAGTAGAGACTGAGCGATACAACAAAAACCACTTATTTATTTTTAATAATTCTGTAGGTGGATTATTTATGTAGCTTTATATTATACACTGGTTTGCTGGGAGACTACTAACTGTTGAATTAAGCTCGCCTTTGTACATGAATTGTCACTGTGTACTGTGATAGGTTTTTTTTATACAATAAAGAATTGAGAATAAACTATAAATATATAAATGAATAGCTGTTCGTTAGTCTCGTTAAAACTTAAAAAACGACTAGACCAATTTGGTAAATTTTGGTCTTGAAAATAATATTCGAGATAGTCCAGGGAAGGTTTAAACGGTGAGAAAAAATGGAAAAAATCACGAAAAACAAAATCGAATACAAAGCCATCGCCAACGCCAGTTTAGCTAACACAACATTCGTTGAAGGCGGTACGAAGTTCGCTGGGTCAGCTAGTATTGAATAAAACACTAGGTATAAGAGTAAATAAGTCAGTTACAAGTAAATAAATAATTCTTCATACATATTGTAGAAAAAGACAGTATACGCCAATAACTCTGTCTCTTTTTTTCTGTAGATCGTAGTAACGAATGTGACACTACAAGTCTACGTGACCAAATCAGAATTCTACAAGTAGACAACTAGACGACGACAATCGCTGTAGCTCTTCCATACCTGCCTGCCAGTATTCAAGGAAAACCAGCAACCAGGAAACCGGTGTTCTGTATTTGAGACTCTTCTCAAACACAAACCACCGTCTTCCCGTCCTCGTCGCGAGGCCCGCTGCTACGTTTCCATCAATGTACACACCGTCCTTTGCTCGGGTTACCTCGCGCCGTATTTAAAATACGTCCCTAAATAATAATCTATGTACTTATATTATTTTGATCCAGCCTGTCTCTTGCTAGCCTGCCCCCAGAACCTCCGTGTGGAAAAGTCCGAGTCCCACATGGGGTGCCCTTAGCGTGTATTCGTTTAGTTTTAAGTTTTTTTGTTTGTCCTGGCTGGAGGCTTTAATTTATTAAGGCCGCTACAGGTAAATAAAGTTAAATAGACCAAAACCTCATAGGTTAACCTGGGAGAGATAACTCGAAAAAAAGTCTGTATCCACTTCCCATTTGGATAAGGAAAGCTCAAACCATTCTCTATGTATACGTTAGAGACTGAACACTTTCTTAGAGCTGCTACCTACTTCATCTATTTAATGTCCTACACGAGTTATAATCTAGAGGCTGCGAGTAATGTAACAAATCCCCGAGGCACATTACCACGACGGCAGGCCTGGGACTTACCCAGGAAATCATACTATCACACTAATATTGTAAGGGCGGAAGTAGGTATGTGTGTTGTTGTGTATGTTTGCCACTCTTTCATGCTCAAGTGACAGAACATATTTGGATGTTTGACACATAGTGTACAACATGTTCTGAAACAGAACATATATTTTTATAGCGAGATTATGGGAGCCACGTACTGGTGACTATTGTTCTGGTGAAGGTTGCGGGAGTCTGATGGATGCAAGACGCAAAGGATCAGTCGATGTGGTGACGCTTGGAGGACGCCTGTATCCAACAGTGGACTTCTTTCAGCTGAAATGATGATGATGATATCCGTGTTCAAAAACATATTTGTGAATGGTTAAATAGGTATATATTCGGTTACCTATTTTCGTGCCGACCTTATTTCGTAAATAGATATATCTTCACCATTCATGGAGAATTCTCGAAAGCTATTATTTTTATTAACGTCATCGTGATACGGCAAGAAAATGGCGGAGGAATAACTTTATTGAACAGGTTATAATTGATTATAGCCAGTCTATAGGTACTCGTATATTTATGAAATTTCCCTGTACTTTCACGAGTCGAAGTCAGATTGAGTTTCGTGGGTAATGTCCGGTTCTTAAGCTTGTTTCGTCCATCAATCGAAGTTAAATAAAATAGAATTGATTAAAACTTTCTGATGGTAGCTCTAGCTCTTCCACGTGTAAGTACCGTAAAATTTTTAACAAGGTAAATTTACCCTATAGGAACTTTCCTGTTTGAATATTACAATGGTTTTAAACCCTGACGAAACACAGTTTTTTTTTTTTTGTTAATTGAGCTATTTTTGTATTGGAGGTTTATGAAGCAATTCTACGAATACATTTTCCTGTTTTTATTTTATTAAAAATGATAACAGAATCCACAAAAAATAGTTTAATAAAATCCGGGTCTTTTTTTTATTCTAAGACGGAGTAGAACCTGTGTCTGGTACAAATAGATTACTTACTTTATTTCTTTTCCTTATGTAAAGGTTTATATAATCCATAAAAATATGGTTTTCTAATAAGGTGATGGTTTTGATTAAATGATTCGCAAAAATATGTGTTAGGGAGATCACTATTACGATCTTATGCGTCAATTTTCTAGAAACCTGCGCCCAATTTGAAACCTTATTTGTACCTATAGATTAGTTAATCAATAAAATGCAAATATATATTTTTTTAGTCAATAAACATACACTGTGATATTATAGAGTAAAAAACTGAACAAGTGTGAGTCAGACGCACTGAGGGTACCGTGCAAACATACCTAAGTAAATATTTCAATTCCCGAATAGTCCCGAAGATTTTTTTGAAATCCAAAAAAAATATTTCTTTGTGACGTAACAACACTGTTTTCAGATTTATTCCTTTACTTGTGCTATAAGAACTTACTTTATGCCAAATTTCAGGATTCTGGGTCAACGAGAAGTGCCCTATGAATTTTGATTCTCTTGAGAGTGTCGAAATATACGTTTTTTGCGACATAAACGGCCGTATCTTTTTTTCGTTATCTTGCAAGACATTTGATTTTTTCACAGATTTAAGGAATCGTAAACTTGAGTGTATGGTTTTAATTTCAAATCGACATCTTCATGCGTGCCCGAGATAAACAATAGACATAAGACAACGAATAGAGTAGAATGGCAGAAAAAAAACATAAATTGCCCCGACTCCAGCCGTGGTTAGCCGCTACCACTGGGCTTAGTTGTAAAGGTTCCGATGACGATTATTTATCAAAAAACATCTAGATTGGCAAAAAAAAAAATTCAAAATTACCTTCATGTTATACTACAGAGTCATCGAAGAGATGCTTAAATATTATCTAATCGCCATCCTAGAGGTACGCTGCATGAAACACAATGTAATTTTGTATCCATATGACGAAGTAGACTGTGTGTGACGCGGTTCCCTGTGAAATTGCTCCTTTACCGCTCTATACAAGCATGCAGCGCTTCACTACACTCATATCTGATCATGCATAAGTATGTTTTAGCTCCTGTGCTACCGTATTTACGGTAGACGTAAACATGTAGTGAGAAGTACGGACAGTTTCTTTCGTATTATTATGTGGTAGGTATAAGTTTTGGGAAATTGTGTTAACGACTTGAAAGCAACTGTTTTTATTGATTCCGTCATCATCATCATCATTTCAGCTAAAAAACGTCCACTGTTGGACATAGGCCTCCCCCAAGTGTCGCCACAATGAACGGTCCTGTGCGTCTCGCATCCATCGGATTCCCGCAACCCTCGCAACGTTATTGGGCCACCTTGCGGGAGCCCTTCTAACCCTGCGTCTTCCGGTACGCGGTCGCCACCCCAGAACCTTTCGGCCCCAACGGCCATGTGTTTTGTGAGCAATGTGCACCCTGCCAGTTTATTGATTTATTTTTTTCCAACAACTACAACGGAAAAGTTCAGCTGAATACGATATTTTATATGTAGCGACTGCCTAATTGACCTCCACAATACCTAATTACTGGGTTGTGTAATTACATACATACCTTGGTAAGTCTGGCGTCAGGTTTTTTGTTACGGATGTAACAATTGTCACACGATCTAAAAATACCTAACAGACGGAACCCACTGCTTAACGTGCTTTACGAGGCACAGAGGAATCTCGGTATATTAAGATGGTCACCCATCCCCAGAACGACCTCAGCAAGCATTTGATCCACAAGCTTTAAATAACTTTAAGAGACTGAAAATTAAAATAAAATTTTGAAAAGCTATCAGTTTAGCTACAGGAAGGAAAAAAAATTTGGCTTTCACACTTGCTACAACTCTATTATATTGTAGCATCAGCTTGCTACAACTCTATTATATGTAGTCAAAATGATCTCCCAACATTTTTAACGAAGCATTATTTCCTTTTATTAATCATTCGATACTGTTAGTAATAGGTATAAATCGGCAGCCAAAGTTCGATGACATTGAGTGACGTCCCGAGGCCCTTGGGACGCCATCCATCACACGACCGATCGCCAGCCCTTCGGTAACGATTTCTTGGCCTTTGTTATGTATCTATTGATATTGACTTGTGTGAGCCACTTATAATTTACTCTCTTTATTGATATCACTATCATGGTTTCTCGTGATATTTTCGAAAATATGTTCTTTGGTAAAAATACCGTGACACATTTGATTATGATGTTGCTTCTAACGACAAAATGTGAACCAAAATTACTTCGATTATTATAGATAATGATGGGTCATAATACTGCTATCTAACTTATTTGTAGCTTACATATCAATGTCGTATTGTACGATCATTATCATGAATTTTAGACCAATCAATACTAACGAGTTATGTAAAATGTTTATTCATTTGAAATGAAATGATTTAAAATTGATTTATTTGCCGGAATATAGGTACTATATAATAAAATGGTAAAATAATTTTAGACTCACTGTATTCTACTTATCGGTCCTGCAAATTTTTCTAGATCATGCATAATAATAATAATGTTTGTGAGTTTATTACTCTATGATTTAGATAAAATTTTGCACATGTGTAAATAATACCATTCTTCCATAGTGTTCCTTTATTGCTCTTTGCGAAGACCACGGTAAGTCTTTCGTACAATCCGTCAAAGCTCGCCAACACCCGTTTCATCTCTAGCATGGATCAGGCCGCTTTATTTATTTATTAAAGTTTTATGCACTAGTAATAAACACTGTACAAAGGCTCCCATTCCCTCTCGTTCTGGTGGAGATTAGCTCCGCCGTATGCTCTACCATGTCTCCTGTCGATCGGCACAATGATGACACCTGGGCGTTACTTGCCGCCGAATCCAACATGGGGACCTCCCAAAACTGTGTCACGTGGATTGTGTGGATGCCGCGCCATGGCGACTCAAAGTCCTTAGTCAACCTATAAGAGAGTCGAGAGACTAAAAGGTTTACCTAGACAATGTCCTGGATTAGCACTTAAGACAATTTTTATTCTTGGGATAATTATCTGCTTTCAGGCGAGCGAAGCCGCTGACTGAAGCTAGTTTAAAAAAATAAAGATCTTGATCATAACAATTTTGAATCATGTCTACATAAATTCGGAAAATAACGTTTATATTGGCAATTTCGATAAAAATATATTTATTAGTGTTTACTTGTGAAGCTTACAAGACATCTATTTACCGACTTTATGTTATACCTACGAGTATATTAACTGTTCCGCTATCAGCGTATTGTTTCTTAAGTACCTATTGTAATAAGTAAAAAAGGAAACGGTAATGTTTTTGTTATTCCATACCACCACAAACATTCAATACCTTACGTTATTATTGCCCTAAGAATAACAACTTTTTAACAAATTAAAAGATTGTCTTTGTTCGTACAGACTTGTTCTATTATATTCTTTGCAATTATATTAATTATATTTCTTTTTGCTAACTCATATTCTCCTACTACACGACAAAGATCATCTTCATAGTCATAATATTTTTATTTCACCACATGGGCACTTATAAAACGGTAGAAACTAATACACGGTTCCAATTAGTCGTTTCTTATGGAAAAAACCGGCAAGAAACTACATGTTTACTCTTTTATCTATATATATAAAAGGAGAAACTGACTGACTGACATATCAACGCACTGCCAAAACTACTGGTACTAGAAGCGTGAAATTTTGCTTAAGGCTTCCTCTCATAAGGTAGGCGAGCACTAAGAGAGGATTTTCCAAAATTCACCTTCTAAGTGGAGGAAACGGGGGTTCAAAGTTTGTATAGAGAAACCTATTTTCACGCGTGTGAAGCCGCGGGCAGAAGCTAGTAAGTATATATAATTATTTATAATGATTGATTTTACAATACTTCCATATTGCAATATTTATTGGTATGAGAGGATAGTGTAGGCCAGTCAACTTTGTACTACAATAAATAAAAATAATAATAAAAATGTGGATCGAAATGAAAAGTAATTCATGAATTTATGGAGTCTACAGTATGGTCCAGACGCCTCCTGTTGGAGGCTCTGCGTAGGCTTCGTTCGATCCATGGCAAGGGTCATTGTAGGAACTGCAGGGAGTTGGGGGCAAATCACGTCGGGGTCACCAATGTAGGGGTCTCTCCTCTCGTCCGTTTCGGGATAATTAATTAAACTATTTCCACTGATAAAAAGGTGTATATCTTTCACACACGATTAAATACAATACCGCGACCTGGCAGGGACTGCAGGGCCGTGCGAGTCGTATCTTAGTTCTCATATTGCATTTTGCTTACCTAAGCACCGGCCCCACAGTCGTGTACCGAACGATGGAGCGCCGGTATGGACGCCGTCGCTGCGTAAGCGACCAGCAGCCAAGCTGAACGCATGCCAAAGGGTCATAGCCATACGGATGGTACGGGGATATCGCATGGTTTCCCGCGAAGCGGCGTGCCTCCTTGCTGGCGGTCCACCTTGATCCCGGTCCCGATTTCCGAACATCGTAGGCGCGGGCTTGCGGACGGCGAGCAATGGGTAGCTCGCCGTTCGACCGTCCGGTAACTGTCCGGACCGATCCCAAGTCGTCGACGGCGCGTATTGTTTCACGCGCGCCGCAAGGAGATGTCAGCAAACAGTAGGTGTCCAGCAGGGTCGAAGCCTACTGGGGCCATGGGTTCGCTTCTGAATGGAAAACCCGGCCCTGGTATGAAAGGCAACGAAGGAACTAGGAGTGGGTTTTAGTCAGTAAAAGTCTGACACTACCTCCCGCCCCACCCAAGGCAGGAGATGTTAATGGATGATTTCCCACCTGAAAAAACGGCTGACCCGTCTGTCTGGATGCGTTCTACATATAGTTCACTGTATTTATTTATATTATCCCTTTATCATACCTAATGTCCTCATGGATGACCTAAAATATTTGTCCAAGTCTATTAAAAAAAAGTCTAGTAAATTAATTAAAACAAGTTATTGTTTGCTTACCACGAAAAGTTTGCCAAAGAAAGTTTTTATGCAGCCATTGCGCTTCTAAGAAACTGTTCACTTAGCGACTAATTGCAAAAATGGAAAAAGGTCTCTTAAAATGGCTGAAGAAAGGATTAATTTAATTATAGCAAAAGATCTGCGATTCTGAAAAGTTGATTTAATGCTGAATAAGTCTTTGGTATTCATCTCTTGGAAAAATCTACTTGCATTGTGATCATGACTATTATCCACCAAAGAAAAAACAGTTCATCTTTATACTGCGAGGAGTAGGTTGAGAGATTATTATTTTATTTTGAGTCAAATCCATGTTAATCACGTTTTTTAAAAGAAGTGTAAATAGTAGATGATATAAAAGCGATGTAGGAAAACAAAGTGAGGAAACCTGCATATCCTAGAACTAAAACTTCGAAGACGTTTTGTGACTTTTATCAATCTATACTGGGTCTACGTGGATTTTTTTTAAGTATGGAAATCATCCAATGACTTCTTGGGCGTATCAGACTGTTACTGACTAAAACCACACCTATGTCCTTCAGTTGCCCTTTGCGTTCTAGGACAACGGGTTTCCTTTTCAGAAATTCCCCGCGGTCCTAGCTAGTGGGCATCGGCCCTGCTACGCCTCTACGGTTTCTAGATATCTCTGTGAGGGGCGCGTGGATTACTACGCGCTGTTGACGACTGGGCTCGGTCCGGTCAATTACCGGACGGCCGGACGGCAAGCTACCCATTGCTCGAAGGCCGCAATCCCGCGTCTATCGAGGCTGGTAGCCGTGGTCAGAATCTCGGTGGCTGGAGTGTGAGGACATTCGTTCCCTCACGCACGTTGCCGCCTCCTTCGCTAGCATTACTGCTTCGCAGAAAGAGGCCACCGCCTACTATTCCTCCTTGCTTCGGACCATAGTCCGAACTAGGGCCCGACGCGAGAGGTCACTGCCACCGATTGGGTCTACGTGGTGGATTGTGACCCATTCATTCTTCTAGAGAGGAGGCCTGAGTCCCAGCAATGGGCATATTACAAGGCTGATTATGCAAAGCCATGATAAATAAACAAAGGAAAACTAATATATGCTAAAATAATGTTGACGTTACAAATAAAATGATTATGCCACACACACTGTTTCAAAGTCTAGTGTGGTGTAGTTGTAATCCTTTTCGAAAAATCTGAAAAGTTTTTCATGCTAAATTTTCATCAAAAGAGGTTTAATTTAAAGTGTTAAAAGGACCTGTAATTTCCCGAGTGTTTAATTAACCACAACCCAATGATTACTAGTCAATTATTTAGCTGTGTAAACAAACTGTTGTAATTTTCATGGAGGTCGGTCAACCCCGGTAGACGGTCACTAAACTTTGCATACAAATATTTATGATGTTTAACATTAATTAAAATCTGTATAGAAGGAATATTCTTGTAATTCTTTTACTTATTTTTTTTATTATTACTGTAAGCATAATAGCGTAATCGGCGTTATATTGTTCCCGCTGCTGGGACTCAGACTTTCTCTCTAAGAGAAGGAAGGGGCTGTAGTCCACCATGCGAGCCTAGTGTGGGTTGGTGAATGGCACATGTCTTTGAATTTTTGGTTCCAGGACATGCCAGTTTTCTAACGATGTTTTCCTTCACGATTTTGGGAGTATGGGTGATGAAATAAATTCCACAAAGAAAAGCGTCTGTCTTGGTTTGAACTCACGATGTAAAACTCGTAAGTTGGGCCCGTTAACCATCCGGGCCACCACTGCTGTCTGGTAGAAACACTTTAATTACTTTTTCAGTATATTTTTTTGTTAGGTAACCTTTATCTTTTATCGATGAAAATATATTTTACAAAAGATGAAAGTGTTATTCTATGTTAGTCTTTGTGTAGGGATTTAGCTTCGAAACGTTTGTAAGTAAGTATTAAAGGTTCTAGGGTTATCGTTTTTAGCGCTCCCAAGTAAAATATATAGAGCCCTTATAGAATCACTCTGTCGGTCTATCATAGTCAAGTTATTCCGAATCTACGGCACCGGTCAAATTATATTTTGTACACATATGCATGTATGTGACCCAAACATGTATGTGGGAATAAATTCTACATTTTAAAGCCTTTTCTTTATCTCCGGGCCTCACAATACATTCTGAATCCTTCTAATAATAACAAATAAAAAAAAGGTTATGTTCTAAATTACGTCATTTATCTAGACGAGACAAGGCAAGACGGGACAAAACCGGATAAGATGGGACAATGCGGGACAAAACGTGACATGGCGGGACAAGACTGTACAAAACTATACAAAACGGAATAAGACCGGATAATAAGGAGCAAAGCGAAGACAAGTCGACACAAGATGGGGTAAATTGGAACAAGACAGGGATATAGATATAGTATTATTTGTTACGTCAAAATCCGTACTAATATTATAAAGAGGTAAAGTTTGATTTTTGGTTGTTTGTAGGAGGTAATCTCTGAAAGTACTAGTCTGATTCCGATTGCAAAATTTTTTTCAGCAATAGAAAGCTGCTTTATTCCTGAGTGACATAAGTTATATTTTACGTACGAGGGCGAAACTGCGGGAAAAAGCTAGTTAATTATAATATGTTCTGCTAATAGAACAGTACAATGTCTGTTGGGTCCGCTAGACCTTCGAAACGGCTTGGCCGATTTTTATGCGATTTTTTGTATATATTTGGTAGATCTCAAAGTAGGTCTGGTAGTAGGTCGTACACTAGTTTTTACTTTCATACGCCACAACCATTTTTGTTTTGTTCATTTATATGGCAGAACAACGTTTGCCAAGTTAGATAATAAAGTATTAAATATTTGGTGTTCAACTTTCTACCTAATATTTCCTCTTTATAATATTAGTATAGATATTTATGTTAGTTGTTGTTACCCAAATCAGTCACACTGAAACAATTTAGTTCTGGCTTATAAACTTTCAGGATTTGGGTTCAACCTTCGACATTGTTTTATTTTGTAGCCCAAACAGATGTTACGGGGTTTCATTTCCTACCTCGAACACTCAACGCTTGAATATGTAAATAAATAAATCTCCGTAAAACCGCATACCTAATGTGGACAAGAGGGATAAACGGGCAGATCTATAATAATACCAATTGTATCGTTCATACAATACAAAAAGAGGAAGCCTACAGACATTCCATTCATGTGTAGATATACATAGGGATTTATTAAAAGAGGTCAGGTCGGTGAAAACGCCTGAAATATTGAGGATGTCAGGTAAATTTATAGGGATAATATGTTGGAGGCACGAGAAGCTCAATTTCCGAGAGAGTTTACTGTGATTTTTTCTGTCTAAGAAAAATAGGTATATAGAAAAGATTGTTAGAACGTCAAAAAAGTTTGTGCAATATCGCGCACGCCCGCCTGTACGCTACCTCAGCTACTTTCTGGCTTGCAGATCCTCCCCTTGTTATCCGTGTTTCTTATAAACGAAGGCAGCCTATCTATTTTTATCGAAAACCAAAGTCGCTTAAGTATCTTCAACTTAGCATGTGTTAGAAGAATTCCTGATTTAATGAAAGCTTCAAACATAATACTAAGTCAATCTAAACCCTAATAGAGAGAAAAAGCAACTCGGTTTTTTTACAGCTAACATTCTCAGAACATTCTTCACAGCAGAACACGATCAACGTCTCATAAAAGTTTATATGAAAACAAATTCTTTGGCGGCTCGTAAACGGGACACCATAAAAATGTGCGCGCGATCTCCCATCGATAGAGGCAGCAGCTGATGAGACCGATTATGTTTATGGTACACGCGTTCCCTTAGGACGTCGCACTGAGCGTCTAAAGCCCCCAAAGCTCCACCCAAGTATGGCGATGTATCATTTTTATGAGCCTGGCCAAAGTGAATTTGCAGGGTGAGATAACTTGAACGTGTTAGTCATTTACATCTAATGTGACCAACCGTAATTTAGGAGTAACAACTTTTTCCAAAAATTTCGCTTCGGCTGTGCAATTAATTTTATCCCTTATCGGTCTAAGATAATTGGTTTAGATAAGCCTTTAATGGTCCTGTTGCTGCTCCAGATATCTTTATAATCTACGAAAAATTTCGGCGCGAAAATGGTTGTTCATTTTAACGAAGCTGAACTGAAACTATAATGAATGTTGGTATAGCATTGATTAATTCGAACAAATTATTTCGTTTATTTTAACCATCCAATTTAACCGTGGAGGAAATAAATAGAAAATTAATTAGAAGAAATGAAAACAGAAAACTTGAAAATTTTCGAATACAACAAAGCAGCCGTCTGTTATCAGGTTAAATAATTAACTGGCGAGAGCTTTCTAAAGGCGATTTTAATTAGACACCTACACGGTAAACCACTCACCCATTTAGTTCCGGATAGCGTCGATTTTCATTTCAAATTACTCAACTTATATCTATTGAAATTGCCAAATTTGAATACGTGTACATGAATTTGCTTGTAAAATGTTCACTTGGAAGTCCGTGCAGGCAAATACATTTTCAATTTTGATACAACCCCATTAATGGTCGGGAATTTAATAAACTACACCACAGGAATTATTTTGTTAATACGTATTTAATTACATTTTCCTTTGTGATTTTTTTTCATTTTAATAAAAGCAAATTGGTATTGATAATGGTAAATTACTCTTATATTTGGTTACTAGTGACATGTGTTTAAATTATTTTATCGATATGGATAAATAACAATTCTCTTCATATTTATCTTTAATGGGTTAAATGGTGTATTTTAACTGTGATATTTTGGGTACGCCACAATTATGGCGGTAAGTACACTCTTTGAGGCGGGGTTGGAAAGACCTCACGGCGTCCTCACTTTTCGCATGACGCAGGTTCTCACCTAACATGGTAAGTTCGGGAAGTTTCTGCTCCGGATTCGTGCGGAAGCGACACCCGGGTGTCGTCATTGTGTGGACCGCCCGGAGGACACGGTGGAGCACACGGTAGAAGTGTGCCCGCTTGGGCAGAGAACCGCCGTGTCCTCGTGGGGGCGAACGGCAGCAGCGATCTTTTGCGCTGGGCCTTGGTACAGGCCATGTTCCGGAGCGAGCAGGAGTGGCACGCGGTCGCCTCCTTCTACGAAGCAGTAATGCTAGCAAAGGAGGAGGCCGACCGCGCAAGGCAACGTTCCTCTCGGCCCAGCCGCCGGGATTCCGATACCGATTACCGACGGCGAGCAATGGGTGGCTCGCCGTCCGACCGTCTAGTAACTGTCCGGACCGAGCCCAAGTCGTCGATGGTGCGTACTGTTCCACGCGCGCCTCAGGAAGATGTCAGCAAATCGTAGGGGGCACCAGGGTCGAAGCCTACTGGGGCCACGGGTAGTGTGAAAGTAGAAACCCGGGGCCCTGGGACGAAGGCAAAGAAGGAACAGGAGTGGGTATTTAGTCAGTAAAAGTCTGACACTATCTCTCGCTCCGCCCAAGAGCGAATTTGTCATTGGATGATTTTTCCACCTAAAAAAAAAATATATATTTGAACAAAAGCACTTGTCAATGATTTTACTCATATTTCTTACAACGGAACATCCTAGCAGAATAAAAATTAGGTATATTCTATGTGCTATTAAAGGACATGTCACACAAGCACATCAACCCGTGTTCATCCGAATCCAGTCCACCATCATGGAGTAACAAATACACACACACACATATACAAACTTTTGCCTTTATAATATTTGTTTGATTTAATGATAAATGTCCGCTCTATCAATTAAGCCAAGTCCAATCCAAGTAAACACTCAAATAAGAATGCAGTGGTATCTACCCCGTACATAGGTTTATGTAACAGGATAAATTTCCTCCCAGCTGAAGTTCCAAATAACATCCACTTAATTAAAGTTAATCTCGAATGGTGTTGCGCCCGACGACACGATTCCATTAGGAAGCAACATTGAACCATTGGATAGACAGGTACAGAAGGTCGACTTTGAACAACGAATGAAGACAGGCTTACGGACGCGTAGTGACGTATCAATACTAATATTATAAAAATGTGAAAATAATTCTGTCTATCTGATACGCTTTCACGGTTAAACTACTGAACCGATTTTGATGAAATTTAGTAAGGCTTGAACTCCAAGGGTAGACATAGGCTACTTTCTATTTGTCTTTGATTTTTTCAGGTTCGTGTCGCAATAACCAACATTCACGCGGACGAAGCCGCTGGCAGAGGTTAGTAAATAATAATGTAATTTAGTTATAAATATATAAGTATCAATGATCTATAACGGTTTGTAACAAACGGAACGTATAAACTATGTTAGTAGGTACAAAATACATTTACAAAACGCATACCCTCGCGCGCGGTGGGGTATTATTATTACGTTTTGCGCATTTTTATGTAAAACACCAAAAAAAATAAAAAAATAAACAAAACAAAATTTCTGAATTTTTTCGGAAAAAACAAATACATATAAAATAAAAAATTTGGCTAAAAAAAACCGTACAGACGTGTGTACAAAACGACAATTTAGCGTTTTTCAAGGTCATTCAAGTTGTACAGACGTATGTAAGTACAATCGGCGCTCGAGGGAGAGAGAGAGAGCATGTTATTTCACCACCTCAACTACAACGCTTACCCCGAGTGACCGTATAGGACCAATGTCCGAAATTTCAATATATTTATTAAATAATTATTATCAGTGACGAGTCACGCTTGCATCTTATTACGTAAAAGTCATCCGTACGCACTTCAGCGAATATTGTGGACTCACTGCAGAACCTCAATAACCGAATCAATGAGATCTTAAGGCGTATAGTCCCTTGAACATCTGGCCGGAGTTAAATGCAAACATACTTGTACTTTCAACTGCGCCCGCATAGAGCCCCGCTGACCTTTAAAACCCTTTTTCTTTGCGAAATATTTAGTGATATTTTTTTTTTTTGCTATGTACATTCAGAAGAACACTTAACCAGCTATTTTTTTGTGTAAACATATTTCTAAAGATCAAAGCTGTTTAAAAGGAACTCTGAACAAAAAAAAATTCATATGAAGAAGTCATAGTTGATAATGTTGTACATGAATCGATAATAGACATTATATTTTTTTCAAATCTATTAAGCTAGCCGTAGAAAGTCACAGTTTAATGGCACTGCTCGGGAGCTAGGGCCTTAAACGAATACCAGTTGCGAGTGCACTAACTATTCACTTGACGACATAATTATCACGCTGCACAATTCTAGTATGATCTTACACAAACATACAAAGATAAAGAAAGGCATACTAACGCGAGTACAGTAACCAAATTTCATAATGTACTTTTGTATTGGATTGTGATGTAAAGTTCTGTACAAAACTCCTAACCCTTAGCGTTAGGTACTCTTGAACAATTCATCTGCTAGGCAACATCAAAAATGGACATGTTTTTGAACCGTCGAAATGAAAATCAAGATATAATTGATTAATAAAATGTAAATCAATGTAAGCGGTTTATAAGCCTAAAGATATATAGTCAGTTTATATATAAGCCGCTTGACACGTCGCTTTATGAAACTACGACAACCTGTAGAGTGCATCTATGTATGCGTGTATTTTCTCTCGTGATACAGAGCTGACCTTCTTCACTTCTCTGTCCTGTGACTGAACCAGCTTATCTAGGTCGTATTATTGAAGTTGAACTGTTTATGTACAACCTGTAGCAATTAAATTTGAATTGTGCATTCACGGTTATTGCAGTCGTTAGTGTCCTTGAGGCCAACTTTAGTTTGATTGTTGCAATTCTAAATTTGTTTTGTATTTCAGGCAAAGCAACGACGGTGCTTACTGTTAACGAATTGTTTATTGATTAGTTACATTTCTATTGGCTTCGCTCTCATATTCTATACCATAGTAGTATCCATGCATTTTGCCGTTTATAGCAATCAGTAACAGGTCAGTTTTATATAAATAAAGACATTTCGTAGTCCAATATTATCAGAGAGTCATTATCATCATCATCATCATTTTTGCCGAAAGACGTCCACTGTTGGACATAGGCATCCCCCAACTATCACCATAATTAACAGTTCTGTGCGTCTCGCATCCATCGGATTTCTGCAACCCTTACCATCATCGGTCATCGGTCCACCTTGTAGTAGGCCTTCTAAAACTGCGTCTTCCGGTAGGCGGTCGCCACTCCAGAACCTTTCGGCCCCAACGGCCATCTGTACTGAGAGCAATATTCCCTGCCCGCATTCTTCTAGCACGAAGAATCGCCAAACTTAAGTGGCAATCACTTAAGTTTGGCGATTCTTCGTGCTATATCGGCAACCTTGGTTCTCCTGCGGATATTTTTATTCCTGATTCGATCACGCAAGGAAACTCCGAGCATACTTCTTTCCATTGCCCTTTGGGTGACCTTAAGCCTTCCTATGAGGCCCATTGTGAGCGACCACGTTTCGGAAATATTTATTATCACTGGCTCCAAGGTATTGGCAAGAGATCTGTCTATTGGGCAGAGCCAGCTCACGAAACCGAAGACCAAAGATGGCAGAGTCATATCCGCCAAATCGAAGCTTCTAGGAGATATCGAGGCTTTTTATAGACAGTTCTACACGTCAATTACCAAACCCACTGCGAATCTAGCAAATAACCTAAGAGATAGATTGACTCGTCACTATACCGAAGATATCCCGGACGTCAGCCTGTACGAGATTAAGATGGCTCTGAAGCAGCTTAATAACAACAAGGCGCCGGGTGATGACGGAATTACGGCCGAACTCCTAAAGGCGGCTGTCAGCGGTGGGGGCGCCCACACGCGTGCGGCCGTCTCCTTCGCTACTGAGGCGGCCACCTGCGTTCTCCTCGGCTCCGGACCATCGCCTGTACCACTGCCTGGCGCAAGAAGTTGCCGTCGCCACGAGGAAAGGGCAGTGCTCCGCCCAAACGGGGGATTGAAACCTACTTATGATACACACAAATATTACTTACTACTTTTAAGTACTCAACAGACAGTTATATTCCATTCAAAACAATAATCCCCAATCATAGAAACAACAAAGCACTTTAGTTTATAAACTAAACAGTATAGTGCCATACACACATTTTGTGAGCAGTTCATTCATTACTCGCAACATTATCAGCGGCAACAATCTGTGTTTAACATCGTATCCTTCTGAATGTCGCACTGTTACAAGCTTTGTTGGAATGTTCGTTTATAATTTATGAGAACAAGGAATATGGGGCGGGCCAAACCTAGTTGCGTTTAGAGAAAAGGGGAAAACGAAGTTTAAAATAAAGTTAAACCAATATTTGTGCGCGTCTTCTCAGTCACCGCAAGTACGGGTTTAGAGACGACGAGTAATAGGCTCTCCGTCAACGGCGAGTCGTCAACGGCGTGTAGTATTCCACGCCTGCCTTGAAGAGAAGTCAGCAAACCGTAGGGGCCCAGCAGGGCCGATGCCTACTAGAGCCATGGGATCTGTTCTGAAAAGGATATACTTATGGTCCTGGAACGCAAAAGACAACTGAAGGAACATAGGTGTGGTTGGAACATAGGTGTGGTTGGAACATACGTCTGATACGCCCTCTCGCTCCATCCTATAGTGGGAAAAGTCATAAGACGACTTCGCACCACATCACCTAAAAAAAAAACATAAATCCATTATAATGCTGGTTTTGGAAATTTAGCCGTTTCCCAACAATGTTTTAGACTAAAGACAACTGATAACTAAAGTTAACACTTCGGGGAATGCGGTACTGACCGAAGAGAAAGCATCTTGGATGAAAAAGGGTAATCCATTCACACATTGTGGTCTATTTGTGAATGGATCACCATTTTTGGAGGACTGGAACAATTTGCCTACTGCGGTCTTCCCGTCAGATTATAATTTAGGTGTCTTCAAGGCTAGATTGTACAGGCTCTTAATAAACAAACTAGCGCGCCTCACCAACAACGATTGCATCACTGCTTACCATCAGGTGGGAACGCAATCAAGCACTAGTTTATATCAATAAAAATAATATACATTTCGAATAAGTCACGATTGCTGCTGAGCTGTTTCACTACGTAAATGACGAGGACAAATATTAGGAATTGATATTTGAGACACCAAAAAAGAAAGACGATCAAATTCTGTTTGTTTCACGGAACAAAATCATTATATTTTTACAAACCTTATCGAAATCTCTGACCTCATAACAAAATACTAATTAAGAAGAAACATCTGTCCACCATACTTTTCAACGAAGATCGCTAAGAATAAAACTTTCATTCTTTGCAGAGCACAAGTCGATTAGGTCACTGTTCAACTTTCGCAATTTACGCTCCAACTTATTAGTGTAGGAGAAACTACCTTAGTAGGTAATGCTTTAATCTCGGACATGGCTCAGCAGAAAATAACCATGTTTAGAATCTATATTATCCATGTCCCTAATAATTTTATAAATGCAAAAGTAACTCTTGACTGTTTGTTCTCTTTATGTCTAAACAGATTTGTAAAAAAAATAACTTGGCTCTCAGATAGACCATATTCTAGAATAGATTATAGGATACAGGTATTTTTTTTTTTTTGTAGGTTTTTTTTTTTTTTTTTTTAAGGTGGGAAAATCATCTAATGACAAATCCCGCTCTTGGGCGGAGCGAGAGATAGTGTTAGACTTTTACTGACTAAAAACCCACTCCTGTTCCTTCGTTGCCTTCGTCCCAGGGCCCCGGGTTTCATTTTCACACTACCCATGGCCCCAGTAGGGAAAATCATCCAATGACATCCCCCGCTTTTGGGCGGAGCGAGTGACAGAGTCAGATTTTTACTGACTAAAAACCCACTCCTATTCCTTCGTTGCCTTTCGTACCAGGGCCGAGTCTTCCTTTCAGAATCAAACCCTTGGCCCCAGTAGGCTTCGACCCTGCTGGGCCCCTACGGTTTGCTGACATCTCCTTGAGGCGCGTGTGGAACAGTACGCGCCGTCGACGCCTTGGGCTCGGTCCAAACGGTTACCGGACGGTCAGACGGTGGGCTACCCATTGCTCGCCGTCCGCAAGCCCGCGCATATGGCGGCCAGAAATCAGGATCGGAATCCCGGCGGCTGCGTTGTGAGGGCCGCACCCTCGTGCGTGCACGTGCGGCCGCCTCCTTTGCTAGCATTACTGCTTCGCAGAAGGAGGCGACCGCCTGCTACTCGTCCTTGTTTCGGACCATAGCCTGTACCAAGGCCCGGAGCGAGAGGGCGTTGCCGCCGATCTCCCCCACGAGGATATGGTGGTGCTTTGCCCAAGCGGGGCACACCTCTACCATGTGTTCTTTTTTTGTATTTTTATTTATTTGTAATTAATTGTTAAAAAAGGTTTAAAACTCTGTTCTTTTCCATGCCTTGTTATTGGCAAAATATGGCTATTCTCTTTATTTATTATTTTGTATCACCTTAACGTGTACCTACCCAAAATAAAAAATCTTACCACATCCCCAGCAGAATGTTTTCTTGGAATAATTTCAACTTTGACGCGGGCGAAACCACTGGCACAAGACTGTTAATCCTGGACTTGAGTCAGCACAAAAACTTCATGTTTAGAATGTTTAATATAACGAGTATGATGTGCAAGATAAGCAAAGCAGTAATTGCTTGGCACGCCTGGCCGCCACGTTGTGCCAGCAGTTTGCGTCCCACATGTCATTTCGTGGTTCTCATAAAATTTTACTTATTATGGGAATATAAAGTTTTGTTTACAGTATATTCGTCTTGTTAAAGATTTTTTGATTGATATAGCGACATATAATTCGATAGATATAGTTACACCACGTCTTAGACATCAATACACAAACGTGTACTATGGATTTAGTACTTCCATGATCCTGGAATCCCCACTGAGGAATGTTTGGTCAACATTTTCCTAAAAAAAAGTTAATTTTTGTTTTCAACTATTTAAAAACGTTATTCTAATCAAATCTTTTAAATCCTAATCCTTCCCAAATATTTTTAATTGAAAAGTAAGTAATTCACTTTTTTACTTGAGCATGTGAGCTCAGCCGTGCAGCTAACTCCTTTTAGTTATATTTGCATTGTGTTTTTTAATGAAAAAAAAGAGTTAATTACTGTTTAATTAAAAATATCATTGGGGTTGATTAAGATTACTGTACGATAAACTTATAGGGTTAAAAAAATAGAAAAAATCCACCACGGGCGTCCAGAATCATGTAATGGATCAATAGTACACATTTGTACATCGATCTCTGAAACGCGGCGGATATTAAAAAAAAATGTTACTCAACCGTTTAGGTAAATTAGTACGTAGGATAAGTAATTTAGGTTACGGAATTGTTTGAAAGAGTTACCGCAGTTCTGGAAAATAAAGGTAACTGACAAAACTCAGGTGGATTTAAGTCAGTAATAATCTGACACCCTCTCTCGCTGCACCCAGAGTGGGAGGAGTTATTTGATAATTTCCCACCAAAAAAAAAAGGATGAGCTGTTGATCGTAGTCGTAATCTTGATCAATACCTTCTAAGGCCACTACAAAGTCTCACAATACACAAATATACATAAAAATTACCTTCATCAATCTACCTACTCATTTGATTAATACGATAAAACAACTGGGAAAGTTATTCAAAATTTCCTGTAGATACAGCTTGCAAAATACGGATATTTTTATAACAAACTTGCAATTCGATTCGCCCTTCGGCAGATCGTTTACATTGGAGTAGAATCCACTGGAATAACAAATGAACTGTCTGACCTTTGCAATCAATATTTCGTCTGTAACAGTTCGGTTTGCAAAGCCAAAGAGAAATCGGAAAGCGTAAACTATATCTACGTTGAAAGATATTATGTTGACTGCTACCATGTGTATTTAAGCGTGAACCAATGTTATGACTGCTGATGGTTTCCTAGTTTTGAATTAGGAACATGTGTAACATGAAACACATTGTCATGATGGCTCAGTGGTTAAGGCCGAGTGCCTCTCATGCTTGAGGTTGCAATGTGATTTTTTTTATTTCATATATACTTTTCTCAGTTTATCAAGGACATTGTTGACGCCCAGTGCCTCGGAAAGCACGTAAGGCTGTTGGTCCAGGTTGTCATTCGTAGATCTTTGACACTCGTTATAGGCAAACGTCAGGTCTGACCATCAGTCTATCCAAGGAGTATCGTGTTTCCCAGTAACTGGGTTGTGGAGGTCTGATAGGCAGTCGCTCCATGTAAAACACAGGTATTCAGCCGCAGCCGGTTAGAATGAAAGCCAATCCCAAGTCAGTTGGGAGAGACTTGGGACATGATGTAATGTGAAACATTTCGCAGTAATACAATAGGGCTGTGGAATGAATAGAAAGAATTACCGTGGCCCTGGAACATGGCAAAGGGCAACTGAAGGAACCTAATGTTCCGTCAAGTGACTTTTTTTGTAAAAGTCTAACACTTCCTAAAAAACCGGATTTACATTAATCAAATAAAGTTCAATGACTGTTTTAATTGTTCGCCAATTTGATCGGACTGGATATTGTGATGTAGTTTTGTATTTTAAGTATCCGCACAATGGAATAATGTGTGGAATAATTGAAACAGGTGCGGTCTTGCTAAAATCGAACTGAGAATTTGATTGTAGTATTGTATAACTAAACGAAGCTTGCCTTATATATATTTGCAGTTTAGAGGTAGACGGAACAGAGAGTAAATTCCCGCATACCTCCGTTGAAAAGGGAGGATCCTCCGACCAGACGGGTGTTATGTCTGGTGGGCTACTACTGCCCGATAGATGATTTCGGGCTGTTCTATATGTTCTAAACGCGCGGAGAACTCTTATTGCGCGATGCAGGATTAGTTCTTATATGACGCCATAGATGTCGCTACAGCAGCTTAATTCTTCATAAGCATTAGAATGTGCTACATTTGCATTGTAATGGATAACAAAGTAAATGTTTTCTGTACTTTCTAAACTTGACACAGTTTGATTGGCTATATATGCCTAGTAGGTGCAGGAGTCAATCCTGGTCTGGGTATCTTGTGTATGTGATATGTATTTACAAGTTTGTGAACACATTCACGATACAGGAGTAATTCTTAGAGTGGGGCAACGTATCAAAAACCGAGCAAGTACGAGTCGGACCCGCGCACTGAGGGTTCCGTATTAACTTACCTATGAAAACAGTTCAATTCTCGAATTGAGTTACGAAGAATTTTCCGAATTGAAAGAAAAAAATCTTTTTTGTGATGTAACTAGAAATTTACAGCTTTCAGATTTTTTCTTATATTTGTGTTATAAGACATGCCAAATTTCAGGATTTTAGGTCAACGGGAAGTACCCTATGAATTTTGATTGCCTTGAGAGTGTCGAAATATACGTTTTTTTGCGACATAAACCACCGTATCTTTTTTTTCGTTAATTTAGAACAGTTTCAAGGGACCGCAGAATTGAGTATATGGTTTTAATTTCAACTCGATACTTTCAAGCGTTCCTGAGATAAAGCGTCTTGACAGACAGACAGACGGACGGACAACAAAATGATCCTATAAGGGTTCTGTTTTTTTCCTTTTGAGGTACGGAACCCTAAAAAGAAAGATAAAGAAGTTGATATTATTAGACAGTACAAGAAGTATGGTCAAATAATCGACGATCATTTACTTTTTTATTTGACCCCAGAATCCTAATTCCAGACGGCTGATATTTACTGAATCCCCTATTCTATTTCTGCCAGTTCCGTTCATCTAAAATGCGGCAGTCTCAGATCTATATATCAAAGTGGAGTAGTTCTTCCGTTCTAAGTCAGTATATTAAAGTAGCCATAGGCACGTATTTCCAATAGTTACAGTGAACAATTGACACACCATTTTTCAATGGCTTGAGTTCATAAATGTCCAGTGCAGAACGCGGCTCTCTTTTATCGACTTTATAGTGGGTCGTTCCGGAGGGATATGACTTTACTCACCACGGAACTGCCTGATTGGTTAGCTTATGTATATAATATCAATACTACAAAATATAAATTGGAGGAAATACGATTGCATGAAACTCATTTTCATCATCAACGATGCACTTAACGTTGGTACCAGGTTTAATTTGTTGATGAATCGTGAGGATGAAAATTTATTTCGTTTACGCTCGACGCCCACACAAGATTTGATGAAAAAATATACTCATAATAATAATATAATAAGCAGTACACCGCAGACTCTATATTAAGTTAAGCTCTTACGATCCATCCTAAGGTTGTCTGGTAGATATCGCTGTCAGCGATAAGACCGCCATTGTTCCCATAGATTTAAGTTTATTTATAAGTTGTGTTACTTTTTTTGGTGTACAATAAAGTTAATTCTATTCTATTTGAAACCGCCTAAGGACTTCATTCATCAGTTTCTTATTTTGGTTAAAGGTATTCTAGGTCGTCAGGAAGCACCCTATAGGTTTTGATTTCCTTGAGCTGTTTCAATTGATTCACCTGAACGGAGTATAGACGGCCTTAACTTAGATCGCGTTGACTTAGAAATTCGATTTGTTCACTGCTCAAGGGGTAGCTGAAAATTTGATATTAATTTAATATTATTATCTCCATATGTACCTTAGAGAATGGATAAAGTGAGAAATGAGTATATTAGGGGAAGTTTGAAAGTGGCGCCAGTGACTGAAAAATTGAAAGAGGCTAATTGGGGATCCAGATTTGGTTAAGTCCAATCTACAAAGCCTCGAGCACAGGCGCAGGGTAGCCAGCCTATCGGTGTTTTACAGGTTGCATTTTGGAGAGTGTGCGCGGGAATTGCATGACCTGATTCCGCCATCTCCTTTCTACCATCGGACAACCCGACGTACGGCGAGTATCCACCCTTACGTTGTTGAAACACCAACGGTCCGAACTAAGCGATTTGCTTCGTCGTTTATACCGCGTACATCGAGGGACTGGAACAATTTGCCTGCTGCTGTCTTCCCGTCCAACTATAATTTAGGTGCCTTCAAGGCTAGAGTGAATAGGCTCTTAATAAACTAGTGCGCCTCACCATCAATGATTGCATCACTGCTTACCATCAGGTGGGATCGCAGTCAAGCACTGGTTTATAGCGAATTAAAAAAAAAAAAAAAAAAAAGAATCGTTTATCTTGGTCTGGTCATGTGAAGAGGAGGGATGAAACGCATGTTACTAAAAGAATTATGAGTTTACATGTGGATGGATGGATGGATAAGGAGAGGGAGACCAAAGAAAAGATGGATGGATTGTGTGAAGAGTGATATGAAAGAAAAGGAAGTTAGTGATAGTATGACGAGTGACAGGGCAGAATGGAAGAAGAAAACGTGTTGCGCCGACCCCGAATAGCACGGGATAAGGGCAGGAAGATGATGATGATGTACCTTAGAGCCTTATTTAGAACTCAGAGAATTTGGTATGTGTCCGAATTCATATGCATTTCATAAAATGTTTTAAAGCAGTATCAATGAATTTATTTTGAAGAATAGCTTCCGTGCACGTGAAATGAGTATCCCGTTCCTTTATAAATTATATATAGTATAATGTAGTGAAATAAATAAAAGGAAAATCGGCATTCCATAAATAAATTTATACTTTGTAAATTGTTTCTTTTTACGAACATAACTAATATAAAAAAAAATAAAAAGGTTTAGGTAAACTAAATAAAAGAAGTCGTCGGGAATAATGGTGTCAAAACAAAAAGTGTATGAAAAGTGGTAAAGGAGATGAATGGCTTAATGTATTGAACAGAGTAAACGTTATTTAAGATTTTTATTAATAACCTAAGCTTATCTTAAGAAAGTAGTTTCTCTTTCACATTTTTATATTTCACACATACTTGCGTGACAAATGCGACTACGTATGTGTCAAAATACACCTTAATTTTGATGTAGAACACTTTTTTTTGTTGAGGATTCCCCGTTTACGTTTTTATTCAGAATATCCTTAAATCAAATGTCACTTTCACACGACGAGGGTTGTGAGTAAGGTAACTAATCTAAAACGATAATAATATTGGAATTAGCCAGGTGGATACAAGTGTATTTTTATACTCATATGCTCTCATATTTTTGTTACAAGTTCTTTTTCCAATATTTTTCCAATACTTTCTACAATTACTACAACGGTTATGTGCTCACAATAACAGTAAAAAGTTTTAGTAAATTCTGTTAGCGTCTATTCTACGAAGGTAATTACTCTGAATAAACTTTCCAAGTTTTCTTCAGTAAGTAATAATTATTATGTAAATGACACGGTTACAAATGTTAGTAGGTACCCAGTGTAATTGAGGATTGCTTTAGGGTATACTGTTCTAAAATATCGCTGCATGCCATCCGAATTTAGACCTCGCATATTTTATTTGTCCATGCATTAGAGCGCTGGTAGGTACTCTAGATTCACACACACACAATAATATGCAACGGTGTTGTGTATTATTATGTGTGTGCGAATCAAACTAGCAAAATCAGTACTTAAAATGATCTCAAGACTACTTTTATTTTCACTTATAAGAAACTTGTATCATGCTACAAAACTGGATTTGGGCGCAGTTATAGGAGCATTTATTTATATAACAATCTTATGATCAACTTTTTAAATGTTAATAAGCCCAATAATATACTTGACGAAGCGCAATAGCTTCTATAATTATATGAAACTACACAATTACAAGCACAAAGGCTCTTGTTAGTATCTGACATAAGTACCTCTAAAGTATTCTTGTTTATAATGCACTAGTAATGTACTTAGTTATTAGCAGAGGTCGGAATCAGGTAGTTAAACATGTACTTGCAGGAAATGTTGATATTAATATGGATCTTTCCGGGATTTGTAATGAAAAATTCCATGTAGTAATAATACTTATAACCGTAAATATACTTATAACTAATAAGTTATAAGTATATTTTAATAGAAGTTATCTTTGTTGTTGCTTCGTCTGGTGGTTCCGGTTGTTTTGTGTTAAATCCATACTTGTTAATATTATAAATGCAAAAGTAAATCTGTCTGTCTGTCTGCTACGAAGTTTTAAGTTATGTGTCATGTTTATGCAAATAAACTGTTTTTCTTTCTTTATTTCTTCTACGCTTTCACGCTTATACCGCTGAACCGATTTTGATGAAATTTGGTACAAAGATAGAATAGAGCTTAAGAAAAGACATAGGCTATAAATTATCACGCTATTTACTATGGGGGGGTGAGAAATAATCCAAAATGTACTCGCAACGCCATCTAAAGTCTCAAAGTAGGAATAATGATGACAATGACAGTTGAACTTCATTTTTGTGTGTGTTTTACGTAATTTTCTAAGTGGCGGAAGAATGACCAGGTTGTAACAAGCTAATTGACCGTGATTATTCAGGGGATACCAACCAAAGGCGATAAAAGTAAATACCTGCAGGTATTTAATTATTGACTTTAAAATAACACGGCCAAATTTTTGGACGGGGTTATAATAGGTCTTTACCTATGTAATTGGAGATTCTTTAACCAGCATGTTCAGAATTAATTATCTCTGGATTGGCGCGCAATTCGAAATTCAAATAAATTTTATTCGAAAGACGTGTTAATTTAATTTTAATTTCAGTCATTTGTTTTTAGATATTTTTTTGTATTTGTGACATTGTGGTAGTTTTTGGCGCTATGGATAAACTGAAATTTCGTACAATTTTCGAATATGATTTCCTACGTGGAAATACTGCTGCGCAAACAACACGAAATATTAACGACGTGTACGGGCATAACACTGCTTGCATAAACACAGTCCATTATTGGTTCAATCGTTTTAAATCTGGAAATTTTGAGTTGAAGAACGAGCCTCGCTGTCGGCCGGTAACTATTGTCGACAATGACGAATTGAAGGCGTTAGTGGACGCGGACCCATCTCAATCTACGGCTGAGCTTGCTGCGGGCCTTGGAGTTAGTGTCAAAACAACATTGAAGCACTTCCGTCAAATCGGAAATATAAAAAAGCTAGATAAGTGGGTGCCACACGAACTAAGCGACCGACAGCGAGATTTACGTGTCGAAGCATGCATAGCACTACCGAATTGGCATAGAAACGAGGGAATTCTTAATCGAATTGTTACCTGCGATGAAAAGTGGATCCTGTACGACACCCGTAAGCGTTCGTCTCAGTGGGTGGACCCGGGTACAGCACCTAATCAGTGCGCTAAAAAAAAGATTACTCATAGGAAGATGATGGTGACTGTCTGGTGGACCAGTGCCGGACTTGTACATCACAGCTTCTTACCGTATGGCACAACAGTGATGGCAGATGTCTATTGCCAAGTATTGCAAACAATGTGGAGAAGCTCGCAATTCAACAACCAAGACTAGTCAATCGCTCTTCCCCATTGCATCTCCACGACAACGCGCGAGCTCACACTTCACGACAGACCATCGCAAAGCTACAAGAGTTACAGCTGGAAGCTCTCCGTCACCCACCGTACTCATCGGACCTTGCCCCAACAGATTTCTACTTTTTTCAAAATTTAGACAATTTTTTAAGTGGAAAAAATTCAACATCCTTGATGCAGTACCTCCACGACAACACGGCGGTGCTCCGCTTTTGCAGGGCTTACTTCCACTGTATGCTCCACTGTGTCCTCCGGGATGATGGCACCTTTCGGCCTAATAATGGTGTGTTTTATTATTTGCAGTCTGCTGCTGCGTGCTACTGCTTCATATAAAACGGGGTCGAGTGTGTTTTTCTGATCACAGTTCGACAACGTATGACGTATCTCAGATTCCTTGCAGACTTACGTCGACTTCTGGACGTTACCTCCTTGCAGTGAGTAGTGACCAACACTGGAACAACTCTCTGAGGGATGCCAGTCTCAGGGATAACACTAATCGGCTGCTACATTTGTATACCGTAATTTCATTGTTTACTGGATACACAAGCTCAGGCTCAATTGTGGGTGTTTCGAACGGTTTCTGTTCCGGATTCGGTTGGACCCTGATATTACCATTTTCTGAATCGCCCGGAGGACCCGGTTTAGCATGCGGTAGAGGTCTATCCGACTTGGATGAACCGCCGTGTCATCATAGAGGTAATGGGCGTCAGTAATTTCTCGGTTTGGCCATCAATATGCGAGTTCGATTGGACGGGAAGACACGCGCTCAAGATTTCGCCGAAATTCATTCAAAACTTGGAGACTCTTCATAGGGTGGTTCCCAAGGAAAAAAAAATTGTCTGATATAAGTACTGTTATGGAGGAAGATAGTTGATGATGATGGTAGTTTTTGGATTCACTTAAGGTTTTGCACTATTAGTGAACGTTATCCAGCTGAAGGTTGGTGTCCCGATTATGCTCCTTTGTTTACCTCTACCAAAGCTGTCTAACTGCTTAAACTCTCCAGTGAGACATTATTGAGATGAAAATAGTTACGGGGGGTACCTCTCGAACAATCTCGCAGCCCTAGCAGACATCGGCCCTAGAGAGCCCTATCCATTTCCTGACATCTCTTTGAGTCACGCGTAGAATACTACGCGCCGTCGATTCAGGATTGCTTTGACCAGACGGCCGGACGGCACCACCGCAATCCCGTATTTGCGATGGCTGAGAATCGCCCTGCGGCTTTCAACACCCGGAGCGTCACTTGCAGCGACAGCTGAGGAGTCAAGATGTCTATCCCTCATAGTTTCAGCTACCTTCTTCGTTCGTAGTGCTTCACTGAAGGAGGCTACTGGTTGACAATTTCTCTACCAATCGCCTCCATCAGGACACGGCGGCGCCGGTGCTCCGATCAAGCGGGACTGACTTCCACTGTATGCTCCATCGCAAATTCCGGGCGATCCCCACAATGGTGAAACCCGAATGTTGCTTCCCGCTGAATTCGATACAGATACCTTCCGAAACACCCACATACGGTGAGTCCTGCACAAAGAGAGGATGCCGTGACGCCTCTGTAGTCACTCCTCAAAGACAGGCATTATCGCTGCGATTATGGCGTGCTCACTGTAGCGAGGTGTTAAAATTATACAATGTTGTTTTACCAGAACATAAACTAGAATCATACATAAACTTATGCCTTTTCCCTTGGGGTAGACAGAAATGCCAACTGCTACGACCCATACATACTCTTTCTATTCATTGAGGTTCATACATCTGGATATGGACGAGTACATAACATGTTTCTTGAAGGTAATTTGCGTTTTTACCTTTAACCGTTTTATGTTAAAGTACAATAAATAATTGCGATGCTTTCGGAATAAATTGCAAGCACAGAATGATTGTACTCATAGTTTTACAAACTTAACGCGGACGAAGTCGCGGGCAATAGCTAGTACTTAATAAAACCGTAAATTTCTATTTCTATTATTTTATATTATTGAAGAACATTAATTAGATACTAATATATATTGTAAATATACTGTAGGAACTCGTGGGGAAGTATTTTTTACTGTAAATGTGTACCCCAATTTAGTTAATTTCACAATTCCCTCCGAAAAATAGCACATTATATTGTTGTAAATGAAATATTCCATCAATTCTAATGAATATTCGCCATGTTTTGAAATTACTTTTCATGAAGTACTTTATAGAACCAATATAGGTAAATTAATAAGAGTAAGTAACTTGTAAGAGTTTCAGTCCAGATAACTCGCCTCCTTTTAAAAATGATTAAGGGTTCCCTTGAATTATGCCCGCTAATATTAAATTTACTTCCAACATTATAACCATTTCCAATCGCTTAAATTCATGTTTAACTTATTTTCTAAAGCGAAGGGGTAAAACTAAATCTCAACAAAATGATTGACGTTTACTAATAAAGTTATAGATCTAGTAACTTATAAGCTTGTTTGATCAAACAGCGCTCTTATTAAGTACTATTAGATTTAAAAGAGTCTTGAGCAAAAATATAACAGCGCAAGCTTATAATGATCTCAGCTAAGTATGTTATAATATTTTATTTTCTCACAAAATGCTACTGGATAAAAATGTTATTCAGCATTATTTAGTTTTACAGTAAAAAAATTTTTGGAGTCTTATTCCTAAAAGTATCCTAAAAGAAAATCTTCTAGCTAACTACAAGACAAAGATATAAAAAAAATGCAAATTCTGTTAAGAATATCTACGCTTGTAAAATGATATTATAAGTAAAAGTGTCCTATAAATGTTTTATAGGTAGTTTTGTAGCGAACTATAAGACCGAGATATAAAAACTAATGCACTTAAGGCTTGGCAAATGCTATTATAAGTTAAATGGTTTACCGCAATGCTTTTATAACAACGTTATTAGTAGTGAGCTGAGAAAGATAAGCAAATCAACTATCTTGACTTAGCTCATGCGGTTGTCGACATGTGGAATTTGTACTCAGCAATCATTGTATCAGCAGTCGAGTCAGCCAATAGATTTGTAGCCTGAGGCTCGTCTCAACCAACTCCTTGAGAAACTCTTTTTAAGCGACTGGATAAAGGGCTTTATTCAGAAAGCGGTACGTGTAGACACGCCTCGTATTGTTAGAAAGTTTCTGTCTCTGGAGTCCTGTCTTTGCAAATTGGACCCTGTTCCTGATACTAGCAAAATGTATAAAATATGTAATGATGATGAATAAACGAAACAAATGTGAATTCTATTATTATTCTAAATAACTTCAAAAGGAGAGACTTTGCAAAACAAATAGATTTTACCCGTTTCAATTTTCTTACGCAGTTGGTATCTAGAGCTTCATCTTTATGAGTTAGATCCCGCGCCTACACGCGTGCCCTGGAAATATGGTTTCGTTAACATTAAAGTTATTTTTGTAATACTTTCAGGTTGTGTGTTTCCCCTTATTTTTTTTCAAGGGAATTCTTGTTTTTTTATCCCATGCGTTATTGAGATAGTAAAACCATTTTATTTTTGGTGAGAAATTCTCAATAACTCCTCCCACTCCGGGTGGAGTGAGAGAGAGTGTCCGATTTATACTAACTTATCTATATATATATAAACATACATTCAGCCGAACATAGAATCTCCTCTTTTTTGAAGTCGGTTAAAAACAAAATACCACTCACGGATTAGTCACGAAATCCTAGAAACTATAACACCTACAAACTTAATGTTTGGCAAGTAGGATCCTTTTAGGGTATAGACATTCGCAAAGAACGTATTTTACGAAACTCCAACCCTAAAGGTGTAAAACGGGGGTCCAAAGTTTGTATAGAGAAACCAAATTTCTCACGGGCGAAGCCGCTGGCAGACGCTAGTAATTTTATAAAGGCAAAAGTTTGTGAGTGGGTGTGTGTATGTATGTTTGTTACTTCTTCATGCTCGAATGAACAAAATAACGAACGAACGATCAAATTTTGTGTTGATAACGATAATACATAAATAACAATTTGTGTTAATTCAGTCGCCTTTTTCGTTCCAAGTTCACGGTAACTCTTTGTAAAAATCTCGCAAGATATATTAAAACTCAGAAAGCATAATAAGTTGAGTTTTTGCAAAACATTAATATGTCTGCTGTTTCTTTATTTAAGACACATTCTGTAGCTAAAACATTAATAAAACAAGACATCTCTTGCAAAAGTTTATCTAGTAAAGTACAAACGCCGTTGTCGCATGCTCCCGTCACACCTACGCTTAACAAATTACTTCTTAACTAACTCAAATGTCTGTTCAAATTGCTAAGATTAAAACAGGTTAAACTATTAAACATAATTGCCTTGAAATGTCGTTCTTGAAAACTTTGTTCACAACATTAAACCTCTTGTTACCCCACATTGCTATTTTAAGACTAAAAACGTTTTTAATTTAAAAAGGCGAGCCATACTTTTGCGCTTTTTTAAAGGGTTTAATTCATCTACAAAAAAGAATTATAAGAGCGTTAATTACTTCACAGAAAAAAAAAACATTTTTACTATTAATTAAGGAAGCGCTGCGAATGTCGGACGGAGTTTAATCAAAGGCTCATCGATAAATACCTACTAATTAATTTTATTTCCTTTCTGTAATTAAAATTCCTTTTTGGATCTAAGAAAAACTGTTTGGTTTCTGTTATGGATATGCAAACCGAGTAGGCTCAATTAACTTTGGTAAAAATGGGACCCTGTTGCTATCACTCCGCTATCTGTCTTTCTATCACCAGGCTGTATCTCATGAATTGTCATAGCTAGACAATTGAAATTTTCACAGATGACGTATTTCTATTGTGGCTATAACAACAAATTCTGAAAACCGAATAAAATTAATATTTAAGTGGGATTTTCGTGCCATTTCTGCTACGGACGGTAATGACCTTTCGTGCCCGAATCCGACTCGCACTTGGCGAGTGTTATATTTACACTGTTTTACAAATATTTGTTCCGTTCGGGAATCGAAACCGCGACGAGCAACGTAGTAGCCAATCGCTCAACCACTGCGCTAGCTGCGCCATCAAAAACATTGCAGATCAATCGGAACCAATAAAGACATGAATAATTTAATCGAAATAGCAATATTTAAATATCCTACCTGACCTACCTAAGGAAGAAAAACGTGTTTAACCGTAAAATTGCATCGACACTTCAAACCCGCCATCAATTATTCTCGTAGATTAGAAACTATTATATTTTTGCCGCGAATCGATGTTATGGCAAATCATGACAAATGGTTATCCATATCCGTGTAACGACGTCGTACTTATGTCGCAATATCGGAAAACCGTATATCCGTATATCTACTTTTTTATGTTACCCTTTGTAGGGAAAATCTACCTATAAACGAACAGGTAAACTGACTTAGTAACATAATATTTTTAGGCAAGTTTACCTTGGCAGATAATATTCATCATCATCATCATCATTTCAGCCGATAGACGTCCACTGCTGGACATAGGCCTCCCCCATATGTCACCACAATGAACGGTCCTGTGCGTCTCGCATCCATCGGACTCCCGCAACCTTCACCAAGTCATCGGTCCGCCTTCCAACACTGCGTCTTCCGGTACGCAGTTGCCACTCCAGAACCTTTCGGCCCCAACGGCCATCTGTTCTGCGAACAATGTCCATTGCCACTTAAGTTTGGCGATTCTTCCTGCTATGTCGGCAACCTTGGTTCTTGGTTCAGATAGGATTATTGATGATCATGATAAAAAGGTAAACCCTTTGCTGTATCTTGCGGATCGCCGAAAGTCCGACAATAATTCCTACAGTAAGTAAGTTACATTTTTATGCGAATATACTACTTCTTATAATATCCAATCGATCATGAAATTCAGCCCATCAAAAGATAATTTATAAATACATAACAAAGCAGCGATTGGCAAAAACATGATTTCTTACTTAATCATTATTCAACAACAAATTTTCCAAATAATTCTCTTTACAAAATAATTACCAGATAAAATTTTGTTTAATAGCGTGTTATTTGTCGAACGATTCATTTTTTATTCATTTTATATCATAAAACATCGTTTCGAATATAAAAAAGAGATTATTTTTGTAGGCTCTAGGTTAATTAATGAAAAAAAAAAACTCAGAAACAACTAGTATATATCGAAAAATACTAATATTATTAAAGAGTTTCTATAATATTTAGTATAAACGTGATTTTTTCAAAATAATCTAAATATTAAATGGAAAATGTATAAATTATTAAAAAAATATCATCCAAAACATTTGTAAAAAGAAGCTTGCCAAATAAATATGTATTTGTAAAGCGAGTGTTTATATTATAAAACATTTACAGAATGAATAACTTGTTGCTACGTTGCATACGAAATGTTAGTGTCAACAATGAATTGGTTAGGTAGTGCAGTTTTAGTAAAACATTTTTATTCTTCTCTAGTAATTTAACGCAACTCCTTGTACCAGATCTATATTTTATTTATTTAGGAAAACCAACGGTTACACATTACAATTCGATAAATAAGGTCAATGATCTTCCAACAAAATTTTTCACATAATATAAAATTGAAATTCAATATATTTATGTGAACTCTTAATACATGCCATCACAGTAAAAAGTATGCTCAATACATACTTTAAATCGTTCAAACGAAAATATAAAGGACATAATACCAGATAATTTAATAGTTTTAAATACGTGTTCGTAAAATACTGTATTAAAATAAAATACTTGGACGACTGCAGAATCTGTGCATCCGCTTTATTTTTGGCCTCCGCAAATACGAGCATGTGTCGGAGTTTCGGACCAGATTAAAGAGGCTGCCGTTGCGGCGTCGGCGAGATACACATATTCTATGTCTTCTCTACACTATCCTGCATAATTCTAATGCTCCTCAATACCTTCGTGAACGCTTTGAGTGTCTCATCCCTAGGGGTAAATTCTATCGCACTACCTCTTCCCTTCTCCTTCGTACGCCGTGTCACACTTCCAGCCGCTATGACAGTTCCTTTTCTGTAATTGCAGTGCGTCTCTGCCATACTCCCTTCGTGACAGCCCTTCTCTGAATATCTTCAAGAGGAAACTTAAAGAGCACTTCCTTTCATTATTGACGTAATATTAGTATGTATACTATAATTATATATTAGATTTGGTTATGTAAGGTTTATATTGTGTACTGGATCCTACGCTCGAATGTGTTCTTTCTCTGTAACTCAAAGGTTTGCTGGGAGAAAACTCATTGTTGAGTTAAGCTCGCCTTTGTACATAAACTGTATATATCACAGTGTATTATGTATGTTTTTGTGTAGAATCAAGAAAATCCAAATCAAGAAAATGTAAGCAAAGCCAGGTGCTTTAATAATAAGGTACGTCTCGTCTTCGCTGCCACTTCATAGGTACCTAACATATTATTACTAGTTTATATATTTCCAATACATTAACTTTTTACTTATTCAAATTATGTCTTCATATTAAGCATTTTAGCAATTTACGCCATCATAACCGACGCGTTATAAGCGGATACGAAATGAATTTTAATATACCAAACGGTACGTAACGTTGTGTTTTAATTTATTCGGTCGATAAAACCACTCAGCTTTTTAATAAACACGCATGAATTACTTTCCTCTGCGAGGTCCTGAATAAATAAAGGAGGACCATCCCACACCGTTCCTTCGTTCCCTTTGTGCTCTCATACTTCCTGGCATGCGTAATGGGATACCCAACCAAAATGGAGGCTTAGAAATCTTTTGTGCTAAATAAATGCAGAAGAATGGAAGCCGGACTAAAGAACTTTAGTTGGACTCTAGTCGCAGCAGTATATAAACTTATAGTGTTTATTATTTTTGTAACTTTTAAGTTCTTATCAAAAATTTAAAAATTATCATGGTTTAAAGTAGAATATTATTTATTTTGGTATCATTATCGTTATTCTGTTTATTCATGTAGCTTTATTATACATAATAATATATTTGTTCTCTGGTACCTAAAAGGTATGCATTCGAATAAGTTGCTGTTAAGCTATTGAATTGTGGAATAAAACTATAAAAATGTCTGGAATAAAATATACATATTTGCTTTTATCATAAAATAAGCAAAACTTATTAATTTTATAACATCTCTTTTTTTAAAGTTCTCTACAAAAATTATCTGTAATAAAATCCAAGGGGAAGGTACACATTACACATATTTACACGACGCAAACATTTGCTTTGACAGGAAAATGTAATTTTAGTTGAATGTTACGCTGTATTTAATATGCTGGCTTAGGTAGCATATTGATCTACCCAGATAGTTAATTTAGAATCTATGTAAAGTTATAACAGCTTCATACCTTTAAACTGTATCGTGTGAGCCTTTAATTAACCGCTGAGGAAGGAGAGAGGTTCACCGGGATGCGACAGAGTATTAATTGGCTGGACAACCCGTACGCCCTACGCCTGACGTGTTCGGTGTCCCCTAATACAAATATTAACAAAATTAGACCGTGTGGTTAGAGCATTACGAACCGGATTATACGTGCAGTACATTTCGGAGGTTGATTCGGTAAATAGCACGTAGATTGCAGAGATTTGATGCGACTACTCGGCCAATATTTCTCTAAGCATTCGCTCTGTATTCCCGTGTTGCTTCCTGTTGCTTTAAGTATCGCCACCCCTTTTGTGCCATGGGGAATGAAAGCGATGACTTATGTTCAGTTCCTGTGCCCAAAATAGAAGCGTTTTGCTAATTTAGCTTCTATTTATTTTTTCACTAGCTACCTGTCCTAGTTTCGTACGATGTTATGTGCATCTATTATACACTTAAATCTTCCCCTTAAATCATTCTGTCTACTGGTGAAAACTACATGAATTATGAAATCCGTTCAATCGTTTTTTAGTTTATCGCTTTCATATAAAGTGATAGACGCGGTGGCGGACTTTGTTTTATAATTTGTAAGGAGATTTCTAAAAATCAGCAATAAAACTTTTATGTAACAATAAAATATGCACAGCATAGGAATAAATATTTTCATTGAAAGACTCGTACATTTTTTAACTAAAAATATAACCGATTCTAAAACCCATTGGCCTTCATATGTAAGCACTTTTAAATAATGAACCAATCCACTATGCTAAGCTATGAAGTGTTCGCGTATATATTGACCCAGATAGCAGCGTGTTAGTTTTAACTAATTATCACGGTCGGTTAGACAAAGGAATAGGGCATTACCTATTAACTTATTATACACGATTGGTTGACTTAATTACCTATCATAATGAACTAGTGGTTGATTGACAATGTGTATAATTAACAAGACAACCAGGGAAGTCATCGCGCCACCTCGTGATGACTTAGACGCCTACCGCCAGGTATGGTTCGAGGTGGCTCGAAAATAGAAAACCTGGAAGAAGTTAGAAAGAAAAAAAAAATATAACATTGTGTTTGCTTCACGGCTACTCCGAAAATGTTTATTTCTGCAATGTTACCAGACAGAAAAATACTGTTTGAAGCTGGTCTTCCAATGAAACTTTAGTTGTTGGAGAACTTCTCTCAGCAGTGGTTTTTTTTAGGTGGGAAAATCATCTTATGACAAATCCCGCTCTTGGGCGAGGCGAGAGATAGTGTCAGACTTTTACTGACTAAAAATTCACTCCTGTTCCTTCGTTGCCTTCGTCCCAGGGTCCGGGTTTCGTGTTCCCACTCGTGGACCACCATGGACCCAGTAGGCTTCGTCCCTGCTGGGCCCCTACGATTTGCTGACATCTCCCTGATGCGCACGTGGAACAATACGCGCCGTCGACGACTTGGGCTTGGTCCGGACGGTTACCAGACGGTCGGACGGCGGGCCACCCATTGCCCGCCGTCCGCATACCCGCGCCTACGGTGGCCGGAAATCGGGATCGGAATCCCGGCGGCGGTTGGGGCGTGAAGAGCGTTGCCGTTGCCTCACGCGATCGGCCGCCTCCTTTGCTAGCATTACTGCTTCGCAGAAGGAGGCAAAGATATACTTTGCTAAATAAAAATATGCACGATGCAAAAATTGCTAGCATACGGTCAAACTTATGTCAAACTGCCGAAATACAACAGTTAACATGTGATCGACAGTCGCTTTGCTAAATTGTATGTTGCCTATTAAATGTCAAGTGAAGTGGATTTATGATTTCAACAAAGACATTCATAGACCAGCCCCTTGCATAAAATATTCTGAATTATGCCTCTTGCTAGGCAAACCTAGACAGAATCCGGTATTTAACAATGGTCTTGCCTTTCTATTGTCTCAGCTTTGACTTAACAAACTGACTGTCCAAATACATACTGATAGTTATAATATCGATTATCATCATTACCTTTTAGGGTTACATAGCCAAATGGTAAAAAAACGGATCCCTTATGGATTCGTCACGTCTGTCTGTCCGTCCGTATATCACAGCCACTTTTTTCCCATACTATAAGAACTATACTGTTGAAACTTGGTAAGTAGTTGTATTCTGTAAATCGCATTAATATTTTCACACAAAAATAGAAAAAAAAACAATACATTTTGGGAACCCCAAAATGAAAAAAAAAATATTGATTTTCATTTTTAAGTATGGGGAACTTAGAACTGAGACTCAAATTTTTTTTTCATCAAACCTATACGTGTGGGGTGTCTATGGATAAGTTTTCAAAAATGATATTGAGGTTTCTAATATCATTTTATTATTTTTTTCTAAACCGAGTAGTTTGCGCGAGAGACACTTCCAAACTGGTAAAATGTGTATCCCCCCCTGTAACTTCTAAAGTAAGAGAATAATAAAACTAAAAAAATATATGACGTATATTACCATGCAAACTTCCACCGAAAATTAGTTTGAACGAGATCTAGTAAGTAGTTTTTTTTAATACGTCATAAATCGTAAACCTCAATTTACCTATCAAGTTTGTACGGAACCCTCAGTGCGCGAGTCCGACTCGCACTTGCCCAGTTTTATTGTTATGTCATTTGAGGTTGCTGCACCATGTTTTCTTCTTGCTTGCCTCTGTCAATCACCACGCAATTCCCTCCTTTTTCTTTCTCATAATTTCTATTCCACACAAATGCACAATTCATACCTACATTCATTTTCTTCATCGTAGAACGGAAGAAGTCATTATATGATTTCCTACTTAAAAACAAACCATGTCAATATACATGAACTTTTTAAAGAGTTGCCGTGGCTCTGGAACGCAAACAGCAAATGAAGGAACATAGGTAGGTTTTAGTCAGAAAAGTCTGACACGCCCTATCGCTTCATCCAAAGCGCTAGATGTACTTGCAGATTTAACCCATCAAAAAAAGAAAAACATACATGTATGCAAGAACATTTGAACGAGTGACCGTGGTTCTAGAACGCAAAGGGCAACTGAAGAAAACAGGTGGGATTTAGTCGGTAAAACTTACACGCCCTCTTGTTCCACCCGAGAGTGGAAAATGTCATTTAATTGTAGCTACATGTATGACGCCACATAGGAACTAAACTTCAAAATGTTGAGCATACGGCCGTTTTGCTCGGACGTGGCACATTATGTTATTTTAATTATGTTTTTGTCATGCAAAATGTTTGCAATATGTTAATTTTAAGTTTGCGCCTTTTCCGGTAAATAAAAAGTTTTTTCTTTCTTCCTTTCTTCTGTATCACGGTATCATAGTTCCTCGCGCGATTAGAATAAATACAACAGCCCGAAATTAACTATCGGATTGTTCCTTGGACTAGAAACAACACTCTTCTGGTCGGAGGATTCTCCCTATTCTATGAAGGTTTTTGGCGAAATTTAACACCCTGTTATCTATCCACACTAAATATTGATTTCTCGCCTTAAAAACACCATACTGGTGGATCACTGATCGAATTTAAAAACATATTTTTTTCCATCACAATAATTTCTATTTGCCATAACAATTTTTCCAGCACGTGTTTATTGGTCGCAGCATCCAAGTGTAGATGTTTCCGTACCACGGACTGGGATATTACTCATCGCAACGCGGAAGTGTAGACAGGGACATCCGCGATTGCAGCCCAGTCGTGTTTGTCAATGTTCCCGTGATTTATCGTCTGTGGTCGCTGCCAAAATTGCACACATGTGTGTTTACCTTTACTACAATTTACGATTTACTTTTAACGGCACGCACCGAATGTGTTTGACTGTACCATCGTGCTCGATTGACATTTACAGCTATCGTTAAGACACTAACGGTGTCACAGTTTGTAGTTTTTACTTTAAAGCATGAGATAAGCGTATAAGAGTATATTTGTACTGTATTTTATGGGTTGACTTGACCTCCTTTGCTAACTTCAAACAAATATCTAATGATGAAACAAGTATTGATTGACATACGTGAGAATAGCGGAAGTCTGCAATGGGTTTTCTTGTGCAACGAACATAACAATGTTCTGTTTAGTTGAAGTTCTTGAACTGTAAAACTAATTTTGATGCAGACGTGTGAAAGACACCATTTTATGTTGCCTGAAAAAGGATAAAGGGTTAGTTTTACAAACGCCAATGCCTAAGAAAGCATTAGACCTGCTCCAATCATCGTCACATCTACCAGACTCTGTGCTTAATACATCCAACGGATATTAACTCCAGTGAAGTAAGCGTCTATGTACGTTTCCCACTGGAGACACCCTGGATGTTGAGTCGCAGAAAGATTTATGCGCGGCCAACTAAGACGCGGTCTTGTGGGTGATGAGCAGTAGGTAGCTCGCAGTCCGGCCTTCTGGTACGGACCAAGCCAGGATCGACAGCGCGTTGTGTCCCACGGAGGAGTTACCGTAACCCTCGCAATATAGGGCAATTGAAAGAACTCTGTGGGTGTTAGTCAGTAAAAGTCTGACACCCTCTCCCGCTCTGCCTAGACCAGGAAAGACCTCTGTACGTTGTTGATTGGAACCTTTTATAAACATAAATCTATCTCTATTTATTCAATATTAGTAAAAGAACATTAAAAAATAAAACATGTGGAACGAATGTGATTGTAGAAAATGATTACTCTATCTAATGCCTGTCAATCATTGAAAACAATTACATTTATATTTGGCTTTACTTAGTTAAAACGAAAAACAATAAAACTTAATTAATACATGCCTAAGTAATATTTGTAGGTCATGGGCAATAAACACGCCTTTAAACAATGCGTCAAGATCAGTCAGTGGATTTTGAAATTTAATTTTGAAAGTCATATCGAAAGGAATGCGATTTATCAAGTAGGTAAATCGTTTAATCTTTAGTTTGCCATGTAATTGGTAATACGATAAAACTATTGGCACAAAAGACTTTTACAAAATAAAATATGCTTAGAAGTAAAAAAGACACAGACAACAAAAAAAACTCAGACAAATGCGAGTCGGACTCGCGCACTGAGGGTTTCGTACAAACTTATGAAAACAGTTCAATTCCCGAATTTAGTTACGAAGATTTTTCCGAATTTTGTGACATATCTACAAATTTATTGTTCTTAGTTTTTGTCCTATACCTACTTGTGCTATGAGATCATGCTTCATGCCAAATTTCATGATTCTAGGTTAATGGGAAAAAAGTACCCTATTCCCTTGAGTGTGTCGAAATATACGTTTTGCAGCCGTATCTTTATTTTTCAGAAGTTTGATTTTTTCACAGTTTCAAAGGAGCGCCGATCTAAGTATATGGTTTTAATTTCAACTCGATACCTCCATGCGTTCTCGAGATAAAGGGTCTTGACAGACAGACAGACAGACAGACGGACATCAAAGTGATCCTATAAGGGTTCCGTTTTTTCCTTTTGAGGTACGGAACCCTAAAAACAACAGAATACAAAATTCGATAACAATGAAATGATTCAATAAACAAACTCATTTTCTAAAATGTTCTTTACAGATAGTTTATCTTGTTTAGGTTATCATTTTGTTTGAAATTATAAATTAAACATTCTAAATATTTAAACACTGCTTAATATAGAATTTTATTATGAATTAAACTTAAGTAGGATCTAAGTTAGGATTTTCCTGGATAAAATAGAGTGTGGGCTTATTTTATTGTAATTTGTAAAGACTTGAAGGTTTTTTTTTCGCGTGAGAAAATCATCTAACATCCCCAGCTCTTAGGCGGAGCGTGAGAGAGTGTCAGACTTTTACTGACTAAAACCCCACGCCTGTTCCTTCTTTGCCCCAGAAAGACTTGACGGGTGCGGTGGCTGTCACGACCATAAATAGAATAATAAGGAGCTTATGACTAACTAAAATTTATTACAAAAGTAGTTACCAATCCGTCTATTTTTTTGTCAACTGTTGATTGTTTTCCACGGGCAGTGTGAAAGTGAAGCCCGGGGCCCTGGGACGAAGGCAAAGAAGGAACAGAAGTGGGTTTTTAGTCAGTAAAAGTCTAACACTATCTCCCGCTACGCCCAAGAGCGGGATTTGTCATAAGATGATTTTCCTACCCAAAAAAAAATAAATAAAAAAACTGTTGATTGTTTTATATTTAACTTGTCCTACGCCTCTTTTTACTCTAATTTATTTTTGTAACTCAAGGAAAAGTGAAGAAATAAAGTAACTTACGGAACAATTATCCTTAACTCGCTTTTCGTATTTGACAGGTTTTTCTGTATAAATTCTATTCAAAGGCGTTCGGGCGTCTTCGATTCAATGATCGAAGTTGGATCATATTTCTTCTGCTACGCAATTCAAGTTTGCTAATGAAAGACCCTTGTAAATTTAATCTTTGTAAAGTAGAAAATCCGTCGTGAAACAATTTTACCGCACGTTAAATAGCAACTTATTAAAATATAATTTTCTTCGGCTGTCAATAAATTTGAGTTTGGGATTTGCTTTAATTACGAATATATATCGGTGAGGAAATGAATATATAACGAGTTATTATAACAACCAGTACTTAACGGCTTTAAGTACTTAGATCGAAAATGCTTAGTAGCTATACTGTTCAATTTTAAGATCACCACTTTGTTAGACCAATATGGCGATTACAGTGACGGCGATTGTAAAGTCAATGGTAAGTAATTATATCGGTAGTTTTGGATTATTGATTATTTATTTTGACTCGGCCCTGGTACGAAAAGCAAAGAAGAAACAGGAGTGGGTTTTTAATCAGTAAAAGTCTGACACATCTCTAGCTCCGCCCAAAAGCGAGATTTGTCATTAGATGATATTCCTACCTAAAAAAAAATGGTAAGTAATTATAGCGGTAGTTTTGGATTATTGATAATTTTATTAACAGTAGATACGATGGTTTAAGGTGCCAGATACATTTGAAATGTCGGTCATTGACTTTCCTACATTTATTTACACTCTAGTTATTTATATACATAATTTTTATTTTCAGAGTTAATAATAAAATTTACTAAAAAAATATCGCGTCACAAAACTCCTCCGCATCGCTGTCGACCGGAAGTGTGCCCAAAAGGCTGGCGGCATTGCCACGATGTATGGCAATGCTTAAACTCTGACCGAAGTAAAAGCCAGCCCTTGGGTCACGCGAAGTATCAACTAACCGTTTGGATAATTCTTTAAAGAGCGTATGAGCACTCGGACCCCACGGCCCCAAGAGTTTCAACCCCAAACGGCTCAAAAATATAACTGTTTATTGTTTATTTCTCGGGTACACCTACGCAGAGATATTAGAAAAAAAAGGTCAATGTGCTTTATTGCTTTATCTTGCGTCTACAGTAGACATAGACCAGACATGTCAGTTAAAGAGTCAACCGGATTCAAACCAACTGCAACTGAAGGTGGGTTTTAGTCAGTTAAATTCTGACACTCATTCTCCTGCCCAGAGCGGGAGACGTTATTTCATGCGCATTTAGTTGCCCATCTCTTACCTACAATAGCATAGCATAATCAGCCTTATAATGTTCCCACTGCTGGGACTAAGCCCTCCTCTCTAGGAAAGGGAATGGGTCGTAATCCACCACACGGGCCCAGTGCGGGTTGGTGAATGCAACATGTCTTCGAATTTTTGGTTCAATGATATGCCAGTTTCCTCGCGATGTTTTCCTTCACCGTTTTGAGAGCAGTGGTGATGAAATAATTACACAAAGTAATGCGCCTGGCTGGGTTTGAACCCGCGACCACTCGGCCACCACTGCTCTCCAATACCTACAATAATTTGAGAATATTGTAATCCTCCATACAGTAATATAAACTAAAGGTTTCATAAGTTTAATTGAATAACAGCAAAACAAACATACGCACATAATACCCTTGTAATCTTTAACAAGGTAAACCGAGTCACAATTAGTGACGAAAGCCGAAACATAATTTAAAACCTCGTTCGCTACGTCGGTTAGTTAAAGGTGGATTAATCTGCATTTTTTTATAGACCGGTTGGCATTGATTGCTGTGATATTTTTTACTGTAGCATGTATATTTTATTACATTAGTATCAATTTAATGCGACTTTTGAGTGGATTGTATCTGTGTATGAGCTTTGTGCCCGATGGGATTTTGAAAATAACAATTCTCGATTTAAACTTTTATCCCCAATTTAACGGCACGATTAGTGCTGTAGTTTAGCGATTGACTGCTGCGTTGTGTTTTCGATTCCAGTACGGAACAAATATTTGTACGGCTTACAGATAAATATCATGTATGATTTGTGATATGAGATTACAAGTTTTTGAATGAACCCACAATACTGGAGTAATTCCTAGAGTGGGGCAACTTCACATTTCAGAAAAATAAAATTAACCTCTAATAACTAAAAATCAGTGCAGTAACTAGAGCTGTGGTGGCCGAGTGGTAACGACTTACGAGTTGTAGTCACGGGTTCAAACCCAGCCAAGTGCATTACTTTGTGTAATTTAATTCCTCACCACTGCTCTCAAAAACGGTGAAGGAAAACTTCGTGAGGAAACGTCCTAGAACCAAAAATTCTAAGCCATGTGACAATCACCAACCTGCACTCGGCCCGCATGGTGGATTACGGCTCATTCCCTCTCCTAGAGAAAGGAGGCCTGAGTCCCAGCAGTGGAAACATTAAAAGGCTGACTAAGCTAATTCAAAACCTTGGAAACGTTCGTAATAACATAATTAAAAAACTGAACTAACGATACTTGTTATATATACTATACTTAAAACAAACATTCACTTAATGTCTTAAAATATTATTATGACGACGAAAAATTCTTGAAACTCTAGTACAAAATATCTTGCTCCTGGAGAAAGTGGGGTTTAAAATTTACGTAGCCGGTTGATAAAATAAAAATTATCATTTACATACAAAAGTAACATCAAATGTTACTTTTGTATGTAAATGCTTAAGTCCTCGACGAAAATACCACCAAAATCACTATATGGTTGCCTATAATATTTGAGGAGTTCCCTCGATTCCTCATGAATCCCATCATCAGAAATGGATTTTGAAATAAATGGGACCAATCTGATAGAAAAATCTTTTTGCAAATCGGTCCATAAACGACGGAGTTCTGAGTAACAAAATAATGAAAAATTACAAACGAATTGATAACCTCCGCTTTATTTTTAAAGTCGGTTAAAAAACTAAAGTTAGTTTATCCATTAAGTGCGAATATATTTGAAAATAATTACTGCATGCTTTTTTTATTTTTGATAGGCTTGCGTTTGACCACTATCTTACCTGGTAAGCGATAATGTCGTTGACAATGGAGCATGCTTACCTAGTAAATAACAGGAAACAGTGATTCTGGCAAGAAATTTCAGACCGTAGTTATACGCTCAATGTATAGATGAAGTGACAGTATTTTTAGGTATATTAAATTTAAATATTAATTATATTTTCCTTTAATTATTTATCACTTTTATCCAAAATGTTTTGTTTAACCTACTAAATGTACTAAATATTTTATATAAAATAAACTAGAACACCAACTAACTATAAAATTAACTACCTTCCCTTACATAACTAACCCTTATTACCCACATCAACACCCGGGGGATTTAAAAGAGTTCACAGGATCATATCACGCAGATGGACATCATCATACTATATTATTACCTACTAATTTACATTTCAAAGTTGGTTATAATATCACTAGCTCCGCACCGGCTTTGCTCGACAGCAATTTTTTTTTAACTATCTTACAACGCCATCTAGTTCCAAACTAAGCAGACCTTGTGCTATAACTAGATAACTGATAAACATATTTATAATTATATTTCTAAATATATACATAATATGGATAAATTACTCCGAGACACAGAACAAATGATTGGGATAGAAGTAATGCCAACCTTTACTATTTACTTATGTGCTAAGTTTCAAGTATAACCATGGAATAAGATTTTGCATACAAATAAAATTCCCTCTTTTCACTCCTTTAAAGGTTTAATTTCAAAAATCCTTATTTAGCAGTCGCCTACGATACAAAAAGAAGTATTGCGCAAAATTTCTCATTTCTAGTCCCAGGTTCGGCTGTGCGTTGATATGTCAGTCAGTCAATTGATATATCTATCAGTCAGTTGATATGTCAGCCAGTCAGTTGATATGTCAGTCAGTTGATAAGTCAGTCAGTCAGTTTCTACTTTTATATAATTATATATAGGCTAGCTTCTGCCAGCGGCTTCACCTGCGCGAACGAAGGTTTCTCCATACAATCTTTGGACCCTCGTTTCATGTCCTTCAGGGGGGAAATTTTAGTAGTAGTTAAGTGCTTGCTTACGTTATAAAAGAAAAACTTTTTATGTTCCTAATCGCAGTACTTTTGGCTGAGCGTTAATTTGTCAGTTAGTCAGTCAGTTTCTCTTTATACTAGTTTATATATATATATATATATATATAATGTAAATATATTTAGATATTATGATAGATGATATGATATTTAGGAGTGAGGTACAAATCAAATAACTTATGTATTTTTAAGTAAACATGAAGTCGAAGGACTGAAACAATTTGCTTGCTGCGGTCTTCTCGTCCAACTATAATTTAAGTGTCTTTAAGGATAGAGTGAAGTGAATAGGCTCTTAATAAACTAGTGCGCCTCGCCATTAATGATTGCATCACTGCTTACCCTCAGGTGGGATCGCAGTCAAATAATGATTTATATGAATTAAAAAAATATCTCTAATATATAATATTGATAGAATGAAATAAAATATTTTGTTAACAAATATAATATCGTGTAGTGTTTTTTATTAATATTTATGTAGCTTCCTTCGAAGCCAATTAAAACTTGAAAGGAATTCTCCATCTAACTAAATAAAAAGAAAATACTCTGTATTAATTACTGATTTTTTCAACTACAAATTGAACTTCCTCATGTAATAAAAGAATAAAGAAAAGAAAATTAAATCAATTATTTAAGCACTCCCAGACGTCTATAAAATTTTATAAAAGAAGAATTAATTATATTTATTAATTAATTACTGTTTATTTTAATCTATGATTCCATCCGGGAAGTTCAATTTAAAAAAAATCTTCAATTAATGATTTTTAATTCTATTTGAACATCGGTATAAGCCTGTTGTTGTTTTGGCAATATGTAACTATACGTACGTTACTAATAATAGATACAATATACAGTTATGTGAGACAAAACATGTGTGTGTATACATTAATAGAGCATATACAACACGTAACTGAAATATTGCACATCCTTGTACACCCCAATTGGAAAATTAACTATAAAACGCGTAATACAGTCACTGATATCTTTAGTCTGGTAGAAAGCACTTAGCTCGTACCCACACAAACAGTCTGGCAACATCACATTCACACACACACGCACTCACACCCACAGACACACACACACACACACACACACTCATACATCACAAACACGATTCTCAGTCACACACACAGAATCAACCAAACAGTCATTTTACTTTTAATATAATTTTGTTTTTTTTTTACTATATGCCTAATTATATATTCTTTAGTGAAAATTCATATAAATGGGTTTATAATGTCCAAGTAGCAGTAGAACACTGACTCTTACAGGAATTCCTAGTTTAGGAGTCAGGGTGTCAACTTGTGTGCGCCTTTAATTATTGTAACTTAACTGTTATTATGCATGTTGTAAGAATTTGTGTCAATAAAGTATTATTATTTATAGTTTTATATTTTTTTACCCTAAAATAATTCTTATTTATTTTGGATTAAAAAAATTACTTATACTAAAAATAGCTGAAATCGATTCAGTAGCCGATTCTGAACCTACAATTTTCTGGATGAGAGTTTTAATTTTTTTATTTTGAGGTTTAAAATAACATGTCCAGAGTGACCAGCAGGATTGTTTGAGATAGTTACCGTGGCCCTGGAATGCAAAGAGCAACTGATGGACCTCAAGCGGGTTTGGTCCGTAAAAGCCCAATACCCCCTCTCGCTCTATCCAGAGCGGGAGAAGTTTTTTTATATTTTCTATAATAAGGATGCTAGAGTGTACTTGACAGGAATACTCGAGGTCCTAGAACGCAAACGGCAACTAAAGGAACATCAGTATGGGTTTAGTCAGTAAAAGTCTGACACGCCCTCTCGCTTCCAACTAAAATAAGGATAGCAGGGTGTACAACTTGACAAATGAGTACTAAAATATCTTCACTCTGTTCTTTAAATGCATAATCGTTATAATTTACACATAAAAGTAGAATAATAATTTCGTTGGAATGCGGGAAAGCGATTTATTATTCTGATAGAGAACGTAAAAAGCTCGCGTACACCGTGTACTTTATTATTGAATGAAATCAACCCACTTCGCTTCGGTAGCAGGCTTTTATTCATTTACATACATACAAAAGTGTTACTGCAAAAATTCATGCATCGGCAGCTGGCGAGGCATTCGGAACCATCATTCAAATCGATACCTCGGTTCCAAATTGTAGTAAGTTATCTAGAAATTCAGAGGAAATGAGATAAGTACCTACTTATTACAATTTGTTTTCTATCCTACTCCAATCTGCATGGTTCTCATATGATTTGACCATTACATGTTTGCTGTATGGACTTAGACCCCTGAGTTTGTTTCGGTGTTTCGCCTCAGGGTAGTCAGCTAGGAAACACCGGCTTCATCTAGTTTAAATTGACAAAAAAAATTGACGCGTAAAAGTGTTTTTAAAAAACCTACTAGCAAAATAAATATCATTTATATACGATTACACACAAATTCCAAAGAATAACAAGTGGATGAGTAGATGCAATATAATATTTATTATTACATACAATATATTTTAAGACAAATATCTAGTCTAATATATAAAAGCCTCATGTCACAGTATTTGCTATCGAACTCTTCCGAAACGAATTCTTCTGATTCTTATGAAATATTCTGTTTATTTAATAGAGTTTTAAATAGGTTAGTATAGGCTATTTTTAAAACCCATTTTTTTTAATAATTCATATGACACACAAACGTTTGCCGGGTCGGCTAGTTTTAATATATTTTCGATTTATACTGTAACAACTCAAAATGTTACCTTTTGAACATAATCATTGGTTTTTGAATTGTTACAATTTGGAACTGAAGTATCGAAACATAATCGATTAAAACAAAGCAATCAGAATTTAAAACTACATCTACATAAAACAAAAAGTTAATAATTACACTACGTTCCTGCACCGGATTCGTGCGCAAGAAACGCCCACACGGAGGACACAGTGGAGCATACGGTAGAAATGTGCCCCGCTTGGGCAAAGCACCGCCGTATCCTCGTGGGATGGCTCGGCGGCAGCTATCTCTCGCGCCGGTCCTTGGTACAGACCATGGTCTAGAGCAAGGAAGGTTAGCAGGCGGTCGCCTCCTTCTGCGAAGCGGTAATGCTAGCAAAGGTGTTGACTGCACGTGTGAGGCAATGGCCTTCGCGCCCCAACCGCCGGGATTCCTAACCTGATTTTCGCCCATCGTAGGCGCGGGCTGGCGGACGGTGAGCAATGAGTAGCTCGCCGTCCGACCGTCCGGTATCCGAGCCCAAGTCGTCGAAGACGCGTAGTGTTCCACGCGCGCCTCAAGGAGATGTCAGCAACCGTAGGGGCCCAGCAGGGTCGAAGCCTTCTGGAGTCATGGGTGATGCGAACCCCGGGGCCCTGGAACGAAAGCAGAGAATGAACAGAAGTGGGTTTTAGACAGTAAAGGACTAATACGCCCTCGCGCTCCGCCCAAGGGCGGGAGATGTCATTGGATGATTTCTCACCTTAAAAAAATAAAAAATAATAATAATTACACTACAAGTAGGCAACAAAACATTCTATTGGCAAATCGTTTCGCTATTCCGATTCCTTTCATTCAAATAATATCATATGAGAAGATAAAATGTAAATATATCATACACCTCAGTGAATCAAATACTCAGCGATAAAAATCAGAAGGCGTGAATACATCAGCACGCACCAACAAGATTTACATAAACGAGTCGAATGTTGCCAACGTGCGCTTCAACGGATTTTTATTTAGGGACGTAGATGTACGGAACGTCGTAATGATTTGTTGCTACTTTTGTAGAATTGCTGCTTCATTTGAGTATTCTGATTTATTACTGGGAAGTGGAGAATATAATGTAGCCTCGTTAAGGTTCACAGCAGAGTATTAAGACCTATTTTTAAAAGGTGGTCGTGTTTCAGAATTAATGTTAAACGAAGACATTAATAACACATAAATTCTTACACTCGTTTTCAGTATTCTTTTAAGGAAGATCTTTAATTTATTTAACATTATTCTTAATGTTTTTTCACCTCGGGAAATAAAATAATTAACACCATCTTAATTGAGGAAAATCAAGACGGCATCCTCGAAACGATTTTCGTTATATCCAAAATTAAATCCAACAAGTTTTTTTTTAATGTAGGAAGTCATCCAATGACTTCTCCCGCTCTGGGGTGGTTCGAGAGGGCGTGTTAAATTTTTACTGACTAAAGCCACACCTATGTTCCTTATTTGCCTTGCGTTCCGGGACACCGGGTTTCCCTTTCGAAAGACAAGCCATGGCCCCAACAGCCACCAGGTAAGATCGTTTACATTGATTTTAACCAACAGGTAAGATCGTTTACATTGATTTTATCTTTTTTTTTCTGCAGTCTATATAACCCTTCGACCTCTGAATACATTGTCGATATAATTTGTGTCCTTTTTGGTAACGTAATCCTTAATTAAGCTTTACCAAAACCTGGCGGTCCGTTTAATCGAGTTTGTCATTCCTAATTTACCGTATTTAGATCAGGTTACAAAATGTGTTTGGGAGAGGCCACAGAACACCATTCGGTTTACAAAATAAATTATTTTTACACAAATTTAATGAATTGCACCTGTGTGCGTTGGGCAGGCGTACCTTTTCATGCCTTTAAATTGTACATTTTTTAAGAAGGGTTAAATGATTCATTTTGATTTTGACGCTATTGGAACATCTGAAACAATTTACTTAGGTACTCCTATTACTTGAAAAGTATATCTTATTAGAAACGGTTCTTACTGAAATATTTTCGTCTTAGAATTTCTAATAACTTTAATCGTAGGTTTTTTTTAATGATATAAACTAATGCTTAACTGCGATTCCACCTGGCGGTGAGCAGTGATGCAATCGTTGATGATGAATTGCACTAGTTTATGAATTAAGCGCCTATTCACTCTAGCCTTGAAGACACTTTGAAGAAGGTAATATGAAATTAATAATATGGCATTAAACACATGCAATAATCATAATTAACATTACGTGGATGCAAGGAGGTCATGGCTAAATTTACGAGTCACTCGGGTGGATCTCTAATGTTAAGCACAAGGGTGACCATCTTAACATAATAGAGATTACTCAGTCCCTCGGAAAGCACGTTGAGCCGTTGGTCCCAGCAGTCACTTTTAGATCTTTGACAGTCATTACGGATAGTTAGTAGCCAAGAAATCTGACACCAGACTTGTCTAGGTTTATCTTGTATGTGTAATAAAGTCATAAACACTACAGGGGGATGAGGGGGTCTTTGCTTTGCTTATTTTTGATGACATGGAGGATAGGGGGGTCTAGATGATGATTACGTATTGCTGAGTTGTGAAGGTCAGATAGGTGGCCACTCCATGTAAAATACTGGTATCCAGCTGCATTCGGTTAGACTGGAGGCTGTCCCCAACATCGTTGGAGAAAAGCTAGGCGGATTGGATTACGTCAATTACGTGGATGCGAAGAAAGTATTTTTGTGCCGTATAGGTGTAAAATGTATGTAAGCGTCAAAGCTTAAACTATTGGAGCCTTTAATTTCACCCTCTGTATAAACTATAGCTAGGAAAAGGGCAATAATTAGCTTGCCATCTTGGCCAAGATTTAGTCGACAACAGCCCCCTAGCCAAGTTACAAACGTTTCGTTTCAACGGTTAGTCACGTGGTCAGAACAAAGGAATAGGAGGCGATTTCGTTGATCGCCTCGAGTCGGCCACGCCTCCTATTCCTTTGTTTTGACCACGTGACTGAGCGTTGAGATGACGCCAGAACAAAGGAATCGGAGGCGTGGCCGTCTCGAGGCGATCAACGAAAAGAGAATCGACCGAAACGGTTGTAACTTGGCTAGGGGGGCAGGTATTGTTCTGGCGCACCTCAAAGAGATGTCAGCAAAACTGAAGACCCAGTAAGACTCATGCCTACTAGGGATGCAGGAACATTTGAAAAACTGGTTTTAGCCATTAAAAATCGTCCTCTCGCTGCACCCTAGAGCACAAGCAGTCCATTGATGATTACTCAGCTCAAAATAAAAGGACCAAAGGAAAAGAAAAACTTCAGCGTTTGAAGAAGACTGCTCAGCGCAAGTGTGAGGCTTTTGACTAGAAGTTGGTCTTAACGCTGTAATACTCTAGAAATTGTTGTTCGGCCTGAAAAGCCTTTTGCTCGCGGTTCCACACACTTATTGAGGTTAATATGGAAGTTGTATCTACTAAAACATATATATTTAGGCCAATAGTCTGATAGTATGTTGCCTTAGCCACAACGTCATTGTAATGTAGTGATATTGTAAAATAGATTTAGCGTTGTATCTGTCACCGGTTTTTTACAAACACCTCATGTTTATAATACATCGCGTGAGATTGTAAACTTAATATTTTTCTTTGTAAAGAAGAAAGAATTTGCTAACGAGTGTATTGTTAAATACAGAATTCGGATTAGATTGATTAATTATAATATTTCAAATGTTCTGTTTATAATAAAATTATTGTGTGTGTGTGAGGGTATATTATGTGTGAGTGTGTGTGATTAGATTGTGTTTAGAAGTTGGGATCTAGCAAGGTTTATTGCATAGTATTCGCAATAATTTAATAAAATAATAGGTCTTTACCTCTGTAATTGGAGATTCTATAACCAGCATTTTCAGAATTAATTATCTGTGGATTGGCGCGCAATTCGAAATTCAAATAAATTTTATTCGAAAGACGTGTTAATTTAATTTCAATTTCAGTCATTTGTTTTTAGATAGTTTTTTGTTTTTGTGACATTGTGGTAGTTTTTGGCGCTATGGATAAACTGAAAATTCGTACAATTTTCGAATATGAGTTCCTACGTGGAAATACCGCTGCGCAAACAACACGAAACATTAACGACGTGTACGGGCATAACACTGCTTGCATAAACACAGTCCATTATTGGTTCAATCGTTTTAAATCTGGAAATTTTGAGTTGAAGAACGAGCCTCGCGGTCGGCCGGTAACTATTGTCGACAACGACGAATTGAAGGCGATAGTGGAAGCGGATCCATCTCAATCTACGGCTGAGCTTGCTGCGGGCCTCGGAGTTAGTGTCAAAACAACATTAAAGCACTTGCGTCAAATCGGAAAGATAAAAAAGCTAGATAAGTGGGTACTACACGAACTAAGCGACCGACAGCGAGATTTACGTGTCGAAGCATGCATAGCACTACTGAATCGGCATAGAAACGAGGGAATCCTTAATCGAATTGTTACCTGCGATGAAAAGTGGATCCTGTACGACTACCGTAAGCGTTCGTCTCAGTGGGTGGACCCGGGTACAGCAGCTAATCAGTGCGCTAAAAAAAAGATTACTCATAGGAAGATGATGGTGACTGTCTGGTGGACCAGTGCCGGACTTGTACATCATAGCTTCTTACCGAATGGCACAACAGTGACGGCAGATGTCTATTGCCAAGAATTGCAATCAATGATGGAGAAGCTCGCAATTCAACAACCAAGACTAGTCAATCGCTCTTCCCCATTGCTTCAGTTTTATGGTAGGTATAGCAATAAGATCATTATATTTTTTGTTGTTAGTTCTGGGTAAACGGGCTTCTGAGACAACTTGATTCAAAGTTTTTATTTCACATAGGCCTACATGAGCACTTGTAAACGTCAGAAGCTAGTGCACGGTTCCAAATTGGTCGTTTCCTATGGAGAAGATCCGGAAAGAAACTCCATGATTACTCTTTTAAAAAAATTGCGGTTCTTACAATACCTCCATATTACAGTATAAGTAGAAATTATGTAAAGTTATTTTTAGAAATTATTTAATGTTAAAAAAAAGTACAATAAAAATAATCATTATAAAAATTGAGTCGTAATAGGAAGTAACCTAAGAATTCGCGGAGTCTACAGTGTTTTCACAATTTTATTGATCGAGATGTTCATTTTAATTAATATCTATTTATTGGGTACTCTTTTGAAGAATTGATTAAAACCTCGCATTTTATACTTTCATAATGCTACGCTATTCCTTATATATCTAAATGATCATATGCCTACTTCACTCGACTTTTATAAGGTCGTGAACGTGAATATACCTAACTCTACCAAAAGTACTTTTAATAAGGCTTCTCATTGTAAAGAAAATGTTGCGTGGCTAGGCTTTCAATGGAAATACTTGAACAGGACTGGCACAGAAAATAATTACAGAGGAACCTAATATCTGGAAATCAAAGTTTGACATTACATGCTCTTACCATGTAATGTGTACCTAATGATGTAACCAATCCTGAAGTAGGTAGGAATTTTGCAAAGCTTTCTGTGATGAACAGAGGTCGAAATAGGTAGAGTACCTATATATACCTAAATTTCGTGAAACTAAGTAATTCAGAGTTGATAATACCTCATCTAAGATCCCGGAATAATAAACACTACTAATTATTCTCGGGATTTTTTAAATTTGCATACATATGAAGAAATTTTCAATGCTTTCTGTGATGAACAGAGGTGGGAGCAGGTAGAGTATATTTACCTAAAGTTCGTGTAAGTAAGTAACATAGAGTTGATAATACCTCCTCTAAAATCTCGGAATCTTAAACATTACTAATAAATTCCAAGATTAATTAAAATGCAATTTACTAATTACATATATTTGATCTAAATTATTATATTGAAGAATATAATGACGTTTTAAGGGTTCTATACTAAAACTGTTAAATTAACGATCTTTGTTTTAATCTAACATTTTTAGTAGCCATTTGTGAAACATAATAATTAATTCGAAACGACGTAGCATGAATGATAAAATTCTTCAATGTAAATTGTATATGTAAATGTGTATGTTCATAGTGCGTACAGCAAATTCCATGCCGGAGTGAGTGTTTCCTGATAGCTACAACCTGGGCATCTTTAAGTCAAGCGCGCTCCATCGTGGACCACATTGAATAATTAAATCCCTTGATTTAATCGTGATGTTTATGATTTAGGGATTTTATAGGAGGTATTATCAACTCTATGTTACTTACTTCAAAAAACTTTATATTCAATACTCTACCTATTCCGACCTCTGATGATGAATGATCTTGTCATAAAATATCTTTTACTATTCTAATAAAACATTAAAACGTTTCAGACGAATTTTGCAACAATAATATAAACTGAAAAGGTTTGTTATTTATTTATTATTTACTTTATTGTACACCTCATAATGTGGACAGGATAAATTAATACAAAAAATAAGTGTACAATAGGCGGTCTTATCGCACAGAGTAATCTCTTACAGACAACCTTAGGATGGACTGTTAAATAAACACTTCCAAGTAAAATTCTTAAATACCAGGATTTCCCAGGGCCCTGGGACGAAGGCAAAGAAGGAACAGGAGTAGGTTTTTAGTCAGTAAACACACCACGCCGCCCACGACACCTCCCGCTCCGCCCAACAGCGGGATTTGTAATAAGATGATTTACCTACCCAATAAAAAAAAACCCGGGATATAATTATCATATTTATGATTAAGGAATTTTAGAGTTGGTATTATCAATTCTATGTTACTTATTTCCACGAACTTTAGGTAAATATACTTTACCTATACGGACCTCTGGTGATGAATGGATCTTGTAAAATACCTTTCGCTATTCTAAATAAAAACATTAAAACGTTTCAGACGAACATTTCAACAACATTACAAACTGAAAAGGTTCGTTAAATAAGCACTTATAAGTAAAATTACTACTAACATTTCAGTTAAAATACACAGTTGAAAACATAATAAAATAGAAAGAAAGTTTATTACGATAGTTATTTTAATCCTTTGTATCCCGCGACCTTTTATATAAAGATCCAGTATAAAGGCTCTACGTGAACAGGGTGAAGTCAGAATATGTCCAAATTGTCTAATACGCTCGGCCAGGCCGGCCCATTACGTTTCACAAATAGACCATTAGGTCCCAATCCCTTTGCTATTTCAAAAGGATGAAGGGTTAATTTACGAGCTCAAAATTTAAATCTACGACCAACTTGTTTAATAGCAACCTTCGGGTTAATTCTGTTGTTAAACTGTATTATTATGAAGCGCTCTTACACGTTTACTTGGGCCGGTGTTACTCTGAAGCGTTCCGAGTTATTAATTGCCCGTACAAGAAAACTTTTTCAGCGTTTGCGTACGATTTAAAAGCTTCCACTTTTGTTGCGTTGTGTTTTAAATAAAATGAACGTTGAGCGACCCTTGTAATGTAAACATAGGTAAATAATTGAGGGTTAATCTGTGCAAATATGGATCTATAAACAATGTGGAAGTTTAAGCGCTCAGGCACTTTCATTAAAGTAGAAACAACGGGGTCGTGGTCAGTGAGACCAGTCTGCGGAACGGCTCCCCCGCGTCAGTTGTCCTCAATTAATAATAGAGGTCTGCAAGTTGAATGCCACATGTTGTTGCATGGGCTCCTCTCAGCTTGCATGTTGAATACAGATGAGCTTATTTATGTAAATTTGCGTCGCCTCCACGCTAGAGGATGACGCTCCGTTTTGAGTAATCCCGGCATCGCAAGTGATTGATGCCGAAGCCGTTGACATTCCGCTTTGCTGGCGATCACGGGTGGCTTATGCAAGCTATTTTTTATTATGCCTTCATGTCAGAAAATATTTTAAGCGCCTGAGACGTGCCACTCTGTTGTTTATGTTCGGCGTAATGTGGAATGAATAATGGAACATATCGAGCTTGATTTAAGCTAGATTGTACCGACATCGAAAATCATTAATAACGTCTCCTTTAGGAGTACACTTAAGCTTCATAAACACAAAATTAAAAAAAAAAATTGTATAAAATATAAAAACACGCAAGAACAGCCTTTTTGATCGCAGATAAAAAAAAAAAACAAAGTTCGAAAAAAGAGAGTTGAAATCTAAAATCACATACATTTATTTGGAGATGTCTACTAATTGTTTCGGTACAAAAATTGATGGCTAATATTATTTTCAGTTCTACATAATTATAGCTCACTGAAAACATTTTATTAAGGTGAATAATTAATACAATCAATATAGTTACAAAGTCAGTTTTATGTTCTAGCCACCAAGTTTTATAAATTCATATTTAATATTCTTTTGTAAAAAGGTCGTTAGTCGAAGCCTAATTAGTTTTTAATTTCCATAACCATTTTTTTTAATATAAAATAAATTGAGTTAGAAACGTTAATTAAATCAATTCACTTTAACAATATATTTCAGGCAATTGATTCTGACCCTTTCAATAGCTAAACGAGCAATTGATTTGTTTTTGATAAAGTAGGTTTTCTATTGGAAAGAAAGCTGGTGCAAACAATTTATTAAGCTCCTTGTTCGGTTTAAAACGAAAGATTCTCGTTAACGCTCGGGTAGTGAGCAGCATGGACACAATGAGCGTAGCGGATGTTCTCTCTAGAAAAATACAATTTAAAGTTTCTTTGTACAAGGAATACATTAAATAAGTAGATCACGAGACTCGTTTTCAGAGAAGAGTTTTAGAATGCTAGTTACGTTAGTCTGTCATTCAGTAGAACACTTTCAATTTGCGAGATTTTTAGCTTAGAAAGTGATAGCCGAGTCTTAAATTGATATTTAGATGGTTAAAAATGCATCGTCTACTTACGTAGACGTAATGAATATATACAGCTAATCTTTGCAGTTTCTACTGTTGTAATGCTGGCAAAACATTCTTCCCGCATACGGTGCCCGCAAACCACTATGCTTGCTGCAAGTAAACATCCAACTGTATATTTTCATCCTTCCAAAAGGCATCTAGGGCTACGTCAGAGTTACCGGGATCCTGCAACGCAAAAGACAGCTAAATGAACACAGGTTTTAGTCAGTAAAAGTCCCAAAGCCCCTAGTCATTTGATGATTAATGATTTCTCAACAAAAACAAAAAAAATATATATATATATATGGCAAGTTGCAACTGCTTAGTCTCATCCTTAGTGTCTATTTTGCTTAAAGAAAACACTTTAATAAAAGTAAACGATGTCTTGATATTTATCATGAGGCGACTGCAGGAACTGCGTTGGCGCCGAGCGGTATTGTAAATCTTGGTGCAATATCCTGCTATTACTCTCCGGTGCTGAAGCTGAAATATTATAGAGATTTGCACATTACTGACTGTACACAATTCAATGGTTGCAAATGCGTTTGGAGAGCTGAGCCGACTATTGTTAATAGAAATAAGAAAATGTGGTGGCATAATTTATAGCATTTAACCTAATTCTAAAGTGTAGCAGTAAAATATAGCGCGAAATTGCAGGAAGCAAAGCAAGTTAATATGTTTGTTTACCTTTGCACAGGCACTAAGAACCAAAAGTTTTAAAACATGTGTCATTACCAACATGACCCACTCACTCTCAATGAGAGGAGGTCGGCGTCCCAGCAGTGGTTACATATAAATAATCATTATGCTTAAGCTATGCTAGTACTGGCGTTCTTTCCACTGATCGCTTCACCTAGATGAGTGACTTCACATGAAGTGAATTCAGGTCAGTACAGATAGTTTCAGTAACTACTAAGGAGTGAAATTCCCCACCAAAGCCTGTGTTTCCTGATAGTTATAGTACAGTAGTAGCTGCAGTATTTGTGTGTGGCAAACGTGTTTCATAATCGCCCGCATTGGTGCTTTACCATGGGACCTCTGGACCACTAACACGGGTGAGTCACTAATATGGGTGAGTCTAAAGGCCTCTACACACCAAAGCCGGCCAGGTGGTTTCACCCGGCGGGTTATATTATCGGCAAGCTAGCCACGGTACGATAGACGTAAAACCAGCCCGGCGGCATTACCCGCCAGGTAAAGCTTTTGACGCCGGCGGCATTGGTGTGTCCTGAGTGAGGCCTTAACCTAACACACTCTATAGGCGTACACACTATGGGTGTATTAGTGGTCATATTAGAGCCAAATATTTAAAAAAATAACTATAACTTGCTTATTTATTTACATCTGTTCTGTCTCACTACAGGGCAAAAATTCCGTTTTTGCTTTGAAAATGAAATAACTTTTTAACGAAACTGAATTGTTCACTGATCATAGCAATTGACCTAGCCGACTCTTCGGCATCGTGAGCATAACTTGAATAGCTTCCAATGATATTCGTCATTTTACGAACTTAACAATATTATATTATATTAACATAAATTATCACTGGCGACCAGTTAGGTCGCCAGTGATAATTTATGTCAGCTATCAAATGAAATCACCGTCGCAATTGGATTCTAGTTTATTACTGTTTAAGCATATACCACCTACGCAATTACGCATACACATCACTTTTGCATATTATTGGATGGAGTAATTTGCTTTGATACGCTATTGTTAAATACAAAGTAACGCATTTAATAAAGATCGGCGTGTGTCACGTAAAGATCGTTCAGTAAATAATAAAGTTTTAATCCCCTATCACAAGCCGGGACGAAACGAGCATTCCAATTAGTGCTGGATTCTCATTAAGTTTCAGATTCTTGGCGTACACTTTGATATCGGAGCTACGTGATCAAGATTTAGTTCATTTTATTTGAACTTCAATTGTTCAGTGTGTTTACTAAATCCACTACGTTTTTTGTTGTAACTTTGTAACCCTGAACTTATTTCATCTTTGGTTAAAGTCAAATATGTTAAGCGAAAAGAAAAAATAAATATAAATTACAAATACGCGATAATTAACTTATGAATATCAAAACGCAATCCCAGTATCAAGAGCACTCGAAGCGTATTCTATTAATTCAACCCGATCCAATTCAAAAGTCAAAGAAAGTAACAAATTCATTCAACAAACAAATCATCGTTCCACTTCGCCGACGCAATCAAAATTACAATTTGCAAATGCCAGCGTTGCCGAAGATAAAAAGAACGTTACCTTAAAGAGACCGCAATTCTATTAAAGTTTTGTAAGAGTTTGTAAGTGTTCGAAAAATTTGTGGTGGAAATGGCCAACGTTAGTTCCGCATAGAAGTCAAGGTGTGGAAACCCCTGGCTCATGAATAAGGCAGGACGTTGCCGCCTTTGCCGTGTTTCCATCTCAATAACGGTGGATTCTTTTTTACACGTTTCTTGATTTGTGGACTATTTTATCGTTGCTGAATAAATATGTTTTTGTTAGAAAATAATAAATCTTTATTTTGGTCAAGAAATAAATACCGTGTGTTATCGTCGATTATATCTGGACTTTTATCAAGCCTGTCATACACATTAATATCTAAACACAACGCACAGCCGACAAACATGCCTCTTGTATGATTAATTTCGTTAATATCGAAACGTGCACCATCACACAACCTCAATCAATCAAAGAGCGTTAAGCGTAAAGTGGAACATAAAAACCATTCATCTACAAAACAAGCAGCACTTTACAGTAAACACCATACAATACTTAAACAAACTGAAAAATGGCGAATTCAAAACTGGATGCATGCCATCAAAACTTGTGCAAACTTTAATTTTAAGATTATGCAGATATATTTACTGAAAACAGAGCGCATCCTTATAAGCTGCTTTGTCATTCGCTGTTGCTTGTACACTTTCATTTCGGTCACAAGAAACTTTATGAAACAGCACTTCTCAAGTATTCATCGTCAAAATATGAGGAAAGGAGCTAAAACATCGTTGCTTCTGCAAAGAATAAGTTCAAATTTGGCAAGAAGACGACAAATTTTCATTGCATCTCTAGACGGCAGGTGCGCGGACCGTGAATAAAGAAAAACTCCGCTTTGCTGGGAATATTTTTATAAGGAAAATGTATCGCACACTACCGTTTGGCGGAGAATCGCTGCTTACTGTGCTTGCTTTGAAAGTAATTTATCTAACTTTTAATATACTTGTGCGATCACACAGATGTCGTTCATGTTTCATGCACAATAAATTTGTACTTATTTATAAATATATGGAGAGTATATTTCTCACCTCATTTCTAAAACACAATTTGTATTTAAATCACAAGGTTGTTCAATACTATAACATTGTTTGTTTACTAGTCAAATGCGTACTTTCCTTAAAAGAAGGTAGAATTGAAAGAATTGAGATCTTGTTATTGAGTCCGTGTGCTCCGTTTTCTAGATTAAGTACATTTGATCGTAATGACAGCTTTTTTCAACAATCCCTTGTTTACAGCGATCGAAAATATTTCTCCAAAACTTTTACAAGATTTATTGATAGAAGCGTTGTTTCATGAAGTTTTTATTGTTATTTACATTTAAAGTTGCACTTCTAGATATGATTTATGTTTTAATACTGAAAAATCACGCTTGTTTTCCGTAAAGGGCGAAGACTAAGGTGTACCTAGATATTAGTAAATAGTTCACATTTTTTAAATCTTAACTTTTAATCTAATATTTAGAAGCGTTTGTTTGTAAAAAGTAATCTCTGCAAATGCTGATCTGATTATGAAAACTCTTTTATCGACAAATACACAACACAGAATTGGTTAATGTACGAAAACACGTACGGTTTCAGTAAAATAAGGCAGGGAGCGAAACTAAAAAAATACTTGGTTGTTATATTTATAACTTGCCTTTCGCCCCAGCTTCGCAAAAGAGTTATAAATTTTTTCTCTTCTATAATATGCATGGTTTACACACCTAAACCTCTATTGGTGAAAGTTGCATGAAAATTCCTTCAGTAGTTTTTGAGTTTATCGCGTTCAAACAGACAGACAGACACGGTGGGGGACTTTGTTTCATAACATGTAAGGAAGGTTATTTTGTTGTTGCTTAAGATAGCTATGACTTGGATATTCCATGACCTTCGAAACCAACATGAAACAGGACGCAACATCTAACTAATACCAACTAATAAACACATCCGAATGTACGGTCCCAGTAATAACCTGGACTTATTCCGAAAATATGACTTTGACATTGAAGCAACACTGGTTTATCACGAAATATTCGTAAACATCGGTAGTCACGTGTCACTAATTGTCCGATTCTCAATCGGATCACGTCGTCGCGAAGGCAGCCGTAAACAGGCGATATTTCGTGGACAAGGAAAGTTTGTTTCGCTTGCTCCCGAGTACCGCTATGCGGATCAGCACCCCCCGCCAACAGATTGTGGCTCGTTCCAGCTTCGAACAATTAAAGCCAAATGCTCACCGACACCAGTGTTTCATTGTAAGCCGTTACAAAGGAGTGCGCAGAATTCCCAGCAACAGATTTCACTGTTATTCTTTTTAATAACGTCGTTAACGTTTTTATTTTAACTGTTCCCGTTTATAGCTAATGATAGGTTTATGGAGGGATTTCCGAGGAAATTTCACGCTGAATTAATATTCTGTTTGACGCTTTTGTATTCATGTAATGTCTAGTTTTAATGAAAGTTTGTTCTTTATGAAAATCTTGAAGTTACATAGCGTTATGGATTTTCTCGTCTGTTTTTCCGAAGTCTTTTCAGAATAACTTTGTTTAACTGCGTAATCAAATTTTATTTTATGTCTTTACTGTCGAAATATAGAATGAAAGTTTAGATTACGGTCATATATGTATTTGTGTGGGTGTAACTGAACACACAAATCACCTAATCAAACATATAGTCTGTGAGCAAATATGTAGGGGATACAAATATTTGCCCTGATATGGAAACACAGAGAACCGACCTTGAGAAGAACAGAAGGCGGATGGTTGGGGTCGGCTTAATATAATTATTGGATAATTATTTCATCAAAGAAACATCTTGTCATGCAAAATTATTTGAGATTGAGAGACTCGTTATGTGTGATTGAAGAAAATCTTGGCATGTGCCAAGATTGCCTATAGGTATTTCGAAGTAAAAGGATGGTTTTGGTACTTTTTGTTAAATTGTTTTTGCTGGTATAATTTTAATTATAAGATTCCTTGTATTTTTTCTAACATGTAACTATTACGTATAGTGAATAAATAAAACCGGGGGCCCAGCTGAACGCGTGCCAGAGGGTCACAGGCCATACCGATGGTGTGGGGTTACCGCACGGTTTTCCGGGAAGCGGCGAGCCTCCTTGCTGACCATGGGATCTGGAGGCAAAAGTCCTTCACCCATGCATGATCGATCTGCGTGTGGAAATGCAAAACCGTTTGCTTCCGGTTTTGCTGACGTCTCCTTGACGCGTACGTACCGACTACGCGCCGAGGATTCGAGCCTGATTCTTACCGGACGGGCTTTTTTTTTTTCTTTGGGAAAATCATCTTATGACAAATCGCGCTCTTGGGCGGAGCGCGAGATAGTGTCAGACTTTTACTGACTAAAAAGCCACTCTTGTTCCTTCGTTGCCTTCGTCCCAGGGCCCCGGGTTTAGTTTTCACACTACCCATGGCCCCAGTAGGCTTCGACCCTGCTGGGCCCCTACGATTTGCTGACATCTCCCTGAGGCGCGCGTGGAACAATACGCGCCGTCGACGATTTGGACTCGGTCCAGACGGTTACCGGACGGTCGGACGGCGGGCTACCCATTGCTCGCCGTCCGCAAGCCCGCGCCTACGGTGGCCGGAAATCGGAATCAGAATCCCGGTGGCGGTTGGGGCGTGAGGACCGTTGCCTCACGCGATCGGCCGCCTCCTTTGCTAGCATTACTGCTTCGCAGAAGGAAGCAACCGCTTGCCACTCCTCCTCGCTCCGGAGAATGGCCTGTACCAATGCCCGACGCGAGAGATCGCGGCCGCCGATCGCCCCCAAGAGGACACGGCGTTGCTCTGCCCAAGCGGGGCACACCTCCACCGTATGCTCCACCGTATCCTCCGGGCGGTCCACACAGTGGCGACACCCGGGCGTCGCTTCCGCACGAATCCGTTGCAGGAACTTCCCGAACTTATCGTGTTCGGTGAGAACTTGCGTCATGCGGAAGGTGAGGACGCCGTGAGGTCTTTCCAACCACGCCTCAAAGAGGGGACTTATCGCCATAATTGTGGCGTGCCCAGCACTGGATCGCGACAGTCGCTGCCGCCATTTTTCCATGAGAACCCGCCAAACTCCGTCCGCCATGCTGCGACTTGACGGTACCGGACGGGCTGACTTTTCGATAATTCTGAAGTTTGATTTTTTCACAGTTTTAAAGAACCGCAGACTTGAGTATATAGTTTTAGTTTCAACTCGATACCACCAGTTGTTCCCGAGATAAAAGGTCTTGACAGACAGACGGACGGACAACAAAGTGATCCTATAAGGGGTCGGTTTTTTTCCTTTTGATGTACGGAACCCTTAAAAATAATGTATTTTGTGGTTATCGTTGAAATCCCTGTAAATATTAGTACTGCATAGCCCCATACAAGTACCTAATAACTATAGGTATGCTACAAATTTATACTTTAATATTAAAATAAATAAGTGAAAAACAAATGAAAGTAAAATTGTAATGGCCCTAATGATTTTTAAAAGTTTGACAGATGAACGCAGCCCTGATTTTCTCAACCAAAAACCTTTAAGGAGGGTAAAACAGGAAAACCAGATATGTTGAATAATAGCACAGATTGAGACAAAATAGATAATCTTCACGTTCAATTTCACATCCCATCATAACTCACTTTATAATAAACATGTTCCGATCTTAATAACCTTTTTTATTTATCTTTTGGACTTCGTAATAAATTGAACAGGCTAGTTATCTCTTTCCCGAAATTCCGAAACTTTCTCGATATTGCGTGCTCATCCAATACACAAGGGTGCGTCCTTCCGAACTAGTTTTCGCACAAAATCAATGACGTATAAAATTTTAATGGTATGATATTGTCGCTTTATAATTACCTGTTATCCTTTAATATTCCATAGTTTGAGATTGTCCGGAAGAGACCCGTGTATCCAATACAGCTCGGTAACTCTGCTAATTCATATAGGCACGTGAAAGGGGAATTAACCCACTGTGTTCTTAATTACGTTTTCGCATGCTTCACTTTCGTTTAAAAGGGTCTCTTTGTACACACTTGCCCATCCTATTACACTCACAACTGAGCTTTCATCTGAATTTTTGCTGAATTTTATAATGCCATAGTTATTTTAATGAATTATGTGGTTTTAGGATACCTTACAGCAGTTACAGCTGACGTAATGTAATTAAAGAATGTGTGGCTGGGATAATGTGTGTACACACTTACACCAGTTGATTTGATTTCTTTTGATATGAACGTTGTAGAAAACATGAGCCAACCTGAAAGTGGAAATTGCGTTTTTATCTTTACTGCTTGCTGATCATAACGTTTGTAATCGTGTATGAATCAAAACATCAAATTCCTCAATTTGGGCGAAATTCTAGAGCTATATTCATGTTTGTTACGTAGGTAATTGAGAATGCTCTACCACGTACCCCCAGGGATGTAAACGCGATGGTTAATTAGATGTCAATCACCGAGAAATGTAGTTACAACAAAGCGTATCCACATTGCACAGGTGGTGGTGTCTGTCAGCCAACCAACCCTGCAGACACGACAAGTAACTACCTTCCACACACACTAATCGCTAATGCAACCACAATTTTGGGAACCTGCGGCCAATTTATTCCCACTAATACAAATCCGTACGAATAAATATTAAACGCAAATTCGCATACATTATCGTTAATTGTTAAGTTAATCGCAACGATTGCTGTGGGAAATATTCCATAGGGTTGTGTAACCACAGATTAGAATCAGCCTGTTGGGTTTCAGTCGTAATAAAGTTATTTGATCTCACAATAAGCGTTTGAAATACGTGGGAGCACCTCTTTAACGAAACAATAACATCTGAAGTTAGTACAAAGTCGAGGTACGATAAAAGGAACATGAAATTACTTAAGTACCTACGCATATGTACTACACGCCAAAATTATTAAGTCAAAGTAATGCTGTCATTCCAAACGTCTACATAACACGTTTCAGGGGAGCTTAAAAATACCTTAAAGTGTTGAAGCGTTCAAGTAATTTCCCTCGTACGACACTGAGTGTCGCTGTACTCGGAACGCTGAAGCTACACAATGTAACACATGTGAATTTGTTAGATACGTGTCAAGTTTTCTTAATCGTGGCTTATAACATTTTTATTAGGTCTTGTCCATTTTGCTACATACCGGCAAATAAATATATCCTATTTTAGATATTACCGCAAATTACTGTCAATCTTTACTTATATTATCGGCATGATGCACAGTATTTTCTTATAACATTATATGTCCTTCAAGTGCGATACTATACAAGTTTGTAACATAACCTACAATACATTACTGCATTGTGGTTTTTCAGATTACCCTTAATCAAGCGAAGTGTATAAGAATAGTAGAAGAAATACAAACTTAAAGAAAAAGATAGAAATCGGCAAAATACTGCAAAGAAAAAGACAGATATTGAAATATAATTTAAAATTAAAAGTAAGTTTTTACACGAAACGTAACTTAAGAAGGAGATCTTTGCCTTGGGTGAAGGAGCTGCCTATCCAATAAATAGAATTCCTTCATGTCTAACAATAGCACCGTATATGTAAATAATTCCTGTGAATTATAATTCCATATCTTCAATAAGCTTAGGAGAGGACCAGGGTTACTGCACTATCCTGGGCGGGTGCAACGTAAGAAGCTAGCTTGAAAAATGAGACTGAGGAAGGGTGAGAGAGTTAGCGGACGTATTAAAAAGAAGACGAATAAACGTAGCGTGCTTACAAGAAACTAAATAGAGAGGAACAAAAGCGAGAGAAATTGATGAGGGATATAAGTTTTACTACTATGGAAGTGATAGTAAAAGAAATGGTGTAGGAATAGTGTTAGACTGTAAATTAAAAGAAAGCGTGATGGAAGTACAAAAGATTGATGCTAGATTTATAGTTGTGAAGGTTCTTACATAATGTTGATGCGACAGGTCACTGGAACAACTTGTGACCCACGGATACCCCTCAAGTTGAAGGATAAAATCTACAAGACCGTGATAAGGCCTGTCATACTATATGGATCAGAATGTTGGCTTGCGAAAAAGACGGATGAAAAAATATTGCATGTAGCGGAGATGAGAATGTTGAGATGGACGTGCGGTGTGACGAGAATGGATAAAGTGAGAAATGAGTATATTAGAGGAAGTTTGAAAGTGGCGCCAGTGACTGAAAAGTTGAAAATAATCGTTTGTCTTGGTATGGCTATGTAAAGAGGAGGAATGAAACGCATGTTACTAAAAGAGTTATGAGTATTCATGTGGATGTATAGAGAGGGAGAGGGAAACTAAAGAAAAAATGAATGGATTGTGTGAGAAGTGATTGAAAGAAAAAGGACTATAAGTTATAGCGTGACGAGTGACAGGACAGAATAGAAGAGAAAAATGCATTGTGCCGACCCCTAATAAAACGGGCTGTGAGCAGGATGATGACGGATAAGCTTAGGAGGAGCAAACCTTTCTTTTTATCTTTGCTAGGCTCGCGTTTGACCACTATCTCACCTGATGGTAAGCGATGATGTGGCCGACGATGGAGCACGCTTGCCTAGAAGTAACCTATTCACTCTTGACTTAAAGAGCCCTAGAATATAGCTAGCAGGAAACACTGACTCCGGCAGGAAATTCCACTCCTTAGCTGTACGCATTATGAATGTGTTCCCAAAACGCTTCGTACGATATATTTACCAATTCCCAAGTCAACCCGGAAGAGCAGGTAACACTGCATTAACTTTGTCCAGATGAGACTTCAGTAACAAACTTACATAGATTTGATAAAACCCGTTCCAATACATAAGAGCTTACACTTCGTTATCGTCAATAGCGGCAATATGTTTTGCGCCCACTCCCCGCCGTTTAGGGCTAAAATTTATCTGTGCTAATAAATTACGCAGGCCTACGCCAAACCTTGTTAAATAAACACGACGTTCGCACAACATTTTTCATTGTGTAAGATCTCAGGCCTATAGATCGCAGTACAATGTATTAGCGAAACCACTCCGGAGGTGCAGCTATTCATTGAAACCGCAGACCATGAATTACTCTCAAAGTTCCCGTGTCTCATCTCAGTGGCAACCTCGGCGCGACGAAGAGGAATGTGCCGCGCCATTGTCAACTTGTTTGCAAATAATACGCAAATAGTATGCGCAAAAATACCTAATACCCGACAATATTTAACACAAAACATACCAGAAATATTTTGTAAGCAATTAATTGTGTAGGTACGTAGGTTTTCCATTAATTTTGTACGATGACACGACAGAACGCCCTGTGTTTTATTATTATCAATTTAATAATTGAATAGGTCTATACCATTCTAATTTTAATTGGATCAGGTTATTTTGCATGATTAATGGTTTTATATTAAAATTATCTACTTCATATGACAGGTATTTGTATAGCTTAAAATTAAAACTGGAACAAAAGGACCGAAGTATTGTATGTCATTAAAAAGTTTCTTGCTACTTTTGAATTCAAGAAAACTTAATAATAGAGAAACAAAATGAATAGGTTCCTGTGAGAGGCTTTTTGTATCGACCTCTTTGAGGCAAAGAGTAACGACCTGGTTCGGGGCCAGATTTGTAGCCGCGGGCTGGGTCTGGGCTACTTTTAAAATGAATTTTACTTTTTATATGAAATACTCTTGAACTTTGTGGTAGAAATCTTTAATATTTTATGCATGGATTTAACGGCGTGGGTGTGAATTTTTACGTATTTTCTATATAAGAAGATATTCCCTAGTGTCTGGATACGAGTTTTGTTATAACGGTGTTCAGTATTCTGAGATGCTAGAAAACTCGTAAAATCAATTGCGTATGCAACGCAACTAGGAATTGCTATATTCTGTTTAGAATTACTTAGGGGTACTTATTCCATGGTTATTGTGAAAGTGAAACCCGGGGCCCTGGGACGAAGGCAACGAAGGAAAGGAGTGGGTTTTTAGTCAGTAAAAGTCTGACACTATCTCCCGCTCCGCCCAAGAGCGGGATTTGTCATTAGATGATTTTCCCACCTAAAAAAAAAGGGTACTTATTACTCACGGGAGTAGAGTGTGCACCTTCCGTTTATTTTGTCACTTACAAATGAAATTTTATCTATATCCGGTTACGTAGTTACTTTGATTTCCCTTATATTTCTTATACGTCTTAAATCACCCGTATACAAATAAATAATAAACCTACTCAAATACACAATAACGTTGCATTTCAAACGGGCCCGGGTTACATTTTGTATTTAATTATGAAATGACTACATAAATCAACATTTAAATTAAAACGTGCATTCGGTTTACTGTACGTAGTTTAAATATTAACGAAGCTTAGTTTAATGTGGTTTAATTTTATTCATTTGCTTCAATTTAATTCCAGGAAGTTTTTGCAATCAACCAACTTATTTATACAATCGATTGAATGAATTATGGGTTTATAAAGTGTTAGGTTCTGATACGTAATCAGATTATTAACTATGTTTTTGTAATATTTTTTTTAATTTATTTTGTAAACATATCATTTACAAATATTGAAGTGAGCGGTTTTATAACAAAGGATTTAGATTTAGTCTAAAAACGACAATGTAATAGGCACCTATTTATTTAAATTCTTACAAAAATATAAATATCTGATACATTTGATTTAATGTCACTTTTATTTCAGGAATTATTTAATGCACGACTTTAAATGTAAAATTAATATTGGACAAAAAAAAGAAGGGTCGTAAACATATCAAAACTAACGCCATCAAGTGATAGAAGACGTCAGACATTTCTAACCTCAAAGTAACATCTGTCATACACGGCAACCAATGACAACACAATCCAGAATCCCATCTAAACAATTAGATACTAACACAATATAGGCAGATCTACAAACCTCGTAGGCTATAAACTGAACTTAATCCATTAGCGTAATAGAACGGAATCATCTCCAAATGGACCGAATTACCTATTTTATCCTTGGGAAACTATCATTTTCAATCGGATCGGTATTGCGCATTTGAAACGTCCCCATACGTCGGGCTGGTAATCTCCTAACATGGTGGGCCAGTGCGCCAGTTTATCCTGCCATATATCTCGGGCGGCACCGCGGTTCAAACTCATAGGCCTAGACCTAGCGCAGTAGCGTTGGCGGGCGCGGAATTTCGAACGTAATAATCAATCAATCAATCATGTTTACTAACAAATTTATTCAATATAAGTAATTATGTATGTTAGTCTATAAGGTATTTATGAAATGGACACTGTTGCCTGAAATAAATGGATTATTATTATTATAAGTTACTATATCTCAGAACCCGGGGGTTCCTGGACCTTTGGAAGGCATAAGAGGGGCCGAAACCAACTCGCAGAGGCCCTTTTGGCAATTTTAGTGGAACGTGGTACCAACGCCTGTACGCGCTATGCTTATTATTATTTTCTCGTACTTATAGTGAAGCGAGCATGGCAGTGGTGAGATATAACGCTGTAATATGCGGTGCAGACAAGTCATTATGAACAACGTCAACACTAGGCTTCTATTCATACATAATAATCAAATTTTAAATTTGTGTAAAACTAATCCAATAAAGAACTCTGAAAATCTGATATTTTGCATGAACTTTGACACTTCATAATTTACTCAATAAGTCAAAAAAGTATAACAATAGAATATCAATTTGCAAATTTTATCAAGATTCTAAATGACGACCATGTTTTTCAAAAACTTTTAAGGGTTAAAAAAATACGTATTTCCTGGAACAAGTTTTGTAAAATATTTACTCATCACAGAATTACCGAATGCTTACAGAGTTTTCAGGCGTTATCTCTCTTTTTTCGCGTTGCCTTTTCGTCAAAAATCGCAAAGGATTACATTAGACAAAGCAACAAGCTTTTAAACCATGCTCGATTTTAACGATAGGCAGTTACCCTTTGAATTTCAGAGCCACGGTAACTCAGACGCTATTGTCTACTACCATATTTTGTGATGCACCGTGGCCACCTAAACGCGCCCGCTTCAGCCCTAATCACCGTGTATCCACTCTGGACCAGGCCACACAAGCTTCAAGGCAACCATATTAAATTATCAATTTACCGACATCACAGCACCTGCCTAAATTGTTGCGTGCCCATATGCCATTAATCAATAACTGCCGAAACTTGTTAAGCAATACAATTTTCATAATAATGTTCACATGATGACGGATTGTTTATCATAAGGGATGGTGGGCTTAGGCCTAGCCATAAATTGCTGAACACCCTCAGATAACGTTTTATCATTATTTAGATTAGGTATAAGTACATATACAATACTTACGATTACATTTTTAACAGACTTTAAAAAAAAAGTAGGAGGTTCGCAAGTCGTCTGTTTTTTTTTTTTTATAATCTGGCCTCAGATTCTATTGAATCATCGAACTACGGTAGGCCAAAGTCACAATGACTCCACATACGTGCAGTTGACTTTACCTTTAAAATTGAATTTATTCTATGAATTATTTAACACAAATATGGACTCGCTTACTGTAAAATGGTGATAAACATTCGGTACTTGTCAACAATTTCAATAAAAAGGTACAATAAAATTCATTGTGTACACTGGCGAGTGTTGTCACGTTATTTCTTTAAATAATATCGAGGACTTTTAATTTTATTGCATTGTCTGTTAATTTCATTACAAACATGGTACTTATATGTTTATTGCATTTCGTGGGCAGTGAGAGTTAACAGTGTGTGGCAGTGGTAATCTTTTATCGTGTTCACTGTCGTGGTCGCTACTCGATATTACTATTGATGCTATTTCAATTAATTGATTCTTTATCCTTGTATGTTGAAGTAGTGATCGCATACCGGAAGACGCAGCGTTGGAAGGCCTTCTATAAGGTGGAACGATGACCTGGTGAGGGTTGCGGAAATCCGATGGATGCGAGATGCACAAGACCATTCTTCCACACTTGAAGAAGGCTTATGTCCAGCCGTGGATGTCTGTCGACTGAAATGATGATGATGGTATGATAAATATACAAGAATAAAGAATCAATTTATCAAAGTACAGGCTATACTAATCGACTATCTTTTGCCAGCGTCTTGGCCGACATGAAAATCTAAAATTATATTCGTACCAGGGGTGTTATGCAGCTCCATAACAGTGACCGAAACTATGGGATATACAAACCTAAAAAAATATCCGAAACCGATATAACAGATTAGAACAAAATTCTCAATTTTAAGACGAGTAATAAAAGTCAAACCAAAACTATCCGTAACCAAAACTATCCGAATCTAGCAGATAATCCGAAATATGAAATTATTTACGTAGGTATGTGTACCTCCCACCTTAAAAAAAAAAAAAGTGTACCTATCCGAAATCGGTGTAATATATTTCTATATCTATATCCAGATCCGAAATTTCATATCCCTTGCCACAAATATGGCGGTAAGTCACCTCTTTGAGGCGTGGTTGGAAAGACCTCACGACGTCCTCACCTTCCGTATGACGCAGGTTCTCACCGAACACGGAACGTTCCTGCACCGAATTCGTGCGGAAGCGACGCCCGGGTGTCGCCACTGTGTGGACCGCCCGGAGTACACGGTGGAGCACACGGTGGAGGTGTGCCCCGCTTGGGCAGAGTAACGCCGGGTCCTCGTGGGGGTGATCAGCGGCAGTGATCTCTCGTGCTGGGCCTTGGTACAGGCCATGGTCCGGAGCGAGGAGGAGTGGCAGGCGGTCGCCTCCTTCTGCGACGTAACGGTCCTCACGCCCCAACCACCGATTCCGATCCCGGTTTCCGGCTACGGTAGGCGTGGTCTTGCGGACGGCGAGCAATGGGTAGCCCGCCGTCCGACCGTCCGGTCACCGTCCGGACCGAGCCCAAGTCGTCGACGGCGAGTATTGTTCCACGCGCGCCTCAGGGAGATGTCAGCATTTCGTAGGGGCCAGCAGGGTCGAAGCCTACTGGAGCCATGGATAGTGTGCAAACGAAACCCGAGGCCCTGAGACGAAGGCAACGAAGGAACAGGAGTGGGTTTTTAGTCAGTAAAAGTCTGACACTATCTCGCGTTCCACCTAAGAGCGAGATTTGTTATTAAAAAAAATCCTGTGTTTCAAAATTTTATTCATACCTGTTCAGCCGTTAATTACGAGTAAAATTAACTATGTTTATGTCGTAGCCAGATCTTAAAATTGATTACTTCATAATGTGACCGGCCATTTCATGAAATGGTTGCATTTCATGATATAGCCAACTAAAACTTGCCAAGTGGTTTGAATATTAAACATTTGAAGATATGTCAATCTACGTTTGACCAAAAGATCCATGTAAGATATCCTTGATAATAAAAGGTTTAAATAATGTTGGAACTAATGTGTTTCTTCTTTTTGTAAAAACGAAGGTAAACTTAAAAATAAAATAAAAAATCTATATCTATTTTATTATTATTATTTATAGTGTTCGCTAAAGAATAATTGTCTGCCGCCATGTTACGCAAAAACAAAGCAAAATCAGCAACTCTACCGGTGGATAACATGACTATTTTAGGATATGACCACTCATGATTGATCATATCATGAAATAATCGTGCGTTTAGATGGTCATATCAATAAACGCAAAGTGTTCATTGATTTGGCTAGCCAATATTGAAACGAAAATGTTGTTTATATGAAAACATCATGAAACGTTCAATTCAAAGTTCTGGCCACTATCAGCAAAACTTATTACGGCTACCTTATGTTCAAGCAACACGTTTTTTTTAAAATAAGGTATTGTCTTTCAATGATCGCTACGACGGCCTACGTGGCTACGTCGTAGGCTTTCGTAGCAAAGAGCTACGAACCGTTTCTCTCACAGCTCTGTTTAATGCGCACTTTGTGGTTTACGTTACGTTTACCTATGATCTTCTACCGTTACACTATCCTTCGGGGCAGATGAGTGTATACGGTTTTACTCAAGTGCACAATAAAAGGGCCATAATTCTCAAAGTATCCTTGCGTAATCGAATAAGGAATGATGATATCCGCAGGAAAACCAAAGTTACTGGCATAGCTTACTGACTTGAGCACATTGTTCGCAGAACAGATGGGTTGATGGGGCTGAAAGGTTATGGAATGATCACCGCGTACCAGAGAATCAAGCGTTGGAAGACCACCCACAAGGTGGCTCGATGACCTGGTGAAGGCCCGGGGGATTACGTTAGATACGACCTGCACTGTGCCCGTCATTATGACGACAATGGGGAAGGCCACCACCCGGTAGTGGACGTCAATCAGCTGAAATAATGATAATGTCATCATTATCATCATAAAACAACAAAAGATCAAAAGATAAAAAGACAACAAAAAACAGACAATAAAAGATTTGGTTTAGACTCGTCTAACTGACGGTTCGGATGTCGATATTCTTCCGTTGGACTTTGAAATTAATAAGTGCGTAAAGTTATATTTTTAAAATGTTTGGCTTCTTTTTTATGTAAAAGGTAACCGTTACTGACTGATTGATCAATACACTTAAAACATTGAAAGGATTGCGCTGAAATTTGGTACGTATATAGTTACTGTGCTACGAAAAGATTTTCTAAAATTAAAATGGGATCCAAAGTTTGTATGGATAAATTTAAGAAACCGATGGCAGGAGGTAGTTTGTTTAATAAGTTGCTTTATGCTTTTGAAGTCTCGTCTCGAATTCACAACATTATTAAACTACAATTAATAGACCCGAACTGTATCAAAATCACTGTTTAGTTATTGATTTCTGGTAGATACCTTGTTAGGGATCTATGTAAGGACTAAACTCAAAGGCAAAATGTAATTGGATCGTGTGTGAACTGTAATTTAAAAGGAATATAAATCAGAATAAGTACAATAATAGTGTTCGATGTTGGTAAGCGTTTGGAGTGCGCGCGCGCTGTTTTCAGAGATCGGTAGCGAAGTGTTCCGAAAGCCTGCGTCACGGACGCCGCACCTCCCATCGCTCGCCGCCGCTCGACCGCCTTCCGATGTCACACGACAGCAGCCGAAGATTGCCGAGTGGCCAAAGGTACCCGAACATGCGTATTTACATTCTATACATGGCCTGAACGCAGCCATAGGAAACTGCTCGCGTGTTTTTGCTATTTTTTGCATTGCTATTTTTAAATTTGCAATTACAATGTATATACGAATTTTGCGTACTGATCTTGTGTAGTTTATAACGTGTACACGTGCTTCCTGGTTCCAAACTATACTACAGTTAACATCACTTACGCCTGACAAAATCTGAGATATATATAAAATAATTTTTTCATATAATGAAATGATGTTTAAATATTTTTAATGTAGAATTAGATAATTAATAATAACTTGTAACTCAACCTAACCCAAATGATTCACGAACATTAGAAGATCTGGTTGTGAAGATCTTTAGTGGTCACTGTTCTAACCTAACCTAACCCACACCATCGCTTCGTTCACTCGCCATCTTGTTCTAATGGTCACTATTCTAACTTGATCTAATCCAGGCTCGATTATTCTGATCCTCGCACCATTACTCTATATTCGTACTGGCATTGAAAATTATGGAATAAGGTTAGGTAGTTAGGCCACTACAAAGTATTCGAGAGTATTTGCTTACTACTCTTGTATAATTGGAAAACCTTGATTAAAAACTGATTTCCAATCTATACGCCACTAGTTTCACACCCTTGCGTTCTGGCCATGTACAGAATGTAAATACGCCCCGAACATACCTACTAACACTCAATGAAATATTCCTCTTGTGTTAAACCAATACCAATGTATTCTTTATTAAGTTTATACAGTAATAATATAAAGTTTTCTTATTGTTCGCGCTTGAGTTTCAGTTTCGTAACTTATGTTGAATACTTCAAGATAACAGTATGATGTATTCTTTGTTTTGTTATGGAATTTATCATATCTCTTGTATATGATGGAATACGATATTTGTAAAGACGAAGGTGCAAAAAAAATGCATTACGCATGCAATGTTTAGCAAATGGTCGTATTTAGTTTTGATTTCGCCAAAATCTAGCTCAAGATTAAAGTCTTCAACAGAGAATGCATAAATATATAGATTATGAAACAAAGACATCCCTGCGTCTATCTCTTCGTCGCGATAAACTCAAAAACTACATAACAGATTTTCATATGATTTTCACCAGAGCACAGGGTGTTTCATGAGAAATAGTGTAGATGTATAAGAAACGTATATATTATATGATATAAAGAAAAGCCGAGAATCATAAGATTTTTAACACCTGCGTGAAACTGGGTCTGGTCGTTAGTGATTGTATATATTTTCGTGTTATCAAGACAGACAAATGTTATATTATTTCATAAAGAACTTACCTATCAGCATTTTCCTGCAAAGCATCAAAAAGCTTTAACTTCAAATTAGTATCTAGTTCTGGTTTGAAATCTAATTGCAAACTTCAAAAGCAATAAGCAAACTTAGGCAGTCGGCGTTCGCTTACTAATTAGTACGTACATTCCACGCAGACTTCAACTGTGACTCTCACCCTCTGGTGAAACGTATTTAAATGAAAAAACTGGGCAAGTGCAAGTCGGAATCGCGCACTGACAGTCCCGTACAAACTTACCTTTGAAAACAGTTCAATTCCCGAATCGAGTTACGAAGATTTTTCCGAATAACAATTTTTTTTTTTGTGTGTTTTGAAAACTGCAAATTTGTGCGTAGCTACAAATATATAGTTTTCAGATTTTTACCTATACTATGAGATGAGATGATTATGCTATGAGACCTTGCTTCATGCCAAATTTCAGAATTCTAGGTTAATGGGAAGTTCGCTATGAATTTTGATACCCTTGAGAGTATCGAAATATACGTTTTTTGCGACATAAATAGCCGTATCTTTTTTTTTCGTTAACTCGGAAGTTTGTTTTTTTTTTTCAGTTCAATGGACCGCAGACCTTAGCATATGGTTTTAATTAGAACTTAATAACTCCACGCATTATGAGATAAAGGGTCTTGACAGACAGACAGACAGACGGACGGACAACAAAGTAATCCTATAACGGTTCCGTTTGTGAGTACCAAAATCACTGTGTGTATATTTGATTGTACGTAATACATTTTATTTAAATGGGTACTGATCGACTATAAAGAATTGTCCATATTGTGATACTGATTATTATTATTAATAATAATAAATAATTCTTCTCCAGCTCTAGTGTGGGGCGAGAGGGTGTGGGCGTGTTGGCATCGGCCTTACTTAGCCCCTAGGTTTTGCTGGCATTCCTTTGAGGCACGAATGGAACACACTACACGTCTTCGACGATTCGGCTTAGTCCTTACTGGACGTCAGGATGGTGAACTACCCATTGCTCGTCCGCAAGCTCGCAGCTACGGTGGCTGGGAAACCCGCGACTTCTGGCGCCCGGAGCGACTCCTGTGGCGGCAGCTACAGCATGAGAATGTCCGTTCCCTCACGGTTGCGGCCATCTCAGACGTGAACCATGACTGGGCACAAGCGATCACCTCCGCTAACCGCTTCCACGAGAATATGGTGGTACTCCATTCAAGCGGTGCAGACTTGTACTGATACTCCACCGTGACCTCCGGGCGATCCACACAACGATGACACCCGGGCTTTTCTTGCACCCGAATCCGAAACAGGAACCTCCCAAACTGGCCATGTCCAGTGAGGCTTTGTGTTAATTGGATGGTTTTTTTTTTTTTTTTTCGGTTGGAAAATCATCTTATGACATCCCCCGCTCTTGGGCGGGGCGGGAGATAGTGTCAGACTTTTACTGACTAAAAACCCACTCCTGTTCCTTCGTTGCCTTTCGTACCAGGGCCGAGTCTTCCTTTCAGAATCAGACCCTTGGTCCCAGTAGGCTTCGACCCTAATTGGATGGTCAGTATGCCTTGGCACCTTTATAGTCACTTCTCAAAGACTTGGGGACTTACGGCCGCGAGTGTGGTGTGCCCAATCAACTGCACCTGCACCCATGATGAAGGACCACGCATAACTTCTTTTAATCCTCTTATTACGATTTTCTAGGCTGTTTAACTTTTCGTCAGTTCACACAATTCTGTTTTAAACCTTATTAGCACAGCACACCGCTCTTCTCAGAGCATGCACACACTTATTTAAAAACATATTTTTATTATACAACTACGGCTTAGTCTGTTTTTTATAAACCGTTTGAGTTTACTACTCTCGAAAATGGTACATAATAAGCGAGTTTTCTCTAAAAATAACCATGTACAGCCGCATAGTAAAAAAGCTGTAAAATGTCGAGTTTATGCATCGTTGCGGTCCTGATAATACATATTTTACAAGGTATATGTGTACACACACGGTAAAGTACACGGAGAAAAATACACTGGGCTCAGTTTAATATTGACTTATGAAGAATGACGTTCGAACCTTCCTGTTGGTATAAAAGTTTTGGTTCCAATTGAATTCGATATTGAATAAACCTATCCAGAAATATATATGACTGTGTGCACCAATGTTCATAAAATAATAATTTAATACCACTAAAAACTGGGCACGTTAATAATTTATATCTAAAATTGCCGCTATCGGTTTAGGGTCGCTGGATACAACGGGTACGGTATGTGTGTGTGATGGGCAATTTATCACTATTTAGGTATCCTCAATAGTTTGGGCTATTGTTTAATAGTATCTAAAATATTTTATTAAATACAGTACAATGTCAGAGGGGATTACAAAACAAATATATTAGGTTTATGTATATAAGATATTTTAGTAAAGTAATGTATAATTTTAACCTTTAAAGTAGTGATGACCCAGTAGCAACGTTGTCGGTTACGAGTTCAATCCCAGCCAGGCAGATTACTTTGTGTAATTTATTTCATTACCCCAGCTCTCAAAACGGTTAAGGAAAACATCGCGGGGAAAACGGTATGTCCTAGAACCAAAAGTTCGAAGACATGTGATAACCACCAACCCGCACTAGGCCCGCGTGGTGGATTACAGCCTATTCCCTCTCCTAAAAAGGAGACATTAGTCCCAGCAACAAAAAGTGGTAAAATTATAAGGCTGATTATGTTTATGCTTATATAAATTATATAGAGTATTTACTGCTATATAAAACCTTATTTATTTTTGATATGGTCGAAATTGAACAGGGACTTGCCACGTACTTGTTCCAGGTCTTAGGAAGTGACCTTTCAAATTTGGCGATCCTCAGTAATATTCAGTCACGTGTTCCGTAATGTGTGAGCCGGCGGCGGATCATTTTACTTCTGTGGACGCATATTAAATCTCTTGTCATGCTTATTGAACGACTTCTCTCTGGTAGTGGATTTAGTTTATAGTATGTCTGTTATTTTATAATTTAGGTAATGTTTAACTTTAAGAAATATAGTATTTATGAATACACTAACTGCCGGCCTTTTTTTCTTTTAAACTTACCTTGTATTAGAGCGAACAAAACAAAAAAAATCTAATTGGTCCAGTTGTTTTCGAGTTTTAGTAAGATTAACGAAAAACAATGATTTTTAGATACCTATTGTTAGTACCTTTACCGATCGTACGACAGATCATACGATCGCCTCAGATATTTTATTATAGTCTTATAATTTATGTTAATCGTGAGTGTGTATTTTAATAGTATATAAGCTTAGTTATTTATTCTAATAAAAGGGTACTTTAAAACACAAAGTCGTATCATTACACTAATATATTTATAAATTTTGCTAAGTATCATAAATATATTTATTTATTAAAACTTCAGGCAATACAAAAGTACAAAGGCGGACTTAATGCCTTAGGCATTCTCTACCAGTCAAGGTGGTGAAGAGAAAATATGGCAGGTGCATAAAAATATAAAAGATTATCTTTAGTATAATGTTTATTAGAGTGTACTTGTCTATTGTACCAAGTTAAATCTACACAGATAGTTGTAGAATGTGAGTGAGAAGAAAAGTAAAATAGTTAAACGATTGGCTGCTACGCTGCGTGTCGCTGTTTTGATTCCTACACTGAACAAAAACTTGTATGACAAACAGATAGAATTCCGGGTCTGGGTGTCTTCGTATATGTGAGTGTACATGTTTATCAACTTGCACTTACACTCTACATACAGGAGTAATTCTTAGTGTGGGTAATGTTTAAAAAAAAGAATAGGAGAAAAAAATACTCAAACGTAGAACATTCACACCATTACACAGAGAAGTACACCATCAAACACACACCTTCACATCACCACACATCATCACACTCACACATATACACATTACATAGACACATACACATATCACACAAGAACAAGTTTGCACTAATTGTATAATATTCCACAATAATATTCCACAACTAACACACAACGCCGCCTAGTCCCAAGCTAAGCAGAGCTTGTGTTATGGGTACTAGACCACTGATAAACATACTTATATATTTTTAAATACATACATATTATAGATAAATTACACCCAGACACAGAACAAATGATCGTGCTAATCACGCAACCATTTGTCCTGGGTGGGAATCGAACCCACGACCTCCGGCATAGCAGTCAGGGCCACTAACCACTAGACCAACAGGACTGTCAAAATAAGTCTGTCAAAATAGGTCTGTCAAAATTTATACAATTTAAATAAATTTTGTTGCGTAAATTGTTAATGTTCCACAAACGTGTGAAGACACTGACTCCTGTAACACAGGTACCACCTAGCTTAGGAGTCAGGGCCTAAATATGTATAATAATAATATACTTTATCTCGAATATAGAAAATCCATAATGTGTTAGTAACAGAAATACTTATACAACTATGTTAGTAACAAAATGAATTTAAACAAAATAAATTGACTTTAAAATATCATCCCCTCTTAATTCATATATTTTCCCTCAACACCAGGCCCGCAGGCATGCCTGCGGGACCAGTGCATCAGGAAAGGACAGTTTGGTTTCTCAGCAATTAAGATAAGGGTCTATAATTATCAATTATAGACCCTTATCTAACTTAAACTAAATCTAAGTTATTTAGCTCTGAAGATCTATTAGTTTATCTCAATTGCAATAGCAGTGACTCCTATCTTATCGAAACTGACACAAAAGGGTATTGATTAAAAGCGATGTAGTATTGCATGCACGTGGATAAACTTGTCTACAGAACAAAGATGCATTCAGAGCGGATATTATTCCGTCGATCTCATCCCTACGAGATCAGTTGAGGGAGAAATGCAACGTTAACCAACTTCCTGTTTTCATTCATATTTTCAGACCAACTTCTGCTGCTGGCTTCACTTGTGTTTAAGAAGAAAATATTTAACCTTTGTCACTCAGTGATAAAGTAGCATTCTACTGGTGAAAGCGGTTCGGTAGTTTTTGAATTTACTTCTTACAAACAAAAACAAACATACAAAAATATAAATCTTTTCTTATTAATATAGAAACCGGATAGTTTATTTAGTAAGTATAGTCACAATCTAACTACCCTTACTTCCAAGCCTGTCAATTATCCTTTGCTGTAATTCTTTTGAACAATCCCACAGCTTTAGCAGGGTCTATTATACCCACTACTCTCCAAAACTGCTAGTCGGGCAATGTAATCTCAAAACCTTTGACCTTTCTCAGGTCCTATCTTATGGTTAGACGATGAACCGTTGCAAGATTTTACGCTATATCATAGCTATGTGGAGCATTACGCTGTATTCTCTCCTTCACTAACGATTGACATATGCTATTTGTGTACCCTGGGGAACTATTCAACTCTGTGACAATGCATGTAGAAACAGTGCATACTGTACCTTGTCGTGTTTTGATCAAATGGTGAAGGCAAGAGATGGAATCCCTTTGGCTTAAGATTTTTAAGTTTGTATTTATTTGTTTATTAATAATCGCCAAACTAAAGTGGCAGTGGGCAGGGCACATTGCTCGTAGACCATTGGTCGATTGGGTCGAAAGGTTCTTGCAGTTCCAGCAGTGGACTTCTTTCGGATAAAAAAATGATTGAATAGGACAGGATAGGATAGTCAAAAAACGGGAATTATGGACGTCGGAAAAAAGGCTGCCAAGCTAAAATGGGATTGGGCGGGTCACATCAGCCGCATGCACTCTTACGGTAAGAGTGCATGATAAGAGTCTCCACAAAGTGGGTACCTGAAGATGGACGACGCCGCCGAGGTTGATGCCTACCGCAAGGACTGGTTCGAGGTGGCACGAGAAAAGGATACCTGAAAGAAGTTGGGGGATGTCTTTGCCCAGCAGTGAGACAGTATAGGCTATTAAAAAAAAAGGATAGGATAGGACAGGATAGGATAGGCTGGGATAGGAAAGTATAGGATAGTATAGGACAGGATAGGATAGGATAACAAATTATAGGATAGGATAGGATAGGCTAGGCTAGGATAGGATAGTATAGCAAAGGATAGGATAGATTAGGATAGGATTACCATCAAATATATAACATTAATACACAATTAAAATTTATTAGCTAGAAAATCTGATATGGAGTTGTAACTTTTGCTTTGCAATTAATTTTTTTTTTAAATTGTTACTGGTTCCTCTTTTATGGAATAGGAATGTGGTTAGAAATAGCCGATAGATGATGATGATTTTTTAAAAATAAACTAAGCATAATTATGTATGGTCATGCTGGTAGTTTTCTGAATTATGGCTTGTGAGGATAGTGCGATGCCATATATGACAAAGTGATGCCGAAATTTAGAAAAAAATCCTTTCAAACCCAACTAGCCTGAATGAATGAAATTTTTTTTTTTTTCCAAAGGCTTTACTCGGACTATTTCAATCTATGAAACAAACTATCTAAGCCTGAAATTCAGGACTGTTGACTTTTGACATGATCACATACCTAAATAAATATACGTTTAAAAATATTATAAAATTCTTTTTGTTCGTATAGTATCACATTATATCATACCGGCGAATGTTTGTATGTTTATAAGCTTAACACTCTTTTATGGTCAAACTGCCGTACAGAATCTGATAAAATTTAGCGACCTACACCACGACGCCGAAGTAGCACATAGAAGGTACACATATTTTGGTTAGTTTAAATTTGTATTTTTTTTTTCGATATCATGCTCCGATGACATTTTAAATTTTAAAAGTAATTCATAAATTTTTCACTAAAAACGTTAGAATAACGGTTTTATACAGTTTTAATTAAAAAAAAACGTGATTTCTTTTTTAAATTAGGAGAAAAAACCGGCAAAAATTTCACCACTGGGGGTCCAGAATAATGTACTGGATCCATGTCAAAGACACCCTTTATAAAGTGTTAAATTTTTGAGTTTATCGCGAACAGACAAATAGATACAGAGACTTTGTTTTATAATATGTAAATGTAAGGGTAGGGATTGGGAAGGCTGAAAAAATATTCTTATTTTATTCGGTACATACATATAGCCTCGTGGCTACTGTACCCGGCAGGGTGGATGGCCTATTGGTGTCTCACTGGATGGCGGTACACAGACCTTCTTTCAGGTATGTGAAGAAGTCTTATTGTATGTCTTTTTGTTTTTATTTAGTAAGTATCAATTTAATGTAACTGAAACTATGGATCTCTGGCCTGATATTAAAGTTTATTATTATATATCTATGCAAGAAGCACAGGACGGGGAGGTGAAGAAACTCTTGGGGTAGGCCATTGTCTAGGAAGTGGACGATATTCAACTCAAATGATGATGATTTCAGCTAAACTTTACTGAAACTGTCGTAATTTTTAAGACCACTGGACGTTTCATAAGATTCAACTTAAACTCATGACAGTCCATCCTTTCAAAATGAACCTACAGGATAAACCCATAAGATATCAGTATGCGACAATACATGTAATATGACAGAGTTCCAACACAAATACCTACGCCTCAACTCAGGAACACCTTCCAAGCTCAGGGTAACTTGATAAAATTAGACACGCATCGTTATTTGAATGAAGTTCGATCCGTTGAACTGATTACGAACCAAAACTCAATTTCCCCTGAGGCAGTGAACACAAATATCAGATATACTCCTTGTAAGGTAATCGAGTGTCAATCAATACGATTCGCTTTATACCTCGTCGTGCATCGGCACCGATACCGTGTCGCAGGTTTATACCTCACATGACGGCTACCTTTCAACGGGTGTTTGTCACACATGGAATTTAATATGAATATTTTTTCAGATTTCTTTATCCCTACCCTTACATTTACATATTATAAAACAAGGTCCCCGTATCTGTTTGTCTGTTTACGATAAACTCAAAAACTGTTGAACTGACTTTCATGCGGATTTCACCAATAGAGAGAGTCACCAGAGTAATATGTAATACCCGTACGAAGCTTGCAGCAGGCGGTTTGTTAGTTTATACTTTAACATTTTTTGTTTCATCATCATCATCATCATCATCATCATCATCATTTCAGATGATAGACGTCCACTGCTGGACATAAGCCTCGGATTCCCGCAACCTTCGTCAGGTCATCGGTCCACCTTGTAGGGGGCCTTCCAACATTGCGTCTTCCGGTACACGGTCGCCACTCCAGAACCTTTCGGCCCCAACGGCCATCTGTTCTGCGAGCAATGTGCCCTGCCCACTGCCACTTAACTTTGGTGATTCTTCGGGCTATGTCTGTAACCTTGGTTCTCCTGCGTATATCTTCATTTCTGACGCGATCACGCAAGGAAACTCCGAGCATAGAGCCCACTCCATTGCCCTTTGAGTGACTTTAAGCCTTCTGAGGAGGCTTTGTTTGCTTGATCCAAACTATATTGTAGATTAATAAAGCTTTGCATGTTAATATACATTAGATAAGTGCTCTTCCTTTCTCTTATTATTTAAACATTGCTGTGTCCGACTGGGTCCGTAATTGTTTACATTTTTTTTACACATTAAGGATTACAACATAGATTTGAGATAATAAAGTATTTTACAGTATATGAAAAAAAAATCTAAAAGTATACAATTGAGATAAGTAATAAGCAGTAGGTAAATACCAATTTATTTTAGTTCATAAAATGTCACTATTCATTTTATTTATTCCAAAGTTTTCACTTTATAATCTGTTTTTAATAAGCGAAACAATAGCGTCAAGTTAATTAAAAATGTCAACTGGTGAACTGACGTCTATAATTATGTATGTTATTTTAATTTTTAATGTCAGTTCATTTGTTTACATAATATCCAGCGTTTTCGTCAAATTACGCATGAAAATATGCCACTTATCGATTGAATAAAAATTATTAGCTACTTAATACGGAATTGAGTCACTTTTTAAAAATTGGTATACCCTATTGTATGATCCTATCAATAAGTTACAAAACTGTTTTATCGTCTAAATATACAACCAAAACGTAATACATTCGTTTCTATGTTTACTTATGTATCTTTATCAAAGAAAACCGCTTTGCCTTCAAAACACAGTTGTTGGGAAACGGAATTCAAGTTCGATCCCTCGTTTTTTCCCCGGGGCAATCTGAAGACATCCATTTAGCCGTGAGAGGCATCTCTAAGTAAATAAATAAAGGACAGGTTGCAGTCTTGTTCAGCATCTACATACGTAGTTAATACGTGGGTGTGTTATATGTATATAACACATATATATGTGTCACCGGGTGGGACAAGCCGCGACTCAGGCTGAATAATTCATGAGACATATGGACCTAAAGCAGACTGGATTTCAGACGAGAATTTTAAAATATCTATACGGAGCTTTAAAATTGAAAATTGTTTTATAAAAAGCAATATAACATAACGTGAACTACTCAGGATTTATTACCTGCTTAGAATTTGAATTAAGCGTATTGTATTGAGTTTCACACTTACTATGTTCTTGTCTTTGAAATATTTTGAATGCCTAAAAACATATCGCACCTTTAATCCAATACCGTCACTAAACGAATTTTTTCAAAAGATCTGTTTTTAACGCAATCTATAAAGTTAGCGCTCAGCAAACAGATAACGTTAAAAACAGTTTTTTTGAAAAATTTCGTTTAGTGACGGTATTGGATTAAAGGTGCGATATACCATTACTTTATTTCGGGTTTATACATATTTAAATCAACAGCTTAGGGCGTGAGTACAAAATAGCGATAAACATCTAGTGATATTATTTTCTATAAATTAATGTTGTACATGAAAATCCCATTATACATTATCATTAAGGTTACAATTTCCAGATTTTAGATAAATACTTTTAATATTTAGGCAGGTACTTTTGTACCAGTCGTTTCAGAAAAAAACCTTTTAAAAAATAAATGGAACTTACAAGAATTGTTTAGACGACGCGTAATGGGTAGCTCGCCGTCCGACCGTCCGGTAACCGTCCGGACCGAGCCCAAGTCCAAGTTCCACGCGCGCCTCAAGGAGATGTCAGCAAAACATAGGGGCCCAGCAGGGTCGAAGCCTACTGGGGCCAAGGGTCTGATTCTGAAAGGAAGACTCGGCCCTGGTCCGAAAGGCAACGAAGGAACAGGAGTGGGTTTTTAGTCAGTAAAAGTCTGACACTATCTGCCGCTCCGCCCAAGGGCGGGGAATTTCATAAGATGATTTTCCCACCGAAAAAAAAACATGAATTGGTAATAATGAACGGTTTTGTAGTAATAAAATCACAATGAATTTATATATGATCCGATTTTTCGAGTCTTATCCGAATTCGGGGAAAAATATTCTCATAAAAACTGTTACTGAATAAAACGCTGAAGGTAAATGCAAAAGCTTCGTGTATCTATATGTACTTAAGAGAATAACGTCGATGCACCACCGTTCAATTTTAAAACTAGCTTGGTATTGGAACCAGACTTACGGCTTGGCCAGCCTCCAGGTACAAGGGGCTTTGGGCACACGAATAAGAACAATCATTTTTTGACATCTCTATCGTCTTTTGTTTTTGAAATATTCGTATGCTCGCTTCCCTGATGTCATAATAATGACTTCATTTTCTCGATGTAAGAATAGAATAATAGTAGAATGATATTTACACTTTTTGGGTAGGTTTCTTTGAAAATAATCAAACTACCTTGGGCTATAGAAAGAGTGACATGAGCAAGTTTTTTGAGTTGAAAAATCTTCCATGTCTTTTCCTGCTCAAGGTATAGTTACTCCTTGCGTTCTAGAACCACGGTCACTTTTCAAACGTCTCCGCAGTCCTAGCAGGCATTGGTTTTACTGAACTTCTTCAGTTTTCCTGACACCTCTTTAAGGCGCGCGTGAAACATAACGCGCCGCAGTACTCATTCACGTTGAATCGCGGGCGCGGTGGCAGGCACAGTCACGAAATATCAAAGATATGGCGTAATATCGAAGTGTTCACGTACGAAACGCACGTGCGGTCTAAGTAGCGGGCAAGCTAGCGACTGGCGCACGCGTCGCGCTCGCAGCTGTATCAAATGCTTGAGATGTTTGTGTGTTCACGTCGAACTAGCGGCGGAGCGCGCGATCCACACGCTATGTCAGTAAGTTCAAACAGTATGAACTTGTCGCCAGAAACGGTAGCAAGTTTTCATTATGTCTTTCAATACAGAAGAATTTATTAGTGCTGTTCACGTCACACTCGCGCAAACGCCTAGTAGCCCATGTGAACACGAACTTGCCACGTCTTTGCTACCGCACCCGCTACCGCGCCCGCGCGTTCCAACGTGAACCAGTACGTAGGCTCCTTACCGAACTCACGGACGACGAGCTGTCTATTGCTACTGGAACGACACAGGCTCAATCCCTTACATCATGGCATATTCATAATAATATTCGCTAATAGAATATCTATCTATATCTCCAAGGCAAGGGATTGTTCGAAAGATTCATTACTCTAGTACGCATCGAGCAACTGATTGCAAATTATTCCCTCTCACCCCTCCTAGAAAGGAAGAAGTTATTTGATGATTTGCAACTCAAAAAGAAAATAACTGTCTAGTGATTATTATTTCGCTTTTTTGGAGATTTTCGAGGACAACGATTTTGGCTTATTATATCTCACATTAACTATAGCTACGCCGCTGCCATCGTAGTACAATGGCAATAGATATTTTTTTTAAATATCAAATTTGTATTCTATTCTATTATATACATTATTATTTTTTGTATTCTATTCTATTATATACATTATTACTTTGGAGGTATGTGGAACAGAGAGTAAAGCCCCACATACCTCCGTTGAAAAGGGAGGATTCTCCAACCAGACGGGTGTTATGTCTGGTGGGCTACTGCCCGATAGATGATTACGGGCTGTTCTGTATGTTCTAAACGTGCGGAGAACTTTGATTGCGCGATGCAGGATTAGTTCTTATGTGACGCCATAGATGTCGCTACAACACCAAGAAACATCTTCTCCTTTTTCCTCTCCTGTTCCACATAAGAATTAAAAACTTTTATCTAAAACACATACTTACAATGGGCGACCTTATCACATCTCACGATCTTTTCCAGGCAACCTGGAATTGACACTAATTACCAGAACATTACATGGGTCTGTCATTAGTTTGACAAAAAGCACCAACACCACAATTATTACAATATATTATAATAGATACACAGATACATATGTATGATATATAATAGATACATAATATTGATCTAGCCAGTCTACACCGTAGATTATAAAATATTACGCGTTCTATTTGTAGAAAATTTATCCAAGAACGTAAATAATCAAACTTCTTCAAGTAGTCTGTAAATATCGAAAATAAGGTATACAAAGGCTAAAAAATAAATAAAGAATAAAGCATTTTGAACACTTGTCCACTTTTTCCATGTTTTATAACCAAACAAACACGTCATTTTAACTACTTCACTCTGATCTGCGCTTCACCTTGTGTGACGCCAGCTCAATTAAGCTGGCCTTGGCACTGCTCAACCCACTTACTGTGGCTGTGGCGGGTTAAAGATCAAAAGAGTTGCAGCACAATGGGACAATGTGCTGTTGTGCACGTGAGTTCTTTTTGTTAGCCAGCAACAGTCTGAGAATTTTAATTAAGCTTAGCGACTAAAAGAAAATTGAATCGATAAAATTTACTAGAAAAGTAAGGAATTTTTCCAATGAGAAACCATTAGAACAGAATAGGATAAACTTTATTGTACTCCAAAATAGAAACATCAACTTAAATCCATAGGTACTTATCGCTGACAGCGATAGATAGATATCTACCAGAAAACCTTAGGATAGAGTTTAAGAACTTAAACTAAAAAAGGGGGTAATTTGCAATATACTGCTAGCAAATATGATATTTAAAATTTAAAAAATACGTATGCACATATGCATAAATAGAAAATTATAAAGCTATACATATTAAAGATAATAAATATATTTAGGAAATATATACACATAAGTATTTGTTACGCAATTATGTAATAAAAGAAAGCGAAAAAGAATAGAAAAACAAAAAGGTGGGTAAGTGATGGAAGAAATAAAATTAGGTAGAATCAGAATAGTATATACTTATAAAGAAATGGTCTTTGACAAGGACACTAGACATGTAAACATTTAGAGAAACTGTGTCTTTAAAATCGTCAGAGATTAAACACAGAGATAGTTCACGCAAAGTCACAAAAAAAAGAAACAAGAACATCCATGTTTAATCTGACATTCCTTATAAAATAGAACATCTTACGCCAAGAGAACGCTAATCAAAAGAAAGACTATCCAAAAAGAAAAAAAAAAGAAAATACAAAAAGTTCTCAACGATTCAGTTCCAACAGTTTAATAAGCTGCAAAGAAATATTACAGTACTGATAAAGACACAATAAGAATAAAATAAAATAGTTCCGAAGAGTATGTATGAGTTCAGTGGCTATTTAGCGACAGTGAATGCTGGGTGGCTCGTAAAGTGCGACTCACCGTTCTGTGTCAGTACCTCAGTGGCATTCTTTGGACACGTGCTTTGACAGACACTCAACTTCGTGATATTTCGTGGTTTATCGTGGTTCTTCGGGCTTTTTCGCATTTTAAATTTTTCATGTAGAACCACCTCGGTGAAGCACTTTGCGGGGTGCTTATATACTGTTTGAATGTGAGTGAGGTTAATAATTTAATGTGACTGCTAACAGGTGATAGACGTCAGAATTGTAAGTTTCGTAGATTTTGCACTGGGGCTGTACAGTTACGAGTAATAAGATACATACATTGTCACATTTTCTAGCTATTTTAAATTCTCCCATGTAAGAAGTAAGTTTACGACAATTAGTCCTTATTTATTTAACGTAATCTGGTAATCGAGCGAACGCCGGCGTTCGCTCGGTCATGGACTTTCTATTGTGTCTCTAATTACGGTACTCAAAAGGTTAAAACAAAATGTTGACACTTATTTCTTGAATAGCAGAAGTTAAGATACAAAATATAAAATGTATATATCTTATCACTCGTGACTGTACAGGGCATGAAATACTATATCGTTGTCGGTCAAGATAGACTTTACTTTAGAACCAAGTAAATGGACCTATTAAATGATATTTATTTTGCAAATAGACTAAAAAAAACCACTTTTACACGTCAATTTTTTTTCGTCAAATGAGGCGGGATATTAAATTAATAATCGCCTGATATATCGTGATATCGAAGGAGATTGCATAAAAAAAAATCTTTTGAACTTACGAGCTAGTTTGATAAATATACTTTTAAAGGATAGGCGAGCACGCTTTATATTACACTTAGTATTATAAAGTCAAAAAGTGTGTATGTTTGTCACTTCTTGACGCTCGAACGGTTGAACGAATTGCGATGGAACTTGGTACACGTGTAAACAATGTCCTGGTATAACACAGGATAATTTATATCCGAGGAGCCGGGAGAATCCTATGGGATATTTTTCTGCTATCAAGCGAGCAAAGCCGCTGGCAGCAACTAGTCACACTTAGGGGGTTCTCTATTGTGTCACCAAACTTTTTTTATTCATAATTTAAAGTGCCATAACTTTTTTTGTCCTAATCATCATTTGTCCGAATGATAACTTGCCCGAACTTAATATAACATAATATCACATGCTATAAAATTGAAATCCCTAAATATAATATGTCCTAAATCCGTTTTTCATAAATATTATAATCAATAATATACAAAAGACATATTTTCAATAAAAGTTATATGTCCTAAATTCCAATCATTCATATTCATATCATTTTGTTATATGTAATTAAAAATATCTGATTTTGCATTATAATTTTTTATTATACATAAATAAATATATTATACATGTACTCAATAAAGCAGTTGATTGTGAACATGTGATTTTTGTAAGCAGGTAAGCATGCAGCATGCAACATGCAAGCAAGCACGCAGCATGCAAGCAAGCATGCAGCATGCAGCATGCAGGCAAACATGCAGCAGGCATGGTTTCTGTCACGGCTCCGGTGCTCCGAGGCTCCGGCGGTTCAAATGTTTAGCAAATATAGTAAGACTAAAAAAATTAGTATGAATAAACATTCGAAATAATACACATTATTTAACACAAAACTTAGGATATATGATTTTAGGTCATGTAAAATTAGGAGATTCAATTATTAATGTACTCGATATTATGACAGAATACTTTTATAACTAAAGATGTTAAACAAAATTTCTGGATTTTGAACATTATGGTTAGTGAAGTTTATAGCAATCGTGTTGTGGATAATGATTTTCGGACAAACAATTTTAGGAGAAGAAAGGGAGTACCCACTTGGGCGCTTACAATTATGCGTTTTTTTGACGGCCTGCTGCGGTACCGATGCGGTGCATTAGGCCTCACGCCCACGACTTTTCGGAAGCGATGCTGTCGCGTGTTTCGTAAGCGCGCGTTAGTCGCATTTGCAAGTGTAATAGAAAAAATGCCAACGCGCTACTAACGCGATACAGCGTCGCGACTGTATTGATGCGTACGCGCTACAGCATCGCCACAAAAAGTCACCGAACGCGAGGTCCCTTAGTCGTACTGCATACGCACAATCACATTTTTCATACAAAACGTGCGGTGCAGCTACAGTGTGCAGCGGCGCCGGTACCGCGAACGCCCGACAACAGGACGGTAACGTCACCAGCCACGTGTTCAATTCGGTGTTGAATAGAGCGGTGAATTATAATCCACAGAGCTAATTTCATAAAATTTTCATCATTAAACTACGGGGTGAAAAAGTTAAAAGCTGACCCACACCAAAGGGGAAACATTTTTGGGAAATTACTCAGCAAACAAATATTGTGGAAATGTGGAAACCTCTTTCAAATTGCAAAAAAAAATACTTTTCTTGAAAAGTTAATAATTCTTAATATTATGTGTTTTTATTAATAGATTTTATTTAAAAAATACTATTAAAATAATTGCAGTAATAGATAATATCCCAAATATAAAATGTAAGTTGTTTGCTGAATTTAACTTTTAACTAATACAAGTAGTTTGTAGCAACATTCTAAGATAATTAAAAAAAAAATCTTGGATCTTGTTTTAACCCAGAGTAAAAATTAAGGAAAACACCAGAATTAAATGTTAACGAAAACATCGGTGCTACTCTTTTACGGGAGCGTCGTTTTGGATTCTCTTTGATGACTTTCAACAAGAGCACTTACAGTCTTGTTTCTTCGTCTTGCTTGACTAATTGATATCGCATCACTGGCATATCTTTTCAGATACGTTTTCAATTTAGGCGTTTGTTGTCGGACTGTTAACGAAGTGCAACCGGCCGGTTACGGACGTAACCAGCGGCGCGGCGATTCTTTGAAACCGAGAGAACCTCTCATTCATCTGGCCTAGCTTTCATACCAATCTATTTTGTGTCGTAAGCTACTAGGAGCAAATGAGTGCCTTTGATACATTTAATGATTGGGGAGAACTAATATTCAAATAAAAATGACAATTTGTATAGAAAAGCTAGGCCAGATGAATGAGACACCCTCTCGGTTTCAAAGAATAACCCCTAAACGCCCATATATTATAACTTAGTCGAAACTTTTTGTGTATATTTGTTACGTTTACACGCTCGAACACCGAACGGATTTGAAAGAAATTTGGCAGATGGGTGAATCATGTCCTGTAATAACATCACATTCATCGGATTCCCATGACCTCACCAGGTCACCAATCCACCTTGTAGGAGGCCTTCCATCGTTGCATTCTGGTACGTGGTCGCCACGCCAGAACCTTTCTATTCTATTGACCAACTCTGTGCAATGTGTGCTGAGTGTGTGCGTGTGTGCGATGCTTGCAAGCAATATGCACTGCCCACTGCCACTTAATTTTGGCCATTCTTCGGGATATATTTAAATCTAGATAGCCCGAAGATCTTATAATCTCTCTCTTTTCTTTCTTATCTCTATCTCTCTTTATCTCTCTCTTATATTTACAGATCTTCACAACAGTACCTCTTTTAATCACTTTTTCGATTAGTTTTCGCCCTCAATTCTGGGAAATTGTTTCCACAAGATGAAGTCATCGAATAAACACTAAATCACATAATGTCTGCCCCGAGGTCGGCTTCTCATGAGTCTATCTGATTCATATTTCATCGCAAACATTGTAATAAACAATAAAACACAAACATACTCAACGATCACGCATCGAATGTTTTTGAAATTTTGAATTTCCATTTCCGTAAAAACACTCGTCACAATGGCGTAACGAGCGTCATGGCATGTATCATATGCTTTATACGCTTTCTTTAAGTAATAGCGTCTATAAACTATACACTGTAAATAGAATCACATCCTTTGGCATAGACGCAACGTAATGTTGTCACTTTATACATAAAATGATATCATGGATGGTGAGGTAGACCGGGACGTAACACATCGGATCAACGCAGGATGGATGAAATGGCGACAGGTCACGGGAACAACTTGTGACCCACGGATGCCCCTCAAGTTGAAGGGTAAAATCTACAAGTCAGTGATAAGACCTGTCATACTGTATGGATCAGAATGTTGGGCTGTGAAAAAGACGGATGAAAAAAGATTGTACGTAGCGGAGATGAGAATGTTAAGATGGATGTGTGGTGTGACGAAAATGGATAAAGTGAGAAATGAGTATATTAGGGGAAGTTTGAAAGTGGCGCCAGTGACTGAAAAATTGAAAGGGAATCGTTTGTCTTGGTATGGTCATGTGAAGAGGAGGGATGAAGCGCATGTTACTAAAAGAGTTATGAGTTTACATGTGGATGGATGGAGAGGGAGAGGGAGACCAAAGAAAAGATGGATGGATTGTGTAAAGAGTGATATGAAAGAAAAGGAAGTTAATGATAGCATGACGAGTGACAGGGCAGAATGGAAGAAAAAAACATGTTGCGCCGACCCCAAATAACACGGGACAAGGGCAGGAAGATGATGATGATGATGATGATATCGTATTTCCTCTTTATTTATTCATTGTTTTTTTATTATTCACCCAAAAAAAATATTTTGATTTATCTATCTTATTCAAATCTATTAGCACACAATAACGTGCTGACGTCTTTATAACGATACCGTTACCGGCCCACGCTGAAAACCAGCGCCGTAGACTTGTCGGATTTTGCGTGCGGTCACGGCATTATGCTGAGCGTTCGGCCGTTTTGCACGGATGTGGCGCATATTTTTCACATAATATACTTATAATTTGTTAGTTCTAAATTTGCGCCTTGTTCGCCAAATAAAATGTTTTTCTTTCTTTCTTTCTATCCTATTTCAGAATTTGCACTAAGCAAGCATACTACTGTCAAGTGCCTATTACGCTATAATTACCTAAACTGTGCGAAAAACACCCATTTTCCTCATAAAATAAAGGCATGGTTTCAATGTAATAACGAAAAACACGCAACACGATAATTAAGCGTAAAGGCATAATGTTTTTGCCCTTTTTCGTCCATATGATTAATATTCATAGGTTAGTTCACGTGTCTTTCATACCCTGACCGTACTGCGCACAAATGCAAAAACAAGCGAATATTTAGCTAACCGTAGCTCGGTTTAGACTGAAATATTTTAATTTAAAATGTATGTTTATTAAAATTTTAGGTCATAACTAACACCGTATATGATATTGCAGCTTTTTTTAGAGAAAATTATTCTACCCGATTAATGCAAAAACGGTACGTGTCTCTTATTTTTATGTAAATTCGTTAATTTTGCATCGAAATGCTTCAAACGCTCGGCATCACAAGGGCTATTCCAAAAACCCGTATCCCGTAATACAAAAAAAAAAATCAAAATCAAAAATATTTTTATTTCATATAGGCCTACATGGGCCTAAAACGTCAGAAGCTAGTGCATGGTTCCAAATTGATCGTTTTCTATGGAGAAGAACCGCCAAGAAACCCCATGGTTAGGTACTAACTTATAAATCCGAAAGTAAGTCTGACTGTTTTTTACGTCTTCATACCTAAGCCTCTAAACAGATCTTAATGTGATTTAGCTTGGGACATAGTCTAGGATAATTATGGAAAAGGACTTGAGATATTTTTATCAACATACCAAGCCGGTAAAGCTGAGGACAGAAGCTTTTATTTAGCGTAACAAAGATGACGGCAATCGTTTTTTACAAAATCCTTTCTTCTCGAAACCCATTGCACTTTCATTGAGATACCGCTTTTTGGCTTTGTGGGGCAGTATTGTTCTCATAATAGAAATAATTGCCATTTATTTCTCAGGTCAGAAATCAGAAACGTTTATTTCAAATAGACCATTTACAGGCTCTTTCGAATTGAAAAATGAAAAAAAAAAAATTTTACTTCTCCTTTCTCTGTCGTATATTTTAATATTTACTAGTTTATTATTTGGTAATATACCTATTTATGTATTATATGTATATGTATTTTATTATCACTTTATGTTGTTGTACACTGACAGCCCCAAAAAAAAATCTTTTCCTTTCGTTACAGTCCATCCAAAGGTTGTCTGATAGAAATTGCCCTGTGCAATAAGAAATAAAATATTGTACACTTATTTTTTATAAATGTCTGTCCTGTAGTAAGTTAAGGTGTGCAATAAAGTAATAAATAAATAAATAAAATGTCGGTCAGTCGCCGCTAGCTAATGATACACCGGCGAACTTTACCGACAAGCCATAAGACCACGGTTTTATTCGCGGCCTTTAAGGTACATACTATGCTGAAAAGACTGCGTAGACTAGTCTATACTGTGTTCCATATGTAAATATTGTAAAATCTTATTTTTTTTCTAAAAAGTAACAATGGAGTTTCTTGCCGGTTTTTATCCATAGGAAACCGTACACTAGTCTCTGACGTTTTATAAATGTCGATGTAGGCCTAAGTGAAATAAAGTACTTAGAATTGAATATCGTAAAGGCAGAAAAATAAAGAAAGGCTTCTGTGTTCCAACTCATTAGGATTTATTGCTAGAATCACTTTATATTATATTTACAGAATTATTTTTTCCGCCTGGCGGCTTGACAGCTGTCCTGACTTATCTGACATTACAAAAACGATTGTTTTTGTATTTTCTTTCTATCAAATTCGAAAGCAAAAAGTATTATTATCTTGCCAGTTTACAAGTTAATAAGGGCAATAGCAGCATGCGACCTCTTTCGATATCACAATACCTATAGCTTTTCAAAATATAATCACTACTTACATCTGTTAAATAAACACACATTTATAATTGAAATAATGTCTATCTAAACCTAACTCTATAAAAGCTATCATCTTATTAATTAAGCTTACGCTAACACAAGACCAAGTACACACCAAGTTTTACCTCCAAAACGATCTTAAAATAACTATTTAATTGTAAAGATCTCTTAACAAGTTCAACTCACTGATGAGATTACAACCGAACGATATAACTCGTTAATTGGAGTACCTGTAATTAGCAGGAGCTCTCAAGGTGGTACATACTGCGAACGGTGACGAAGTTAATAGGAATAATGTGAGCATAAATGGGAAAAGTTAACTCATTTAGTAACTCCTTCGTGTCCGCGAGCCGCGATCTCGGCCCGACAGACCGACTTTTCTCGAATACTACTCTAAAATCACCCCTTTTTGCAAAATTGCCTACACCTCTGCCGTGACTCGACTTGAAACGGGCGAAGCAATCAACAGAGACCCGCGCTCTGCTTCCTAATACTGTAATTTCATTATAATCCTTTGCACCGTCAGATTAACCCTTGTACACAATAAGTTCCGTACGTACACAACACACGTAAGTTTTGTTTTTATTACTAAAAGGATTCGGGGTAAAGATAAATAGAGCATTTTGAAATGGATTTAACTTTAAATGAATTGTATTGCGAATGAGTAGCTCGGCATGACGAGCGTGTTGTTGAGTGAATAATGAATTTAAGGAATTATTTAATTAAGTTTTGACTCACAGTGAATGCAAATCGCTAAATATGTCTGCCGGTATTTCCAAGAATTCTTTACGTTTACGTAACAGACATAGTCGTCCTTTTAGCAAGATAGACGTGGATAAATAAAAACAAGTCCTCAAAAGTTTTCATTGCAAGCAGTTGTACATGCACAATACGTTATAGATACAACTTTGGCTGAAAAGCAATTCGGACTAAAAACGAAGGACATTTTGCTAAATAAAAATTTACTACATCAAATATAATAAACCGATTTTGTAGACAATTTACCGGCACCAAACGATTGACACAATTAATTTCCTGTCTATCACTTCCAGGAAAATATGATTTATTAAAACAAGGGATGTTTAAATCGTTCGAATCCAGTTTAATTATTAACTATAAACCGCGCTTTGAGTCTACCTCGTGAATCATAAATATAACGCAAATTTAGTTTGGTTTGTGTTATTTATGAGCTCCAAATGTCCGGCTAGAATTAAATTATGAAGCGTTCGAGCGTCGAGCGGGCGCGGGCAGTGTGTGCGCACTTGACCCTGCCGACCGATGAAAATTTAACGAATGACCGCCACAAAAGGAAATTGCAACCACGGCACGGAGAGCGTGTGAACCCTTTACCTTGTGGCTTCTGGCAAATGAAAAGCGCCGGAGGCCGCAGAAAAACTGCGCGAGCGGATAACACAAAATGTGTTTTATTTATCCACATAATATAAGGAACGGCCACCGCTTGTGTCGGGACGTTTTGCGTTATTATTTGTCCCCTTTCAACGACAACGGAAACCTGAAAAGTTTATGGCGGCCTAAAAAGGCGTGGGATCTGAAGCCTCGGCGTGGCACGTGACGCAACAAATAAAAGCCCACTTAATACAGATCCGACTGGCAAATTTATGCCGCGCAATATCTCTTTAATACCGGGACCGTGACAGCGCGTACATATCAACCTCCTTTCACTCAGATCGAACGCGACAACTCGTTTGTATCAACAATCGATGAGCTCTGCGTGATGTGTCGATGCTGGGTAACTACCTTGTTTGGATTGAAAATAGCTCAGTTCTATGCATAAATGTTTATTAAGTAATATTAGCGGTGCTGTAAGTAGCCTACGAATAGGGATTCGCCTGTAGTTAATTATAACGCAAAGATTTGGTTATTTTAATAACATCTCATAAATAACTTAATTTATGAATGGTAAAACTTTTCCTTTGAAAACGATAAAAACAGGCTCCACTAGTTTTCATTTATCAGACATGGTCTCGTTTTGCTAACAGTAGGTATCTAATCCCAAACCATTTCTATGAAAAAGCTTATTTCCCCGTGGATAGCGCAACGGACAAAAACCGTTTCTATTCAGTGCGATTGCGACTGCGTTTCATTATTTTAAACGAATTTAAAATTGGTACGAACTGCATGATATGAAAATTCGATTATCATAGGTTATTAGAAACTATTAATTCGTAAAAAATAAGTTCCTCTAGGGTCGCCAAAGTACACCAACGCTGCACGATTCAATAGTCGTGGACAATATAGGTACTTAATATCTTTTACAACGTCCAGTAGACTACAAATGAAAACATGAACTTGTATTGAAGCAAATAGGTAGCATAACATAATCAGGCTTACAAAAAACTGGGCAAGATCGAGTCGGACTCGCGCATTGAGGGTTCCATACAAACCTATACATACCTATGTAAACAGTTTAATTACTGAATGGAGTTTCGAAGATTTTTCAGAACCGCATTTTTTTTTTTTGTGACGCATCTTCAGCTTTACTGTTTGCAGACTTATTCCTACATCTGTACTATAATAAAGCCTTGTTTAAAGCCAAATTTCAAGATTCTGGATCAACGGTACCTACCCTATGAATTTTGATTTCCTTGAGTGTGTCAAAATATACGTTTTTTGTGACTTAAACGACCATATCTTTTTTTTTGTTAATTTAAAAGTTTTATATTTTTACAGCATCAAATGACCAAAGATTTGGCTATATGGTTTTAATTTCAACTCGATACTTCCGCGCGTTCCCGAGATTAAGGGTCTTGACAGACAGACAGACAGATGGACGGACAACAAAGTGAGCCTATAAGGGTTCCGTTTTTTCCTTTTGAGGTATGGAACCCAAAAAGAAGGTTCCCTGATGTCGTGATTCGTGGCTACGCAGGCGTAGTCAGGGAACCAGAGTCCATAATCCACCACGCGGGCCTAATGCGGTTTGTCGATGTCACATGTTTTAAAATTTTTGGTTCTGAAAATATCATCAGGAAACTGCATGTTCTAGATGCAGTTTCCTGATGATATTTTCCTTTGCGTATTATATGATGAAATAAATTACACAAAGTAAAACGCCTGCCTGAGTTTAAACCAACGTCGTATAACTCGTAAGTCGAGGCCGTTACCACTAGGCCACCGCTGGTAAATGCGTACTATATATAAATTAGGAAATTAACTCTTAATCATTAATTGTGCACTAATATTTAACATAGCACACAGTGAGTTGACGAGCAATTTCATCAGCAAACCGTGAGTTATAGGGATGACATTCGAAGTCTAACATAGGTATGAATATATTAAATATTATTCATAGACTAGTATTATATTAAGTCAATTTTCAAAGAACTTTCTTTGATAATTGACATAATATAATACTAGTGTATGAACAATATTTAATTAATTTAACAATAATTATTCAATATTATTCATACACTAGTAATATATTACGTCAATTATGAAAGAAAGTGCTCATTAATTTAACATAATTGTGGAAAAAATCCAAGACATTTTCCTTCTCTTTACAAATTTACAAACGGTGTCCTGTTTTTTTATATCCTGCTCTAAATAAATTCGAAAGACAACACTCTCGTATTACAATCGGCATCATCGTTAGTCTTAGACAAACAACAGTAAAATGTTTCAAGCTAAAGAGAAAGCCTAAATAGTCCCTCCTGTAGCAATCAACGCCTGACCTAGTTTGTCTAGACTGTTCCCAATACGCTAAATTTAAAGCTGCAATCCGATGCCATTTTAGACATGAATAAGTTAGTTGAAAAACGATAGAGATCTGTGCGACTGTGACAGGGTGACAAGGCATAAAAATATTCCAAAAGCATCTGTGTTTAATAAAAATCTAGCGCTGATTAATTATGTTTTGCCATATCATAATAATACATAATTTACTTACATGACAATACTACATTAAACATCATCATCATCATCCGCCGCAATGGAGGATGTCTTCAAAGTTTTGGACTGGAGTGGACTAGGCACTAATGTGAGAAACCAAAGGTGAGTGCATCACTCACCTTTGATTTATCGATGACATAACAGTCATGACTGAGACTACGGAGGAGCTCAGCACAATGCTCAATGACCTCCATAAAACTTTCGAAAGAGTGGGACTAAAATGAACATGGACAAAACTAAAGTCATGATAAACAACCGTGTAGCACCCACTCCTATCAAGATCGGAGACTGTACACTTGAAGTTGTGGACGATTACGTCTACCTCGGACAGACAGTTCAGTTGGGCAGATCTAATTTCGAGAAAGAGGTCAATCGTTGAATCCGACTCGACCGGGCAGCGTTCGGGAAGCGGCGCGGTATCTTCTCGTCCAACACACCACAGTGTCACAAAATGAAAGTCTATGACCAGTATGTGTTGCCAGTGATGACATATAAGAAAGAGAAAAGAAAGAAAAACTTTTGCCGGAAAAGGCGCAAGCTTAAGAAAGGTGCAAACATTTTCCATGACAAAAATAAATAAAAATAAAATATATGCGCCACGTCCGAGCAAAATGGCCGTACGCGCAGCATAACGCCGACATAAGATTGCCGACATAGCACGAAGAATAGCCAAACTTAAGTGGCAATGGACAGGGCACATTGCTCGCAGAACAGATGGCCTTTGGGGCCGAAAGGTTTTGGAGTGGCGATCGCGTACCGGAAGACACAGCGTTGGAAGGCCTGCTACAAGGTGAACCGATGACCTAGTAAAGGTTGCCAGAATGTCCAACAGTGGACCGCTTTCAACTAAAATGATGATCATCATCATCATCATTTCCAAAAGACGTCCATTGTTAAAATAGTTATAGATTGATAGATAGACAGATAAATTCTTTATTCTACACCAAAAATACAAATTACATTAGGAACTTAATATCCAACAAAAAAAATAATAATCCAATCCATTGTTAAAATAGTTAACTAAATATACGAGTACTAGCTTCTACCAGTGGCTTTGCCCGCATGAAAGTAAGTTTTTCATACAAATTTTCAACCCCCTTTTCATTCCCATAGGTGGTGAATTTTAGAAAATCCCATATCAGTGCTCGCCTTCGTCATAAAAAGAAAACTTGTGCAAAATTCCTCACTTCTTGTCCTAGAGATTTCAGCTGTGCGTTGATGTGACAGTCAGTTACATTTATACTCGTAACATAACCTCCTAACAAAATAAAGTTTAAAATACAGCGTCAAAAAAGTGGCTATATTACCACAATGATTAATCTATGTCCTAGGAGACCCAGGAGTGGAATTTCCTAGGTCTTTTAATTTCCAAGGGGTCTTTAAATCAAGAGTGAATAGGTTACTTCTCTAGACAAGCGTGCTCCATCGTCGACCACATCATCGTTTACATTACACATCAGGTGAGATACTGGTCCAGCAGAAACCAATCAATAAAAAAAAAACCGGGCAAGTTCGAGTGGGACTCGTGCACTGAGGGTTCCGTACAAAATTACCTAAGCAAATACTTCAATTCCTGAATGAAGTCTCGAAGATTTTTCCAAATAGCAAAATAAGTTTTTTTTTGTGACGTAACAAATTAATTTACGGTTTTCAGATTTATTTCTATATCTGCGCTGTAAGACCTTGCTTTATGCCAAATTTCAGGATTCTGGGTCAACGAGAAGTACCCTATGAATTTTGATTCTCTTGATAGTGTCGACTATACGTTTTTTGCGACGTAAACGGCCTTATCTTTTTTTTTCGTTAACTTAGAAGTTTGATTTTGTCACAGCTTCAAGGGATCTTCCTAAGAGATCCATAGATCTGAATATATTGTTTTAATTTCAACTTGATACCCCTACGCGTTCCCGAAGTAAAGGGTCTTGACAGACAGACAGACGGACAACAAAGTGATCCTATAAGGGTTCCGTTTTTTTCCTTTTGAGGTACGGAACCCTAAAAAAAGTAAAAAAAGCCAGCCCACGGGTTATGCAAAGTGTTAACTAGGAGTTTTCAAATAGCGTATGAGCAATTAATTTTCACTGCCCAAGAGTTATAACTCCTAACTGCGTGACAATGTAACTATCGCCAGGTTGTCATATTTCTGCCGATTAAGGTCTACGCAACCGCAACAGCAGCACTGGCACAGCACGATGAACTGGAAAAATGGAATGGCACAAGATTATCGTAGCATCACTAAAGACTTAATATTCCACGAAAATAAAGACATGCCGACCGGTCCCTTGTCATTGTCGCGTGCCAGGTCATGGGGTACTAATACAGCCGGAACGCTGACGGTAACAAGAGCTCGTCGGATAATGTCGTTAAGATTTGCGTGCCGCGCTATGTGACCCACGCTTCAGCTGCATGACAGGCCGTGGTGACAAAGGCTATTGACAATTTTCCGACGATGGCAACAAGGAGGTGAACAACAAGGAACGCCTATGTGTAAGAAACATCGAGGTGGAAACTAGAACGTAAAACCAAAAACTTGATATCCACTTTCCAACAGGCAGCAGGCACGCAAGCTTCACAGTAATTGCAGATGCAAGTGTTAAATAGATCCAAAAATAATGGAAAATAAATTCTTCAGCCGACTGAGGCTAATACTAACGCTGGCCTCCGTCTGATTGTTTTCTCAGTGTCAGTCACTCACCATTAACGAGGTAACGTCTGAACGTCGCTCAATGAAATTTAGGACGTCATCAACTGTCCTCAGGAACGCACACGTACGCACGTTCTGTGTAATGTATTATAAATAACACTTACGATTATTGGTATACACGGTGTAAACCATTCCTAATGCGGCCCCTTGTTGAATTAAATAAACATCTTTGCTTATCTTACATATAGTTAAACAGCATTTCATCATACTAAATAGGACTTCGCCCCTGTAGGCGAAGTATTAAAATATCAAGCGTACGAGCAAGAAAAACGGCCGTCCCGTTTTTTTTAGCTATAATATTTATATGTTTATATATTGTCTTTTATATATAATAGCTATATTACATCTATATATAGTCTAGTATATAATTTTAATCTAATATTTACGTTATTAATTTGCAGTACACCGCAGACTATCCCTCTTTTTCTATTTCAAGTTCTAACATTCCATCCTAAGGTTATCTGGTAGATATCGCTGTCAGACACCCTTGTACCCATAGATTTAATTTAGTGTAAAGGTTTTGTTACTATTTTGGTGTACAATAAAGTTTATTCTATTCTATTCTACACCCTTTATAGCTCCATCCGTTTAACAGTTCACTTTAGGTCGTAAAATGAATTGCAAATGAGCTCGTGGGGAGACCTATAGTCTTCACCACATTTTAAAAACTGATTGATGACGTGATTTAGTATGAATTTGCTAAACGTTCGGTGACATATGCGCTGGCCGTTTTATAAATGAGCCTTGCACGATCTATGGATTTCAGTCTGATGATGTATAGAGAAGATCAGTATCATTCAACCTTCCTCGGAAGTACAGATTTTGAGACCAGATTGGAACTTGATCGCTTCGTCTCGATCAATACTCTGCATAGCAGATAACTTGGTCACTGACCTTGTTTGCATACCTATTTACAGAAATACGTTTTAGTTATGTACTAAGTTTAAAAAAGTAGGACAGGTTTTGTGCGCTAAGTGCGACTTATTTTTACATTTACGCGATCGAAACGTTTACCGAGTTTGGATCTCTGATTGATTATGAGATCAGAGTGGACCAATCGGAGCACCGTACGTCATAAACGTGTCAATCGTATTAACGTAAAATAAACTCGCAATAGACACTTTTTTTAGGTGGGAAATCATCCAATGATTTCTACCACTCTAAGGTGGATCGGGAGGATGTATCAGACTTTATTGACTAAAACAGCGTGGTTTTAGTGTTAAGTTTCCTTTTTTTCTTAGCGTTCCAGAAAATCCTGGTGTTCCCTTTCGGACGACCCATGGCTCCAGTAGGCTTCGGTCCTGCTGTGCCCCTACGGTTGTGCTGATATCTCTTTGAGGCGTGCGTGGCACCTCACGCACTGTCTGGACGGTTATCGGTTACCATTTATCATTAATTTGGCAATCCCATACAGAAATATTTTTTCCAATCCGACTGTTTGTTCCAGAGATAAATGCGTTGAAAAAAATAAAAAGGTAAAAAATCCCTTACGCTTTCTTTTGTTATAGTATAGATTGGGATCTAATGAAGATCTTGGAAATAAACAAAGGAACTCCTCAATAACTTGTTAGTTATTGAAGAGTCGATCGTGTCTATGTATCGTTTACTGTTCATGTGTGTTGACAGTTAGGTATACCCTCACATACCTTATCGTTGAACTAGTTCATTGTTAGTTTTAGTTATGGGGCAAGTAAAAAGAAAAACACAGTTGCAAACTAGCCAGTTTAATTTTTATCAGCATCTACTTCCGAAATTAAAGTTATATTGCATTTTTTTGTTTCTTTCTTGGAAGTCGGTTCTATTTCTTGTTAAAAAAGTTTTTTTATAAGTGCCTCTTTTAGGGTAAGAAGAGAAGAGGGCCAAGTTACTTGGCCCTCCAAGTACAGTGATGCTGCTACCAGCGGTATGGCACGCGTTATCCCATACTATATAGGGACATACTTCCAGGATAAAAAGGACATCGTCTACCAGTGTGCCAAACATCCAAGTCCTTTCAGCAGTCTGCGTGAAGAAGTAACAAACATAAACACACACTCACAAATTTTCGCCTTTAAAATATTAGTGTGATAGGCCCGAAGATTTTCACGTTTTGTTATAAACAAAGTTCTACTTGTTTTGCAACTTTATGTGCAACGTGCATATTCGTAGGAAAACTTGTGTATGACAGTGGCAATTTTAGAAAAGTAACTGGGTACTTGAAGTCTTCCAGGCCGAGTGCGAGAAGTTCACTTTACAACCTTCCCTCTCTCTCTTTCTTTCCTTTTGTACAGAAGGCCTTGTTTAGAAGGTGGGGGAGCACAATCTCAAACAGTAAATAAGAACAAATGGCGGCGTATCAGCAATGGCAACGCCTCATAAGAATGCTCTCTGCGACCTAAAGAACGGGAAAAAATAAGGAAAACATAAAAATCTGACCCCTACAGAAATGTCCCGGAAAGGAAATAAAAACTATGATACAAAACAGACCTAGAGGTATTGGATCTTCTGATTTGTTGTTCTACTTTTTGCACTACCGTTTTTTTTTTCTTCGTCATAATAAAACAAGGAACAAGGAAGCCAAATCCTAAGAATATTTTGCATCGCGAATATCTTTTTTTTTGACGCGGGATTTTGGAGAATGTTATAACTTCTCCCGCTCTCGTTGAAGCGAGGTGTGTCAGATTTTTATTATCTAAAACCCTTGTTTCTTCAGTTGCCCTTGACGTTTCAGGCCATGGTAACTCTTTCGAACAATCTTTCAGTTTTGCTGACCTCTCTTTGAAGCGTGCTGAGAAAACAAGGCGCCGTCGACTCGGGTTTGGTTTTTACCAGTCGACCGGACTACCCATTACTCGTCGTTCGCAAGCCATCGCCTACGGCGACTGAGAGTCGCCTTGCAACTCTGAAAACTCGGGGCGTCTCCTGCGGCAGTGACTGGGGCGTGAGGATCTCCTCTCCCTCACAGTTTCAACCACTTCCTTCGCATCTAGAATATCATTGGGCGTCCTTATCTTTCGCACGACGCAGTTTCTCACTGGACATGGTCAGTTTAGAAGGTTCCTGCACCGGATTCGTGCGAAAGAAACGCCCGTGTGTCACCACTGTGTGGACCACCTGGAGGACACGGTGGAGCATACGGTGGCAACGATCTCTCGTGCCGGGTCTTAGTATAGGCCATGGTCCAAAGCAAGGAAGAGTGGCAGGCGGTCGACTCCTTCTGCGAAGCAGTAATGCCAACAAAGGAAGCGGCCGCACCTGTGAGGGCACGGCACTCACGCCCCAGCCGCCGGGATCCCGATCCAGATTATAGTTGGAGCGGATTTTAGTCAGTAAAAGTCTGGCACACCCTCTCGCTCTGCACAATGGCGTGAGATGTCATTGAATGATTTCTCACCTAAAAAAACCTGTTTTCTAATTTAATACCCAATTATATTCGAATCTACTAAACAAACATAAACCTTTTCACTAATCAGTATTTAATCAACACTTCCGTATAAACTGTCTCCTAATCACCACATTTTGTTGAAACTAAACTTCAAAAACAAAAGACAACAAAAAACGTAATTAAAACCTGCCACACGACTTTAACACAACGTTAGTGGATTAAACCACTCATAAAAACGTATTCATAGCACACAAGGTAATATTTCAATCACGTGACAGCGAAAGTAGAAAAGTTGCATAGCAATTAGCAATTCTAAATATGCAGTGGGTTTTAGCCTAGTTTTTATAAGTAGATAGTAACAACATGTGAGGGAATGTGTAATGGGACACTAACAAACAGAAGACAGTCATAGAAAAAACCTTTCCCCAAAGAACTTTATACAAGCACAACTTGGTTTTTCCATGACGTGTATGTGTATCCTTGACACGATTTATTTATGGGACAACTTCTATATTTATAGTGTACGCATTGTAAAGTACTTTTTATTAAAATGACAACTATTGAATGAATGTACGTGAATGGTTATTATTTTGTCCAAAAGCTACTTTTAGCTCAAAATAGGGCCATTTTCTTTTAATGTAATTTGTAAGTTACATTATCTACTCGCTAATTTCACCTTGGCACTGGCCAAATGGATTACAAAATCGACATAGGTCATTGACATTATAAAAAAGAATCCTACTAAATCCTCTTAGAATTATCTCAGCCGTGTTATCACCACCCCCAGAAAAATACTTTTTTTGTATTGTTTTCCTATTCAATATATCTAGTAGAGGAAAAATTTGCCAGTGTTTGAAACCAGAATGTAAATAGAATGTGTACCGTATTCAACACAAAAATGTCGTACTTCATACGGGATGCTATAAAGAAACCGTATGTCTCAGCACATTCGGCACGGTTGGCAACCCTGAACATAGCATATTGACCTAAATGCTTTCTGGGGTTGGGGCAACGAGCTAAATTTACAAGCTTCGCCGAAGTGTCAGACTATCGCCCAGTTTGCAACTTTAGGCCACTCAGATACCCTACAGTGAGAAATTCTCGCTGATATTATAGTTTACTGGTCTGTTATATAAACAGCTTTGTTTGGAAAACCTATGTATGTAGGTAGCTTTAACTAAAACTTTGCCTTGCAACAGGAAATTAGTTTTCTCATTTGTATTTAATTGGACCCTGAATCAAAACTTATCTGAAGTCTGGAGAGACAGAAATATCAGGTTCACATAAACATATGACTGAGGATTGTGGCTTGTCATATTTTTCGATTAATACAAAATACATAAGCATGCAATGGGACTTATAAAAAAAATAAGGACTTATAAAACTAATAAGAGTTTTCCGAAATAGTAATCTTTTATTTTGAAAACCCTAACACCAAGATTGCATGCAGGTTATTATGCAAAGCAATGAAGGGCACACTCCACAAAACATATGTCGCGTATTTATCTAAGGCTTAAAAGATCAAACATGAACAATACCGTGCTTTATCGATCATTATTTTCTTTACAACCTCCAAATAGATGAAGTTTAGAAAATGTTCGTTAGTTTTTAACTTCTTCCTCAACTCGAGGCAAAGTTCAAAGTGATACCGAACGAACTAGAGCGCTCTAATTACTGACCTTCCGTGTGTAAAACACTTAGTTCATAAAACCAGGATAATCATATTCAAAGCAGATGGCCTGTGATGACGTGACCCGGCCAGCGCGAGCTCTTTTTATATATTTTCTGCTCCTACACTGCGGATGCAAATAGAAAGGTACTCGTAATTTTCCCTGACTGGTATTTTTTGTGCTGTAGGTTGGTAAAGCCCAGAATTTACTTGGGTGGAAGATTGGCGAAATTAAAGAGATTAATTACTAACATCTGTATTGCTAATGCGGATTTTCAAAACGTAATGTCAAAATGACATTTAATCATTTGCTCGAATTCGATTATCTATGGAATTTGGGCAAACGATCAAGTGTAAATGGACGGGGTCGAGAGCGCCTGTCGTTGCAAGATCTAGTTGAGTTTCATCGTTTCGGTCACCCGAATTCGGGCACCTGGCATACGGGTATCTGCATTCGAATAAAGTTTTTGGAGCACTCGATTATGGGCTAGCGAACAAATGTATTTAAGTTGTAAAGTACCTATATTAATTTTTTTTAACATGTATTTTAGGTATTTGTACCTGAAATAAATACCATATAAGAAATCATTCACATTTAGAAGATTAAACAAATACAAAATTCATTAAATTAAAATGATTACAAAATAAAATAAATAAAAATCATTATAAACATTAAAAAAAATAAAATAATTCATTATATTCATTATAATCCTAAAATTCAAATAAATAAGCAAAGCTGTCGGCAAAATGCAGAAATTCTGCTTGTTCAATGTCGGTTTTTGCTTTGAGATGTAGTGAAGTTCACAACTTATAAATAGGGAACTTCATGGTAACGGGATTCCTTTAACGCAAGAACCGGTTGTTTTTACTGAGTTTTGAATTGAAAACCTACAACTTGCATTGCTTCTGGGTTTTGCTTATGAATATTATACTACCATTAACACATTTAATGCAATGAGGGCTTTTTTTCTTATTCTTAGGTGGGAAATCATCCACTGACTTCTCCTGCTCTAGGGTGGGCGAGCGTTCCAGGACCCTGGGGTTCTCTTTCACACAAACCATGGTCTCAGCAAGCTTCGACCCTGCCGGGCCCCTACAGTTTTGCTAACATCTCCTTAAAGCGTGCGTGGAAAGCTACGAGCTGTCGACGATTCCAACTAGGTCTGGATTGTTACTGGACTGCCGGACGGCGAGCTACCAATTGTTCGCCGTGCGCAAGCCCACGCCAACAGCGGCTGGATATCGTGGTTGGGATCCTGGCGGCTGAGGTGTGAGGAAGGCCATTCCCTCACGCGTGTGGCCGCCTCCTTCGCTAGCATTACTGCTTCGCAGAAAGGGGTGACCGCCAGCCATTCCTCCTCATTCCAGACCGTGGCTTGTACCAGGGCGCGGCGCGACAGATCGTTGCTGCCGAGGATATTTAATGAGAGCTTTCAATTAATTAGCAAACTTTCAGCGAATAGAGATTTAACTTTCATCAAGCTGTTTTTTTCTGCGTTACTACACTGAAAAAATAAGAAATGTTCATCACCCGTGACTTCGGACTTGGTTCATAATGAAAATTGTTAATATTCATGGATAATTTCACCCCTAAAATATTACCAATGAATTCAAAGTCATCCTGTATAAGCCTTTTTCGGAAGCATTACACTTCAGCAATGATATCCTAACTCATTCCTAAGTACATCCAGTCACGTCCTGATTTCTTTGACACTGGCAAAGTAGGGTAATGTTCTGTTGTATGTTTTGGCAAAAAGGCTAGAAATCCAAATAAAATTATTTTACCGAGTACTGGGAAATTGATTGTATCTTTGGTCGGCAACGTGAAAAGAAAAATTCTCTAGAGAATAAAATTAAAGAAATAATTTATAAAATAAAATAAACGATCGGTCATTCAAACCATTCGCAACTCATTTATCTTCAAAAGCTTTAATAATTCGCTCGGAAAATCTACAAACATTTCTATTTAAAAGCAAGCAACAAAATTAATATACATATTTTCTGAATGTGGAAAAAATCCGTTTTAATGAACATTTAATTTTCATACATCGCTTGCAAACTGGAAAATACAAAGTAGAATCCTTTGTATTTATTAAAAAAGATAGGTACAAAATAAAAAGCGATGTAAATAAAAACTAGAAAAATAAAATGACTATTGCTTTAGACGAGTACTCATACATGACCAAGAGCCGCCTAACCGAAAGTAGAGTACTCACTATAGTACATTCCAAAAGAAACCTTACGCAATCGTTTCTAAGCTCAATTTCAAAATGCTAAATATCTCCAAAAATGTACAAAAGCAAAATAATTCAGGACGATTGTATTTCATATTCGACCATGCTCCCACCTTCTTCTTCTCGACATTATATGGGGTTAGGCTCTAATTTATTTCTCATGTTTTTTTCCGAATATTCATAAGTTGCTTCGTGACCTATATTTTGTGAAAGTTCTGGCAGTGTATAGCACTGAATTTACTGCCAAGTTTTCGACAGTGCAACATCAAACCTCAAGGCTGGGATCGAAACTCTCACATTTTTATTTTATTCAAGTTTTCTTACTCGAAGTTTTTTTTTTTTTTTTCTGAAAGGAAAATCCGGGAATTAAGATTTGGAATATTACAAACGAAATTATTATATTTTGTGTGTATTTTACTGTTTGTTTATTATTAAATATACTTTTACTATTATAATTTTGATGCATAATAAATATTATAGGCAACAAAAATAACACACACATCCCAAATGAAACAAACATTCAAAATATTATTTTTTACATACAAAACATAATACCGCAACACGAAAGTGTATACGTCATGACACGATAAACACTTACACGATCACGTCACTACAAAAAGCTGGTTGTTCGGTAGCAAAATCCGATTCGTCATAAAAGTATAATAATAGTGGGTCGGGGGTGCCGCAACAACGGCGGTGACCTACCCAGCGCGCGCCGCCGCGGCAGTCTTCTGTCGAGCTTTCTAATGACCCCAGGCGTTCTGTGTTGCGCGTTAAGGCACACTCTACCCCAATAGAACCGATAAAAACTTGAACTGGATTGAAATTCAGCTTGTTTCACGCGTAGTACGCTCCACTACGGCAGACAGGCGCACTTCCACCCTCGGCCCGCCGACGGGGACAGGACGCGAAAATGGACTCTATGTCCTCCAGGATAACACCGTTTTGTAATTAACCGCGAGTTGTGTGTGTCAGCAAAGGAAACCTAGCTGGGTGAGTACCAACATAAATATTTCATCACAACTTTTATCGAAACTAGTTACCTAATAGAACAATGTAGACATTATGTCTAAGTTTGTCGCGTGTTTTTGCTTATATTGTCTTTCAACTGAAATGAAACTCTTTATACCGCTTTCAATGTTATTTGTTTTGTATATAGAACTTAAATGAATTCTTTGTTTAGGATATTATTTAAACAAGTCCTTTTTTTTATACTATAGAACCTTCAGATTTTCTTATTATATAATGTTTTTTTTTTATAATTATTTACCCGTATATTTAAAGTAGTGTTTTTCTTTGATAATTTACAATAAATTAATCAACAACATTACTGAATCTGTGCTCTAGAATGATAGTAATAATAACGTTAATTCTGAAATACTAGAAGTGCTTTCTATAGGCATAATCTTCAAATAATATGAGCTGCTACTCTACTAAGCCGAGTATTACAACGTTATGGAGACAATCTCCATTTACTGAATCGAACAATATCTACACTGAAACTGAATCTGTGGTCTCAAGTAACTTCATCCGTGTAATCTACTTAAACGCTGCATGTTGGTATACAATAGTTATCGTACAAGGATTTCCCATCTACAGACTAAGAGTTAGTTAATATATACAGGCAACAATGTACTTTATTCATGTTACTGCACAGTCGAGCCTTCCCGAACCGCTCGTGCGTTCTGATTACACGTCATAAGTCTTTGATCTATTCATTACGTTGAGTAAACAATATAATAGACATATAATTGATAACACATTGTACGCCATTGAGTCATTGTCTTTGATGTGGACATGACAATACCTTTATGTTTGTTACAGGTAGAATAACAAAGGAGAAATAAAATGTAAAAAAAAATCATTATAATGTAACTATGAAAAAAGTTTTATTCTTCAAGACAAGGAAAAATGAGTGCGACGTTTTGCAAATTGTTTCGTTACTGCTGGTTCTACCCTCCGTTTTGCGAGCTCAGAATACCGTGGGCTGTCCCGATTTAATAAAAACTAACAAATGTTCTTGCTATACATTTGAAGACGGTAAGAATGTTGCCTGTTTGTGAATCGTTTGCGACGTGAACGTTTTATTAATCAGGGATTTATTTTCAGGTTTGTTTCTTGATTGTCAGGATACTGCCACCAAAGACGTAAAAAATGCTCTTAAAAGTGTGTCTGACATACACTCACTTTCCGTTTACGACCTCGACGACAACGAAGAAGCTCTGGGACCTCATTTTATACCTCAAGGCGTTTGTATAAAGCATATTCATATGTCAAGAACAAGTATTAAAGACATCGGCGATGATACGTTTATGCCGCTCAGAAAGTGCCTTGAAACGTTAAGCGTCGTATCGAGCAAAATCAAAATTATTCCCCAGAAAGCTTTATCCGGCATGCTGAAACTGATATCAATCGACTTTACGTCTAATTATATCGAAGACATACCAAGCTACGGCTTTTATGGTCTTCCACTTATGAAACTAAACATAAAAGGAAATGTTATTCGTGAAATATCGGAATCTGCTTTCTCAAGTCTCGAGCTAACTCTCTTGGAAATTGATTTGAGCGAAAACAACCTCACGACGTTCCCTATAGAAGCTTTCGCAAAATTAAGGCACCTTCGGTCTTTACGACTAGCATGGAATGAAATGTCATCTTTTCCTATAGCCGAAAATTCTGATTTGATATCTTTAGAACACTTAGATTTAAGTTCCAATAATTTTGAATTTATTTCAGAAGACTGCCTTAAATTTTGTCCGTCCCTAATAACATTGTCATTTCATTTTAATTTCATCAACACTATACACTATAGAGCATTTTACTCTTTAGTTAATTTAAAGTCTCTTGATATAAGTCATAATAGGATAAAAATATTGAACCCCAATTTGTTTCAGAACAACAAATATTTAGAATATGTAGATCTAAGTCACAATCATTTGCACCATATTCACGGTTTGTTTTGTAACTTGCCATCACTCACAGAAGTAATTTTAAGTCATAATAATATTTTGGATGTGCCAATAGACTCGTTTCTTAATTCAAAGAAAATTAACGCAATACATTTAGATAAGAATTGTATAAGCAACATTCATAGTGAGAGCTTTAGTAACTTAGAGAACCTTGATAAGCTTAGTCTAGAATTTAATTATTTAAATCAAGTGCCACATAATATTTTTATAAATAATAAGAATATATTGAAACTAAGATTAGACAATAACAATTTTTCAGAATTTAATAATGACACTCTAGGACCCTTAGCTAACGTAAAAGAGATAAGATTAAATAACAACGAGATTAAAGTCGTAACAAAGAATTATTTTATAAATTCTATGAAACTAGAAGAAATTTACTTGGACCACAACGAGATTACTTTTATAGAACCAGGGACTTTTTTAGAAATGACTGACTTAAAATATCTCAGTCTACATTTTAATTATATAATAGTTTTAAATGATGTTTTGCCAAAATTAAGTTCTAATTTAGTTACGCTACACTTGGAATCTAATTCATTATCTTTAATAGGTAACTTTATGTTGCAATCACAAGAAAAATTAAATTACTTAAGTTTAAAAAATAATCGCTTAAAGTTTTTGACAAAAAATACGTTTCGAAATTTGAGTCTCGTAACGAGGCTGGAATTGAATCATAACGACATTTCTGTTATAGAGGATTTCTCATTACAGCACTTAAGCTCCGCACGCTACATAGATTTACAATACAATTTGCTGAGTAACATTACTAATTATACATTTTTCGGTTTAAGCGAAATTGAAGACTTGGATATCTCACACAATTCTATAATGTTTATTTTCGATATGGCATTTGACACTCTGAAAAAACTACGTAGTCTAAATCTTTCGTTTAATCCACTGAAAATACTCCACAAGCATGTTTTTCAGCAAGGGTTGCCACTCAGTTCGTTATACTTAGATAACTGTGAAATACAATTCATAGAAAACGGTACATTTCTAGGATTGAACAATTTAAAATTACTTTCTCTTAAAAATAATTCCTTAAAAGCTAGAGACTTACTATCCATTAATATTCCCGGATTGAAATACTTAACTTTATCGTTCAACGTCCTGGATTATCTCCCAGTAGAAACATTTACTCAGCTTCCACTTTTAGAAGTTCTATATATGGAACACTGTAATATTGACCACATTTTTGAGGGCACTTTCAGACTTAATAGAAATTTATTGAGACTGAACTTGGCACAAAACATAATCAGTACTATTCCATCTATATTGTTTGACTCGCAAAACTCAGTGTCGGAGTTTAACATAAGTAATAATTTTTTAGATTTTGTGCCATATAATACGTTTCAAAATTTCACACATGTTGAGAGTTTAGATCTAGCAGATAACCTAATACCAAGAATTGAATTATGTGGCTTTGAAAAATTAACTAAATTAAAGTACCTGATCGTAAGGAAAAATGAAATAAGAACTATAACAGCGAGTAAGAAAATAGAATACCCTCATCTAGTACTTTTTGACATTAGTTATAATAAATTAGATAACCTACCACTTTTCGTTTTCGATATATTTCCAAACATACAAAATGTTAACGTCTCGTACAACGAGATTGTGAGATTTGATTTCTTGTTGACTTATAGAAAGTTTGGTGTCTCTCTTATCAATATTGATTTGAGTAAAAATCCCGAAGTGTCCTGGTCTGCATCCAATAGAATTAATAATAATACACTTATAGCGAATCTGTACGAATTACACATATGTGCCACGAACATGACGAACATAGACGATATCACATTTGAACTATTCTCTAGTCTACAACATCTTTATCTCAAATTCAATAAAATAAGACGTCTATCTGTGAGCCCATTTTCCAAATTATCTTTTTTAGAAAGTTTAGACTTAAGCTATAATAGGATTTCTCAACTGAAAACCAGCAATTTCCGTGGACTAACTAAGTTGAGAACATTGTGTTTATCAAATAATAACATCGAATCAATAGAATCCTTCGCTGAAGAGTTGAGTAATTTGAAACTTTTGGATCTTTCGCACAACAAGTTGCAAAACATTCTTAATGAAGACCTTATAAACTTGAAAGAGTTAACGGTATTGCATTTGAGCTACAACAATATCAAGTATATATCAGTAACGGCGTTCAAGAACTTGAATAAAATAATAAAGATTGATTTAGAGCACAACAAGCTTCAGACTATACCCATCGAGTTATTAACTTCAGTCGAAAATTACATACAAGATATTTCTATAAAAGGTTTGCAGTTAAGCACGTAACGTTATAATTTGAAAATAACTGTACAAAGATAGTTATGTAAATGAAAATATGTATTACTTTACAGATAATGTGATTCTATGCAGCTGCCAAAAAGATAATGCCTGGGTGTGGATTCAGGATCATCCCAAAGTTATTAAGTCCAATTCCATAACTTGCTACAACGATGAGTATCCGAAAGAGAAATGCGACGTTCCAGTAATATCACAGCTGTCCGTAGACAGACATAAAGATAACTCTGTATCAGTATCGTGGTTCATAAGAAATCGTACAGCTATCAAAGCTTTACAGATTTTATATTATGGTGAAGAAGGAAACACTGACGTAAGTATTAAACAATAAATAATAACTAGCAATAAGGTTTTGAATGCTACACAAGGTATTGAGGGTGTGTTTCTTACAGGTGAAGTCAAAATACCTAGAAAAAAGTGAAGTTTCTGTTCATATTAGAGACTTAGAGCCAAATGTTAACTACGTAGTGTGTGTCATCACTCTATCTGAGGAACCAATGGACTACGAGGATGAGATAATAGTAGCTGAAGTCAATAAAACAATAGACGATAGTGCTAATACAACTGCCCGAATAACTCAGGATGTGGCAGCAGCAATACTCATGCGATCTCCTTCCAGCGAATGCATTTCATTTAATACATTTAGGAAGCCAGCAATTGTAAAATCCAAACCGAGTAAAAAATTTAATATATCGTCAATTTTAAATCGCCGAATGGGTTTAATAGTCGGCTGCTCGTTAGGGTTCGTTGTGTTTTTCATCATGGTTTCCATTTTGTTGTACACAAAAATTAAAGAAAGAAAAAGAATTGCAAAATCTGACCCAGCTTGGTCTGAAATGAACGATTATCATTCAATGGCTAGTAAAGACGATATTTTACAAAGTTCCATCACAGCATCGACTGACAACATTTTGTTGGGTATGGCAAAAAATCGTAAACTTTCATTAGATCATTTAAAGTAACCATAGATTTTAGAGATAGGTAGGAAGTATACCTTTGAAGTGAACAATAAAATTCTAAATTCGATATAATTAGTAAAATATTTATATTGTTAATAGATGCTTAATTTTACGACTGTTCGCTTATGATAGCTAGATACTTAGAGGTAGATCGTAGTGCCTACATAGTAGGAAAATTGTAACTTTAAAACATATTGGGTACGTAGCCTAGACTTAGAATCTTAACTATGAAATAAAACTGTTGGCATGGTTATCAGTTACGGTATGAGTTTTATTTTTACCATAAGCAACAAATAGAAAATTTTAAACAAAATCTTATAAATGCATAAAAGTTATGGAAGTGAGAGTAAATTAATAAATGTTTCGAAAAGATAATAAAAGGAATTTAGCCGTTTCGCGAGCTCGAGATCCTCCGTTAGGAAATGGGAAATGAGTTAATAAAAGTTCTCAAAAAGCATTTTGTATTTAGAGAAGTTTCTTTTTCTTATAACTGTGTCTCGATTATCAAGAGCCATTGAGGGAAGCAAGTCCGCCTTTGAAGTACGTTTTGAGGACGTGGCCTTAGAAAATCAAATTAATTTATGTAAGTGAGCTCTTGTTGAAGAGTAAGAATATTTTATTGAGCAAACATTGTTTTAGGAAATCCATTTAAATTCCAGAGGTCATTATGAATCAACATTTTTAAATTTTTGTTTAAGTTCTGTTGAATCTACCGGTTTATAAAAGTTGATATTTTGGATATGCTATTTCCTACGTTAATATGCCACATATTCATAAAATCTTTTCTCAAAATTGCTTAGGTATCTACTAAAGGTGATAAATACTGAGCGGTTGATGTTGCTAATGATTTAACTTCCGATACGCTTGAGGTGCCGTAGCCTCCTGCGAGAAAGTGGTGGTAGCAAAGGAGGCGGCGGAAAGGGAGTGGAAGGACACAACCTCCATCCTCGTCCGTAGCATACGCACCAAATGCCAGAGGGTATGAAATAATATCCAGTCGCCATATGATGTGGAATGCAGGTAAAATTCTTGTGGAGTTACCTGAACAATAGCCCGAGAACCTGAACAATCGTCTCACCTAAGACGACGGCGCGCCGTGTTCTGCGCGCGCCTCTCTAGCTGTATTGGATAGTGATGGCGGCGGCTTCCGCATAAATTTATGCGAGCCTATACCTAACCGAGGCAGCGTGACGAAATGCGAAAGCACTTCAACAACCCGGCCAAAGGTACCAAAACATCGTGTGGTATTAGTCAGCAAGAGTCTAACGAGCCCCTTCGCCTGCCCCAGATTGATATCTAATGGATCTCCCCACATCCAAATTTTTCCACATGATAAAAAATAGAGGTATGTGTCATAGAATAATTCCAAATACCATTCTGTTAACAATGTATCAAGAATTTTTAATCCATATTTTAATAAATTAAAAAAAAAACCTACAAGTCCGTGATAAGGCCTGTCATACTGTATGGATCAGAATGTTGGGCTGTGAAAAAGACGGATTAAAAAAGATTGCACGTAGCGGAGATGAGAATGTTAAGATGTATGTGTGGTGTGACATGAATGGATAAAGTGAGAAATGAGTATATTAGGGGAAGTTTGAAAGTGGCGCCAGTGACTGAAAAGTTTAAAGGGAATCGTTTATCTTGGTATGGCATGTGAAGAGGAGGGATGAAGCGCATGTTGCTAAAAGAGTTATGAATTTACATGTGGATGGATGGAGAGGGAGATAGGCCAAAGAAAAGATGGATTGATTGTGTGAGAATTGATATGAAAGAAAAGGGAGTTAGTGATAGCGTGACGAGTGACAGGACAGAATGGAAGAAAAAAACGTGTTGCGCCGACCCCAAATAAAACGGGACAAGGGCAGGAAGATGATGATTTTTATAAATTTACCTATGGCATTTTAATAATTTTGTGACACATCTTTAAAAATATAATTTTCTTTTCTATTAATACTGGGAACGTAACAATGTTATTATATAGAAGCAACATACTTTTTCAAGTCCTCGGTCTTGATACTAAAAGAATTATCATGTATAGTTAAACATTTGGCACTAACCGCGCGAAACCACTATGTAACAAATATTTATGGTAAATACTTAAAAAAAATCCTTTTACTTTAAGATTCTTGGAAGGAGTTTCAATAAAACCTACCTATGTTTATTTCTGTCGATCCATAGTGTGACGTTAAATAGGTCTGTAGATTGTTAGAAAAAGTCAGCGGACCTTGAACGGAATTGGGGAATTGAGTGAACGCACCAGCGTTTTAGTCAGTAAAAATCTGCCTTTTCCGGGATCTCGCCCCACCCAAGCGCGGGAACACTCCCCTTCCCCCCTTACATTAAAAAAGGTTTAAAAAAGCACAACAAAAACTTTCAGCAACAACAATATGATAGTTTACTTTTCTGTAACAAAAACTATTTCGTAATCTGATCAGATTTTTTAGAAACTTTTTGAGATTACCTTCAACAAACTAACATATATTTTCACCTCTTTATTTTCTTTACTTAGTATAAAACAAAGTCGCGTTCCGCGTCTGTCTGTTTATTCGCTAACTTCTCCGAAACCACGCAACAGATTTTGAACCGGTTTTCAATGAGAATGGTTTATTTTTATTTTTTGCACCAGAATAAAGCTGGGGTGGCCGGGGTTATTAGTTAAATATAAGCTTAGATTATATAGCATAGCATAGTCGGCCTTTTAATGTTCCCACTGTTGGGACTCAGGCCTCCTCTCTAGGAGAGGGAAAGGGCCGTAATCCACCACGCGGGCCCAGTGCGGGTTGGTGGATGTCACATGTCTTTGAATTTTTGGTTCTAGGACATGCCGGTTTCCTCACGATGTTTTCCTTCACCGTTTTGAGAGCAGTGGTGATGAAATAAATTACACAAAGTAATGCGCCTGGCTGGGTTTGAACCCGCGACCTACAACTCGTAAGTCGGGGCCGTTACCACTCGGATTAAAGATTATATAGTGACAATAAACATGTAACAGTGATATTTGTAATTACATAGAGTGATTGAAAAGAGTGTCCATGGAGTTTCTTGCACATTATTCTCCATAGAGATCTACGCTTTGGAATGTGCAATTAGCATCATTTCTTCTAACCGACTAACTTCTTGACATTCCAAAAGTACCTTTAAATGGTCTATTTGAAATAAAATGCTTTGAATCTTTTGAATCTTGAATCTTTGAATTACTTTTACCTATGAATAGACATCCTCACGTCCCAGCCGTTACCACAGGAGACGCCCGGGTGTCATAGGGCAATTCCCAGCTAGCATATGTGCGGGCAGTCTCGCGGTCATGGTCGATGAGCAATAGGTCGCTCGCAGTTCAGCCGTTCGGTAAGAACCGAGCCCGGGTCGTAAATTTTAACAGTAGGGACCCAGCAGAGCCGATGCCCGCTAGGATCGCGGGAATTTTCGAAAGTGTTACCGTGGCCCTGGAACGCATTGGGCAACTGAAGGACACATGTGGCTTTTAGTCACTAAAAGTCTGACAAGTTCTCTCGCTCCACCCTAGAGCAAAACTCATTTGATGATATCCTAATTCAACAAAGAAAAGATTAAATTTTTCCTATAGCACTTACAAAGTGGAATCAATCAATTCAATTTTACTTGCTTTCAAACATTCAAGTAAGCAGTCCGGTATAGAAGTAATAATTATAAGTAAGTACAAGTACAAACTATAAATAGGAGGTAGTACGTCTGGCCTCTTAGTAAATATCGACCGGACCTAATAAGTCCTTGAACTGTTTACACTAGCACGGAGCTTTCAAAATAATTTAAAGGGAAATAGAGCTCTTTGCATGTCACAAACTGAACCTGATACCTACAGTTTTCAGTATTCAACATTTTTTTTTTTTTTTTGGAAATCATCAAATGACTTCTACTTAATATATATAAAATAATAACTAATAATAAAAATACTTAATATAAATAATAACTCTCGCTCTATACTCCATTCGCGTTAAGATTAGACATATAAACAAAACTTTTTTACCGTCCGTTCAATCGATTTTAACTTCTATTCCGTAGACATAAGGATCGCATTAGAAGCTAAAAAATAATGGGCATGTGTGAGTCGGACTCACGCCCTGAGGGTTCCGTACAAACTTAAGGTTTGAGATATCTTTATTTCCCATAAAAATTTGCAATTCACTTACATGAGAAAACTTAAAATGACCAATATTAACGTGAATGGAATATGGAGTGGAGGGAGACGGCTTGTTAAATTCTCACTGACTAAAACCCACCTGTGTACTTCAGATACCCTTTGTGATCCAGGGCCACGGTAACACTTTCAAACGTTTCGGCAGACCAGGTAAACGGTTGACCACGGTAACTGTTTTAAACGTTCCCAGGAGTCACACGATTGTGATTTCTCTAAGTGCGCGTAAATAGCCTAATCTGAAAGTAAGTGAAATAGCGAAAAATAGTCAAAGGGTCTCGAGGCCGATTATGATGAAAACAAAATCTGCTTTACTTGAAAAATGCACCCTGTAGATATTGTGGAAGGCTAGCTCTGGTAGACTTTGGGTCCGAGATGTGTATTTGAAGAAAATAAACTCGTAGCGTCGCAGTAATAACAAGTATTTCTTTCAGCTCCAAAAAAATCACAAATCAATCAAAAGTCACTTCACTACTGAAAACAAACTAACATTCTTTTTTCCTATCATTTTTCAAACCTATTCTAAAAATGCAAAAGCCTTAAAAGTATTTTTATTTAGCCAGGTCGCTAGTTAATATTAAAAGTAACTCATGCCTCCTTCGATATCACAATATCTTAAAGTCATGTTTAAAAGGTTTTTCTTCATTATTAAGAGAATTTTTCTCCCAAAACGTCTTTAAAAAGTTAAATTAAGTGTACAATGTTTTTAATTATTTAAACAATTAATTACAACGGTCAAACAACCAATTACAGTAACTAAACAATAAGTTTTAAGTTACAAACAACATGTTTTTACATGAATTCCTCGCACAGTACTTCTGACATACCAATAAAATCATCTTCCATTCATCCGCAAACTACTACAAAGAATCTAAGACATCATTTAGTGCAGCCAAAGTGCGAGGTATTGGAGACCGCGCACGGGTAACAATGCGACACTGAGGCACAGCAAACATTCTGTGCTTTTTGCCGCGGCAGTAATTGTCCGGGACAAAGAAATGCGATAATACAGTAAGCAGATCAGGCACGTCAATAGTGCCACGGAGTGTCTTGCAGGCTATGGTGAACTGATCTCGCGCTCGTCCTTCCTCTATATGCTATACATGTCTTTGGACAGAATACTGCTCAATTAACATATTTATGACACACACAAGAAAATTGTTTCGTTATGACAAGACAACCATGGCGTCAATATCTGTTGTAGATAGCTACAACAAATATTGACGCCATGGTTGGCGCAATGATTGAGCTATTGGTTGCAGCGCTGTGTGACGCAGATTCGAAACCCACACGAAAAAAAAATCGTATGGCCTACAAATATTTGTTCCGAGTATTGTTGTCTTGTGTGTGTGGGTTTAATGTTTGTGAACGCAGTAATAATACAGAAGTAACTCCTAGTGTAGGGAAAAGTCTTTAAAAAGAAAAAAAAACTGGGCAATTGCGAGTCGGACTCACGCACTGAGGGTTCGGTACAAACTTGAAAGGTAAATTGCGGTTTACGATTTATGACGTATTAAAAGAAAACTACTTACTAGATCTCGTTCAAACCAATATTCGGCGGAAGTATGCATGGCAATTTACATCATATGTTTTTTTAGTTTTATCATTCTCTTATTTTAGAAGTTACAAGGGGGGGGACACACCTTTTCACTTTGGAAGTGTCTCCCGCGCAAACTATTCAGTTTTTAAAAAATGCTATTAGAAACCTCTATATCATTTTTGAAAACCTATCCATATATACCCTACACGTATTTGATAAAAAAAATGAGTTTCAGTTCTAGGTATGGGGAACCCCCAAAATTTATTGTTCTTTTCCTATTTTTATGTAAAAATCTTAATGGGGTTTACAGAATACATCTACTTACCAATTTTCAACAGTCTAGTTTTTATAGTTTCGGAAAAAGTGGCTGTGACATACGGACGGACAGACAGATTGACATGACGAATCCATAAGGGTTCCGTTTTTTGACATTAGGCTACGGAACCCTAAAAACATGAATTTCATCATGCCACAATTTTTTTATTTTCTTTACATTCGATAACATTTTGTGTGAAATATAACTTCGGGTAAAAGGCCGCCACGGCTTTGCTGTAATCGCGCATTCTAGTGGAACAGTTTTGGATGACTACTTCGCATAAATGGACCCAATTTTTTAAAACAGAGTTATGTTGGCTTTTACGCCGACAATTGTCTGTGGTTTGTCGAAATAGATTTCACGTAGCCGTACAATAAATAGTTGACCGGTGTTAAGTCACACGAACTTGATGGATAGTGAAGTATAGAGGTATTGAACGGTACGCATAGAATGTTAGGTGTACAGATGAAACAAAATACTGATTTATAAAACTAAATTTTAATCATATTAATAAGTTGACGAATTGTGTATCGTTTCACAGTCAAATGTAAAAACTAAATAATTTGGTCAAATTCATGTGACAGCTACGACTTAACTTAGCCTTTATACACATCCAAAGTCACCGCGTGCCCTTTGAAATGTACTATATAAGGGTCATTTCAACCAACATCCTTAGCATATCGTATTAAGTAATTTTTTAGAACTTTTTGCGCTGTAGGGCGGAGCACGAGAGCATGTCAAACTTTTACTGACTAAAACGCACTCCTGCGTTCCTTCTTTGCCATTCATTCCAGGACCTTAGGTTTTCCTTTCGGAAGTCAACTTATGGCCTCAATAATCTTCGGCTGTCCTGAGATCTTATTAAGAGATCCCATAAACTGCAGAATTTCGATCGGCCGACAGTTTAGTCTAGTTAGTCTGCTAAGTGGACACACTGACCCGACTAAACAGCCGAGTTTGTGTGTGTGAGTATGCGTACTAGATAACCATCGGCCGACACCTCTCGGACAATTTGCTCGCTAGTTTGAAAAATTCTCTAAAAATATTATTATTGCTTACAACACAGGAGAAAGTTCTAGAAAAGAAATCGAAAATATTGGGTAAGTTTTTTTTTTAGGTGGGAAAATCATCTTATGACAAATCCCGCTCTTGGGCGGAGCGGGAGATAGTGTCAGACTTTTACTGACTAAAAACCCACTCCTGTTCCTTCGTTGCCTTCGTCCCAGGGTCCGGGTTTCGTTTTCACAATACCCATACCCCTTACTTTGAAGCTTTTTTGAAGGCAAATCATGCAGCCTATCAAACTATTTTGTCGGCCTGAATCGTTTTGATGTGCGCACTTATCTTTGAGCTTTCGTACTAATTGAACAACCAACCAAACTATTGGTCGATCAAAATTCTACAATTTGCGGGGTTTCTAAGTCATAACACCCGTATAATATTAACTAAATAATCATTTAAGCGTGACTATTGGATCAAAATCGTGCACGTCACTTAGACTGATTGTTATCTAATTGTCAAGTATGTGATTGGCCCGGGAGAAATGAGCTAATGTTCCTGTACAATATTGACGCCCATGTCCTCCGCATAGTGGAGCCGTCGAGGGAATTGTCTGATAATTATCTGCTCAACTAATTACACGGCTATGGATTGTTTGGTGACAAAGGTCAACAGTGTTAGGCACCCTTCACGATTAGTACAGGGGAGTTTTGAGTATACGCTGCGTTTATGTGATGCAAAAACGGTGTCAAAGTGACGTAAATTTTTAAATATTTACTGCTACGCGACCCTCGTAGAGAGTCTACGCAGTGCCTACGCCGTAGCCCAGAGCCACGTTCGCTTCGTAGAAGGCATTTTTAGGTTAATGAAAGTGAACTATTGCGCAAAACCTCGAACTCTTAAAAGTCTAAATAATTTTAAACATTAAATACAGTTGTATTCCATTCAATAAAAATAACTAGATAATAAAACTTCCAACAATCATTGAAAAGTATTGCCCTAAAGAAAATATTTAGTGCAGCACACAGCCTATACGTTGATATAGTACATTTTTCTGGGTTTGTACGAACTGGAACAAATACAATTCCTGTGTTATAATTAAACTGGAGCTAATAGTCCGAGTTTCGAAGCTTTAATCATAGCATTGGTGAATACTCAACCCTCGCAATAACTTGAGAACTACCTGATCAATGTGGAAGTTCTATTAATTTTCAAGGAGACGAGCTCTTTGACGCTACAAGACAAAGGTATTGTGACGTATTATACTATCTTATTATGGATCCTCAAATGAACTGTAAGGTTGGTACCGCCGAACGCAAATTGACTTGACATTAGTTCGACAAATTCGAACAGGCGTAAACTAATCAAGCAACAATCGAGTAAACTCGCGTCTCTAAATTTGTTTCTTGATTATACGACTGTTGTCTGTACTCGTATCGAGGTCTTCATATAAAGTTACTTGTATTGAATAACTTGTTTGTTTTCAATTCATTACCTAGCAATGGATAATTTTGTATGTAAATTTTGTGTTTCTCCATTGTGATAATCAAAATAATAATAGTAACAACCCCATCGCCTTACATCTACGTTGACGTTGTCGTGGTGGGACTTGCGTGCTCCAAAAAACCCTAAGTCTGTTTCGGTAGCGTTTGCTTTGCCGTAACATACCTAGGGTCAGGGGCCAGACTAAGAGAGATACAATCCGCAGGGCGATTTTGTGTCGAACTGTTGGACATTAGCAACTCCACGGACCCGACCTCGCGAGAGAATTGGCTGGCTTTAGTGAACACTGTCGAGGAACAGAGCTCCCACCTCTCTCTTGCCTTTATTGGCTGGCTTGAGTGGAGATTCGCAAGAGCAAACGTGCTCGGGAGAAGGATGTATAATCCTGTAAGGTGCTGGTAGGGATCTTGACCATACTTCTGGGATGGTCCTGATAGCCGTGGTATACCTCTCCACTCCTCAAGCACCTCAAGATATGTTGCACTCTTGGTGCTACGTTACTTCGTGCTAGCAACCGTTTTTGGGCCCCATTTATTGAGTGTGCAAGTCACCCCCTGCTTTTTACCGGTGAATATTAATAACATTGTTCAGGTAGGGGCCATAGCCTTAACATAGTTCCAGGTTACCAGTCCATTTAAGACTCCAAAAATCATAGCCCTATTATCTTTATTTGCCTATGTCGCAATAGTTTTTCACCAACCGGGGGTTATCCTTGGGTGCACTAGCATAGCGCGTACAGGAATTCTCACAGGAAGTCAGTTTTTTTTTTTTTTTTTTCGGTGGGAAAATCATCTTATGACATCCCCCGCTCTTGGGCGGGGCGGGAGATAGTGTCAGACTTTTACTGACTAAAAACCCACTCCTGTTCCTTCGTTGCCTTTCGTACCAGGGCCGAGTCTTCCTTTCAGAATCAGACCCTTGGCCCCAGTAGGCTTCGACCCTGCTGGGCCCCTACAGTTGCTGACATCTCCTTGAGGCGCGCGTGGAACAGCACGCGCCGTTGACGACTTGGGCTTGGTCCGGACGATTACCGGACGGTCGGACGGCAAGCCACCCATTGCTCGCCGTCCGCAAGCCCGCGCCTACGGTGGCCGGAAATCGGGATCAGGATCCCGGCGGCGGTTGGGGCGTGAGGACCGCTGCCTCTCGCGATCGGCCGCCTCCTTTGCAAGCATTACTGCTTCGCAGAAGGAGGCGACCGCCTGCCACTCCTCCTCGCCTCGGACCATGGCCTGACCCAAGGCCCGGCGCGAGAGATTGCCGCCGCCAATTACCCCCACGAGGACACGGCGTTGCTCTGCCCAAGCGGGGCACACCTCCACCGTATGCTCCACCGTGTCCTCCGGGCGGTCCACACAGTGGCGACACCCGGGCGTCGCTTCCGCACGAATCCGGTGCAGGAACTTCCCGAACTTACCGTGTCCGGTGAGGACCTGCGTCATGCGGAAGGTAATGACGCCGTGTTGCCTTTCCAGCCACTCCTCAAAGAAGGGAGGGGACTTACCGACAGGAAGTCAGTTGGTATCACGTTCCATTAAAATTATCTAAAGGGTTTCTGCGAGTTGGCTTCGGCCCTCATACGCCTTCCAAAAGTCCAGGACCTCAGGGTCCTGAGATGTATAAATGCATAAAAAATAATAATAACAATATTTAATCGTATTTTTTTCTTTTGTAAGATTTTCTTCGTTTTTACCTATAGGTACTAATATAATACATTTGAAAGTAAGTATATCTGTCATGCTTTCACGGTTAAACTACTGAACCGATTTTGATGACACTTGGGGAGTAAACTTTAAACTGAAGGAACACAGGACATAGGTTAGTTTTTATCTAGCTTCAATTTCAACTTCGCATCCGCTATAACCGATAATCATGAGAACGAAGTCTTGAGCAAAAGTTAGTAAAAAAAAATCTCTACATAATTCAAGGAACAAAATCAGCGTGTATTTTTTCTTAAATCAGCAAATTAATTACCAGTTCTAATAACCCAAAACGTAACTGAAATCTAACCAAAAACATCGGCAAATTGGGTCATTTTTGTTTCCTCTGAAACTCAAATGAGGAGGGAAATAGATTAATCCGGTGTATATATTTTCGTAAACCTCTTTATGCGAAGGCCCAAATTATGAATATGGCACAGAAAATTAGAAAAGAAAAGTAAATGAAGCAGGATTTGCGTGCTGCTGCTGTAATCTTGATAAAAAGGTAAAGCTGTTTAATACGTGAAATAAATTTGAAATGAATTCACAAACATTTAATGAACTGCGGAACCCACGGAAGCAGACCTATAAATTGGCTTATAGAACCTTTGTATTATACGTAAAAATACATTTTATTATTTGATTTATTCTTTCTACGCTACATTTCAAGAGAAATGTGACCTTGATACGTTTAAAACTACAATATTATTCTTGCGAAACATAATAGTTACTATTTTGTCCTATGATAAATTAGGGTTGAACAACGTATTTATAATAACGACTACATAATCAAGGCAATGTTATGCGCCGACACAAAATATAAGTTTATTTATTCACACAAAGTCCTACATGAAATATTCATAAGGATTTAATTCGCCCACTAAAATGAAATCCACCGAGATTACTTGACAGATCTCTACATCACGTCGGTATTATTGTATTATCAAGTTATATTGGTTGAGCAGAAATTAATACTGAAAATGTTTTCCAAATCACGGACTAAGATTTTTCTTTATTTAGAACACAATACTCCATTCTGTCCGTCCGACGAATATGAACAATCGATTTATAATCAATATCTCCATCGGCCATAAAGTAAATTGGAAAAATCGGGAGACCGTCCTTTCATTCCATATTTACATTTTAAAGACTTTCTGTTATCTTATTTTCCTCAAGGACCGTGGTCTTGGTCCTTGAATAAATTAAAATAACGGAATGACTTCCAATTCGATTAATCGACGTATTACTGATTTTAAATATATAATTATGTAAATTAATTCTGAGTCCACGTCCAAAATTTTCATTGAATTTGGAATATAAAGTTTATTAATAACTATACTTAATTGTAGACTCACGAAGAACACGGAACGATCTCCACCATAAGGTGTGGCCCTCAGGTAACAGACTTTGGGAGACTGTTGCATGAACAATGACAGGCCCGAGACTGCGCGCTGCGCCTTGTTCCGCGCGTGCCTTTCTTGAGGAATTACGGTCGTACGCGACCGCAAAGGGTGACGGGGTCCACATGAATTTATGCGGGTCAATACCTGGTCGAGAGAGCGTGTTGAAACGCAAGCACTCCAGCGCTAGTATTTAGTCAGTAAACGTCTAACAGACCCCTGTTGTTTTTAGGGATTCCGTTCCTCAAAAGGAAAAACGGAACCCTTATAAGATCACTTTGTTGTCCGTCTGTCTCTCTATCAACTAGGATCTAGTTGAAATTAAAAATATATTCTCAAGTCTGCGGTCCCTTGAAGCTGTGAAAAAATCAAACTTCTAAGTTAACAAAAACAAAAGATACGGTCCTTAATTTGCCCTTTACATTTTAGGGCCGTGGTAACTCTTTCAAACATTCCCTCAGCCTTGACAGGCCCTACTAGGCTTCTTTAGTTTTACTGACATCTCTTTAAGGCGCACGTGGATCACTACGCCGCCCGTCGACTCGGGCTTGATCCTTACGTTTTTTCTTTCTTTCTTTTCTTTTTTTCTTTACCGGACGGCCGGACGGTGAGCTAAGTCTGACAGACCCCTGCGCCCGCACAGGTTTGGAGGACATCCTTAAGGATTTCTATTGCTTTGACTGTGCTGCATTCTTTTTCATATACATCAAGATAGTGTTTCTGCCATTTCTGATAACGAAACCATTTTTATTAGCACGTTTCGTGTAAAATTCATGATACGAAAATACTCGTGTCTTCAAAAGCGTAAATCTTTTGCGAAAATATGGAAGCAAGGAACAAAGCTAAGCAACAAAAAATATAGCTCAAACGTGATATTCTTGCTATTACCACGGGTACACTGTAACGGTGCCTGAAAGCAAAGGGTTGAAACAAAATAATTTCTTTTTATTCCGTTTTAAGTTGAACATTCGTTGCGTGTTAGTAGTGCGTTATGAAAACTATACTTGACCCGTTTTTGTAACCTCTCGGGGCAACCTCCGAGCTGGTTTAATGTCTAATTATAATTCGAGCAAAACTTTTCATGTTTATTTAAACGTTAATGTACGAGTACCTCCACTTTCATATTAAGTTAACGTTTAAATAATGAAAACACTAAATGAGCGTTTCTTTAGAAAAAAAAAAATGACGGTCCTGAGGGTTACCTTGAAATGAAAAGATTGACTATTAATTTTTATGTTTTATACACTCAGTACTAAAAATAATCTATATTAGGTCATTTTAAGAAATAAAAATCTAGTCCGTATTCCATAAAAACCGGTCTAGTGCGAGTCGGAGTCACGTACCAAGTGTTTTTTTTTTTTTTTGCTTTTAAAATCATTTAATTCAGAGTGTGACGACTACTTCGTCTCATATTGGTCCTGGAAATGCTTCTTTCTCCCTAAGGTCGTCCCAATGACCAATCCAAACGTTCGGGCAGATAGCCTCGAAGTACCGCTTGAATATCTTGCAGTCATCGACGTCGCCTAACAATCTTCGGCACTTGTAGAAGTCGCAGTAATTGTCGTAGCATGCTTTGGTCTGATTTTGTTTTGGATAGCGCGGGTCAATTCGCTTTGTCCTAAACTCTTGGTCACACATTTTATTGGTTCAATAGAAAGTGAAATAAAAAAAGAGGAAGATTTATAAACGTTGTAAAATATCCAAAAAAAATAAACTGTTTGGTTCTGTACAAACTTACATAGGTAAATAGCTCAAAATATTTTATTTTTATTTCTGCTATACCCATAACCTTTCATGATTCTAGGTCAACGAAAAGTTTCGTATAGGTTTTGATTCCCTAGCCCATTCCAAAATATGCGCTACAAACGGAGCATAAATGGCCTTATCTATAGATTGCGTTGACTTAGAATGATTTTTTCACTACTCCAAGAGGTTGTAGACTTTAGTATTCGATATTCATTTTAGCTTGATACCTCCATGTGTTCCTGAGAAGAAGAGTCTTGACAGACCGACAGACGGAGAACAAAGTGATTCTAAAAGGTTCCGTTTTTGGCGACTGAGGTACGGAACCCTAAAAATACCGAATAAATACCTCGGTTTAGTAAAACCATTTTCATTTTGTTTTAAAAAGCCTAATCCCAATTCAGCCAATCGGCCAAAAAAAGCACAATACAAAAATATTACGAATGAAATCCGTACAAAACACAATAAATTATCTCAATTCGAACGGCATACTTTACAGTCCTATTCAGCAAAATCTCCCTTGAGTAATGTGGGTCGAACCCATTTCCGCAAATAAATCCAGCTCTCAAAATAAATAACTACTCTGGCCCATCTCTATTCCTTATTGAGAGGGATCTTTGTTAGCAATACGTAATTTTTAATGATGTCATTGATATTTTGTTGGACCCATTTTTCTTATTTATTTTTAGGTAGGAATCATCCAAAGACTTTTCTCGCACAAGGACGAAGCGCGAGGGCGTGCCAGACTTTTACTGACTAAAACCCACTCCCGTGTCGTCTATGCTTTCGTTCCAGGGACCCAGGGTTCTCTTTCGCATAACCCATGGACCCTGCTGGGCCCCTGCGGTTTTGCTGACATCTCCTTGAGGCGCGCGTGGAACACTACGCGCTGTTGACGACTCGGTTTTAGTTGGGACGATTACCGAACGCCCGGACGGCGAGCTACCGCGAGCTACTCATTGCTCGTCTTCTGCAAGTCCACGCCTACGATGGCTGGAAATCGGGGTGGAGATCCTGGTGGTTGGGGCGTGAGGGCCGTTCCCTCATGCGTGTGGGTTGGACGCACCATGTTATTTAATTGGGTCGAAGTTCGGCTTATTGTGTTTATAGACTGTTACGTTAACGTAGTTGGATGAATCGATAAATCTACGTAACACACGAGAGTATTTTGCGAATAAATCCTTTGTTGAATGGCTGAATATGTTAAATATATTGGACGTGAATTAAATTAAGCATAATGCTCGAATTGTAAAATTACAGTTTAATTATCCCGGACATTTAGGGAAAGTTTCAATGATTGGGATAAATGTTACTGTTCATTACGCAACGCGTTGTTATTGTGACAATAGTGGTTCAGCATTTATTATTCTCTCTTATGCCGTGTTTATCAGTGCACGTTCACAGGTTTAATTATAATTTGGAACTATTGTTCAGGACAAACTTTATAACTTTTAAAATGTTAATTGAATTAAAATGCTTGGCTGGCCTGTTGGTCTAGTGGTTAGTGGCCCTGACTGCTATGCCGGAGGTCGTGGGTTCGATTCCCACCCAGGACAAATGTTTGTATGATGAGCACGATCATTTGTTCTGTGGCTTGGTGTAATTTATCTATAACATGTATGTATTTAGAAATATTATAAGTATGTTTATCAGTTGTCTAGTACTCATCACACAAGCTCTGCTTAGGTTGGGACTAGACGGCGTTATTTGATAGTTGGGAAATAATATATAAAAGAAAAAGAATGTATTTGTGCGGACAACCAGGTAACATAACAAACTTATAACTTCGTGGTTTTTCAAGATAGATAGAGTTATGAAATGTTGTACAAAGCTTTTTACATAAAAATACTAGACACGTGTTTCGGGTTTCGCATAAAATGTGTTCGAACTCCCCCGGCTTGACTGATTTTTCTGTGTATATTTGGTAGGTCTCAGAATAGGTTGTAGGCCAGCCTCCTCTATTTTATCTCTGATCATTTATAAGGCATAACAACCTTTCAAGGTTAGATAGTATTATAAATGTATATTAAAGTGATAGCTAGCTAGTTCTGTCCCACCGCTGGGCAAAGAACTCCCTTCATTCTTTCGATCTTTCTTAGTACTGCACCACACTTTCCCACTTTCTAAGGCAGATGTTTTTTTTTGGTGAGAAAATTATCTTATGACATCCCTCACTCATGGGCGGAGCGGGAAATAGTGTCAGACTTTTACTGACTAAAAACCCTCTCCTGTTCCTTCTTTGCCTTCATCCGGGGCCCCGGATTTCGCTTTCACACTACCCCTGCCCTACCTGCGTGTGTGTGTACACACAGACACACACACACACACACACTACACACTATACTACTTTAATCATGAGTTGTGTTCATTGCTTTTTTAAGGCAGAAATTAAAAGCAATGAACACAACTCATATTTTCTATAACCTATGAGCAATATTATAGCTGTAAAACGAGCGCCTATTCTTTATATGTTATGTCCATATAACATCATACAAATAATGCTCCAATTACACAAGGTGTTTTCAGACCTTTCCTTTCTAAAATGTCTAACAAAGATACTTGGATACAAAGGGGAAAAAAACATAAATAAACAATGAAGAACACGAAATTGAAAGGAAGCCGTCGACAACTTGTTCCAATATTTTTTTCTTACACACAAAACATGCTTGTTTACAGTTGTTGTGTTGTTCAACGCGATTCACTCAAGGAACCACTTGTCAACAAGAATACAAAGATACTTCTGTAATTTGGACATGCTGAAGTTATAATATCTACACCTCTTTTTCGTTTTAGGTGGTAAGTTATGTTTACAATTTTGAATTTTGGAGATAGGGATTTAAGATAGGAAAAAACCAATTGTGAGTTAAGCTTTCCTGTGAGTACATCAGCTGTCCTGCATTTTTTTTTTTTAAGTAATGTGTACTTTAAAGAATATAAGATATGTTGATTAGAAATACCTTGTTGGGACGACTTTTTTATTTTCTCATTTGTATGATATCAAAAGCAAAGCGAACTAACTCGTCAACGAACCTACAACACTGAAATTTTACACAGAGGTTCTTTTTGTGATTCACATAAAGAAATCCTTACTTGTTGTAAGGATTTTCCGAAATTCACCCTCTAAAGGGAAGAAACGAGGGTCCAAAATTTGTATGAATAAACCTACTTTCACACGGGCGGAGCCGCTGGCAGAAGCTAGTAAATTATATATTTTGATTTATAAATGAGATTTCTGAGATCCTATTCATAGAAGACATGAGCGTCTCCATTTTTAGGGTTCCGAATCTCAAAAAGGAAAAACGAAACCAACGTCGCAAAAAACGTGTATTTTGACACTCTCAAGGGAATCAAAATACATAGGGTTCTTCCCGTTGAATTAGAATCCTGGAAAATATAGTAAAAAAAATCTAAGAACTGTAAATTTATAGTTACGTCCCAAAAATTAACTTTTTTTGCGATTCGGAAAAATCTTCGTTGTCCTGATCTATTTTCATAAATAAGTTTGTACGGAACCCTCAGTGCGTGAGCCCGATTCGCACTTGACTGGTTTTATTAGGAAGCCGAAGAAATTTGAAAGTTGCTTATACAGTTATTTCAGTAACAAAAGCTACAAAAATGGGAAACAAATCAATAAAAGACTAGACTGTTTGCAAAAACACGTTAGTAGGTACTTCAGCATATATGGTTACGTGATATTGGTGTCGATGTGCTATCTGCGCACTTTCGCATAATGGATTCATTTGTATTCAGGTTGCTAGTGGGCACTGTAACGAACATCGAGGGAGCTGACGTTCAACGTACAATTACCAGTGTTAATATTTACCAACTGGCGCCGACGACTAATTGCTGGGACTGCTGTGCTCAGTTGCGTTGCTCATAGACCTCTCCGGGAGTCGACACTAAGCGCGCCGGGCAAGCTTGCTAGTTACCTAGGCATTGACGACAGGACAAAGCAATTTTGATGATCATTCATAGTGTTACTGCGTTGTGTGATTCTCATCGCCTATCTAACTTTACTTTTGTATTCAGAAACACCATGCCTGCATCCGATTTTGAAGTAGAGTGACAGTATATTCTGCAGAAGTCATTTATTTCATAGGTTAAGGTCACACTAATGATGTGACGAGTTAAGAAAAAAAATTGGCGTACTGGCTAACAGTGTATAATTAAAACTGAAATTTGATTAATTCTTTCTGGTAGCAAAACGTTAGATATAATAGGTACTAAGCATAGCATAAGCGTAATCGGGCTTCCTCTCTATTAGAGGTAGATACATAATACATATCAATATATAACTATAACAATATTTAGAATTTGATGCAGTGTTCTGTTTTTACAAGCATATATATATTTTGACTGGCCTGTTGGTCTAGTAGTTAGTGGCCCTGACTACTATGCTGGAGGTCGTGGTTTCGATTCCCACCCAGGACAAATGTTTGTGTGAAGAGCACGATCATTTGTTCTGTGCTGGGTGTAATTTATCTATATATGTATGTACTTAGAAATATATAAGTATGTTTATCAGTTGTCTAATACCCATAACACAAGCTCTGCTTATCCTGGGATAAGACAGCGTTGTGTGATAGTTGATCACATAAATTATATTTTTAAATATTTCAACAAAAAAAAAATATAGTATTATTAGTATATCTATTTTTTTCAGTGGATTTTTGACTATTGCTAAAAAAATAAGTCCCAAAAAGAAATGCAAGCTTACTTAACAATTCGGCGATGTAATTCCACCTCCTAAAGCTACGGTTAAGCGAGGATCCCGTCATAATCTCCATGTACACATATGTTCCGACATGCCTATGGAACTACGAGAGGGTAGTCGGCAACTTTAAGTATCCTATCGATTAGAAAGTGAAATATCTGGCATACTTTCAGAGTTTATCCACTGAGCCAATAAACGCTCGGTCATTTATCTAACTTTAATGTTCCTGAATAAAGTATCGGCAATTACTAATATTAAGTTAGTTTTACCTATAATTGCAGTAAGTTACCTAGGTACCTAGTTATAAAATTAACTTTTAAAATAAATTTTCATAATCGCGGTTTTCAAACCAAAATCGTAATACACGAATTCGAATAGCTTCGAATCCTGATTTATATGAGTCTCGTTATTTATAGTTAGACGGATTTAACTCTCAAACTGAATAGTTATTAGCTATTTTAAGGTGATAATATTATTTTCTCTGGTGACAATATTGTAATCCAAAATACTTAGAGTAATAGCTTGCATTTGTGCCATAAATATTCATGAACATTGCAAAACAAAACAGCAAGCATAAGTGAATACAAATGAAGATTTACAACTTACATTTATGGAGAATAAACACAAACTTTGCAATTGTAATACGCATTAAACTGATTAATTTTATCAGTAAAAGAGACTATACAACGGGTTTTTGTCAAAGAAAAAGGGAACGAAAAAAACTGGCATCGGTCCAAACCGACCGTTTTACGGCCCGGGGGCGACTGACGGGAAATATCAAGCCTTCAATAATAGTATTGTGTCTATCTATTGTTTTATGATTGTTGTGTATGCTGACCAATTCCCGCGGAATTCACTCGCTATCCCAAACGCTCAGTAATTAAACTGAGCTCTTTGTCTTGCGTTACTAAACATGAGCTTCACGTATCTACTGCTTCATTTTAGTTAAGAATTTACAATGTATTTTATTTGTCTTGTTTTGAGCTGTAGCAATCAGAAATCACTGTCTGATTGTTACACTTGGAATCCATCCCACTCTGGGTGGAATAACAGGCAGTTAGACTTGAACTGACTAGAACCCACCTGCGTTCCTTCAAGGCCGTAACTCTCTTGCTCCGTTAACAAGTTTTAAAGTAAGAGCAGGAGTTAAAAGATTTTAAAAAATCAGAAACTAGGTGACTTTTTGAGTAGCAGTTTCTACATTTATTTATTTATCGTTTATTTCAGGCATATTAACCCATAGCAATATTATAGAATTAAATAAAATTAAAATTAAAATTGTCATAACATAATGAATTAATTTAATTAAATTAGATTAAATAAATTATTGAAACATTGATAAAATTATTGATAAATTATTGAATTACATTAAATAAATAAATTAATAATATTATTATTGTTATTATCTATATACGATCGATGTATCAAAGATTGAGGAAGACCTATGTCCAGCAGTAGACTTTTTACAACTGAAAAAATAGGGCAAGTATGAGTCGGACTCGCGCACTGAGGGTTCCGTATAATCTTACCTATGAAAACTGTTCAATTCCTGAATTGAGTTAAGAATATTTTTCCGAATCGCAAAACACGTTTTTTTTTTGTGACGTAACTACAAATTTACAGTTTTCAGATTTTTTCCTATACTTGTGCTAAACCTTGCTTCATGCCAAATTTCAGGATTCTAGGTCAACGGGAATGAATTCTGATTCCCTTGAGAGTGTCGAAAAACACGTTTTTTGCGACATAAACGGCCGTATCTTTTTTGCGTTAACTCAGAAGTTTGATTTTTTCTCAACTTCTGGGGACCGCAGACTTAAGTATATGGTTTTAATTTCAAAACGATATCTTCACGCGTTCCCAAGATAAAGGGTCTTGATAGACAGACAGACAGACGGACAACAAAGTGATCCTATAAGGGTTCCGTTTTTTCCTTTTAAGGTATGGAACCATAAAAAGCAACTACAATGACATATTACGAGGGTGAGTATTTCAATCCTTTGATCAAAAAATAACAAACCAACACAACACTGCGATCATCCACTAATTTGCATTCCCACAGAAATGCAGATTTACATAAAACTAAAATGAACATCATAATTCTATGAATAAAGAAAGATTTGTACAGGCCGAGCAGTCAGAAATGTGCACAGTTAGCCTTCAGCAAAGCGAAGCCGCGAGCCAAAAGCATCAAAATATAAAAGCAACAAAGTAACATCGGCTTGACGTCTAGAGTGAACGCAAACAATATTATTTAGAGAATTAAGGTGTATACTAACCGAGGAGTGTCGAAACAGCGCTCTGTGTACGTCGCAAACTATCAAGCAAACAGATTACTGCAGTACCACGAGTGGAGTACATGACACGAGCACGATATTACTGCCTGAAAATACCAGTCACATGATTTATCGGTATATACGATATTCTAATTTTCGTGTCAAAGTTTTTATAACAAAACTCCTCAGAAACGGCCTGACTGATTCTTATTAAATTTTGTGTGTATATGAGAATAGGACTTAAACTATTTTTACCCTCCCACTCTCACCCACCATTTTTTTCTTTAATAATTTATATGGCAACAGAGCAACGTTTGCCGTTTCAGACAGCATTACATTGCGTTTATACTATAGGTACGTACATACGAACATACTTCGTTTGCGACTTTTATCGGACAATACCGAAACAGCATTGTCAAACAAATATCGCCTTTTGTGTTTAGCCGTGCCCCAGCTTTGCTGGCTAAGCTTAATTGAATAAGATTTTGAATCTACTTTAGAAATGCCGAAAAATTTTTATTTCCTCGAGTCAAGGTAATAATTTATTATTTCCATGAAAACAGACGTGCTATTTTGTAAATCCGAAGCATTGAGCTCATTTCTGTATTGAAAACAGAGCGTTTAGAAAACATTGTGAACTGACAATACAGATATACCTACAAAGGCCTCTTTAATCGGCGATAGCCGTAACCCACCGCCACGCCATACCTTTGATGTAAACTACTCCACTGCATACATGCTATCGGAAAGTAGCCAATTTTGAACTAAATTGTGATCCATTAGTATAATAGCTAACACGAGCATATAGTGGAGGTGCGCCTCGCTTGGGCGTGACACCGCCGTTGCCTCCTTCTGCGAAACAGTAATGCTAGCGAAGCCGCTGCAAAATAAGGCACCCCGGGCATCGGGAGAAGCAGGGTAATCCTCGGCCACCGACAGTGCGGGCTTGATAATTGTAATTACTTATTGTTCTTGTTTTTTTTTTATATAGCTTCTTTTTTTTTTTTAATGTGAATTTGAGAACACCGTGGACTTCGCGAATTCTTAGGTTACTTCCTATTACGACTCACTTTTTTTTTTTTTTTTTAAATATTATTATTTTTATTGTGCTTTTGGGTACAATATCGACTGGTCTACACTGTTCTTACATAATGTCTATTAATACTGTAATATGAAAATATTGTAAACAATCATTTTTTTAAAAGAGTAACCATGGAGTTTCTTGCCGGTTCTTCTCCATAGGAAACGACCAATTTGGAACCGTGCCCTAGCTTCTGACGTTTTATAAGTGCCCATGTAGGCCTATGTGAAATAAAAATTTTTGACTTTGACTTTGACTTTGACTTTGCAGACGACGAGCAATGTGTAGCTCGCCGTCTATCCGGTAAAGACTGACCCCGGGTCGTCGACGGCGCCTAGTGTACCACGCGTGCCTCAAATGCATGCCCACATGCGACAATCGTCATCGTTCTTAGAATGTTACTTTGTCTAAAAGGTTAGGTGAGCTTTATACTGAGTTTTACAGATTTTACAAGCATTTTTTTTTCTAAGCAGTACTGTCCCACTGCTGGGCAAAGACATCTCCATGTCCAACCAGGTATTCTCCTCCTTCTCTTAGCAGCAAGGTTAATGTTTAACCTTGCCATTGGCAACCCGATAATTTTATCTAAATACCGCATTTTCTAGAAGAGACCGGCTTTCACCCAAAAGTACACTAAATCACTGAAAAATCGACTGAAAATCAGCTGTTAATTACTGTATCACTAGCAGGAGTAAAATATAGGTATAATTATTATTATCGTGGGTACTAATCCGGCTACTAAGCGTGGTCATTATGGTTTTATCTGCCCTAGATCGTACTTTATAGCGGCGCATTGGCTCGCTCAGCGGTCTACTGTAGAGACATTTGGCTTTACTGTTTAAAAGACCTCACATTATTTATGATTATGAACATGAAAAGACAAATTACTATCTAAAAGATCTGCGGGATTGTTCGAAATAGTTACCATAGCTTTGAAAAAAAACGCTAAAGGTAGCATTCGGTTCTTAGCGACCGCGACCCGCGACCACGAAGGTCGCGCGACCCACCACGTGGCTAGAGAGCGGCGTGGCGACCGCGACCCGGTCGCATCGGAGGCAGTGCTGTAGCGCGACGCAGGCGAGAAGCATATCAAAATGGCGGCATTTCCATCAAACGTGGATGAAAAGTTGATGGAATTAGTAAATTAAACCCACCTTTAATGATGTAAGGCTCGCATCTTGTAAAGGCAACATTGTGAAGGACAATATTTGGTAATTGGCAAGGCATTAATAAAAGATCCATGCGAGACACAATCGCTTTTTAATTATGTCTCTAATTACGGCATACAAAAGGTTAAATAAAACAAGCTCCAATATCTGCTGAATAACTTTCTAGCTGCAGATAAATTGTCCGACATATCGTACTGCAATAGAACACAACCGTTACCCATTAAAACTGCGGGAAGAGTGGCGATGTCGCCATCGCTGACATAGGAAAGCTAGGGGTTGCCCCGCGACAGGCGACCATGGTCGCAGTCACGTGTCGCGGTCGCTAAGACCTGAATGCTACCTTAAGGACAACTGAAGGTACAGGTAGCTTAACCAGTAAAAATCTGACACTCCCTCTCGCTCCACCCCGGGCAGGAGAAGTTATTATTCATTAAAAATGTCAACCTAAAAATTATTTCTTTATACTAACTACTATGAAAGTAGAAAATTTAAACAAAATTTAAAAAGCAGTAGTACATGACCTACCCGTGTGCCAAATTTTATGCAAATCCGTTTATTGCCGACACAACAATATCTCTATTTAGAGTCAAAAACTCTTTTTCACTTTAATATCAATAATGCTAGAGGTCGGTAGATAACCTTGACTTACCATTTTATAAGTCAAAAACATTTTGCTGAATTCTGTCTCAAGCCTTTTCTGTGACTGGGATCCGCCACTTAGGCCGCATGTGTATATTACATTTGCAGATTATATAATATATTCATAACAGAACCATATAGGATTTCTATACCTCTATCCAACAGTATGTCAAAATACCTCATCCCGGCGAACTAATCAGACTAACCTAGTAAAATCACCGAGAGCCGTGTAGAAGGGCGTTGAGCTCGTTGAAAATGAAGTTGAACCGCTATATCTTGAACAATGGCAATCATTCTCTTTAATGGCAACTCATAAAACGTCTCACAAAACATTCGCTGAGGAAAGTGCGTCAAGTAAACACCTTGTATTGTTGGATTCCTTATCGCAAGAGGCAAATTAAAGCAACCGCCCTGTTTCCGCAAATGAGAACAAAACAAAACGCACAAAGACAATATTTCTCTTGAGCCGCCTGGTAGGTATTTGTGTACACATTAATCGTCTAAAAATAAATGATCTCATAAAATTAACATCAATAACAGGAACAAATAATGAAGCTATGTTTGTGTTTGATCGGACCAATATGTAATTAATTATTGCTTATACACGGAAGCGTTTAGTTACGATAAGAAAGGTATTTTTGGATATGGAATACCGTTTATTAAAACAACAAGTTTTGCAGACACTCACGAAAGTAAGTGAGTCATAAGTTACAGTAATAGACCGAAAAATAACAGACTTACCTAATTATTTAAGAAGATTAATTAAAAATACTATTATTTTAAAATCATAGGTCTAATTAACTCTTGCGGGTTTTAACCATAGAGGTACGGTCAAATATTTTCGAGTAACGCCCCGGTGGCGGCGCCCGGGGCGGCTTTGGATTGTAAAGCAAAATAACAACACACCAGCTGCGAGTTACCAGTTTTTGTTGTGATTTTTGCAATCTACGAATAATTTACAGACTGTTTCATAACACAAAATTGTTCAGGAATAAACGAAGTATTGTATTGCCTGCGTCAAATAAATTGTATTCTATTCTATTCTAATGCTAGCGAAGGAGAGTGCCCTGGGCATCGACAGTTGCAGAGTGATCTCCGCCCATAGTAGGCGCGAGCCTACAGATGACAAGCAATGGGTAGCTCGCCGTCCGGCCGTATAGTAAGGTCCGAGCCTGGTTCCAAGAGAAGATAAGTGAAAGAGATGTCACCAAACCGTAGGGGCCCAGCAGTGCCTATGCCCGCTAGGACTACGGAATTTTTTGAAAGAGTTACCGTAGCTCTGAAACGCAAAAGCCAACTGAAGAGCGCAGGTGAGTCAGTAAAAGTATGACACTCCCGTTCGCTCCAACCAGATTGGGAGGGGGGTATTTTATAGTTCCCCATGCCAAAATAGAGCTTGCGATTCTTTAGCTTTATATGATGCATTACAGAATTGCCTCACCAATGAAAACAATAATATTAAAATCAAAATTGAAATCACTAAGCAAAAATTTACCCATTATAACACAGCTAAACTTCATGAATCAATACACCAACGTTTAGCAAGATTACTAACGTATTACCGTATACAAACGTGTACTTTGTACATGTAAATCTTCCATGCGTGGACAGCACTTAGTGCACGCATATTTAGCCAAGTAATGCACTAATGCATCGTAGAACCCACTACGATAGATAACGTGGACTGAATCAACACACCAGGTGTGTGGACTGATATACAGGCTGAATATTAATTTGTGTACCTTGACACTGCTATGTCGTATGTATTAAGCAGATTGGAGGTTCGATAATGCGGCGTCGAGCTATTCCAGGACTTAGGTCACGGAGTACACATATTTTATTGAAGCCCAATTTATAGACGGTTGGCACGCAAATTACCTAATACAGTTTAGAGGTTTAGAGCTTGGTAAAATAACTGGGTTCAGTTTGAAAGACAGAATATTATTGATTTTTGTAACTATTTTGGGCGATCTATTATTGAATAACAAGCTGATCGTCCGTCTGAAAGTAGAAAATTGTCTCAAGGGAACGTACTCCAGGATAAAAACTATCCTATGTGCTATTCCAGAACATGTTCGTGTACTCGTGTGCCAAATTTCATCCAAGTCCGCACAGTTCGAGCGTTAAGAAGTAACAAACATTGACATAAACTTTCGCCTAAACTTTATAAAAAACCATAAACTTTATAAAAAAAAGTACGATACCTGATCAATAATATGATCAGTAATACTAGTCATTTTATTTTTATTCTTTTTTATTGTTATTCAGAATAACTCTCTTAATAAACATCTTCAAAACAACAGGACCACCAATTGGATTTATCATGCGTCATGTCACTGTGTGCGTAAGAACAACAGCCTGTACGAGGCTCTGTACACTTACTCTACGAAACGCTTTTACCAATTTTCGTAAAAGAATAAAATTTAAATAAAACTGGGCAAGTGCGAGTCGGACTCGCACCCTGAGGGTTCCGTACAAAGTACAATTCCCGAATGGAGTCTCGAAGATTTTTCTCGGATTCTAGATCAACGGGAAGTACCATATGAATTTTAATTCCTTTGGGAGTATCGAAATATTCGTTTTTGCGACATAAACGGCTGTGTCTTTTTTATTTGTTAATTTTGAAGTTTCATTTTTTCACAGCTTCAAGGGACTCCCCACTCTAAAGTATAAGATTTTAATTTCAACTCGATACCTTTATGCGTACTCAAGATAAAGGGTCTTGACATACAGACAGACAGACGAACGGACAACAGAGTGATCCTATAAGGGTTCCGTTTTTTTCCTTTTAAAGTACGGAACCCTAAAAATACCTACACGTTTTGTTGTTGATTTGGGTTGAGAATCAGTAACATAATTGCCTTCTGAAATTTAAATCTGCATCTTGTATAATATAGTGTGATGCTTAAATGTTCGGTTTGGCTTGAGGGTATTTTTTTTTTTGTATATAAAAACCGTCGTTGTATATATATATATATACAACGACGGTTCTATATATATATATATATATATAGATATCAGATAGTTTGTAGACGTTTAAGACACTGCAGTTTACGAACCGAAAATTCGCCATGAGTTAAATTGCCATATCCCATAAACACCAGTTTTTTTTAAATAAGTAGATAGGATATATTTTAAAAAAATATTATTTAGTTTATTTCTCATTAAAGCAACACCTAAACATAGTGATAAAATTAATGTATGTCTGGCACAGTCTGATTTTGTTCTTTACTTCAAATCGAAAATACTGCATGAGTTAGAATGCCATATCTCATAAACACTGTATGTAATGTACAATTGAAGAAGCAATTAAAGTCATTCTTAACAGGCAAAGCTTACTATAATACTCGTATTAATTAATTTCTGACAGAACCATTTACAGTGACCCAGATTTAATTATGATTTTAATAATTACTTTTGACATAACTGTGTATACTTTGACATCTAATATTATTTGATTTATTTTTATTTTTGACATTTATAAGTTTTTGACATTTTTTCTCGTGCTAATTTCATAGACACAGATGTTTTTGAGTTTCCTTTTTGTCATGTTTAATTTTGATGTTGATTATTTCTGTTAAATTCACTTCAACATGCATAGTAATAACATTTTTGGTATTCAAAACATTTGCACGCCATAGTATGTGGCAAAAATGTCTGAACAATTTCTTTTCTCAATGTTATCTTACATGCACTTTTTTATTAGTGTATGTGTACACATGTTAGAGCAAATAAATATATCTTATCTTACTGTTTTTTTTTTCTTATAAGTACTAATTATATCTTATAAAACTAATTATAACATTTTTTTCTTATAAAAAAAATGTTATAATTAGTTTATTTCTCATTAAGTTAATTTAGTGTAATACTGAAAATTTATAATGATAAAACTGTATAGGTATGTCTGGCTCAGTCTAATTTTGTACTTTATTTGATCTGTAATATTAAACCGCAGCAAACTTAGAATGACGTCAAATAAACAAAGTAACAATACAATAACTATATACAAGTACGGTTGGAGACGTCTCGTCTCAAGATTTGAATAAATTGACAAAACAATATGAATTTAATATCTTTCATGGTTTTCTAATAAAACTAAGGTAGCTTTATACCGAAATATATTTCCATTCTGAAACAAGAGCGACAAAAATACAATATAGCCAATATTTCACTTAAAACTTAAAGTTGAATAGATCCATCGTGATAAGTCTCCGAAATTGTTTGAAGAGCTCCTCCACTGAATTTATGACATTCATTAGTCTAGTTGAATACGACACTTCTTTGAAAGACGCAAAGATGGCACTAATTGTAAGGATCCCCCAATTTGTCACAAAAATTGTTCCTCGTAATATCTCCGTTGTATGGGTGAGGAACATTTATTATTATAAAAATCACTCACAATTTAATGTACCAGTATTAATATAATTGCTGGACTTATTGTATTTTATTTAATATGGAGAAGATATAACAAAATTGGACGAAATCAGGCTTTTATTGAGGTACAAATGATTTTATTTGTACACAAAAAGAATAATTCATTAATATTCAACGCGCAACAGTATTAAAAACAATATTATTTTGTTTTGTTTTTTCACAAATTTTGTTTTCAATACAATCACCGTGCAAAACTCCAGCAGAGATTGGTGAAAAACAATCGGTGACACAATACGCGGAAAGCGTAATATTTGGGCGAAATAATAATGATATTTCAAATATTTTCTTACACCAAAAAACATTGTGCTGTTTAATTAGCCGCCCCGGCGACGCATCTGTTGAGGAACGTTAGTAATTGTGGCCGAGTTATGGGCCTCGTTTATTTTAACTAGAGAAATCCTTCCCTTCGTTTCCTTACATTTGTTTAAAGTTTGCTGACCTGCGAAACCTGAGCGAAGTTTTGTTTTGGCATAGGTAGACGTAGCAATTCCTTCGATGACTTAGATGATGGTAGCATCGTTGAATGTCGGGCGCTTACACCGATTTATGTTAGCAAAATAGCACTTAAGCTATGTTGAGAATGTGTATGCAAGTATAATCTCGTTCGTAACTGTTCTGTAGATTTAAGACCGAGCTGCAGGATTGTTCGAATGAGTCCGTGGCAATGAAACGCAAAGACCAACCGAAGGAACACGAGTAGGTGTCAGTAAAAGTCTAATACTCCATCTCATTTCACCCAGAGCAGCAGAAGTTATTCAATGGTTTGACCCAAAAGAGGGCCAGTAAGAGAAACGCGACGCGATAATGTGACAGCGACGTGGGTTTTCGTAGGAATTATTGTACGGGTAAGTAATGGGTAAACGAGTAGAAGAAATCGTACAATAATTGTTGTGGAATTTCTTTCATTGCACTTGGCTGCGAAAGCCTTGAAGAATATAATTGCGAAAGATAACCTACTCTTAACTTTCACTGAACAAAATAAAATAAAAACTAAAACAAACTGCACTGGTATTCCTAGCAAAAGGGCTAATAGAATTACAGCGCCGCAGATAATAAGATATTAAAATAATACTCTGTAAGAAGGCTTATAATGCAATTTGTTAACGGAAAGATTTTAGCCCGAGCTGAGGAGATAAATCCGGTCTAATTATACGAAAGCCCCAGTCTGTCGGAGCGGATTGAACTACACATAAAATATATATATACTTAATTGAAAAGAAAGAAAGAAAACACTTATTTGAGACTCGCACAGGACAAACAACGATAAAATAAAAAGTGAAATTAAATAATTAATTAATTAATAATAATAATAAAAATATATATATATATATAAAAAATATATATATATATATTTTTTTTTTAATTAATTTGTGTAAATTGGACTTAATTAAACACTGTTTTTTATGGTTTCGTACCCACAGTGTAAAACGGGACCTTATTACTAAGACTCCATTGTCCGTCAGTCTGTCACCAGGCTGTATCTCATGAACCGTGACAGACAGTTGAAATTTTCACAGATGATGTATTTCTATTGCCGCTATAACAACGAATACTAAAAAAACAGAATAAAATAAATATTTATGAAGGCTCCCACACAACAGATTCAGTACGGAACCCTTCATGTGAGAGTCCAACTCGCACTTGGCCGGTTTTTAACGTCTTAGCAAGCGACAAGTATTGTTACATTACAATCTACTTCTTTAAATCTTGCTTACTACTTTCTAGTTTTTTTTTATTTAGGTGGGAAATCATCTCCCGCGGGCGAATCGAGACGGCGTTTCAGACTTTTACTGACGAAAATCCTGTTCCTTCTTTGCCTTCGTTCCAGGACCCTAGTAGGCTTCGACCCTGCAGGGCCCCTACAGTTTTGCTGACATCTCCTTGAGTCGCGCATGGAATACTACGTGCCGTGGACGACTAGAGCTCAGTCCAAACGGTTACCGGACGGCGAGCTAGCCCGCGCCTAGGGTGGCTGGAAATCGGGATCGGGATCCCGGCGGCTGAGGCGAGAGGGCCGTTCCCTCGCGCGTGCGGCCGTCTCCTTTGCTAGCATTACTGCTTCGCAGAAGGATTCAACCATCTGCCACTCCTTCTGGCTCTGGACCATATCCTGTACCAAGGTTCAGCGTGAGAGATTACTGCCACCGATCGCCCCCACGAGGACACGGCGTTGTTCTGCCCAGGCGGGGCACACCTCTATTGTATGCTTCACCGTGTCCTCCGGGCGGTCCACACAATTTTTTTTTTTTTTTTACAGCTATCACACAACGCCGTCTAGTCCCAAGCTAAGCAGAGCTTGTGTTATGGGTAAGTCCGGTGAGGGCCTGCGTCACAGGGATGGTAAGGACGCCGTGTTGTATTTCCAGCCCACTCCTCATAGAGTGGATTTACCGCCATAATTATGGCATTCCCAGCACTGGTTTGCGACAGTTGCTGTCACCATTCCACCATGAGGTCCAACCGGAACTCTGTCCGCCATGCCGTGACTTGGCATGGCAGCGTAGTTTCGCCCCAGCGTTGCATCTCCACGCGCAAATACATCCAAATCTCATAGTGCCAGGCCAGCAAGGAGGCTCGCCGCTTCGCGGGAAATCGTGCGGTATTCCCGCACCATCCGGATGGCCATGACTCTCTGGCAAGCTTTCAGCTCGGCTGCCGGTCGCTTTCACAGCGACTACTACTTTCTAGTCTATGAATAGTAAATCAAAACAAAATAAACCATGTTATTTTTATTCATCATCCAATTCTCAACTCGATCATAATAAGAACCTGTATTTACCGTTCTCAAACGTCAACATAAACTGTGCAAAAATCAAAGTAGCTACTGAAAATAATCTCGCTACTTTCAGGAAACTTTCACGTTACTGAAGAAGTCAACATTTAATTTTGAACAAGCAGTCGTAGATGTACAAAATATTTGCACTAACATAAAAATACTTTTGGCATCCCGGAACGATATTAATCTTTTCCGTTTAACTGAGATACCTTTTTAGGGAAAAACTTTGACATATAGGTAGGTTTATAATATATGTCCTTACCTAGGGTTACGGAGGATGGGCTCATGACTAATGTCACTGAAGCTACATATGTAACAATTATTGAAATTCCGTAATGTGCAGAAGGCACATCAAAGGCAATTCTAATGAGATAGTTCTAAACTTAGTATAAGTTCTAAATTCATCTGAATCTTCTGTTCATAATAAAATACCAAAACTTCATATTAATCAAAGACTTCACCGAATCTAATGTTTCCCTTTGTCACAGATACTTACCTCCACAGCAGCCATCAACTCAACAAATCGCATCGAACGAATTAATTACATCTCACTAATGTAAAAAACACTCCTTTTACACGAGTGTTTTTTACGTCAAAGCCACGGACTACTGGCTGCCATGACGGTTGAGATAGGTCTGAAGCACCAGCCTCGGCTCTTCTCGTTAAATTTTCACATGCACTTGACGGCCCGACCTGGCTTACGTTAATTATGAAATCTCATTTGTGAGTGAACCTACACGTTTGAGTAATGGCTCCTGAAATGAGAAGTTCGAACGTAAAAGTTTTAATTTAAATAACGACACGTAATTAGGAAGGAGATTAGGCTTTGATTATAATTGAAATGTTTTATAATTAACTCGTATTTGTTGCTAAACGTTCCGCGTAGCTTATGTGATATCATTGAGTATTTGGTTTGGAATTTCGTAATTGCCTAAAGTAAAATAAACGATGATTTTATTTTTGTTTTGTACTGTGTTCAGCCTTCATAAGCAGGCTTTCTTTTGCCGCTGACCTTGGCCTCTGGGCATTCCGCCAGTGGTGAAAACAGCGCATTATACTCTTTTAAGCTTTTTAAAGCTGACACAGTTTTATTCAGAAAGATTTTGCATTATTTTTCTCGGTTTTTAACGTTCTTTTCCTTTCCTTTGTGTTTAGTGATACCCGCGACCCTTATAAAATATCGTCAATTTTGCCTAGTTATACAAAAAAATAATCTAGAAATAAATGGTCATATGTTGGTCGGATTTAAAACAAGTAATCAATATTATTTGTCGCACTAAAAGCTATTTTAGGAAGCAATTTTCACTCTAAAAGTTTCCTAAAACGTGAACTCTCCAAACAACTAGTTAATCACTCGACAGAAGTTAGTTTATGAATTATTTTGTTTTGGTGTTTATTTAACTCACTCGAGAGTACAAAAGACAGTTTAAATATGTTTCTCACGTACGACACCATTTTAAAATTATTTCTTTATATTTTAGACTCATCGAGGCATACTTACGAATAATAATGTTCCAGAATAATAACCCTTCTCTGCACGTTGCCCGCAGCCTTCTAAACAGATGCGAAACCTTATTAGTTCTTTACATGAAAGACCTTTCAGGGTAATGCGGGCTGAATAAAAAGAGAAAGCGGGTGAATTGATAGATCGGTAACGAAATTATTTGCCGACTCTTTCAGCGTTTAGTGAGCTTTCTACTTCTTATACTATAGAAAATAAGACACATTAAACAGACTTGTTTTTATTTGGCAATGCTTTTCCACTGCTGGGCAAAAGCGATTCCCATAATCATCCATGTATTTATTTCTCTAGCCTCCTTGAATCAGCCCTTCCGGTAGAGTTATAAAGACTTGTTGGTCATCATCGTCATCATCATTTTAACCGATAGACGACCTCTGCTGGACAAAGGCCTCCCCCAAATGTCGCCACAACGAACGGTAATGTGTGTCTCGCATCCATCGGATTCCCGCAACTTTCCACCAACCAGGTCATCGGTCCACCTTGTAGGGGGCCTCCCAACACTGCATCTTCCGGTACGCGGTCGCCACACCAGAACCTTTCGGCCCCAACGGCCATCTGTTCTGCAAGCAATGTGCCCTGCCCATGCCACTTAAGTTCGGCGATTCTTCGTGCTATGTCGGCAACCTTGGTTCTCCTACTGATATCTTCATTTCTCATTCGATCACGCAAGGAAACTCCGAGCATAGTCGTTTCCATTGCCCTTTAGGTGACTTTGAGCCTTCGGATGACTGACTGACTTTGAGACTTGTTGGTACTGTAGAAATATGATGTGTAAGTTCCGTAAATGTCTGACTGTAATGATTTTTAATTTATTGACTTTTTGTTATGTTTTTTTTTTTTAATTTAGAAATTTTAATTTATTGGATAATTGTAATGATTTGAATGTATTGTATTTTGCAATGTTTGTTTTTCCTTAATTCGTATTTACTTAATCTGTAAATGTGTATTATTTCTTACATGGGTTATACGGTATCTAAAAATTAATTAATTAATTGAAAAAGGACCGTAACTACATGTAGCGCGAAAACAGCGTCTGACGCTATAAAGTATTATAAAGGCACTTTTACCTCATAATAATTAAAACTGTACTATATGAACATTTTATAATGAATGGTATTTATTAACGGCATCCATTGTTCCCGTTCACGCGTCACTCGGCGCTGCCCGTCTGCTAATTAATTTTTGCAAGATTAATCGATGTATCATCTAATATTGTTGTAAAGGTTCACGCAGACGAACTATGTAATAATTTTTTGCACGTTTCCTTGAAAGTTAGGGAGAAGTCAGACGAAGTTTTGGAAATTTACTCCTATGAATGTGAATCGCTCAAATAATATTTTAAACATTAAGTGGGAGCTACATTAGACCGACGCACCCGTAGGCGACGTCTGAGTTCGAGTCGCGTGGCGTCGCGTTTTGTGGGTCTTATGTAGCTCTACAAGTTTAGTTGCTATATAAAATGTATTGAAAAATCAGCGTACGTGGCCCACGTGGGCGCAGTGTAATTCTGCCTTTAATTCTTTAATTTGATATATGACATTTTAAACTTTAATTCTTCTAGTGACATGAGTTATTATATTTCAGAACCCTGGACTTTTGGAAGGCGTACGAGGAGTCGAAACCAACTCGCAGAGGCCCCTTATACGCTTTTAATGTAACGTCGTACCAACCGGCGATTATCCCTGTATGCTATGCTAGTGTATCCAAGGACAAACCCCGGTTAATGATAAACTATTGTGACAAGATGGGGCTCTGGTTTTAGTAGTCTTAAGTGGACTGGTTACCAGGAACTATGGTAAGACTATGGCCCCTGCCTGAACAATGTTATTAATTTCCATCGATAAAAAGTCAGGGGATGACTTGCACACTCAATAAATGGGCCCTCAAAAACGGTCGCTAGCACGAAGTGACGTAGCAACAAGGTGGCAACATATCCTGAGGTGCTTGAGGAGCGAAGAGGTATACCACGGCTATCAGGACAATCCCGGAAGTACAGTCAAGATCCCTACAAGCATTTTACTGGATTATATATCCTTCTCCTGAGCACATTTGCTCTTGCGAATCTCCACTTAAGCCAGCCAATAAAGACAAGAGCGAGGTGGGAGCACCGTTCCTCGTCAGTGTTCACTACGGCCGGCCAACAAAGACAAGCCGGAGATGAGGAACAAGATTTCTTCCGGGAGATCGGATTCGTGGGTCGCTAATGCCCATCAGTTCGCCACAAAACTGCCCTGTGGATTGTATCTCTTTTAGTCTGGCCCCTCACCCTAAGCATGTTACGGCAAAGCAAACTCTACCGGTACAGACCTAGAGTTTTTGGAGCGCGCAAGCCCCACCACGACATCAACGTAGAGATACGTCGATGAAGCTAGTGACATTATTATTAGCGTAATTTATTATGTTTGATTGTTACAATAATAAAGCTTATGGTTTGCATGCCTTAAGATGTTAAATGATGGGACTGTGCTATATTTTTAACAACTTTATGTAAATACCCATATTAGGAAATAAATAATCTAAAGTATTTAACATTTTAAAAAATATCGCTGGGTCTTATTATATAAATATCTTTTGGTGCATAACACAGGGCTCATATAACGCTCATTTTAGACCCACCCCTATTCGTGATAAACAATCATTTAGATTGCATGTCCCTCCTGAAAAAAAAACCATTAAAACTTCTCGAGTATTTTCCAGTTTTCGTATAAAAATTAGACCGCTATCACTTACTGAATCCAATATTTTACCTCTGAGATGATGGCGGTATTATTTTGTATCTCGGACGTACAACTTCCTTGGACCGGGATACCCACCAACATGATAGATGGCCTCCTTCAAATGATTTTCCTTTCTACGCTATGAAATTTTTCAACTTAAACGATAAGGGCGCGCCGCGATTTTATGCCCTCCTATAAATATAATAATGATTTATAACACCATTTATACCGTCTGGACTAGTCAAGGGTTTTCGATATAAAATGTCGCCTTCGATACGCCAACGGTAACTTTAATTCAGAAAGTGGTAACTACTTGCGAACTCAGCCAAGGACTGAATAAAAGGCCCGGTTGGAACAAAGGCCACTTGGGAATAATAATTAATAATCGAACACAAAGGAAAGTCTTGGAATACGAAAACTGCGCAGATTTATAACGAGGTTATATGTCTTATATATTTAATGTTAGCTCACTATTATGTAATAATTGCGGTACTTCCTTTCTCAAAATGTTTCATTACCCGGCAAAATTACTTCTGAGTTTAGATTATTAAATGACTTTCTTGGTTTCAAAATGTAAAGAATTCTATATAGGTATTTGAAATTAGGATTGTATGTTTTCTTAACGCTATGTTTTTCAATACTGCATATCTAGAAATCTAAGAGTGGTTTTGCACTTTACATAATTCGTTTTATATCATCAGCACCTACCCACGCCCTGCTCATATTACGGTCTTCCAAGTCATTGACTTGGGGCTGATCCACCTACACTGATCCACTGCGAGGCCCAAGAACTTTACGAACTTGGTATTCATGAAGTAAATTAATATAGAGTAGCTGAAAATGTAGGATGTTTTATTTTAATTGAAGCCCACGCGAACGCATAAAAAGTTCAACGTAGTTTGAGCCCAAAAATATAATTTGTTTGTGAGCGCTGCCACCTCGCTATCTACCTTTTAATAAAAAATAATATTTTTGCACAGTACTTTATTTTCAGTGACTGACTACCCGCAGGATGTCAGGATTTCGAAACAAGGCGTAATCTATCGTGTTGACGCGATTGGGTATTAAAAATTGTTTTACTGCAATATGTCATTTTCAACGAACATAAATTGTGGATCCAATGAAACACGTAAACGTGTGTCATTTATATGAACCTATAAATAAATTTCGGATGTGCGGATCTCGCTAAAACGTCCCTACACAAATATATAGGGGTCACAACGCATTAATCTTCCCTTCATTTGTACAATTGTGCCGTGTACCGCAAATATTTAAAAATTCTATTAGAAAGGACCTTGTTGTCAGCAATAATAAAGTCGTAAACTGCTTGCCAGCGTCAGGGTTAGAACAAAATTTTAATCTTCATGTTTCTTTAAAACGAATTAATATAATTAGCCTTTTCAAACATCGAGTGTCAAGTGTGGTTTTAAACGTAATAATAAAATGGACACCAGATTTCGCAAACCGAAAAAGGTGATACATAAACCAAATTATTTACGCCCAAGCGTGCTAAATTCGAAATCCATCCGCAGTACTTTTGAATAAATGTTGAATTTTTTTTATGTATAAATTTCACATGCAGCAAAAATGTCAGGGCGGAAATTGTAGAGCAGTGAAATATGGCGCCCAGCTGCAGCGGCTAATGAACTCGTTTCATTTTACTAATATTGTGCATCATGTCCGACACATTAAAATGCTCTCGCCTTACAGACGCGGGTTAATTTGTAAATTGACGTGCGTATTTGTAAATTACTAGATCATCACGATCCCGGGCGTGGATAATGTGTAATGACTATTCACATTTAGATGAAGTATTCAGTTCGAGTCTTCATGTAACAGCTTATTTGCGTAACTTATTACTCTTTTTTCTTTGACAAGATTCTGTAACAGTTTTAATGATGTTTTCTCTTCACAGTTGCATGAATGTAGGGCCACTAAAGCCCAAGTGTACTTGAGTGCACTAGTGTACCTATGAGCCGATGTTATAAAAAACATTTTCCTCATTTTTTACAACTGAAAGACCAGAGTGCAGTCAGTCAGAGATGAATTGTTTGTTATTTATGAGAATTGTTCACAGATATTGTTAAAGTCAAACAATAATAACACTAATGGTCCCTTGTTGCCTTTAACCTTTGCTCCGGCGTAGAGGTGCGACTACGGATGACTCAGCACCTACAACAATTGCTATAGAAAGCAAAAGACTTCCAAGGCAAATTGTGTAGACGTGACTCCAAAAAAAAACTTCCATAAAAATGCATCTTGCCGTCTTCAATTGTCCGCTAAAAGCAATTTATATTTCTGGTGGCCTCGCTCGCGATCCCTTACTTGTATTTAAGTAGAAATGGTTTCTAAAAATCATAGTGGTTTGTACCATCGCAACCTTTTGATCTCAGTCGGAGTTCGGACACAAAAGTTCCTCCCGCCGAGTTCAACAATAGGTTTGCGGAAAGATTAATCGTCGGAAGAAACCCTCTAAGCCAGAGAAAACAATTTTTCATCTTTATCAAAACGTTGAGTGCGAACCGTTGCAATTAATGTATACTTATCTATATCGCTATACTGTTGTTAGGTCGTTAGATGAATACGTCAATATTGTCGCAAACAATTTGTGACGTTGATTTCAGCAGCCATCAGGCAAAAAATTGTAGTATAGTAAAATAATCCACTGTATCCATTCATCATACATTTGCAAAAATGCCGTAAGAGCGTTCAAACCGAGACACATTTTGACACAACCCCTCTTACGTGACTATGACGCTATTATACATCTTTCTCTAGATATTTTGGAAACAGATATCTTGTGGATATTATTTGGGTTACAGTAGAATATAGATCAAATCATAAATTTTAGAACTAATCCAGTAAAACCCTCTGAAAATTTGCTATATTTGGCGTGAGCTTTGGCCCTTCATAATGTCATAAAAAGTCAAAAAAAAATATTTATAATAGAAATCTTTCACATTGAATCAAGATTCTGAATGACGAATTTTTTTCCAAAAACTTCAAAATTAAAAGAAAACAACAAAGTTTAAAAAAAGCACATAATTCTAAGAACAAATATTGTAAAATATTCAAATAAATGACAGAATTATCGAAAGATAACAGAACGAACATTCTGTAATCATTCAATAATTCTAAAGATTATTCTAAAGAGAGATAAGACCTAAGTCTTATCAGAGAGATAAGACTTAGGTCTTTCGCGTTGGCTTGCGGACGTCGAGCACTGGGTAGCTCGCCGTCCGGCTGTTCGGTAATTAACCGGACCGAGCCCAGTCATCAACAGCGCGTTGTGATCCTCGCGCTCCTCAAAAAGATGTCAGCTAACCGTAGGGGCCTAGCAGGGCCGATGCCCGCTAGCTAGGACCGCGGAGAATTTCTGAAAGGGAAACCCGTAGTCCTAGAACGCAAAAGGTAATTGAAGGATACAGGTGTGGTTTTAGTCAGTAAAAGTCTGACACGAAGAGCGTGAGAAGTCATTTGGATGATTTTAACTCACTCGAGAGTACAAAAGACAGTTTAAATATGTTTCTCACGTACGACACCATTTTAAAATTATTTCAATATATTTTAGACTCATCGAGGCATACTTACGAATAATAATGTTCCAGAATAATAACCCTTCTCTTCACGTTGCTCGCAGCCTTCTAAACAGATGCGAAACCTTATTAGTTCTTTACATGAAAGACCTTTCAGGGTAATGCGGGCTGAATAAAAAGAGAAAGCGGGTGAAATGATAGATCGGTAACGAAATTATTTGCCGACTCTTTCAGCGTTTAGTGAGCTTTCTACTTCTTATACTATAGAAAATAAGACACATTAAACTGATTTGTTTTTATTTGGCAATGCTTTTCCACTGCTGGGCAAAACCGATTCCCATAATTATCCATGTATTTATTTCTCTAGCCTCCTCGAATCAGCCCTTCCGGTAGAGTTATAAAGACTTGTTGGTCATCATCATCATCATCATTTCAGCGATAGACGTCCTCCTGCTGGACATAGGCCTCCCCCAAATGTTGCCACAACAAACGATCCTGTGCGTCTCGCATTCATCGTATTCCCGCAACCTTCACCAGGTCATCGGTCCACCTTATAGAGGGCCTTCCAACACTGCGTCTTCCGATATGCGGTCGCCACTCCAGAACCTTTCGTCCCCAACAGCCATCTGTTCTGCGAGAAATGTGCCCTGCCCATTGGCAATTAAGTTTGGGAATTCTTCGTGCTATGTCGGCAATTTCTTGATAATATTATATTATTCAGGATTCGCAATTATTGACCAAAAACGGGTAAGTTTAATATAATATATAATATAAAGTGCAAAAATATTCGGTTCAAGATTGATCCCACGTCCCTTTGATAATAATCGTTGAATCTCGTGAGTACAAGTAAATCTTTAGCCGCAACAAAAACTGGTAAAAAATTTGGTTGGAAATTTGAAAAAACGGTAAATAAATTCATGACAGAATTTTCAATTATTAAATTAAAACAGTAGTTATGGCCTTAAAAACTATCGAAAACAAAATTGTAATTCCAACCTAAAAAATTGATTGACGAGAATTGGCTTCAAATCGAATTTCTGGCAAAAAATAGTTGCATACATTGAATTTGGCCACTCTACATAAAATGGAAAACTTTAGAAGACTTGGTAAGTATTTGTAACAAGCCTTGCCGAAGTCAGCTGATAGTTTTACGAGTGAGTCGTATCACTTTCAAGGAAACTACTGCAGTCTGACCACGGCTACTAAACTAAGGGGAAGGCTACCGATATCTTCAAGTTAGACCATCTAAGTTCTCACTTTACTGGCTTCTGACCGCTAGTAACAACTGCCACAGACTATAAGGTAGAACCGACAGATACGCTCTTCAAGCATCGTGGGAGGTATTGATACCTTTTTAAGGTTCCGTACCTCAAAAGGAAAAAACGGAACCCTTATAAGATCCTTTGTTGTCTGTCTGTCAAGACCCTTTATCTCGGGAACGCGTGAAGGTATCCAGTTTAAATAAAAACCTTAAACTCAAATTTGCAGTCCGTGGAAGCTGTAAAAAAACTAACTTCTAAGTTAACGAAAAAAAGATACGGCCGTTTATGTTGCAAAAAACGTAATTTCGACACTTTCGAGGGAATCAAAATTCATAGGGTACTTCCCGTTGACCTAGAATCTTGAAATTTGGCATAAAGCAAAAAAGTCTTATAGCACAGGTATAGGAATAAATCTGAAAACAGTAAATTTCTAATTACATGAAAAAAAAAAATTTTTTTTTTGCAATTCAGTAAAATCTTCTAGACTTCATTCAGGAATGGAACTACTTACATATGTAGGTAAGTTTGTACGGAACCCTCAGTGCGCAAGTCCGACTCGCACTTGCCTATTTTTTTTTAGGTGGGAAAGCATCAAGTTACTGCTCCTGTTCTGGGGGTAAGGAGAGGTAGTGCCAAACTTTTACTGACTAAAACCCACCTATGTTCCTTCGGTAGCCCTGTAATACCAGAGACGCGGAAGCTCTTCCAAACAATCCACACTTGGAAATTGGCCATTTATTAAATCTCATTACTTGATATACAGTGTCTACACTGTGTAACTTTTAAGTATCTAACTATTCTTTTAAAAACATAAATTAACGTCACCCCTGTGCGGGCAAGCGACACGCAGGGTTTTTTTCTTTTTTATTGTTACGACAGTCGTTAAGAAGATCCAGCATCGCTTATGGAGAACAACAACAGTTTTTAACTAGGTATAGAACACGCATGCTAGACTCTCGAATCTAGGCATGCTGCACTTTAGGACTCCGTAAGTATGTCTATTTTTTACTTTCAAGATACACAGACTGTACAAGTCATGAAAGTTGTGTTATATTACATTGTCTCAACTTTTAATCCAATAGTGTTCCATATTCAATTGAAACTACGGCTGCGAGTCGCAATAGTGACGATTACTAAATGAGTTAAGTTACAGTTTCGCACTGTAACCGCCAACTGATGCTGGCTGATAACGAACACCCGACGTCCAGCTGTTTCGGGGTCATCCATTACGTCTACCTATTTATTACTTTAAAACTGTATTGGAAAATATACCGAAGGGAATTTATGAACACGGCCTGTATTAAAAGTTAAAAGTTTTATACGTTTCTTTCATGCCTTTAACTGAAAAAAAAATTCCCCTTTTTTCTAAATTCCTGAAAAGCAATTTTTCAATTAAAATCTAATTATAGCAGGATGTTTTTTTCTAAAAAATACCGGAAATAATTTAATAATTAATGTAATACAAAGTTTATCGGTTGTTTGATCTAAAATTAAATACTTATTGTAAATAAGTATTATTATATTTTACATTTTAAACACCTGTTTTTTTAGCATCTAATTTTAATAAATAAATACTTACCCACAGCCTTACACTTAAAAAACAAAAAGCCTCATGTACTAAAACAAAACGATAAGTCAAAACAAACCGAGCAATTGCAAATGGCCTCAATTTATTCCTGAAACCAGGAGCAAACACTGAGCGAGCAAGTTCATCATTTACCAGCAACTAGTTTCTCTTAATTGACTATTTAAAGTTCAGAACTAAGAAAAGTAGCTGCTGAAACATTTTGCGTCCTCATTTACGAACCACAGACGATGAATATTAAAAGCAACGTAAACTTAAATGCATCGAAAGAGGAAACCGACGCAGTAATCGTAAAAATAAAAATTAATGGAAACATGAAACGAATAATTTTATCGGAACCCAAATGATCGTTTGCGTGGTTATTTCTTTTTTGCCAATCGCTTGAAATAGGTGCACGGCAAAGTTTCCCGCATTACTGGTACGCTGGTAGCTGGTAGGTAAGTAAACAGTTCTGCAAACCTCAACTAGTAAGGAGTTCACCGCTTATTTCGAAATGGGTACTTCTTTGTTATTAATATTTTTTAACAAACTTTTTGCTGGACTTTATCTGGATCTGAAAATGAGGTAATGCCCTAAGGCACTAAATAAATGAAAGCGTCTTTTCCATTTTTAAACCTATCTATATTTTGTGTTAACGAGTCACGCCCAACTCTCCTGCCAAACGGTACTCGGTCGCAATTACGGCAATTTATTTTTCCGGAAGGACTATTTATTAAATTAACATCCATTTGCCTCCTACAAAGGTTTCTGTTATATTGGTCAAAATGAATAAGAAAAGCTCGCTATTTCATGTAATTCATTAGGTGTTATCATTCACTCCGTTTCATCTTGTAAGGTACAATGTTTTTGACCAGAATTGAATCAACTTTGTTAATTAAATAAAGTGAATATTCCAAGAAGAAGTCTGAATATTTCATTTCTGTAACCTTTGCATTGAGCCCACAACAAAGAACGGGTTAGTCCCAGAAACTTCTTTTGTATCCTGCTGAGAATAAACTTATCGGTTTGAAATACCCTGTGGGTGTAGTAGTGTAATACAACTTACAAGATGGCACAATAAAAAACTAGATAGATCAAGTGTAGCTTGATAAGACAAAGTTGACATATAAAGAGAGATGTTATCAGCTGTTAAGAACATTTTGCTTTTCAAAATGTTGTGATAATGTGTGTATCAAGTTGGGTGAGAGCGACCTTAACTCTGAAAAGTAAACTGACAGTTACACATACATAGCATAATTTATTGTTGTAAATTATCTCAGCAGCAGTCGTTAAAGCCCGGAGGACACGGTGGAGCATACGGTGGAGGTGTGCCCCGCCTGGGCAGAGCACCGCCGTGTCCTCGTGGGGGCGATCAGCGGCGGCTATCTCTGCCGCCGGGCCTTGGTACAGGCCATGGTCTGGGGCGAGGAGGAGTGACAGGCGGCCGCCTCCTTCTGTGAAGCAGTAATGCTAGCAAAGGAGAAGGCTGCAATTGCACGCGCGAGGCAATGTTCCTCGCGCCCCAGCTGCCGGGATTCCGATCCCGATTTCCGGCCACCGTTGGCTCGGGATTACGGATGGCAAGCAATGGGTAGCACGCCGTCCGACCGTCCGGTAACCGTCCGGACCGAGCCCAAGTCGTCGACGGCGCGTACTGTTCCACGCGCGCCTCATGGAGATGTCAGCAAACCGTAGGAACCCAGTAGGGTCGAAGCCTACTGGGGCCAAGGGTCTGCTTCTGAAAGGAAGACTCGGCCCTGGTACGAAAGGCAACGAAGGAAGAGGAGTGGGTTTTTAATCAGTAGGTAAATGTCTGACACTATCTCGCGCTCCGCCCAAGAGCGGGGGATGTCATTAGATGATATACCCACCGAAAAAAAAAAAACAGCAGTCGTTAAAAGGATAAGAAGTGTAAGGAGCCGGCGACATATTGCCGTACGATCAAAGTTCGCAGTAGGCCGGCCACGCTCTCACGTTTAATTCAATTTGGAATCCCGCCAGATTTCGAATTTGCTGGCGGCGTGTCCTTTAAATAATAGAATAGCCGACTCACATAAAAGTAAAGGTCTGCTTAACATTTTACTACCATAAAAGCTTCAACCACATAAAGGATTTCCTTTACAAAACATTACGATACACACTCGTATTTCTTTGGTGAATTTATTATCGTTTGTATTATACACAAACGCCTAATTAACGACTTTTGCAAATCAAATAAAGCCACGTACCTAACAAATATAATTAAATTATTCTCGGTCCATGACAAGATAATTAGTCGACCCACTTTATTAGCGGAGACAATAACGATGCCTCAAAATAAAATGAATCGCCCTCGGTACCCTCACACGTACATATAATGATAAAAGTGTTGAGTGGGTCTCAGTTATTATGTTTTATTTTCTCATGTTGTAAACTAAAGCCGGCTATAACACTTTGTTACTTTTACCATTGCTCTTGCCACTACGTGCAGACGCTTTGTGTAAACTACAATCGTTCGTTTTTTTTTTACAGAGCAGCTTATCCTGTTCAAAGGTAAGATAAAAAGAAAGAGTCTAGGCTACTTACTTTGTAATTTATCTCTACGTTCGCATTTAATTGTACAATTTATAACACAAACATGTCGGTAGGTACATTATGGTAATTTTAAACACACCAAGGGTTGACAATATGACAGTTTTATAGACATTATTTTAATCAGCAAACATTTCTAGAAACAGATGTTATCACAAAGTGGTCCAGGTGTTCGTGCAATATCAAGTAGCAACGCTAAACCTAGTTTGTGTGTCGGTCACGAATCACAAGATTAAGAGGGGAGTCTCAACAAAAATAAGACTTAATTAAAAGTGGAAAACATTCTCATTTCCCGCTTTCCCGACATATTTTCGCTAGCGACGTGAGAGTAAGAAATCTTGCCGAAACGGACGTTTTCTCAAACAGTACGGTTGTAGATTTCGAGTTAGTAACAAATGTTTTAACGTTTCGATACAAGTGGAAGTGCTAAATCTTAGAACGTAAATCACGTTGTAGTATAGAAGCTTCCAGCAATTTGGAGAATAAATCCGTACCTCCGTTTGTGTTCGCTACGTCAGGGAGGATGTTGCACTTGAATAATTGAAGGATCGTCCTGCTGAGCACCTGCGAGAACTCACAAATGTCTGATACATTCATACCCGCCTACGGTTAAACTGAATTGAGTTAGCTACCTATGCTGGCTATAGTATTACAGTGGCGTTTTGCATATCCCATACTAATTCTCTATATATGAAAGTAACTCTGTCTGTCTGTTACGCTTTCACGATTAAACTACTGAACCGATTTTGCAGAAATTTAGTATAGAGTGATCTTAAACCCCAAGGAAAGATATAGGATACTTCTTATCTGTCTTCGACTTTGCGTCTACGATATCCGACATACACACGGATGAAGTCGAGGGCAAAAGCTAGTTTTGTAGGTATATTTTTTTGCTACTATAAGTTAGTTGTTTTATGCTTTGAGAATAATCGTGCCATGACGTTTACACTGTTCACATTTTAAGTGTTAAATTAAACCGAATTGCTGAAAATAATAAAAATGTAACAGTAATAAAATGGACACTAGAGGAACACAATTCTATCGAGAACTCTAGCTCTAAATATAAAACCGTTACCCACAACAATAGCTCTATTTTATTAAGTAAAATATTGTTGAACTCTCCGTGTAGTTAGGAAAAATACCTACAAGAGCATTTATTGTTTTAGCGAGTGATAAATTCCATTATTTTTTCCTGAAAAATATAGATAAAATTCCGCTGATGTAAGCGCACAATGCCAAAAACACTCAATGGGCGCGGACCGTGGTTATTCGCTTTGTTTCCTCAGGCACGTTAAATCTGCTAGCACAGCTATTTGAAGGCAAACTCGCCAAACCGTCGTGTTTGCGTTCAAAAGAGATTTTCGTTAAACCCAATTTGATCGAGTGTGTCTTTACTTAAATACTTTAGCCACAATAGCTGCAGATCCATTAAATTTTATAGTCTCTAAGTTACGAGCATAGTGCATAGTGTTTGTCCTAAGCAAACTATTTCCTCTTACGTCGCCTAAAGTTTAGTAGGTAGCTTCGTAGTTAGTTGATAATCACATTAATATTATAAAGCATAGTGATAGGTGAGACGCAAAATGAAAGGCTATCTTGTTGAATTATTCTGATACTCTATTGTATTAAGCACTTACTAATACATTTTATATATAAAAATTTCGTCTGAATTTTTATTGACGTCTCTATTCTTTAATTCTTTATTGGAAGCAAAAAAAAACATAACAAAGTATATGGATATACAGACAGTTCATGTACAAAGGCGAGCTTAACTCAGCAATGAGTTTTGTTGAGTTTGTGTTTTTATTCTTCGAACATCTCACAGATCATCAATAATCACACCTAAACTTTTTATAACATAAACCCTAAAAGTGTAACATGCCAGTTTGCAATATTAGTAATATTAGTGTGACCATGAAGGTCGCCATAGTATTATCATTATCATAGCTTCGTAGTTAGTCAATTATCACATTAATATTAAATTAGGCGAAAATTTGTATGAGTATGTGTGTGTATGTTTATCACTTTTTTACGTTCAAACGGCTAGCGGGCTAGTGGACGACGAGTGATGTGTAGCTCGCCGTCCGCCCATCTTGTGAAGACCGAGCCCGAGTAGTCAACGGCGCGTAGTGTTCCACGTGGACTTCAAAGATATGCCAGCAAAATCGTAGGGGCCCAGCTAGGTCGATGCCCGCTAAAACCACGGGGAATTTCTAAAAAGGAAACCTATAGTCCTAGAAGGTAAAGGACAACTGAACAGGTGATAGATGTGGTTTTAGTCAATAAATGTCCGAAACGCCTTCTTGCTCCACCCTAGAGCGTAAGAAGTCAGTGAGTGATTTTAAACTCGAAAAAAAAATGTTTAAACTGTTGAATGAATTTCGTTGATATTTTGGTACACGGGTAGACCATGTCCTTAAACAGTACATAGAATATAGTTCTCTTTCTAGAATGCTTTTTCCCGGGAGTATGATCCCTAGAGATAATTTTCTACTTTCACGCAAGAAAAACTAATGGCAGAAGTTAGGCATTATAATATTTTCATTTCGTTTTGTATTTCCAGGTTTTATTACTTATTTGTAGAACCTAAACTGTGCACTGCAAGTCTCAGAAATGCATTTACGAATGTGCTCCCACAGCTATCCAACAAAACGAGCTAAAATACTTCGACAAATGGAGCGACCTAAAGCCAAAGCGTGAAACTGACTTTGAAATTCAAAAACGCTTTGATGTGCCGATCCGACCTCAAATTGTTGACTAAACAGACCTTCTCCGTACACGGACATTTTTAGACACGTTTGTGTTGATTGCGGCCGTCACCCACACAGAATTTTATTTCGTACACTGCACCGAAATGGCTGATGTTTGCACAAAATATGACTGTATGAACACTCGCGCTGCAAAGGTGCAAGCGGACTCTGCCGGAATAGAAAAATGTGGAGCATGTTGACCGACTGATGGCCTTGCATTTTTTTATGTAAAAGATGTTGTTTTCACATGCGGACGTGGGCGAAAACCATATTCAAATTTTTCTCTGTTACTAACTGAAACCCAAAACTTAATGAAGAATAAACCACCAAAGTTCTTGTGGGCAGAATAGACCCTTCCCAGAAGTATTAATAGCAGCTATTAAAATAGTTGTCTATCCATTCAATTAGAGTCAAACTACCATAAGTTTGGCAAACAGTGGTCGTCAGCAAACTCATTATTACGTGCAATTACCATCCGGAAATCGGCGGCCAGTTAAGAAATTGTTGTGAATAAAACATTTTGGGCAAAATAGTTGATAAAGACAAGTCAAAAACTCATTAAACGTTATTTGCAATGTATCGAATGGTACAATTTAAACCGTTGGCGTACCCAAGAATTTGCCCCGGAAGTTCCGAACTAACATTATACGTTGAATGAAATAGTTTAAACCAACTTTAGTTTGTTAAGCGCTCCGTGTAATAAGCTCTATTCGGTATAATTAATTTGTAATTGTTCGAGTATTTATAACGTTGGATTGATCTGTGGTTTTAATACTGTTATGAAACTGATTGATCTGGTAATTGAGTAAATTATATAGGTTTGATTTAGTTCAAATTAATATGTGAATTGATTAGTTTAACTCTAGGTTTTGATTACCAGTAACAATTGTAACGAGATTTGTATTCAAATGTCTCCTTTTACATTTTTACATGGGAAGCGTGACACGACACGATACAAAACGACGACGACACGTGACGTGACGTGACGTATTTTACTTTCAATGAATCACCAATCCTTTATTTGAAACAAATATGCTACATGAGTCTATAAAGTAATAGTTATAGATTAAGACATATTTAACCTAAGCTACGGGTATTCAAATATAAAAAAAATTAAATACTTGAATTTATGAACATTGGTTAAGTATATTTGTAGATTACATAGTTGTTTAAAGACATGTGACATCTTTCAATCCGTATGCAAGATTGCAGTCAATAGCTCTGTCTACACAAGAAAGAAGGCCTATTAACCATCATGGGGAATAATATGGGGAACGACTTTTTGTGGGAAATCCTTAAATGGCTCTTCCTTCTCTGGCTGGAGTGAGAGGGTCTGTCAGACTTTTACTGGCTAAAACCCACCTGTGTTCCTTCAGTGGCCCATTATGTTCCAGTGCCATGGTAACTTTTTTGAACTTTCCCTAGCCCTAGAATCTGAATTGAAACAAATCTGAACCTACTGTCTGAAAGTTTATTTATGGACAGTCAAAGTGCAAAACAGTAGTAAAAAAAACTCTGTAAACTTGAGCAAAAACTACCATTTTCCACCGGAATAGGAACCAGCCCATTTTATTACTTCACATTACGTCGGTTAAATTATACAACATATCTAAATAGGTATGCAAATAAGGAATTTCTTGAATAAATAACGTGGCTATCCTCACGGGTTGGGAGGACGGTCGCCAGCAAACAAGTGAACAACAAAGCAGAAATGTAAACGGTATTTTATTGTACAAGATACAGTTACAGCACTGCTTTAGAGCACTGATGTAGGGGGACTGGATAAGACAGTGAAGTAATGCTCTTTTGAATCCTGAGGCCCGTCTCCAACAGTCAAAAATATGTTGCCGAATATTCACGTTCTTACTATGAGCTCGTTGTTTACCACTGCTTTGCAGAGACTTTCTTACCTTTCTTCCTTTTTTTTCTATCCTTAGCTATCTAGCCAATGCAACCCGTAAAGCGCCGATTGTACATTCGTCTGTACAACTTGGGTGATCTTGAAAAACGCTTAATTGTCATACTGTACACACTGGTGTACGAAATTTATTCGGCTGAAAATTTTGGTCTCTACATCTTCATTTTTCCTAGAAAAATCCAGAAAAAGTTTTTTTTGTTTATCTTTTTGGTGATTTTACTTAAAAACGCGCGACTATGTATTATTAATACCCCTATACGCGCTGGTAGAAGTCCAACTCATTAAACTATCTTTTGGGTGTACCGCATCGCCGGTTCCTGTTATTCAAGATCCAAACAGTGGTTGCCTTCACCCAATTTTGTCGCGACATACGGTAGATATGGCCTACCCAGTTCCACTTTAGTTTGGCGGCTGAGTTACTTATGTACACCTGCGATTTGTGTTTTGAAACGCCTCATAAGGTTATGAGGTTTTGACTTTGAGAATACATCGATCTATTGCTCGCTGGCAACTTTTTTACATGGGAAATAATCAAATAATTTCTTTCACTCTAAATGGAGCGATTGTGACTTTTACTGATTAAGGCCTCACATTCCTTCAGTTTCCCTTTGCGTTCCCGGGCGACAGTAACTCTTTCGAACTATCGCGCAACTCGTTAGCAGACCCCGTCTGTAAATAAACAAACATCAAACATCTTAGTACATCCTGGACACTCTAGTGTCTGATGAGAGGCCCTGGTTAGTGTAGCCTTATGATAATAACCTCACTTAACCATTTACAGGCAGTCCTCTTATCATCGTCTTCTTTTCTTTTATTATTCTGTGTACATAAATTGTTAAATAAATAAATAAATCATCCAGCATTTTCTGTTCTATGTAGGGATTGGTTTCCAGGCTTCTCATGCCAATTATTTTTAAATAAACTATGTGGGTAAACTGCTTAAAGATAAATTATTGTAAAAAAAAATTGTGTAAATTAACGTCTTCATTTATCAAAAACACTCTTGCAATCTTCTATAATATAAAAATGAATCGCAAAATGTGTTGGTAAGCGCATAACTCAACAACGCCTGGACCAATTTGGCCAATTCTTTTTTTTAAATGTTCGTTGAAGTTCAAGGATGGTTTTTACGGCAAGAAAAATTCGAATAGAGTAGGGTAGAGTAGGGCAGAGTAGGGTAGAGTAGGGTAGAGTAGAGTAGGGTAGAGTAGGGTAGAGTAGGGTAGAGTAGGGTAGAGTAGGGTAGAGTAGGGTAGAGTAGGGTAGAGTAGGGTAGAGTAGGGTTGAGTAGGGTTGAGTAGGGTAGAGTAGGGTAGAGTAGGGGAGAGTAGGGTAGAGTAGGGTAGAGTAGGGTTGAGTAGGGTTGAGTAGGGTAAAGTAGGGTAGAGTAGGGGAGAGTAGGGTAGAGTAGGGTAGAGTATGGTAGAGTAGGGTAGAGTAGTCAGATGACGGGAGCGAAGCCGCGGGAAAAAGCTAGTCTTAAATAATATCTTTACGTAGTATAATACACGCAACGGATTTCGATGAAGTTTTTATTAATAGAAAGAAAGAAATGAGGAAAGTTTGTTTAAAGGTTTGTAATAATTTACTCCCGGGCAAAGGCGGGGCAGCTCACTAGTATAAAATATTTTACATGCATCTGATAATCTCGCAGTAAAAAGCTCAAGGGAAATGAATACTTGCTTTGATGAACATTAATGAAATATAAAGAACAGCCTACTTTATTAGGTATCTCATGATTAGATTACCTTTTGTAATCCATTCAATCGTAAACGCTTTGTAGATAAGAATTAAGTTAGATACTTTCTGAAATAAAAACGTTTAACATTATATATATTACGACCAAAATGATCAAAAGTCCAGTATAATGTTTTGACATAATACCTGACATAATTTACTTACATGATGATATTCTTATAATATACAAACATAAATTAATTTCAATATTAACATAATTTAGTAATAATGATGACGATTAAAATAAAGAAAACATCTGACAAAATTTACCAATACTTATGCATATACATAATAAATAACATGCATACACAATTTAATTTAATTATATAGGTACATAATTTAATAATAACAATGATAAAAAATAAATTAAAATATCTAACATAATTTACCACACAATACCATACAAATATATCTATTAGATCTACCTATAATAATAATTATTTCCATCAATTGTTACTTAGCCTTCATCCTCTCTCCTAACTTTGCTGTGCCCGACAGGGTCCATATTGATCTTGACTATATTTTATACCATCTATGTACATAATATATTATGGAATGCAATAAAGTATTGAGTATTGACTTATAGGTATACTGGATATTTGTTGAGGTGTATAATATATACCAACCACCAGCAGCCAGCTACCAGCTATCAGCTTTCAATTAAATAAGTGGCATTGAGCAGGACACATTGCCCGCAAACTAGATGATCGATGAAGACGAAAGGTTCTGGAGTGGCGAACGCGAAGGCCTCTCACAAAGTGATAAGATAAGATAAATTTATTAGCATAAAACAAACATGTACAGATATAGAGAGGCCCTGACTCCTGTGTTAGGTGGAAACACCTGTGTTACAGGAATCAGTGTCTTCTCCCAAATATCGATGACCTAGTGATACACAGAACCAGTCACTGTCGCGACGCTTAGGGGAGGCCTATATCCAGCTGCAGTGGACATTTTTGATAATTAATTATATAAACGGAAAACTCTACGTCATTCTAACTTTTCCTAGTCAAATTATAAGATTGAAAAATAATGCAATAAATAGAATGTGTCCTTATTACGAGAACTACGATTATATTAAAGGTCGTGTTAAATTAAAATTCATAAGCACTTAAAAAAAACTATGTTTTCTCTTATAGGTAGTTATGTCCCTACTTCGACTTTGTCACGTTCTCTACGGCATAAGATGAGTAAGGACCGGTTTCCGATTTAAATTTTTGGAGTTTTTTTTCGGGTGGGAAAATCATCTAATGACATCCCCCACTTTTGGGCGGGGCGGAAGATAGTGTCAGACTTTTACTGAGTAAAAACCCACTCCTATTCCTTCTTTTTCATTTTTCCGGGCCCCGGGGATCTCTTTCGCATCACCCATGGCCCCAGTAGGCTTCGACCCTGCTAGGCCCTTACGGTTGCTGATATTTCATTGAGGCGCGCGTGAAACACTATGTGCCGTCGACGACTTGGGCTCGGTCCGGACGGTTACCGGACGATCGGGCGGCGAGCTACCCATTGTTCGCCGTCCGCAAACCCGCAAATCCCTCATCATCATCATTTCAGCCGAAAGACGTCCACTGTTGGACATAGGCCTCCCCCAAGCGTCGCCACAATGACCGATCCTGTGCTTCTCGCATCCACCGCACTCCCGCGACCCTCACCAGGTCGTCGGTCCACCTTGTGGGAGGCCTTCCAACGCTGCGTCTTCCGGTGCGCGGTCGCCACTCTAGAACCTTTCGGCCCCATCGGCCATCTGTTCTACGAGCAATGTGCCCTGCCCACTGCCACTTAAGTTTGGCGATTCTTCGGGCTATGTCGGCGACCTTGGTTCTCCTGCGGATATCTTCATTCTTTATGCGATCACGCAAGGAAACTCCGAGCATAGCCCTTTCCATTGCTCTTTGGGTGACTGTAAGCCTTCTGATGAGGCCCATTGTAAGCGACCATGTTTCAGAGCCATATGTCATCACTGGCAACACGCACTGGTCATAGACTTTCGTCTTGAGACACTGTGGTATGTTGGACGAGAAGATACCGCGCAGCTTCCCGAACGCTGCCCAGCCGAGTCGGATTCGACGATTGACCTCTTTCTCAAAGTTCGACCTACCCAACTGGATTGTCTGTCCCAGGTAAACGTAATCGTCTACAACTTCGAGTGCAGAGTCTCCGATCTTGATCGGAGTGGGTGCTACATGGTTATTTACCATGACTTTGGTTTTATCCATGTTCATTTTAAGACCCACTCTTTTGGAAGCTCTACTAAGGTCATCGAGCATTGTACTGAGCTCCTCCGTAGTTTCAGCCATGACTACTATATCATCGGCAAACCGAAGGTGAGTGATGTACTCGCCATTGACATTAATGCCTAGTCCACTCCAGTCCAGAACCTTAAAGACATCTTCCATTGCAGCCGTGAACAGTTTCGGAGAGATGACATCTCCCTGCCTCACGCCCCGCTGCAGTAGGATAGGTTTCGAGGTCTGGTCCTGAAGTCGGACTGACATTGTGGCGTTTTCGTACAAACACTTCACTACCGATAGTCAATCTGGCACCGTTGGAGAGACTGCAGTACAGCCCAAGTCTCGATCGAATCAAAAGCTTTTTCGTAGTCCACGAACGCTAAGCATAGAGGCAAGTTATACTCCTCTGTCTTCTGTATAACCTGCCGAAGCGTATGTATGTGGTCTACGGTGCTGAAACCTTTTCGGAAACCGGCTTGTTCGGGAGGCTGGAAGTCGTCGAACCTGCGCGCGAGACGATTCGTGATGACTCTGGAAAACAGCTTGTAGACATGGCTCAGAAGTGAGATGGGCCTGTAATTCTTAAGCAGGGCATTGTCGCCCTTCTTAAAGAAAAGTACCACCACACCTCTGCTCCATGCCTGTGGCGTCTTTCCCTCAAGTATGACGGAATCGAACAACCTCTGAAGGGCCCTTAGGACCGGTTTTCCACCCGCCTTCAGGAGTTCGGCTGTAATTCCGTCGTCACCCGACGCCTTGTTGTTTTTAAGCTGCTTCAGAGCCACCCTAATCTCGTACAGGCTGACATCCGGGATATCTTCGGTATAGTGCCGGGTTAATCTAGCTCTTGGGTCGTTTGCTAGATTCGTTGTGGGTTTTGTGATAGATGTGTACAGCTGTCCATAGAATGCCTCGATCTCTCCCAGAAGCTCCGATTTGGCGGATATGACTCTGCCATCGTCGGTCTTCAGTTTCGTGAGCTGACTCTGCCCTATAGACAGATCCCTTGCAAAAACCTTGGAGCCCTTATTCCGCTCAATCGCATCCTTAATCCTTTCGGTATTAAAGAGGCGGAGATCGCGTTTTAAGGACTTTGAGATCCGTCTATTGAGCTGCCGGTAGATGCACGCATCGTCTGAAGACTGCAGAATCATCTCACGCCTCTCTTTCATGAGTTCGAGAGTTTGATCAGAGAGCCTTTTCTTCCTTGTACGACGAGTCTTAAAAAACTTAGACCCGACCGTATGGACAGTTTCCACGAACCCATCGTTGTATTCGTCCACAGAGCCACCTAGGCACTCGAAACGATTGTGAAGTTCGAGCTGAAAGCTCTCGGAGTTTTGAATCTGGATCTGTGCTGGACGGAGCGTAGACTTCATCAGTCGAGATCTTTCAAGCTTGATATTGATATTCAATGTGCCTCCTACCATGCGGTGATCACTTCCAGTTTTCACCGCGTTGATCACAGAGACATCATTGAATATTTGCTTCTTCGTCGACATGATGAAGTCAATCTCATTTCTGGTCGCACCATCAGGGCTTTGCCAGGTCCACTTCCTACGCTCACGTTTTTTGAAGAAGGAGTTCATCATATAGAGGCCCTCCTTCTCCATAAAACTAGCCAATAGGTGTCCCCGGCGGTTCCGATGTCCAAATCCAAATTGCCCCACTCGCAGCTCATCACCGTCTCGTTTACCCAGTTTCGCGTTAAAGTCCCCCATGACCACGGTGAAGTGAGTCTTAGAACCATGCATGGCTCTGGATATATCCTCATACATGGACTCTACTTCGTCGTCGGGGTGCGTCGAGGTTGGGGCGTAAACCTGTATGACCTTCAGCGAATATCTTGATGATATTCTGAGTATAAGATACGCTACCCTGGTCGACACACTCTCGATCCTCACCACATTGTTCACAAGGGACTTGTGGACGATAAACCCGACACCACCCTGGGACTGCTGGTCACCCTCCCGGAAATAAAGCAGGTTACCGGATTTGAGAATTATCGTGTCCTCCCCCTGTCTTCGGACTTCAGATAATCCCACAATACTCCATCGTAACCTGCTCAATTCTTCCTCAAGTTCGGTGATCTTCTCGTCGGACCGGAGTGTACGCGTGTTATATGTTGCCAGGTCCAGTCGTCGTTGTCTAAAGGGGTAGCCGGATCCCATCCGGAGATTCTTCGCACCCCTTGCCTCGCCGTAACCTTGACCGCTACCGGAGTCAAGGGTAGACGGGCTGCCGGGCACTAGGGGCCATTTTTTGGTTGTGCTTATCATTGGGGGGATTTGCCATAATCGCCACGCTTGGCATGCGGGTTGGCGATCGCAGTTTGGTTGTTGGAATTTACACAGAATGCTGCTGCCCATTCTCTGGTATGTCCCTTAGTCGCCTCTTACGACACCCACGGGAAGAAATGGGATGGTGTTATTCTTTACGTCCGAACACCACACGGACGACAATCCCTACTTTAATGAAAAAAACTTTGACAGAATTTCAATTCAGAGTTTGACTTCTTTATTCAGAAGTCTGAAACCAAAGCCGGTAAAAGATAATTTTCTCAACTTGATCCTAAACCAACTATTAGGAATCTTTGTTTAAGGTGCATAGAAAGCTCTGAGTTCAAAAAATATTCTGCCCACAATATTATTTGATAATTTTAGAATTGGTGTGTTTTGGATCTAATTTAATTTGTTGTAATATATGGGATATTTGGGAGCCGCTTCCAGTGGCTCTACATCCTGGTACAGACTACAGCATCTGGGCGATGGTCACATCACGATTGCAGCGACTTGTGTGTTTGTTTACTGGAACTAACTATACCCACACGAAGCCACTTGGAAGCGTTCGCCACGGCACACTGGTCGGCTACTTACTTAACTTGTCGCATTACTAGCTTTTATGTATTTACTTGGTTTCATATAGAAATTAGCCCTCTTGAACGTAAAGTTTGTCTTAGCTTATTAGCCGGTTGATCTTCTGGACCAACATTGATTCTGATTCAGCAAATTGTACGTTAGAAGCTCTGCTATACAACAACAACAATCATAACAATTCTGAAACCTTACCATGCCTTGCACGCCATAATGATGGCGGTAAGTTTCATCTTTGAGGCGTGGCTGGAAAGACGTCACGGCGTCCTTACATTCCGCATGACGCAGGTCCTCACCGGACATGGTATGTTCGGGAGGTTCCTACACCGGATCCGTGTGGAAGAAACGCCCGGGTGTCACCATTATGTGGACCGCCCGGAGGACACAGTGGAGCACAAGGTGGAGGTGAGCCCCGCCTGGGCAGAGCACCGCCGTATCCTCAAGGGGGCGATCGGCGGCGGTGATCTCTCACGCCAGGCTTTGGTACAGGCCATGGTCCGGAGCGAGGAGGAGTGGTAGGCGGTCGCCTCCTTCTGCGAAGCAGTTATGCTAGCAAAGGAGGAGGCCGCACGCGTTAGGCAACGGTCCTCACGCCCCAGCCGCTGCCGGGATTCCGATCCCGATTTCCGGCCATCGTAGGCGCGGGCTTGCGGACGGCGAGCAATGGGTAGCGCGCCGCGCGACCATCTGGTAACCGTCTTGACCGAGTGCCTAAGTCGTCGACGGCGCGTAGTGTTCCACGCTCGCCTCAAAAATATGTCAGCAACCGTAGGGGCCCAGCAGGGTCAAAGCCTACTGGGGCCAAGGGTCTCTCTTAAGGAAGACTCGAGCCTGGTCCGAAAGGCAACGAAGGAACAGGAGTGGGTTTTTCGTCACTAAAAGTCTGACACTATCTCCCGCTCTGCCCAGGAGCGGGGATGTCAGTGGATGTATGTCCCACCGAAAAAAAAAACCTTACCTTGCTGTTTTCTCTAAACAGGGAAAACTTGACTAACGTTACTCAGGGTGTCCTTGTTTAACAATGTAAACCACATTAATGTATCGTTAAGTGACGATTAAAGATAATTCTCGCATTATTTTATTTAAATAAAATAAAAAATAACAACCAGAACAATTATTGCCGGAAGAACTGGCCCGCAATGGCCGAGGACAGACGTGTGTGAAAAAAAAGGGGAGAGGGAGGACTTCGTCCAGTAATGGGACATAATAGGCTAACTATTACTACTACCAGAATATACGTACGTAATCTAGTCAATGGTGAAACTCTTCCATCCAATATTGAAGTGAACTAATACATGGTTGGGTGCGGAAAACTTAATTAAAAACGTCTCTCGAGTGATGAGGCTGGTCTCCATTAGCCTGCTTTACGAGGTCAAAGGATTTTTCCCTTTAGGTGACCTGAAATCCAATTAGAAAAAACAGATGCGAAACGCTCGTGCAGCCTCGCAATAACGCCTGTTTAAAACCTAAGTTTAGCAACATATATGAAAAATATGTGACAGAAATTCGCTTGCGTGCTCATGCTTGAAAAACGGCGTGATATATGCCAGTAAAATTAAAGTTTTTTTTTCGTAGGTAAATATGTCACAAGACTTAAAATGATGACTGCAAGAATATACTTCCTAAAAATGGCACGACAACAAAGAAAGGAATTTAATTTAATATTTTATTCGAGAAATTTAATTGATTACCGTGGTTTCCCCGTAGACGTTCCGTCCAGGAACGCCGTCGCTCGGAGATATTTCAAATACGCCGCATATTGAAATCCTCAAGCCATCATATCGGACTAAAATGACCCGTGACGATCCTTGCCTCTTATTACGTGAGGGTATTTTTAAAAAATGCTCGAGGAAGAATCCTAGGTGTTATTATTTTCTTTATTAAAAAGTGCTGAGATTGTGCGGAGTACCAATTATTTAATTTTATAGATGATGTGACGTTGTTGTCAGCAAAATGTTTGTTTGTTCTTCCGGATGTGGGTATTTTTCATAAGAAAACTTAAAAACTTTTTTGAGTTCCATAAAAATAAACAAACACAGTCATCAAAGGTTATCTTTTGCATTTCTATATTGAACGTATGATTTCTTAATGTGCTACTGCAATAAATGAAATATTATGGAGTGTTGAAATTTCAGGGATAGATAGGTAGATAAATATATTCTTTAATGTACACCAATAATAAAATTACAATAGGAACTTAAAATTGATAGGGTGTCACAATGGGCGGTCTTATGGCTAAAAGCGATTTTTTACAGACAACCTTTGGAAGGAGAAAAAGATACGACCTGCGTATCTTTTTCTCCTTGTAGTGCATGGTGTAATATTTATATATATATAATACATAACTAATAAAATACATTTAATACAAATAATATATAGACACATACACACACATACACAAACATACTAGATACATACTACCGGCTCCGCCCGCGTGAAAGTAGGTTCTCCATACAAACTTCAGACCCCCGTTTCATCCCGTTGGGGGCTGAATTTTGGAAAATCCTTTCTTAGTGCTCGCCTACAACATAAAAGGAAGCTTTGTGCAAAATTTGACGTTCGGGTCCAATAGTTTCGGCTGTGCGTTGATACGAGTATGTCAGTCAGTCAGTTTTTCGTTTTATATATAGGTATAGAAATATGAAAGCAGAGAAATAATGTATTTAATGACGTTTAGGAGGAGAGGTAGTGATCCATAACCATATTTTTAAAATACTGGGCAAGTGCGAGTCGGACTCGCGCACTGAGGGTTCCGTACAAACTTAAAAGGTAAATTGTTCACAGTTTACGATTTATGACGTATTAAAAAAAACTACTTACTAGATCTCGTTCAAACTAATTTTCGGTGGAAGTTTATAAGGTAATGTACATCATATAACATCATATATTTTTTTAGTTTTGTCATTCTCTTATTTTAGAAGTTACGGGGGGGGGGGGGGTCACACATTTTACCACTTCGGAAGTGTCTCTCGCGCAAACTATTCAGTATATAAAAAAATGATATCAGAAACCTCAATATCATTTTTGAAGATCCATAGATACCCCACACATATGGGTTTGATAAAAAAAAAAAATTGAGTTTCAGTTCTAAGTATGGGGAACCCCCAAAATTTATTGTTTTTTTTTGTCTATTTTTTGTGAAAATCTTAATGCGGTTCACAGAATACATCTACTTACCAAGTTTCAACAGTAGGTATAGCTCTTATAGTTTCGGAAAAAAGTGGCTGTGACATACGGACAGACAGACAGACACATGACGAATCTATAAGGGTTCCGTTTTTTGCCATATGGCTACGGAACCCTAAAAATTGTGAGTTCTGAGTTTGCCTTACTGACACGGGCAAAGCATTCCACAGCCGCACTGCTTGAACTGCAAAGGAGTATTTATACAAATAATTTTTTATCGGAGGCAGATGCGGAAAAGTAGGCGTAAAACTTGACCTTTTGTAATGCGGAGTTTGATAGAGATGGAAGTTTCCACTTCCACCTCTAATTTATTTATTATTAGAATTAAGTTAACTTTTCTTCTAGGAAATAATCCGACCATTTGGTATTTAATCGGATTTGTCACCTGCTAAACGATTTAACAAACATTAAGGGCTAGCCTCTCGTTGAAGGTCTTCAGGGGAAGAATTAGGGAAAATTTCATGTCAACATGACCCATAGGTATATATATATATATATATGTATAGGTTTTATTTATTGTATATAATATTTTTATATGTATTGTGTGCTAACGTATTTGTGTAGTTTATTTTAGATCTGATCTGTTTTTTTAACTTAGATTTTTGTTGTGCATTTCTTTCAGTTATCCTTATGAGTAAAATTTCTTAGATATATATTTTAGGTTTGCTGTAAGAAAACCCAATTGTGGGTTAAGCTCGCCTTTGTACATCAGCTGTCCATTTTTTTTTAATTATTTGTAATATATTCTTCTATTCTTTATTGTACATAAAATAGTACAATAAAGAATAGAAGAATATAAGAATTAAGTATGTGACAATGTTATCTAGTGAATTTATTAGGTTAAATATCTTTAACTGCTATGAGTGGAGGGAGAAAGAGTGTCAGACTTTTACTGAATAAAATTTTGCTCAGTTGCCCTTTGTGTTCCAAGACCGCGGTGACTGTTACGAACAATCCCGTAGCCCTGGCAGACCTCTTAGTTATGCTGACAGCTTTATAACGTGCTGTTAAGCCGGCCCTGACGTGCTGATTTGCCTTTTTTTCAATTATTGATAGGCTCGCGTTTGACCATCATCTCACCTGATGGTAAGCGATGATGTGATCGACGCACAATAATTGTGTTCCCTAAACGCTTTGGGAACGTGGCACAACGCCGTACGTCTAGTGGTTAAATGATGGAACGTACTTGGCTGAATTAGATTTTGTAATTCCAATGCACGAAATGTAAACGATAGAAAACCGACCGGCTAGCAACTCAGTGACTCAACACAGCATTTAGATTAAATAAAACTAAAAAAATAAAAAGTGTCAGTCAAAAACTCTACAAGCTAATCATTCTGACCAGCAGTTATTTGTTTGGAACTAACAATCTCGAATTTTAAAACCTGCGAGTGTGTAAACGTACCTAAATACTTGAATTTCATGTAAATGATACTGTTATTAATTGTGATAGCACAAACATTAAAATTATACCGAGATACAAAATTTAATAAAATAATGAGAGATCTAGGTACATATAAAAAAAAAAATTAATCCATTAATCACAAATGATAAATACTTTAAATTAGATAAATACGATTGGTCGAATGGTACCCACAAACTATTGTACTTTATCAATGAAGAATTTCAGGAAGATTCACACCAGTTGGCGTCAGTTTAACTAATGTCATTAAAATATGCTTTCTGACAGTTGCCTGGACCTGACGCACTGACCTTTTCTATTTATCACTGGTCAGGCTGTTCCATATGTTTGACAGCAATTTTTTTGTGCTTATTTGAAGCGCCACTTGCGAGCGTCCAGAGAACTAATTTTGACTTCTAATGCAAATGGCTGTAGAGAAGTGTACAGTAGGTACTCTGAAGTATTTTTGCATTTTTAAATAATTACGTTCGAATTCCATGTTACTCCTTTTTCACGGATTATATAAACCTTATGAAAAATGAGGTCATGTATATATTGTAAGTGGCGCGACATTATTAGTTTTAGTACCTACCGTATATACTCGCCAACACTCGCTACGGCCGACAGCGCCAAAATGGCGAATATCAAACGGGCACAAAAGCACTTTGATGGCCGCCAGTCCAGTGTAGTAAATAGTAGAGGTCAGTAACCACTACTCAATACTGCCATCTGGTGAACATCATTTTAGAAAACCTCTATTTGTATAATATTCAATAACAGTGTATTATAGGAAGCAAGATGGCAGAAAACTCAAGACTAATATTTAATAATCCTATCACTACAAATGCTGAGATTCACACGAACAATGTTACGTTACGGAACAAAAATAAGTCAGTTCCTTCTTCAAACAGTTCATTCGAAGTAGCAGTTGAGGAAAGAATATATCGCAAACTTCAACGACCTGTTACGAAGTAAGCCACACTACACTAACAGCTACACTAACTTATATTTATAATCAAACTAACTTCTGCCAGCGGCTTCGCCCCCGTGAAAGTAGGTTTTTTCATAAAATCTTTAAGCCCCCATTTCAGCCCCTAAAGGGGTGAATTTCCTTATTCTCTTCTTCTTTTATATAATTATATGACCGGCAATCTGTATAATTCAGGTATTCTATACAATACCTAGAAAAAAAAAATAAAAAAAATAAAGAATATTATTGTCCCATACATACTTTACCTAGGTAATGTATACAATTCCAGGGGACTGTATAGTGTACCTGCTAGTCCACCGGCAATGTGTAAAATAAAATAATTTGGTTTTTATTTATCAATGTTAACCGACCTACCTATAAAATGATGGGTAAATAAAACATGTTTTAATATTTAAAATCAATGTTTGTAGAAGATGAGAGCATGGAAGGAATTGACGTAGTTTTAGGGCTGGTGAATACCAGAATTGGTGGGGCCTGCTTTTATGCCACGGGCATACTTACTGAACTTGCAATGGAAAAAAAATAAACATGGGAAGATAAAATACCAAAATTGGTGGGGCCTACTTTTATGCCACGGGCATACTTACTGAACTTGCAATGGAAAAAAAATAAACATGGGAACATAAAATAACAGAATCGGTGGGGCCTACTTTTATGCCACAGGCATATTTACTGAACTTGCAATGGAAAAAAAATAAACATGGGAAGATAAAATACCAAAATTGGTGGGGCCTACTTTTATGCCACAGGCATATTTACTGAACTTGCAATGGAAAAAAATAAACATGGGAAGATAAAATACCAGAATTGGTGGGGCCTACTTTTATGCCACAGGCATATTTACTGAACTTGCAATGGAAAAAATAAACATGGGAAGATAAAATACCAGAATTGGTGGGGCCTACTTTTATGCCACGGGCATACTTACTGAACTTGCAATGGAAATAAAATAAACATGGGAAGATAAAATACCAGAATTAGTGGGGTCTACTTTTATGCCACGGGCATACTTACTGAACTTGCAATGGAAAAAAAATAGACATGTGAAGATAAAATAGACTAAACACATAAAATGTGACTTAAAATATGTATGTGTAAATGTCAAGTCAATATTTAAAAACAGTGTATATGGACACAAAACCATTATTTGATAACGATTTAATTTGATCACTTTCTGTGTATTTCTTTTAATATTGCAACATCATGTTGAATTTATATAAGTATTTTATTTGATAACTTCCCTTTCGAACATTTAAAATATTGCAACATTCTGTGAGGACTTAACCTGACCACTTCCTTTTTATTTCTTTAAAATATCAGAGCATCCGGTCATAATATTTAAATAAGAATTTACTGTGGCAACTTCCATTCTATTTATTTATTTTAAATATTTTTCTACCTTAATTTGTTAATTTTATGCTTGTCACATTCTGTGTATAAAAACCGATGTAATGTCATTAAAAGGGCACTCTTTCGCTACCCATAGAATAAACATCTTGAACTTTCAGTAAGGCATTTCTTTATTATCACTCTATAACATTTGCTGCCATTCTACCATTCTATATTACTGTGACTGTGTATTTTGTGTGATGTCGACACCGATGGCGATCATACGCCGACATACTGACACTATCTCCCGCTTCGCCCAAGAGCGGGGGATGTCATTGCATGATTTTCCCACCAAATAAAAAAAAAACCGAAAACAGCAACAGTGGGAGCAGTGGTGGTCCTGTAGTAACGGTCGGGGTCCCAACTTACGAGTTGGAGGTCGCGAGTTCAAACCCAGCCAGGCGCATTTCTTTGTGTAAATCACCACTGAGGAAACTAGTGGCCTAGAACCAAAAGTTCGAAGACATGTGACATCCACCAACCAGCGCTGGGCCCGCGTGGTAGATTACGGCATTCCCTCTCCTAGAGAGGAGGTCTGAGTCCCAACAAGCAGCATGAACATTAAAAAATACTGATTATGCTTATACTAATCAAAGACGCCCATAGCTCCAATATCATTTGTCGATACCAGAGACAAGCCAGAGAGGGCACATGAGACATTAACACTTGAAAATTACTCTCCTATTGACTATTGTATATTTTTTCTAGGTGACAAGGGTTTTTTTTAATCACCAAAGTATATATGCAGAATATGAATGAACCTTTTTGGCGCAGCCGTGAGGCACACACAATGTTATTTATTATACTTTATTGTACCTCATAAGTGGACTGGATAAACATTTATTGCTTTTTTTTTATTGACTTTTCATTTTATTTATCGTTTGTTTATCTTTGTGATTGCTACCAAATATTTATTTGGCAGCTTTCAGAATTACTTAGAAATCATTAAAACAAAAATTCGATTAGATATTGTTTATGAATATCATTTTATGTCGTCCTGCTTTTAGATTAATTGTTTGTTTAATATCAAAATAGAAGGTTTTCATCGACTCTTAAACTAAAATAACCGGGTTTACCGTTTTGTTAATAACAAACAACTTGAATATTAAAATGAAATGTTTTCTAAGTAAACAGGTAAAGTTATTATAATAACATAGCAATGGATAATATCTTGAAGAACTTTGAAATTTATTTGGAGCTATTTTAACAGTCAACACACGAAAATAGCTCAAATTATAATAACACAAGTGTATGATGTCATGTTATTGAACAGTGGGTATAATTTAAAATCGGGTACTATTCTTAAATTAACTCAGACCAACTTTTGGGGAGGGCTACGGTATTATGCGAAAGAGTTACCGTGGCCCTACAATGCAAAGAGTAACTTACAGAAGGAACACTAGTGGGTTTTAGTCAGTAAAATGTAAAAGTAAAAAAAAACCCAAATGGAGATTAGCTAAAACCAGCAAGTCATTTTTAGTAAACAGCATACGCTTTTATAACAAGCTACCAAAGGTGGTGACTGAACTTAGCGAGGACAAGTTCAAAACCCATATTAAGCGTGTCCTAACTAAAAAAGCGTATTACAAAGTTAAAGACTATGTCGAAGACACGCTTGTTTGGCAATGACTGCTTCTGTACATGTGGCGCCCTGGTAACTCATAATATTAAACTTTTTTGGTAGAAATAAAAACTTTTGACTTTGACTTTGACTTTGAAAAGTCTGATGCTCCCTCTCGCTTCATTGAGAGCGAGAGAAGCCATTTAACGATTTCCTACCAGAAAACATACATACTCGTGTGCCTAGTATCCGTAACATTATATACCTATAAATTCATTTATGCGTCACTTACGCTTTTTAGTAATCTAAAAACGGCCATTACACCATTTTCTTCTACAATGTATTTCGGATCGAAACAAAGTACCTAAACCTCAATATATATATATTTTTTTCTTTATATCCTCGTCATATAACAATGCTTACATGTTACTGTGCGCTTTTATACCCACACTTTTCTTTCAGCCAATACTTCGTCTATAATTCCCTACATAAACTTAGAAAAAACATGCCCGTATTTGAACCCATCATGGTCATGAAAGACGACTAGACACTGGCCTCACCTAGTCTGACTCATCTAAAATAGACGCGCAAAAGTGTTTTTTATAACCTATTTGCCAAATAAATATCGATTATAGTCTTTAACAAATGGTACATCACGATGTAATTATTTATCTTATCAATAGAAATATCAGTGAATAGCCCTACGTTAGGGCTTCGCATAGCTATTCTTGGAACGAAGTGTGTGGTTACCAAAGTATTTACTTTAGTTCCAACATGGAATATTAAACTTTGATAGCCATACACTGATACTAGTCAATAAGATATCCTCAAACATTTCTATCGATTACTGTTCGGGCAGTGTGCGTTGGAATTGCACAATTTATTTGCACCAAGTCCGTTCCATCATTGGATCACTAGACATACGGCGCCAACGGTATAATATAGTGGACCCACACGTACAAAGCGTTTTGGGAACACATTCATTAAGCGTACAGCTAAGGAATTCCCTGCCGGAGTCTGTGTTTCCTGATAGCTACAATCTAGCGGTCTTTAAGTCAAGAGTGAATCGGTTACTTCTAGGCAAGCGTGCTCCATCGTCGGCCACATCATCGCTTACCATCAGATGAGATAGTGGTCAAAAGCGAGCCTATCAATAGTAATAAAAATACATGGCGCGCTGGTGATTAGTGATAAATGTGACCGATGCTTAAACTCATATGGCATATAGGTACCCCAATTCTCTTTTTTTTTAATCTTTTTTTTTTTGAAGATAATAATAGACAATTAATTTAGGTATCACTGGCCTCTAACCTGTAACCGTCAAGCTTTTTCCACAACACCCCGCCTGAAAAAATAACGTCTTGCATAAAATATAAGCCTGGATCTTCATTACGTTAAGCAGTTTCAAAACAACGTCACGATATCCAGCTTAACATTGATTATAAAACGAAATATAACATTAACGAAATAAGGAAAATGTGAATATCTTGAAGAAAATATACTAACAGCAGTGTTGCTTGATGAGCATGATTAATGAAGTAGAAAGACTTTGATCGATCGTGGTTTTACCTAATAAATGTCTCAAGATTCCTTGGGGGACAACTAATCCTCCTTACAACGTACAAACGGTACATGAATATTCGTTACACGAAGAAACGAACATGTCACGTGCGTGTACCACTGAATATGCCAAAATAATTACTGGCTGGCAGGTTAATAAAATGGCTTAATTTTTTTTTTCTGCTATTGTTTTGGGGTTTGAAAATGGAAAAATAAAATGTAATGTGTGTCGTGGGAGCGTTCTCAAACATGTTAACTCACATACACAGTACACTTAGACTCTGAACTAGTTTCTCTTCTTCTTTTTCTAGTTTTTTCCGTGCGGAAATCGAACCCAAGACACGCAGCGCAGCAGCCAATCGCTCAACCACTGCGCTAAGCGTGCCGGCAATGAAATATAGTGTCTAGATACGAAATAATAGTGCCTAAATTTCACTCACTCAAACTCACACAAATTTCACTCGACTACAATACCTAAGGGGGCTTGGGAATTTCGATTAAATCGAAATCTACTGGCATGTAAATTTATAAACTAGTGCGTGTCACCATCAACGATTGCATCACTGCTTACCATAAGGTGGAATCGCAGTCAAGCGCTAGTTTATATAAAAAATGTAATTGATTTGTTTATTAGCAGTTCAATATTTTTTCTAATTTCATTACCTTTACTAGAATTTTTTAGCCTTACCTCGCTGACGACACCTCTATTCAGGTACCGACTGTGTAGTGATCATGTATAACCTGTTATCACTGAAGCCTACTGTGCACGGACGCGTAGCTTCATAGACGCGTATTCGTAATTATACGCTTAGTGTGGTTACAGCTTACATACGACACGACATTACGACGCTGCCGATCCGTCGACAGAGTTTCATAGTTTAGTAGCTATGTAAGTTGCAAGCAAGCGTACACCAAGCGTATCTATAATAACGTATACGCGTATATGAAGCTACGCGCCCATGGATAGTAGGCCTGAGTGACTTAGGCTATATTATATTTTCTACACTCACGTAGGTAAAGCCGCTAGCACAAGATCACTAGCTTCGGCTTAAATAATAATATCCCATAATTTCCATAAAAACCAGGAATAAATCACTTTTGAATTTCACTCCACCTTTTCACACAAGGCTATAGAAAAACTACGAGCACGTCATTACGTAACGGGCAAACAATCAGGCATTCTCGTCGCATAACATACACTATAGTAGGTATGCACCAGAAATGCCTGATTGCTCGCGTTAATAGGTCCTACGGTGTTCATTAAGCCCACGTCAAATGAACAATTAATTAGAAATTTCAATCATGTTCAATTTATAACCGTAATTGTAATGTGGTATTGTAATTATATCTGTACTGTTCGACATTTGAGAAGAAATAGGATTGAGCTTTAAGCCTTGTTGAGCTGGAGCTCTATACATTTTATTATATCAGTGAGAAATCAGAGCAATGGGAAGGGCTATGTTCGGAGAGAAATGAAGATTCGCAGGAGAACCAAGGTTACCGACTTAGCTCAAATAATCGCTAAACTTAAGGGACAGTGGGCAGGGCACATTGCTCGCAGAACTGATGGTCGATACGGAAAGGTTCTGGAGTGTCAACCAAATACCGGAATACGCAGCGTTGGAAGGCCTCCCCCACAAGGTGGACCGATGACCTGGTGAGGATCGCGGAAATCCGATGGATGCGAGACGCATAGGACCGGTCGTAGTGACGACGCTTGGGGGAGGCCAATGCCCAACAATGGACGTCTTTCGGCTGAAATGATGATGATTATATCAGCGGTCTCCCACAAGCTGGACCGACGAACTGGTGAGGGTCGCGGGAATATGACGGATGTAAGACGCACAAGACCGGTCATTATGGTGACGCTTGGGGCTCCTATATTCAGGTGTGGACATTTTCGGCCGAGATGATGATATCAGTGGTAAAAATTGTAATAAACCCAAAATGTTATAGATTAATAAAAGTTCACGGCAATCCTTTTTCCTAGATAAAAGCTCCTCCATTCACACACTGCTTTGGTGAACAATCTCTGCAAAAAAATTGAATTGAAATACCTAAACGTATTTATCATAATCATACTAACATTTTTACATAGGCAAAAAAAGTTGCAATATGTGTGTGTGCGTATGTTTGTTACCCCTTCACGCTGATACTGCTGAAGGGATTTGGATGAAATTGAGCACATGGATATAAATTTTCTATCTACTTTAACTTCTACCGGTCAAGAAATAACTGAACCACTATTTGTTCTTAATTAACTAACCATCAAACAAGTAATAAATCTTTCTAATACCGTAATTAGAGACACAATAGAAAAACAATGAGAGAGCGAACGCCGGCGTTCATTTCTTGGGGTTTAATGAATTAAGAACAAATTGTCGAACACTTATTTCTTGTCAGAAGTTAAGATACAAAGAAAATGTGACAATGTATATATCTTATTGCTCGTGACTGTACCTAATGTATATGAGACTGGAAACTGCTATTACGTCTAGCTAGGCCGCTTTTCCGGTGATTTCTTTCACCGTAAGCTAATACTTCTAAATAGAAAAATTCTTATTCATACTTCACTTAAATAATCGGACCCGCACTATTTAGTCTAAGAAGTTATCAGTCACTTCGTTACGGACATCCATGCCCGATTAGTTTACGATATTGGACATAAGATGCAATAATGAAGCTATTAAACACACACAATTGCCTGTTCCCTTGCATGCATTGATTCTCAATTACGCCGCTCAGCCAACTCAAATAATGGTTAAGCATAGAGATGTCTAAAACAGTTGTGAAATCCTGAAGCTGGTTTTGCAATTGTTTAGTTATTATTATTTATTTTTTTAACGTTAAATTATTTAATTTTTTATTAACCCATACATATCAAAGTTAAAAAAAAAAACTTTTCAATACACTTATTCAAAAACCCGCTCTTATCCCACCGCTTTTAGGCACACAATAGACTAGTTTCCGCACTAGTGCAGAAAAGAGTGCGTGTTCTCACTCGCTACAGTGTTATTACATGTATCGTATCAGGCTGGGCGCGCGTCGACCCTCACGAGTCGCCGGTCAACGCCCGTTTATTCATTTCTTCGTAAGTGTTTTAAAAAAAGTCGTTTGATACACGTGCAAATTTGTCACTGCAGCCCTCGGCTCCATAACACACTCGCCTACGGCTCGTGCGAATTCCATGCCGGTCGCAATGTCAAACTTTCTGCACTTGTATCAAAATGTACTATTCTGTAATTATACGATGGCGTTTTAAATCACTCTTTTCTTAAAATAAATAACTAAGCTACTACCAAAATACAGTAGTCAGTAGACGCACTCACAAAATTAACATAAATATAACACAATAATAAAATATCTGGGGCGGTCATACGTCAGATGTAAAAGCGCTATAACTTTCCAGAAATTATGAACGCAGTAACCTGGGGTCCTAATACGCAAAGGGCAACTGAAGGAACATATGTGTGGTTGTAGTCAGTACAAATCTGACACGCCCTCCCATTCTGCCATAGAGAGGAGGAAGCCATTAGATAATTTCCTACCACAAAATAAAAAATAGAAATCTATATATAAATGGAAAAACTGACTGACTGACATAGCAACGTACAGCCGAAACTACTAGGACTAGGAGCTTAAATTTTTGAACAAGGTTTCCTTTTATGACGTAGGTGAGCACTAAGAAAGGATTTCCTAAAATTCACCCAAAAAGGGATGAAACGAGGTTCTAAAGTTTGTATGAAAAAACCTGTGAAGCTAGTTTCTTTATAAAACGAAAAATTGGCGCGTTGTTTTCCACGCGCGCCTCAAAGAGATGTCAGCATGATTGACGGACTTTCTGCCTGACGCAGATCCTCGCCGGAGACGGTTGTTTTGGAAGGTTCCATTGTCTGATTCAGCGGCTAAAAACGCCTGAGTGTCAAAATTGTGTGGATCGCCCGGAGAACACGGTAAAGATTTGCCCCGCTGGCCTCTGGAGGCGCAGGCTTGCGGATGGCGAGCATTGGGTAGCTCGCCGTTCGGTAAGGATTAAGTCCGGGTTGACACCACGTCGCGTTCCACTCGCGCCTCAAAGAGAGGTCATCAAGATTGACGAGGTCAAATAGAGTCGATACCTGGTAAGGCTGCGGATTGTTCGAAAAAATTACCGTTCCCTGAAGTTCAAACTGAAGAAACACTGTGGCTTTTAGTCAGTAAAAGTCTGTCACTCCCTCTGCTTCCAGAACGAGAGAAGACATTTGATGAACTCCTACGTAAAAAGTATGTCAATGCGTGGATTGACACCAGTTAATGCCAATGACCCTATATTTTAACCTATCAGACACCAGTGTACCGAATTCAGTACACCTTGGTACTAGCTAACTTAAACCTTATTTTTACGCAATAGTATATAGTATTCGGTACACTGGTGTCTCTGAAGTTAATTAGGTTTTTAAATATCTTATATATGGCACGCTATGTTACTCAGTGAAGATGTAGCTTTCGAATGGTGAAAGTATTTTTATATTGCTCCAGTACTTTTTGAGTTAAATCATAACAACATAAACAAAAAATCATATCTTTCCTCTTTATAATATTACTTTAAATAATTTCGGAAACATTGATAATTTTGGACCAACTGCGAATCGAACCAACTGCGAATTGGACCAACTGCGAATTGGAATTTTTTTTGAACATTGGACCAAACGCGAATTGCACCGCAGCAATCGCGCCTAAAGGGCAAATCTTAACTTGTTTCCAGAAACTAAGATTAGGTAAATACGTCGTGTACCTATTAAGCAATTTTACCAAAAACAATTTTCAAAGCGAGTTATAACTAACTCACAACACTAAATTGCTCTCCGCTTTCATATGGCGAGATTTAGCCGCCAACTCTGATGGCGGTTTAGGCAAACATCAAAGGAAGTTAGGCATTTAACAGCTTCGATTACCGCAGCCAAATTCGGGCTATTTTCGTCCAATATAATATTGAATTTCTTCGATAATTTGCTGGTGTGATTTGATTTGATGCTTAAAACATGTTTTGTACATATTTATTTGAATTTTAAATTAGGTTTTTTATTTGATTTTATGAACCGAATAGTCGCTGCCAACAGTTTTGCTCACGCAAAAGTAGAAACTTGTCCTATGAGAATATACTTCCGGGATAAAAAGTCTATGTATGGTAAAGGGAGATAGATATATTGGTGATATCAATCGAAGAGGTCAATCGTGGAATCCGACTCGGCTGGGCAGCGTTCTCAAGACGAAAGTCTATGTCCAGTGCGTGTTACCAGTGATGACATATGGCTCCGAAAAAAGGCCTCATCAGAATGTTTATAGTTACTCAAAGGGCAATGGAAAGGGCTATGCTCGGAATTCCCTTGCGTGATCGCGTCAGAAATGAAGGTATCCCCAGGAGAACCAAGGTTACAGACATAGCCCAAATAATCGCCAAACTTAAGTGGCAGTGGGCAGGGCACATTGCTCGCAGAACAGATGGTCAATGGGAACGAAAGGTTCTGGAATGGCGACCACGTACCGGAAGACGCAGCGTTGGAAGGTCTTCCACAAGGTGGACCGATGACCTGGTGGGAATCCGATTACGCGAGACGCACAGGATCGGTCATTATGGTGACATTTGGGGGAGGCCTAAGTCTAACAGTGGACGTCTTTCGGCTGAAATGATGATGATGATGATTGGTGATATAAGAAATATGGTGATATTTTTTTTTTAACAGAATCCCACATAGTTCCAAGCAAGCACATTCATGAGAGTGCTAGCAAGTTGTTACGGGCGTGAGGAGGATAAATATCTTCATACTAGTAACATATTATGCATAGGAAACTGTATGGTATTTATTACTTTTTTTTTTTTTTTTTTTTTTCTCTTTATTTGGTATTAGGGACTTTTATACAAATGTACATGTCAGTCCCATCGGACATTATAATAGTAAATACCTTACCTATATTGTAAAACGTAACAAAGCAAACTTAATTAAGCTATAAGCAGCCTCTGAGTTAGGTGTCGACAAGATGTGATGAAACATTCCAACATCGTATATGTTTGTACCTAGTTCTTTATACAATTCCTGTCTTGCAGATTGAAATCTGACACATTCCGTCAACAGATGTGTAATATCTTCTACTGTGCCACACTCCTCACAATTTGGTGAATTAGTTTTTTTCATTAAAAATGCAAACTTATTGAGCGGCATGTGTCCAGATCTCAGTCTGTGAGCTGTTACTAATAGCTTTCTGTTGAACCTGGTGTTACAAAACCATGGTATAAGTGGAGGCTCCAAAACTATAGATCTGTACCATATTCCCTTTTCTTTTGATCGTTCATTGAAATATTCTTTCCAAATTTCGTGACATTTGTTTTTATATCTAGGCAATAATTCTACATAATCGGTTCCAATATATGTTTCTCTACCTTCATCTATACCCAACTTTGCTAAGCGGTCAGCCTCCTCATTACCCTTTATACCTATATGTGAAGGAACCCATTGCAATTTTAGATCTATCCCTCTTTTGGATAAATCATGTATTTTAGATAGGATTTCATAAGCTATCGATGCACCTCTGTGCCCAGAAGCGCATCGAGCTATATGTTGTAGTGCACTCTTGCTATCTACACAAATCAATGTTTTTCTGTTATTATTAATGGTTATTATATAAGAAAGTGCCTCTAAAATTTATTACTTTTACTACTTGAAAACTTTTATTATACTTTAGGTGAATTTCTTAATGACGAATCTCTGTAACTTTATAATATTGACATTTTTACATATCTTAACATTTAAATATATTTTTTTACTTATTTTATTTTAAATTAATATTTTGAATTGACTATAAATTTTGACATGAAATGAAATTGATTATGAATATTGAAATTTGACTTGCTTGCATAATCAATTTATATTTGAATTTAATAGTAATTTTTTTTTTTCTTAATAATTTGTACTTATGTCAATTGGCAAAACATAGCACACTACCTTATCTTTAAGATCTTGTATATAATTATCACTTAAGTTTACGAATAAATGATTCTGTTTCTGGTTCTGATCACCAATATATCTCACTTTACCCTATTATCCAAACATCCGAATCCATGCAACTGTTCGAGCGTATAGTAGACACTCACAATATATTTCCAAAACATTAAAAACAAAATATTATAGACGCTTATATTTGTCACATTTCCATCATTTATTAGAATAAAAACTCTAAAGTTTATACCTACCTAACATTAACTTTTATTTCTGAACTGTAAATTCTAAAATCACATATGTCGGACTTTCTAAATAAATAAATCATTACTTCCTCGTATTTATAGAGTCCTAAGCAAACATCTGTAGATGTCTGCAAATGAGGAAACAAATTAAAACCACGAATCAATTTAGTACACCAAATGGAACACAGAATATTCAGAAGATATAATCTCCCGGATTTCCTATTTAAGATTAATTCTGTCACTTATTTTGGTAAAAATAATCCACCTCTTAAATACAATCGTAATTAATTACATAAAATAAGAAACATTGCTCCTGCGTTCTCTGAACTTTTGGCTTGATATTATATATGTACATCTGTATTCTGCGAAGGCTTGGCGGTACACCCACATTTCACCAGTTTAAGCCCCATATAATACGGCAAGCCTATTGTCAACCGAGCTCAAAGCCAGACTTCGGGCTGCTACTGAGAAATACAATAATAATAATTAATCATGACACATAAGTACATAAAATTATCATACGCGACATCGACGCTCGCAAATTTATATACAAGTAACACCGATACCGACAGATCACATGCACAGTAGACTCCATTACAAAATTATAATATAGTTTAAAATTTATAGTTTTTTTTTTTCATGTGAATATCGCATCCAACTAACTTAATTTGCCATTCAGTTAATAGCCTAGCCTGATAGCTAAATGCCTTCGTTCCTCTAGCAGATTGAATTATATTTACCTAGCCAATGCGTCTAATATAACATTTAATGAGTTGGCTGGCTAATGCTTAGGCCATTCATTGTGGGCACCCTGACATGGACAGCTTAGGTTCGAAGGAGATGACGGGGGCTAAAGGATATGCTGCCTAGGTAGATAATATTTTACCACAACACAGAAGTATATACAATTATCACAAGCGACGTCAATACTAGAAAGTTTAATTTAAGCTAGTAATTCTTTCACCGACACACCGTATACACAATAGGCTCCATTACGTAAAATATAGTTTACCATCGAATATATTAATATCACCAACTCACTTAATTCGCTTTTCAGTTAATAGCCCAGCCGGATAGCTTAACGGCTTCGTTCTACTATCGACTTAGATTATATTCAGCCGATGCGTGTGTGGTGCGGTGTGTGTGTTGATGCGTGGTATATTTAATGAACTAACTGGCGAATTCTGAGAGCATTCATACAATAGATTGATCATATAACGGAAAAAGATGAAGCATCCTGACACAGATAGCTTAGGTTTGAAGGAGATGACGGGGGCTAAAGTTACAACACGAAAGTAGATAATATCCATCACAACCCACAAGTACTTACATATAATTATAACAAGCGATGTCGACGCTTAAAAGTTTAAGAGCAAGTAACACCTTCATCGACAGACCACATGCACAGGCTCCATTACGCAAAACATAGTTTATCATCGATATGAATGTCGCAGCCACTTAATTCGCCATTCGGTTAATAACCTAGCTTGAAAGTAAAACGGTTCCGTTCCACTAGTGGCTCGAATTATATTCAGCCGATGCGTAATACAACATTTAATGTACTGGCTTGGTAATGCTCAGGCCATTAAGCATTAAGATAATAAGATGACTAAGTGACGGAAATAGACTTGGAGCAGGCCGACACGAACAGCTTAGGTTCGAAGGAGGTGACGGGAGCCTTTTTTTAGGTTAAAAATCATCCAATGACTTCTCCCACTCTAGGCTGGAACGGAAGGCCATGTCTGATTTTTACTGACTAAAACCACACCATGTCCTTCAGCTACTAATACGTTCTAGGACCAAGGGTTTCCTTTTCAGAAATTCCTCATGGCCTTAACGAACATCGACCCTTCTAGGCCACTACAGTCCGACACCTCTTTGAGGTGCGCGTGGAACATCACACGTCTTCGATGATGATGACCACGCCTCTCCAGCTATTCCTGAAATAGGGAACTTACCGCCATGATAATGGCGTGCCCAGCATTAGATTGCGACTGTCGCTGTTGCCATATCACCATGACATCCCGCCGAAACTTTGTCTACCATGCCACGACTTGTCACGGCAGTGGAATTTAGCCCCGGCGTTGCATCTCCATGTGGAGATGACGGAGGCTAAAGTGAGGGAGCAAAGCGAGTTGAAGCCCTATGATAGGTTTCTATAAACTCTACCGACCGAAATTGAAGTCCCACTCAGTGGGGCTCCGTCAGTTTATTTTACTTATAATCGTCATCAGCATATTACTGTCTGAGTGCATTTGCCTCGCTGTTTGATTGAATGGCTGAATATCATTCGAGCAGTTAGTAGTTCAGTAAAAAGGCTAGGCTTTAAAACGAATGGCGAATTACGCTAGTTGGCTACGACATGAACATCAGGTAAATACGTCATAAAGCCGTGACAAACTTGCGAATTAACTCACGTAATATTTTAACAAGTTATGTCCCTGGTTTAGTTCGGGAACATTATTAATTAAAGTTGTTAGATCGGTTACCTATTTGAGCACTATGATGGCATATCAAATGTGTGGAGGTGGCTTATGTTTGGGGAATGTGTTTGAAGGGAAGCGCGTGATAAGTTTGGTGCCTAAGTTTGCAGTTTGTTGAGGTTACCTTGTGGTTTTCTCATCATGATCACAAGATTTTGTAATCTTGTTAAGGAAATTAGAAAGTAGAATCTAGGAATCGAGGAAAATGGAGTCAATATTCGTGATTGAATTTGTACAAATTGGTGAGGCGTAATTTAAGAATTGATTGAATTGGTTAGTTGACTATATATTTTTTTTATCAAAAAGTAACTTTATGCTAAATTTCAAATAGAAAGATTTTTTCATCAATATTAAGTAAGTAGAAACCTTTCAAATCTAATGGAAGGAATATCGACACCTGCATCAAACAAAGTAGTATCTCGGATACAGTCCAAACAAAATTCAAACATGGCACTATTACTTTTAGGTTCATTTTGAAAAATTACTGAATTAATGTTACAACCTTGTTCGTTGCGGGTGTCGATATCTGTCATGTAACTCCACTCCATTCGCAATAAGATTAGACATTTAAATAAAACTTTTTTACTGTCTGTTTATCCGATCTTGACTTCTATTCCATAAAGATGGCACGCCGGAAGACACAGAGTTGGAAGGCCACCTACAAGGTGGACCGATGACCTGTTTTTTTTTCGGTGGGAAAATCAGGATGTTTCAGACTTTTCCTTTCATACCAGGGCCGAGTCTTCCTTTCAGAAGCAGACCCTTGGCCACAGTAGGCCTCGACCCTGCTAGGCCCCTACGGCTTGCTGACATCTCCTTGAGGTGCGCATGGAACAGTACGCGCCGTCGACGACTTGGGCTCGGTCCGGACGGTTACCGGACAGTCGGACGGCGAGCTACCCATTGCTCGCCATCCGCAAGCCCTACGGTGACCGGAAATTGGGATCGGTATCCCGGCGGCTGACCGATGACCTGGTAAAGGTTGCGGGAATCCAACAGTTGCGAGACACACAGGACCGTTTATTGTGGCGACACTTGGGAAGGCCAATGTCCGACAGTGAACGTCTTTCGACTGAAATGATGATGATGATAAAGGATGGCATTAAAAGCAAAAAAGTGGTTACAATATAAACATTTACTGCAGCTGCCACATGTAATGCCATCAACGCAATAAAAGTCAAAATCGGTTGAACGGACAGTAAAAGGTTTGTTTAAATACTTTCTAAACTTAACACCGGCCAAATACACAAACCGCGCAAAGACAAAGAAAAAAAGCTTGGCAACAGTACCTACAATACCACACCAAAATTGTCTAAAGGATTGTTGACCACAGTTCTGTAAGTTGTACTTTACTGACCTCTGAGTGCCTGACCGCCCTCTTGACATTACTCTGTAGTCACCTTTACAACTTCGTGGAGCTATGCATCGCGCCGCGCCGGGGCGGCCATTATTTTCCGGGAATATACGGCGTAGGTCAATGCTACGGAATTGTAGGCACTGGAGAGTAGAAACGGATGTTTTACGACGCGAATCTTACCTACTCATCTACAGACGTAGTTTTTCGGAGCTATATCAAGTAGTATTTAAATAAGTACTTCTTATTATGCAAGATTAATTTTAGTATATGCTAAACCCGAAACACCTGTCTAGTATTTTTATGTAAAGAATCTATGTACATTTCACAACGGTATCATGAAAAATCACGAAGTTATAAGCTTGTTATGTTATCCGGTTGTCTGCACAAATACATGGTCACCGGGCCACCGGGGCGACTGGGGGTTGTTTTGCTTACGCACCTAGCTGTGCCCTGGCACTTAATGCCCGCTATGACCTGCCGTGACCTATGCTGCACTTAGTGTCGGTGGTGTACAACTTGTGACCTTTATTATATACTAGCTGCTACCAGCAACTTCGCACGCGTAAAAGTAGAAAATTGTCCCAAGAGTACATATTTTAGGGATAAAAAATTAACCCATGTGCTATCCTAGGACATGGTTAACCCGTATCCACAGTAGGCACGGGCTTGCGGATGGCGAGCAATGGGTAGATCGCCGTCCGATCATCCGGTAACCGTCCAGACCGAGCCCAAGTTGTCGACGGCGCGTACTGTTCCGCGCGCGCCTCAAGGAAAAAAAAAGCCGTATACTAAGTTTCTTCGAAATTCGTTCAGCCGTTCGAGCGTGAAGAAGTTACAAACACACGCAAATGCACTCGCACCCACAAACTTTCACATTTTTAATACCAGTGCGATTCTAGTAAAATATTTCTGTACGGGAAATGCTTCCCCTACAATATTTCCAATCTCTATCTTCCAAGTAAAAAAATGTTCCTGTAAACAACTTGTAAAGAAAATTCCTAAACATAAGCGAAGTTTTCGCCCACCAGTGCTGTCCCCTAATAATGTAGCATGTTATGTAAACAAGCAATCTCGGTATTTTTAATTATGGCATTTTTTTTAATATCCGCCAAATACAAAACATCCGTTCCACGTTATATATGGCGCTGTTAAATTTTCCGCCTAAAGTCATGTTTTCGTAATGCGTTTTTAATGTTCTCATATTGCTATAAATCACCATGGCTACTCCTGGTCCAGATAGCTTTAATGGCTTATTAAATTAGTTTATGAATCCAGAGTTCATATTCCCACTGCCATGAAACAGGCATGTTACAAATTATCACGCATTACCGATGTCTCGGGAGATCCATTGGATTAAATTAGATCTAGACCTTGTTCAGTAACCGTATTTTGCTCTCAAGTGGTAATTTATTTTTTGTATGCTCATTCTTATTCAAAATAAAACATTTAGATGCAAGTGAGAAAACTTTGTTATTACAGCCGAGGCGGTACCTGCTTTCGGAATGTATCAGTTTCATATTCGGTGGGAAGTAACGCCCGAATGTCACCATTGTATGGATCACGCAGGGGAAACGGTGGAGCGTACGGTGGAAGTCTACCCCGTTTACTGGCGACGACCGCCTCCACGAGTACCGGACCCTGGTTCAGGCCATGGTATGGAGCGGCGATGGAGTAGGTAGCGGTCACCTCCTTCTGCAATGCGAGTTATACGAGTGAAGGAGGTGGCTGAAACCATGGGCAATAGGTTGCTTGCTGTCAGGCCTTCCGGTAAGGACGTCAGCAAAGAGCTGTCAGCAAAACACATATCTACAGCAAACGTCATATCACCGAGTGTGTTTAGTTTCAGTGTAATCTGTCCGCTTGATAGTTTGTTGTGAAATTAATAAAATTAAGTTGTAACTTTATTGTAACTACTTACATTTTTCTTTTTTTCTCTCTGTCTGTTTCACTCTTACGAGTTTCTGTCTTGTCTCTTACATAGCTTACATAGTCATAATCTGTAGTCTGGTCATAGTGTCCCTCTTCTAAAGAGAGGTGGCCTAATTCCCAGCAGTGGGAACATTAAAAGGCTGATTATGTTATGTATGTTATATTTTTTTAATGTTAGGTACCTACATAATGATAATATATAATTATGATCTATCGAATAAAAATATATTGCCCACATGTATCAAACAACGTTTTCCAACACTCAAAAATAATATTTAAAACTTCTTCATCATATTATTAGAAATTATCATCGACTTATATAGTACATATATATCGATGGAAATTATTGAAAGAAATAGCTCGCGGTTTTTTTGTGCACTTTGGTAGAGGCTGCCTGACGAGCAGCCTGATAAAAAAGAAGTTCAATAAATTGTAGCAATAAAATTTAATTTTATTGCTACAATTACATTACATTGCTACAAATACACTACATTACAAGTCATTGATTAAAGCAACAATAAAATGAACGATTGACTTATGACTTCATTGTAAAATAAGCATATAGGACTTACAAATCATCATCAAAACACCAGTAAATAGAGACGTCCTGCCGTACAGAAACAGCGTGCATTCGAAAATATAATAAGCTGAAAGGGGCGGCTTGTGCTCCACATCCATAGTTGGATGGTATTACTTCACGCTGCGTGACAGGGGCAAGCCTATTCCCATTAATTGGCCACACTTCCAATCACGACCTACTCTTTGGTAACAGAAAAACCCATTCCAATCTCCTGCGAAACTATAAAAGTATCGACCTGAATTACTTGCTGAATAAAGGTGTGGACAGATAAAAGAGAACGCGCCTAAGGAATACCTACATAAAATACTTTTTACAAAAAAAAAACAACCGACTACAATACAAAAAAAAACACTGAAAAGTGCAAAATATTATTGTTTTAACATAAATATTGCTATTTGATTTACTGTCTTTTTTACATCTTTTATTAGGGTTAGACTTATTTCAATTTTATCATCGCTACATGAAGAAGATTTAAGATTCAAAACTATTTTCTTTTCATTAATATTTTGAGGTATATACATCTAAAACAAACATCATTCAATCTTCTGTTTTCGTGGGTGACTGAAAGCATGGGTAGGCGCGTTATTCTGACCAAGACAATCTTGTGTGAAATAACTATTTTTTTTGCTTTAAACCTTACTTAGTTGAGCAGGTTCTAGACTTGCATAGAGACTAAGGCCGCTACTACCTTGGTACCTATCTCCTGGGCTACGTGCTACTCTGTTAGCCAGTCAGCAAAATTTATTATACAAGTTCACATTAAGGGATTCATTTTTTCTCGAATTAGTTTTGTTTTATCTTGGAACTAGAGGAAAACATCGAAGGACAGGAACAATTTGCCTACTTCGGTCTTCCTGCCCAATTATAATTTGGATGTCTTCAAGGTTAGAGTGAATAGGGTCTTAATAAACTCGTGATTCACCATCAACGATCGCATCACTACTCGGGCAGGATCGCAGTCAATCACTAGCTTGTATAATTAAAAAAAAAAACCTATTTAGCTACCTTGCATGCAGGCTGCGATCCGCCACAAACTACGGCAGTCAAATAGAAAATAGGTACTAACAGAATAAACATACATCAGATAGAAGCCCTGGATGATTGTGGCTGCTAGCCACAATATCCATTCGCTTTAGTGGTCTCGACTCGATCCTGGGGCCACCGCACTGTTGAACATTGATTACGACTGGGTTCTGCACTGTGCTCTTTTACAGTGTTTATATAATCTGTTATACTAATGACGCTTTAGTATAGCTCGAGAAGAAACGCACGGCCCTATTGTTCACTGCAGGGATCGCGCAGGCCGTTGGGGCTCGAGGTAGCTTTGCCAAACTCCGAGGCTCTCTAATTCCACGGGCCTTGGAACGTGTCTGGGACATGTCCTCGGCAATTATTCCTTAAGAAGGGCCTACTCAATCCGTCTATCGTCCACGTTACCATGGCTTAAAAGCTTGGTGCTTGGTGTTGGTTGGTGGCAACGCGAAAAAAAAAGAGAGAACGCCCGAACGCTCAGTTGGCATTGGGTAATTCCGTCACTCACTCGAATATTTCACAAAATTCGTTCCAGGAAATACATGTTTTATTGAAAACATTAGGCTCAAGTTTTAAAAAATAAACTTTATTCATAATTTCGATTAAATGTGTGAGGTTTCTATAAACATATTTTCTTTGCTTTTTAATGTATTGAGTACATTATAAAGAGCCAAATAGCAAATTTTCAGCAGTCTTTACTGGATTACCTTTACACAAAATGTTTTGATTTCAATAGAAACCTAGATAATATCCACAAGATATCTGTGTTTTCAAAATATCTAAAGAAAGATGTGTAATAACGTAACGTCATAGTCACGTTATAGCATGAAAATGTTTCTCGGGTTGGGCGCTCTTAAGCGGGCATAGATAAAACATAAGATGAACATCGATTGGTGGTGAATCGTAAATAAATACAACGGGCTGAATTAGATATACAGACGAAGGGAGCAAGCTAGTGTCTTCAGGTCGGATATAAAGGGTCTTAAAACGCTATCACAAAATTCTTTCAAATAGTCAAATGTTAAACGAACAATGCATCGCATAATAAAGGATTTTTACCATAGAAATTTCTCCTTCCTTATATCTATTTTATTATGGTTTTTTACAATTGTAATTTATAATTTTATATTTAATAGTTACGCTACGAGAAAGCTTTTGATTCAATCGAGACTTGGGCTGTTTTTTTTTTTTTTTTTTTTCCGGTGGGAAAATCATCTTATGACATCCCCTGCTCTTGGGCGGGGCGGGAGATAGTGTCAGACTTTTACTGACTAAAAACCCACTCCTGTTCCTTCGTTGCCTTTCGTACCAGGGCCGAGTCTTCCTTTCAGAATCAGACCCTTGGCCCCAGTAGGCTTCGACCCTGCTGGGCCCCTACAGTTGCTGACATCTCCTTGAGGCGCGCGAGGAACAGCACGCGCCGTTGACAACTTGGGCTTGGTCCGGACGGTTACCGAACGGTCGGACGGCAAGCCACCCATTGCCCGCCGTCCGCAAGCCCGCGCCTACGGTGGCCGGAAATCGGGATCGGAATCCCGGCGGCGGTTGGGGCGTGAGGACCGCTGCCTCACGCGATCGGCCGCCTCCTTTGCAAGCATTACTGCTTCGCAGAAGGAGGCGACCGCCTGCCACTCCTCCTCGCTCCGGACCATGGCCTGTACCAAAGCCCGGCGCGAGAGATCGCCGCCGCCGATTGCCCCCACGAGGACACGGCGTTGCTCTGCCCAAGCGGGGCACACCTCCACCGTATGCTCCACCGTGTCTTCCGGGCGGTCCACACAGTGGCGACACCCGGGCGTCGCTTCCGCACGAATCCGGTGCAGGAACTTCCCGAACTTACCGTGTCCGGTGAGGACCTGTGTCATGCGGAAGGTAATGACGCCGTGTTGCCTTTCCAGCCACTCCTCAAAGAGGGGACTTATCGCCATAATTACGGCGTGCCCAGCACTGGGTTGCGATAGTCGCTGTCGCCATTCCGCCATGAGATCCCGCCGGAACTCTTTCCGCCATGCCGTGACTTGTCGCGGCAGCGGAGTTTCACCACGGCGTTGCATCTCCACGCGCAAATCGTGCATGCGTGCAAGGCTTTTTGCTACAAGATCCCATGGTGGCTGGCCAGCAAGGAGGCTCGCCGCTTCGCGGGAAACCGTGCGGTATCCCCGCACCATACGTATGGCCATGACCCTCTGAGACTTGGGCTGTACTGCAGTCTCTCCAACGGTGCCAGATTGACTATCGGTACATCGAAGTGCTGAAGTGTTTGTACGAAAACGCCACAATGTCAGTCCGACTTCAGGACCAGACCTCGAAACCTATCCTTCTGCAGCGAGGTGTGAGGCAGGGCGATGTCATCTCTCCGAAACTGTTCACGGCTGCAATGGAAGATGTCTTCAAGGTTCTGGACTGGAGTAGACTAGGCATTAATGGCAATGGCGAGTACATCACTCACTTTCGGTTTGCTGATGATATAGTAGACATGGCTGAAACTACGGAGGAGCTCAGTACAATGCTCGATGACCTTAGTAGAGCTTCCGAAAGAGTGGGTCTTAAAATGAACATGGATAAAACCAAAGTCATGGTAAATAACCATGTAGCACCCACTCCGATCAAGATCGGTGACTCTGCACTCGAAGTTGTAGACAATTACGTTTACCTGGAACAGACAATCCAGTTGGGTAGATCTAACTTTGAGAAAGAGGTCAATCGTCCGACTCGGCTGGGCAGCGTTCGGGAAGCTGCGCGGTATCTTCTCGTCCAACATACCACAGTGTCTCAAGACGAAAGTCTATGACCAGTGCGTGTTACCAGTGATGACATATGGCTCTGAAACATGGTCGCTTACAATGGGCCTCATCAGAAGGCTTACAGTCACCCAAATGGCAATGGAAAGGGCTATGCTCAGAGTTTCCTTGCGTGATCGCATAAAGAATGAAGATATCTACAGGAGAACCAAGGTCGTCGACATAGCCCGAAGAATCGCCTAACTAAAGTGGCAGTGGGCAGGGCACATTGCTCGTAGAACGGATGGTCGATGGGGCCGAAAGGTTCGAGTGGCAACCGCGCACCGGAAGACGCAGCGTTGGAAGGCCTCCCACAAGGTAGACCGACGACCTGATGAGGGTCGCGGGAGTGCCGTGGATGCGAGAAGCACAGGATCGGTCATTGTGGCGACGCTTGGGGGAGGCTTATGTCCAACAGTGGACGTCTTTCGGCTGAAATAATGATGATGATGATGATTTAATAGTTTTATGATTTTGAATGAAATTTTCTTGATTTTCCATACACATATAAAAAATCTGAGGCCGCTATGAACTATTAAACTATATAACAGATATTATTATGTAGGTATATTTCACTTCATTTTCTTAGAGTAGATCAGCCCGCAATTTCGAAAAAGTGCCGCTTAATGTAAAACTTGCTTTGAAATTGTGATTTTAAATAGAGTCCGCTGAAAATAGGTATACGGATAACTATTTTCCAACATTCAATAACTCAAAGTTGTCGAATGTTTTCAGTTATTCTGAATAAAAAAGGTCAAAGTTGACAAAATATCTTAAGGCTCTTCCTAAAATGAATTCTTTTTCATTCGTCCATTCGCAAAAGTAGGACTTTTACGAATGGACGATTACAATAATTATTTTACTATACATTTTCGACATTCAAAAGTGCCATTTAGGGGTCTATTTGATAGCTCGTTGTGATGCCCGAGTCGACGTCGACACTTCAAAGAGATGTCAGCAAGATTGACGGGGCCAGTTAAGGTCGATGTCTACCAAGGCTTTGGATTGTTCCAAAGACCCTGGCCTTAGCATAAAGCAATTGAAGGAACGCTGAGGATTTTAGTCAGTAAACCCCATTTCGCTCCACAAAAGAGTCATTTGATGATGTCCCACCTCAAACCAAAAACAGGATTGTGCGATAAAGTTAAGAACTACAATAGACCGACGCACACGCGGGCGACGCCTGAGTCGTACGTAGTGCAACTATTATAGCATATCATATACATAGCATTTTAAGGATGACGCTGCGTTAAGCGGGCGCCGGTGCGGTCCCATAAAGAAGTGCTCACCGCGTGGGCACCCGTCGTGGCTTGCCACGCGGGTACCAGTCGCGAGCAGCCGCACCCTGCACCCCTTTTGCTACGTAATAATACATTAAAGTTTTCCATCGACACGACTACATGCACACCGTTAAAGTTGAACTAGCGACACTGTACAGGTAATAATCTAGTTTTCGTTACGAGGACCGCCGCATACGACACACGCGCATCGTCAAGGGACGGGTAACAGCGCGGGCGCTCGCTTAACGCAGCGTTGGCCCATAAAATTGCCATACAAAATATATGGAGACCGACGCACCCAGATCGGCGTACGAGGCCCACTTGGGCTCAATACCCACCGCTCGAGATCTTTACCATGGCCCTCGAACACAAAAGTCAACTGAAGGAATACAGGTGGATTTTAGTCCCACCTCAAAAAAATATAATTGATATTTAAACGATTTGATTTTGCAAAAGTAGGTATGTTGCAAGAAACCAATCAATGCAATGTAATTCCGGCGAATCACACTCTACTGGCGCTAACTTTACTATTATGCAATCAGTACCTACAGAAAACTTTGCAATACGTCAAGACTGGAAAAGCATAACTCATCAGAGCTTTATTATTATCGAAGATATCCGATAGCCGGCTTCTCCAGTAATCCCTCAATAAGCTCTCGCTACTTACAAAGGAATTTAAGAAGCCGTCACCACTAAATGTTCCATATTTTATCTTGTGAAATTAATAAGCTCCTTATCAATTACGTGAAACTTAGAATATTACAGTTTTCTCATTATGTCCTTTAATACTACAATACCGTAGGGCTCAGCAGCCTACTGGGGCCATGGGTTAATTTCTGAAAGGGAAAGCTGGAGTCCTGGAACGCAAGGCAATAAAGGAACATAGGTGTGGTTTTAGCCAGTGAAAGTCTGACACGTCCTCCTGCTCCGCCCTAGTGCGCGAGAAGTCATTGGATGATTTCTTACCTTAAAAAAATACTATAAACAAAGAAACTCACGGTATCCTATTTTTTATTTAGCTGAAGGTAATCTTTGTTTCACTGATATTGAGTTGTATATTGAGAATAAATTTCAAAATCGTCGAAAATACAGAAAGCAATTTAGTTTATACTATTCATTAAACGATTTTTAGGGTTCCGTACCTCAAAAGGCAAAAACGGAACCCTTATAGAATCACTTTGTTGTTCGTCCGTCTGTCTGTCTGTCTATCTGTCGAGACCCTTTCCTGTAATTTTGCAATTGGAAGATCATCGTAATTCAATTCTGGAATTGAACTGTTTTCATAGGTAAATTTGTACGGAACCCTCAGTGCGTAAGTCCGACTCGTTTTATTAATTAGGAGGTCATCAAATAACTCCTCCGCTTCGTGTTTTGTTTTTCTACAAAGTTTCGGCCAACATCTCAGCCACAGCAACCAGCATCTTGAGCATCTTGAGATTTGACTGGCCTGTTGGTCTAGTGGTTAGTGGCCCTGACTGCTACGCCGGAAGTCGTGGGTTTGATTCCCACCCAGGACAAATGTTTGTGTGATGAGCACGATCATTTGTTCTGTGTCTGGGTGTAATTTATCCATAATATGTATGTATTTTGAAATATATAAGTATGTTTATCAGTTGTCTAGTACTCATAACACAAGCTTTGCTTAGCTTGAGATTAGACGGCGTTGTGTGATAGTTGTGGAATATTCTATTCTATTCTATTCTATTCTATTCTATTCTATTCTATTCTATTCTATTCTATTCTATTCTATTCTATTCTATTCTATTCTATTCTATTCTATTCTATTCTATTCTATTCTATTCTATTCTATTCTATTCTATTCTATTCTATTCTATTCTATTCTATTCTATTCTATTCTATTCTATTCTATTCTATTCTATTCTATTCTATTCTATTCTATTCTATTCTATTCTATTCTATTCTATTCTATTCTATTCTATTCTATTCTATTCTATTCTATTCTATTCTATTCTATTCTATTCTATTCTATTCCAACTTTCATGCCAGTTCTCGCACTTTCATTCCGCATACTATTTTTCTGTCATGTGTCTTCTTTCTTTCCTATGGGTGGAACTTCCATTTTATGCTTGCGCCTATTGGCTCCATCTAGATTTTTATTTTCTAATTTTTACTTGATTTCGACCCACATGCTATTGTTGCAATATAATTTATTATAACATATTAAAGGGGTGCAACGCGACATACATTTTCACTGTTTTTCATACAACCGCTCTTACGCGATTATGACGTTAATTATATACACATTTTTCATTAGATATTTTGGAAACACAGTATCTTGTGTAATATACACATTTACGCTTTTATTGAAATCGATTTATAAATTTGTGTAAAAACAATCCAGATCTCTGGAAATCTGCTATTTTTCATGAAATTTAACACTTCATAATATACTCAAAAATTTAAAAAGTAAACAAAAATTCACAATGCCTTGCAAATTGAATCAAAATTCTAAACGACGACAATTTTTTTCACGTATTTCCTGGAACAAGTTTTTTAAAATATTTTTTGTTTTTTTTTAGGTGGGATAATCATCTTATGACAAATCCCGCTCTTGGGCGGTGCGCGAGATAGTGTCAGACTTTTACTGACTAAAATCTCACTCCTGTTCCTTCGTTGCCTTCGACCCAGGGTCTGGGTTTCGTTTTCACACTACCCATGGCCCCAGTAGGCTACGACCCTGCTGGGCCCCTACGATTTGCTGACATCGCCCAGAGGCGCGCGTGGAACACTACGCGCCGTCGATGACTTGGGCTCGGTCTGGACGGTTACCGGACGGTCGAATGGCGAGCCACTCATTGCCCGCCGTCCGCAAGCCCGCACCTACGGTGGCCGGAAATCAGGATCGGAATCCCGGCGGCGGTTGGGGCGTGAGGACCGTTGCCGTTGCTTCACGCGATCGGCCGCCTGCCGAGCATATTATAAGCATATTTTGCTAGCATTACTGCTTCGCAGAAGAAGGCGACCGCCTGCCACTCCTCCTCGCTCCGGACCATGGCCTGTACCAAGGCCCGGCTCAAGAGATCGCCGCCGCCGACCGCCCCCACGAGGACACGGCGTTGCTCTTCCCAAGCGGGGCACACCTCCACCGTGTGCTCCACCGTGTCCTCCGGGCGGTCCACACAGTAGCGACACCCGGGCGTCGCTTCCACACGAATCCAGTGCAGGAACTTCCCGAACTTCCCGTGTTCGGTGAGAACCTGCGTCATGCGGAAGGTGAGGACGACGTGAGGTCTTTCCAACCACGCCTCAAAGAGGGGACTTACCGTCATAATTGTGGCATGCCCATTGTAAAATATTTGAGTAAATGGAATCACCGAATGCTAACAGAGTTTTCAGGCATTATCTCTCTTTTTTCGCGTTGCCTTTTCGTCAAACATCGCGTTAGATTGCGTTGGATGAAGTAACAAGCTTATAAACTATGCTCGATGTCGACGGTAGGCGAATGAAAAAGAAAGTCTTAATTATACTTATTCTACTGTTATTCTACCTGGTTTGTGTTCCTTCAGTTTCTCTTTGCATTCCAGAGCCACGATAACTCTTTCGAACAAAGAAATGATTAAATACGGATTTAATATTTAGGCAAAATGAATAAATGCAGATTTTTTTTTTTCTTACTGATATTTCGAGATTTGTTTGGAAACAAAGGGGAGAGAGGTATTCTTTTCGGAATATGAAAGAAAAGTTCAATGGATTTCAGCGACAGTTTTCGGGTTCGCAGCGTCTAGAGATACAACTCCTAAATTGAATCACGTATTAGGTTTAAAAGTTAAGTGGTTACGTTCCCCGTTCGAAACCACTTTTTATGTAAGTGCTACGTGATTTCTGTGAGAAAGCACTCACTTTTGTTTCCGATATCTTCTTTCTCATCGTGATTAATACTTTTACTTGTTAACTTAAATTGTTTTTCCGCTGCAGAAAAACGGGACAACAGAAAGCTTATTCCTTAGTTAAGTCAATAAATGTGTAAACATTGTCTTCTGTATTTAAGCTAATTAACTTTGCATGTTTACTTTGTATAATCTATATAGCTGTTGGAGTAATGAAACGTTTTTCAGGACGCCATTTACCCTATTTTTCCTTATTTGCTACAAAAGAAAACATAACAATAAATGGTCAATTCTGAGTAACTACTATTTCAATGTTAACCATGTTTCAGATTCTGTTACTAAATAAGTAAGAAAAATCAATTTAATACAAAAACGTAATTTCCTTCTTCGCTTTAATAGTTGACGAACACGCTAGTTCAAAATATTATAATGAGCGCGTTGAACCCACTAAAGCTTATATTACAACCGCAATAGCACATCAAATATTTTATCAGCGCTTGCTCGTGACGTGCCAATCAACAATTCATTAATATCGCAGTAGATGATTGTTTGGTATGATGATATTTATGTGTTCCAAAACAATCTGCGACCGCAGCTGCGACCGGTCGCGAGCGCTTGCGGTCGCTAGTTGTGGCATATCGACTCCCCCCTCCGCCCATCTCACGAACATATCAATTTAGTTGATCAAAAAACACAAATTGATTTCCATTGAACTGCAGTTAACGAGATTTATGCTTGTATCTACATAAATTTTCAATTAAATTCGAAGACATGTGACATTCACCAACCCGCACTGTACCCACGTGGTGGATTACGGCCCATTCACTCTACTAGAGACTAGAGAGGAGGCCTGAGTCCCAGCAGTGGGAACATTAAAGGGCTGATTATGCTTAAAGAATTTTCAAACATTCATGTACCTATAATCAGTTTTCAGGACAGCTCACGAAATATGAAACTACGAACAATTTTGCCATACCTGCATGATATCTGATTATTGGATTTTTGGATGTAGAAGTTATAGGTACTACATTGAAAACGCTGTTTCAGAGATTCTCATTTCTATCTCCAGTTTAGGCTATTCGCAGTTTCTGACTGAAAATTTTCAGAAAACAAGCATATCCTCCAAGTATTTTTTATTTTTGTATTTTAGCGTTGCCGCAACGTGTTTTAGATTCAAGACGTCAAGGTAACAGACGTAAATCTGTGTTTAACTTTTTTTCTGAGGATTACTGGAACAAGCTAAAAGGATTTTTATTGCGAATGATATAAGATTTAACCACTCAAACGTCTTTCACACCTCAGGCTGGTATTATTCTATAAAGCTGCTGTGACGAGAAATCCATTACTTTTATAACACTAAGGAAGAAGCTTTTCCCAACACCACTAGTAGGTACCTAGTTCTTTAAGTGTTATAAAGTTTATCCATCTAGAAATATCAGTAACTAGCACTTTGTTTTCATAAAAAAGTTTAACGCCCCTTAAACAATATTTAGAGAGTATTTTTGAAAAACTAATAAAGACATTCTTTTAGGGGTTACCAGACGGTTGCAAACTAGCGTTCCAACCAAGGTGACCTTGGTTTATGTGCTTGGATGTAAACGACGCGCCAACACGTTCGGTAGTTAGGAAAACGCCGTTTTGGAAGACGCGTTCCAAGGGCGTTGAATGTCATGGATTACACAGATTAAAACTAGCAAGGTTAGGTTAGGTTAGGACGTTGGTTTTCAACCGACTGGTCACCCCTTAAATATTCATTTACAAGGAATAAGAATCCTCTGTACAATCTTTACAACCCCTTAATAGTTTTGTTGGGGGTTGTTCCAAAAACAAATAATGACAATTATTATTTAGTAATTGTCATTATTTGTTTGTCTATTATTTGGTTAGGTTACTATTTGTGCTAACTTTCAAGTATACTGTACACAGAATGAAATTTTATATACAAACGAATTTGCCCCTTTTAACCCCCTTATAGGTTGAATTTCCAAAAACCCCTTCCTAGTGCTCGCATACGTCATAAAAGGATGCCTGGTGCAAAATTTTATGTTCCTAGTCCCAGTAGTTCCGACCGTGTGTGTGTTGATATGTCAGTCAGTCAGTTTCCCTTTTTATATACTTACATAGATGGAGTACGGCTTATCTATAACTTGTCTATTAATTTTATAATCACCTATTCTGGTGAGATATGGGCCCAGGTACTACAAGTATGGTTTTTTTGGGGTGGAAAGTAATCAAATAACTTCTCCCGCTCAGGGTGGAGCGAGACGGACTATCAGAATTTTACTGACTAAAACCCACCCTTCTTCCTTTGTTGCACTTTGTGTTCCAAGACCGCAGTGGCTCTTTTGAACGATCCTGCAGCAACTGGACCAGGGTACACTTCTGACTTACCTTGCGGGAAATAAGATACGCGATAATAATAAGCGATAGAATATTAGATAAAAACATGTTCTACTTGGTACATGTTTAGGTATTATTATCTATACAACTGCTTCCGCCAGTGGCTTCACTCGTGTGAAGGTAGGTTCTCCATACAAACTTTGAACTTTGGACTTTGGCTTGATTTTTTTCCAAATAAATATCAAATATATAATTGAGTCAGGAGAAGAAATATCAGAGTGAAAGGTAATGCTCCTTCACCATTTTTATAGGTAATGCTCCTTCACCATTTTTTAAAAAGTTGATAACATTTGAGCACATCTCACTTCTATATGTACCTACCTAATGCATTTCACAAACGAGCAGCTTGAATTGTGAAAGATTTGTCAAAGAAGTGGAATGCATGCGAATACTTAATTTTAGATTTTTCAATGATCACAGTCACAGAGTAACTGAAAGATTTCTTTAAGATAAAACAAGGATAAAATAGCACGTTATAAAGCAAAGAAACTATGCGGTTTGGCAGCAGTATAGTCTAGGATTGAAAGAACAAGAAATTGAGCTAACGCAGTTTTAGTAGTGATAAGGAGAAAATTACAAAGGCCTCTTTGGGAGCCCGCTAAAGCAAATAGCTTACGATGACTTCCTGCACTTGTTTTGTCCAGGAAAGAGAACGGTCGATATAAATCCCCAAGTTCTTCAAATCCCCAAAGCTTCCCTTGTGACATAATGAAATAGTACTATTATATACGGACAGCAACTCCTATTTTAAGATTTACGATCTCCTTGGAGAACAACGGTTTGGACCAGAGACTCGAACTGTGGTGAAAAAGATATCCCACTTCACCAACCTTCATCTCTCCGGCATAACTTCTGCCACTGGGACATGAACTGCAGAGGCCAATCTGCCAATCTGAACCGACTGCGGGCTCAGATTGGCCGCTGCAGAGATAATCTGGCCAAATGGGTTTCCTTGACCTATCGCAAATACATTGCCAGTGTGGAGCCCCTTCACATGATATGCATCACTTCCTTTCCTGCGCAGCATGCACTACTACCTGCACTTTCTACGACTTATACGAGGCCAATGACAGAGCTGTCCAGGTGGCTAAATATTGGTAGGACAAATTTAAGTCAGATCGACACGAGAAGAAGAAGAATGGTGTTTTTTTAAAAAAACCTGGGGAAGTTTCGATTTAATACGTATCTACAAATACATAGCTGCTTTGCAGCGGACTAGCTAAACATCAGGACATGATTGCCTTTAGCTACACCGTATCGCATTGATTAATTCGAATATACGCCTAAGTAAAATTGTTGAAAACGTTTCGATGTATATTTGGATGAATACCGTCATAATATTTCACCAATAAGAGGATTGTAGAGGGAATGAAAGGCATGGCTGGCATTCATAATATTTTTAATAGCCTACCATGATGTTGGATTTATGCGAAGCAAAACACAAGTCAACACAGAAGCAACAAAAAATAAGTTCAAAATTTCGTCCTTTATTCAGACTTAGCAGTATTGGCACGTTTATGTTTCGTTAACATCTCCATGGAGGACACGAAACTTGTCGCCAATTATTGCCGGATTAGTACAATTGTTCCAAACAACCAAACTCTTATTACACGAATTGGAGTTGTCATCCTAAATTCAATTTAAATGCTTCACTTGCTGTAAGCGGACAACTTGGCAAGGAATTAAGTAAAAACGACTCCGTTAAACGTATCGCCCAGAACAGAAATCATAATGAATTTTGCAATGTGACCGAACATTTTCTGCGTATAATTTAATTTGGAATGGCTCCAGCCTCCACGGACAAATAATTTAAAAGCTACGGAAGTTTAAGCTGAAATAAAGTATTAAAACGAGTTTTATGGAGCTCACTTATTTTGAATGATAGCTGGAGCTTAACCACTTATACATTAATTTCTTTTATGAATTGCCTCATTTGTGTTCACATCGGCCGCGGCAGCGGTAGAGCGGAAGGCCACGACTTTAGCTGTGAAACCGGATCCAACATAGCGTTAAACAAATCGAAAAAAAAAGCCGGCGCTTACGGAACACACATACGTTACAAAGCAGCGTCTGTCCGATTACAAACAATGCAAACGTTGAAGGGAAGTAAACGAAAAACGAGCGTTGAATTGCAAACCGCTGTGTACCGACGGAAGAAAAAAAAGCAGTGTGTAGCGGACTAGCGGCACGGCGCTGGCGGCCTGGAACATCGCAGCGTGAGTGCGCTCCTGTCAGCACTTCTTGACACGCTGCCACGCGCCAAAACTCCTGACAAACTGCCGCGGATTTTTATCATGTACTCAGGCCTCAACCCAGCTCCACTCTACCGAGAATGCACAAACATTTGTCTATTATGCGTTTTTTATCCATTCCATATATCAAAAACTATGAAGCCCGACAAAAACAAACCTTGCTACTGGATTGCTCGGTGCAGTGAACTTTAAAAAAACGTTTCATTGTACCAACCGTGTTTCAATTTTTATGCGATGTAATTTCGCGATAGATAAATGTGCACGTTTAATAGTTTTTTGTGTTTACGGAAATCGCTCACAAAAACCGTTAGCACAAATATTTGAGTGTTTTATGGGCGGTAAAACCTTCACAAAGTTAAATCTAGCTTTTGGTACTTTTAGTGGTTACCAAATGTACCAAAAACCACAATATTATTATTAGAAGTAACCAGCTAATAATAATACTGTGGTTTGGTAGATTGTTCTGAAATGTGGTTACTACAGGAATGACGTACGCAAACGTTTGTGTCTCTGTTTGTTGTTATGTCAAGTATTCAAGCATTAAATTGTAGATTTTCTAGACCTACAAAACTGAAAGGAATATTTTACCAAAACTCTACAAGAAGAGAGATCATCTCTCAACGACGGCTGACACAGAAACCCCAATAAATATAATTACGCAAATCCGCAGTACAAGAAAGCTCGCTCCTAAGGAAATCGAGGACGTTTATATTTGACGGGGACATAAAGAGTCCATTTGTAGCAAGTGACGTGTTAAGAGACCCTTGTTTATGGTGGCACTTAACACGGAGCTAAGCCGCCGGTCGCCCGAACATCGAACATTCCACAACATTGCTAGTACACTAGTACGTCATTTTTACACTCCCCTGGCGAATTTGTTATCTGATTACACTTGAGGACAAGTACACGTAATAAACGTCGCGTTATTTTTTTTTTCTGTTTAAGATAAGGCCAAGCTGTTATTGCCTGTCATGGTGAAAATGTCTTGTTTAGGGAAATGCTTGCAAATTATGGTGCTGACTAACGTTTCGCTTTCACATTATCGTTATCAGAATTTAACGGAGTTGGTGATGGGCAATTTTTTTGAGAAATTCTTTGCTTATTTTTAACACAATCTTTTTTTTCATATATTGAGATATTATGTGGCTAAGTACCTACGTCCTTTGTTAAGTACTTATGACCGCGTCAAATACACAATTCTAAAATTAAACTTTTTTTCTTTAATCCAAGTATAATTTATTATGTGCCCCGGACATTGGACATAGGAACCACAAACATCCGGTTTTAGCTTATAAGAGTGTAATGGTCGAAGCATGTGTCAGCTGCAGCTACAATCTAATTTTCAGGTTGTCCGAAGGTTGGAGCTAGTGCATGGTGCAGTGATTCCTGCGCCCGAACGACGAGAGCCGAATCGACGTCAAGAGCCGAAAGCCGAACGTAGGTACATCCGCCATATCAGATTTTCCTCTTAACTCGGCGAGGAAATAGATTTCAAGAGTTCCCTTAAATGTAACGTAGGCTGTCAATAAGGCTCAGCATTTAATGATTTATCGCATTTCTGTGACCGCTTCCAACTTCTGATTGAGATTATGAGTTTCAAGTTACGATGTTACGGTTTCAACTTGATTCCGTATTAATGGTGCTTAACTTTTAATTGGAGTGTTTAACGGCGGTTATTTTTATATAAATTTGATTGAATTAAAAGTATGGTTTGAAAGTTCAAAATTTTGAATTGATTTATTATTATTATTTAACCTTTTGAATATCGTAATTAGAGACACAATAGAAAGACAATGAGAGAGCGAACGCCAGGGCTTCGCTTGGGGTTTAATGAATTAATATTTTGTACAGTTTTATCAATACTCCATAAATTTTAAAGCTCAAGTTATAAGTTACTAGTTTTTGCCAGCGACTTTGCCTGCGTGAAAGTAAATAAATATATCTTTCAATGAAAAACTATATTATTATTATTATCATATCGATGAAAATTAAAAAAAAAAATCGGTATCAGCTTTTCGAATTAATTCCTTACAAATAAAAATACAATTATTTCTTCTTTATAATATTAATACCTACCTATAGAGTATAGACAATAACATTTATTTATAAATGACGTAACAAACCCATTCACACTCAGATAACCACAATCATTTTATCTCTTATTACGTGTACAAAAACGCGTGGCATTCGTCATAGAACACGAAAAAGCCCAATATCGACGGTCTACCAAAGCGAAAACACGACACAGAAAACGAATGAAAAAAGCAATATGTCGCAAGACACACATGTTTGCGAATCTGGCGTTAAAAATCAGTAGCGTCTCAAAGAAACTCCTTCAGGAAATCAATTCGTAGTTTAACATAACGGGACGTGTGACTGGTTTTTGTCAGTGAGGCAGCTAACATATGGGCCTAATATGTAAGTTACACGATGTTCAGTGATCTATCGCTGTGACACCGCGCCTGTTTACGATTCACTCCGGCCAGGCGAAGCCAGCCGTACAACGGAACTGATATTTATATGTCCGAGGCGCTTTACAAGGGAAGCGATTAGATTTGGGTCGTGTGAGCTTCCTTGGGTGGAACTGTGAGAATAAACACGATGTTTACTTTTAACACACGTGTTCTTTACACATACCGAAGGATATATAAAATTATATTTTTATTTTGGTATTTAAATTGATTTGTGAATGAATGATTTGGAACAATTTACCTGATGCTGCGATCTTCCAGTCCGATTATAATTTAGGTGTCTTCAAAGCTAGAGTGAATAGGCTCCTAATAAACTAGTGCGCCTCACCATAACCGATTGCATCACTGCTTACCATCAGGTGGGAGTGTAGTCAAGCACTAGTTTACATTATTTAAAAAAAAAACTTAGACTGAATCAAAAACGGTAGGTATTATTACAAAATTTTACCAAGAAGTTTTTTTTAAACATTGCCTCTCACTAGAAATTACTCCTATAACGTAGGTGCGTTCACAAACATTTAAGCTCATTACAAAACTCCCAGACCCAGAAGAACTATATTACATACAAATATTGGTTCCGTACGGGAATCGAACCCGTGACACGCAGCGCAGCAGCCAGTCTCTCAACCACTGCACCAACCGTGCCACTTAAAACCAGTAAATGGGATGATGGTACATGAATAAACAAAAATACTGGTTAAGCATTATACACTATCAGTATAATTATTATCAGTTGTATAAAAAGATAAAACGAACACCGACAGTAATCGATGCCATTCTCTGACAACGTCCATCCGTGTCGTCAACCGAGTGACTTCGTGCGATACAGAGTTGCTCGTAGGATGAGTTTTCCCCGTAGGATGAACAAGGCTACAATCCTACATCCTACAGGCACAAGCTTTAGGCATTCAGTGTGCACCAGAGCGCTGTAAATAATTTTCACGCTGGCACTTTGAGTTTTTCAATCATTTTGTTTTTCTTTTTGTGCTATATTGAAAAAAGGACATACCTACTCTGGACTGTTTTTTTCATCGGTTTTGCTTTAAGGTAAAGTTAAAAGTTTATTTAACCAATTTGTTTTCATTCATTTCATTAGTCAATTTTTTATTAAACTCGGGCAACGCATATACATACTGAACATTCACAATACCAAAATAATCAAAACCTGTCTATGGTAGGCGGCCAACAACAAGCCATAAATAAAACATGCACTCAAAAAAGTAAAACCAATCAAACATTAACAGCAATAGATATTAATCAGTTGCAGATATCTGACCTGTGTGCTGAGTGCGAGTTGGAAACGTTTGGCTCTCTGATTTGTTAAGAGCTTGGAACGGACCAATAGGAGCGCTAAACGTCACAAGCGTGTCGATCGCGTTAACGTAAAACAAACTCATAATAGGCATTCTAATGTGATGTTCCAAAATACTAGAGTAAGAGCCGGTCCACACGGCGCGCTGCGTAAGCGTTGCGGCGCCACACCGCAAATATTTCGACGAATCGGCGAGCCCTACGAGCGGGCTGGCGCGAGCGTCACTTGTGTGCCCGCCGATTTGTCGCTGACGCTGACACAGTGCGCCCTGTGGACCGGCTCTTAAGGGCTCGACACACTTACAACACTGAGCACTAACAACACCACTAGTCGCAATTATTGGCTGGCTCACGGAAGATGGCCACACGAGATGATAAAGTATCCAATGAGCAAGCTTAATGCGCGTGCGTGGCGAAGCATGTTACATGTCTGTTCCCGGGGTAAGCCACGCGCCCGACCAAGCTTAGTTTAATTGTGTTTTGTGTGTAAACATAATAAAAGGTGCCTACTTAATTACTAATGCGTGTTTCCACATTAACCAACACGAGAGCGAAGCAGCGACGACACGATACGATACTTACTTTGCAAAAATTATTACGGGCAAATTATGCGGGCCCTGTTCTGTTATTTATATCTAACTGAAAAAGCTTTGATTACCAATTTTCCACAAACAGAATTGCTTCTCAAGTTTCCACTATCTCATCAGGACATGATCATGTTCCCTTTATTTGCAAATACCGATTCCCTATGTCTGTAGTTTTTCGGTAATGTCGGTAACTTATCGCGGCGATAACCTGGAGAGCAGCTATAAAAGTATGCAAAATCTTTGGAATAATTATGCAAATGGAACATTCCCGCGACCGCCATTCACATTCAAGCAGGTACTTAGGTGCCCAGCGTATTGCAAAGATTAAAGGTGTGTAGGCACACGGACTCGACATTAAATAGTGAATTTGTGTAATTTATTTGAAACGGATTTTTCTGAAGACAGTTTAAATCCAGTTTGTATATGTTCCTTCAGATTTATCTACGTCATAGGATTGGCATTCAGTATCTTTGACTAATGTTAGATATTCTATGACGAGCAATGGGTAGCTCACCGTCTGCCCGATCAATAACCGTCCTGACCGAGCCCGAGTCGTCGACGGTGTGTGGTATTCTACGCGTATGTCACAAAGATGTCAGCAATAATGTAGGATCCCAGCAGGGCCGAAGCCTACTGGGGCCATGGGTTGATTTCCAAAAGGGAAACCTCGGGGTCCTGGGACGCACAGCAAAGAAGGAACATAAGTGTAGTTTTAGTCAGTCTGATACGCCCACACGCTCCGTCTTAGAGCCGGAGAAGTAATTGGATGATTTCCCACTTTAAAAAAAAGCTGAAAAATCTATGCTGAAGTATTCAAGAGACTGTCTGCAAGAAATAATACTCCAGGATAAGTTCATTTATGAGAATAGCAATATTGATTTTTCGATTGAATAAGCGGCTCGTTGGCTCTATAAAAATTCGAGTTTTAATTCTCTATTGTCGGTCGCGGCGAGGGCGTAATGGAATCAAGGGGTCGGGTCACGTCTTGGGCCCTCAAACGGCTGACGGTGGAAGATAAACTTTACCTTCATTGTCAATTTCCTCAAGTCTTGAGGGCACTCCGCACGGCCGGAAACAATGAAAGAAAAGTACTTTCAACGAGTTTCTGTTGACTTTTTAAATGGTGCGTTAGTCTAACGCAGCCTATTAAGTCGTTTCGATTGCGGTAACGACCTAACGATTTGCTCTAATACTGAGAATGAACGTACTAGCTAGTCACATTATTACTGTGGTAGCGTGTCGATCGATGGCCTATACCTACATATATACATATGTAAGTACCCGCTGTGTAATGTTATTAGAACTGTCAATGAGTAGAGGTTTAACACGGAGACCTGCATTAAATTTAATGACATATTCACATTAATCCGCAACCGATTAAAAGGGACAGGCTTAATTATGTAGCATGTTAATTTAGAATCGAAATTGGTACGCACCACTCGTAAACTTTCGTATTATTTCACACTACTAATAACTAAATTAATATACGAGGGTTTAAAACCGAAATGGGGGATGAAACTTTAATATTAGTTTGTGTCGTTACCAAAACGCAGGTACATAGGCAATATATATGGTTAGTTCCGTTCGCGTTTTTAGGATAGTGAATTGAAACGGTTATTTATGTGCTGTCCGATGAGAATTGATGTTGATAAGGATTGAAATCCCAGATAGGGCAGAAAGGTACAAAATACGATGGATAACTTCTTTAGATAGGTTTTTTGCGACTTTTTTACGATAAGGGAACGCGAACGGAGTAAGCATAAAGCTGACGGTCGAATGGCGCGATGTGAGGAGAGAATGGATCTTTTGTTTTAGACGAAATTTGAATTTGAATACCAATGTAAACGTCTCGATGTTATTACCAAAATCAAAGTTGGTTAATACAATATTATCTTGATTGTAATCAGAGTTAAGTTTGTATAAATTAATTCTGATAGATGTTTGTTACATCAGATTGTATATCCAAGTCGTGGAGTTCGGAAAAGTTTTCTTTTTGTTCTCTCCATATTTTAAAACGTAGATGTAGGTGTTTTTGTAATAACGTCCTTAACTAACCCGTCCGTCGTCCGTAACTCCACGACTTGGATATACAATCTGATGTAACAAACATCTATCAGAATTAATTTATACAAACTTAACTCTGATTACAATCAAGATAATATTGTATTAACCAACTTTGATTTTGGTAATAACATCGAGACGTTTACATTGGTATTCAAATTCAAATTTCGTCTAAAACAAAAGATCCATTCTCTCCTCACATCGCGCCATTCGACCGTCAGCTTTATGCTTACTCCGTTCGCGTTCCCTTATCGTAAAAAAGTCGCAAAAAACCTATCTAAAGAAGTTATCCATCGTATTTTGTACCTTTCTGCCCTATCTGGGATTTCAATCCTTATCAACATCAATTCTCATCGGACAGCACATAAATAACCGTTTCAATTCACTATCCTAAAAACGCGAACGGAACTAACCATATATATTGCCTATGTACCTGCGTTTTGGTAACGACACAAACTAATATTAAAGTTTCATCCCCCATTTCGGTTTTAAACCCTCGTATATTAATTTAGTTATTAGTAGTGTGAAATAATACGAAAGTTTACGAGTGGTGCGTACCAATTTCGATTCTAAATTAACATGCTACATAATTAAGCCTGTCCCTTTTAATCGGTTGCGGATTAATGTGAATATGTCATTAAATTTAATGCAGGTCTCCGTGTTAAACCTCTACTCATTGACAGTTCTAATAACATTACACAGCGGGTACTTACATATGTATATATGTAGGTATAGGCCATCGATCGACACGCTACCACAGTAATAATGTGACTAGCTAGTACGTTCATTCTCAGTATTAGAGCAAATCGTTAGGTCGTTACCGCAATCGAAACGACTTAATAGGCTGCGTTAGACTAACGCACCATTTAAAAAGTCAACAGAAACTCGTTGAAAGTACTTTTCTTTCATTGTTTCCGGCCGTGCGGAGTGCCCTCAAGACTTGAGGAAATTGACAATGAAGGTAAAGTTTATCTTCCACCGTCAGCCGTTTGAGGGCCCAAGACGTGACCCGACCCCTTGATTCCATTACGCCCTCGCCGCGACCGACAATAGAGAATTAAAACTCGAATTTTTATAGAGCCAACGAGCCGCTTATTCAATCGAAAAATCAATATTGCTATTCTCATAAATGAACTTATCCTGGAGTATTATTTCTTGCAGACAGTCTCTTGAATACTTCAGCATAGATTTTTCAGCTTTTTTTTAAAGTGGGAAATCATCCAATTACTTCTCCGGCTCTAAGACGGAGCGTGTGGGCGTATCAGACTGACTAAAACTACACTTATGTTCCTTCTTTGCTGTGCGTCCCAGGACCCCGAGGTTTCCCTTTTGGAAATCAACCCATGGCCCCAGTAGGCTTCGGCCCTGCTGGGATCCTACATTATTGCTGACATCTTTGTGACATACGCGTAGAATACCACACACCGTCGACGACTCGGGCTCGGTCAGGACGGTTATTGATCGGGCAGACGGTGAGCTACCCATTGCTCGTCATAGAATATCTAACATTAGTCAAAGATACTGAATGCCAATCCTATGACGTAGATAAATCTGAAGGAACATATACAAACTGGATTTAAACTGTCTTCAGAAAAATCCGTTTCAAATAAATTACACAAATTCACTATTTAATGTCGAGTCCGTGTGCCTACACACCTTTAATCTTTGCAATACGCTGGGCACCTAAGTACCTGCTTGAATGTGAATGGCGGTCGCGGGAATGTTCCATTTGCATAATTATTCCAAAGATTTTGCATACTTTTATAGCTGCTCTCCAGGTTATCGCCGCGATAAGTTACCGACATTACCGAAAAACTACAGACATAGGGAATCGGTATTTGCAAATAAAGGGAACATGATCATGTCCTGATGAGATAGTGGAAACTTGAGAAGCAATTCTGTTTGTGGAAAATTGGTAATCAAAGCTTTTTCAGTTAGATATTTAGCGAACGTGCACCGGAAGACGCAGGAAGGTCTCTCCCAAGGTGGGCCGATGACCTGGTGAGTCGCGGGTAGTCGATGGATGCCAGACGCACAGGACCGTTCGACCGGCCGTGGGACCGGCCTATGTCCAACAGTTGTCGTCTTTCGGTTGAAATGATGATGATGATGATATTTTTTAAGTGTTACAAACTAGAGCTTAACTTGATAGTAAGCTGCAGTGATGCAATCGTTGATAGTGAAGCGCACTAATGTATTAAGAGCCTATTCACTCTGACCTTGAAAACACCAAAGTTATAATCGGACGGGAAGACCCTAGCAAGCAAATTGTTTCAGCCCTTCTTATTTAAATAAAAGTTTTAACAATTTGGCTTTAATCACAGATTTTTGATAATGCCATGTTTCAAACAACTTTGAATATTAAAATAAGTATTGCATAGTCAGACAGTAATGTTCCCACTGGGAGACATGTCTTCTCTCTGTGCGCTAGTGCAGGCCATAATCGAAAATATGATCCCAGTACGGGCTGGGAGACATGTCTTCGATTTTTTAGTTCTAGGGGTGCTGGTTTTCTCACGATTTTTCCTTTCACTGTTTGAGAGCGGATGCTTTGTCGGCAATTGTTACTGGTTCAACCTATAACTACTCATTATCATGACACAGACAAATGATGTTTCATATAAGCACAGTCGCGGCCTCATTCTAAACGGCTAGTAATAAATTATTCCGCGTCATTATGCTTATTAGCAACTGGTCATAAATGTAGCGCTAGTGCCCCACATGACATGCAAGTGTTTGAATCTGGGTCACACCTTGCCGAATTTATAGATACTGGATACTTCATAATTATGGACTTACTAGCTTCTACCAGCAGCTTCGTCCGCGTGAAAGTTGGTTATCGTGGACGCGAAGTCGATGTGGAATATGGATAAAAAGTACACTATGTTCATCTTTGGAGTTCAAATTTCCTCTGTACCAAATTGCATCAAAATCGGTTCAATAGTATAACCGTGAAAACGTAACAGACAGACAGAGTTACTTTCACATTTATAATTCTAAGGCAACAATTGCTGCCATCAAACTAAATAGCGATACAAAATGGACTAAGCAATACCGTTACAAAATATACCTTATAATTAAAATTGAATAATAGATTGTCAAGCGATATTTTCCGTGGCTTTATGAAATAATTATGAACTCCTGAATTTTCTTCTGGTAGGAAAATTTAAAATATGAAAGATTTATCAAATTCAGGAAATTCATACCTCAATTTGATAAAGCGAACCTATATCGATATTTTAACCAAAAATAAACTCTTATATACCTACTAGTTGACTTGACAAACGTTGTTCTGCCAAATAAAGTATCAAAGAAAATAATGGGTGGTGGGGGCAGGAAAGTAAAAAATAGCCTACGTTTCATTCTCTCCCATGAAACCCACACAAAAAAAAAACATAAAATTGGTCAAGCTATGTTAAAGAGTTCGCTGACAAACACTATGATAAGAGGTTTTCATATATTAGATTTTTTTTTAAGTCAGACTCTCTATAATATTTAGACGTTATTATTATTTAGTTTTTTAGAAATGATTTTACGAATTTGCATAGACGTGATTTTTCTCAAACATAAACTAAAAGTCGTCTTGCGAACACAAACGAGGTATTTTGTTTTGAGAATCTAATAGCTCAATATTATCTACTTGACTGTTCGCAGTCAATTTCCACACAATAATAAGGTACAGAAACAAAATAAATTCATTCTTTATTATTTTGTTTTCATTTAAAATTATTTTCATCGAAATCTTTTTTTAGCAGTATATTCAAATAAAAACAATTAATACGCAAAACTCAACTGTAAAGCTTTCATTGGAAAAAAAAATACAAAGCCAAATAAATATCCGATGTTTTTATTTCTACAACCATTTTCCAATGGCTTTGTCCTGCTCAATGAGAATGTTCACGTCGATACAAATAAAATCATTTCATATTTTCCTTTATATTTATATTTTCCTTTTCTACCAACCTATGTTACTGTCACAGGATTATTGCAAGAACCGTAAGTTTATAAAATATGTCGAGCTGTTATAAATTCTAGGCAAATTGTGAACAGAACAATTCAAAATTTTAGGTTTTTCTAAAATGTTCTGTTCCACTTTACAATCTTCGTGTCCGAGCGACACGAACTGACAACCAATCTGTGCATTTTGATATCCATCTGACCTATAACTCGACAAATTGTGAACACGTCTTGACTAGTAGCCAGTTCATCTTTTGTTGACACTTGTCTTACCCATAAACACCCCTTTTTTTATAGGTACAAAAAAATGGGGTCTAGCCGTACCCGTTTCTGATCATATTTTTGTAGTCAAAAGATTAAAAACGAAATCCCAAAATTGTCCGCGAAAATTGGTCATAATTGGTAAATTCATAATAGAATCAATCAATCATAACAATTGCTACTAGAAAATACTACGCGCAGTATTTTTTTCCATTTTGATTGTCATTTATTCATTCACAATCAATAGCCTGTACAATATTTCCATAAATTGAGAGACATTTTGGGATACAAACAAACGCTTTTGCTGTATATGAATATTATATAATGAGACTTTACTTAAATAATAACAAGACCTTTTGTAATAAAGTATTTGTACTAATTAAAAATTAGTGGCGTATACAATCCTCTCCTTAATGCCATGATTCATTAAAGAAATAATCAAAGACCGTATCATTTTCATCGACCAGATTTTTCTCTGTCAGTCAGTCACTTATTTTCCAACTCGGAGTGCATTGGGCACGCCACAATTATGGCGGTAAGTCCCCTCTTTGAGGCGTGGTTGGAAAGACCTCACGGCGTCCTCACCTACCGTATGACGCAGGTTCTCACCGAACACGGTAAGTTCGGGAAGTTCCTGCACCGGATTCGTGCGGAAGCGACGCCCGGGTGTCGCCACTGTGTGGACCGCCCGGAGGACACGGTGGAGCATACGGTGGAGGTGTGCCCCGCTTGGGCAGAGCAACGCCGTGTCCTCGTGGGGGCGATCGGCGGCGGCGATCTCTCGCGTCGGGCCTTGGTACAGGCCATGGTCCGTAGCGAGGAGGAGTGGCAGGCGGTCGCTTCCTTCTGCGAAGCAGTAATGCTAGCAAAGGAGGCGGCCGATCGCGTGAGGCAACGGTCCTCACGCCCAAATCGCCGCCGGGATTCCGATCCCGATTTCCGGCCACCGTAGGCGCGGGCTTGCGGACGGCGAGCAATGGGTAGCCCGCCGTCCGACCGTCTGGTAACCGTCCGGACCGAGTCCAAGTCGTCGACGGCGCGTATTGTTCCACGCGCGCCTCAGGGAGATGTCAGCAAATCGTAGGGGCCCAGCAGGGTCGAAGCCTACTGGGGCCATGGGTAGTGTGAAAACGAAACCCGGGGTCCTGGGACGAAGGCAACGAAGGAACAGGAGTGGGTTTTTAGTCAGTAAAAGTCTGACACTATCTCCCGCCCCACCCAAGGGCGGGGGATGTCATAAGATGATTTTCCCACCGAAAAAAAAAAAAAAAAAAAAAAAAAAAACTCGGAGTGCATTCTGAAAGGACCATTTGGTTTTCATGTCGGCTTTAGTAACAATCTCCTTTGGGATCTCAACACGGGTGACATTCCAGGTCCCCAGACTTTAGAACAACATGGCAAACCATTTCGAGCTAAGTCTTGTTATAAATTGAATGTACTGTTTTAAAGCAACAGTGTAGGTATTATGGGTCAGAACAAAATGTTTTAGCGAGTTGAAATATAAAAAAAAAATGTTTACTTTTGGAAATTACGAAATATATTTTATGTACCGTACATAACATTTGTATTTATAACCTAACTAAATACGTACATTATGTAGGTACATTATATGCATATAAATTTTAATACACGTAGGCGTCGAAGTACTCCTCCACATCGCATCGTTTTAATTTTCTGGAACGGCAGAAACGGCTGGCGGTACCACCACGTACAAAAGCAACCCTAATTCTTTGAAGAAAGAACAAGCCAGCCCTCTGGTTCTGTATAATAAATTCTTTGAAATGGCGAGTGATAAAAATATCGATAATCATTATACCTAAGTTCAAAATGTCAACATTCAATACAACCAAGTTCATTATAAATTTACGTTAAAAATACCCACTCATTAAAATATCAAACAAATTTTGATTAGGTATGTGGTATTATGAGTAGAAAAAAATTTAGAACTACGCGGTTGGTCACAGTTCTAACCTAACCTATTTCATCCAGTTCAAAATGATGAATCATACAATTTGCCTGCGACTAGATTAGACAATGGTGAAACATTTCTGCGGGAGGTTGTATGTATGACCACATCCAAGTTGCTAGCAGATTTTATTTAATAATTTTCTAATTATCCGGGTTTTCGCTATATCCGAATTATCAAATTACCCTGTGACATACATAATACATAAATAAATATCAATATTTAGGACATTAGATACTCTGTAGGTACTTTCGATATTTGGGTGTTTCAATGTCACTTTTGTAGATAATTAGATTTTAGATATGTTGGACGCCCTACGTCCAACATATCTAAAAGCTAATTATTTAACCAATTGACATTATAATATAATATATAATATATATTCCACAACTATCACACAACGCCGTCTAGTCCCAAGCTTAGCAGAGCTTGTGTTATGGGTACTAGACAACTGATAAACATACTTATATCTCTCTAAATACATACTTATATAGATAAATTACACCCAGACACAGAACAAATAATCGAGCTCATCACACAAACATTTGTCCTGGGTGGGAAGCGAACCCACGACCTCCGGCATAGCAGTCAGGGCCTCTAACCACTAGACCAACAGGCCAGTCAAGTAGGTCAGTCATTATAAACAGTTATTTAGTTTTTCGGTTACCTATATGGTCATTCGATATTTAAATTTTCGATGTTTTGAACGTTGACATTTTACCCGTAGTTGAAATACTATATGTACCTACCTATAAAATAAAATAAATACACGAACATTTTTTTTTAATTATCAGATTCGTAATAAACTTTAAGCGTGATTTTTAGTTTTAAGATTCAATTAATTACATTCATAAATTAAATAGTGCATTAGGCAGGACCTCTAATAAAACTGCTTTCTTTCGTAAATAGGATAGGCTGTATAGCTACCCGAAAAAAAGAACCGCTTCATCTACTGGAAACCAGAGCGATTGTTCCGTAGTCAATGAAGGCACTGAAAAGTGGAAATGTATACAATTTATTACTCTAGCCTGTCTACTCATCCGCCCTCATACAAAAGTAGGTACATACAAACGTACAACCGACGCTCTTTCACATGCAAATAAGTATGGAATCGCGGCTCTGTGGAGTGTCGACCGGAGGATCTCGCACGCCTCTAAATGGGCGACATGGAACTCGTTTTAGATATAGAATGCAATTTGATTCTTTTAAATTGAATCAAATCGGACTGATGATGAGTTTTTTAATGCGTCTTTAGTGGCCAGTATCAGTAATTGCAGAATACCGGAACCAATCAAGTTTTGTTATCAAACTGTAGTGATGTGTCACCTGGGACGAAGGCAACGAAGGAACAGGAGTGGGTTTTACTACCACACTAATACTTTAAGGCGAAAGTTTGTATATATGAGTGTGTATGTATCTTACCTCCTTCACACCCAAAGGGCAGTACGGATTTAGACGAAATTTTGCACACGGGTAGACAATGTCCTGGAACATAAGACGACTTATGACGTATTAAAAAAAACTACTTACTAGATCTCGTTCAAACCAATTTTCGGTGGAACTTTGCATGGTAATGTACATCATATATTTTTTTTAGTTTTATCATTATTTTAGAAGTTACAGGGGGGGAGGAGACACATTTTACCACTTTGGAAGTGTCTCTCGCGCAAACTATTCAGTTTAGAAAAAAATGACATTAGAAACCTCAATATCATTTTTGATGGCTTATCCATAGATACCCCACAGGTATGGGTTTGATAAAAAAAAAAAAATGAATTTCAGTTCTAAGTATGGGGAACCCTCAAAATTTATTGTATTTTTTCTATTTTTGTGTGAAAATCTTAATGCGGTTCACAGAATACATCTACTTACCAAGTTTCAACGGTATAGTTGTTATAGTTTCGGCTAAAAGTGGCTGTGACATACGGACGGACAGACAGACAGACAGACATGACGAATCTATAAGGGTTTCGTTTTTTGCCATTTGGCTACGGAACTCTAATGATAATTAAAAATGTACCAATTATTATACACTCCAAGATTAAAAGACACGTCTGTAACTTTTATTTTTCTGAATAATTATCCTGTATTATTATTTTAATACCCCATCATTTTGTAAATCTTTTATAAATATAAGCAAGAAAGAAAAAACCATCCCATCGATCAAATTAATTATGTTACCGGATATTTTCTTTGAGGAAGTTCTAATATCTAATTAGGATCATTAAAGAAAAGTATGCTGAGACTGATAAATTATATCTGGAAAGCGACTAAATAAAATATAAAAAATAAATATAAAAGTTCATAAAATAAATTCAATATAAATTGTTCGTGTAACTTTAAAACTGTTCTACTTGAACTATTTCTTAAGTATTTGAATTAAACAGGGTTTCTAAGCAGTTAATTCTAGGTTACTTTTATTCGTACTTAATTAATTTTAAATTATAAACAACGGCTTGGCCACAGCTTTTGTCTTTATAAGTAGGTTTGGAAATTTTAAAAACTGTTGGATTTGAAAAGTAAAATTCAAGTTTGAAATACAGATTTTATTTTGTAGATTGATCAAAAAGTAATTACACTAATATATTATTTCATAAAGGGAAAATTTTGTATATATGTAAGTGTGTATGTTTGTGTGCCTATGTGTGTGTTTCTTACTCTTTCACTTTCAAATGGCTGATTGGATTATAATATAAGTGTGGCCAAGAATAGGATAAACTTTATATCCTTGGACTATAATAGTAATATAGTTCCGCTAATGGTTTAAACCACCGTCCAGAGTCAGAGGGAATGGGAGGCCTCCTTCTGCGAAGCAATAATGCTAGCGAAGGAGACGACCGAACTCGTGAGGGAACGGACCTCACGCCCTAGCCGCCGCAACCGTGGCTGCTCTCGGACGGCATTCAATAAGTGGCTCGCCGTCTGGCCGTCCAGTAACCGTCCGGATCGAGTCCGAGTTGTCGACGGCGCAAAATGTTATACCGTGTAGGAAACATACCCTTTTTTCAGGTGATAATCATCCATTGACTTGTGGAGTGAGAGGACGTGTTAGACTTTTATTGAGTAAAACCTAAAACCCACCTATGTTCTGCAGTTGCTTTTGGCGTTCTAGGGCCACGATCACTCTTTGAAACGTTCCCGCAGCCCTAGAAAACATACCTTGTGACTTTTTTTACTATAATGAATACCTACATATTTTTCAAAAAGAAAAATATGAAATAAGAAATCAGGATAGAATCCCACCGAGTACCTACATTTCAGGTACCATGCAAGCATTTTTTATAAAAAGCTTGAGCATGGCACCTTAAATTTTCACGCTGTTGGAATTCTGACTTCCTCTCAGTCTAGGCAAAGTTCCGGGAGCATCCCAAACTAATGAAGCCTTGGCCTCACCAGCTCCCATTTGTATCAACACATGGTTTCACACACGGAATCGAAAGCGTTCTGCCATAGATTGGTTTCGTTACTCAATACTCGGTGTCTGCTCAAAATCCGAAATTCGACGTACAACCAGTACCAAGAATAAATCAAAAATGATTCAAACGAATGTATCGAGAAAGATCCTCGATAAACAAAGAAAAAACATTTTCAAACATTTCCAGTGCTGAAAACGAACTATATTCATGAGTGGTTTTTTGATCCGTATTTGTTGAACAGAATGATTTGTGGTGCATATCATTCCGGGTACAAACGATATAAACCACAAACCAAAACCCATTTGATTTGTTTTTATGTAATTACTGATGTTATAGAATGATATATGATTTTACTGGGTCACATTAAACATTTTGCTCTTTACATTTCAAAATACGAATTATAGGTTTAGTTGGTTGATTATTATATTATAGTTAGACGCATTAAATAACGTTTTGCAATCCGGCGCGTCCATATGTAAAACGGCGTATTATACGATATGGATGCGGCATACTGCCTCGTTAGTCTCATGGTCGCAAGCGTGACTACTGAGCGTGTCCTGAGTTCGATTACCAGGTCAGACAATAAATGCTATTGGGTTTTTTTATTAGGAGTTACTCTGTAGAAGCTCGGAGATTGGAAATTGGTGGTATGACACTCCCGTGCCCCGGAGAGCACGTAAAGCCATTGGTCCTGCGCCCGATCGCTCTCCGATCGTACCGGATTGCCGTTCCATCAGACTATGAGTGTAAAGGAGCAGAGAGTGCACCTGTGTTTGTGCATACGCTATAAGCACTATAATGTCTCCCGTGTACTTAACTGATTTCTGTTGAGATTAGCATGATCGAAATTCGGTCGGTAGATTTAATTTCTTATGGACACATTTTATAAAAGGAAGCGAAAATTAGAAAACTATAAAGTTGAGTTAACGATGAAAAAAGGTAATGTTTTTAGAACGCTATGATCATCTTCCTGCCCTTGTCCCGTGTTATTTGGGGTCGGCGCAACATGTTTTTTTCTTCCATTCTGCCCTGTCATTCGTCATGCTATCACTAACTTCCTTTTCTTTCATATCACTCTTCACACAATCCATCCATCTTTTCTTTGGTCTCCCTCTCCCTCTCCATCCATCCACATGTAAACTCATAACTCTTTTAGTAACATGCGTTTCATCCCTCCTCTTCACATGACCATACCAAGACAAACGATTCCCTTTCAATTTTTCAGTCACTGGTGCCACTTTCAAACTTCCCCTAATATACTCATTTCTCACTTTATCCATTCTCGTCACACCACACATCCATCTTAACATTCTCATCTCCGCTACGTGCAGTCTTTTTTCATCTGTCTTTTTCACAGCCCAACATTCTGATCCATACAGTATGACAGGTCTTATCACGGACTTGTAGATTTTACCCTTCAACTTGAGGGGCATCCGTGGGTCACAAGTGGTTCCCGTGACCTGTCGCCATTTCATCCATCCTGCGTTGATCCGATGTGTTTAGTGTTGCCCAAATGCAAGAACAAGACGAGACTTAGCCAGTCTTGGTCTTGGTCTTGCGCCAATACACCTGGTCTTGGTCTTGGTCTTGGTCTTGCGCTCCCAGTCTTGGTCTTGGTCTTGGTCTTGCAGCAAGAGTCTTGCAAGTCTTGCAATTACCTATTAGTCTATTACTATTTATTAAAGTTTACTTTAAATCTTAGAAAAACGTATTAGAATTGGAACATTGTGAGCTTGAATTAACATAGCCATAGTAAAGATCAAGCAGATTACTAAATAACTGAAGATTTGATAAGAAATTCGAAAAATCAACTGACCTATATGTCGTTTTCCATGGAAGTAACTGTTTCTTAATAAACATTTATGATTTATAAGCTTACATTTGCTAAAACATGTAAAAAAACAAATTAATTACAATAACTTGACTGTATTTTAAAGAACAATACTTATCTGTCTAGAAAGAGATTGAACCCTCAACTTATAAGAAATTTAATAAAAGAGTTTTACGATTTATCATTTATTTGAATAAAAAATAAAATACAACACAAATCAACAGCTTTATCATTAGGTTATGATACTTTATATATTTTTTTTTGACCAAGAATTAATACAAAGTAACCATCTGGCTGACTCATCACTTAACCTATTTCTATGTTTTCTAATTACTAATGATGCTTTAGAAAATAACCTCTCAGCAGGTACTGAAGTTGCAGGTATTGAGAGAAAATCACGGGCCATTTTCGATAAAATCGGATACTCTGTCTCATGCGTCCTCCACCAATCTAAAATGTCTTCCGAGCTGGCAGTTCTTGGTTTTCTCAGGTACTCCTCCAACTCGTCTATCACTAAGCCTTGAAGACAAGATCCAGATGACGTCGAGGGACATTCATAGAGTTTATCAAAGTCTATTACGTCTTCATCTTCGTTACATACTTTATTTTCTTTTTCTGGTAATTCCAGAGATTTGTTCAGTGAGTGTAGACTTTTATATTCTTCATAAAGTTCATTGAACTTGCGCAGACTTTCTGTTTTAAGTTGCTTCCCCCACATTGTCAGGTCAAAAGTCTGAGCCTTATGCCTTGGGTCTAAAATTAAAGAAGTACAATAAATCCAGTTGCTCTTCTTGTAATGTTTAAGCATTTTGTCTCGAGCTGCTTGGAAAGCTAGAATGAGCCTTTCATCCACTTCAGATCGATTAGGTTTCTCATCTAACTGTTTTACCATGGATTCAATTTTATCTAGCAAGAGATTGAATGATACAATGACTAGCGGTAATGTAACATATTTGTCTCCACCAAGTTTTGTACTTAAAAGTTTAAAGTTTATTAGAAATTTATGTAATTTTTCGAGTACCTGCCATTCATTAGCTGTGATTTGAAAATCATTTAATTCGGTGACAGAATTGCACAATATGTCAATGCCCACTCTCACTTTTAAACCAAATCCAATCATATCATGTGTGGAATTCCATCTCGTTGGACAGTCAAGAATGGCATTTAGATTTGATGGCACGCCAGCTGCTTCACAAGCAGACTGAAACTTCTTCTTCACTATCTCACTTCTTTTTATTTTACTGGAAATACTGCGTAACTTTGTTACAGATGTACGCGAGTCAGCAATATTTGGTGCAGATTCTTCATCTTCCTCATCCTCAGTTTCGTCTGCATAGTCTTCGTACTGCTGATCTTGCGCGTTAGTGTCAGACTCACAGTGTAATGCTAAGGTCTTTAATAAATCTTGTACACCAAGGTTTAAAATGTGAGCAAAGCACCGGAAATGTTGATTGTCTGAATCAAAGTGTGGCGGCAGCTGTTTGCCCAGTTCATACATAAATTTGGTATTTGCAGTTGCGTTGTCGACCGTGATACCTTGTATTTTATCAATTATGCCATATTCCAATAAACATTCATGGAAAATCGTTGCAATATCTTCCCCAGTATGTCGACCGCGTGATGGTATAAAATCAAGAACTACAGATTGATACTTCCATTCGTTGTCTATATAATGAATAGTAACCCCGTAGTAACTCCTACCAGCAATTGACGTCCACCCATCAATGGTAAAAGACATTTTAGATGATAATTGTTGAAGTCGTTCCTTGAGATTCAATTGGAGCTCTTCAAATCGCTCTTTGACTTTCCTTCTAAGTGTAGACCTTTTAGGAAACACCATATTAGGGCAAATACGTCGAAAATATACTTGTGTAGCTTCGTCATCGAAAAATGAGAAGGGAAGATATTTTTTCACCACCCAATCAACTGTAGCTGTCGTGATGTTGTCACTGCTGTTTTCCGACTGAAACAAAACAATAAATCTTGTGTTATTATTTAAAATATACTAGGTTTGAGCGTATAAGAGGAGGAGGTTTGTTGTTGTTAAATCGAGAAAATCGTTAAATTGATATTTGTTATATTAAGGTTGCACTGTACTGTAATTTACCAAAATAAAGTACTTAGTTGTTACTGGCCGATTAAATGAAAATATGGGTGTTTATAAAAAATATTTAAGACGATAATTACATACTTAATATGTCGCACCCCTAGATGAAAACTGTGAAAACACCACTAACTCAAAAATACTTACGTAAGTTAATGGCGTTTTTGAAAGTATCGCATGAATAGCTACGCGGAGTTAAAATTCTTTTAACTGTTAAAAAAATATTCTTACCTGTCCACTTCTTCCAGCGGTTACTAAAAAGCTTGTGATATCTCCACTTAATTTTGGTTTAACAGGAAGAAATATTTCTGATTCCTTTTTGTGGAAAGATATTAGATGTTTCCTTAAGCCTGAAGTGTTTCTGTTTTTCATTTTTATTTCAATCTTTTTATGTTGGCACAATTTACAGAAGGCAGTTTGGGATGCATGAATTATTTCGAAAAACTCCTCAAATTTGCTTTTGGGTCTTTTAGATCTGTGACTCAAACTCTCGTTACTCGGACTAGAATAATTTGAATCTTCGTCACTCATATTAAATTGTACACGTGATACGTTTTTAGAAAACAACGAGAATTAGTAAAAACAATTATTAAAACCATATAAGTAATCAATATTATAATATATACTTACTAGAATGAATTAATATGACATCTACTACCTATCCTTACCATTTTATCCTAATCATAATACTACTTGCGTGATCAGTATAATGTATTCATTTTCATTCTAAGCACTCTGAAACTTATTTATTCTTTGGAACACATGTAGGTACTCTACTAGGAAATTATTTTGCATGAGTATACCTACGCCCTATGGCGGCAATCAAATAGTGTCAAATGTTATGATTTCGGCGTGGCGGCAACGATTGTTTTAGATTTCAAAAGAAGCTGCCGGCGCGTGTATCATAACCATGTACTTCCGAAAAGCGGCAAATTTCTTTGAGAAGTAAGTACAAAACCTTTGATGCCGCATTATCAAAGTGCCGATGGTTAAAACATAACTATGCATGCACTCAGTTTGATTTTAATAGATATTTTTTTATTCGCTATGTTTATGGTATTAGTCGTAATGCGCATAGGTCCAGTTTTTCATATTCTTTGATACAGTTTTTTGCGTCTCATAGAATTCCTAAGCGTACCTACCTATACACCGAACTGTTACACCTAACTACTCAGTGAAATAGCGCTAAGTCCTAGCTGCAAGACGCAAGAGTCTTGCAGGCTATGTCTTGTTCTTGCTCAAGTCTTGCACGGTCAGTCTTGGTCTTGGTCTTGCTAAAAATACGCGGTCTTGTTCTTGGTCTTGGTCTTGCAAAAACGCAAGAACAAGACCAAGACTGCAAGACCAAGACTGAATTTGGGCAACACTAGATGTGTTACGTCCCGGTCTACCTCACCATCCCCTTGAACGAGTGACCCGAGGTACCGAAAGTCGGAGCAGATCGGTATGGGCGTTCCAGCGAGAGCTAAAGGCACTGGATTGGAGACACCGCCGAAATCGCAGAACAAGTATTCTGTTTTGGTTCTACTCAATTTCAGGCCAACACTCTCCAGTCTGTGCCACCACACCTCCAATCTGTTCTGGACCTCTAGGCCACTCTCGGCAACCAACACAATGTCATCGGCAAACAGCATACACCAGGGAGCCTCTTCCTGAATGTCCGACGTTAGAGCGTCCATTATCATTAGGAAGAGGTAAGGGCTGAGAGCCGACCCTTGATGTAAGCCAACAGCCACATTGAAGCTGCCAGTGGTGCCCACTGTAGACCGGACTTGGGTACTGCATCGACTGTACATCGCTCGGATCAACTGCACATACTTCCCAGGCACACCTTTCTCCTTAAGGGCCCACCACAGAACCTCACGAGGTACCCGGTCATATGCCTTTTCGAGGTCAACGAATACCATGTGCAAGTTTTTATGCGCACCTCTGTATTTCTCGCACAGCTGGCGTATAGCAAAAATGGCATCCGCTGTACCCCGACCAGGCATAAAACCGAATTGGTTCTGCGAAATTTCACTCTCTTCTCTTAGCCTCCTTTCAATAACTTTCTCCCAGGCTTTCATAGTATGTGACATTAGCTTTATTCCTCTATAATTATTGCATTCAAGCACATCACCTTTGTTTTTAAAGATGGGCACCAGGGAACTGTTGCACCACTCATCAGGTATGGCTTCTTCCCGCAACAACTTATTGAAGAACAAAGCTAACCACATCCATCCATCCACTCGCTGCAACTTCCACACTTCAACTGGTATTCCGTCTGGACCAATTGCCTTACCATTCTTCATTCCATTTACAGCTATTCTGACTTCATCCATACTAATCATTCTCACTAAACCCACATTCACTGGTTTGCTCTCCAAAATCCCATTCCAGTTGTTTTCCTCATTCATCAGTCTTTCAAAATAGTCCTTCCACCTCTCTTTGATTTTATAATCTTCTGATAGAATCATTCCAGTTTCATCCCTTATACATCTTATCTGACAAACATCTCTCGCATTCCTCTCTCTTGCTCTAGCAAGCCGGTATAGATCTTTCTGGCCTGCGGGACTATCTAGAGTGTCGTATAGTTTGTCCTGTGCTTTTGCTTTCGCTCTTGCCACGACTTTCTTGGCTTTTTTCTTTAAAGCATCATATTCACTTTTTTTCGCAGACTTTAAGCTAGTGTGTTCCGGATTTATACCCTACCATTCCTTAAATTTCCTCTTTTTTTCTTTCAACACATTCTGTATATCTATCGACCACCACCATGTATCCCTATCTATTGTACCCTTTCCTCTCGTCTCTCCCAAAATATCTTTCGCTGCATGTCTAATACACTCAGCAATCTCATTCCAGCTTTCATTTATACTTCGATCATTCATGTCTCCCATTTCTATCATTTTGTCTACCACTCGCTCTCTCAATTTCTTCGCGCAGTCACTCTTCTCTAGCATATGCCATTTTATTTTAGGAGGAGGACGCTCTTTGCTTTTTTTGTTATGTGTCTTGACTACTGACACCATAACCAGGAGCCTGTGCTGTGAGACTAGGTCTTCTCCTGGCAGCACTTTGCAGTCTTTGACGTGCTTTAGCTGGTTACGCCTAACCAGGAAGTAATCTATTTGCGTCTTGTGGTTACCGCTTTTGTACGTGACCAGGTGTTCGTCTCCTTTCTGGAACCAAGTATTGGCTACTGCCAGGTCAAATGCAGTAGCGGATTGCAGAAGCGTCTCCCCTTCACTATTCGGACTTCCAAAACCCCAACCCCCATGTACTCTTTCATAAACACCTCTCATTCTTCCCACATGTCCATTAAAGTCACCACCAACAGTCAATTCCTCATGTACAGGGATGGCCATTAAAACTCTATCAAAATCCTCCCAAAACTTCTCTTTCACTGTTTCATCGCTTCCTACTTGTGGTGCATACACACTAACTACATTCAATATTACATTCTCTAACATAATCTTCACAACTATGAGCCTATCATTAATCCTTTGTACTTCCATCACGCTTTCTTTCAATTTGCTGTCTAACACTATATTATATTTTAGAACGCTATCGTCGAACAATATTAACAACAATTATTATTTTTAATAAAACTTACAATTCACACGGCTATGAACAGTCTACATGGCGAGAAAACAACCATTAATAACAAAGAACAAGTAAGTATGTGCGTACACCATTTTCAGCCACTTAAGAAACAAAAGTTACGTAATGCAAGTCAATTTGCTCAATAAAAAGTTTACGATCTACACTCTCATAACAGAAAGTTTTAATTGTTCAAATAAAACATTTAAAAGCCAAAACGTAACTCTTTAACAAGAACAGAAGGAATAAAAGCGAACTATTGCCGAAAAGTAAAGCCACATGGTAGCGTGACAAAGTTCATTTACCAAAAGTTAAATTAAATTTAAAAGTATACATAAAACCTAACGTAGGACATATCAGGAGTTGGCAAACTCAATAACAACTTGTGTAAAGCCAACATTGCAACTAATTGATTTCGTAAACTTGTTTTATTTAATTGGTCTCGAGCGGCTGCGCCCCAAGTTTTTATTGAGTGACATGCCATTCCAATTATTTTGATCGAATTCTAACTTTAAACGATATAAGATTCGCTTTTTAATCAAAAATAAACATCCAATGTCTCGTGTCACAGTGACTATCAATTACATCGCTAAGCTTAGAAAGACAAGTGATTTTTTATGTTTTTTTTTAGAAATACTTCGAACGACGTCTTCGATTAGGGGATTCTTTTTTCTTACTACAGTGGCAGTACTGTAGACCAATGTTCGGAACTTACAATTGTTTGAGCACTTTCGATTCCGATTTCGGTAGGTACCGATTTTGAATCGGAACTTATATCGGTGGCGGTACAAACAAGTTTGCTTTTGTCGCGCATGGAACTTCCCTCCCCTGCCCCCCAGCCAAGTTACGATCGTTTCGTTTGCGTCGAACGCCTCGAGTAAGCTACGCCTCCGATTCCTTTGTTCTGACGTCATCTCAGCGCTCAGTCACTTGGTCAGAAAAAAGGAATCGGAGGCGTGGCCTACTCGAAGCGGTTGACGCAAACGAAACGATCGTAACATGGCTAGGGGGGCTCTGCCTTCTATCGACTACTCTTTGACCTGTTGTTTGGTTTCGTATTAGAATTCACTCTTCCGAGTTTTCGACTCTTCCTATTTATCCAAATTTTTTATTAGTTTCATTTGACGCTTCTGCCTCCGCCTCCGATTTTAGTTCTGATTGCGACAAACCAAATTTAAAACTCCATTTCCGAATTTAGTTTCCAGAACCACTTTCGTTACATCCTTACTGTAGACTATAACAGAATAGATGCAGATTCGTCAGCGATGGCATTTCCACTAGATACCTGCTTTTCATATCAGATTAGCTATAGGGAGGTCACTCGGTGCTGACTTCGCTCTTCTGGCAAAAGTCTGACACGCTCTCTCGTTCCACCCTAGAGTGGGAGAAGTCATTTAATTCTGACGATTTCCCACCCCAAAAAAGGGTACGCGCGCCTCAAGGAGAGGTCTTAGGGTAGGGTCGAAGCCTACTGGAGCCATGGGTAGTGTGAAAACGAAACCCGGGGCCTGGGATGAAGGCAACAAAGGAACAGGAGTGGGTTTTAGTCAGTAAAAGTCTGACACTATCTCTCACTCCGCCCAAGAGCGAGATTTGTCATAAGATGATTTTCCCACGCAATAAAAAAAAAATGGGTAACACACTTTAATCAATCACTTTAATCAATAATTTTACACTTTGGGCCGCGTAACTTGTACAATTGAAACCTCTTTTGTTTTCCATTGAGCATTTCTAATCTCGTCATAATAATTAAAATAATCTAATAGTAAACTACGTTAATAACTTTGGGAGATATCACAGTTCTTCTATTTGACCCATTGTTTTTGCGGCCCAGTGTAATTAATCAACATATTAAAACTAATTGTTATTTACAAGCTTCAAAGGCGGGGCTTGGCAATATTCAGAAGTTATATCAAACAAATCACAGCCTGTTGATTCGGCTCTTAAATCGAATTACGTTTATTTAATTGAACACTCCTAAGTTAACGACATCGTTGACTCCGTTCGTAGAGATGTATCCATTTAAAAAGTTTAAGGTTCTTCAAGGTTATATTATGATTATTTACCGACTTTACAGTGCTTGTGATCCAATACGTTATTAAGCTTCATAACATAAAAGAGTGGAAAACGCAGGAAGGCGTTCTAAGACCACAAGTTTCATTTTCAGAAATTCCCCGTGGCTATAGTAGGCATCAGCTTCAATTTGGAACCGTGCACTAGCTTCTGACATTTTATAAGGGTCCATGTAGGCCTATGTGAAATAATAAACTTTTGACTTTGACTTTGACTTTGATCGGCTTACGGTTTTACTGAAAATTTTTGAACCCCACGTGGAATACTTCGCGTCGTCGATGACTCGGGTTTGGTTCTTGCTGGACGGCCGCAAGGCGAGCTACCCATTATTCGTCGTCCACAAGCCCGCACCTACTGTGACTGGGGATCGCTCCGCGACTCCGTGACGTTAGAAATTTCAAGCTGAAATTATCAAATTCTAAGGGTTCTTGGATCAGTGAAAACATCAAACTTCTAAGTTAACGCATACTAACCCTAAACGGAGTATTAACGGTCTTAATTAATGCTCCGTTTACATTCTCACGCGTATATTGATGCTCGCAAGAGAATCAAATCCTGTAGGTTCACGAATGGGTGGTCGCCTACTTCTGCGAAGCAGTAATGCTAGCAAAGGCGAAGGCCGCACGTGCACGCGCGAGGCAATGGCCCCCGCGCCCCAGCCGGTAGAATTTCGATCCCGATTTTCGGCCACCGTAGGTGGAGGCTTACGGACGGCGAGCAATGGGTAGCTCACCGTCCGACCGTCCGGTAACCGTCCGGACCGAGCCCAAGTCGTCGACAGCGCGTAATGTTCCACGCGCACCTCAAGGAAATGTCAGCAACCGTAGGGGCCTAGCTGGGTCGAATCTCACTGGGGCCAAGGATATGATTCTGAAAGGAAGACTCGGCCCTGGTATGAAAGGCAACGAAGGAACAGGAGTGGAGTTTTTAGTCAATAAAAGTCTGACACTATCTCACGCTCCGCCCAAGAGCGAGGGATGTCATTAGATGATTTTCCCACCGGAAAACAAAAAAAAAAATAGGTTCATGAAAGTTATTTAGGTTATCATGAAATGCAAGAAACAATGCCAAACCGTAAATTAGTGAAACAAATTTATTACTTTTTTTGCGATTCAGAAAAGTCCTCGAGACTTGATTCAGGAATAGAATTGTTTACGTAGGTAAGTTTATATATATAGCTAGCAGTTACTCTCTGCGTTAGCAGAAGGTTAGATTAAAGTGTTCCTAATACGTTTTGTACATAAGGTTAAGTATTGACGTTCTTTGTTAATATAAAATCATTTTGCATAGCATCTGGCGGATTGCCTGGCTAAAATCTATAATTAAAAGTATTACTTTATCATATAAGTATTTTTAATCTTCTAAGAAATTATAATATATCATCACTAGTACTTATAACGGTAACATATGTCCAGTTTCGTCCTTGTCACTTCAATATACAGCTAATGAGCTGGTCACAGTGTAACAGTGTGATGTAATCTGTGTCCTACACACACAGGCACAGATCGTTAACAGTCTGCCACTAACTATGAGCACTGTGACCCACATCTGGCCCGCGCATAGCAGACGTGATAAGGCATGAGTTGTTACTTCAAACTTATGACTTACTTCGCGTCTGATGCAAAATCCAACTTTTGCTAACATGCACGTCGTACTGGACTATGTTTTGAGTAAGCCTGAACGCCTGAAAAATTAATTGTTTTCCGCTCTTGACAAAAGTTACCAGTAGTCATTAGTAAATTGGAACTACCATGTGATTGAAACATAGGAAAACTGCATGCATATTTACACTTTGGAGGTAGGCGGAACAGAGAGTAAAGTCCCGCAAACCTCCGTTGAAAAGGGAGGATCCTCCGGCCACACGGGTGTTATGTCTGGTGGACAACTACCCATTAGATGACTTAGGGCAGTAGTATATATTCTAATCGCGCGGAGAACTTTGATTGCGTGATGCAGGGTTAGTTCTTATGTGACGACATAGATGTCACTACAACACAATTAGGTGTTTCCCTGTGCTTATTTTTGTACAATATTTTATACTAAACAACAAATAATAATAACAAGATTTTTTTTCTAAAGAAAAAGCAAAAATTTGTTATTAAATGAAGCAGTAATTAGCATTCCAAATATTGGTTTAAGTAAGAATGGGGGCGTGGTGGAAATATATCGCTATCTCTTTTGAGCACACGTAACCTAATGGCGGTGACGTCACATTTCAGTATTTGTATTCTTATACTGTTATTTGACAGTTTCCCCTTCCAACGGATTTGAAAGGTTTCTACCTTGATTAATAGTAGTTTTAGACTGGCCTGTTGGTCTAGTGGTTAGTGGCCCTGACTGCTATGCCGGAGGTCGTGGGTTTCCCACCCAGGACAAATGTTTATGTGATGAACACAGTCATTTGTTCTGTGTCTGGGTGTAATTTATCTATATATGTATGTATTTAGAAATATATAAGTATGTTTATCAGTTGTCTAGTACCCATAACACAAGCTCTGCTTAGCTTGGGACTTGACAGCGTTGTGTGATAGTTGTGGAATATTATATTATAGTTATATTATATTATAATAGTGAACGAATTTGAAAATTTCTTTCTATTTGTGATTATGGAAAAATGTACTTTTTTTGATACAAACAAAAAATTCAGTAAAGTACCCAACTGTGTATGATAGAAAATGATGGAATTGATTTGAAAAAAAATCTACAACATTATTGTCATTACGATTGGCTCAGTGGTTGAGATATTGGCTGCTGCACTGCGTGTCATGGGTTTGATTCTCGCACGGAACAAATATTTATATAGCCTACAGGTAGTTGGAACATCACACCTGTGATCACCAGCACGACTTTTCAAGCTTATTTCTTTCCAAAACTAGTTAACAATGTAATATTTACATTTAAAAAATACTTAACTAACTATAATTACAGTAAAATCAAAAAATTATAAAGACCCTAAACTAATTACAACTAACTGAAAACAAACTGAAACATGGCGTCAAAAAACTCTTCTGCATCACTGTCGACAGGTAATGTAACCCAAAAGACTGGCGGCATTGCCACGCTATATGGCAATGCTTATTTCATTCCCGAATCCAGCAATAGATGAATGATATTTCTAAAAACAAAAACTACAAGGCACTGATAACTGAGCTTCTGAAGGGGATCACGCTGATTCCATTTCAATACAGCCCTTAAAATGGTCCATTTTCACTCGCCTATCGTCAACAGCGAGCATGCTTTTCATCTAACGCTATCCAACGCGATGTTTGACGAAAAGGCAACGCGAAAAAAACGAAATAAAAATCTCTATTAGCATTCGGTAATTCCGAATATTTTACAAAACTTGTTCCAGGAAATACGTGTTTTATAAAGTAAAAGTTTTTGACAAAAATTGGCGTCATTCAGAATCTTGGTTAAATTTGCAAGGCTTTTATTGTTATACTTTTTTGACTTTTTAAATTTTTGAGTAAATTATGAAGTGACAAAGTTCATGCAAAATAGCAGATTTTCAGAGGTCTACTGGATTAGTTTTACACAAATTTATAAATTAATTTCAATAGAAGCCTAGATAATATCCACAAGATACTGTATTTCCAAAATATCTAATGAGAAATGTGTAATAACGTCATAATCGCGTAAGAGAGGTTGTATAAAAAACAGTGAAAATGTATATCGAGTTCGACTTTAAAAACCGTTCTCACCGAGTACTTATATATCCAAGAAAAAAATACAAACCTATTACAAAAATGAAGTCTAAAAAGCTAAATTCTAAGATGAAATAAAAAGGAAAGAATTAGTAATAAAAAGGACTGCTAATGACAAAAAAACAGCGCTAACGAATACGATTCTGTAGTAGCGGACTGCCAGCGGCAGCCATATTTGTTCGTCTATTTTTCCAAGTAGTTACGTGTGAGCCGCATAAAGACTTTTTAGAAGGAAACTTTTGTGATATGTGGGAAATGAACGTAATTACTATGAAATATGTATACTAAATCCATAATACTATATCCTCGTTGGTCTCGTGGTGGCAAGCGCGACTGCTGAGCGTGGGGTCCTGGATTCTATTCCCGGGTCGGGAAAAAAGTGTTATTGTGGGGCTGATGCACGCGTCATGCTCGTGAACGGGTGCCGTCAGTTGAGACTGGTCATCTCTTAGCTGCATTTGGCTTAATTTAATTTCTATTTTTTAATTCGTCTTTTTTTTAATTATTATTACTTATCTACATTGTGCTCACATATTAGAATTGACAACAAATATGCAACCAAGATTTATGTAACTCTTATTATGATTTAAAAGTGTGTCCATGGAGTTTCTTTTTTAGTTTGTTTGCACGTTCTTCTCCATAGAGGTCTACGCTTTGGAACGTGCAATTTAGCTTCAATTGTTTTTTTTTTGACTGACCGAGATTTTGACAACTCAAAAGTGCCTGTACCTAATTGGTCTATTTGAAATAAACGTTTCTGATTTCTGATTGGGTTTTTCCATTAGGAATTACTATGTAGCTGCCCGGAGTTTTGAAATTGGTGGTGTTATACCTCAAGGTTCAAGGTATCACTAGTTGCTTAGAAAACTCGGATTTCTCAAGTGTTTTAATTAGCACTGATCCCAATCAGGGAGCAGAACAACTCATCTCAATTATATCAGACGCAATAAATCAACACAGTACACTAAAAAAAGTCCCTAACAGAAAGCAGACTATTAAACCATGGATGACTACTGGCCTCTTGAGGTGCGTGCGAAATCGAGACCAACTTCATAAAAAAGCAATGCAAAACCCTGAAGACCTTACTGCTAAGCTAATATACTCTAGATACCGAAATTACTGTACCAATTTACTGAAAACTATTAAATGCAATTTTGACCAAAAAGAACTCCTGAAAGCCAATGGCAACCCCAAAGCAACTTGGGACATCATAAAAACTATCAGCTACAAGAACACGTCACCCGTAAGTAAGACAGGAGAACTCCTTAATATGTGCAGTGATCCAAGCTCCTCTGTCAATGCTATAAATAGGTATTTTGCAAACGTTGGGGCAGATCTTGCTGGGCGGGTTACGCAGGATCAGCGTGTGTATCGCCCTAACTTTGAATATAACAGTATAATTAATCCTCAAGGTAATTCATTCGTATTACTTGAAACAAATTACTCAGAAATAGATAATATAATTACAGGATTAAAACACAATTGTGCAGTAGGTCACGATGGAATACCAGCATCAGTCATTAAGTCTGCCAGACGTGTACTCGTTCCAGCAATAACGCATATCTGTAATTTATGTATCTCAAGGGGTATTTTCCCCGACACTTTTAAGAAAGCATTAGTCACACCAGTATTTAAGGGTGGGGATGGTGACCGTGTCGAGAACTATAGGCCTATATCTGTACTCACCACACTGTCCAAAATTATGGAGAAGGTTCTGAACAAAAGACTGCTTAGTTATCTCGATTGCAACAACATAATTGCGCCAAACCAATACGGTTTTAGGAGAGGCGTATCAACAGAGGATGCTGTTCTTGAGCTAACAAACCAAATTGTTAAGAATCTTGATTCTAGGACTAAAACTATAGGTATATTTCTTGATTTAGCCAAAGCTTTCGACACGGTCTCAACTCCCATCCTTCTACGTGGTTTAGAAAGCATAGGTATAAGAGACATAACTTTTAACCTCTTCCGGGACTATCTGACAAACCGTAGCCAAAGAGTTAAGGTAGAAAACTACATCAGTGAAGATGTGAATCTGACCTTTGGCGTACCACAGGGCAGCGTGCTGGGTCCTACCCTTTTTCTTATATTTGTCAACAGATTGTGTCAGCTGTCAATCCCTAGCTGTAAAATACTTGTATATGCAGACGATACTGCACTTATCATTAGTGGAGAAACATGGGAATCTGCTCACGAAGCAGCTGAAAATGCTCTTCGTATAGTGATGGATTGGCTTTCATTAAATTTACTTACGCTAAATGTCTCTAAAACACACTATGTTCCTTTCTCAGCGAACTCTGCTTCACAGCCTAGTATGCCAGATGTTAAAGCCCATAGTTGTCACCCCGAACTGACCTCTTGCAGTTGCCCTACTATCCATAAAAGCTCTTGTGTTAAATACCTGGGGGTGCACATCGATAACATATTGAGTTGGCAAAAGCATATCAGTGTGATGGTTATGCGAGTTCGTAAACTGATGTTTCCTATGAAAAAACTAAGAAAAGTAGTTCCTGACCGACTGTTAAAAACTATTTATTTTGCACTAACTCAGTCACTTCTTACTTATTGCATATCTGTCTGGGGTGGTACATTTAAAACGTATTTACTTCACCTTGAGAGGGCACAAAGAGCTGTCCTAAAAGTCATGCTTCACAAACCTTATGTATACCCGACTACCCAACTCTATAAAGACATACCTGTACTCACCGTCCGACAGCTCTGTGCACTTAACATAACGATACGTTTTCACTTATCACTGACTTATGATCCAAGGTTACTAGAACAAAATAAACGACGTAAAAATCCTGTATGTCCAGCTGTCATCACCAAAACTGCCCTGGCGAGGCGAAGCTACCCAAGTCTTAGCACCCACCTTTATAATACTATAAACGAAGCTTGCAACGTGTATCCTTTGCCTAAATTTAAATTTAAAATTGTAGTTAGTAGTTTTCTCCAAAAATTGACGTACGACGAGACTGAGAAACTATTTGCAGGAAAAACTTACGAACGCCGCTTCTAAAAAAAAAAAAAAACTTAAGTATATAAAACGGTCCTTTGCTGTCTGTTTTATACTGAGACATATACGAATACTTACAAAACATCACATACACCTATCCACACACTTACACACACTTCCACACACACCCATTTCTTGCTTACAATCTTATATAAGTCTTCTAAATGTTTTTAGTGTTTATTTTAAACTAAGTTTTGGCTTGTGAAAACTAAAAGGTGCAGCAAATTTGTGAATTAACGTAAGGGGAAGGCGCCTGTGTCTGTAACACAGTTTATACTAGCACAGACACAGACGTTCACTCTGTCTCAATTAATGCATAACGTTGTATTGTACTAAATTGTTTACATGTTCGATTGAGATGGACAAATTGTATTTTGGCTTTGTGAATAAACGATTATTATTATATTATTATTATTATTATTATACCCGGAAAGCACATAAAACCGTTGGACCTACACCTGATCTCTCTGCGGTCGTGACGGATTGGCGTCCCATCGGACTATGAGGCTAAAGGAACAGAGAGTGCACCTGTGTTTGCGCACACACTTGTGCACTATATTATCTTCTGCGTACTTGGCTAATCTCTGTTGAGATTGGCCACCGTGTTCGAAATTCGGTCGGGAGAATTATCATATGTAAACATATTGAATTTAAATTGTTGTCCGATTTCAGTACCCGAAAAGTGGACCCTATTGCAAGCCTATAGAAAGCTTCCGCTATCCGTTTCTCTCGTGTCTATCTCTCTGTCCATCCGTCTGTCAGAGGGAGGTGAGACACAATCTCATAAACTGTAAGATGTAGAGAGTTGAAATTTTCACAGAATGTGTATTTATATTGCCAGTACGACAGAAAAAAAATAAAAATAAAAAATTAAAAGAAATATATATTAATCATGTATGTATTTAATTGTTGTAAAAGGTGTGTGTGTACTAACCTGCCTTATTGAATTTGTTTACTCATAGAGTGGACGCTATAAAGTTGCTCAAACGGTGGTTGCTGAATACCAGCGTCATGGTATATGCTGAGCAACGGCCTATTCTTTGCTAATGCAACGCACAGCTTGGATTTATATATTGTATTTGTTAAAATATTTTTTCTTCTAATGTTTATTTTCTTATGTTGTCACTGTCAGTCGGTGTCGGAACGGAAGTGCAATAGACAACCGAGACAACTGTGTTCTGGTTTGTCTATGGTGCAACAGGAGTCATAGTTAATGCCGGTTCACACAAGGTCCGACGGTAAAACTGGTTTTTGATTATTTTATTTAGTGGTAAGTAATCTTTTGTAATTTATTGTGTGTCTATTCGAACAGAATAAACATGTTTACTCTCTTTCTATTTTTCTTTCATTTATTTTAAATAAATCATTTATAGACTATATATTTAAATATATATATTTATACTTTTGAAGTCCAGACTGAGCTCGAGTCGTCGACGGCGTGTAATTTTACACGCGCGCCTCAAGGAGTTGTCAGCAAAACCATGGAGGCCTAGCAGAGTCGAAGCCTACTGAGGCAATGGGTTGTGCGAAAGAGAACCCCGAGGCCTAAGAACGAAGGCAAAGAAGAAACATAGGGGTAGGTTTTAGTCAGTAAAAGTCTGACACGCCCTCCTGTCCACCCCAGAGTGAAGAGAAGTCATTGGATGATTTCTCACGTTAAAAAGGCACTTTTGAATTGGCAAGAATTCAGTCAGTCAGAAAAATGTCGCTAATTGCACATTTCAAAGCGTAAATCTCTATGGAGAGAAATGTACCAGAAAGTCCATGTACACTCTTTTAAATCTTATTATATTACATATCAAAATCTTGATATATAATATATCAAAATCACATGTCACAGTGTTTGTTACCGAATTCTTGCGAAACGGCTTCACCGTAGTGTATATTTGGTAGATCTGAGAATAGATCGTAGGCTATTTTCTATAACCCTAGGTGAGTCTACTATCATGCGAGCGAAGCCGCTGGCAGCAGCTAATACATTATAAATAACTCGGTTATATTATGTAAATAAATAAAGTAAAGGTTTTATTTATTCAAATTCCGAACCAGTCGAGTTGTCGTTTCCTCAAGTCCACTGAATGGTGTCTCCGACATATCCATAAGTAATCAGCCTCCCAATTCTCATTATAAAACCCAGTACCTAACAAACAATCTTGCTCCCATTCAGGTGGCAATGTTAGCGGTCATGTTAAATGTTGAACATTTATGTTCAGACACGACAGTGCAATGCGCAACGTTCGTGTTCTCTGACAGGTGGAGCCGGTAACACGTTCCAGGTACACGATCACTATTTATTATTAAACGATAAGGTTTCAATACGTCATTGTACAGTTTATATGTAGTAACAGATCGAAGGTAAGGTTCGATAAAGTAACACTCAGTAGCCACATGCAACATATTTAAAACTTATGCAAAATATTTAAAACACAGACAGACGTAGGATAGCCAGCCTTTTGGTGTTTTACAGGTTGCATTTTGGTAGAGTGTGTGCGGGAATTGCATGACTTGATTCCGCCATCACATTTCTACCATCGGACAACCCGACGTACGGCCAGTATTCACCCTTACGTTGTTGAAACCTCTACGGTCCGGACGTTTCGTTTCGTTTTTTATACCGCGTACATCGAAGGACTGGAACAATTTCCAGATGCAGTGTTCCCATCCGATTATAATTTGGTTGTCTTCAAGGCCAGAGTAAATAGGCTCTTAATAACACAATAGTTGTGCACCTCACCATCAACGATTGCATCACTGCTTACCATCAGGTAGGATCGCGATCATCATCGATAAACTATTATATCAAATAAAAATTTTTTTTTTTTTTTTAATCCCACCCATACGTACAAAGTGTTTTGGAAACACATTCATTATGCGTACAGCTAAGGAGTGGAATTTTCTGCCAGAGTCCGTGTTTCTTGATAGCTATAACTTAGAAGTCTTTAAGTCAAGAGTGAACTGGTTACTTCTAGGCAAGCGTGCTCCATCGTCTGCCACATAATCGCTTACCATCAGGTGAGATAGTGGTCAAACGCGAACCTATGCATTATTTAAAAAAAAAACTGTAAGTATAATGGCTGAATTTCAATTCAGTGGTTTATTCTTTCAGGGGTTAATGTTCCTATATTGAAAACGAACTTTTGCCTTCGACTTCATCCGCGTGTATGTTGGTTGTTGCGCACGCGAAGTCAAAGCTAAATAAAAAGTACCCTAAAGAAGTAAGCTTGAACCCAACCCAAGGAAGGATTTCCTTGGGTTCAAGCTTACTTCTTACCTGATTTCGTCAAAATGGACTATGCAGTTTAATCGTGAATGCGTAACAGACAGACTAGTAGCATACTGACAGATAGTAGCTTACCTTCAGGCAAGATCGAAATAAGGAGCGGACTTATGTAGAAAAAACTGGGCAAATGCGAGTTGGACTTGTGAACTGAGAGTTCTGTACAAACTTACCTATATAAATAGTTCAATTCCCGAATGGAGTCTTGAAGATTTTTCCGAATCGCAAAAATAGTTTTTTTTTTTGTGACGTATAACAATAAATTTACTGTTTTCAGATTTATTCTTATACCTGTGCTATAAGACCTTGCTTTATGCCAAATGTTAGAATTCTGGGTCAACGGGACCTACCTACGGTACCCTATGAATTTTGATTCCCTTGAGAGTATCGAAATATACGTTTTTTGCGACATAAACGGCCGAATCTTTATTTTTCATTAATTTAGAAGTTTGATTGTTTCACTGCTTTAAGGGACCGCAGGCCTAAGTATATGGTTTTGATTTCAACTTGGTACCTCCACGTATTCCCGAGATAAAGGGTCTTGAAAGACAGACAGATAGACAACAAAGTGATCCTATAAACCGGGTTCCGTTTTATCTTTTGAAGTAGTACGGAACCCAAAAAAAAGAGTATAAATAGGGTCTCGTTTTACCCTTTGGGCACGGAACCCTAAAAACACTGCAACCACACTCAATATTTTCCATTCACGATGTTTCAAAGTTTTTGGAGTAGCTTTCAGTCAAACTAGGGAGCAGCTACATTTCAAGTTTTATGTGTATAGAGTGAACTGACTTCCGCAATCCTGCGAACGGATTCAGGCCGATAGAGGATTAAATATTAATAAACTGCAGACAGTACCTACCTACCTAACAGATGATACAACGGGGTTTTTTTGAGGTGGGAAATCGTCCAATAACTTCTTGCGCTCTAGGGTGAAGCGAGAGATCGTGTAACCACACCTGTGTCCTTCAGTTGCCTTTTGTATTCTAGGGCGACGGGTTTCCTTTTCACAAATTCCCCGTGACCCCAGCGGGTATCAGCCCAGCTGGGCCCCTACGATTTGTTGACATCTCTTTGAAGTGCGGGTGGAACACTACGCGCCATCGACGACTGAGGTTTGGTCTTTCTTGGATTTGCAGACGGCGAGCTACCTATTGCTCGTAGTCCGTAAGCCCGCGGGGCTTTCATGGGGCATCCGTCTAATGGGGCGCCTCTTCGGCGTTAGGATGTCCGTTCCCCTAAATTTGCGGCCATCTCCTTCGCTACCATCACTGCTTCGCAGGAGGCGACCGCATTTCATTTCAATGTCGAAAATGTGTAGTCTATGTCATTCAGTGCTACTTTATATAGTTTCCTACCGGTGAAAGAATTTTTAAAATTGTGTTAGAATTTTTTGAGTTTATTCATTACAAACAAAAATACAAATATTACTCTTTATAATCTTCTTTATCTTTATATATAAAATTCTTCTGTACGTGTGTTTGTCACCTAACTCCTCCTAAATGGCTAGGCCAATTTAAAATAAATTTTATGTGTTTGAAAACACTATTGGACCCGGTAGGTGGCGCTGCAATCGAGTTATTTTTTTTTTCTATCTACGTGCTATTTTTCGGGCAGGACAACGTTTGCCGGGACAGCTAGTATATACCTATATAATTCTTCTGTACGTGTGTTTGTCACTTAAAACTTACTAAACTTGCTTAACCGTTGAAATTTTTAGTGAAATGTTGAGCGAATCCCTGGTAGATTTCAAAATGTAATTGTTAATTGAACCCGGTGGGTGAGGCTACAATCGGGTTCTCAATTTTTTTTCTGACCAATATCCAGCTTTCGGGCAGAACAAAGTCTGTCAATAAACATATTATTAGATACTAATATTCAAATGCCATTAATCCACGTCAATTAGGCACCATTTAACCTACAATTTGTAAAGATACTTCTACGCTCAATAGTTACCTATTAAGCTTTATTACCAACTAATTCTATCAATAATTGAGCCGCGTTCCGATAATGTAGTTGTTGTTGTTTTACGATAGAAAAATCACAGTCTAAACAACATGTCGTGTGCACACGATTACAGCGGTCACGCTATATTGCCGGGTCGATTTTAGCGCTGCAACCACCACTTTTCCATAGCTATACTTTTTTTGATACAGAGTTATAGGAATAAGTAATATAACAAGAAAACCAAAAGATATTTTAACTGCTATAATAATAATAATAATAAATTCATTTATTTCAGGCTTGGAATACCCATAGTTACTTTACAATTACAATACAATTTGAAAAAGTTAAAATTTAAAATTAATAATAATAATACAAAGTCAGATTCAGTTCAATAGTTAATACAATATCAGATTCAGTTGGATAAATAATAAAATGTCAGATTCGGTTCATTAAAAATAAAAATGACTAATAAATAACAGATTTCAATTTACAATAATAAAATACTTAGATGTCATATAAAGTGTTTCGAAAATCGTGGTAACAATATTGTTTTTGCAGCTATTGACTTCTAAATTGAATACGCGGACGGCACACAAATAAGCGCTGTATTTGAAAAACTCGAAATTCATCTATAATAATAAATAATACCTAATATTCCACAACTATCACACAACGCCGTCTAGTCCCAAGCTAAGCAAAGCTTGTGTTATGGGTACTAGACAACTGATAAACATACTTATATATTTCTAAATACATACATATATAGATAAATTACACCCAGACAGAGAACAAATGATCGTGCTCATCACACAAACATTTGTCCTGGGTGGGAATCGAACCCACGACCTCCGGCATAGCAGTCAGGGCCACTAACCACTAGACCAACAGGCCAGTCATAAAAGCAAATGCTGATAGGCTTGAAGTCATAAGAGCTTCGAGCGTCATGCTTCTTTGATAGTAAGTAGTAAGTACATCCACTGTACCTGGGTAATTAACCACAGTAACTGGCTAATCTCCTCTAAAAAGTGTGATCTATCTTTGATAACTTGAGGGGAGATGAGACAAGAAGACTGCCAAAGTTGGAGAACTTCAAAAGTTGGAGACGAATAGGGAGAGCTTCGAGAACTTGAAAAGTTGGAGAAGAGTGGAGAGAGCTTAGGGAACTCCAAAAGTTGGAGACGTATGGGAGACTGAAGCATAGGGAACTCCAAAAGTTAGAGGGCTCTAAAAGTTGGAAACGTATAGGACAGCTTAAGGCACTCAAAAAGTTGGAGACCTATGGGATACTGAAGCACAGAGAACTTCAAAAGTTGGAGACTATTGTTTAGAAGATATGCAATGAGCATCCAATAATTGATTGATTTGTAATGGACTTGATTTATAATTTAGTTGTTTTGTAATTCACTGGATTTGTAACTCACTTAATTTGTAATTGACTTCATTTGTAATTGAGTTGATTTGTACCTCACTTCATTTGTAATTAACTTGATTTGTAATTTGGTTTATTTATAATTTACTTGTTTTTTTTAATTCACTTGATTTGCAATTGACTCGAGTATTTATAGTTATTGTGCCGTATTTTAATGTTGGCGATCGCTGTGCTGGCGAGGCTGAGGGTGATCGACGGACGGCGACGGCGTTGGAATGCTGGGTGACGTCCGTCCGGACCGGCATGGCAGTTCAAGTGCTCGGGCTCCGGTACCCCGAGCCCCGACAAAAAACATCCGTTAACCTCTTGACTTAAGCATGGGAACTGTAGCAAGACCCAGTGCTTCCATCAAATATTAAGATGTTATTCGTTCAGTTTTAAACTAACCTTTGTGTAAGACAGTCATTGTGATTTGTATTAATATAGTTTTGTTCATGGCCCAAGTCGTTTCACTATACAGTTAAAGTATTAGATAATATTAATATCAACGGTTTTAATATCTACTATATTTATGAGGACATACACGTTGTCAGGATGGACGAGTGCTAGGTTTTAATACATACCTAATCAGATTATTGACTTTTTTGTAGCCAAGAATATTACTTAATTTATTTCGTATTCAATTATTTATTGCTATCGACTAATTGTGTCTGTAGTAAAGCTGTCAATGTAGCATAATGGCGGGTGACAGCTCTCTTGTTCAACTGGCGGTCGTTGAGATCGGACGCACAATTTGTCTCTTGCATTTTTGTAGCGACAAGAAATATGTAACCGAGATATCTTGTACATTCTTCACCATAGAATTTATCGACGCTTTGGAGTGTGCAATTAGCATCATTTGACTGACTGACTTCTTGACATATCAAGGGTGCCTGTAAATGGTTTATTTGAAATAAATATTTAATCTTATATCTACTGAAGAGAGCTAGTTTATTACATAAAATATAGCCTATATGACTCAGGAATAAAGCACCTTTCTTTCGCTGTAAAAAATCTAACAATCGGAGCAGTACTTTCAGAGACTACCTCTTACAAACAAAAAAACAAACTTTACCTCTATTATAAATACACATGTGTATAATATTATCATCTTTTCTATAATCTATAATAATTATTAGTTACACATAAAATGAGAAATACAACAAACAAAAAATAACAACACACGTTCAAAAATGACAACGTGTCAATGTGCAATGTGCCTCTTGAGACCACAAAAGTTAAATTATATATTAATTCAATCCTGTTATCTATTTGTGTTTCGAGAGTATTTCACTGATTTGAAAACCAGTTCCACACATCCATCATCTATTTGACATGCGGTTTCATAGAATGTACGTACCAAATTTCGATCGAAATCCATTAATTCCTTGAAACATTCCGAACAATGAATCCCTCAATGCACTTTTGCGATTAATGCAGGTATGGTTCATATGGCACGTTTCATTACTTTTCGCCATATACGGCGGAATTAGTTAGATTGGAGCCAAATAAAAACATGGATTTCTTAAGCAAACTTTAATTTATCTTTAATTATTACAATCACGAGGATTTTTTTATTATTAAAATTTAATTTAAAAAAAAATAACTCTAGGACTTGACGGTTTCTTCACGATGTTTTCCTTCACCGCTTTTAGAACAATGATGATGAAGAACACCAACAAAATAAAACACCTGCCTGATTTAGCCACGACGTATAACTCGTCAATTGGTCAGGTTTTTTTTTATTGTTCCATAAATGTAGTCTTTTTACAGTTTTTGTTTCTTTTGTACCATTAAACTAGAATTGGTACTCACATTCACATAACAACATTGATTAATAAGTAATGCAAATTAAATTGCGTTAATACAGAAATTCAAATAAATTCAGATACATATAGAACGTAGAGTAAAAAAGGTGATAATTAAGTCACCATTTTAACCTAAACATTATCTCTATGCGTCCCATAGCCCACCATAAAAGCCAATAAAGAAAATTACCTTTACAGTTAGCCAAAGACATAGACAGGTACCTACTTAATAAAAATATTACTAAAAGTCAGAAATTTTCACACCCACTGGTACTAAATATAAGAATATTTCATTTAAATTTTATCAGGAAGCAAACTATTATATATCTACCGTAGCTTGGTGAATCTTCCGATTCAGCGCGGTATTATTTAATAGGCAGTTGGCTGGCAACATTCCAAATTGAATAACAAAGTGGCGATTAGGGGACAATACAAAAAAAGAGAAAAGACGCCAAGAGGCCGACGCTCAGTTCGTTATCGATGGTTTAATAAAAGATAATGACGATTTCACTCACAGTTTTCTTTTTAAAACGATCGTTCTAGGAAAAGAGAAGGGATTGTTGGTTTAGATTCTGAGCTTTTGATGAGATATATACCAATAAGAAATGGGGTTTTCATGAAGTTGATGGGGTTGGAGTTAAATATCAATATTTCTTGATGGGGTTGGAGTTAAATATCAATATTTCTTGATGGGGTTGGAGTTAAATATCAAAATTTCAAACCACTGCCATATTACCAGTATAAAAACTGGCCAAATGCGAGTCGGACTCGAGCACGAAGACTTCCGTACCATCCATAGCAAAAAATCGGCAAAAAAATCACATTTGTTGTATGGAAATCCCACTTAAATATTTATTTCATTCTGATGGATTTCAATAATATGAAAATAAAATAGGAAATTTCAACTGTCTAGCTATCACGGTTCATGAGATACATAGCAGACGAATAGCGAACCCTAAAAATGACCACGATTCACAAGCGGTTACTGAGTCGAGTCTATAAGCGTGCTGAGGCATTTCTACACACATGTCAGCAAAACCGTAGGGACCCAGCAGGTTCGAAGCCTACTGGGGCCATGGGTTCGCTTCTCAAAGGAAAACCCGGGGCCCTGGAATGCAAGGCAAAGAAGGAAAAACACCTAAACAAATTAAAATATAGTTACTCATAATTTTCTACATCTACTTTCCCACAGACAAATTCAAGATTATTTAATATTTTTTATTTTGATTTTTCTGTCAGATTTCATTTTATTTTTAGTATTATTTTGATTACTACTATTACATTTAAACAGCTCTATTTTTAGATCGAAAAAGACTAAACCCCAAGACACAGAAAATCCTAGTCTTATATTTATATCATTACGAATATGTACGCTTTTTTGGCACAACAAATTACTATTTATAAAATTATTATTATTTATTAATCATTTTGCTGTATCAAGTTATCCATAATACATAATGTATATTTACCCTATTGATGTACCTGAATAAGTAGATTTGATACGACTAATCTCGTTATCAAAACAAACATAAACCCAACCCTACATTTTATTCGCTGTGTAAGAGTTAAAAGAGCAGCAGGCCTAGCCAAGTTACGATTGTTTCGTGTCGATTCTCTTTCTACAATCGGAAACGCCTCCTATTTGTTAGTTCTGACCACGTGACTTAACGTTGAGATGATGTCATTCCCATACATTTGAATAGTTTTCTACTAGCGTTAACGATTGTAGTAGGTGATGTAGATTATCAACTTGGCTAAGCCTTCAGAGCTGCGTTGAAAGAGTTACCGTGGTGCTCCAAGGGCAACTAAATTAACATAATTTTTGTTTTAGTTGGTAAAAGTCTGACACTCTTTCTCGCCCTACCCGCGATGGTGTATTTCCATTCTGTACATGGCCTGAACGCAGCCATAGGAAACTGCTTGAGTATACTTTGTATTGCTATTTTTAAAACTGCAATTACAATGTAGGTATATAAGAATTCTGCGTACTGGTCTTGTATAGTTTGTAACGTGTACGCGCGCGTCCTGGTTGCCTGACAAAATCTGAGATATAATATATAAAATAATTTATTAATATATTATATTAAATAAATGAATGAATTAGATAAATAACAATAACATACTTAATATTCCGCAACTATCACACAACGCCGTCTAGACTCAAGTTAAGCAGAGCTTGTGTTATGAGTACTAGACAACTGATAAACATACTTATATATTTCTAAAAACATACATATTACAGATAAATAATGACTTTTAACTTAACCTAATCCAAATGATTCACTAACATTAGAAGGGGATCTATGATCTTTAACGGTCACAGTTCTAACCTAACCCATATCATCGCTTCGTTCGCTCGCCATCGTGTTCTAATGGTCACTATTCTAACCTGACCTAATCCAGGCACAATTATTCCGATCTAAGCAAGATTAGTCCACATTCGTACTGGCACTGGATATTATGGAATAAGGTTAGGTAGTTAGGTCACTACGAAGTATACGCGAGGATTTGCGTACTACTCTTGTATACATTGGAAGACCTTGATTAAACAGTGATTTCCAATCTATACGCGACTAGTTTCACACTCATGCGTCCTGGCCATATATAGAATGTAAATACGTCAGAGCGGGAAAAGTAAAACAAAAAGATTTTCGCAGCAATCTGGTTTTCAAAATTTTTTATTCTGAAAAAAAGCCAACTTTCAGACAGGACAACGTCTGTCAGGACTGCTAGAAGTTTGATAAATATTGATTTAATTTCATTTTAGTCGCAATATGTAGTTTCTTGACATCGAAAATGCTCAACTCAGCTTTATCCAAGAATAAGCAATTTCATATTACCTCTTGTGATCTAACTACCTTGTGATCCCTAGACGTAATTGCGTATTTAAGTCAAGCGTTCAATTTTGATGGTACGGAATGTCTAGAACGGAGCAATCATTTTAGTTAAGGGTAGGTAATACTAATAGATGAAATTGGAAGTGTAATGTGCAGAAACAAAGCACAATACGGTTTAAATTTGAACCTCATTGACAATATCCAAGGAACTTTTAAGGCATTCTGAAAAAAAACACTGAAAACGTTTTCCTTTGTGGATTTTGATGTTCAGTTTCACAAAGGAAACCGTTATTATTATTGTATTCAGTGAAAATTCGGAGCACAACGGTTACTAAGCAACATTAAATTTTCAAAGTGCATCGTCCGACCGGTAGCCCTTCAAGTACCCTCTACCCTTGTCTCGACGAAACACGCAATTTCAGATTAAATATCTGAAATATTCACGTAATAGACTCTGCGTTCCTGTATTTTTTTTTTTAATATCGTGGGTAACTTCGTTATGTCAAGTCTGAGAAACCAAATAAGAGAAAACACATGTAGTTTTATTTTATTATATTTTTTCATTACTCTTGAAATGGTACTGTGATTTTACCACGTTATATCAATAGGTTTTCATTATAATTTTAATGAAGTAAACACCGACCCACCACTCTGCAAACCTTTCTGAATGAAACGCCATTTCTGTTATACAATATTCTCCAATCATAGAGTGAAATATTAAAGGTAATGAATTCAATTTGCTACAGTACAACAAGTTCACTATCTTTAAATCAAAGTGCATTCATTTCTATTGACTTCGTCTAATGCTGTGCCCGCTGCTCGAAACCAATCCAATCAATTTTTATCTCTCCCTACATAAAACAAATTTAATTTTAAACCTTCGTCTACTCTATTGTGACTTCTATATAAGGTATATTTTATAAAGCATGTATTTTCGGTAAATGATTTAGAGCTCGCGTTGTTATTATTATTACATATTAATATAACCAAAGCACTGTTTCATGAACTATTTCAGTTTAAAATCGCTAACCTCATGCAGTCGTTGGTGTTTACAAAACTCTCGGATATTACTCTGTGGTGTACGGCATGAGAGTCTATTTTTGTTTGCATGTGTACACAGTCGCGTGTTGAAATATGCCAACCCCTCCAATTAAGGGGCAGGCAAAGTGCGACGAGTGTACGTAAGCAAGCAAGTCGAGGCGATATCATAACATTTACACACGACTTTTAAACGAGACTGCCGCGAAGTTTATGAAGCCTCTCGTTTCACAACGTAGGCGATACATTCTGTATACATGCACTCCCGATACGCCCCAGAAATTTTACTAACCCATACGTCTGTAAGAAAAAGAATATAGTCGTTAAAAGTCAGTTCAGGATTTTATACCAGTTTTCCGACGTGTGGGCTTTTCCTTATACCACGGCAAACTTTCCGGTCCAAAACTACTTCATAAAAGTTACTTAACTATTTTCACGACGAGGCGTTACTTATCCTCTTATTTCTGAACGTTAACAAAAAACCACGCCAATTTTGAGACGCGGCTTCAAACTTTCCTATTCACAGCTCACCGTTTATGAAACGCCCGAGATTCTGAATACAGTGTCTGTCAAGAACAAACGTGAAGTTAGTTTTGTTGGATATCATAACATTCATAACACAAGTATACGGTCAAAGATATCTCCATCTTGATTCGCGGATTACGTACAATTAGCAGATAAATAAACGAGTCCATTAGCTTTAGAACAGTTGACCGTAATTACTCGGGCGAGGTTTCTGTTAGATTCACGGAATGCCAGATTAGGGGTAATTAAGTCTTGTGGGAGTGCAACCCAGCGACGACCATTATATGGGATAATGAGGTGTCCAGTCAGCCGGCTCTTGTAATATGTAAATTGAATTTTCTATGTCCTCCCGAAAGGACGACTAGTTTTAAACGAGTTAGACAGTGGGTTCGAGCAACGAAGTAAACCTTTATATGTCGTCATTATTACACCTAGCATACGAAATTCCAGTTAATCACACGAACGCACTAATAATTAAGTTCAATCACAACAATCAAATGAAGTATGACATGTCATTTCCATAAAATATGGTATAACTGGAATGACTGTTGGCAACCTCCATTTAATTTACTAAAGGACAACCAGCATAATTTACTAGGGACACTAGTAAATGCTATAATTAATGACATGGAGTCACGCTAAGAAACATTTAACTCGCGATATAAATATTCTAGTAATCTAGTCTAATGTCGTTTAGTTATCCGACTTAATGTCGGTCGTAACATTTTTGCTATCAAGGAAGCCCTTAACAAAAAAAAAACTATATAATTTTATGTAGGTAGCCAACCATCTGAAAATCCTTTGTGCCGATTTGTCGGTATACGGTAACGTTAATAAAAACGGATAGGTGTCGCCCACATACCGCTATAAAAGAGGTCCACAATTATTTCTACGGGCAACCCTATCTCCGGCGCCCCTGAAAGAGCCGTACTGTAGGCGGCGAGCAGCGACAAAAATTCCAATACCGTGTGTTAGCACCGGCGTGTTGCGTGCCACACGTTTTCGGGTCGCACGAACTACTAGCAGAAAAAGTAGGCTGAAATCAAATATTCATTCCATCTAAACGAAAAAATAAAGCAATAGGTACGAAAATTAAGCAACTTTTTTTACAAAACCTAATGAGTGACTTAAGCATTATTACTTGCACAGTAATTCCACAAGGGCATAAATATTTGATGAAGTATATTCGGTAGTTGTTTGTAGCGAGCTGAGCAGAAGGCTTTAGAGTAATCTTATTAAAATGAACGAACTTGATATTTTATTCAAGATCACTAATTACGACTGCTTAATATTTTTAAGTAGGAGCTTTTCAATGAAACGATATCCCCGAGGGCTTATTTCGGTAAAAGAGATCCTGTCAGAAATATGAAGCAATTCATTAAACAAGAAGAAACAAATTAATAAGTAATAATAATACTTGATTAAGAAAGGCAGGGGCGGTTCATTATTTCATTTTTGAAATGCCTTTTGTTCTTTATTTACAATTCTTTTTAATTTACTAATGTTTTTGTCGAGTTGAAAGAAATGCGATTTTTAAAGGGTTAAATATTTAGGCGGTTGTAAGTAGAAAATCGACTACAAACCAGTTTTGTATACCTAAAGTCGATGAGTGTTGTGCGCTCAACCCGTTGTGGTCGCCATCCAATTTACCTTTGAGCTTCACATGCAAAGCTGAATCTATGAAACCGGCATTGTACGGGGTATCAACTTTGTAGCAAGTTAAAGTCATACAGGGGAAATTCGGAAAATAATTAGTTTGTTGGGTGTACGCAAACATGTTGAAACACTGGTCATTATTGACACGATGAACTAGACTTGTTTGTTACGTAAATTTGAAATTCTATTTATTTATATTTTTAGCATTGGCCATTTAATAAATAAATAAAACCTTTATTTGGTTTATTTTGACAAGGTTCAATAAGTAGACAATATTACAATACAGAAAAACTTAAATACTAGCTTTTTACAAATGGAAATACACAGCGTTTTTCCTCTCCATCACCACAATAGCTGTAGAATATGTGACTAGGGGATGAAGCAGTGTCTTGAATTCCGAACTGAGAACTGAGGGATTTATTTATGGGAGTTAGTATAGAAACCTGAGTGAAGTGAGGAATTCGGTTCACTAATGTTTCAAGTCGTTAAATATCGTTCAATGTAGACCTCTCAGTAATAGTGTTTACCTTACTAATGAAAGGTCGACATATACGGTAATCACGTCTTACAAAATATTAATTATTAGGTTACCTTTTAAAAATTACATTTTTTTTTTCATTTATTTGTTTCAAAATTTATACAAGTAATAGGTACAATACAGATGATGCAAATAATAAACTCATTATAGTTTTACCGTGCATCATAATCATCGACACAAGATTTTGCCTAACTAAAACACAAAATAGAGGGTATAAGTAAATAAGACGCAAAATTGACCGTACGTAACATCGCACCAGAGACCAAGCTAACCGCTTATCTATTTACAAAATATTTAAGGAATGTATTGAGACTGATACAGGTTGTTCCTTTATTTTAAGACGCCTATCTGTGAGCATCCCTCTTCGCATAATTGATTTATGGGCACAAATGCATATTTTTTTTTTGTTATTATTTAGTTAGGTATTCAAATGTAAGAAGTGTTGTTTTAATTTGTATTTTATGTCATATGAACGCAAAGCTAACGCACACACAAAACCAACAAAGTTATGTCCACTTCATTTTACTTTTATTTCATTTGTTTAGATACCTAACTAAATGTAAACAATTTCTTGACACTTAAATAAGAGATAACTTTTTAAAAACACATTTTAAAGTATAGATATAAGTACATAGGTAAAAATCAATTAAGTACCTATCTAAAATATAATTTTAGAAAATCTGAATATACGAGTATGTATTTTTTGTTATGAAACGTAGGTACCTATTTCACACAATTCCTAACCCTCTAGAAGCAGCGGCCGGTTCAAAGGTGCATAACAGTCATAATAAAAGAATCTCTTGTCACTTGGACTAAAGGTGCATTTTGATTTGTTACGAGCGCGACTAGCCCCGGTAGGCAAATATAATGAAGGTCACGTCCGTGCCGGGGTTTAGTTCATAATATCGACAGTCACTACATTGATGGTCGCTGTATCGAAAACGTTCCATCGATGGGCTAATGTATCGACAGTACCCCAAATCGATGGTACGCTACATCGACAGGTCCCATCCTAAAGGAGGTATCAAAAATAAAAAATAAAATTGTATGAAATATAAGAAAACTCGCATTATTTTGTAATATGAGTTCTACCATGGAAACAATTAAGCGGTATGCAATTTTAATGATATATATGGACGTAAAACTGCTAATGAATGGGATGTCTATTTGTGTTTCAATCACTTTCACGTGGGAAATTTTATCTCGCGAATAACTTTTCTCCTTAGTGCGGCAACAAGACAAAATTTCCAAAACGAAAACTATTAAACCAAGAGCACAAAGTTCTTTTGTTAGAAGTAAATCGTAGGTATACGTAATTGATATTGCTTGCCCTTTGAAATGCATAATTTTTACGTTGGAACTCTTAATATGAAAAAAACTTTTAACTTTTATTAGCTTTCATGGTTATAAGAACTGCGATATTACAGAATATACAAAACACAAAGAATCCAATAAATACCTTATTTCGGAAAAAGAACAACGTACCTTTAATATAAAGTTTATTTAAACTTATAATTCCAAGTCAATCCAAAGCTATAACACTTCAAAGGAACCCGTTTTAAAAAACGGCAATTCCATAGTTAAAGACCTAATATTAAAAAGAAAATATTTACCTTTTTTTTTGTTTTCGAGGAGAAACCTTCAAAAGGCGCCTGGACTTTGGGGATAAGTCCGGGGAGTGTGGGATTTTTACCTCACTAAAACCACCTCGGTGATCACCATCAACACGTAGAAGGGGCCCCGTTACCTCTCAAAAGACCATTCTGGAACCCCCTCTGTGCAACGTCTGATTCGGCACATCCCTGAAGAGACTGTATAACGGTCTCCCCTGAACCTCACTGTGCACGGCAGCACGTGATCACTGTGCCACCGTCGTCCCTGGAATCACTCGATGGACGAGCAGAGTTCCCACTCTGAGCGCACGTGGTTCCAAAGTCCCACTAATATGTACCTACCAACTTAACTGCTGTTTTGTAATCTTATTTCAAAATCGATTTTTATTTTTTTATCAGGAGGAAACCTTTAAAAAGCGCTTAGACTTCTGGGGATGAAAAACCAGGTACCGTGGGATTTTTCCTCTCTAAAACTACCCCAGTGATCGTCATCAGCACATGTACATACACTAGCAAGTGCTGATGACCGGTTAAAATACCACTTCGGAACCAGCTCTGTACAACATCTGTTAGGGTCCATCACCGGGGTAAGAAGAAAAAAAAAGCAAAAAAAAAGTTAAGTAAAGTAAAAAGTGTGTGTGTGTGTGTGAGAGTGTTGTAGTAAAATGGTCTCCCCTAAGCCTTGCTCTGCACGTGATCACTGTACCACCACCTTTTTTGGGGTCACTCGGTGGACGGACAGAGCCCACTCTGAGCACCCGCGACTCTGGTGACCAAGGTTTAAAAGTTTTAAGCGTCCAGACATTTGCCTGTCCGACACATTCCTTTTCAATCTTTAGAGTTGCTTCATGGTTGGCGCAGCGGTTGAGAGATTGGCTGTTGCACTGCGTATCGGGTGTTCGTTTCCCACACGGAATAAATAATTGTATGGCCTACAGGTTGTTGTTCTAGATCTGGGTGTCTTGTGTATGTGAGATTACATGTTTGTAAACTTACCCATGGTACAGATGTAATTACTAGAGTAGGGCAACGTTTCTTTTTATTAATAATATATTAAAAGAAAATCTTTTTCTAGAAGTTTTAGTGATATACCTAAAAGATATCCAATTAAGAACCAGACAATAAAATCAGACATGGAGATACTGGTAATTTTTTCGATACAACTTTCTATTCAAAACATTACATTTATCATCATGATCATCATCATCACTTTAGCCGAAAGACGTCCAAAGGTGAACGTAAGCCTGTACCATAGGACCCACAATGACCGGTCTGTGTGTCTCGGATCCATCGAATTCTCGCAACGCTCACCGGTTCATCTTATGGCAGGCCTTCCAATGTTGCGTCTTCCGGTACGTGATCGTCACTCGCCATTACTCGCAATGGAGCTTAAAGGTTCTGGAGTAGCAGGGTACATTTGCCCTGCTCACTGCCACTTAAAGGACAATGAAACTTTTCCCATACATTGCTGGCATGTTTTTTTTTCTTTTCGCCAAAAGTGAAACCTAGGCTATATCTTAAAGGACTGTATGATAAATCAATAGCAAAAAGAATTATATCTACCAACCGTAACCAAACGAAGTTAGAGACAATTTAGTATATTGCTATAGTTTGTTATCAGGCGTTATTTTTCTTAAATATAAATATTGTAAATCTGAAATTTTAAGTTTCCCATTGTTAAATATAGTTTTAGTTACGGTTTTTATGGTGTGTACGCATTAAATAGTGTCAATCACTATCATAACACTAACGCGTATCTTTTCGATTTGTTTATCACTTATTTTTTTACTAGTTTGAGTAATGAAAAACTGCGAGTATGAAAAAATATAACAGTAATAACAAATTCAATCTATTTTATCAATGGAATCCTTAAAATATCACGTATTATATTTCCATTTCATTATAATATAACAAAAATAGGTAACGCCTGACAAAAATATACTAGCTTTACTTCTATACGTATCTTTGTTCAGTTACGGTTTAAAAACTTGTTTATTTTTGCTATTGGATTCGTATTGGCCTTTAATATATAACCTAGGTTTCATTTTTGGCAAAAAGAAAAAAGTAAATCATACCAATACTTTGCATTGGTCTTTAGCGATTCTTCGGGTTATATCAGTAACCTAACCAAGGTTCATCTTGCGTATCATTTCTGATTCGGTTACTTAAGGAAACTTCGAGCATAGTTCTCTCCATTGCTCTACATAACTCATCATCAGTTCAGCCATACTTACTACAGAATAGGTACGTAGGTACCCATGCTGCTACTGAACATAGCTCTCCTTATTTCGAAGTAAACACCACTTAAATCACTGTTTTCCCAGTAAGTTGCAAGAACGTGACCAACACATAGAAATATGTTTCTAAACTCGTAAAATCTCAATATTGCAGTACATTCCTGTTTTCCTTCTTTTTTACTCCCTAACAAACTTTGTTGGGGTTTTCTTGGCACGCCTAATATTGTGTTGTGAATGCCAAAATGTTTAGAAATTGTGTAAAGTAAACTTACTTTAATTGACAATTTTTCGCCCTCAGACTGTCAGCAAACGGTCTTATTAAAAACTAGCTGTCCTCCTGCTCCTGCGTATCGTAGCGTGACTTTATATACCTATATCACGCTACATTATATACATACATACATATTATTATAATAGCCACGCGCAGCTAGTAGGTACATGATGCTATATGCCTTCCTTGATAAATGAGCTATCAATTACTAAAATAATTTTTCAATTCGAACAAGTAGTTCCTGAGATAATCTCAGGTACTACTGGTTCAAACAAACTCTTTAGCTTCAAAGATTAATCCATACTAATATTATAAATGCGAAAGTAACTCTGTCTGTCTGCTACGCTTTCACGCTTATACCGCTGAACCGATTTTGGTGAAATTTAGTACAAAGATAGAATAGAGCTTGAAAAAGGACATAGGCTATAAATTATCACGCTATTTGCTATGAGGGGGGTGAGAAATAATCTAAAATGTACTCGCAACGCCATCTAAAGACCCCAAGTAGAAATAATGATGACAATGACAATTATTATTGAACTTAATTTTTAATTTATTGAACGACATTTGCCGCAACTTCGATCCCCAGCTATAGTTAAATTTTTTTGTCATTGTTTTATCTTATTTTTTGTAATAAAATAACTTTTACCATTTTTTCGAAATAAAATTGACATTTCTATTCGATATCTTATAATATTTTTTGAAAAAATTAATCAAAACACATAATAAAATCAAAGTGGCGAGTAAAATCACGTATATAATGTTACATTATTCCATTTAGCTGCAAATTTAACTTCTGAAACGAAAATCATCACGCTATCATCAATAAGGAGCCAACCAGTCAATTATGACGTTTATATAAGAACGTGTATTTTATTACATAATCATCGGAGACTGTAGCGCAGAGGTTTCGTATCTAGACTTTCTTGTAATATAAAGGTGGTTCGAATCCCGGGATTCTCTTATGAGAAATTTTTATTTTTATTTTTTCACCGTAAATAATATTTTTTTTATATATTTTTGCATTCTTACGTTTTTTTTTTTTTTTAATATTTGCACATATAATATATCTGTAGAAGTTTTTAGTTGTGTGCGTATCACGCAAAATGTTAGAAATCGATGTAGATAACTTTTATACACTAAAATTGTGTGTAACTTGATATATTACTTATGCTTTGTTTCATTTTTCGGAAGATGTTATATTTTATGGTACCTTGCGTTGGAAGGCCCCCAGGTGGACCGATGACCTGGTGAGGGTCGCGGGAATTCGATGGATGAACCGGTCATGATGGCGACACTTGGGGAGGCCTTTGTCCAACAGTGGACGTCTTTCAGCTGAAATGATAATGATGATGAAGGTACCTTTTTTTCTTTCTTTTAGGGTGGAAATCATCCAACGACTTTTTACGCTCTGGTTGGGGCGAGAGGGCGTGTCAATCTTTTACTGACTAAAACCACACCTGTGTCTTTCAGTTGCCTTTTGCAACATCTCTTTGAGCAGCGCGTGGATCACTACGCGCTGTTGACGACTGGGCTCGGTTCGGTCAACTACCGGACGGCCGGACGGCTAGCTACCCATTGCTCGACGTCCGCAAGCCCGCATCTTCCGTGGCTGGTAGTCGGGGTTGGAATCTCGGCTCAGCGTGAGGACGTTCGTTCCCACACGCGTGCGGCCTCCTCCTTCGCTAGCATTACGGCTTAGCAGAAGGAGGCGACCGCCTGCCATTCCTCCTCGCTCTGGACCATAGCCCGAACCAGGGCCCAGCGCGAAAGGTCGCTGACGCCGATTGCCTCCACGATAAAACGGCGGTGCTCCGCTCTTGCAGGGCACACTTCCACTGTATTCTCCACTGTGTCTTACGAGATGATGGCACCTTGCGGCCTAATAATGGTGTGTTTTATTATTTGCAGTCTGCTGCTGCGTGCTACTGTTTCATATAAAACGGGGTCGAGTGTGTTTTTCTGATCACAGTTCGACAACGTATGATGTATCTCAGATTCCTTGCAGACTTACGTCGACTTCTGGACGTTACCTCCTTGCAGTGAGTAGTGACCAACACTGGAACAACCCTCTGAGGGAGGCCAGTCTGTGGGATAACACTAATCGGCTGCTACATTTGTTTACCGTAATTTCATTGTTTTATGGATACACAAGCTCAGGACTGTTGTGGGTGTTTCGAACGGTTTCTGTTCCGGATTCGGTTGGACCCTGATATTACCATTTTCTGAATCGCCCGGAGGACCCGGTGTAGCATGCGGTGGAGGTCTATCCAGCTTGGGTGAACCACCGTGTCGTCATAGAGGCAATCGGCGTCAGTAATTTCTCGGTTTGGCCATCAATATGCGAGTTCGATTGGACGAGGAGACACGCGCTCAAGGTTTCGCCGAAATTCATTCAAAACTTGGAGACTTCATAGGGAAAAAAAAAAGTTCCCAAGGAAAAAACATTTGTCTGATATGAACAAGTAATTCCATCGCCCAAAATGATCAAGCTGCAACAATGAATGGCAAGCATGCTCTCAGATCGCAAATTCTTCATAAGTACTGTTATGGAGGAAGATAATTGATGATGATGGTAGTTTTTGGATTCACTTAAGGCTTTGCACTATTAGTGAACGTTATCCAGCTGAAGGTCGGTGTCCCGATTATGCTCCTTTTTTACCTCTACAAGAGATAAGAAGAACAATCTCGCAGCCCTAGCAGACATCGGTCCTAGAGAGCCCTATCCATTTGCTGACATCTCTTTGAGTCACGCGTAGAATACTACGCGCCATCGATTCAGGATTGCTTTGACCAGACGGCCGGACGGCACCACCGCAATCCCGTGTTTGCGATGGCTGGGAATCGCCCTGCGGCTTTCAACACCCGGAGCGTCACTTGCAGCGACAGCTGAGGACTCAGGATGTCCTATCCCTCATAGTTTCAGCTACCTTCTTCAATCGTAGTGCTTCACTGAAGGATTCTACTGGTTGACAATTTTTCTACCAATCGCCTCCATGAGGCCACGGCGGCGCCGGTGCTCCGACCAAACGGGACTGACTTCCATCGACGTCCATCGTATTCTGCGGGCGATCCTCACAATGGTGAAACCAGAGTGTTGCTTCCCGCTGAATTCGATACAGATACCTTGCGAAACACCCACATACGGTGAGTCCTGCACAAAGAGAGGATGCCGTGACGCCTCTGTAGTCACTCCTCAAAGACAGGCATTACCGCTGCGATTGTGGCGTGCTCACTGTAGCGAGGGGTTAAAATTATACAATGTTGTTTTACCAGAACATAAACCAGAAACATACATAAACTTATGCCTTTTCCCTTGGGGTAGACAGAAATGCCCACTGCTACAACCCATACATACTCTTTCTATTCTTTGACGTTCATACATCTGGATCTGGACGAGTACATAACATGTTACCTGAAGGTAATTTGCGTTTTTACCTTTGACCGTTTTATGTTAAAGTACAATAAATAATTGCGATGCTTTCGGAATAAATTGCAAGCACAGAATGATTGTACTTATAGTTTTATGAACTTAACGCGGACGAAGTCACGGGCAATAGCTAGTATTCCATAATCCATACCTCGCATACAAGTCTCCAAACTAACCTCTTTAGAGCAGACATTCCTAAACACCTTCTCAAAAGTTAAGAGCAACAGTATTTTCATGCACTTCTGCGTAACAAAAAATATCAAACTACAAGGTGCCACAACAGCGAGAAAACGGTAAAAATAACATGATAATTATCTAGGTTAGAAACAATGAACACAGAAAGCAGCAATTTCAACGTGAGAATGCCACTTAAATTGGCAAACGAAATTATCTCGGCACATTAAAAGGCCCATTCGCTGTTAAACCAACGTTAGAACTCCAGATTCAATTTAACTAGCATGTATAGCGTTTAGTAGTTTTCTGTTTCGTCAACGACTGACGTATTTTTTTCCGTTTTCATGTCCGGCTCACTCTGAATCCGCTTAGAACTTGCTGGCTTTCCAGGCTCATGGCTTTTTATGATTTCTAACAATAAATAAATCTAGTAGCGGCTTCCGTGGAACCCTGTGTAGCTTTACGCGGTGTCCTACGCGAATGGGAACGCAAAGCAATGCGGCGCAAATGGAACAAACAATTGATACTCTATTTTGGTGACCTACGTGACCAATCGCACGTGGGTGCGGTGCGGCGACGAGCGAAACGAAGCGGACGCGATCAGTTAGTTTGATATTTTCGCGCAAACTCTAGCGATACGGTGATTTGTTTTGTAAAAATGTATGGACGTATGTCTGAAATAAAGATATATTATTATTATTATTTATATAAATGACTAAGTACCCGCCACGTCCAATTCGCTTGAACTGTATCGGATCGTCCACGTAGAACATCACGTTAGAGATTAGTATATTCTGTCACTTCTATATGCTTTATAAACAAACATAAAAATCTTAACATAACATTCAAATTCCTTTTGACGATTAGGTAAATAAAAGTCGTACCTACAAACATACTCGTAATACAACAGAGAAAAGGACTCAGTCGCAAATACAACCATATAACTCCCAGACAACACAAATACTGAAACACAAATTTGTTGTCTAAACCTAACATCGTCCCTAAGCAGAGTAAAGTCTCTGCAATATATAGGTGGGACCTAGTTCCCGTATATCATTAACAAAACAGACAGAATCCGTTCGAATAAGTCCGGCAAACAAGGTTCCTCCGGCATGACGGCAGCAGACCGGCTGAACGTAATCTGTCAGTGGATTTGCGGTTCTCTTTAACGGGCATCCTACATCGCTGCTATGGAAAATTGTGACGTATATTAAAGAGCAAAAGAGTTGTGTACACTTTTTTGCATAGCCTTCCTTACAGTCTTATCCATAATGATCTTTCGTAGGTACGCAATATCATGACACATTTCTGTACAGACAGTTGTAGTCAGTTTTACTGTGCACATTTAAATTGAACAAAGCATTGAGTGCTAAATCTATCCCATCAGATGTGAGCTTAGTTGGGTGACCTAAATAATAATTGCCTCAAATTAAGGTGATGGGCCGCAATCAATATTCTGGATACACCGTAGTGGTAATTAGTGCACATTTTTCAGCTGTGCTTGGGGAACTTAGAGCCCTGAAGCAGAATTTACTGAAAGCCTGAAGGTAATTAGTCGAGTATTTTGTAACTATTTGCTCACCGGTACCCGCTCTTAAAATTGCGTACATCTCGCTATCTCCTTTCTACGCGCGTCACCTAATGGCGATGCCGTCACAATACGTTTTCGTTTTAGGTTATTAATGTTATTATATATATATATTTTATATTTATCTCTCTATCTATCTATATATATTATTACATAATAATGCGCCTCACCATCAATGATTGCATCACTGCTTACCATCAGGTGGGATCGCAGTCAAGCACTGGTTTATATCGATTAAAAAAATAATAATAGAGAGTGTGCGCGGGAATTGCATGACCTGATTCCGCCATCTCCTTTCTACCATCGGACAACCCGACGTACGGCGAGTATCCACCCTTACGTTGTTGAAACACCAACGGTCCGAACTAAGCGATTTGCTTCGTCGTTTATACCGCGTACATCGAGGGACTGGAACAATTTGCCTGCTGCTGTCTTCCCGTCCAACTATAATTTAGGTGCCTTCAAGGCTAGAGTGAATAGCTCTTAATAAACTAGTGCACCTCACCATCAATGATTGCATCACTGCTTACCATCAGGTGGGATCGCAGTCAAGCACAGGTTTATAGCGAATTAAAATAATAGTAATTTAGAAAGGATTTTTTTTGCCATTTCTTTGAGTGAATTACCACATTGTCGCTCGTCGACTCAGGCCTAGTTTTAACCGAATGGGTGGACGACGAGCTACCCATTGCTCGTCATCCGCAAGCCCGTGCCTACGATGGCTGGAAATCGCCAACTTATAGGAACGCGTATTTTATACTTGCAAACACAGTTCCACAATGTTTATCTACAAAGATAAATGCCATATGACGCCAAACTACGCTTGTATCGCGCACGTATCGAGTTAGCAAAAGTTAGCACTCCGTCGTCACTTGTAACTATGAAAAACGTCGTGTGCATAGATTCTACAAGCGGCGAAGTATGTTGAACATGCTAATACCAACCCTGCACTTTGAAGTAAACCCGGACCTAAGCGTTTTATCAAAGAGTTTACAGTCACTGTACGGACATTTCGTCGTGTAAGTAAGTTATAATTTATGGCGAAAAAAAAAATAGCCTGCAAGTAATAGTGTGCTGTAGTATGTATATCAATATTATTATTATTATTAATATCAGTGATGAAACTGAAACTGAGGACCAAATCCAAACGGAAAGAGAGGATGCTGTGGCGTCATTTCAGCCATTCCCCAAAGACGGGGCTTACTGCCATGATCGTGGCTTACCCAGCACTAGGTTGCGATAGTCGCTATCGGCATATCGCCATGAGATCCTACTGTAAGTCTATCCACCAATATCATCCCACAAAGCTGTGACAAGCACGCGTTTCAAGATTTTGATCTCCAAAGGTTCATAGAATATTGACATTGCAAAAGAATAAGAATGAAACTCTGATGGGTGGACAGGTGACCCATCGATCAGAGTCCCAGTACGTACAGTTGAGCACTCAGTCTTTCGTAATGTTTTAAGTAGAGGCTAAAGGTGGATAGTATTTATAGGCTTTGATCACAAATTGACAATTGTGACTTAAAATATTGAATGCCAAGAATTTCAAGAAGTCTTACGTCTCTATTAATCAAGTTAACTTACAGTGCTCTTATATGAGATAAATCATATATGAGATATATTGTACTTAGGCAACAGCAATATGAATACTTTCATTAGTGACCACTCGAAAGGATAACACTACGAGTTTTCTCGTAAGTGGTATTTAAGAAGAAATCGTCTACGAAATATTTCGTAGCTGGCATTCAATGTTTTTAGAAGAAATTACAATAAACAATACTTTTGTTAATGACAATTTCTTTGAAAAAAAAAATGAAGGCAAGTGGTGTAAAAACGTTATCTTTCAACTAAAATAATGTCTTGACCTCTCTCCTCTTATTGAAAAGCTAGCTACTAAGCCACTGAAAGCCCTTCCAAAAGAGAAATGGTTTCAATCATACAATCAATTCTATAGGTAGCCTTGAGGAGTAGTTTGTATTTATTAAAATTTTGATCATAAGGGTTATTATCAAAACTAACAAATAGAGTGACAATTAAAATATTAATTAAAAGACATGCTAGTGGGAATATTTTAATATAATAAAACATTCGTATTTTACCCTACGGTCTACGTTTTGCACGTAAGATACAGCGCCAGGGCCTTGTAATAATTAAGAAAGGTAAGGCAAAGGGAAGGAAAATGCTACGGCCCGAGGTGGACCCTCCTTCATTATGTTTAAAATTTTCCGCGTTACGTAATAGAGTTGGTCTAATTTTGTCAAGAAACGGCCTACATCTGTTGTAATAAAAACCAACAACGTAGAAAATATAAAGTAACAATTTCTATACACCGTGTTTTAGACATCGACGCACAATCGTGTATCATGGATTCAGTACGGGATTCAGGATCCTCCAGTAGTGGCAATTTTCATCGGCATTCTCCTATAGAACAACGGCGAGCTAATTGTTGATGAAATTATTAAATGTCTACATATATACCGGCAAAATAATTTACTACGTTTTATCAAATCAAGTAAATGGCCAGTCTCAGTATCGCAAAAAAAAATCGTTTACCCATCGGAAGTATTTGTTTAAAAAAAGTCCTACCTAAAATTGTTTAATTCAACAATAAATGCAGCTACCTCGCATGTCCTTTTTAGTTTTTAGGATCCCAATATTTTTCTGTACAGGTATGAAACTAGAAACTAAAGGATTTACTAATAATGAGTTTTGCAGAATATGGAATTATTCAGGAGCACTACAGTTTATAGAATGCATTTTTGCCGATATATTCTAACGTCTATAAAAGTCGAAATAAAATATATTTTAGTCCGTCTCTGTTTATGTGCATAAAAAAAACAAATAAATAAATTTCTTAATAATTCGTGAAATTACAGACATACAAGTACAGTTTTAGTCATCCACCTGGATTCGAATTTGATTCATCTTCCATACCTCCTCCCACTGTGGCCAAGACACCTTTAGCCATCATCGATCCTATGAGTCTGTGGGATCGGCAGTGAGGAAACCATTTCCTGTGTACATTGCACGACGTACACAAACCCCTATTCCTACCTCACTTCCGTCTGTTACCTTAGGTTTCCTGGTAACAGACTTCCCGCACGCAAAACCAACGTATCTCACGTTTGGTGTGGTTTGTATAATAGGTTAGGGCATTAGGGTTACTAGGGTTCTAGGTAGTTGCTATAGGGCTAGATTGCAATCAGTAGGGTCTTAGGTAACTCATACCTACCAGGCTCATTTGTTTGAAGATTAGCCACACTGTACGCATTTGGAATACCGGCTGTACTATACTGTAAGTCCCGGTGCGTACATTTGGTACGACTCCAGTACTTACAAATACAGGACCACCTACACAATCCAATGAGTAAAACAAACGAATGAGAATAATGAAAATATTAGTTTAAACTTCGTCAAACGTAAGTTAACCTAATGAACAAATAAAATTATAAAATGCATCGTATGAGGTGATAATGACCTCATACGATGTATTTTATAATTTTATTTGTTCATTAGTTTAACTTACGAAATACTATAAAAAAAACAATTAATAATTTAAATAACTTAATTGTATAACAATAATAAATTTATTGGTGGTTACAGTGTTTATGTAAAAAAAACATTGCAAAAACAATGTCATGAATAAAAGTACAGTACGGCCGGTACGGTACGGTAATATGGGATAAGGGCAGGAAGAAGAAGATTAAGTTAATCAGTCTGTCTGTTAGAACTGTCTGTTGGAAACCGCATGAAAACCCGTTCAGTAGTTTTTGAGTTAAACACGAACAGAAAAACGTAGTGGGGGATATTGTTTTGTAATATGTAAGGAGGTCATGTAATTACTATATTGTCAGTTTTCTGAGCAAAATGACTGTAACTGGTATTCTGTAAATAACATAATCACAAGATAAATATTTCATGAAACATCAAAAACGTGTAGGTAAGTAATTTTCCGCCATCACTACTGCAGGGACGTATGTTAATGGTTTTCCTTAGGTGTGTCAATACCATACTCTGTTATATCACAGATTGCTTTCTGAATTTCTCGACATTTATCACGAAAATACCTTTATAAAAATATTTTCATCAGAAGCAACGGAATATTTTAGCATCGTAAAAGGTTCGAATCGTATGATTTTACACGTTACAGCCCTGTAAAAGGCGCAAATTAGATTCCGGGATTAAATATTTAAGTGTATTTATTCATTCATTTCAGATTTCGGGAAGATTTGCCGTAAAAGAACTTTGAATTTGATGGAGAGCCTGAAGGCAGTCCCTACTGAAAACAAACTAACTTAGCTCAGGCACTTCATCATTTCAGCCGAAAGACGTCCACTGCTGGACGTAGGCCTCCCCCAAGCGTCGCCACAATGAACAGTCCTGTGCGTCTCGCATCCATCGGACTCCCGCAACCGTTACCAAGTCATCGGTCTACTTTATAGGAGGCCTTCCAACGCTACGTCTTCCGGTACGTGGCCGCCATTCCAGAACCTTTCGGCCCCAACGGCCATCCGTTCTGCGAGCAATGTGCCCTACCCATTGCCACTTAAGTACGGCGATTCTTCGTGCTATGTCGGTAACCTTGGTTCTCCTGCGGATATCCTCATTCCTGATTCGATCACGCAAGAAAACTCCGAGCATAGCCCTTTCCATTGCCCTTTGGGTGACTTTAAATCTTCTGATGAGGCCCATTGTAAGCGACCACGTTTCGGAGCCATATGTCATCACTGGCAACACGCACTGATCATAGACTTTCGTCTTGAGACACTGCTCAGGCACTTACCTACGTGCAAAGGAGATATTGTACACAATTATATCATCTTCATTCTAAGTAGTGGTGTGACGAATATTCATATTAGGTATACCTAATATAATATAAGCACTTATATTCGTATTTGGATACGCGAGTCTCATATATTAGGTTACCTGAATATTAATCAAATAATAGGTTTCCCGTGATATTACGCAATATATATTACGTCGCAGGGATATGATAAAAACCGAGATTTGGTAAATTCCATAAGTGATTTGATCAAATCACGAAGGTACTTCGGGTGCTTTTCCGACAGAGATGTGCTATGCATCCATGCTTCGAGGATGTGAAAGCTAAACTACGAAACTATGTGACCGTTTACACTGATGCTAAGCTATATAGCAGGGTGAGCTGTGAAGATGCGACGCTGCGAGATAGCTGTGCGTGTTCAGCACATACATAGCTACACACCACTCGTGACTATCCAAAGCACGCATTCATCCAATAAAAAAACATAGCTTAGTTGAACCTGTTTCCACAAGTGCTATGCTCTATGGACCAATGAATATGACTGGTGGATATTAAATGCATCCTTATATCCCATAAAGCATGCATAGCAACGTCGCATAGCACAGAATTTCTGATACCCTTAATCTCGAGGACCTACTACATCATTGGTATGCAGTTAAACGCGGAAATAAGATTTACAAGTATATCAACACTGGGTTACTTGTTTACTAACCTAAGTACATACGTAATACAATACAATGTACACTATTTCATATTAATATTTTTCTTGTATAAAAACATAATCTACAGACAATACAATACTAAACCAGTTATTCATTTGATGACATCGCAAGATCTCTTTAATCTACACTTACATATATACTTAATATCATGAAGAGATAGAATTTGTAAGTTTTTATGTAGGGGGTAATCTCTGGAACTACTGAACCGATTCTAAAATTCTTTTGCCAGCAGAATGTTTTTTCCTGTACTTGTGCTATGAAACCTTGTTTCACGACAAATTTCAGGATTCTAGGTTAACAGAAAGTACCCTATGAATTTTGATTTCCTTGAAATTGTCGAAATACACTTTTTTTGCAACATAAACGGCCGTATCTTTTTAGGGTTCCGTACCTCAAAAGGAAAAAACGGAACCATTATAGGATCACTTTGTATCGCATCGAGGTATATAGTTGAAATTAAAACCAGAGAAAAAAACAAAATTCTGAGGTAACGAAAAAAAAGATACAGCCGTTTATGTCGCAAAAAACGTATATTTTGACACACTCAAGGCAATCAAAATTCATAGGGTACTTCCCTTTGACCCACAATCCTGCAATTTGGCATAAAGCAAGATCTTATAGCAATAGGGAATAGTATTTCTTCCAATATTTATAAATATATATATTAAAAAAACTAATTTGTAGGTAAAAGTGGCTGAGGCTGTGGAGCAGGACCGGCATTTAGCCAAGCATTTTTACTAAGGATCTTCCAGTTTATAATATGCTTGTCTACATAGTGTGTGTTTAATGTATGTTTTAAATTTGGAATCATTTAGTTGTAGAATCTTAACTGGTATTTTATTATAATTTTTTTACAGTACCCCATAAAAGAACCATGTACTTTAGCCAATCTGAACCGAGGTTGATCAAATTTGTTCCTATCCCTAGTATTAAAATTGTGCCTGCCTTGACTAAGATAAGTGTCTTAGTAAAAAGATGAATATTTGCCGAAAATACATAATGATTTTATAAATGTATTGACAAGGGACCGTCACGATGTTTATTTCCTTAAATAGAACAGATTCCTTAAATGGAAATCCTTAAGAGAATCGCATCTGCGAAGATTATATATGGCTCTGATAGCTCTTTTCTGCAGAATAAAAATAGACTCTATGTCTGCAGCCCGTCCCCATAGCAAAATACCGTAAGACATGATACTATGAAAGTAACTAAAATAGACTAATCTCGCAGTACCTACATCAGTAAATTGACGGATTTTTCTGACAACATATGGTGCTGAACTAAGCCGACCTGCCAGAGATGTTAAATGAGGACCCCATTGTAGCATCGAGTCAAGCGTGAACCCCAGAAAAACCGTGTTCTCGACGAATTCGAGTTTCTTCTTGTTTAATACTATGTCGGAGTAATTACTTTTAGATTTTTTTTCCATTTAATACTAAATTATTACCAGTAAACCTGTTTGTACGGAACCCTCAGTGCGCGAGTCAGACTCGCACTTGCCGGTTATTTTTTCGTAAATTCAGAATTTTGATTTTTTTACAGCTTCAAGCGACCGCAGACATGAGTACCTATATGGTTTTAATTTCAACTCGATACCTTCACGCGAGTCCAACTAAGTGGTCCTATAAAGGTTCCGCTTTTTCCTTTTGAAGTACGGAACCCTAAAAATATCCGTAACCGCAACTGATATAAAAGTTTCTGATAGTTTCAAATAAAAACGGAGTCTACATGACAGGTTACAACAGTTTTTGGTTTGGTTTGCCCAGCCAAAGAAACAAAAGTCAAATATTCCTATTTGTATTTTACTTTTTTAATTTTTTAATTCTAATATCCTTAACCAAAACTATCCAAAACTAGCGGATAATCAAAAATAATATGATATCCATAACCGTATCCGAACCTATGTAAAACCGGTATAACGTTATTTCTTTATCCTTATCCAGATACAAAATTTCATATCCATAATATCTCTGGTTTATATACTTAGTTATGAACAAAATGTGTAGACCAAACACCTAAAAACTGGCTCGTAGACACAAAACGACACTGCCCACCGATGTGATTTACTCGAACATACAAGTATAGTATTTGCCAATACCATAAAGGATTCGCTCCACATTTTCGTTGACCATGTTCACTATAAAACCAGCAATTCAGTGGCTTACCGCGGTCATTGTTGCCCGGCGTGTACTGTGAACAAAAACACAAATTCTGTGCACTCTCTCCTTTTGTATTGCTCGACTATGAGGTGCCAACTGCGCCTAATTGGACTCGGACTAATTTCGACTTAATATAGTCTTTAATATGCATATGACTAGCAAACTACGGTTTGCAAATCGTGAGTTTAAAATCTGTGTATGTTCGTAGTGGTAATCTACTTAAAGGCCCCCATAGACAAGCGCGACGTGACAAAATTTTACAAACAATCTTTGTTCTACACATAGAAAGATACTGGTCTAGTGCGGGTAGGCCTCGTGCACCGAGGATTCCGTATAAACTTACTTATGTAAATAATTCAGTTTCCGAATCGAGTCTCGAAGATTTTTCTGAATCGCAAAAAAGTAATGTTCATATAACGCAACTATAAATTTCGAGTTATCAAACTTTTTCCTTTACTTGCGCAATGATACTTTGCTTATGCCAAATTTCAAGATTTTATGTTAACGGGAAGTACCCTAAAGGTTTTGACTTCATAGCGAGTGTCAAAATAAGTGCCTAAACTGAGCTTAAACAGCCTTATCTTTTGCTTGCGTTGACTTAGAAGTTTGATTTTTTAACTATTTTAAGGGGTAGCAGACTTGAGTATTTGATATAAATTTCAGCTTCATACTTCCATGGGTTCTTGAGAAAAAGAGTCTTGAGAGACGGATAGACGGGCAGACGGACAGCAAAGTAATCTTATAAGGGTTCCGTTTTTGTCAACTTTACCTTAAGTTGGCAAAACCCTAAAAACCATCGCTACATCATTGTCACCCCTCGCTTGTCTGCTGGAGCCTTAATACACATGCTTCTCAAACATGTACAAGTATCTGTTGTAGATGACTCACTTAACTAATTGACCTTTAGTCTATGACCTTCATCTTCACGATAACGTGTTATTTAAACCACATTCAACACGCGAGACTGTGTGGTTCTTAGGTAGAGAGTAGACTAGCTTTTAACCAGATACCAATCATATAGCCAAAGGGTTATGTTAGAAAAATAAGTAATAAAATTTTATTTAAAAAAAAAAACTTAGTACTGTATTACATTTAATTACATTCATTATATTGAATCGAAACTTGGTACAGGCCGTGGTCCGGAGCGAGGAGGAGTGGCAGGCGGCCACCTCCTACTGCGAAGCACTAATGCAAGTCAAGGAAGCGGCCGCACGTGCGAGGGAACCCCCTTCTCGCACCAGCCTCCGGGATTCCGATCCAGATTTCCAGCCACCGTAGACGCGGGCTTGCGGACGGCGAGCAATGAGTAGCTCGCCATCCGACCGACTGTTAGCCGCCCGGACCGAGCCCAAGTCGTCGACGGCGCATAGTGTTCCACGCGCGCCTCAAGAAGAAGTCAGCTAACAGTAGGGGCCCAGCATGGTCGAAGCCTAATGGGCCATGGGTTGTGCGAAAGTGAACCCCGAGGCCCTGGAACGAAGGCAAAGAAGGAACAGGAGTGGGTTTTGTCACTAAAAGTTTGACTTGCAATACCGTTCCGCCCAATGGCGAGAGACGTCATTAGATGATCTCCCACCTTAAAAAAGGCCTGTCCAAAATTATTAATTTATATGCCAAAAGACGTTCAGTGCTGGGCTTGTGAAATCCTGCAATGGACGATTTTCGGGTGAAATGATGATGATACGAATATGTACTTACAAACTTTATACTGAAACACACCAACTACCTTTAGATCTGCACAATGTAAGTGGCACTAGATTCTCGTATTTCGATGTTTTCAGCTGGGTCATCTGAATCTTTCGCTTATTTCACGACAGCCGGGGGAATAAACCAAGCAGGTTATTCTTTTTCTGAGACAACACGTCATACGAAATATATTTACGTTTAAATTTAAATAAAGGTAGACGTAATAAATAAAAATAACTGCTGATAATTGAGTCAGGTTCTCATAGCTAGCCAAAAAGAAACAATTGGCAATTACCTGTTACCATGAGTCTCGATATACAAATTATTTTGTAACTTATTTGTTTCTAGAAAATTCTTCAGCATCTTAATCAACGCTCGCGTTGTTAAAGAAATCATAAGGTCTCCAAAATCGGGCTGCGGGAATGTTCGAAAGAGTAACCGTGGCCCTGGAATGCAAAAGGCAGCTGAAGAAACACAGGTGAGTTTTAGACAGTAAAAGTCTAAGAAATTATTTGATGTTTTCCCACCTCAAAAAAAAGGGTTTCTGAGATTAGCAATAGCCGAAAGCCTAAAGTTAAAACCTAAAGTCAAAACGAAATATTAATAATAACAGCATGATGTACCTACTAAACCAAGGATACTTCAATAACACAAGATGCACAATAAATACATAATATATATAATATGATAAAAGGTCATATTGATATAGAATCTTGCAATTATTAACTATGTAGGTACAGACAGTGTGCATTTTTTTTTTTTTTATTATTTTATCTTGTCCACAACCATCACACAACGCCGTCTAATCTCAAGCTAAGCAGAGCTTGTGTTATGAGTACTAGACAACTGATAGACATACTTATATATTTCTAAATACATATATGTTATAGATAAATCACACCCAGACACAGAAAAAAGTATCGTGCTCATCACACAAACATTTGTCCTAGATAGGATATACCACTTTCGCATAAAAATTTCATAAAAACGGCTAAATAATCTCCTAATGTCGTCTTTTCCTACATACTTAGATAACCAACATTAGAAAGTTATAAACATAAGAATAAAAATAAAGAAAAAGTGTTACACCAGCCAAAGAAATGCCAAGTGAAAGCGTTGCTTGTCTATGTACGCCTAATGTCCGTCTACTTGTTGAATTAACTATTACGAATAATTTGATCATAGTGCACCTTCAAGTCCTGGGTCCAGTAAATCGGCAGCTTACAGACGAAAGTAAAAAGTTATTGGTAATTTTGCAGTTTTATAATAATTGCAGTAACTAAAACATTCCACAACACGGCAAATCTTTTATCAAATGCGTAAAAGTGCAAAAAATAAAGCGATTATGACTGTGTAACTTTTCTATTTGCTGTTGCGTGGAATACTTATGATATTTTAAGTGAGTTATTGCAACAATAATCAGAAAATGCAATATGATCCTTCTCGGATTCCATGCTTTACCAACATTAAATTAGGTATATATTTGAATCTGATCTAGACATATACCGCTAAAAAAGTAAGCCTTTTTAATGAAAAGACAAACATTTCACCTTATTCTAATATTTGTAACAAACTAGAAGATGTTTAACACTTCCGTATGGATTGTATTCGTAAAGTAGAAAGGCAACATTTATGCAAAAGATTAAAATGAAATGCACTGGATTTAGGTAAGTTTCAAGGTAATTTGGCTTACCCTGCAAGTATTAAAACTTAATTTATTTGCATTGCAAAGTAGCTCGTGCCTACGTACGACTTCGTTCGCGTTAGACTCGTAAAACCGACAGAAACAAACTAAAAAAAAAAATATTTTAGGTATCGAATATATTTTCATTTACGCATTTAGTAAAAATAGTAATATTATTATGTTACAAATGGACACTTCAATTTTATTTATTTATACAGATTTATAGTTAATATAATATAGTCTTAAGAAGTGTTGGGGCCTTAATAAATAAAGAACATAATAAAACAGAAAATCGCACACGTTGAAACAGTTTTCGTATAGCATGGCCAATACGGGAACACTCGTACAATTCAGGCGACGACGTCGTCCTAATTCCGGCAGCACGTCACAAGAACTAACAGCAATACCATTTATCAATGTTCACATTTGGCCGAAGCCTAAACCCAGCTGCCGACTTGCCGAGGTTTAGACTTCGGCCGGATAGTTTCGGTAACTATGACTTCGACTGTTGATATTAGGAATAATATTATATTATGAGACCGACTGTTGCAAACGATTCTAGGCATCTCGTTTTAGACTAGTAGCAAATACTTGATACTTGAGACTCAGATCGATTAATGTGTTATTGTATATCTGTCGTGGCCAGATCTTATGCCTCATTCACAGGTGGGCCCAGCCTCGGCCAATCGTCATTGTTTAAACGGAGTTTTGCCGTTAACACAATGTCTAGGGAAGGCGATTGGCCGAGACTGGGCGCACATGTAAACGGGGCGTTAGAATTGATCACTTCATGATATGGCCAACTAAAACTGGCCAGATCGTTTAAACGTCAACATTTGATGATATGTCAATCCTCGTTTGACCATACCATTGATGTAGGATTTCTATAATAATAAAAGCTCTAAAGAAAATAGGACAAACGAGGATTGAAATATCGTAAAACTTTAACGTTTAAAACAATCTGGCCAGTTTTACTTGGCCATATCATGAAGTGATCAATTTCTAAGATCTGGCCTCGACATATCCATCTGGAGTTTTTCCATACAATACCTCTGATTTGAGTGCTTAGTGCCAGTTTGTTTTACGTAAATGCAATCGACACGTTCATGACGTTCGGTGCTCACACTCAACACATTTTTTTCTTACACAATTGTCACCGCTATCACCTCTCACAATCCATCCATCTTTTCTCTTCTTTGGCCTTTTTTTAGGGTTCCGTACCTTAAAAGGAAAAAACAGAACCCTTATAGGATCACTTTGTTGTCCGTCTGTCTGTCAAGACCCTTATCTCGGGAAAGCGTGGAGGTATCGAGTTGAAAATAAAACCATATACTCAGGTCTGCAGTCTCTTGAAGCTGAAAACTTCTAAGTTAACGAATAAAAAAGATACGGCCGTTTATGTCGCAAAAAACGTATATTTCGACACTCAAAGGAATCAAAATCCATAGGGTATTTCCCGTTGAAATTTAGCATAAAGCAAGGTGTCATAGCACAGATTTAAGAAGAAATCTGAAAACAGTAAATTTGCTGTTACCACAACAAAAATCTTTTTTGCAATTCAGAAAAATCTTCGGGACTCCATTCGGGAGTTGAACTATTTACAGAGGTACGTTTGTACGGGACCCTCAGTAAGCGAGTCCGACTCGCATTTGCCCAGTTTTTTCATGTGGGAAATCACCCAATGGCTTCTCGCGCTCTAGGGCGGGGTGAGAGGGCGTGTCAGATTTGACTGACTAAAACCCACTCCTATGTTCTTTCTTTGCCTTGCGTTTCAGGACCCCGGGTTTTCGTTATGGTTTGCTGACGTTTCCTTGAGGCGCACGTGGAACACTACGCACCGTCGACGGCTTTGGGTTCAGTCCGGACAGTTACCGGACGGGCGGACTGTGAACTACTCATTTCTCGCCTTCTTTGGTTTTTACATGAAACTATACACTTACTAACAAAATGGTGGGCATACCATAATTAGGTACATAGGTATATTACAGAAATTCAGTTGTACAGTTTTGTTACAATTCTACAAGGAACTTACAAGTTTTATTTGATACATAAAGTACTAAAACAAGAAAAATAAAACTATATATATAATATGTTGTGGCCAGATCTTAAAATTGATCACTTTATGATATAGCCAACTAAAACTGGCCAGATAGTTTAAACGTTAGGTAACACTTGATGATATGTCAATCCTCGTTTGGCCATATCATTGATGTAGGATACCTATGATAATAAAAGGTCTAAAGAAAGTAGGCCAAACGAGTATTGTCATATCATCAAACTTTAACGTTTAAAACGATCTGGCCAGTTTTACTTTGCCATATCATGAAGAGATCAATTTCTAAGATCTGGCCATGACATGTACACGGAAGACAATAACTCCTAGCTAAAATATGGCGTCTTAGAACTTCTCCGTATCGCGGTCGACTGGAAGAGTGCCCAAAAGACTGGCGGCATTGCCATGTTGTATGGCAATGCTTAATTTCTGACCGAGGTAAAAGCTGACCCTTTGGTCACGCGAAGTGTCAACTAAGCGTTTGAATAATTCTTTAAAATACGCATTTTATAGAATTAACCAAAATCACTCGGACCCCACGACCCAAGAGTTTCAACCCCACGTGACGTGACGTGTGCTACTTTGACCTGAACGCGGTGTTACTCGATAAAATTGACAGGCTCCTCAATAACTGCATCCGATTCATATATAATTTGAGAAAATATGACCATATTTCGAGCTTCAGATCCGAGCTCAAATGGATGCCCATTCGCCGGAGAAGGAGTCTTCGCGCTCTGACTACTCTTTACTCTCTGCTCAACTCTCCCACCCCTCCTTCTTATCTTATATCACACTTTAAATATCTATGTTCTTCTCACGCTAAGAATCTGCGTTCTTCTAACAATCTTCTACTGCTTTGTCCTTCTCATACTTCTGACTTTGTTCATTCTTCCTTTCATATACAGTCCATACTACTGTGGAATGCGCTTCCTCTCAAGATCAGGACGGCCACCAGTCTATATGCATTTAAGCGGATGTTGCGAAATTACTTTCTGCACAAATAGTAAAGTCGTCTCAATAACCCCTTTCTTATACTTTATATAAATATATATGAATATATTACATTAAATTATATATGTATGTTTATTTTGTATATATATACATACTTTTGAAGTTTTATTTTCTTAATATTCTTCTGTATTTTTATGCACCTGCCACATGTTCTCTTCACCACCCTAGGTTGACTGGTAGAGAATGCCTAAGGCATTAAGTCCGCCTTTGTACTTTTGTGTTGCATGAAGTTTTAATAAATAAATAAACCCCAAACTGCTCAAAAATATAACTGCCGACGAAGTTGTTAAACTTTCACCGCTTGAAGTTCTCCGCAGCCGCAGCAGCAGCACTAGCACAGCACGATGAGCTAGGAAGATGGGATGGCGCAAGAGTGTCGACACAGGTAGCGTCCCACACTAAAGGCCTACCCATCTTCCACGGAAATAAAGACATACCGTCCGGTCTCTTACCATCGTCGCGTGCCAGGCCATGAGGTTCCAAAATTGCCGGAACGCTGACGGTGACAGGAGTTCGTCAGATGATGTCGTTCATTTTCGCGTGCCGTGGTATGCATGCCGCGCTATGCGTGCCGATGCGCCCGCGCTGCGACTGCATGACAGACCGTGGTGACCGAGGCGGTTGACAACTTCGCCACAGTGGCAGCGATGAGGAGAACAGCAAGGAGCGCCTACGCAACGTAATTCTACATAATATTATTAGTCCATCACAAACTTGAAATATTTGGTACATTCATTCTGATTGAAAACAATAAAGTCTAATGACGTAACTATCGGAAAATAATCTTTTTATTTGCACCTGTGCTACCAGTAATCATAATTATAAGGAAAATGATTTGAACAAATTAATCCTAATCACCACGAACTAATATTAATAGGTAATTAATAACTAATATTATTTATCTATTGACAGAAAATATCTTTTACGAATATAGGTAGTCTTAATAATAATAGAATATAGTAGATTAATTACAAAAAATACGTGTATACAACTACAAAACAAAAGAAGTTCATTAAAAATGTGAAATGACTCTCTGTTGGTCAGTTTAGGTTATAACTAGAAAAAAGGTTAAACAACGGTGTTACTCACAAAGCCTAGTTTCTTATGAACTACGTAATCTTACAAAGGAACTCTAAGTAAACGTCGGAAAAACGTTTAAGGAGCGTTCTAATTGACTTTCCTTTCAGCGAAAACTCTTGTGAAGTTTATAACTTGTTAAACATCAAAACAAGGGTTCCAGCAGTACTGTTTTTATCTAAAAGGCAATGGATAAATCATCAAGAACTCTTAACCTCTGAAACTAAGTTATTATTTCCATCACAAGAATAAATTATTCAATTCATACCTAATCATAATTGATAGTAGCAAAAACATAATCAAAAGCAATTATTTCTATTATTAGCTACACATTTATGAAAGACACATTAAAAATAAAAACAATATAAACGCAAAACAAATTATTGTCCGAAAACGAGTAATAAAACCCATGCAAATAAGTTAATTTGCGTCGGACATGGAAATTAAGCAAAAATCCCAGCGTAGAGCCATGTTACGACCATTTATTTTTTAGTCACCAAAAAGGCGTGCTCAAGGGAATATGCTAATACTGTTAATTAGTGGCGGCTGCTGTCTTCCGGACCACTGCCAGAGAAAAATACGAGCACTGCTACTGACTTATGGAACACATTAATATTGTCCGCACTTCCGCCGGCTAACCGCCTATTTTCTAGTCTATAAAGCTACCCATATCAAATCACTTATACTCTTTAGCCTCATATAGGTATATTTTATTATGAATGGACTCGCGTTTTACCAATAAGTCATCTCATGGTAAGCGATGATGGGGTCGAAGATGGAGCACGCTTGTCTAGAAGTATATATAGTTTATCGGAAAATACAGACTGCGCCAAGGAAAGATATTACTATTATACATTAAAAATATAAAACTCAAATATCCATCTCATTTTATATCTACTTTATGAATTTATGTAAAATATTACGCAAATTGTGAACGATATTCAATAGAGTTCGGGTGTGTGCCTGAGTAATATTTCAATACGAAAAACGATCATTTAAACTGAGTTCGCGAGATGTTGCTGAATGCTGAGTTAAAATGTGACACATATAATATAAAATATGTTAGCCGCTTTAATCTAGCTTATCTCTAAAACAACTGGGATTTGTGAATAGTGTTCTTTTTTATCGGATAAAGACTAATAAATGAAAGTTTGTATAAACCGAAATTGTGTGAGTGTATCGCCGCAAAGCTGCGCAAACAGTGAGGTGAGCAAGCACAAAGAGCAGTACTGTAAATCAGATGTACCGCGCGGGAGATTTATGAGCAAATAAAACGACCGCAGCGACTCCCGCCCATCGCACGGAATAATTTCAATTTAACGCCAACTACGTACGATAAATTAATGTTAAGTGTACACAGTACAAACTATTGGTACTCTCGTTAGTGTCCACTAATTAACTCGTAATAATCGAAAATTACATACTGCGCCCTATAGTCAATTTCGCGTCGTGATCAAATTAAAGGGTTTTTGATGATGGCCCTGTAATTTGTAAACTTTCAGTGAATATATTAAAGATTACATCAAGTGATTTTATTCGTTTGCTTATATTATACAACTCATTACCTCCTTTAGATATTCAGAGTGCCTAGGGTGAGTTTGTATAACGTTAACACGATGGACACATTTTAGACGTTCAGCACAACAATTGGTCCACTTCAAGTTTTCAAACGCGGCAAACGTTTCGATTGCGCTAACGTAAAAATACCTTGCACTCAGCGCACCAAACTGGATTATAACTCGAAATACCTATTGTTAATTAATTTATCCCACATTTTTTTTTTTATGAATTGCCGCTTCCTTGCAGACATTTTATTATCACCAGACATAGAATACTCGATATAAATTCAAAAAACAACGAGTGTTAACAAAGTACTAAGAAAATACTTATTAAAATTAAACTACTACTACTTACTCATTACTTATTAAATACTTTTTTTTTTCTGTTTGAAGCATCAGTTATTTATTTATTGTGCAAACCTACCACAGTGTTGTCTTTTTTAACCCGAGTGTAGTTGACTGGTAGACAAAGCTCTGTTGCATTAAATCCGCCTTTGTACCACTACTGTACATGAAGTTTAAACAAAAAAATAAAATATCAATCTTAAAACCACAACGGTAATCAGCATCGTTTGAATAATCGCTGCACCCGAACTAACCGATCATAATTACCTACATCCGTCTCTCAGCAGACTTACATTTACCTACCTGGTACTTACCCTAAGTACATATTCTGGTTTCCACATAACACCACTTACCTCGTAATTTAAGGCTTGCATAAATATTCAGGTGAGGACAGATGAATAGCAGATAAAAAATCATTAATATTATAATCACAATCCTTGTGAGGTACCTAAACTAAATTTAAAAGTTAACATGGATGATAGATAGAGGATAGTACAAAAGAAGCAGGCCCGGTGTGGCCTTCAGAGGCCAGCAGAGGAACAGGAGAAGGCCCAGTGTAGCCTCCTCTATATACCTTACAGAACATATGTTCATATTTACAATATAATGTCAACCGTCATCAAAAGTAAACAAAATCATAATGTAATACAAAAACAGACAGTAACAGAACATAATTATTTCTTAAGCATAAAAGGCATAAAAACAACACATCAAGGGAAAAAAAATGAAAATGTAATTGTAAGCACATACATATTTTACACAACATAGCTTGAAGAATCACCAAACTTAAGTGGCAAAACAGATGATCAATAGGGCCGAAAGGTTCTGGAGTGACGACCGCGTACTGGAAGACGCAGAGTTGGAAGACCTTCCACAAGGTGAACTGATTACCTGGTGATATAAACGGTTCCATTCAATGTGGTGAGATTTGGAGGAGGCCTATGTCCAACATGGACGTCTTTCGGCTGAAACGATGATACTGAGAACAGACACAGAGAAAAACAGTCTTTATATTAACGTGTGCGTGATAAATATGCATTTACTGTAAAATACATTAACATAACTATGCAATGGCAAATACAATTTGCCCTGATATGCAAGCCATTGTAAGTATTATGTACCGTTAAGTTAAAAATAATGGATTAGATTGAACCACAATAAGTAACATTTTTATTTTTATGGTCTTCAGATTTAGTTGTGAACACTTGTTTGCCAATTGAAGTATTAAATATGCAATAAAATTATGATTGCCTGCTTTACTGACTGGAAAACGTAAAAACAACATAAATAGTAACTATGCAAATGTGATAGTGATGTAAGTTACAACCATTAAATTCACTAGGTAGGTACTTCCTAAATTACATATTGCATTTTTTTTAATAGCCTGTACTGCTGGACAAAGGCCTCCCCCAACTTCTTCCATGTATTCTTTTCTTGAGCCACCTCGAACCAGTCCTTGCGGTAGGCATCTAGGTCGTTTCGCCACCTCTTCCCAAGTCGACCTCGGCGGCGTCGTCCATCTTCAAGTACTCCCTTTGTGGAGACTCTTGCCGGTCAGAGTGCATGCGGCTGATGTGACCCGCCCAATCCCATTTTAGCCTGGCAGCCTTTTTTCCTACGTCCATAATTCCCGTCTTTTGACGCAGCGTGGTGTTCCTCAATCTATCGGCCCTCTTGACTCCCAGAATGCTGCGCTTCATTGCTCGTTGGCAAACCTCAAGGCGAATCGGTGAGTGACCATATCTGGGCACGGTGCCCAGATATGGTCACTCACCGATCAGAGAGGTTAGAACAGACAGGACACACATATCAACGAGTTTTCGCTTCAGGGAGATCGGCAGATCTCTCTTCATTAGTGTCTTCATGGACCAGTAGCTTTCCAGGCGTTTTTGATACGGCGATCGATTTCCTTCTGCTGCCTGTTTTTGAAAGAAACTAACTGACCCAAGTAGATATACTCATCGACATAGTTTATTTCCTGCCCATATACCTCGAACCTACGTTTAGTGCATATTGCATAGCCATTATAAAACAAAACCTCCCATAGCGTCTGTCTATCTATTCGTGATAAATTCAAAACGTACTAAATGGATTTATGGTAACTTTTAATAGATAAAGTGATTCATGAGAGGAAGGTTCAGAAGTTTTTTTTTTTTTTTGTATACCTACCGAATTATTTTTAGATATATTATGCGTCTCAAAGAAAAGCCAGGCCTTTTTTTCAATCGTTGCCCCACACTAGTTATTATTCCTGTGTCCTGGCGCTAGCATAAACATGTAAACTCACACACACAAGATAGCCAGACTCGGAACAACTATCATCATCATCTTCCTGGCCTTGTCCCATGATATGTGGGGTCGGTGCAACACGTTTTCTTCTTCCATTATGCCCTGTCACTCGTTATACTATCACTAACTTCCTTTTCTTTCATATCACTCTTCACACAATCCATCCATCTTTTCTTTGGTCACCCTCTCCCTCTCCATCCATCCACATGTAAACTCATAACTCTTTTAGTAACATGCGTTTCATCCCTCCTCTTCACATGACCATACCAAGACAAACGATTCCCTTTCAACTTTTCAGTTACTGGCGCCACTTTCAAACTTTCCTTAATATACTCATTTCTCACTTTATCCATTCTCGTCACACCACACATCCATCTTAACATTCTCATCTCCGGAACAACTATCAGTAGGCCAAAAAAATATTTGTTCCATGCAGGAGTCGAACCCGCGACACAGAATGCTGCAGCCAATCGCTCAACCACTGTGAAGATGGGACTTACCGCCGCGATTGTAGCGTGCCTAGCGATGGGTAGCGACAATCGCTATCTCCATACAACCGTAAAATCCCGCCGGAATCTATCCACCATACCGCGATTTGGCACACCATATCGCATTTTGCAAAGGCATAAATGACCTTCGTATTAGATGGCAGCAATGTATAGATAATAATGGTAATTATTTTGATTAAATAAATATGTTAAATAAACCCCTAATATTAATACCGTATATGTACCTATTAATGTCTTACTGTAACAGAAGATTATACCACTCAAAATGTATGCAGAACTAACATAATATTATATTAACCGAATCTTTTCCTCGTAGATCTGTTTGATATGTTAATGGATAACACCTTGATAACATATTTTTGCGGTGAATTATAATATATTACGAAAATATTGATAACATAATCAGAAATGCCTTAATATGAAGGTTACTAATTAGAATAATGATATTGGGAAGGAAGACCAAAGTCTTCCTTATTAGTTGTCAAGGGTAATGTTTACTAGGTACTACGGTTTTCTGTCCGTAGAATAAGTTACTTCGTCATAACGTAACAACACACTTATTCCGTTAACTCCGTTAAGTGTAGTGCAATTGTGCTTTGATTCGCCTTCGACTAATTAAATATCTACCAAGTAACTAAAGGGTTACTAAAAGAACAGTTTTTTTTATTATAATATGCATGAAATTATTTTTATTTGAGAGATGATTTTATGACATATAAACATTATTCTGTTCTTTATTTCAATTTAAAGTTCCCTCTAAAAAAACAACCTTTTTATACCGATACGTTTATAATTAGAACAAATTATTGTCTAGAATTTAAAAAAAAAAACAAATTTTGAAGATATATAACATGTGTATTCCGTCTTACCCCGTCACTGCATTAATAAGTCTTTACCTATGAAATTGCCGTTTTTTTAAAACAGGTAGCTTTGAAAAGTTTTATCTTTGGATTGACTTGGAATGATTTGGAATTATAAGTTCAAATAAACTTTATATTATAGGTACGTTATTCTTTTTTTCGAAATTAGGTATTATTGTTTTTTTTGTGTTTTGTATTTTCTGTAATATCGCAGTACCTATAACCATTGGGCATGCCATAATTATGGCGGTAAGTCCCCTCTTTGAGGTGTGGCTGGAAAGACCTCACGGCGTTCTCACACACACATGGTAAGTTCGCGAGGTCCCTGCACCGGATTCGTGCGGAAGTAACGCCCGGGTGTCACCATTGTGTGGGCCACCCGGAGGACACGGTGGAACATACGGTGGAGGTGTGCCCCGCCTGGGCAAAGTACCGCCGTGTCCTTGGTACAGGCCCTGGTCCGGAGCGAGGAGGAGTGGCAGGCGGTTGCCTCCTTCTGCGAAGCAGAAATGCTAGCAAAAGAGGAGACCGCACGTGCACGCGCGAGACAATGGCCCTCACGCCCCAGGATTACGATCTCGATTTCCGGCCACCGAAGGCACGGGCTCGGGTTCGACGTCCGGTAACCGTCCGGACCGAGCCCCAGTCGTCGACGGCGCGTAGTGTTCCATGCGCGCCACAAGGAGATGTCAGCAACCAAAGCCTACTGGGGCCAAGGGTCTGATTCTGATATTAACCTATAATTTCCGCAACGTAAGCGTACAATAATACATAAATTTTAATCATCGTCATCACAACCGATAGACGTCCTTATCAACAGGTCCTTTGCTTCTCGTATCCAGCGCATTCCTGCGGCCTTCACCAAGTAATCGGTTCATTTTATGGGTCTTGGGAGATCTTCCGACGATACGCTTCACAGCACGCCAATTCCATGACTAGCATAATTATGTACCTACATGTTGTACTATTTTCATTCAGAAATAATAGAATGATATTCTTTTCGGTAGTTGATATAAATATTTTTTATCTGATTTTATATTTTCTAACACTGACTATAAAACTGAAGGAAGGGAAAGGAAGGTCACGGGAAGGGAATCCGATGGATGCGAGATATACAGGACTATTCCTTTATAGGTAACACTCGGGGGAAGCCTATATCCAGCATTGGACGTCGATGATACCGACGTTGTGATGATGACTACAAAATTTATAGTTATTACTGCCATAACTATAAATCAAAGAAACAAACTGTATTTGAATTTAGTTCATAACATTACTTATTCAATGTTGCAATCAGTACCTAATGTAACGTAATTGTTGCACGCACCACCAAACATACCAAACCGTGACCTAGTAGACAATGCTTTTATTTTAAATGGGCAATCTTAGTTAACTCACATGTATGACGTAATATTTTTGAGAATACAGGTGACAGCTACACTTTCAGCCAGTACCTATATCTTTCAAAATATGTTGCTTTTAGATAAAATTGGATTTTATCTAACAGTGATTGTAACTCAACGTTTACAAGGAAACATTTAGTAAATAAAAATACAATGGATCGTAAAATATAAGATTTATGTAAATAAACAACTCCTTTAAAAACATAATTTTCTAGTATACACAAAATTGTATCTCTATCTGTTAAGTACTAATTTTTTGGTAAACTAAATTTGACTAATTTCTCCGATTCTAACCACAGCCTCTTGGCTAATTCAGCGTTTAATGAACAATTCGAAGGTTGCTTTTCACGGCAATCACTGAAGTATTTACCTGTCACACCTTCAACTTCTGGAGACACTGCCAAATATATTGAAGTCTGTGCAGCCTCCCAAGGAGTTTGGAACGTAAATCCTATACATTTTTCTACTATATTTCTAATAATATTGCTAGGAATGTTCCTAAATATATTCGTTGCAGCCACTCCTGGATGCAGAGCGTTTACTGTTACACCCGTACCTTTCAGTCTTGAACTTAATTCTAATGTCATTAAATTCAGGAAAAGCTTACTATTAGCGTATACTATATAGTCGCTCCAATATTTCTCCATATTCAAATTGTCAAAGTCTAACTCTCCATATTTATGTATCATGGAAGAAACATTTATAATGCGGCTCGGAGCAGAAGTTTTCATTAAAGGCACCAAGAGGCAAGTCAAAAGGAATGGAGCAAAATAATTGACTTGCATTCCAATGTGAAGTCCATCTGCTGTTTTACCGTTACCGAGCCCGCCTGCGCCGGCATTGTTGATGAGGACATCGACACGCTTCTCGGTTTTGTATATCTGAGCGCAGAAGTCCTTGACTGAGCGAAGTGAAGCTAAATCTAGTTCCCGGAAGTGGACATCAGGGTTGCCACTGAATTTGATGATTTCTTCCTTAGCCTCGTTTGCACGTCGAACACTCCTGCAAGCCAATATCACCTTTGCACCGCGACTCGCCAAGTCCTTACACGTCTCCAGTCCTAGTCCACTGTTTCCACCGGTCACTATCACTACTTTACCCACCATATGAGCACTGGTCCGACATATTCCCACTGTAAGTTTTTGGTACACCTTCACTATAAACACTAACAATATTATGACGCCGAATATTGCCCACAAAATCATTTTTCTGATTAAATTATTGATATAATTTACGACTGGGAACGTTCATCCAACTAAGTTGTGTCGATAAGTAGGTAATCAGTGAAGGGGGTCATGTGAAGTAACCTTAATCATCGGACGCGACGGCAGTATCAACGCGTTTATCGTTGATAAAGTGTTCGTATATATGACTACATTTTTAGACGTCTTGACTAGCTACACTCCACTCATGGCCGTATTCCTAACTACACTAGTTGCCAAACGTGCGTACGCGCTGGTGCGTCGCGCGCCGGCGACGACGTTACATAACTAATATAACTATGTCATTGAGTTTAGTGCTGCTCGTTCTAAACTAATATCACCTTGGATTTATAAAAACACAAACACATTTACGCTATTATGTATTATTTGATGAAATATTGTTTTAATGTTGATTATTTGTAAAGAGAAGTCACTCTCTTGATCTGATTGTGTTTTATTGTTGGAGATTACATATGACTATAATAATTATATCCTAAGCAGCTACAGCAGCTACACCTTGCGCCATTTACACAAAAGTTAATCAGGTCTTCGAAGACGGACGCTAAGATCCTTCAGGTCCGACCTCATAACTTCTTGTGGAAACTACCAGACTTCAGAGCCAAATTATACAGCAATATCGTATTGCATTCCCATCAAGAAACTAATCAAACAAATCTACACGGCATGACCGCTCTCGTTATATTATTTTAATCATGGAAATGTAGCAGCTAAACTCAATTCCTTACTTTATTACAATAATAATGTGTTCAGTAATATCCTTTATATGGAGCACATTATGTCTCAAAGAAAGTTGTTTACGAGTAGGCAATTAATGTTTTACTGTCATAAAAGTAGCTTGGAACGTACATTCTAGAAAAATATGGAAGGAACATAGGAATAAATTGCAAAGATAACTGCACTAAGTAAATTATGCTGGGTAATTCGATGTTTCTAAGCAAAGATACGGTAAGCTCATCGTAAAGTTAACATAAGAGGCTCCCCATAGGGCTACATTCAGTTTTGTTGTCGCCATTACTCTACATCATAACAACTTGGATCACTAAACATAATTGGGATCCGTTCCATTAGACAAAATGCCTGTCGCCGCTAATCTGACATTGGATATGTTCACTGAAATTAAACTTCAGCGGTACGATACAGTTTACTGAACTTGTGCTGAACATTTAAGTTACGTATGTTTTGAGGTTTGAGGATTTTGTAGGCAATAATACATTTAATTAAAATTTGAGCATATTATTACCTACACTCTAACTTTAATTAAACTTATCACTCCCTTCAAAATTCTCCAATCTATTGAAAACTACTCTTTTAACTATTTTACTTAAACTAAAACAAGTTTGGTCATGAACAAAGATTATATTAATACTAATCACAATGACTATCTTACACTAAAGTTAAGAATAATGTCTTGGAAACACTGGTCTAGCTAAAGTTTTCTTAATCCTTGAGTATGCACTTAAACGTCGCTATCGACCACCATGCCGATCCCGTGACGTCACCTACACTCCAACACCGCCGTCCATCATACCGATCACCCTTAGCCTTGCTAAGAGAGCGCAGCGATCACCAACACTATACTAATATTATAAAGCTAAAGCTGGTTTGTTTGAACGCGCTAATCTCAGGTTCAAATTGCATAACCCATTTATCAAGGAAGGCTATATAACATCCCGCTACGACACACGGGAGTGAAGCAATAACCAAAGACGCAATTGAAACCGCGTAGGACAATAAAGATATCAAACATATAATAACCCCTCGATCGAGGCATGTTTCTGTGGTTAAAAATGCCATAACGGTAATTTTAAATATCATTTGGACACCCCTAATAAGCCAACAGATTCAATGGAGAAGTACCGTATATTTTGGACGCGAACCTGAAAAAATACCGCTACATTTAGAGGTCCTATTAATCCATAATATAAATATATACTTCATTTATGTGTAGTTTACAAGGAATTTTGTCAATAGGTATTGTTATTGGTACGAGTAAATCACTACAAACTTCGCTTCAAAACATTCACTTACGTGTCTGACGACTAAGTTGCCACAAATACTAAACACTATAAATTGGTTCCTGGTTATTTGGTTGACTGGCGATCACGCACCGGAAGATGAATCGTTGGAAGGCCTCCCACAATGTAGACCGATGTCCAGGTAAGAGTCGTCGGAATCCGATACATTCGAGACGTGCAAGACTGTTCGTTGTGGCGACACTTGGGGCAGGCCGTTGTCCAACAGTGGACGTGTTTCGGCTGAAATGTTTACGTTTATGATAAGTTGGTTCTAAATTATCTTTTATTGAAATTTCGTAAGATAGATTGTAATTCGGCAGAATGAGAAGAGTGTCAAGAGCACTAACACTACTAAGTTCTGACTTTTTATCAGTGTCCATGTATCGTAACGCTTATGTGAAATAAAATATTTTAAATTGAATTTTATTTGAACCAAGTATCACTAATATGTATTATAACAAGCAAAGGAAAAACTAATAACAGAAAACTGTAATAAAATAACACGTGATTACGCTCACACAAATATATTCAATTGGTTGATATCCTATGCTAATTTTTGTACAATATTTTAAGTATATACAACATTAAAAAGAAATTTGAAAAAAAGGATCAAATGAAGCAGCAAATACAATTTCAAATGGAATAGGGAAGAGAGGGGGCGTGGTAGGACCATCCCGCCATCTCAGATCTCTAGTGTACAGAATAAGGATGCATTGAAATCAGATTACATGTAACCTAATTGAACGTGTAACATAATTTCAATGCAGGATGCATATTCTGTTACCTACTTGACAGTTTTCTCTTCAAGCAGATTTGAAATTTTTCCATCTTACTTAATACAGAACGGATTTAAAAAGATCTTCATACCTTTCAGTTGTTTTTTGACACAAATAATAAAAATAAAATCCGTCTAACCTAATATGTGAATGATGATGAAATACACTGAGATGTCAACTGATATGACAGAAAATCCGTCAGTCTTGCGCCCACTCCTCATAAGTTTGTAAAAGGGTAGAAAAATAAAGAGATTATAGGTATTATATTTTAGTTTAAAAACCATCGAAATTTCCTAAAATAAATATCTGAAATGCAATCAACAATAAATCAAATTATTATTTATCAGAGCAAAGCTACATTACGAATATTTTACACATGACTTTCATTGCAATTTAAATGTTGCTGACGCATAATGAGAATTTTAAAGCATTTTGTAATTAAACTTTTATTAGTTGTGTGATAGTATTGAAGAATAGTTCATTAATTGAACTATCCGATATAGACCTGTCTCGCTTGGAGAAGGTGGAAAATGATAAATTTGATTGGAAACGTTTATAAAAACAAAATATCTATACTTTTGAAGACCAGCGAAAGATAGATCTCGACGACAGGCGAAATATTATCAGAAATAAGTTGGCCTGTAACATCTAATACCTTTACAATAATGGTGTATTAAAAGCGTTCAACCTGAAATACATTTCCATACAACCGCTCTATGGTCGTTGCTCTTACGTCAATATGACGTTATTACACATATTTTTCTAGATATTTTGGAAACACAGATATCTTGTGGATATTACCTATAATATATAATAAGATCCCTGAGCAATCAGACATAACTTATTTTCACATGTATGAAACCTTAGCTTCTCAGTAGCGTATCATGTGCTTTGAATACCTTTGTGCTTTGAAGCTCCCCCTTGGGGCCCCTGGGCTGGTCACTACAATTTGTCTGAATACTGAAATATAACTTTGTAATAGTTACCTTAATAACATATTTAAAAATCAGACATGTAAAAATAAGTAAAGATCGTTTCTTTTTTGTGGAGATAATTCAGGCGTTATCTCTGTTTTTTTTCGTTGCCTCTGTATCAAACGTTGCGTTGGGTGAAACAACAAGCTCTTAAACCATGCTCACGTCAACAATACACGCATCGGGAAGGGTCATCTAAACGTGTCTGAACTACGCACTACCACATCAAAGATTTAGCTGCATTAGCCATGTTAGAGCATAACTTGTATCCAACCCATAGTTGCTCAGATATCAGTCACCATAGCTGAAATTAACCAGGGGTATATCTATGTATAAGTATAAATTTATATCGTGTAACTTTCTATAATAACGGCGAATGTCTTTGAAACTCCTCTTTTGACTTACAGCCGAAACCACGTTTCTATCTCTGTTTATATCAAATCTGTAATCTATCTTCTAGATTATTGAAATACTCATAAAAAACATAATTATGTGTTCGTTAACAACTACATTAGTTTAAAACTATGTTGTAGCCATTAGCGCCCACCTCCAAGAGGGAGACGTCGTCGTTCCAAAATTTATGATAATATATTTACAATTAATTTATATTATTACGATTTATTTATATTATTACAGTTTATTTATATTATAACAAATAATTAATTTAAAACGGAAGTGAGATCTAGGTGCTCAAGTTCATTTAGTGTGAGTTTTTGTGGGATGTGTGTGTGATGGTGAGTGTGTGTGTATGTGTGTAGGTTAGAAATTAAGTAGATAGACAGAAAATTGATAATATATGAAGATACAGAAAAAATATCAGTTGTACTGAAATAAAAATTGTTTGCACAATTTTTTTTTTTATTAGTTAGCTAAGTACCTATACCTACTAAGATTTTAGCAAGTACGATTTATATACACCTTTTTAGCATACTTATTAAATGACTATTTTTTCATCATATTTATTTTGATTACTTCGTAATGTTTTGCTTCCTTCCCGCCTGTAAAGTAGTATGACATAGTTCAAACTTACAATCACTTGAGAACTTGATGTCCTTATGAGTTGAATTTAATAATTTTTTTAAATGTTTCGTTAAAATTCAAATTAATAAAGTTAAACAGCGTTTAAATGCCAGTCAATGTAACTTCTTGATGCTAACGTAACGTTAACACAACATGCAAATTAAAGGAGCTGCCCGGGTTTATATGAGACGCTATGTCACTTAACTAAAGTGTCAAAGGCGTTTCACCTGCAATTGCTGAGCAATTTGTCGCGTCAAATCACGTCAAACGACCTCATTACCAGGGTTTCCTGTGAGCGCTGAGGTATCGACACACGCCTTATGACCGGGCCCCTAGTTTGTTAGACTTGTATAGTTTGCCTGTTTTCATTCATTCTATGCATAACGCATTTTAGAGAAAAGCAGTACTCAATTAAAGGTAATGTCAAGATTTTGTTGTTGTCTTTCTTATCAAGTCAGAATTCCGACTTAGGACGCATTGTGCACCTACGAGACACATGTTTATTGTTGAGACAACCTTAGGCCGTTTATTTTTCATCTAAAATTAATTGTATGAACCAAGCTTTAGCCTACTTATTAATAAACGCAAGGTAGTGTCACCAGCATAATCTGCAGTTTCTGCAGTTTTATCACATATTTTCTGATGACACATATTTCAGTCTAAAACGTAGTCGCTAACAATAGGCTTCTGATTGAAAGACTTTACTAAAAGACTCATGGAAAGAGTTACCAAAAGAGTCATGGGAAGAGCTGTACCTACATGGATTTGGTCGGCGTGACCGAATCAGATAAGATATTTGCTCAAACATTTGTACACATACAATACTAAAAAAGTGCATGTAGTATGTCATTATGAAATAAAAATTGGTTCATTTAGACATGTTTACCACATACTATGGCATGCAAATGTTTTGAATAGGGCTTAAAAAAAAAATTACTAGGTATAACATACACACTACACACACACACACATACACACATTATTAGGTACATAATTTGAAAAATAAATCAATTTCAAAATTAAACATATCAAAATTAAACATTAAAAATTAATAAAGTGAAACATCAGAAATACAGAGATTCGCTGGAGTACCAAAGGAAGCCAATATAACCATAAGAATTGCTCGCAGATCAGATAGCTGATGGAGCCGACAAGTGTTGGAATTGCGGCCACATACTGGAAGACTTAGCGTTGGAGGCTTCCACAAGACGGACCGATGAGATGTCAGCTGAATTCAAATCGCTCAGGACAGACCGAGTGGAGACACCGTAGGGAGAAATAATGTATATTCAGCAGTTGACATCCCTCGGTTGAAAAGATGACGTTTGATGTCCTTTGCGTTGACCCTGTATAATGTAACTACAGTTTGGCAAATCTAGCGATATACCTCCATTTTTTTACCTTTACCTAACCTTACAGAGACTACAAGAGTAAAGCAAAAAAAAACATAAATAATATTAAGTATACAGCATTTATTTTTTTCGATAAAATTAAATGCATATTTACTGGATAATGCATATTACGCGGATGCCATTTTTGCTATATGCACATGGTATTCGTTGACCTTGAAAAAGCATATGACCGGGTACCTCGTGAGGTTCTGTGGTGGGCCCTTAAGGAGAAAGGTGTGCCTGGGAAGTATGTTCAGTTGATCCGAGCGATGTACAGTCGATGCAGTACCCAAGTCCGGTCTACAGTACAGGGCACCACTGGCAGCTTCAATGTGGTCGTCGGCTTACATCAAGGGTCGGCTCTCAGCCCTTACCTCTTCCTGATGACAATGGACGCTCTGACGTCGGACATTCAGGAAGAGGCTCCCTGGTGTATGCTGTTTGCCGATGACATTGTGTTGGTTGCCGAGAGTGGCCTAGAGGTCCAGAACAGATTGGAGGTGTGGTGGCGCAGACTGGAGAGTGTTGGAATTAAATTGAGTAGAACCAAAACGGAATACTTGTTCTGCGATTTCTGCGGTCTCTCCAATCCAGTGCCTTTAGCTCTCGTTGGAACGCCCATACCGATCTGCTCCGACTTTCGGTACCTCGAGTCACTCGTCCAAGAGGATGGTGAGGTAGACCGGGACGTAACACATCGGATCAACGCAGGATGGATGAAATGGCGACAAGTCACGGGAATAACTTGTGACCCACGGATGCCCCTCAAGCTGAAGGGTAAAATCTACAAGTCCATGATAAGACCTGTCATATTGTATGGATCAGAATGTTGGGCTGTCAAAAAGACGGATGAAAAAAGATTGCACGTAGCGGAGATGAGAATGTTAAGATGGATGTGTGGTGTGACGAGAATGGATAAAGTGAGAAATAAGTATATTAGGGGAAGTTTGAAAGTGGCGCCAGTGACTGAAAAATTGAAAGGGAATCGTTTGTCTTGGTATGGTCATGTGAAGTGGAGGGATAAAGCGCATGTTACTAAAAGTGTTATGAGTTTACATGTGGATGGATGGAGGGGGAGAGGGAGACCAAAGAAAAGATGGATGGATTGTGTGAAGAGTGATGTGAAAGAAAAGGAAATTAGTGACAGGGCAGAATGGAAGAAAAAAACATGTTGCGCCGACCTGATGATGATTTACTGAGATTGATGAACTGAAAATTGATTCGATTCAAAATATTTAAGGATACCATATTGTCGTTCCATGATTTAAAAGAAGTGATTTTAATGGGTGACCAATCAATACTACACTCGTACCTAAAACGATTCATAAATTGCACAACCGATTTTTTTTTTAATCAAAAACGTTCGTAGAATTTGATTTTCATGATTAATGTAATACGTCCACGTGGCTTATTACTTGGTAGATAACATTTTACTTTATCGTGTACTTTGGAATATTAATATAGTCATCATTACAATAACCTTTTTATCTGTTTAACGATAGGAGTAACATGAACTTGAGACATGTTATGTCTACAGCTGATAACATAAAAAAAAAAACTAGCCAAGGGCGAGTCGGACTCGCATATTAAAATCGAGCAAAAAAAGTCCAAAAAAATAATGTTTCTTGTATGGTAACTTCTTTTAATTTTTTATTTTATTTTAATTTTATTATAGAGATGGACGGAGGGACATACAGACAGACTGATGGATAGTCGAGGCATAGTAATTGGTACCCTTCGGGTACAGAACCCTAAAATATACCAAGACACTCTTTATTTCAAACTCAGTTTTCTTCAGAGACATGGTTTTGTTTTACTCAGAGGTATAGTATAATAAAAACTTCCCCGAACACTGATAAATCGCTTGGTGAAGTATAAAATCTTGTCATAAATTAATTAAGATCTACTCACCTAATTAACCATCCAACAAAGTCGTGGCAAGCGACCGGTATATACCTCGGCGAGGGTGGCTCGTTTTACGGCCCTGTTAAAGTCTTATTGTCGAACTTTAGAGCTCGTGTCGCCCCTGTCGGCAATTACTGGCAGAATAAAAGCGATTTTACAATGCACTCTGTAATAGTTGCACTATATATGAAACAAATCTGTAATGTTTTACGAATGCTTACATTGCCATTTTTACGAATTGCTTTAAAAATATTTTAAGTTTTGATCCAGAACAGTGTACTGGATCAAAACATGTCAATTTGTCTATTCTGGACTAATGCTTGCAGGTATTTTTTATTTTTATTTTACCGATACCATGTGTAGGTACGTACCTAAGTACGTATTTGTTATACACTTATTTTTTCACTGTTTTTCTGTTTATCAAGTTGAGCCTGCCATTTTCTGCACCACCCTAAGATTGACTGGTAGAAAATGTCCAGCCCGCCCTGATAAAAACAAATTGCATAAAATAGTATGGTTCTTTAAGAAAAAAATAAGTCTAAAAATATGTGCAATTTACTATATTTCCAAACATTATTTATGATCAGCTCTTGTTCTATGATAAATCCATAGTGCACCGTGTCCTCCTGGCGATCCGCATAATGGTGACACCCGAACGTTTCGTCGGCCTGAATCTGGAACAGGAACCTCCTGAACTAGCCATAAGGTCTGTATCAGTTTGAAGGTAAAGATGCAGTCTCTAGCCACTCCTCAAAAAGAAAACTTACCGCCACAATTTCAATTCACCCCTACATTTTAGGCGTGGGAAAAGTGTGTCATCTTTGCGATTGGAACATTTGCATCTGAATCATTGAAATGTTTCGAAACAGTGATATGTATCATTTAGAACATCGGCCCAAAAGATACAAACGGAATATTTGAAACATCGACTCACATGATACAAACGGAACATTTGAAACATCGACTCACAGGGTACAAACGAAACATTTGGAACATCAGCTCAAAAGATACAAACGGATCATTTGAAACAGCGACTCACAAGATACAAACGGAACATTTTGAACAACGGCTCAAAAGATATAAACAGAACATTTGAAAAATTGACTCACAAGATACAAACGGAACATTTGGAACAACGGACACCGACTGTTATGAATCCAAATCTGTTACGTTGCGTCATAAACACTAAAAGTTTTATTTAATCGAATTTTGATTTGAGAATAATCTAAAGCAGATGATTTTAGTTCAGGTCATTAATTATATTTACACTATTTACGTTACAAATTAAATTTTAAAAAGACTGCTGGTCACTTAAAGTAAAGAGTGTTTCATTGTTCCAATTGTTCCAAATGATGCATTTAAAACATTACTGATGTTCTTCTGGAACACTAAAATGTTTCGGAACAGATGGCGCTAGCTGTCGCGTTAACATCGGGTCCGTGTTATTTATTGTACAAAAAATAGTTAAAGTTATAATTAATGTGTTTCTGCTATTTAAAACTGTAAAAGAACATCTAAAGCCTATGTGACATTGTTATCCAGTGAACTGTGTGACGGACTTAACCGCAAAAAGGATTTTAAAATAACACCATCTTTCAAAACGTTATAACGTTAATAAGTATATATTTTGTCAAAAACCAATTAAACAATCATAATTAAGTAATCAGGTGTAGTGAACAAACAAAATATTAACAATAAAGTGTAAAAAACTTATTAGTGACTTGCGTTTTTGTTGTGATTGAGTGCAAAAAATTTTTTCTGCATGAGTCATAACAACGACTTTATGGATTTCAAATAAAAATTTAGAACTAGTAATCAACTATTTCGCTATGATAAGTTGTGATTCTATGGCGTGATACTTAAGGACTGTACCTGAGTGAACGGATGGGCGTGGGTTCTAATCCCACTCACGACACACTCTTTTTGAATTTTGTTTTTTGCAATTTGTAAAAGCTACGATTACAAATAACATCATTTTTTCGAAAAAGATTGGATATACATATTTTTTATAGAAAAAAAAAACAAATTAAAATGGAAAATATTACATACAGAAACAAACTATTCAGGTCACAATCTCAAACTAACTTATCGCATTCTAGTCAAGACATATTAAACTCCACTATGCTAGATTCTACGATGATGAGCATACAGAGTGCTACACAAGTTAGCAATCAATCATTTGTGGAAGATTTCAGACAGGAAATGAAGGAAATTAAGGAAAAACTGAAAATCGCTGACAAAGAAATAGACAATCTGAATTGTGAGAATACTAAGTTAAAACAGGAAATACAAGACCAGCAACGACAAATACAATTGCTGAAAGAAGTCTACTCTACTCCACAGCTCAGAAAATGCAGCTCGACACCCGTCTCAAGAAGAGTTTTTAACATGAGAGTAAACACTTCCCGCCATTCTCCTCTTCGACTAGCCAGAGGTGTTCTGCCGAAAGGAGTATCGCAGCAACCCAGCAATCACATAACACAGCAGTCAGAGAGCGATGCTCAGATCCAAACGGACAGCCCCAGTCATTGCAGTGAAAAACTAACTGGTACGGGGATGCTGCGACAGGTATCTGAAGGTGAATCGGTTGATCACAGAAGTAGCAGCCACAGAGTGATTATATTGGGGGATGGTCAGGGACGTGGCTTGCGCAATGTACTGCAGGATCTCCTAGGGCCTGAGTATACTGTAGTTTCCTTTCTGAAGCCAGGTGCGGCATTGAGTGAGGTTCTACAATGCCCCAAGAACAAAATCAGCAACCTGACAAAAAACGACTACGTCATCGTATTAGGCGGATGCAGCGATAAAAATCCCTGTGATATTGATATACATCTACACCGTTGGCTAGCATTAACTGCGAATACAAATGTGATTATCTCAGAAGTACCCAAAAACAGGTTTTTACAAGAATCAAAACTTAATTATTTACTTAGGTTTATTTGTAATAAATATAAAAATGTACTGTACATGGATATGAACTACACTAGATCAATACCAAGTGGACGGAACTATGTAGTAAATCTTGCAAGATCACTATTAAAGGAAATATTATGTTTAAATTATCATTTCCAACTGTCTCAATATGAACAAATTATTCAAAATAAATGTAAAAAGTCATTTCAAAACAAATGTGTCCAGGTTAACTTAAGTTGTAACAAACATGTGCTAGTCAATAAATTAGATGATAATAATAAAACAGCTGAAATAATAACACCTACAAATACTTTTTTTCGTGAATAAAAATGTATACATTATGCACCAAAATATTGCAGGACTCATAGCCAAATCTGACATGCTCACAGTGTGTCTAAATGAGTTATTAGAAAAAAGTATACAAGTGGACCTATTATGTATTACGGAGCATTTCATGAAGGAAGGTTATGAAGTCCATCTCAATATACCTAACTATTGTTTAGCTGCATGCTTTAGTCGCAAGGAAAATAACAGAGGTGGTGCTTGTATACTCATCAAAAATGGTTATCAGTGGAGAGAAATACCGAAAATCGCTAAATTATCCATAACGGGTATCTTTGAATGTTGCGCTATAGAACTTATAAATTATAGAATTGCAGTTATATGTATATATAGAGTACCAAATTCAACAAATTTTGATGAATTCATGAGTAGATTAGAGATGTTATTACGTATTCTGATAAAAAAACCATTTAAAAATGTTGTACTGGCGGGTGATTTTAATATAGATATATTGAAAAAAAACAAACAGACTCTAGAATTTGAAAGTTTATTATTAAGTTTTAATTTAAAATTGTCTATACGTCAACCTACTCGTTTAAAGAGCAAGACATGCATCGATAATTTTGCGCATAATTTTAATTTGTCTCGTAAAGCTATTGTTCTGGAATTGGCTTTGTCTGACCACACGGCACAACTACTTAATTGTCCGATTAGTACTGCAAACACTAGAAATCGTTGGCGGACCACTAGACGGGACTATAGTAAAGAGAATGTGGACAAATTTAAGTCTTACCTCAATAGCCTAACATTTGCTGAGGTATATGAAGCGAAAGACCCAAACAGTGCTTACAATGCCTTCACAGAAATATTTTCTTTCTTATATACTCAGTGCTTTCCTGAAACTCTTATCTCTGTAAACGTGAAAAGAAGGCTTAGTTGGGTCTCTCGTGGTATTAAAATATGTAGCAAAAGGAAACGTCAATTATTATGGCAATATAGACAAAAACCTACCGATATTAATAAAAATAAATTTAAAAGTTATTCAAAATTACTTAAAAGAATAATTTATTTAACTCAACGAGCACAAAATATACATAAAATTAAAACATCAAATAATAGATCTAAGACTACTTGGGAAATAATTAATCAAACAAAACTAAACATACCAAAAAACACAATAGACAAAATTCGATATAATAATAAAACTGTAACTGACCCCAAAATTATTGCAGATGTATTTAATGACTATTTTATAGATAAAATCAAACCTATAACTAGTTCAGGAAACACAGTCACTAAACATATTTTAACTAGAAAAGACTCAATGTTCATGGCCCCAAGTTTGGCACTTGATGTATTAAAAATTATAGCGGCCTTAAAAAATACAAACAGTGTAGGATACGATGGTATATGTACAAAAATTATTAAGTCAGTAGCACATGAAATCAGTAGCCCCATAAGCTACATTATTAATTTATGTATTAGTGAAGGTATATTTCCGAATGCGCTAAAAAAATCTATTATAAAACCACTGTTTAAGAAACACGATAGGGAGCTAATAGAATTTTACAGGCCAATATCATTAATACCAATTATGTCAAAAATTATTGAAAAATATATTTATAAGAAACTTAATACCTTTTTTGAAAAAAATCATATACTCTGTGATGAACAGAAAGGATTTAGGGAGAAAAAAACAATTAACTTGGCCATATATGACTTCTTGCATACTGTTATGACAAAAATGGATAAAAACACACCAGTCTGTGCCATTTTCTGCGACATGACACAGGCATTCGACTACGTACAACATAATATACTACTAAATAAACTTGATGCATATGGTATAAGGGGAAATATATTTAATCTAATACAATCATACCTACATGACAGAAAACAAGTAACTCAGATTAGTAGAATAAATATGAGCTCCCAACGTGAAGAATTTTTCACGTCATGTGAGCGTACCGTTCCTCATGGAGTTCCCCAAGGTAGTGTACTTGGACCACCCCTGTTTACTCTCTATATTAATGACTTCCCTAAAGCCATTAAACATCCCATGACACTATTTGCGGATGACAGTACGATCACTATACCATGCCATGATAAAAATAATTATGAAACGGACATCAAAAATACATTGACTGAAGCGGTAACGTGGCTTAATAATAATAATTTGAAAATTAATATAGATAAAACTTTGATTATGCATTTTAGCCAACGATCATCATCATACTCTAATCTTGAAATCGAATATAATAATAATAAAATACAGACAGCTAATAGCACAAAATTTTTAGGTCTAACAATTGACAAAAACTTAAATTGGAAAGCGCATATTGAAGCTCTAGCCAAAAGAATAAGCAGTGGGGCATATGCGTTATACAAATTATCTCGTAGCCTAAATATAGAAGCGCTATTAACGGCCTATTATGGCTTGGTTGAATCTATCATTAGGTATGGTGTTATCTTCTGGGGTAACTCAACCGATAGGGATATCATTTTTAAAAGACAAAAATACTGCTTGCGATCTATGTTTAATCTCAAAAATACCGATAGCTGTAAAGATTATTTCATTAAATATAAAATTTTAACATTACCTTCACTTTATATATTAGAAACAACAATGTTCGTAAAAGCAAATCCACATTTGTTTCCTCGTATGGCAGACAGATTTCCAAGAAATAGACGTGATGATAGCCAACTATGTTTACATACATCAAAAACTGCACTTATGCGCAAGAGTGTTTTTTGCATGGCACCAATTATCTATAATAAATTGCCCAAAAGTTGGAAAGAACAAACTATACCCAAACTTAAACAAACAATGAAATTGTTTTTGGCACAGAAAGCGTATTATAGTATTACAGAATTTTTAAACGACTCCGGATTCTAATAAATAAATAACTAGGACTAACATTGTCGAAATTATTATTAAGGTTGTGTAGCAGTGGAGGACTTAAAAGATGCCTATATTATTAATATTATTATAATTGAATGTTATTAAATATAATGGAATGTTATTAAATATAATTGAATGTTATTAAATATAATTAAAATCATTAAAATATTCATTCAAATTAAAAAAAAAGAACATAATAATATTGTAATACTCGTAGAACCTGAGATATTTGTACGCCATGAGAAATGGCAGACATGTCGTGAGCCACTTTTAATTAAGATCTTGCATGCATGTATTATTTTAATTCTGTATGCATACACATGTTTGAGCAAATAAAATTTCTTATTCTTCTTATTCTTAAAAGTGAGTCGGTTCAGTAAAGAGTAACACACGCCTACTACATTCTTATTAATCCTGTTTATAGGTATAACTTGAACGCCTTCTACACAAAAAGTGTGTTACATTAATGCGTCATGCTATTCAACTGTCAGCAGGCGCTAGCAGCAGTAACCGCGTTGTTTGTCCAACTACAGTTTCAATAAACTGCGTATTTTACAAGAACTAGTAATTCGGTTTAGACTGATACTAGCTTCTGCCAGTGGCTTCTCCCGTGTGAAATTAGTTTTCTCCGTATAAACTTTCGACCCCTGTTGCATCCCCTAGGAGAGTGAATTTTTGAAATTCCTTTCTTATTATTTGTATATGTACATCGTAAAAGAAACCTCACGTTTAGGCTGGGCGTTGATGAGTTGGCGAATGAGTCAGGACTTTTAAATATGATACAGGTAAAGTATTCATTAATCTGTTGACAGGATTTAAATAAGGTACCTAATATGAGTCTATCGTAAAAACAGTTATCAATCTAGGAATAGTAATGAAACACGTTATCAAATACCATCAAATTATGTATTCTGGATATACATTTCAACGTATGGTTGAAATGTAGGCCAGATTATAAATACTATGTAGTTCACTCAATCGAGTGATTTATTTGAGACCAACCATCCTCTCTGAAACCTCCCAAAGTTTACTTGCTAAATTTTTATCTTCAGCAAGGGTCGTCAGGACTTTGGCCTCTTTGCAATCGACATAATACTTACCACTCACGCCGTCCACTTCACGCGATACAGAAAGATATATAGAAGTCTGAGCTCCTTCCCAAGAATCTTTAAAAAAATACTTCGCCAGAGGTAACAGCATTCTAACCCAGCCGGTTTTCAGTTGTAATATTTCGGTCTCCACAACTCCCGGATGTAAACTATTCGCTGTGACTCCTGTTCCTTCTAATCTTGTTGTTAATTCAACGCTCATTAGAATATTAAATAATTTTGTATTAGCATACACATTAAGCATACTGTAGGATTCTTTAGTTTCCTTTTCCGCGTTGAGATTATCGAATTGCACTTTTCCATTCCTGTGAGCTCCTGATGACACGTTGACGATTCTACTCGGTGCAGATGTTTTGAGCAGCGGCAAAAGCAAGTTAGTCAAAAGGAAAGGTCCAAAATGATTCGTCTGCACAGCAAGTGACAACCCATCTTCTGTTTTCAGGTTATCAACCTCAAAAACACCGGCGTTGTTGATAAGTATGTCGAGGCGCTTCTCAGTCTTAATTATACCATCAGCGAACGCTCTTACGGAAGCCAGAGAGGACAGATCGAGGTGTCGATAGTGAACGTCGAAATTACCCGTGGCTTTGATGATTTGATCCCGCGCGGCTATGCCAAGTCCCTCGTTTCTGCATGCTAGTATAACACGAGCTCCTCTTTCAGCCAAATTCTTAGCAGTTTCGTAACCAATTCCTTTGTTTCCACCTGTAACTATGGTCACTTTACCCACTAAATGATTACTACACTTACATATTCCCGTTGCTAGTTTATAGTAAACTTTTATAATAAAAAGAATGAATAAATTAACGAGAACAAGAGAAATAATAAACATCATGTTGGAGTAACAACATTAGCTACACTAAATCAACATTCACACATAAATGTAGATAAGATAAAAGCGACAGCCGATATACTGTTGGTCACTGTTACATGACAGAAACACACTTGCAATTGATTAGTAAAGTGTTTTAAGGGCTAGGACCAGATACAAAGATCAAAAGCAAGATAACAAAGATAAAGATACAGATTACCATCAAAACTGTTCAAAACTATTAAATAAATCTGCGTGTAGTAACAAGGCGTATAATATTATGTTTTATAGCGCCGTCTGTTATAAAATGGCGCGCTATATGTTAGCAAGTTGCTATTAAATTATTTTTAGGCGTCAGCAGTTGGATTCACATAATTTCTTCAACAAGGATTTAATATTTCACTTTATTAAAAGAGTAGAATAGTAAGTTTTTATACAAAGTATAATCCTTTTTATTTAAATGTTAAATGGCTTGCTAGTTATGGATTTTACCCGAAATATCCGTTATTATTATTATTGTAAGCCATAACAGTCAAATTTATTATTATTTATTTTACACACAGATTTATTTTAATATTTTTCAACAGCTTTGAGAGTAATCTGCATCTTTATCTCTATTATCTTGCTTTGATCTTTGTATCTGTCGCTAGCCTTTCAACTACTTTGCTAATCAGTAGGTAGTGTGTTTTTGTCATGTAACAGAGACCAACAGTATCTACTGTCACTATTATCTTATCTACATTTATGTATGCATGTTGGTTTAGTGCAGCTAATATTGTTACTACATCCAACACGGTGTTTATTATTCCTCTTGTTCTCGTTTTATTCATTAATTTTTATTATAAAAGTTTATTGCAAACAAAAAACGGGAATATGTAAGTGTAGTAATCATTTAGTGGGTAAAGTGACCATAGTTACAGGTGAAAACAAAGGAGTTGGTTACGAATCTGGTAAGAATTTGGCTGAAAGAAGAACTCGTATTATAGTAGCGTGCAGAAACGAGGGATTTGGCATAGCTGCGCGGGATCAAATCATCAAAGCCACGGGTAATTCCGACGTTCACTATCGACACCTCGATCTGTCTTCTCTGGATTTCGTAAGAGCGTTCGCTGATGGTGTAATTAAGACTGAGAAGTGCCTCGACATACTTATCAACAATGCCGGTGTTTTTGAGGTTGATAATAACCTAAAAATAGAAGATGGGCTGTCACTTGCTGTGCAGACGAATCATTTTGGACCTTTCGACTGGAACTGTGTGCTGTGTGCTGTGTGCTGTGTGTGTGTGTGTGGTTTTTTTTATTTCTTCCTCTGTGGGTTTGCATCAGTGGTTCTTAGTGTATATGGAGAAACCTAATTTCACGCGGGCGAAGCCACTGGCAGAAGCTAGTATTAGTATAAACCTAATTACTTATTCTTGGTTATTGTAAAATATGTAGGTAAATGGAACTGTGTGCTGTGTGCTGTGTGTGTGTGCCGTGTGTGTGTGTGTGTGTGTGTGTATCTGTGTATGTGTGTGTGTGTCTGTGTGTTTTATTTTTTTTGTTCCGTGCTTACCCTATATTGTGTTTGTGCCTTGTTCTGTACCAAATAAATTCTTTCTTTTCTTTTAGTTCGACAAGGTGGAAAGTGCTGCTAGCGCCTGTCGACAGTTGAGTAGCATGATGCATTAAGTAACACACTTTTTGTGAAAAAGGCGTTAAAGTTACTTAATATACGAATAACAGGGTGAATACGAATGTGGGGGGTGTTCAGGCCCAGGGTGAGAGGGAATGAGAAGCAGTTATCTCCTTCTATGAAGAGCGTCGGGAAATACAGGGCGACTCCAGGCCACTGTAGGCGCGGGTCCTTACTGGACGGCGCAACCGCCGCGCCGTCCGATAAGGACCGAGCCTGAATTGTCAACAGTGCGTAGTGTACCTCGCATGCCTCACGTGGCCCTGGAACGAAAAGGGCAACTGTACTACACAGGTGGGTTTTAGCCAGTAAAAGTCTGACACGCCTTTTAGTTTCACACAAAAATAAACCTTTATTTTTTTGGTGATTTTCCACCAAAAAAATGAAGGTTTTTTTAACATTTTTGTAGATATCGTTTTTGAATTTTCTTGTTGAAAATTCAAAAACTATTTTTGATAAACGTTTTGTAATCTTGAATGAACTGTTGGCAAATTCATTTTAATAGTCTATTTTATGTTTTTGTATTGCTGCCAAGAATAAAATAACAAAGATTTTTAAACGCATTGTATCAAATATAATAAATCACATTGACGTTGGCTCAGAATCTAATCGTTTTGTGTGCAAAAGCACACAAAACTTTGGCTATGAAATATCAGCAGAAGTTGTACAAATAGCATTCAAAAACAGTTTGTATTGAAAATATCGAATATTGGCGACTTTGCAAACACTCAAGTTTTGTGCAAAACTTAGCCAGATACTTCTTTATTCATTTTACCTAAAAACTCTAGTTAAGTATGAGGAGATTTGTTATTACCCGACTGCTAAGGAAGAGTGTTTTTCGCACATGTCTTGTGTATTTTCGTGTTCTACGTAAGTTTGTAAATTTTTTTATGACCTCAAATCTTCCAAACGGATGCAAGGATATTCATAGTTAAGCTATCGAGAGATTTGGCTTAAAAACCCAAGTGTTACACTAGGTATTTAAGTAGATGTTTAAAAAATAAAATTTTGGCACTAAATTGTAAGTCGTTAATAAAAATATATAACCAAACTATCGAGGATACGAATTCAAAGAAGATTATAAAAATACGAGTAAATGTATATACCTTGGTCATATAATATTACAATTTTAATAGGAATAATAATTCTGTAGTCTAGTTTTAGTTTTAACTTTGTGTTACTTGTTGTGTGATATAGCTTATATCACAACAAGTTTTACAGTTCTTAATACCCCACGAAACATCCTTTATCTATATAACGGTATGAAAGTATCCATTATTCCTTTTAGGTTGTCGAGTTACTTTGTTCAAAGGGCAGCTAAATATTTGAGAATACGGTAAGTTCGGGAAGTTCCTGCACCGTATTCGTGCGGAAGCGACGTCCGGGTGTCGCCACTGTGTGGAACGCTCGGAGGACACGGTGGAGCACACGGTGGAGGTGTGCCCCGCTTGGGCAGAGCAACTACGTGTCCTCGTGGGGGCGATCGGCGGCGGCCGATCACGTGAGGCAACGGTCTTCACGCCCCAACCGCCGCCGGGATTCCGATCCCGATTTCCGGCCACCGTAAACGCGGGCTTGCGGACGGCGAGCAATGGGTAGCCCGCCGTCCGACCGTCCGGTAACCGTCCGGACCGAGCCCAAGTCGTCGACGGCGCGTATTGTTCCACGCGCGCCTCAGAGAGATGTCAGCAAATCGTAGGGGCCCAGCAGGGTCGAAGCCTACTGGGGCCCTGGGATGAAGGCAACGAAGGAACAGGAGTGGTTTTTAGTCAGTAAAAGTCTGACACTATCTCCAGCTCCGCCCAAGAGCGAGATTTGTCATAAGATGATTTTCTTACCTAAAAAGAAACTGAATATTTGAGGCATTGGCCGGCAGACTAGTTGTCATGGCGCTGATAAGATTGACTGGTAGTAAAATGGCTCTGTCCAGCCTGCCCTGACAAAAAACAAATTGCACGTAATAGTATGGTTCTTTAAGAAAAAAAATAAAACTAAAAACATGTGAAATTTACTACATTTCCAAAAAGTATTTATAATCAACTCTTGTTCTACGATAAATCCATAGTGTACTATGTTCATCTGGCGCTCCGCACAATGGTGACACCCGAGCGTTTCTTCCGCCTAAATCCGGAACTGGAACCTCCTGAACTAACCATAAGGAAAGGGTCTATATCAGTTTGAAGATAAAGATGCAGTGGTGCGTCTCTAGCCACTCCTCAAAGAGAAAACTTACCGCCACGATTTCAATTCACCCCTACATTCTTATTCATCCTGTTTATAGGTATTTTGTAGATTAAGTAACTTTAACGCCTTCTACACAAAAAGTGTGTTACATTAATGCGTCATGCTATTCAACTTTGAGCAGGCGCAAGCAGCAGTTTCCGCGTTGTTTGTCCAACTACAGTTCCATTTACCTGCGTATTTTACAAGAACTAGTAATTAGGTTTAGACTGATACTAGCTTCTGCCAGTGGCTTCTCCCGTGTGAAATTAGTTTTCTCCGTATAAACTTTGGACCCCTGTTGCATCCCCTAGGAGAGTGAATTTTGGAAAATCCTTTCTCATTCTTTGTACACATCGTAAAAGAAACCTCAGGTTAGGGCTGGACGTTGATGAGTTGGTGAGTGAGTTAAGACTTTGCCTTTTATATAAGATACAGGTAAAGTATTCATTAATCTGTTACCAGGATTTAAGATAAGTTACCTAATGTGATTCTATCGTAAAAAAAGTAATCAATCTGGGAATAGTAATGAAACACGTTATCAAATGCCATCAAATTATGTATTCTGGATATACACTTCAACCATACCAGGCTAGATTAAAAATACAGTGTCGTTTACTCAATCGAGTGATTTATTTGAGACCAACCAACCTCTCTGAAACCTCCCAAAGTTTACGTGCTAAATTTTTATCTTCAGCTTGGGTCGTCAGTACTTTGGCCTCTTTGCAATCGACATAATACTTACCACTCACGCCGTCCACTTCACGCGATACGGCAAGATATATAGAAGTCTGAGCTCCTTCCCAAGAATCTATAAAAAAATACCACATCAGAGGTAAAAGTATTCTTACCCAGCGTGATATCAGTCGCAGTATTTCGGTCTCCACAACTCCCGGATGTAAACTATTCGCTGTGACTCCTGTTCCTTCTAATCTCTTTGCTAATTCAACGGTCATAAAAATATTAAACAATTTTGTATTACAATACACATTAAACATACTGTAGAATTCTTTAGTTTCCTTTTCCACGTTGATATTATCGAATTGCACTTTTCCATTCCTGTGAGCTCCTGACGACATATCGTATTTAAGGATACCATATTGCCGCTCCATGATTTAAAAGAAGTGATTTTAGTGGGTGACCAATCAATACTACACTCGTACCTAAAACGATTCATAAATTGCATAACCGTTTTTTTTTTAATCAAAAACGGTCGTAGAATTTGATTTTCATGATTAATGTACCTAACACGTCCACGTGGCTTATTACTTGGTAGATAACATTTTACTTTATGGTGTACTTTGGAATATTAATATAGTCATCATTACAATAACCTTTTTATCTGTTCAACGATAGGAGCAACATGAACGTGAGACATGTCATGTCTACAGCTGATAACATAAAAAAAAACTGGCCAAGGGCGAGTCGGACTCGCAAATTAAAATCGAGCAAAAAAAGTCCAAAAAAAAATGTTTCTTGCATGGTAACTTCTTTTAATTTTTTATTTTATTTTAATTTTATTATTTGTTCTTGTAGCGACAATAGAAATACACATTCTGTAAAAATTTCAATTTTCTATCTCTTACGGTTTACGAGATACAGCCCACTGGGGAGCTGAGAGATGGACGGAGGGACATACAGACAGACTGATGGATAGTCGAGGCATAGTAATTGGTACCCTTCAGGTACAGAACCCTAAAATATACCAAGACACTCTTTATTTCAAACTCAGTTTTCTTCAGAGACGTGGTTTTGTTTTACTCAGAGGTATAGTATAATAAAAACTTCCCCGAACACTTATAAATCGCTTGGTGAAGTATAAAATCTTGTCATAAATTAATTAAGATCTACTCACCTAATTAACCATCCAACAAAATCGTGGCAAGCGACCGGTATATACCTCGGCGAGGGTGGCTCGTTTACGGCCCTGTTAAAGTATTATTGTCGAACTTTAGAGCTCGTGTAATTCCCTGTCGGCAATTACTGTCAGAAACTCAGAATAAAAGCGATTGTACAATGCACTCTGTAATAGTTGCACTATGGTTCTTTAAGAAAAAAATAAGTCTAAAAATATTTGCAATTTACTACATTTCCAAACATTATTTTTGATCAGCTCTTGTTCTACGATGAATCCGTAGTGCACCGTGTCCTCCTGGCGATCCGCACAATGGTGACACCCGAGCGTTTCGTCCGCCTGAATCTGGAACAGGAACCTCCTGAACTAGCCATAAGGTCTGTATCAGTTTGAAGGTAAAGATGCAGTCTCTAGCCACTCCTCAAAAAGAAAACTTACCGCCACAATTTCAATTCACCCCTACATTCTAGGCGTGGAAAAAGTGTGTCATCTTTGCGATTGGAACATTTGCATCTGAATCTTCGAAATGTTTCTAAACAGTGATAAGTATCATTTGGAACATCGGCTCAAGAGATACAAACGGAATATTTGAAACATCGACTCACATGATACAAACGGAACATTTGAAACATCGACTCACAGGATACAAACGAAACATTTGGAACATCAGCTCAAAAGATACAAACGGATCATTTGAAACAGCGACTCACAAGATATTTGTATCTTGGAACATTTGGAACAACGGACACCGACTGTTATGAATCCAAATCTGTTACATTGCGTCATACACACTAAAAGTTTTATTTAATCGAATTTTGATTTGAGAATAATCTAAAGCAGATGATCTTAGTTCAGGTCATTAACTATATTTACACTATTTACGTTATAATATAAATTTAAAAAAGACTGCTGGTCGCTTAAAGTAAAGAGTGTTTCAGTGTTCCAATTGTTCCAAATGATGCATTTAAAACATTACTGATGTTCCAATCTTTTGGAACACTAAAATGTTTCGGAACAGTGAGTCGGTTCAGTAAAGAGTTACACACGCCTACTACATTCTTTTTAATCCTGTTTATAGGTGTAACTTGAACGCCTTCTACACAAAAAATGTGTTACATTAATACGTCATGCTATTCAACTGTCAGCAGGCGCTAGCAGCAGTATCCGCGTTGCTTGTCCAACTACAGTTTCAATAAACTGCGTATTTTACAAGAACTAGTAATTAGGTTTAGACTGATACTAGCTTCTGCCAGTGGCTTCTGCCGTGTGAAAATAGTTTTCTCTGTATAAACTTTGGACCCCTGTTGCATCCCCTAGGAGAGTGAATTTTAGAAACCCTTTCTTATTATTTGTATAGGTACATCGTAAAAGAAACGTCAGGTTTGGGCTGGGCGTTGATGAGTTGGCGAATGAGTCAGGACTTTTATATAAGATACAGGTAATTTATTCATTAATCTGTTGACAGGATTTAAATAAGGTACCTAATATGAGTCTATCGTAAAAACAGTTATCGATCTAGGTACAGTAATGAAACGCGTTATTAAATACCATCAAACTATTTATTCTGGATATACACTTCAACCATACAAGGCCAGATTATAAATACTATGTAGTTCACTCAATCGAGTGATTTATTTGAGACCAACCAACCTCTCTGAAACCTCCCAAAGTTTACTTGCTAAATTTTTATCTTCAGCAAGGGTCGTCTGGACTTTGGCCTTTTTGCAGTCGACATAATACTTACCACTCACGCCGTCCACTTCACGCGATACGGCAAGATATATAGAAGTCTGAGCGCCTTCCCAAGAATCTTTAATAAAATACTTCGCCAGAGGTAACAGCATTCTAACCCAGACTGATTTCAGTTGTAATATTTCGGTCTCCACGACTCCCGGATGTAAACTATTCGCTGTGACTCCTGTTCCTTCTAATCTCTTTGTTAATTCAACGGTCATTAGAATATTAAACAATTTTGTATTACAATACACATTAAACATACTGTAGGATTCTTTAGTTTCCTTTTCCGCGTTGAGATTATCGAATTCCACTTTTCCATTCCTGTGACCTCCTGATGACACGTTGACGATTCTACTCGGTGCAGATGTTTTGAGCAGCGGCAACAGCAAGTTAGTCAAAAGGAAAGGTCCAAAATGATTCGTCTGCACAGCAAGTGACAGCCCGTCTTCTGTTTTTAGGTTATCAACCTCATAAACACCGGCGTTGTTGATAAGTATGTCGAGGCGCTTCTCAGTCTTGATTATACCATCAGCAAACGCTCTTACGGAAGCAAGAGAGGACAGATCGAGGTGTCGATAGTGAACGTCGGAATTACCCGTGGCTTTGATGATTTGATCCCTCGCGGCTATGCCAAGTCCCTCGTTTCTGCATGCTAGTATAACACGAGCTCCTCTTTCAGCCAAATTCTTAGCAGTTTCGTAACCAATTCCTTTGTTTCCACCTGTAACTATGGTCACTTTACCCACTAAATGATTACTACACTTACATATTCCCGTTGCTAGTTTATAGTAAACTTTTATAATAAAAAGAATGAATAAATTAACGAGAATAAGAGAGATAATAAACATCATGTTGGAGTAACAACATTAGCTACACTAAATCAACATTCACACTTTAATGTAGATAAGATAAAAGCGATAGCAGATACTGTTGGTCACTGTTATATGACAGAAACACACTTGCTATTGATTAGCAAAGTGTTTGAAGGGCTAGCGCCAGATACAAAGATCAAAAGCAAGATAACAAAGATAAAGATTCAGATTACAATGAAAACTGTTCAAAACTATTAAATAAATCTGCGTATAGTAACAAGACGTGTAATATTATGTTTTATAGCGCCGTCTGTTATATTATAAAATGGCGCGTTATATGTTGCTATTAAATTATTGTCAGGCGTTAGTAGTAGGATTCACGTAATTTCTTCAACAAGGATTTAATATTTCGCTTTAGGTACTTACTATAAGTAGAATAGTAGGTTTTTATACAAAGTATTATCCTTTTTATTTAAATGATAAATGGCTTGCTAGTTATGGATTTTACCCGGATTATTCGTTATTATTATTATTATAAGCCATAACATTAAAATTTATTATTATTTATTTTTCACACAGATTTATTTTAACATTTTTCAACAGCTTTGAGAGTAATCTGCATGTTTTTTTTTCTTTTTTGGCAACTGAGCCGGTGTCGACTATTCTGCCAGTGTCATGACTCATGTGGTGACGGCAGCGCCGTAAGGTAAGCCGTCGAACTTTGCACTTTGTGGCAGATCTAAGATGTTAGTGGCAGGCTACAGATTGATGTTATTGTCATTTAGGAATTTAGATAGGAGTTGGACAACTTTAGGAGAGAAATTCGTCAATAGGGAATAGAAGTTAGTAGGAAGGGGTATTTTAATTTTGGAAAGCATTTGGTACAAGTCGAGGGAGCTGCATCTTTATCTCTGTTATCTTGCTTTTGATCTTTGAATCTGTCGCTACCCTTTCAATCTTTGCTAATCAGTAGGTAGTGTGTTTTTGTCATGTAACAGTGACCAACAGTATCAACTGTCACTCTTATCTTATCTACATTTATGTATGCATGTCGGTTTAGTGCAACTAATATTGTTACTCCATCCAACACGATGTTTATTATTTCTCTTGTTCTCTTTTTATTCATTAATTTTTATTATAAAAGGTTATTGCAAACAAAAAACGGGAATATGTAAGTGTAGTAATCATTTAGTGGGTAAAGTGACCATAGTTACAGGTGGAAACAAAGGAATTGGTTACGAAACTGCTAAGAATTTGGCTGAAAGAGGAGCTCGTATTATAGTAGCGTGCAGAAACGAGGGATTTGGCATAGCCGCGCGGGATCAAATCATCAAAGCCACGGGTAATGTCGACGTTCACTATTGACACCTCGATCTGTCTTTTCTAGCTTCCGTAAGAGCGTTCGCTGATGGTGTAATAAAGACCGAGAAGCGCCTCGACATACTTATCAACAATGCCGGTGTTTTGAGGTTGATAACCTAAAAACAAAAAATGAGCCGTCATTTGCTGTGGACCTTTCCTTTTGACTAACTTGCTGTTGCCGCTGCTCAAAACATCTGCACCGAGTAGAATCGTCAACGTGTCATCAGGAGCTCACAGGAATGGAAAAGTAGAATTCGATAATATCAATGCGGAAAAGGAAACTAAAGAATCATATAGTTTCAAAGTCAAAGTCATTTAAATGCGGTACAAGAGATGGTAACTTATAATTTATTAGCGCAAAGACACATTTCGCCATGAGTTGGTGTTCAAATATTAAAATATGTTATGTGGTGCTCATAGTAAGCAAAACTCTACAAAATTTATTACAGAAATTACCTTAAAAGAAAATATTAAACCTTCTGAACTCAAAAAATATTTTTAAGATACTGTTACTTACAGAAATAAAAAATAAAACAAAGTAAACTTTACATAAGTTAATAAATAGAATTATTTTAAACTAAAATTAAGTTTTATAAACTAACCACAAATTTAAATAACAGATTTTAAATATAATATATAAAACAACAATTTAAATTACATACAATTTGGCATATGTTTATATAGATACAGTGGGTGTTGCAACAGCAAAACCGAACCAAAACGATCTACAACACATTTCTGTAATGATAGGATTGACAAGAACCTTTTTTGAAAAATTCGGTCAAAGAATAAAAACTTTGTGACATGAGCCACTTTTTCAGTACTTTGCAAAATTTGCGGTAAGGAAGGTCAGTTATAAAGTTTGGTATCGAGTTATAAATAAGTGGAGCCATGTACACACAGCTACGTCTGAATAATTCAATTTTTGGTACTGGCAATTGTAAATGATAGTGCGTAACTTTTCGATTTTTATTATTGTTTTTTGTTTCAAATATTAGAATAGAATTAGTTTTAACAAATTTAGCGATTTGATATATATAAATACAAGGAACTGTGAGAAGGTTATGTGATTTATACACTGGTCTGCAAGAATCAGTCCATTCCATATCAAAAATTGCACGAATGCATTTTTTTTGTGCTATTAGGACTCTCGAAACTTCGGAGGAGTTTCCGCAAACAATAATACCATATCGGATGACAGAGCAAACATAGGCGTGATATACCATTAACGCGGTCGGTCGGGATGTCTCGTTTTTAACCTTTTTTAAAGCGAAAACGAATCTATTAATTTTCATACATACTCCATCAATATGCTCCCTCCACGTGAAATGCTCATCAAGAGTTATACCTAGAAATTTTGTTTTATGTACCTGTTCCACTATTTAAAAGCACAGAATGTTTGTTGTGCCTCAATGTCGCACTGTTGCCCGTGCGCAGTCTCCAATACCTCGCACTTTTGCTGCGCTGAATGATCTCTTGGATTCTTATCCAACAAACGATCTGTTTGCGGATGAATGGAAGATGATTTTATTGGTATGTCAGAAGTACTGTGAGAGGAATTGATAAAAGTACATGTCGTTTATAACTTAAAACTTTTTGTTTAGTTACTGTAATTGGTTGTTTAACCGTTGTTATTAATTGATTAATAAATAAATAAATTGATCCCTATGTGCTACTTTAAGATGAATATGTTTACTCTTTTGTGTTTTAAAATTTAATATTTTAGTTTTTTCTACGTTAACTTTCAAGGCGTTTCTATCTAACCATGTAATTATTTTTTGCAAACTAGCATTTATATTAGACTCGTGTGATTCCTTAATTGGTATGCTAATACAAAATTATTTAATATTCAAATGACCGTTGAATTGAAAAGAGATTAGAAGGAACAGGAGTCACAGCGAATAGTTTACATCCAGGAGTTGTGGAGACCGAAATATTGCAACTGAAATCACGCTGGGTAAGAATGCTGTTACCTCTGATGAAGTATTTTTTCAAAGATTCTTGGGAAGGAGCTCAGACTTCTATATATCTTGCCGTATCGTATGAAGTGGACAGCGTGAGTGGAAAGGTTTTTGCCGACTGCAAAGAGACCAGAGTCTTGACGAACCTTGCTAAAGATAAAAAATTAGCATGTAAACTTTGGGAGGTTTCAGAGAGGTTGGTTGGTCTCAATTAAATCACTCGATTGAGTAAACTACCTACACTATATTTTTAATCTGGCCTTGCATGGTTGTAGTGTATATCCAGAATACATAATTTGATAGTATTTAATAACTATACCTAGATTGATTACCTACTTTTTTACGATAGGATCTGTATCTTAAATAAAAGGCAAAGTCCCGACTCACTCACCAACTCATCAACGCCCACGCTAACCTGAGGTTTCTTTCATGATGTCTATGTCGGAGCCAGATTTTAGAAATTGATCACTTCATGAAATGGCCAAGTAAAACTGGCCAGATCGTTTTAAACGTTAAAGTTTGATGATATTTCAATCCTCGTTTGGCCTACTTTCTTTAGATCTTTTATTATCATAGAAATCCTACATCATACATCATATGGCCAAACGAGGATTAACATATCATCAAATGTTAACGTTTTAACGATCTGGCCAGTTTTAGCTGGCCATATCATGAAGTGATCAATTCTATGATCTGGCTAAGACATATACAAAGAATAAGAGGGGATTTTCTAAAATTCAACCTCTGAGGGTATGCAACAAGGGTTCAAAGTTTATATGGAGAAACCTAATTTCACGCGGGCGAAGCCACTGGCAGAAGCTAGTATTAGTATAAACCTAACTACTTATTCATGATTATTGTAAAATATGTAGGTAAATGGAACTGTAGTTCGACAAAGTGTAAAGTGCTGCTGGCGCCTGCCGACAGTTGAGTAGCATTACGCATTAGGTAACACACTTTTTGTGTAAAAGGCGTTAAAGTTACTTAATATACGAATAACAGGGTGAATACGAATGTGGGGGGTGTTCAGGCTATGGCCCGGGATGAGAGGGAATAAGAAGCAGTCACCTCCTTCTGTAAAAAGCGTCAGAAGATACAGGGCGACTCCAGGCCACTGTAGGCGCGGGTCCTTACTGGACGGCGCAACCAGCCGTCCGGTAAGGACCGAGCCAGAATTGTCAACAGTGTGTAGTGTACCTCGCAAGCCGCACGTGGCCCTGGAACGAAAAGGGCAACTGAACTTCTCAGGTGGGTTTAGTCAGTAAAAGTCTGACACGCCTTTTAGCTTTTTTTTCTTTAATTTTAAGGATTACTTCATTTTTTTCTGTTATTGTATCCTCAAAATTGTGCCTAGATAGAAAACAAATAGTGTCCTATCTAGGCACAACACAAATTGCTTATAATGTATTCATTTCGGAGGATCACTGGACACCGTAACACATCGGATCAACGCAGGATGGATGAAATGGCGACAGGTCACGGGAACAACTTGTGACCCACGGATGCCCCTCAAGTTGAAGGGTAAAATCTACAAGTCCGTAATAAGACCTGTCATACTGTATGGATCAGAATGTTGGGCTGTGAAAAAGACGGATGAAAAAAGATTGCACGTAGCGGAGATGAGAATGTTAAGATGGATGTGCGGTGTGACGAGAATGGATAAAGTGAGAAATGAGTATATTAGGGGAAGTTTGAAAGTGGCGCCAGTGACTGAAAAATTGAAAGGGAATCGTTTGTCTTGGTATGGTCATGTGAAGAGGAGGGATGAAGCGCATGTTACTAAAAGAGTTATGAGTTTACATGTGGATGGATGGAGAGGGAGAGGGAGACCAAAGAAAAGATGGATGGATTGTGTGAAGAGTGATATGAAAGAAAAGGAAGTTAGTGATAGCATGACGAGTGACAGGGCAGAATGGAAGAAAAAAACATGTTGCGCCGACCCCAAATAACACGGGACAAGGGCAGAAGGATGATGACTGGCTTCTGGCTTCTAAGATACAGGTACATAAACCTAGTTCAGAAGTCAGGGTTTTAAATAATTGTCCATATTTTAGCATTTATTATTGTTGTTCAAACGTTGTTGATTAATATTGAGAAATAATTTATTATTATTATAGCTTCACACAAAAAAAAACTTCATTTTTTAAATTCAATACTTTAATGATATAAACAATATTTAAATAACGTGAAAACCATTCAAAGTTTTATTTCTATTCATCTTGGTATCCCTATCCCATTTAATGGTACTGAAGTGGTTCAGGTGGATAATAACATTTTGTAGAAGTAAACTATTTCCAATAATACATACTGTGACCTACAAGGTACCGCGTTTTGTAATTTTGAATGAACCGTTCGCAAATTCATTTCAATATTCTATTTCATGTTTTTGTATTGCTGCCAAGAATAAAATACTCGTAACAAAGATTTTTAAACACATTGTATCAAATATAATAAATCACATTGACGTTGGCTCAAAATCTAATCTTTTGCACACAAAACTTTGGCTATGAAATATCAGCAGAAGTTGTACAAATAGCATTCAAAAACAGTTTGTATTGAAAATATCGAATATTGGCGACTTTGCAAACACTCAAGTTTTGAGCAAAACTTAACTAGATACTTCTTTATTCATTTTACCTAAAAACTTTAGTTAAGTATGATGATTGATGATTTGTTATTACCCGATTGCTAAAGAAGTGTTTTTCGCACGTATCTTGTATGTGTGTGTTCGTGTTTTACGTAAGTTTGTAAATTTATTCACTTAAATCTTCCAAACGGATGCAAGGATATTGATAACAAAGCTATCTTGAGATTCGGCTTAAAAACCCAAGTGTTCTTATACACTATGTAGAAGTTTAAAAGAAAATGAAAATCCCGCATTTTTGGCAATAAATTGTAAGTCGTTAATAAAAATATCGAGGACACGAATTCAAAGGAGATTATAAAAATATATATACCTAAGTCATGTATTACAATTTTAATAGGAATAATAATTCTGTAGTCTGGTTTTAGTTTTAACTTTGTGTTACTTGTTGTAGGTAATAAAACTTATTTTACAGTTCTTAATACTCCACGAAAAATCTCATATCTATATAATGGTATGAAAGTATCCAATATTCCTTTTTGGTTGTCGAGTTACTTTGTTCAAAAGGCAGCTGAATATTTCAGGCATTGGCCGGCAGACTAGTTGTCATGGCGCTGTTTTGTTGGTTCAAGAGACGGGTGGTGTCTCGGCGAACGTCTACGGGAATTCGATATTGCCTCAAGTGAAGCGTTCTAGCAGCATTGTGCACTTTTATTCGCTATTGTCAGTGTGATCGATGCCACTTCGTCGTGCTTGGGTGATTGCGGTATCGTATTATTTCTTTAAAAAACAATTAGACGTAAAAAGGATTGACATTCTGATGTTTTAGCTAATAAAAATTTGCCCATTTTCTTGTGATACGACTGACTGAGAGTAAATTGCATAAGAAGCATTTCTATGCAATGAAGAAATGGCATTAGTGTGTTTTCTAGCATTAGGTTGCAAGTAGGTAGTACCTAACTTATGTTGGTCACTAGACCCGAAATTCCATTGACTGAGAAACCCGAATGAAATCTTTTTTTCTTGTTTAAACTAAACTATATCTATGGTTTCAGAAGAGTTTCAGTGATGGCCAGTGGTGTAGGAACATGACAGACAGTTTGACAATGCTATCAAAAATACTTAGTTTGGCAGCAGTCATGTTACGTGAAACGTGTTAGGATAATGTAAATGTAAATAAAAAATAAAGTGAGATTCATGTAACGGCAGCATGAATCGTATACCAGAAGCTACTGTTCTACTACCACAATCCTACTTTTGGGGATGTCTCACCCTCTCGAAAGATTGTCCATTCTTTTCTACTGAAGATCCAAATCTGTACTACTTTGGCATTGTATTGGCTAGTTTATATGCCGCTGTTCTGTTAATGATTCTTGCTGACTTGAAATTTTATTGGTCCGTGGATCACTATCAACGTCAGATTGACTATTATATAAATTTAATAAGAAAGAAAGTGAGGCATGTGCAGCTGGATCAGAGGAGGCTGATGTCACAGCAGGAGAGGACAGAGAAGCAGCTGAAAAGGAGCGAGGAGTGCAGACGTGTGGTGACCGGCATCCGAGGCGCGCTGTCCACGAACGACCACAACCAACTATCTACCCTAACAAGCTACTTTGTTGAAACAAGACCTAGGAGTACCTGGAACGTAAGCTAATTCTATCTGACTAACCTTTACCCTACTATGTTTTTTTAGGTGAGAAATCATCTAATGGCTTTTCGCGCTCTAGAGTAGAGGGGGAGGGCGTGTCAGACTTTTACTGACTAAAACCACAGCTATGATATAGTTGGTTTCCTGTCCTATTTTCTGAGCTTGATACCAGTGTTTTACGAGGAGCGATTACCTATTTAACATCCACAACTAGGGTTGCCAACTTTTATTAGAAGAAATAGAGTATATCTGATTTACAAGGAGGTAACTAAAGAGATAAATTAAAAAGAGATTTTGTTTTATCTTTTTGCAGCACAGAATTTTTTTATGGTTTTTAAAAGAATTGTACGACTTCAAACATTCTAACTCTAAGTTTACATAGACCAGGAGCTCATTTTTAATAAATTTCAATGAAGCCCTGTTCTTCTTTTCCCGCCACTTCACATTCATAACCGTAAAGTCTCTCTGCGTAAAGTCGACTTTTTTGGTTATGATAATAGGTACCTATGCATCATAAATATATGCCTAACTGGCACTAGTGTAGTAAACATTGTGTAAAAAAGTTTATTTTAGCGTCCTCAATTAGTGTTATAGAGTATAGAGATAATAGAGCCTACATGACAATAAGTACAATACTCTATTTTAGAGTACGCTTGACAACCCTATCCACAACCCCCCCCCCCCCTTTTTACAAGATTGGTGTCAGATTCCTGGCTTCTGACTACCCGTTATGACTGACAAAGATCGATCAGACGAGAGAAAACGTAAACTGAAGCACGATTAATTTTTCGCCTCAATAACTCGGTTGCATCAGAGCCCGTATCCACAAATACAAACTTATTTTCAACATTGGACGGTAAAAATTCTGTCGCTTGTAGTCCCGTTATATTTTCAGCTTCTCGTTCAGATATTTGGATCGAAGGCGAGTCAGTGTTTGCTAAAGCGAATACCTTTCATATTTTATCTTTTACACTACGTCGGACGTAAAACTCAGTCCAAGAGACAGTTTTCAGATAAAAAAGAAAATAATACTTTATGGATAAATACGTCAGCATAGTAAGATAGCTACTAACAGAACTTAAGTAGGCGTAATAAGAATCCGACTTTGTGTTAAATGAAGTTTTAATAAATAATAGCATTTTAACATAAATCAGCCTTATAGTGTTCCCAACGCTAGGACGGCCTACTATCTAAAAAAGGGATTGGGGACATAATCAACCTTGCGGGCCCAGTACTGTTTGGTCAAAGTCAATACACATAGGTACATACAATATACAATACCTATAATGTTATGGATACATGGTGTTAATTACAAAATATCGATTCACTATCTTTTTTATTCTTATTTATATATTATTCTTATATAATATTTTTTTTCTTTTTCTTATATTTTTGACATAAAATTACTCCTTTTGCTAATTCTGTAATCCTTCTCTTCTCTGTTATGTACCCTGTATATTGAAAGGTCTGGCTCTTGTGATACAGGAAATCCTAGTACAAGAGTCAGAGCTACCCTGATAACTGTGTCTTGAAATGTCAATAAAAATATTATTATTATTACTACTTGCTTCTCCCAGCGAATACGCCCGCGTGAAGGTCGATTACTCCATACAAACTTTGAACCCCCGTTTCAATCCCCTGGGGGGGTGAATTTCGGAAAATCCCCTCTTAGTGCTCGCCTAGTCTATAAAAGGAAGCTTTATGCAATTTTTTACAAGAAATTTCACGTTTCTAGTCGTTGTAGTTTCGGCTGTGCGTCGATATGTCAGTCAGTCAGTTTCTCCTTTTATATATATAGATGTGCTGCCTGTTGATGGATGTCACATGTATTCGAAGATTTGGTTCTAGAATATAGGTACTGGTAAAGATACACTGGTTTCCTCACGCCTTTTTTCTTCACCATTTTGAAAGCAGTGCGAATGAAATAAATAACATAAAGTAAAGCGCCTGCCTAGATTTGAACCTACGACGGACGTACAACTAGTAAGGTCGAGGCCGTAGACCTAAACTGAACTGTTAAAGGGATGAAGTTATGTAGGGCGTAGAGCTCCATCCCTCTTTTTCGCCAGCACGCTTATCACATCATGGTAAGGCCACCACTGCTTGCGTAGGCAATGAGATCAAAATACAATTTCAAAGTACAATACATAACAGAACTACAAAACACCTCCTCAAACTGCTAACAAGTTCACTACTCTATTTTATCAAATTCGAATTTGTGAATTTTCCGTTTCAAACGTCTGCACAATAAAGTTACGCAAGTGAGAACAAAATAAGTACCTAAAGAGTTTTATCTGTTTCCTTGACTTCCAACAAACTTATTTAAAGTTTCTTGTTGTTGAAATACTTGTACCTCTAAGTTGACTCATTCCGATACTTTGTGAACATAAATGTAGCTTCGTGAATAGGATATTTGCGTCATGAAGCAGAATTAGATTTTTGATTAATTTTATTATTAGTATTCCTACCAATATTTGAATTGAATTTTGAATTTGATATCGGCAGCCAATCATTATCTTGAACAAGCGTGGAAATTAACGCCCTATTTACTCGTACTTGAGATATCGGACTTGGGAACACGTTTATTATATTGTGCGTACAGCTAAGGAGTACGAAGTGGTAGGGTAAATGCTATAGTTATTGGCCTCTATACAGCTATTGGTCATTACATCTTTAACGGCCTAAAATAAGCAATTACCTACCAGAATAGTACATTTCGAAACTGCTTACTGATTAATGCAGTTTTGAATCTACTATCTGCTAGGTTATTATTTATTTTAGACCGCCAAAGGTGAAATGGTCAATAACTGTATAGTGGCCAATAACTGAAGCGTTATCCCTATTCCCTGCCGGAGTCTGAGTTTCCTGATAACTACATTCTGGGGGTCTTTAAGTCAAGTCAAGAGTAACTAGGTTACTTCTAGATAATTTCTATCATGTAAGATAGAAAAAAGACTAAGCTTAAGCCCTTTTTTGAGATGAGATATCATCAAATAGATCCTCTCTGGGTGGAGCGAGAGAGAGTATTAGACCTTTACCGCCTTATTCCAAAACGCGATCTAATTGTAGTGTAGTTCCGGGATTATTACTAGGTTTAATTCCATGACTAAATAAAACGTTATTTAAAAAATTAAGTTTATCACTAGTTTCTGAACTATTTATAGTAGTAAAGTTAGACCGCCGAAACCCCTAGTTTAAATATACCAACCAACTATACCAACTAGTACCAACTTCGATACTAATATGTATATTTAAGGTTAGCTTTGATTATTATTGTGTGTTATTCCATATAAAAATCGTAAAAAATGGATATTAATATGATTGAATTGATCGATCTGGAAGATTTGAATATTTTGGAAACGTCTCGGTGATCTTACAGACATTGTTATCGTGGTCTTTTGAATTGAGTAACGAAGATTTTGCATATAAGTATAGGTTCAAGAAACTTTTTGAAGAAAAAATTGTGGTTCTTTTATAAAGCGCTTTCAATCAATCAATTTTAATTAAATGTTTTATGCTTTTTATAAGGAATTTCATCACTATTACTATCGTAGTCAATAACATTTTTCATTTGTTGTTCCACTTTTTACTGTAGCTCACGATTACGTACACAACAAAAAAAAACAGAAAAAAAAAACAAACAGGTGCGACTTATGTATAAACAAACCAACATATAACACTTAACAATCACAGTAATAAGAGTAATGAATAAATTATTAATTAAAAATTCGTCTAAATAAGACTTTACTGTAACAAGCCTTTTTTTTTTTTTAAGCTGGGAAATCATCCAAATGACTTCTCGCGCTCTGGGTGGAGCGCGAGGGCGTGTCAGACTTTTACTGACTAAAACCACACCTGTGTCCTTCAATTACCCTTTGCGTTCTAGGACTACGGGTTTCCCTTTCAGAAATTCTCCGCGGTCCTAGCTAGCGAGCATCGGCCCTGTTGGGCCCCTACGGTTTGCTGACATCTCTTTGAGGAGCGCGAGGATCACTACGCGCTGTCGACGACTGGGCTCGGTCCGGTTAGTTACCGAACAGCCGGACGGCGAGCTACCCAGCGCTCAACGTCCGCAAGCCCGCGTCTACCGTGGCTGATAGTCGGGGTCGGAATTACGGCGGCTAGGGCGTGAGGACCTTCGTTCCCTTACGCGTGCAGCCTCCTCCTTCGCTAGCATTACTGCTTCGCAGAAGGAGGCGACTGCCTGCCATTCCTCCTCGCTCCGGACCATAGCCTGAACCAGGGCCCGACGCGAAAGGTCGCTGCCACCAATTGCCTCCACGAGGACACGGCGGTGCTCCGCCCAAGCGGGGCACACCTCCACCGTATGCTCCACCGTGTCCTCTGGGTGGTCCGCACAATGATGACACCCGGGCGTTGCTTCCGCCAGAATCCGATGCAGGAACTTCCCGAACTGGCCATGCCCGGTGAGGACCTGCGTCATGCGGAAGGTGAGGACGCCGTGTTGTCGCTCCAGCCACTCCTCAAAGAGGGGACTTACCGCCATAATTGTAGCGTGCCCATACTGTAACAAGCCTAGACCTTTCACCTAAAACAATACTAAACAAAAATGCTTTAGTACTGCAGTACTAAAGCATTTATTGTTTTAGTTAGTACCTATAAGAAAGTATAAGAATATCGATAAGCGAAACGTAAAATATGGTAGCAAATTGCGAGGTGTGAAAAATCGGAGCAGAACGAGATTAAACTATCGCGTTCAAATATAACTTGTTCTGCTGAAGTTAGAAATATGAAACGGGCATGTGAGCATGAAAAGAATTATAATACCAGCCCAAGTACCTATATAATTAGTAGATTTAAAAGAAAATATCTTCCAACTGATTGGTTGATACGGAAAAGCGTAACAGCTAATTGAAAACATTTTTTTTTTACTTGATATAAACCAGTGCTTGACTGCGATCCCACCTGATGGTAAGCAGTGGTGCAATCATTGATGGTGAGACGCACTAGTTTATTAAGAGCCTATTCACTCTAGCCTTGAAGACACCTAAATTATAGTTGGACGGGGAGACCGCAGCAGGCAAATTGTTCCAGTCCTTTGTACGCGATATAAACGACGAAGCGAAACGCTTAGTCCTTAATTGAAAACTTTGAAAATCTTCCTCAAATTGCTGTTCCCCCAGTTTTACCCACGTATTTGACTACTGCTCTGCTCCCGTGTTTTATTATATTTCAATTTTATTATATATCAATCAAAGTATTTATTTCAAATAAACCATTTACAGGCACTTTTGAATTGTCAAGAAGTCAGTCAGAAAACTGATGCTAATTGCACATTCCAAAGCGTAGATCTCTAAGGAGAAGAATGTGCGAGAATCTCCATTTACACTATTTTTATTAATTCTATATCTGACAAAGAAGTATATACTCGTACATATGTATGGCGGTTACATATATAATTCAAAATATTGATATCGAAATAAATTACTGGCAGTCAAGACATTTATAACTAATCTCAATAGACAGGGTCCGTTCACGAACTTAACGCGTATATCAGCACCACTCATATCAACAATTTTGAAGGGAAGGTAATGATCCAACATATACGCCACCATCGTTGAAACATTTAAGTGGGCTTGACAAACTCGACTGCCACTCACATTTATGTCAAATAAGTCAAGTAATAAAAACATATATTATTGCTCTTTGGTACCCAAACAAAATGCTAAGCACATTATACAATACTACAATAATGTTATTAAACTTAAAAGGAAAGTAATTTCTAAAAGGAAAGTATTTTCCAAATTCTAATACTAATCAATTAGTGATACTAAAGATGGACCAGCAGTAACCATAAATAGAAAATGGGCCATGCTTAAAGACTCTAACAGTGTTATGGCACGAGGAAGTAATAAAAAACCCTGTAACTTAGTGATTTGTCTGACCATAATAATAAGGCAAACAACCTCAAAAACCGATTAGACGCACTTGTGTGTGATAGTGGAGAATTTTCGCTTCCTGCATTTACTGCAAGAGCGAACTATTGGAAGAAAAACTCCAATAACAAGTAGGAAACGGAAGGTCTTTATGTTCTTTTATTGGTCGCTAGTTTTGTTAGATTATACTTAAAGGTTGGTGTATGGGCCAATAAACGTTACATAGTGAAGTCTTTTACCTATCAAAAGCAGAAAAAAGTACCGAGAGGTTCCTTACAAGCAAGATTTTAATCGCAAAATAGTATTTTTTTGTGATGTAACTCAGTTTTCGGATTTTTTCGATTACTTGTGCTACATGGCATTGATTTTTGCTGCTTTCCTGATTCTAGTGTAAATGGGAAATCCCGTAAAGGTTATAAAATATATCAAAATATGCGCCTTAAACGGAGCCACAAGACCGTTTATCGGCCTTGTCTTCAGTTTGTGTTGACATGGATGTTTCATTTTTTCACTTCTCCAAGGGGTAGCAGACCTGAGTATTTGATATAATTTTAGCTTGTTACCTCTACTCGTTCCTGAGAAAAAGGGCCCTTAGGAGGGTAAAAGCTTGTTGCTTCATCTAAAGCAATCCAACGCGATTTATGATGAAGAGGCAATGCAAAAAAAAAGAGATAACGCCTGAAAACTCTGTTGGCATAATTCCTTGATTTACTTGAATTTTTCACAAAACTTGTTCCAGGAAATACGTGTTTTTTTAAACTCTTATAAAATTTCACAAAATTGTCGTCATTGAGAATCTTGATTAAATGTGCAAGGCTTCTATTGATGTCTTTTTTATATTTTTAATATATGAGTTCATTATGGGGGGGGCAAAGTTCACGTAAAATAGCAGATTTTCAGAGGTCTTCACTAGATTAGCTTTACACAAATTTGTTTGATTTCTATAGAAGTCTAGATAATATCCACAAAATAGACGTGTATCCAACGACGTGACGGAATAGCGGGTGTATGAAAATGTACCTCGAGAAGGAAGGTCTTAACAGACGGACAACAAAGTGATCCTCTATGGGTTCTGAATATCTATTTTGTCGAAATATCTATTTTTTGCTACATAAACATGTAGCAAAAAATAGATATTTCGACACTCTCAAAAGAATTAAAATTCTTAGGGTAACCGTATCTTTTTTTTTTCGTTAACTTAGAAGTTTGATTTTTTCACAGCTGCAACGGACCGCAGACTTGAGTATATGGTTTTCATTTCAACTCGATACCTTCACGCATTCTCGAGATAAAGGGTCTTGACAGACGGACAGACGGTCGGACAACAAAGTGATCCTATAAGGATTCCATTTTTTCCCTAAAAAGTAATATTGAAATAGCTCTAGCCTACGACTAACCACTTGGGGACTACGATATAGGTACCTCTTACCTAGTATAAGTTTTATACTAACTGTATTGGCTTTCCAAGCGTTGTTTAAATGAGGACCTGTCTGATGTGTACCTAGCCATGTATAGCTAAAGACAGCTACACTTTAATATAAGTATATGTTGGTATTCGTAATATATAAATTAAGCAAGTATTTTTAACTTTTTTTTTGAGGGGGTGGTCATCAAATATCTCCTCCAGCTCTGAGTAGAGCAATAGGGATTGTCAGACTTTTACTGACAAAAACCCACCTGTGTTGCTTCAGTTAATAGGCTACCTAAACCTGTACCTACGCCTCACCATCAACGATTGCATCTACTACTTACCATCAGGTGGGGTCGCAGTCAAGCACTAGTTTATAACAATAAAAAAAAAACAAAACCGTTCCTACCCAATTTACAAAAAAACGTGCTTATATAATGGGTCTTTGTTTCAGGCAACTAGACGATGCCCACAAGCAGAGGAAGAGGACATAAGTGACTGGTGTCTATGAAGCTCCGAAAAATAAAATAACGCCGAGACACCAACAACCAGCTCTGGTTTAAAGTTAAGCAATTAAGAAGAAACTAAGCTGTGAGATTGCATCAGACGAACTTCTTGTTTTCCTTACTGAAAACTATCTTCATTACGCTAGATCCATGTATCTGCTATCTAAATCGTACCGAAACATTGTTTTGCGACCACACTCGCGCACTACCCAGTTACCCGTACTAGACTTCGTCGTATGTGGCAAAACAGTTGGCTCAACTCCAATCGCTTCCTGTTACGTTTTAAAATTATACATCCCGTAAAGTTTAATAAATAAAACACATTGTTAGCTGTTTTTATATCTATTTAATTCACACAAACACACGAACTGTCATACATCTCTAATATCTACCCTAACTAACCTATTTGTTAATTTTATACAAAGCTTAGGTTTTAATTACCAGTTTCGTACATACAGTAGTTACTAAGATTAATCTTAAATACAAACATATACTACAATGTTAAACTACAGTTACTTTGGTGTTATCGGTGGCCTTAATGTCGGCAAAGAACAATGAACAATAATGGTTAAAACGAAAACTTAACATAAAATTAACAAACACAGCCATGGTCCATAAATTAACAATAATATCACAATTCAAACTTAACAATAATTCAACGCTTAAAACTATATAACATTAACAATATTAATTGGTCAACAAAATTATACCAAATGGTAAAAACAATAGGTGCGTAATGACAATTTTATCCCCGTTTAAATCTTTTATTCTTAATTACTATGATAACTATTGGTAGATGTGTTGTTAAATTATAATTTAAACTGTGGTGTTCAGTTACTGGACGCTTAAATTAACCATATTGTGTGTAGGAAGTAAAAATGTTTTGCCCAAAATAAATCTATTAGGGGGAAAAAACAGTCATTAGGCTAGAAACATTTAACAGTCCTTAATCTAAAACATCTATCATGATTGCAACTGAGGGATCAACAGTGCCATTTCATAATTACACTGTTACAATAAATAGATCCAAGTCACTGTCTTGAAGATATTATTATTGTAACAATACTTAACCAAAACGACATCTACTATTGTAGTGGGTTGATTGAAAATAGCAACAGTCACAATGCATGATAGTGAAAAAAATTTGAGCGTCCTTATAGGGTTCCGAAGAGTAAGCTATCAAAACCCTACAAGAAGGCGAACAACACATAAGATGAAACAATATCAGGCACATTACGGTAATAAGGCACAATGTGATTGTTTCAAAGAACTTAATAATAATGTGAAGAAACGTGGGGAATCTGTAGGAAGGAGATGAACATTGGAATTTGGAGATAAGAAAGAATAACACAAACGCTATTTCAAAAGGAAAGGAGTCTAGGTGAAATTCTGAGGTTGAATAAAAAAAAACAACAAAATCTTAACTTAGAATCAACAGTCAAATCAACAAGAAAGATCAACGTGAAGGACTAAACAAAAACTCAACAAACTATCTTTAAGTCTTCGATGGAACTGGTTTAGACTTTATGGACATCATATTTTAAACTCTGAACAATACATTATGCATATGCGATGCAAAATACCAGTTGGTAAAACTACAGTTGTGTTTAATACCTGAGAAAGAACAAATATATCACAAGGTTCAAAAATGTGGCTGCTGTCATTTTGTGAAAAACAAAAAGACAATTTTAAATTAGGGAATCGATAAGTGGATATTTATGAACAAAAACATTTCTAACAACTTGAAACGAGGTGATAAGGGAAGCCATTGAAGAGCTTTAAGTGTGGACAAATAAAAACAAAACAAAAAATTAACTTGAGTGTAACAGTCAAATCAACTATTCGGTTCAAACTTAAAAAAAAAAAACTTAAAAGAAAAAAAATAACTCAGAAAGAAGTTTTTAAAACGGTATTGATCAGAGAGCTGTCAAGTGAAAGTTGAATACAAATAACCAAACTAAATTGAAGTGGATCAGTTAGAAGATACAACAATAATTTTGGTAAAGTAAGTCAAACTGGAAACAGTAAAATATTAAATAGTATTTAAAGAACTATTCAGAAAAGGTCTTTAGGCACGAGATGGTTATTTTATAATTTAACGTTAACAGGACAATTAAAAACAAAACAAAAACATAACTTGAAATCAACAGTCAAATCAAATACTTAGTACTACGTTTCAACAAAAACTTTAACAAAACTGTCAAATAAGTAAAGAATGATTTGATTTAATTGAAAAAGTCCCCGAAAAGGTCCCGAAATAGATATAACCATTTCCAATTATGAATGCAAATAATACTGAAACATTAATGTTTTGTTGTTTAAAAACTGCCAGAATCTTAACAAGTTGACAAAAGAAAGGTTATGATAGATAATGTGTTTTAGCTAGATAAGTATTAGCATAAGTAGGAAATTATTGTACTGAAATTGAAAATGGTTACGCAAAACAAATGTAACTTAAAGAAAGCAACAATCAAATTAACGAAACAGAGTATTCAGTTATAACAAAAAACATTAACTAAATTGATGTCAGACATAATTTAGGTGATATTTATGTGGTTGATTTTACCGAAAGAGTATGTGATAGCAAAAAAAAACAAAATAAAAACTTAACTTGTCAACAGTAAAATCAACAATTTGGTAACAAAAAAGTCCAAGAGTGTCAAACAAAAAATCAACAAATCTTACAACTAATTGAACTTTCAACAAAAAATTTAACGGTATTGAATTCAATTGTTTTAAACCTAAGCTTAATAACTGATTTGGTTGTTTTCGAATAAGTCAAAAGTTATCGTAAGTGTTTTAGGCTTTCTATGACAAAAACAAAAAATCAACAGATTCCCATCAAAAACTTAAATCAACAAATAACGGGTTTCTATTAGCTTGAACGGATATTACAACAATAAAAAAAATACCAGTTTTGAGTCCGTTTACATTCATAAAACAAAAATTAATCGATGCAAACTAAAGCTTAATTGAGTCTTTTAGGCATTCTATTGAAAAAACAAAAAATCAACAGATTACAAACAAAAACTTAAATCAACAAATAACGGGATTCCATGTACTTGAACGGATCTTTCGACAGGAATGAAATAGTTTGATATCATTTAACAAAAGAAGAACCCAATCATTTTCAACCAAAAGTGATTAGGTGGTTTTTGAGTTATCAAAAAAGATATCTAAAGTATCTTGGGTTTTCTATTGAAAAACAAAAATCCAACAGTATCGAAACAAAAACTTAACTAATTGACATATTGAATGAACATGAACAACCAACGAGGTTCCAGACCAGCTGTTTCGTTGTAAATTAAAACAAAAAATCAACAATTAAAACAAGTAACACGAACACAATTCCATGATTAATGAAACTCTGATTTTCATAGGAAAGAAAAACTATAGAACTTTAGCAGGACTTACAGTCGAATAGTAAGCCAACATGTCTGTACAAAATCAATTGTTAAATATTACTGAAAATAACAACTGCATGTGCAAATGTAACATTTTAATCTAGAGCCGAAATTAACAGAAAACAACAACTTTTATAGAATACAACAGATGCAAAAACATGTCCAAAACGTGAACAATTGGAACGGGTGCAAACAAAACATGTAACGTAACCAAGTTTTGACAACAACACCGATCATTAAGGCACTTTTGGTTCAACGTGAACCGCTATGCTCGTAAATTTGTTTCAAGTACTTTATCCTACGTCTATCCTAACCTAGTTATTGAAGATAATTTATTGGAATTTACACTAAACAATTTTAATGTACATGTGTTGAAGACAGTACCTTATAGGTATTCACTTATTTCCCTAAGCCACACGAAAGCCTTAAGTTCTAAGTATTCCTATCCTATCTTTGGGGAGTCTAGAAATGATAATTAGTATTCACCTCAAGCGGTCTCCTTTGGTTTGTTAGTTGATACTGCTCGCAGCCAATGGTAACAAGAAGTGCTGCTTCACAGATGATCCATAAATCGATATTGGAATTTGGTCAAGTTGGTCATTTCTGAATTTCTTTCGGAAAATCGCTCCTTCCTCGCTTTGTTTCCATTAGTCCACATCTGTAACAATAAAAAGTAAATAAACATTTAATTGAAGTACACTTGAACAATATTTGTGGTCGTTAAGTTCGCAGAATTTTGAACTATGAACTAGCCTGAACACGACACCGAAAAGAAAATTAACGCAAAACTTGCTTTAAGTAACTTACTTTTCGTATTCGTGGAACTGCTCTGAACTTCAGTTTTGAAGAGTTCTCTCATTATTCACAGTTTTACTGTTAATTAAACGTAAATTAACACAACTTATTTTGAACTTTTAATTGTCGAACTGATAACTTTGACAGGAAGTTCCCCGAGCACCACCGGGGGCGCGGTGGCGCGATCCCCCGGAGCTGTACACTGTAGCGCTCTCTGTTCGAATGTGATTCAACTAGCAGATTTTTGGCCCTTTTATGTGATTCCCGAAATCCCTCCCCGTTGGACCGTGGGAGCGCCCGCGCACGTGGGCTCCTTGCGTAAGCGCACACAATGGCTCCCTATTCTTTACATGCATTGATTTCGTCCCCTCGAACGTCTTACCTTCTATCTGTTACCTGTACTTTAGGGGAGAAATCCTGCCCGGTGGGAACTTATGTACTTAATCGTAACTGAAATTGAATTATTGTAGACGATAATCACACGAATTTATAAGAGGGTTGGCTTATACTTTCACACGGTATGAACTATTGTTATGCAAAATGGTTTTAGAATCAACGATCGTAGTGTCAAAATTTGCCGTTACTATGTAACTAGCTATGTCTATGTACTTCCCTAATACTAATTAAGTTAACAGTAATTACCATACATGTAATGCCACCCTGTTGATGCAGGCTGCGCACTTGCAATATTCAGAGCTAATCGACAAAGTTCAGGTCTCTACATAACATGTTTAGTGCTGGTGCTGTACAACACCCGCTTCAGCAATATTGCTCAAATCGCGATACGTAACACTGGCTTCTCAATATAAATATTCTTCAATATTAGAGATGGAAACAGCATAGCAGTTTACTCTCAAAATAAATCTAGGTACTTTCTGGTTTATGAAACAGATGCAAGGCAATGAAAAAAACGCACTGAGGGTTCCGTACAAACTTACCTATGTATATAGTTCAATTCCCGAATGGACTCTCGAAGACTTTTCCGAATTGCAAAAAAAATATTTTTTTGTGATGTAGGTAACAACAAATTTACTGTTTTCAGATATATTCCTATACCTGTGCTATGAGACCGTGCTTTATGCCAAATTTTCTGGATTCTGGGTCAACGGGAAGTACGCCATAAATTTTGATTCCTTTGAGAGTATCGAAATTTTTTGCGACATAAATTGACGTATCTTTTTTATTCGTTAACTTAGAAGTTTGATTTTTATATACTTTCAAAGGACTGCATACTTGAGTATATAGTTTTAATTTCAACTCAATATCTTCATGCATTTCCGAGATAAAGGCTACACAGACAGACAGGCAGACAACAAAGTGTTCCTATAGGGTTTCCGTTTTTACTTTTGAGGTTTTTTCAAAGTAACATTTTCATTTTCCACAAAGTACACTTTTACAGTGTACCCGATGAAACTTCTCATCGCGGTAAAATATACGAACTTCCATAGCTCTATTTAACTTCTGTAAAGAAATGAATTATCAAAAATGCAAAAAAAATGGGTGTTTTAGTCAGTAAAAGTCTGACACTCCTTCTCGCTTCACCCAGAGTGGGAGAAGTCATCAATTTCCAACCATAAAAAGAGTATTTTCGTCATAATTATAAGCAGTTTTTGTGCAGAACTTCTCGTTTCTGGACCCAGCTGTTTAAGCTGAGCTTTGTCTGCCAGTTAATTTATTTTTGTTAAGTTATTACAATAAAACCAATTTCATCAAAGTGAAAAACCGACAGTAAACTTTTGCACTCTAGAAATTAGCTAGTACTATTAACATTTTAGTTAAAGTTAAACACATTTTGTTACACAAAATAATAGCTGTTTTCCCGAAAGCTGTAGTTTAACATAGTAACTATTATCGTAAGCTTAACATAGTATGAAACATTTTCATACAAAGTTTTTCAAGTACGGCAACGGTGCTCGAAAACTGTTCAGCGTATTTTACCACAGTTTTTACTAGCATCGAAATCAAAGCTCAATTACTCGGATTCAGAACTAGCAGTACGTAATAATTACGAGCAAGTGAAAGCCTACAAAAATCTAATAGGGTGAGAACAAGAGGTGAAACTTTAGACTGCGTATGCGACTCGGAGGCCCTACCACGAACTCTTAACGTTATACATTTTCGACCTAAACTGGACTGTTAAAGGGATGGAGTTATATAGGAAGTATAGCTCTATCCCTCTTTCTCACTCGTACGATTGACATTTTAAACACATCATGGTAAGGCCCAGTACTTACTAGCTAGTCATTAATTTGCAGACTGCCACAAAGCGTAGCGGGCCTCGCGCCACGATTGACTCGCCCCAAGTGTTTTGCTGCCGAACAAAAGATCTTTTCAGCGATACCCGAGAACGTGCTTTGCTTAATATAATGAGGCCTTTATTTTATTAAGGTAAAAGAGGTTAGGTAATGCAATGATTCTTTGACTTTAAGTTGTCCAGACCAACTTTAAAATACTTGGTTTATTGTGTGGAAATTACTGCAGTATTTAAATTGGTTGTTCCGCAAGTTAGGTTTCAAACTTTATAAGGAACTTAAACTGAAGACTCGTAAAACATTATAATGAGGAAGAGAATCAATATTCGTATAAAGAATTTTCATTTAGTCCGTGATGTAATTAATTTGAGTGTCCCTCAAAGACTTTAATCTGAACAATTAATCAGACTCGGACGCTACACTTAGAAAAAGTCTCGTCTAAGTGGATGGGTCTGTAACGTTAAGATATTTTGTAAAGTATTCGGGATCGACAGTTTGGAGATCTTTTGGACAGCGCCCGAAACTTTTAAACGGACTCCGTAACTTGTAAGCTTATAGCCTAGATCGGCTTAAAGGGAAGCCTTATTTCAGAAGTTATACAGAATCAACTTAATTGTGAGTACAAATTTTCATGTTTAACGAAAGCTTTATTTTGCGCATCGAATGAAGATACGTTCAAAATTATTTCTGAAGATAATTGCAGATATTTTCAGCAAACCTTTAACTTGAAGAAAATAACTTGAAAGTTCAACATAGCAGATCTGTTTCACTTCATATCTATTAAAGGTGGATAGGATACAAATCGATATCCTTGCGGAAGCGACCAGGTGCGCGTTATCTACCCGCAATACCGTCAAGCTTTCTCACGCTTGCACAAATACAAACACATTACTGCTCTATGGAAAACATGTTACACTCCAAAATAACCGATATGTCGATTGTAACATAATGTTCCGTTACGATTACACGTCAGATTTGAACTTCATATTTCCTAAATTTTGGTCGAAATTAAGCAGCGTAATGCCGAGCTGATTGGTTGTACTATTTTGTACTTGAGCTTTGTTTCGTAGCTCGACTAGTAAAATATTTTAATCGTTCTATTTCCAATGGAATTTTATAGAAAAAGTAATATTAGTTTCATAAACAATTGAATGCTACAAAACTAAAAAAGGCACATTGAATATGTTGCTTCACGTTGGAATAGATGTACGCACAAAACTTTAGAAACACATTCATTGTGCGGACAGCTAAGGAGTGGAATTCTATACTAGACTCTGTATTTCCTGATAGCTGCTACCTGGGGGCCTTTCAGTGAATATTCAATAGGTTATACGTTTATGCAATGTTCTCCAACGTCGACCACATCATCGCTTACCATCAGGTGGTCAAACGCAAGCCATCATCATTTCAGTCAAAAGACGTCCACTGCTGGACATAGGCCTCCCTCAAGTGTCGCCACAATGAACGGTCCTGTGCGTCTCGCATACATCGGACTCCCGCAACCGTTACCAAGTCATCGGTCCACCTTGTAGGAGGCCTTCCAACGCTACATCTTCTGGTACGTGGTCGCCATTCCAGAACCTTTCGGCCCCAACGGCCATCCGTTCTGCGAGCAATGTGCCCTGGCCATTGCCACTTAAGTTTGGCGATTCTTCGCGAGCAAGCCTATTAACAATGAAAAAAAGTAGCTTTCCTCATGTGTATACTTCAATTTTACGTACAGATTACTTATTTTAAATCAAATTGAATCCATTAGTTTCCATAATTACTACTTCACATCACACAACACAAACAAAACAACGCATGCATTAAACTGACCAATAAATATTTATGTTCTTTTGCAACCGACATGGATATGAAATAATGAGTGTTAAGCTCTTTATCAATCGACGCAGGTGGAAAAGCTTCATTATGAACAACGTCATACACAATGTAACTACGTAAGCGATTATTTTGTTTTGATTGTTTGAGTATGGAAACCTCCATGAACCTCTAGGTTCTAACTAGCTTTTAGAGCCCAAACACAAAACTGCGATGCGACATCGCATCGTAAACATCTGCGAGCTCGCACGATGCATCGTAAGAACTGCGAATTGATTCGCATTGCATATTGTATGGTCGAAATTGCATCGCAGCAATTCGCATCGATGCGGTGTTGTATCGCATCGCATTACAGTTTTTGTTGCAGCTCTTAATCTCAGAACCCCTTAATCGTTCTGGATACCTATTTAATTCAGAAAATCGATACACGAGTTGATGTCTGAAGCACGTTATTACCGAAACAGGAAACTGTTCTTCATCTCCAAAATGTCTGTGTTTCCTTTACGATGTTTTCAGAGAGTAGGAGCGCTCACCTAATTTAATATCTTTCGATACGTTGTTCAATCATTAAGTTTAGTAATGTGAAAACTATGAGTTAGTACCTATATCTTTGTGTAGAATCCAATACTAATACCCTGAGATCCTTAACCTCCATCCACTTTGCTGAAAGGTAGAACTTTTACTGAAAATCGGTCGTGAAAACGTGTGACCCAGTATAAATTTTCCCTTATTTGTCTGCGGGCGAACATGTCCCTCTCTTCCCCGAACCAATCGAACTGTGGCTATGCACTCGGATTATGCTGTGTGCCGTCTATTTGCTATGTTTCCACCGGGAATTATTTTCCTAGCCTTCCGCAGTATTCTGCTTTGTCAGTACCCTATGCCTATCTCCAACCTACGTCCAGTTTTCAATACAATCACTTCACCTTTTGGACAGTAAAGGTAAATATACAGGACTTGGTAATACTTAATTTTCTGTTATGTCCAACTTGGGAGTCGTTAAACAAACTTCAGAAACGTTTTTTATGTTAAAGGAGTTTTAAGTGTAAAAAAGTCTAATTTTACGCGAAGGTTCACCTTTATTTTCTAGAAAAACGTACACTGTGGAAAAAAATACCCTCTTTCCTCATGAATTAACATTAATAATGAGAAGACCAGCCGGGTTCGTTTGCTATTCGCGATCTTTTGTAGATCGCCTTCCCCACCGTGGAAAGATTAAATACAGTGTGTTCAAAAGCTTGCATCTAAAATATCTTCAACACAAACTTGTTCCCGTTCCCAGAATCAACCCTTCTTGCGAACAAAGTAGCTTCACATACCAATTTATTGAAGTCATAACAAAAGGTCGTCTTTGTCCCGAAGTTGCATATGTTTTACCTATAAATGCGCATGTTAGGTCCAGTTACACGAAGGCGGGCGATTCAGACGTCCACCCCGGGGGAAATGCACGTGGCCCACAAAGACAATGAGATCCTACTCGGGCTCAATTTGTAATACCTTCGTGCATTTATTATTCCTCTTGTTTACTATCTTTTGTGTACGTGATTTTTATTTGCTAACGCGGTGAAATTAAGGTGGGCACTTCCGGGTTAGCAGTACGAGTTCAAGGTTTGTCGCAGAAAGACGTATACGTGCGGTTTAAATATAATCGTAATTACTAATTGCTTTAATAAAAAAATCAACTGTGTAGAACTTACCTTACTAAGTTAACAAAAGCTACCGTTTTAATTTTGTAGATTAACGAACTGACCTGGTTAACATTATTCTGCCATATTTTAAATTATCATAGAGAAAAATGGGGGTAGGAGGTGAAAAATACTTTACAACCTATTCTCAGACCTACCAAAAATACACAAAAAAACATAAAAATCGGTCAAGCCGTTTCGGAGGAGTTCGATAACAAACACATAGAATTTGTTATTGAACATGAGATTTTATACATAAAACTAGTGACCCGCCCTGGACGCGCCCTGGATGCGCCCTGGATGCAAATTATATACATAGACCTTCTTCGTTTATTGCTCTTTCTATTAGTGAAAATTGCATCAAAATTCGCGGCTAGGTTTTACCATATACCATACTAAGTGCACCGCAGGCGTGGGCTTGCAGACGGCGAGCAATGGGTAGTTCGCCGTCCACACCCGTCCGGTAACCGTTCGGATCGAGTACCCGATTCGATCGAAAGTGCGTAGTGTTCTACTTGCGTCTCAAGGAGATATCAGCAAGAGTAGCAACAAGGCCCAGCAGAGTCAAATCCTACTGGCGCCATGGGTTCTCTTCTGAAAGGAAAACCCGGGACCTGGAATGCAAGGCAAAGAAAGAACATAGGCGTGTGTTTTAGTCAGTAAAAGTGTGACACACCCTCATAAAAAAACCTTTATTAAGTAAAGATTCCTATTCGTTATCTAAATAGTAAGTAACTCTTCAGATTTTTGATACTCAAAATTCAGCACACAAAAATTTTAAATTGAAGTTTCACTGTGACATGGCTTATTACGGATTATTATTGTGGATTTAATAACTAACTTATTTAACCAGCTTAGTTCAGTTTCCGTAATAATCCGCTCTCAGTAGTCATTAATATTAAATGGTTAACATTACTTCCAAAACTTGTTACCATTAATCGTAATAACTTAGAATACATTTACGATTAATTAACAATTACGGCTCAAGTTAATCTTATTGCAATTAATATATATGCTAATTGTTTCGTTACTTGTTTATATCGTACGAATGTTGTTATTGCTAAATTCCTAACAATTGTATCTATCAATAATATAATTAATAACCGTACATAGAATTTGGTTAGGTATGTTTCAATTTCTGGAAAATAGTGTTTTAATTTCTTCAAAAACTGATAAAATGCAAGCTTTATATTGATGACGTCAACAAATAGCCAATAGGTACCTAACAAACAAATAATATATAATAATAATATTGTTGTCTATAAAAAAAATATAATATAATTATTATATAACTTTTTTTTGAGGTGTCAACTTCTTCTGCGCTGGATGGAGCGGGAGGATATGTCAGATTTTTACTGACTTTACTTTATGACAAAACCCACCCTTTCCTTCAGTTCCTTCAGTGGCCTTTCGTGTTCCAAGCTCACTCTTTCGAGTTTCACGCAGCCTACCTAACAAAAAAATCTGATAATAATTTCTACAACATTATACATCGTTATCCATCTCTCACTTGATATAATTAGCGACAACCTTGTCTGAAATAATTTATGTAGAAATCATTGTTGTAATTTAAGCTAGTCAGCTGATGGACTCAAATATACGAGTACTAAAGAGAACGAATCTATCTTATTACTCGCGATAAAAAAAGTGGAAGTAAAATTATAAAGTGGAAGCTTATTAAGTACTAGCTTCCGCAAGTGACTTCGCTTGTGTTAAAGTAGAAAATTATTCCAAGGGAATATACTCCAAGGATAAAAAGTTATCCTGTGTGCTATTCGAGAACATGGTCTTCCCGTCTGCCATCCAAATCCGATCAGCTATTTGAGCGTGAAGGAATAACAAACACATACATATAAACATTCGCCTGATGATTTTAATGTTATCTCCCATAATTTAATCTAGCAAAATTCTAACTGTACATTTTTGTTACAATTTTTCTTATTATTCCGATCGCATGTTATAGAATTATCCCATATGAAGGGAAACCTGTTATTAGCCATAGTTTACTATAAGCACTTACTCTGTAACATACTTTGTGTATCGCTGTTGGTTACAGTATACAAAATAAAATAAAATGTCATTACCACAGGTCGGAATTAGGTCGGAGTTATTCATATACTTATACCGATTTTATACAGCGAAAGAATAAAGTGGGTATGCCTCAAATCCCAAGATTAATTTTAAGCAGAAAAAAATCTAAAAAGTATTAAAAAAAAAAAAATGTTAATCTCACTTCAGTTGACGTAGAGAGATCTTTTTCAATGAAAAATACTAATAAAAATTGTATGTTAATTATCTTTGTTTTATTGGTCTTATCTATCTCTGAGGATTTTATTATTATTTATTTGTAATATTGTTGGCCACACAGGATTTTTGATTAGGATTCCCGGGAAGATCAATATTAATATCAGCATTTCGATGCAAGTACATGAATAACTCTACCTAATTCCGACCTCTGGTTATTACCCTTAGGTAAAGTAGCGATCGTACGTAAATACATAGTAAACGTACCTACAAGCATTGTAAAATGAAACGTGTGCGAAAAGACGATTTTGAAAGTAAGAAATCAAAGCACTAAAATTTACAGAAATATTGAGCGTAATACCGAACAAATTATACGACACAAAGTACTTACATAATAAATAAAATGTGTTAGAGTCACATAATATTTTATAGTCAGCACGTAAATTCTACCATTTTTCGCAGACTTGAAAAGTTTTACTGCTGGGAAAAGATGCTAAGGAAAAGTGATACAAATGTGTGCCTATGTATTTTAGAAGAATACAGAATACCTACATAACTTTATTTATTTTTAGACTTTATTGGCAATTTTTTTTAAGTGGCAATGGGCAGGGCACATTGCTCGCAGAACAGATGGCCGTAGGAGCCGAAAGGTTCTGGAATGGCGACCACGTACCGGAAGACGTTGCGTTGGAAGGCCTTCTAGGCTCCTACAAGGTAAACCGATCCAGGGTTGCGGGAATCCGATGGATGCGAGACGCATAGGACCGTTCAATGTGGCGACGCTTGGGGGAGGCCTCTGTCCAGTCCAGTCCAGTGGACGTCTTTCGGCGTAAATTATGATGATGATGATGATGATGATAACTTTATGTAACTTTTTATATTTTTATTCTCTCTTTTCTTTACTAATGGCTTTACTTTACAAAACAATTATATGACAGTAGGTACCTACTTTAATTCCTGAAAAAAGGGAGTGGTCCAGATACGGCCAGAGGTTGATAATGCCGTAGACAAGATTATTATTTATACTAAAAATCTTAATCATTACTAGAAATAATTATTAAAATAATATCACGTCAGTTAAAGTTCGGAATAGTAATATTAAACAATAATTAATCCAGTGTTTCCTTGGTTCCTGCAATCAATTTTGAAGGGGTTTTTTTTTTTCATTTATTTCTTGACCATGGATACAGTCTTTCAGGCGGAATAACAAAAATAAAGATTGCATAGAATTTTCAATTTAATAATCGACCAGAACATCATTTTTTATATCAATATTATGCATTTGGTCTATTGTTAAAAATGCATACGAAATGTAAATAAGTCTATGTCTAAGAAAATTGTTTTGTTTTAGATAATCTGTAAACATAACTTAATAAAAAATTAAACTAATAAAAAAAATAACAAATTAATTTACTTATAACTGTAATACGAAATACAATTATTTTGCTTATATTATTGAAAAAAATATTAATTGCGTCGTTTAAAATGTTCGGGTGTTTTTGGCGGGATATATATTATGCATTTGGTCTATTGTTAAAAATGCATACGAAATACAATTATTTTGCTTATATTATTGAAAAAAATATTAATTGCGTCGTTAAAAATGTTCGGGTGTTTTTGGCGGGATGTCTTGAGTGAAGTTCAGTGGTTGTATGGTCTTAAGACCTTAGGCTACCCAAATGGGGCGAAGAAAATGGCGGCAAAAAGTGTCACATTTTACCGCGTAGCATTTAATTGTGAGCTTCAGTTTTTTTATTTCAATAGAAACCTAAATATTATCCACAAGATATCTATGTTTCCAAAATATATAGAGAAAGATGTGTAATAACATTATAATCATCAAAAGTATAATGAGATTTCCATTTTTTTTTTAAACTTTAAGGTAAGTAAGTATTCTTACTTGCGCTAACCATAATTTCATTGTACGCTTTGAACGAATACCTATAGGATATTCTACCATTCTACCAGGCAAATAGGATTTGAAAAAGCGTGTACGAGACAAAACTGAATACTTTCTCTGTCTATCCGAACTAGAGGGTATTTTTCTAAAATCAGTAAAAAAAAAGTTCAAAAAAGAATATTGCATGTTTTCTTAAGAGAAAACATGCAATATCCTTTTTTGAAAAGACACTCCTCAGATTGTGTTTTATGTATCTATGATGTTTGAAGGGCCCAGTAAGGTTGATGCCTGCTGCGCTTACGGAAATGTTTAAAAATTAAAGAGTTACCGCGGCCCTAAAACACAAAGAGCATGGAGGAACTAACGTGGGTTTTAGTCAATAAAAGTCTGACACGCCCTCTCGTTCCACCCCAAAGCGAGAGAAGGCATGTGATGATTTCCCACCTCAAAAAAAAAACCGTCTACAACACTATGGACACCAAAATTGCTTCCTATTGATCTCATGATATTGCAACGCGATCTGCAGGAGTCACTATATTGAATGAAAGTGACGTTTCATTTCTTCAAATTTTCCGAAATACAACTACTACTACACTACTACTGCTACTACTACTAACTACTACTACTACTTCACTACTACTAGGTGCTATTAGTTACAACTACGTACTAGTGCTTCATCTAACTATCTAGGTACTTAATTATAAAATGAAAATTAATTTCACCAAGCAAACGAAAAATCTATTGAAACGCTAAGTCTACTTTGTTATCATTTCATCTTTCAAATTGTTCTACGTGTTCAAGATCATAATATAATATATTTCATGATCGTATATCTTACAAAGTTTTATGTAGGAGATTGGTAGGATTTATCTAAGACGGGGACACGGGAACTTCGGGAATGGTGGCAGCCGATTATCATAACCCGCTTCACTGCCAAATCCTTTCCGAAAACAGATCCCGGTGAACGGCGGGAATAAGAACATTCAAAATTGATTAATGTGAATCTTTTTTTAAGGTTCCGTACCCAAAGGGTAAAAACGGTACCTTATTACACTCCGCTGTTCATCAGTCTGTCACCAGGCTACTGTATCTCATGAACCGAAAAGCTAGACTGTTGAAATTTTCACAGATGATGTATCTCCGTTGCCGCTCTAACAATAAATACTAAAAACAGATTAAAATAAATATTTAAATGTGGCTCCCATACAAGAAACGTAATTTTTTTGGTCGTTCCTCTACGGACGGTACGGAATCCTTCGTGCGCAAGTCTGACTCGCACCGGCCAACGTTATTTTGTTTCTTTGTACACTTGAAGAAATTTTTATATATAAGTTGATACAGTAACTTTGTTGAAGGAAAGTTTCACACTAGCTAAATCTTTAACAAAGCAAAGTTACCCTGATTGAATACGTAACTTTAGGTGCTGAAGCGAGCCCGTGCAAGCAGCGTGGCGCACTTCCCAATGAGTTTTGTTTAATACATCTCCTCACAAGGCGGGGCGCCTCTCCTCAATTATTTACACACACACTCGCTTTCTGGCCCCCGTTCTTTTCATGTAGGACAAAAGCGGATTCAGGTCGTGGCAACAACGGAAAGATTGCAAAGGACATACCTAAGTATGTAGAGTACAGGTAAGGATGTGAGGTGAGCTTTACCTAAGCCTTTAATATTAATCGCCCAGAACGCGCCGGGCTGACTTTATTACGCGAAGCCGTCACATGCAAAAGACTAAATACGTACGCCTATAACGCTAAGCCATGCGACATCGCGCTGTTAGCATTCTTCTATAACACGAGGTATTTTTGTTTTACACCCGTGCAAGTGTTCCGGAAATAAAAGGATCGGTCCAAATATTCTGGTTTGGTTCGTGTGTAAACATACTTTTGTACTAAGTGTAACTAACGGAGACTTTTAACAAGTAAGTGTAAGTAATGAACAATAAGAAAAAGTCCTTTCCTCGGGTAGCGTAAACGGTGTAATTTAACATCAAACATAGATGATAAAAACAAAACTCTCTTTCCAATCAAAGGACTGGAACAATTTGCCTGCAGCGGTTTTCCCGTCTGATTATAATTTATGTGTCTTCAAGGCTAGAGTGAATAAGCTCTTAATAAACTAGTGCGATTTCAACGAATGCATCACTGCTTACCATCAGGTGGGATCGCAGTCCTTTCCTCGGGTAGCGTAAACGGTGTAATTTAACATCAAACATAGATGATAAAAACAAAACTCTCTTTCCAATCAAAGGACTGGAACAATTTGCCTGCAGCGGTTTTCCCGTCTGATTATAATTTATGTTTCTTCAAGGCTAGACTGAATAAGCTCTTAATAAACTAGTGCGATTTCAACGAATGCATCACTGCTTACCATCAGGTGGGATCGCAGTCAAGCACTGGTTTATATCATTTGAAAAAAAAAGCCAAGTAAAATTAGGACTCCACTAATTAAAATCAGTTCAAAACTAGATTAAGCTACATGTCATTGTAACTGTGTAAGTTAACAAAGGCACAGCAGCTGTGTTCACGTATATTCGTGAACATAAAACCCATACAGTTCAAGCAGGTGTGCAGAAATAAGCCTGAGCACATACATTACCAAAACCATGATCTTCACAAAAGCAACAATTGAATGACATGATTTGATGGACTGCTCAAGACTTTACAGGGAAGTCATTCCACAGTCAATACGAGTAGCAGTAAACGGGATTCTTTTTATCACCGTACTCCCATGTAAAACTGTTTATGTGAATGAAAAAACTCGGTACGTCCGCGCCGTTCTCTCCCCTGTTTGATATACCGCTGCGGAATAACCTGGAGTCCTTTTCAAATTCACCCTTACTCTGTGCGCCCGATTGAACGTAGGTTTTTTATAGCGCGGATACAGTAATCTAGTTCAGGTGTGCTCTCGAAAAATCCTCCCGAACTGAGGTCGCATACGTTTTCCCGTTTTATTGCATATTGAGACGTACTATTCTTCAGATATCCCCATAGCCCCGTGTTATATTGAGGTCGCTCGCCGTTAAACTATTTGATACGAAATTTTGGGACACGCTATCCATTATCGCAAGCGAATAAGCTCGAGATATTTTAGGAGACAGAACTGTCGTAATAGAAATACTTATTTTTATGTAAAAAGCTTGCTCCTCAAAATTACCTTGCCTAACCTTATTTTCCGAGGTTTTATTGTTTATCAAGTTCAGATTTCTTTTTCCAAAATTAAGGTTGATAAGGTAGCGTATTTAATATAAGTCTTTTTGTAAGATCTACAAGAAATAAATAACAAAATGAATTCGTATTTACTATTTGGGGATCCTTATTTAAGAACAGAGTCATGTAAACCCGTTTACAGTGGATAATTTATGACAGTAGGTATTCGTGCTTATGTAGCACGAATACTTACTGCCATAAATTATCTCATTAAACATTGCAATGCAAACTTGTCATAAATCCGGAAATACAAAATTAAACTTGCACAAAGCACGCAATAGTTATACTACAATTTGTTCTAATTTTAAATTAATTTCTCACGGAACAATTAAAACATAAATCTGCAGCGACAATGCCAAAGTGCAGCTAAATGTTTTCATTAGTTTCTCTCGTACTATTGAATCTGCTTTACAGATGGTCGACTCCGGTACCCTAACGAAGGAGTTCGTACGGATATCGTGGGAAAGCACAGCGAAGGCGCAAGGTGTATCTAAAATTTGCTTTTTATTCAACCAGCTGGCAACGACTCGAACAAAATTGCACGATTTCGGCGCTGCATTTTAAGTAAAAACGATTTTTAAGCTTCTTTTACAGTACGTAATACCGATATATCACCGCGGGCGGACATCCTTGATTTTAAAACTCTTTTTAATTACAGTAAAAACTTAATGCTTGCACTTCATTATTATTCAAATTGAACTTCAACGCATTTTTACCTCATTTTCTATAAATATCTACCATAGTTCTTGGAATTTCCTATCGTTAAACAGATCACCAAGTTCAAACGTTACACAATTAATATCCCATTGTGTTCAAATCACTTTTTTTAACTATTTCACGGCTGTTTTAAATTTGAACATAAGAATTTCAAACGTAAATTATCATAATAAATAGGTGTCTGTAGGACTGTGTTCAGTATTGAAATCGAATTCGTCGTCATCTCGAGATCGTTATTGTAAACGCATTATCTGGGATCGAGAGTTCGGGACAGGAATATAAATGTTGGGGATCGCGACGGACGCTTAGAGCAATATGTCAGTCGGGGGCGGTCGAGGTGTCTGTCATCTGGTCCTTCGCTGCAACTACCTACTTTCCGGATCTCTGTAGAATGATTGACAATCCTCCTGATACCCGCGTCATAGATCGCTATGACGTAGGTATTAGGGCAAGGCGGCAAGGGATCGCCCTAGCCGTAAAGTGTGACGAATGCTCGGCTACTTGAATTAGATACTGATAGTGTCATTACTTGCAAACCGAGGGAATGACGGAAAGATTTATGTATTAATACAAAAAAGGATTTTCCAGGAAATACCGTCACCTGCCGCAAATATCCGATTCTTTCACAAAGCTTTTTTTATTTTCTGCGTGCCGTATACTGATTGGTGGTATTATCATAAAGTTATTCTTTGTATTTTAATAAGCTGAACTTAATTTCTGCAAAACATTCTGAATAAAAATATTAATCAGATGTCAATGCATAGTGGACGCGTGCCGCCCGCATGCCCACAGAATTTGTCGCCGACATCAAAGTTCTGCCGGAGATTCACACGTTTTTTAATTCATACTATATCGATCGGAAGTTGACAATAGTTTGGATATTTTATCATCAGAAACAGAATTGATAAGGAATGGAGGGGAGGCTTTTGCCCAGTAGTTGGACAGTATAGGCTAAATATAATAATATAATAATAATAATATAGAAATCATAGTTATACATATATGTAACAACGAAGCACTTAATGGTTTAAGTTTCAGGACTAGAATAGAGTAAACTTTATGATACACCAGAAAAGTAAAACTATATACTATACGAAAAATAGAAATGTTACAAGTGGGACTAACTACAAACTCCAATATGTATGTACGTACGTAGCAAATGAAAATGGCATAAAAATCTAAATAGATTATTAGTCCTACAAAATATACAATTAAGTAGGTATATCAGCAACCCAGATACTTTTAGGTGCATAGGAACCAGGCAAGGAAACTTCAATCTTTGTGAACAACAGCAATAAATATCTACAAACCCATCTATTATTCAATATAGATCTACCTTGTTAGGTTTCAGGCGGCGTGTTACAGTGCGCTACGATGCCTACAATGCTACGAGGTGCTACACCGCTTTGATTTTAGGAAGTGTAGTTGTGCCGCGAGATAGGCTGACGTCACTCGACATGTGCCATCACATGTCGCATGCGGGCGGCGCGCGTGCCAAACCACTTTCGTTAATCGTTTCCCAACATAATTGCTCCCCTATCACTTTATGATGTACGAATGTTTTGAAACTCACACGACTAGAATGATAGATAGTTCGTGACTTTCGATCAAAAGTTAGTTGAAATAAATAGTTTACGTAATGTAAACGGAAACGACACGAATTACAGGTAATTTTTACGATTTGAAGTTTTTTTCTGGATTGGAAAATCATCCAATGACATCTCTCATCTCTTGGGCGGGGCGAGAGGACGTGTCAGACTTTTACTGAATAAAAACCCACTCCTGTTCCTTCTTTGCCATTGTTCCAGAGCCCTGGGGATCTCTTTCACATCACCTATGGCCCCAGTAGGCTTCGACCCTGCTGGGCCCCTACGGTTGCTGACATCTCCTTGAAGCGCGCGTGGAACACTACGCGCCGTTGACGGCTTGGGCTCGGTCCGAACGGTCACCGGACGGTCGGATAGCAAGCTACCCATTGCTCGCCGTCCGAAAGCCAGCGCCTACGGGGGCCGGAAATCGGGATCGGAATCCAGGCGGCTGGGGCACGAGGGCCATTGCCTCGCGCGTGCGCCCGCCTCCTTTGTTAGCATTTCTGCTTCGCAGAAGGAGGCGACCGCCTGCCAGGTCTTTACTAGATTAGTTTTACACAAATTTATGTTTTGATTTCTATAGAAGCCTAAACAATATCCACAAGATAACTGTGTACCCAAAATATCTAAAGAAAAATGTGTAACAACATCATAATCACGTAAGAGCGGTTGTATGAAAATGTACCTCGAAAAGGACGCTCTTGAGTTGACCTTGTGTCAAGACCTCTGTGAAAAGAAGACCGGTATAACTTATTCAAACTTTACGTGTATCTCACAGTTACGAGGACAGTTAACAAAAAATAAAAGAAACTGCCACACAAACGCAAAAGACGTTATCCCATGATCACCCCAACCCTTCGCACGTTAAATATATACGAAGACTCCTTAGGTACGCCTCGATATCTGTGAGGTCATCCTTGAGATCACAACCGTTAAATAAATCCGGCTAATCGCTGCAGCACGGGATCCTCTCGCATTGTCCAGACGTTGAATGCCTTCATTGTCTACAGAAGGTGCCGGAACTACCGGTGACATAACGTCCTAACCGCTACAACGAGTGCAAACATTTTTTATTCAAAAGCAAGGGACTAAGAATTGAATTTTAAAGGGTCCGTACAAGAAAAGCTTGCACAAAACATACCAAGGTAGACAAGATTGATGTAACGGTCGGTGGCAAGTTTGCGCACGTGCTTGGGCCGGCTGCGCCGCGTCTTGGCTGTAACATAAAAAATATTAGACCAAACATAAAGAATACGGCTATGGGTTCTTTGTATAATATCGGTACTGATAACACTATTTATTTTTATACTCGGTAATACAATAAAAAATAAGGTTCAACGGACCCGGCGAAGATTTCGAGAATTAGGCACACAGGAAGTGGTTCCGTAAAAGATGTAGTGATCACGACTAAAATGATCTTTATACTGGTTCGATAAAATTTAAGCTTTACTAAAAGGGTGCGAAAACTTAAACCGATAACACATAATTTTGACATTGAATTCAAACCCAGACCCCGACAATAATTGCTGATAAGGATTTTAGTTTAATTTACTTATGTGTAGGAGTACAGTGCGCTGAGTGCGAGCTGTTTTTACGTTTACTGTGTTTGGCTGTCTGATTGGTTAAAAGCTTACAGCGGACCAATCGGAGCGTCGAACGTCATAAACGTATTGATTGTATTAACGTAAAACAAACTCGTTCACGTAAAAAACTGATTTTTAAGAGTTAGTGTAAGATGAAGACTTTTTCAATTATTATATTTTTTTTATTTTTTTTGGTAACCACTATTGTATTAGGTTCAGCCTGTAAAGATAGTGTGTGTATATTTAATAAATAAATAAAAAACTAGCACTTGGCGTACTGTAAATACCGACTTGTTATTTTATTGTGGTACATCGCAATACTTACTCAAACATGCTATAACAAAACCTAATGTTACGTTCTCATAAAAATCAAAACGATCATTACTCTTACAGCATCATAAGCGAAACCATGTGCCCGCGACAGTACATTCTACGTCGAAAGTTATTGTATATTTTTTATAGAGCCAGTAAAGTCGGTTTGCTCAATAGATGGCTCAATGATAAAGACAGTTGGAAAGGTCTGATTTCTTTGTCGGAAAGACTACACAGCATTGACAATATTTGGAGCGGAAGATTTTGTGATTTATGTTTTTGTTCGCTTATAAAATAAATATGCTTTAGAGCTTTAGAACCAACGGAGTCGTAGATTTGGCAATCGCAAAAGCTCGTTCGGAAATAGGCATGCGACAGGGAACTTTTTTTGTAGGTACGTGTTCCAAATAAATTTAGATGCTTACTATCTATGTGAACTGAATCTAAAGCTTATATCTAACTTAGTTTGGTGTTTTCAGTAGGTGCTTGGTTAGAGCTGTTGATTGCTTTGAGCAGTAATTAAATCTTTTGTTTTTCTCTCGGATGGTAACACAACAAAGTAAATATCATGTCAATAGGTATATTCAATGCCCTAATACATAAACAGAAACTTTTATTTCATTAAGATAAGGTTTTTTTAAGAGTGTATTTATAAATTCAAGTCGTAGGTACTTGAATTCAAAATAGTTTTACAAATACCTACGGTTTTCAAGGCTACTTAAGTTTGCGATCACATTTGTGTTTTCATGATTCTCGTAAGGTGCGACCAAGAGATTCACATTGGCTTTGAGTCTACGACGAAATACTTGGAACTGGTATCCCAGATACTTCATCGTCGACACCAACACCACGACTACCACCACAGCCCACAACCACCACCTCGTCAGCTGGTGGAACTTTGTGAAACACTTCCGACGTTTGACTCCCAGACTGAAGCAGGCTGGAGCAGCTTTAGGCTAGCAACAAATGCCTCCTACCCGAGTTTCTATACAGGAGACGTCTGGGCCTTGGCCCCTTTACGGGGCTTCGAAATGGGTGCGTACGCTGCGGAAGAGGTCCGCCAGCGGAATGCGTGTCAAAGGGTGAAATCTGGAGGCAACAGCCTTGCACTGTATGTATACGCACGGTGATGCAACGCCGATCTTCGACGGGATTAACTATAAATATCCATGATAAGTGCAAACTAAACAAAAGCATACACTTTCATTTTTAGGGTTCCGTACCTCAAAATGGAAAAAATTAACCCTTATAGGATTACTTTGTCGTCCGTCCGTCTGTCTGTCTGTCAAGGCCCTTTATCTCGGGAACGCGTAGAGGTATCGAGTTGAAATTAAAACTAAATACTCAAGTCTGCGATATCTTGAAGCTGTAAAAAAATCGATATCTAAGTTAACTGAAAAAAAAAGATACGGCCGTTTATGTCGCAAAAAACGTATATTTCGACACTTTGGAGGGAATCATTAATAGGGTACTTCCAGTTGACCCAGAATCCTGAAATTTGGTATAAAGCAAGGTCTTATAGCACAGATATGAATAAATCTGAAAACTGTAAATATGTTGTTACGTGACAACAACAAAAATTTGCAATTCGGAAAAATCTTCTAGACTCCATTCGGGAATTGAATTGTTTACTTATGTATGCTTGTACGGAACCCTCAGGGCGCAAGTCCGACTCGCATTTGCCCAGTTTTTTAAAGTCATATACAAGTAGTATACAAGTAAAAGTACGTAATTATCTCGACATTTGAACCCATGTATCGAACAAACCTTTGTCCATTATTTTTTAATCTACCCTCAAAAAATATTATAATCGATATATAGTTTGTAATACCACACGATCCATATTTTTTATTCATCTAGTTTTTAATATTCTCATAAAAGTGAATAACGTAATTCTTAAGAGATTAACATATCTCAAACCACATCACAACGTCTTTAAAATGCCTTAGGGAATGTGAATTTAATTTAATAAGTGTTTGTGTTTAAAGCATTTCCACGATAAATTCAAACTGAATTAGATAAACAACATATAACATAAAAAACGCATATCCTAAAATTAGTAGGTGCACAAAACTATGAGTAGGTGTGTTCAGATTCGTTCAGCTATTGAATCGATTTCAGCCTTTTCGGAATAGATAATTTTTTATCCAAAATAATCATAAATTCTTTTTAAATCTGAATTGTGTCACTAGCGTGATTGTGTGTGCGTGCGTAGATACCAAACCTACCTAGTAATGGGCACAGCTGCAATTTGTAGAGGGAAGTAAATAATATTGTGTCCCCGTGCACAATGAACCTAAATGCAATTATTCCTTTCTAGTTGTTGTTATGAAGGAATAGAAATGTCGGTATACGATATTGTAGGGTTCCGCACCCGAAAGGTGATAAGGTGACCAACCGTTCGTCCATCCGTTCGTCCGTCTGTCTGTTAGTGGGTTGTATATCATAAACTGTAATAGGTAGACAATTAACATTTAGACATAGTGTAGTGTATATTTCTATTGACAATATAATTAAAGAAAAAAATAAGGTAAAATCCGCTGGTAGGTAAGGAAGGTTAGGTGTCCGCTCCGCACTTTCCCGCTGATTATTCTTTTTATTATTAAATAGGTAGTAGCTACCTATTAGGGCCTGTGCACACCACGTTTTTTAAACGCGCCGTTGACGCGCGTTTTTAGCGATACAGACGCGATACGCACGCGAATCAGACGCAGCTTGTAGACCTTCAATAGGATAAAAGCGCGCCGTGGACGCACGTTTAAAAAACGTGGTGTGCACAGGCCCTTATTCTGATATTAATAGAATTACAAATCTATTTTTATAATCTCCAAGACCACATAATTTCAAACATTCGCGGGACAGGATGTGGCAAAAATATGTCAAATCAACCTACTGTACCTATATCACGGCAAAAAAGTTAATAATTTTTGAAGATGACCACGCAGGACTTTGCCGACCAGTTAAGAAGCTTTCCTTGTAGCTACGAGCATACCCGATTATTCCGCTTGTTGTAATGTTCCTTGATAGTGAAATTTAACTGTTAATTAAAAAATATCCTTGTGTTTTCCACCAGCGTTACGAAAAGTAAACGTTTTAATCTTTCCACTGTCTTCGATTTAAGTTACTCGTTTAAGGCCCTTGCTCCCATTTAGTGACATTAAAACAATGACTTTCTGAAGCTTACTCCTCGGTAACCGCTGGGTTTATAGATTTGCAAAAATATGTACATATTTATTATAAATTCAGGTACAACATTATTAAGATATGATTTTACATTTTGCACGTGATATTTTTTTTGCTTGTTTTGCCTACTCCTTTCGATCGGCTTCGATCTTTAGAAATATGTTTATAAACACAAAAACATTGATGAAGAAAATTAATGCAGGTTCTATTCCCACTTTAGGCAGAGTAATCATTTTTCTTTAAATACCCCACTCCTTTTCAATTTAGGTATTAGAAATAGCGGGAAAAACTAAGCACACAGAAATACGTTGCAACTGTACAGATAATAGTTGATAAGTTTTTTACTAACCATTGGACCCATGTAATGTATGTAGTCTTAAATAAAATTATTATTATTATTTAAAAAATACAACCGACTTCAATGTAAAAAAAACCACTGAAAAGTGCAAAATAACTTTAATTTCGGAAGTCGGTGTTTTTGCACCATTTAGTGTTTTTTTTTTTACATTGAAGTCGGTTGTATTTTTGGTTTCATCATCAGATCAGTTCGATATATATTCCCCCTCTTCTTTCAGTCAGTCACCGACTACGATCGACGACGACACGTATAAACAAAGCAATTTTACTTCTTACGACGGTTCTGCTGTAATCCTATGAGAAGTTCTGTTCCATATCTTCGAAATTTTTTTTTTTCAATTATCTTTAGCCGAACATAGAACCTCGTCGGTTTTGAAGTTGGTTAAAAATTAAATTGACTCAAGAAAGTAAATAAAATTTTAAGTGTCTAAACACACTATGCCGAAGGTACGCGACGGAAGTTCCGCGACTGATTTTACGTTCCGGCGGCTGACATGACATACCATAAGTGCCGAACTTACGCGGCTGAAATTCAGTTACGGAACTTTGTTTATATCAAGGATTTTCTCCCTACGGATAAACTGGATTGATTACAAAGCAATATTACAAACTCTAAAGTGTACTTTATTCCCATTGACTTTAAGTTCATACGTTTCATTGACAAGCAAAAGGGGAAAAATGTACCAAGCAAGACAACGACAAAGAGGTGGTGAGTCCTTTTCTTACCTCTATTTTAACAAGGCCATAAATTAACTAATTAAATTAACCATAAATTTACAAATTAAATTATTATTTTTGTCACAGTAGCAATTTATATAATTGATGCTGCAGATTTTTATATATCGGTTTTTTTTTTAAGGTGGGAAATCATCTAATGACAAATCTCGCTCTTGGGCGGAGCGAGAGACAGTGTCAGACTTTTACTGACTAAAAACCCATTCCTGTTCCTTCGTTGCCTTCCTCCCAGGGCCCCGGGTTTCGTTTTCACACTATCCATGGCCCCAGTAGGCTTTGACCCTGCTGGGCCCCTACGATTTGCTGACATCACCCTGAGGCGCGCGTGGAACAATACGCGCCGTCGACGACTTGGGCTCGGTCCGGACAGTTACCGGTCGGTCGGACGGCGAGCCACCCATTGCTGCCATCCTTTGCTAGCATTATTGCTTCGCAGAAGGAGGCGACCGCCTGCCACTCCTACTCGCTCCGGACCATGGCCTGTACCAAGGCCCGGCGCGAGAGATCGCCGCCGCCGGTCGCCCTCACGAGGACACGGCGTTGCTCTTCCCAAGCGGGACACACCTCCACCGTGTGCTCCACCGTGTCCTCCGAGCGGTCCACACAGTGGCGACACCCGGGCGTCCCTTTCGCACGATTTCGGTGCAGGAACTTCCCGAACTTCCCGTGTTCGGTGAGAACCTGCGTCATGCGGAAGGTGAGGACGCCGTGAGGTCTTTCCAACCACGCCTCAAAGAGGGGACTTATCGCCATAATTGTGGCATGACCAGCACTGGGTCGTGACAGTCGCTGTCGCCATTTTTCCATGAATATATCGACGGTAAAGTACCAATAACACCTAACTGTCCGTGAAACCTGAAAAAATTGTTGAATTTATTGAGAAGTCAAAAATTTGCAATTAATTAATTTATTGAGGATAATAATAACATTTGGTTTAGTTATTATACTGCTTTAATATATTTTATATTTGTTTCTCTAACCACTTGTGTTTTATAACTAAACCAGTTATTAGTATCCTATGTTTAGCAGGTAATCATGAAATAGACACTTTGGTTTAGATAAGAGGTATTTCCACATTTTAATTTAATACAGTTTTAACCAAAAAAATCACTTCAGAGATCTTACTAAAACATGCGGTAAAACACTTAAATTCATAGCGGTAAATTAGATTTTCTCGAAAAAATATTATGTGTTCCGTTTGACGTCCGAAGTCCATTATGAGAGAGTACATCGTCTTTTTCCACGTTTATTCGCTAGATAGTCCTACTTCCGCTACGTAAATCGACCTCAGCGACACCCGTGGCCGCACCTGGAACTAACTAACAGCGCAGAGCAAGCCACCATTCCTTTATCATTGTTGCGTCGTTTTTCATACCGCGCGCATGTCGCTAGATTTTGAATTTAGAAAACACACAAACCTCCACTTTGTTAAAATGTTTTAACTTTCGAGAACAAAGTAGAAAGTTACCGTTTTTATTTTTCCGTTACGTAAAATTATTTCGTTCGTTTTTAAAATGGACGACCGTTAAGAACTTCGTGGGCGTTCGAGTAGTCAGGAATCATTAATTACTACTCGGCTCAGTTATGTAGAAGTGTTAATGTACGCGTGAATGCGTCTATTGAGTCAAGTTCATCAGATTTGAATTCAAGTTCGAATGAAGATGATGAAGCCTCCGTTAAACGGCGCCGGACCCGATCACAAAATAGGTTTGAAGTACAATATCTGGTAAGTCATTTTACTACTTTATTTTGACCGAATGTTCCTTGTTCGAGTATGGCGCCTGCAAATGTTATTGCCGAGCAATTCGTATTTTTCGAGGTTCATATATCATCATCATATAGCCTCGATGAAAACAGTTGACTCTTTGGGTCAGAATCTTGCCTTTTGGACATATACAATGCAGGAATTGGATGAGGATATTGAATATTTGGACAATTTATTTGAACCAAGTTTTTTAATTTTTTTTTTTTTCGAAGTACCGGCAGGTACTAAAATTTTTAAAACGACATTTTATTCGATCCTTAAACTTTTTAAATAAAGAAGTTGTAGTACCTTTCGACTACATAAAAACACTCTTCTTTTTGCAATAAAAATAGCCCAGAAAGAATCATCTAATCTCGCAACTTTTGATGATTAAAAGAAAGGGGGGAGCCGAAAATGTACAATTACCAGAAGTAAGCTCAGGGAGCCTTATTCGGGCAAACTAAAATTAATGTCAAATTGATTTCCATGCCTGTGGCTTTATCCACTATCACCACTTTTCATTTTTAACAAAAACCAGTGAAAAAGCTACGCCTCATTTTTACAAACGTGCTGAGAGGTGGAGCTTGATCCTAGCCTATCATGAGATGCGAATTTCACAAAGAGCACTGTCTCTTCTTCGCATAAGTTAAGAAAGTCAACTGCTACAAATTACATGTCTAGAATTTGGTCATGCCATGGCGCTGGAAGAGTTTTCGTCAGTTCCAAACTGGACTGCCGACGTGTAACGTAGTGCTTGAGCTGCGTAATATTAAATACCCCTGTACTTGGGCTAACTGGTCATTGCCTGGTCCTATTTTAAGACGAATAATTTAATTAAATCTCATGTAGTTATCACCATAAACCGAAAACTACATTGGACCGAAGCATACGTGGGCGACGCCTGAGTGGTACGTAGCGTCGCCTCGGCTGGCGTCGCGTGGCACGGGCCTGATGTAGCTCTACAAGTCTGGTTGCCATATATAAGCATCCAAAGTTTTTAAAAATCTTTAGTGACTTTCTTAGCAGCGGGCAGATGGATTCTCAAACGGGCGCAAAGCATTAAAGGGTATCTCTACTTTATGACCTTCATCATCCTTTGGGGAAGGTTGCAATGCCGTAGCTCGCAGGAGTTTGCCTCCAAACAAAACTTTGAATTATCTGTATTGACATTTTGACTTTCGTAGCTGACATTCGGACCCTCAAACAGGCGCAACGCCTCAAAGAGTATATTTACTTTGTGACCTTCATCACCCCCTGGGGAAGGTTGAATTGTCGTAGCTTGCATTTAGTTCCTGGAAATTGACGTTATCCAGCTCCAAGATTTTGCCTCCAGACAAAACTTTATATTATCTGTCAATACCTATTGACTTTCTTAGTAGCTGGCAGTCGGACCCTCAAGCAGGCGTAACGCCTCAAAGGGTATATTTACTTTGTGACCTTCATCACCCCCTGGGGAAGGTTGCATTGTCGTAGCTTCCATTTATTTCCTGGAAATTAACGTTGTCCAGCTCCAAGAATTTGCCTCCAGACAAAACTTTATATTATCTGTCAACACCTATTGACTTTCTTAGTAGCTGGCAGTCGGACCCTCGAGCAGGCGTAACGCCTCAAAGGGTATATTTACTTTGTGACCTTCATCACCCCCTGGGGAAGGTTGCATTGTCGTAGCTTCCATTTAGTTCCTGGAAATTGACGTTATCCAGCTCCAAGAATTTGCCTCCAGCAAAACTTCATATTATCTGTCAATACCTATTGACTTTCTTAGAAGCTGGCAGTCAGACCCTCGAGCAGGCACAACGCCTCTAGGGTAACTTTACTTTGAGACCTTCATCACCCCTTGGGGAAGGTTGCATTGTCATAGCTTGCATTTAGTTTCTGGAAATTGACGTTATTTATCTCCAAGAGTTTGTCTCCAGACTTAGCTTTGCATGATCTGTCAGTGCCAATTCACTTGCTTAGCAGCTGGCAGTTGATCCTTCAAGCAGGCCAAGCCTCTTAAGGTATCTCAACTTTGCGACCTTCATCACCCCTTGGGGAAGGTTGCATTGTCATAGCTTACATTTAGTTTCTGGAAATTGATGTTATTTATCTCCAAGAGTTTGTCTCCAGACTTAGCTTTGCATGATCTGTCAGTGCCAATTCACTTGCTTAGCAGCTGGCAGTTGATCCTTCAAGCAGGCCAAGCCTCTTAAGGTATCTCAACTTTGCGACCTTCATCACCCACCGGGGAAGGTTGCTTGCCGTATCATGCATTAAGCTTCTGGAAATTTCTATAAGACACGTGGTCCATTTCCGAGTGTTGGCTACCAGACTATGGTTTTGCATTATCCTTCATTGCCTATGGACTTGCTCAGCAAACGCCCCTTGGTGTACATCAACTCTGTGACGTTCATCACCACCTGGGAAAGTTTGCATTATCGAACCTTGTATGTAATTCCTGAAGATTGTGACACTCGAACTAACTGTAAAGGGTTTACCTCATTATCCATCAGAGCCTATTCATTCGCGAAGCAGTTGGCAGTTTCACAAACAGGTGCAACACAACATTTTTTAAGGTGCCTATGTCAACTTTGTGACCTTCATCACCCTTCAGGAAAGTTGCATTGTCATACATGTCTTGTGTAGGTTTTCAGTAAATTTAGAACACGCAATCAAACATCAAGAAGAAGGAAGACCGTGTTTGTAGATTCGCTTAGCAGCCGGCAGTTGATCCCTCAAGCAGGCCAAGCCTCTTAGGGTATCTCAACTTGCGACCTTCATCACCCTCCGGGGAAGGTTGCTTGCCGTACGTAGCTACAGCGGTCCGCTTAGCAGCCGGCAGTTGATCCCTCAAGCAGACCTAGCTTCTGAGGGTATCTCAACTTTGCGACCTTCATCACCCTCCGGGGAAGGTTGCTTGCCGTGCGTAGCTACAGTAATCGTCTTGGGAAAGGTTCAAGTCATTTGACATAGTTTGCAGACGAGTTACGCCGACTACTACATTGGCGAGAAAGAAATCTTGAGGACAAAACTGTAAGTAACACCGACGGGCCGTCTGATATCTGTCCCCATGTATTGGGACTATACAATACAGAACGAGATCTGCTGAGCGACGTGACTTCACTGCATTAACTCTTTTGCCACTTGTGTTACGTCACCACCGCGCATCTGGGTGAAGTTCATGGCTTACACCCGGAAACCTGACCAATTTGGTTACGACTCCCTAGCAGGAAACTGGTAAAGTGAGGTTTAGGAAGTTTTGGTTGGTGTAAGAGAAAGTTTCAACACTTATACATCCAAATAAAACTGCAGATGGGGGCTGGGACCACCACCCACTCCGTCTGATATATATATATAGTCCAGTATTTATCAAATGATTATTTTAGCTTAGTGTGCTGTTCTCACTGACAAACAAGCTACAGCATCAGTTTCTGATTAACTCTACAAAAAATTTCTTTGAAAATTTGCAAATTTACGTGCATACGTGCTACGTGGCGTACTGCTACTAAATTATTGCTAGCATTGAGTCAGACTTCATACTTCGAATCTCTTTGATTGTAACTCAAAATTATTTCGTGGACAATTAAGTTCCAACAGCCTTGCATCCGGAATTTGGCTTTAAATATTTAATTACACGTTATTATTTTTCCAGACAAATGCTATGCTATATTTTTGTAAAGAACATTAATAGACGGTTAACAAAATATCAAGATTCCCTGAAAAATATTTTTTACCTACAACCGAGTCTCGTCAAACAACTACTACTACTAGTAGATGAAACACTATTTCCGGAATATACACTGTTTCCGGTACTTACCAATGTGGGTCAGCAATTTCATCACGTAACTATTACGTAGCCCGATAATATACATATTCAAACTAAAGTCTATTTTTTAACTTGTGCAGTAACTAACTTGTGCAGTAACAAACTTTTACGAAATATCAATGCAGTCTTGTTAAACGCCGATTTCATTAATAGAACGAAATCAGTTTTACTATAGATAACTAAGCAATGCTGATTTCTTTTGTGTCCTATATTCTTTCTTATACAATTATAGGAATATTGTTCACATTGTTGCGTTTTACTAAGCAAGCCACCAGGAGACAACAAACAGATCTCTCATAATGGACTTCGGACGTCAAACGGAACACATAATATAAAAATTTTACCTTAAAATAAAATTTGTATTATGTTTCCTAAGACGTCCGAAGTCCAAATAATTTCTTCCTGGTGTATATCAATTATTATCATTATGAGCCGAACAATGATAAAGGAATGGTGGCTTGCTCTGCGCTGTTAGTTAGTTCCAGGTGCGGCCACGGGTGTCGCTGAGGTCGATTTACGTAGCGGAAGTAGGACTATCTAGCGAATAAACGTGGAAAAAGACGATGTACTCTCTCATAATGGACTTCGGACGTCTTAGGAAACATAATACAAATTTTATTTTAAGGTAAAATTTTTATATTATATATATACTTCACGGTTGATATATATGTCAGAAGAGGTTGTAATCGTATCGTGATGTATATAGCGTACTTATGCCAAAGGCATTAAGTCTGCCTCTGAACCTTTATGTGCATAAAGTGTGAATAAATAAATAAATATTAGTTTTTGAACATATAAGTTTATAATATAAAGTATTAATAACATCTTGAACTTCTTTAGAACAGAATGTCTCGTAGTACGAATTAGTCTATGGACACACTAGTAGAAAGAGATAATATACCTTTTTGTATCGAAAAGTTTACATCAGTCGACAATTGAACCGAACTTCGGTCGCGTGTAATGTATGCTCTACAGAATACTTTGACGCCGAATTGCCGCTGAACTTACGCCGGTCCGAAGTTCGGCTGTATGCTATAACGCAACGTAATTTCGGCATAATGTGTCGTCAGTAATGCAAATAGCATTGCAGGCGTTAACATGCCGAATTTCGGTCGCGTTTTTTCGGCATAGTGTATTTAGACAGACTTGTCTACGACGTCACAGACTTATCTCCGACGTCACAGACTTGTCTGCGACAAGACTGTTTTGTCTACGACACGGCGCACACCATCAAGACGCAAACGGTCGCCTTCTGCAAATCAGTAAAGCTTGCAACAGAGGCGGCCGATCGCGTGAGGCAGCGGTCCTCACGCCCCAACCGCCGCCGGGATTCCGATCCCGAATTCCGGCCACCGTAGGCGCGGGCTTGCGGACGGCGAGCAATGGGTGGCTCGACGTCTGACCGTCCGGTAACCGTCCGGACCGAACCCAAGTCGTCGACGGCACGTGCTGTTCCACGCACACCTCAAGGAGATGTCAGCAACTGTAGGGGCCCAGCAGGGTCGAAACCTACTGGGGCCAAGGGTCTGATTCTGAAAGGAGACTCGGCCCTGGTACGAAGGGCAACTGGTGAGCAGGAGTGGGTTTTTAGTCAGTAAAAGTCTGACACTATCTCTCGCCCCGTCCAAGAGCGGGGGATGTCATAAGATGATTTTCCCACCGGAAAAAAAAAACCATCAAGACAAAACAGTAGCAGCGTACGACCAGTGTTGCTAACTATGTGGATTTTCCACTAAAACTTTAGTTTTAACCCCCTATTTAATTGGTTTTAGTGGCTAGTGGATATTTCTAGTGCTTTAGTAAAATTCAATTTCTTACTAAAAATGCAATCACTCGGGTGTAAATCAGCACCATAGAATCTATAATTATCAATCTGATACCGACGATGATGGTGCAAACAAAAATGATTCGTCTAAAGACGACTTAATACATAGCTATTATTGAATAATTTGTATGTTGATTTACTTAATGTTAATTTACCCACAAATAGTATTATGTGTTCCGTTTGACGTCCGAAGTCCATTATGAGAGTACATCGTCTTTTTCCACGTTTATTCGCTAGATAGTCCTACTTCCGCTACGTAAATCGACCTCAGCGCCACCCGTGGCCGCACCTGGAACTAACTAACAGCGCAGAGCAAGCCACCATTCCTTTATCATTGTTGCGTCGTTTTTCATACCGCGCGCATGTCGCTAGATTTTGAATTTAGAAAACATACAAACCTCCATTTTAAAATGTTTTAACTTTCGAGAATAAAGTAGAAAGTTACCGTTTTTATTTTTCCGTTACGTAAAATTATTTTGTTCGTTTTTAAAATAGACGACCGTTAACAACTTCGTGGGCGTTTGAGTAGTCAGTAATCATTAATTACTACTCGGCTCAGTTATGTAGAAGTGTTAATGTACGCGTGAATGCGTCTATTGACTCAAGTTCATCAGATTTGAATTCAAGTTCGAATGAAGATGATGAAGCCTCCGTTAAACGGCGCCGGACCCGATCACAAAATAGGTTTGAAGTACAATATCTGGTAATTCATTTCACTACTTTATTTTGACCGAATGTTCCTTGTTCGAGTATGGCGCCTGCAAATGTTATTGCCGAGCAATTCGTATTTTTCGAGGTTCATATATCATCATCATATAGCCTCGATGAAAACAGTTGACTCTTTGGGTTAGAATCTTGCCTTTTGGACATATACAATGCAGGAATTGGATGAGGATATTGAATATTTGGACAATTTATGTGAACCAAGTTTTTTATTTACTTTTTATTTTTTTTCGGAGTACCTGCCAAAATTTTTAAAACGACATTTTATTCGATCTTTAAACTTTTAAAATAAAGAAGTTGTAGTACCTCTCGACTACATAAAAAGACTCTTCTTTTTGCAATAAAAATAGCCCAGAACGGATCATCTAATCTCGCAACTTTTGATGATCAAAAGAAAGGGGGGAGCCGAAAATGTACAATTACCAGAAGTAAGCTCAGGGAGCCTTATTCGGGCAAACTAAAATTAATGTCAAATTGATTTCCATGCCTGTGGCTTTATCCACTATCACCACTTTTAATTTTTAACAAAAACCAGTGAAAAAGCTACGCCTCATTTTTACAAACGTGCTGAGAGGTGGAGCTTGATCCTAGCCTATCGTGAGATGCGAATTTTACAAAGAGCACTGTCTCTTCTTCGCATAAGTTAAGAAAGTCAACTGCTACAAATTACATGTCTAGAATTTGGTCATGCCATGGCGCTGGAAGAGTTTTCGTCAGTTCCAAACTGGACTGCCGACGTGTAACGTAGTGCTTGAGCTGCGTAACATTAAATACCTCTGTACTTGGGATAACTGGTCATTGCCTGGTCCTATTTTAAGACGAATAATTTAATTAAATCTCATGTAGTTATCACCATAAACCGGGAACTACATTGGACCGAAGCATACGTGGGCGACGCCTGAGTGGTACGTAGCGTCGCCTCGGCTGGCGTCGCGTGGCACGGGCCTGATGTAGCTCTACAAGTCTGGTTGCCATATATAAGCATCCAAAGTTTTTAAAAATCTTTAGTGACTTTCTTAGCAGCGGGCAGATGGATTCTCAAACGGGCGCAAAGCATTAAAGGGTACCTCTACTTTATGACCTTCATCATCCTTTGGGGAAGGTTGCAATGCCGTAGCTCGCAGGAGTTTGGCTCCAAAAAAACTTTGAATTATCTGTATTGACATTTTGACTTTCGTAGCTGACAGTCTGACCCTCAAACAGGCGCAACGCCTCAAAGAGTATATTTACTTTGTGACCTTCATCACCCCCTGGGGAAGGTTGCATTGTCGTAGCTTGCATTTAGTTCCTGGAAATTGGCGTTATCCAGCTCCAAGATTTTGCCTCCAGACAAAACTTTATATTATCTGTCAATACCTATTGACTTTCTTAGTAGCTGGCAGTCGGACCCTCAATCAGGCGTAACGCCTCAAAGGGTATATTTACTTTGTGACCTTCATCACCCCCTGGGGAAGGTTGCATTGTCGTAGCTTCCATTTAGTTCCTGGAAATTGACGTTGTCCAGCTCCAAGAATTTGCCTCCAGACAAAACTTTATAATATCTGTCAACACCTATTGACTTTCTTAGTAGCTGGCAGTCGGACCCTCAAGCAGGCGTAACGCCTCAAAGGGTATATTTACTTTGTGACCTTCATCACCCCCTGGGGAAGGTTGCATTGTCGTAGCTTCCATTTAGTTCCTGGAAATTGACTTTATCCAGCTCCAAGAATTTGCCTCCAGCAAAACTTCATATTATCTGTCAATACCTATTGACTTTCTTAGAAGCTGGCAGTCAGACCCTCGAGCAGGCACAACGCCTCAAGGGTAACTTTACTTTGAGACCTTCATCACCCCTTGGGGAAGGTTGCATTGTCATAGCTTGCATTTAGTTTCTGGAAATTGACGTTATTTATCTCCAAGAGTTTGTCTCCAGACTTAGCTTTGCATGATCTGTCAGTGCCAATTCACTTGCTTAGCAGCTGGCAGTTGATCCTTCAAGCAGGCCAAGCCTTTTAAGGTATCTCAACTTTGCGACCTTCATCACCCCTTGGGGAAGGTTGCATTGTCATAGCTTGCATTTAGTTTCTGGAAATTGACGTTATTTATCTCAAAGAGTTTGTCTCCAGACTTAGCTTTGCATGATCTGTCAGTGCCAATTCACTTGCTTAGCAGCTGGTAGTTGATCCTGTAAGCAGGCCAAGCCTCTTAAGGTATCTCAACTTTGCGACCTTCATCATCCACCGGGGAAGGTTGCTTGCCGTATCATGCATTAAGCTTCTGGAAATTTCTATAAGACACGTGGTCCATTTCCGAGTGTTGGCTACCAGACTATGGTTTTGCATTATCCTTCATTGCCTATGGACTTGCTCAGCAAACGCCTCTTGGTGTACATCAACTCTGTGACGTTTATCACCGCCTGGGAAAGTTTGCATTATCGAACCTTGTATGTAATTCCTGAAGATTGTGACACTCGAACTAACTGTGAAGGGTTTACCTCATTATCCATCAGAGCTTATTCATTCGCGAAGCAGTTGGCAGTTTCACAAACAAGTGCAACACAACACTGTTTAAGGTACCTATGTCAACTTTGTGACCTTCATCACCCTTCAGGAAAGTTGCATTGTTATACATGTCTTGTGTAGGTTTTCAGAAAATTTAGAACACGCAATCCAACATCAAGAAGAAGGAAGTCCGTGTTTGTAGATTCGCTTAGCAGCCGGCAGTTGATCCCTCAAGCAGGCCAAGCCTCTTAGGGTATCTCAACTTGCGACCTTCATCACCCTCCGGGGAAGGTTGCTTGCCGTACGTGGCTACAGCGGTTCGCTTAGCAGCCGGCAGTTGATCCCTCAAGCAGACCTAGCTTCTGAGGGTATCTCAACTTTGCGACCTTCATCACCCTCCGGGGAAGGTTGCTTGCCGTGCGAAGCTATAGTAATCGTCTTGGGAGAGGTTCAAGTCATTCGACATAGTTTGCAGACGAGTTACGCGGACTACTACATTGGCGAGAAAGAAATCTTGAGGACAAAACTGTAAGTAACACCGACGGGCCGTCTGATATCTGTCCCCATGTATTGGGACTATACAATACAGAACGAGATCTGCTGAGCGACGTGACTACACTGCACTAACTCTTTTGCCACTTGTGTTACGTCACCACCGCGCATCTGGGTGAAGTTCATGGCCTACACCTGGAAACCTGACCAATTTGGTTGGTTACGACTCCCTAGCAGGAAACTGGTAAAGTGAGGTTTAGGAAGTTTTGGTTGGTGTAAGAGAAAGTTTCAACACTTATACAGCCAAATAAAACTGCAGATGGGGGCTGGGACCACCACCCACTCCGTCTGATATATATATATAGTCCAGTATTTATCAAATTATTATTTTAGCTTAGTGTGCTGTTCTCACTGACAAACAAGCTACAGCATCAGTTTCTGATTAACTCTACAAAAAATTTCTTTGAAAATTTGCAAATCTACGTGCATACGTGCTACGTGGCGTACTGCTACTAAATTATTGCCAGCATTGAGTCAGACTTCATACTTTGAATCTCTTTGATTGTAACTTAAAATTATTTCGTGGACAATTAAGTTCCAACAGCCTTGCATCCGGAATTTGGCTTTGAATATTTAATTACACGTTATTATTTTTCCAGACAGATGCTATGCTATATTTTTGTAAAGAACATTAATAGATGGTTAACAAAATATCAAGATTCCCTGAAAAAATATTTATTACCTACAACCGAGTCTCGTCAAACAACTACTACTACTAGTAGATGAAACACTATTTCCGGAATATACACTATTTCCGGTACTTACCAATGAGAGTCAGCAATTTCATCCCGTAACTATTACGTAGCCCGTTAATATACATATTCAAACTAAAGTCTATTTTTTAACTTGTGCAGTAACAAACTTTTACGAAATATCAATGCAGTCTTGTTAAACGCCGATTTCATTAATAGAACGAAATCAGTTTTACTATAGATAACTAAGCAATGCTGATTTCTTTTGTGTCCTATATTCTTTCTTATACAATTATAGGAATATTGTTCACATTGTTGCGTTTTACTAAGCAAGCCACCAGGAGATAACAAACAGATCTCTCATAAGGACTTCGGACGTCAAACGGAACACATAATATAAAAATTTTACCTTAAAATAAAATTTGTATTATGTTTCCTAAGACGTCCGAAGTCCAAATAATTTCTTCCTGGTGTATATCAATTATTATCATTATGAGCCGAACAATGATAAAGGAATGGTGGCTTGCTCTGCGCTGTTAGTTAGTTCCAGGTGCGGCCACGGGTGGCGCTGAGGTCGATTTACGTAGCGGAAGTAGGACTATCTAGCGAATAAACGTGGAAAAAGACGATGTACTCTCATAATGGACTTCGGACGTCTTAGCAAACATAATACAAATTTTATTTTAAGGTAAAATTTTTATATTTTGATCATCTGATTGTTAATTTTTATCACTTATTATTAAAGGAAACTAATAACTTATATACTTATTATATTTCGTACAACATAATTATATTTATTTAGTGGGAAATTTTGCGATTATGTGTGTGGGATAATTTTTTGTTAGTGGTTTTCTAGAGGTTTTAAAAGTTGACTCTAGTGGTAAGTTAGTGTAACTGTTGGCAATACTGGACGTCTCAAAACAGTCTTGTCGCAGACAAGTCTGCGGTGTCATAGACAAGTCTGCGACGTCCGCGTCGTAGACAAGTGTGTCTAAGACAGTCTTGTCTCAAGTGTGCGCAGACCCTAAACTTACCGATAAGGTTTACTTGATACATTTGCTAATAAAAACATTAGAACGTGTACATTAGTGAATGCAAACCGGCTTAACCGAAAACCGAAAAACAAAAAACCGTTTTTTTGGCATATATTATTTTTTTTTAAATCCCGGATTTTATTTTCGTGTATCCGGTTTTTTCGAGTTTTTTATTACTTTCAAATGGCACTATTTTTTTAGCAAACATTGTTTTAAAACGCTGGTGAGGCTTGGTTTCAGTGGCCCTGACAGCATTCACTGCCTGCTGAGTTCTCACAACACGTGGCCGGCCTGGATCTTTTATGCTCCTGAACAGAAGTTTACAGTTGGTATCAGGGGCGCCGACTACGTAGGTGCTCGGGGGCTCGAGCACCCATGAGAAATAAACAGTGGGTGCCGAGCACCCCTGAGAATAGACATCAAGAATCAGTGCGCGTTTTTTATTACCCGATGACCCGTTTAGCGCAGTGGCTTAGAGCGAAAAATCACCGTGTTTTACTTTTGGCCGGTTTTGCATTCTCTGTACATATATTCTAACGGTAAACAATTAATTAACTATTCATACGAAGACATGGCTTAAAGAACTTAATACCCAAGCCAAAAAGCTTACAAAAAAAAAAAATAGGAAAATATTTTTAAAAGTTAGAATTTGGTGGGTAGACTACTTTTTTATAATTTCCAACATAGCTAGTTTGTGAAAACATCTTCTATCCATTGTATTGCTGGTTTTCTGTTTTCGTATTTAAAACGTAAGTCTGAAATTTTTGTATTTATATCGAGCCTATTTCAAATAAATAGATATCGTGAATAAATTACATTTATCTTTTTAATAGAAACAACACCTATCATTGCCAGTTTCTCGAAAATTATTCGAACTTGAATTTTCTTATAGTGTATATATTCCGTGATATTTTTTTAAACTGTTTTTTCAATAATATTTTAATCTATTATTATCTATACCCTGAATGTACAGGAACTTAGTAAATGTATTGTTTTTCAGAGTTCTAAAATGGCCAGAAAACGAAGGCAGAAAGCTAAGAATGTTAACGTTGATAAACCTGAAGATGAAATAAACAAACAAAGCCAAGATTCAACTGAGCCAAATCCCGCATCAACAGCATCGGCAGTTAGCATTATTTTAGATCAAGATGTAAATCCTGAACTTCTCGCGAAATGGCCAAAACTTAAATTAAAAACTCCACCGATATTCTTACATAAACCAACCGACTTTGAAGAACATGTCAAAAAGCTACTATGGATGGGAATCAAATTTTATCAACCCCACCTTGGTAGAAACTACACTAAAATAACTTGCTTAAGCAACAATGACCACAGACAAATGATTCAATATTTTGAAGATCTTAAATTACCATTTCACACTTTTGGAGATCCATTGAAGAGAAAAATGAAAGTAGTCTTCAGAGGATTACCAAAAGATACAGATTTGAATAAAATTAAAGAGGCTTTGAAATCAGTTTCGATTCCCGTAATAAGAGTGCATAAAATGTACACTAAGGTAGAGAGAAAGGACAACACCATACTAGTTCTAGCTGTAGTGCCTTATGATGATGAAGGAAAAGCTATTTTAAAAGTAACTGAGATATTGGGACATAATGTAAAACTGGAGCCTCCAATTACAAAACCAAGGCATTGTCATCGCTGTCAAAAGTGGGGTCACTCTCAACGTTATTGCCAAGGTACTGTGACTTGTGTGAAATGTGCTGGAGAGCATTTTACCAAAAAGTGTGACAGGATTTCAGATGAGGAACCACCAAAATGTGCTAACTGTAGCAAAGACCACACAGCCAGTTTCAGAGACTGTATTGCTGCACCTGGATCTATACAATATGAAATTTTGCATGATACCAAAACAGATATAGAACCTAGCCATAAACCAATACAGCTTGTTACTAAGGAGAATTACCGGCAATTATATAAAAATGTTGATTATAGCAAACGCACTAGAGGTGCGTTTCCCAGTGTTGCCGAAATTATTTTCTAAAATGTGGATACTAAACCTATTTTGCTTTTTATTTTTGCTTTATGATTACTGTGCCAAACTAAGATTAATAAGTAGTACTATTTTCTTCATAACTGTGCATCTTGTAAATTTATTATAACTTTTATAAACACACAAGAATATTGCTTTTGTATATCCAGTAAATTCACATTTCGCAAAAATATATGACTGCCTGTGAAAAAAATAAAAAGTACTTATTTAAAGTTTAAACAAAACTTTGTATAATTATTCATTTAGGTACAAATATTATTGCATTGCTCCTTACATATTAAGTTTTAAGAGTAAAATTATCCTAAATACATCTATCTATATTTACAGCCTTAATATTCGATTAATACTTATTATTTTAAGTTTCGCATTATTATTCTGGTCACGAACTTTTGATGCTCTGCTTAACGGTGGTATTTAAAGCTGCCTCATTTTTCGTTTCATCAATTGGGGTTACCAGGACCTGTAAATAAATAACGAATCTGTGAGTATACGAGAATTACTGTTACCTTCAGTCTTGATTTATTAAAAAGTTGCTGTTATGATGGTGAAATTATTGTTATGAAGAGAAAAAGAGTTTTTTTTTAATTTTCCTTATTCAATGTATGTTTGGAAAATTGATAATAGGTTTTTTTAGGTGCGCAATCTTCAAATAACTTCTCCCGCTTTGGGTGAAGCGAGAAGCGTGTCAGATTTTTACTGATAAAAATCCACCATTATCAGTATTTCTTCAGTTGCCCTTTGCGTTCCAGCACCACGGTAACTCTTTCGAACATTCCAAGCAGGTCTTACCAGACTAGACTACGGTTCGTAAACTAATAGTAATCAAGATAAATCTAAATCAAATCCCTACTTGATTTAACTTAAACCTCAGACAGAACTATTCTCATGATCGCCTTTCTGTTGATCACAAAACCAGTCTTAAGTTCTATAATGTAAGAATATTTTATAGTACAATCTATAAGCCTAAAAATAAAATATATTACCTGTAGCTTGATGTTAGTGACGGATGTCCTTGTTCCGTCCAGCTGTTCTAGAACCCTGTCCAACGTATCAATGAGCCGATCAGCGTCTTGTGTTGAGAACACCATAGGTGGCTTAAATTTCAACACATTACTGTCAGGACCGTCACGACTTATGAGAATCTTCTCCTCCCTCATCCTGTAAATAAACAGATTTAAATTAAAATTAATTTATTTGGACTGGGCAGGACATGTCTGCCTGCTAACCTACCCGACAAACTGTAAGCCAAAGTAGCACAAAGTTGGTACCCTGAAACCAGTGGCGGATTTACCAGTAGGCTGAGTAGGCTTGAGCCTAGGGCGGCAGATTTTTGGGGCGGCAAATTTGGGGACCGATATTTTTTTTTTTGCTACCTCGTAGAAATCATAAAGATTTTTGCGTGACGGTTAAATGATAAATGATATTTATTCTGCAAATAGGTTTATAAAACACTTATACACGTCAATTTATTTTTTTGTCCTTTTAAACTAGATGAGGCCGGTGTTTCCTAGCTGACTGCCCTGAGTAAACACCGAAACAAACTCAGGGGGCAAAGTCTCTTTTAAAGTTCATTCAGTAAATATGTAATGGTCAAATCACATGAGAACCATGCAGATTTGTCTGAGATGGTCTTTTGAAGAAAGAACCATACAGATTTGAGTGGACCTGTCCAGTCAGTGCAAGCATTTGTCAGTATTCGCAAAGCTCAACTCAGGACTACTAAAGAGCTCAACGACATGACGAACAATACCAAAGAAAGGATATTTGGGTAGGCCGCAGAAAATACTCAAATTCCCGAAATACGTTAAAATGACCGAAAAGGAAAAAAAAGCAGTCAACATAGTCCTCACGTTCACAATAATAAAAGGAAATATATGTCTAAATTTAATAGAAAAAAAAAAGAAATAATGTCAAATTGCAAAATAAAGATAATCTACAATGTCAGATTGTAGCAAAAAAAAAACAATAAAAAGCACAATTGAAAAAAAACAAAAGAGAAGAAAAAAAAATAAGACAATAGTTGTAGTGCGTACTGGAGCAGATCAATCCCAAGCCTTTTCGTCCTCAACGAAAGGAAAGGACTATCCTTTATAGTGTAAAAAGCCTTTTGGCAAAGTTTACGCTTTACGAATGATTAGAATTTATTAAGGCTTAGTTGTTGAATATGACTAGGGAGTTTATTATAGAAGTGTACACATTCTGATGTCATATCGGTTTTCTGATGTCTCACAGATAAAGTGAACAAGAACAAGAACTTACCTACCTAACTGAAGTTTGCTGATGACTTTCCTCTCTCACTTGTCATTGCACATTCCGAGAGTAGAAAATTTCAATTGGAATTCTTCAAAAAACAATTGCTACTCCAAAATATATATATATATATACTATACTAGGTTAAAAAAAATTGGATTGTAAAAATAATGCAGGAGTTGACAATTGTAGAGGCAAGGGCGGCAAAAACTGTATAGCCTATGCCTTGAAAATTTGTAAATCCGCCACTGCTTGAAACGGTGCGACGAGGTTGCGGTAGACCAGATAGGTACTGGCGGGTCGAATGAGATAGATTTCACCAGAACTGGAAGGAAGAAGCGTAGGCCCGCATAACATCGAAGGAGAGGAGAGAGGCCCTTGCCCGGGAGTTTAGAGCCCAAACTATATCTAGGTATGTATAAAAGGTGAAACGGACTAACTGACATATCAACACACAGCCAAAACAACTAGGACTAGGAGCGTGAAATTTTGCAGGTTTCCTTTTATGACGTGCCTGCGAGTACCAGGAAACGGGGGTCCCAAGTTTGTATGGAGAAACTTACTATCACGCGCGCGAAGCCGCTGGCAAAAATAAAGCTAGTGCGTAAATAAAAATCACCTAATGTCTTAGGCTTGTAAATTTGTAACACGCTAGTAGTACTTCATCATTTCATCTTTTTGCCCTGGTAGGATATAAACAGATAGGTTTCGTTTTTGGTACGTACCTATTAACAACATGTTTGGCTTCTGCCGTCGCTGGAGTCCTAGTCTCCCTGTCAGTAACTAGTTCTACTCCTACAAACAGTCCCCTTCCTCGAACGTCGCCAATTAAGCTATGTTTATGCTTCAGCTGTTGACAACGGTTTAGCAAGTGATTGCCGACACGATTCGCACGCTCCATCAGACGCTCTTCTTCGATCACATCGAGGACTGCGTTTGCGATTGCACAGGAGACAGGGTTGCCACCGTACTGTAAGTAAATAAAACAATTTGTTATAAATAGCCACAATCTATGGAAATTGAATAGTACGAGTTACCTACATGATCCAGGATAACCCGTGAAATTCAAATTTTTGTGCGTTTTTGCAATTTGCAATTCAGTATCATACAGCAAGGTAAAACGTGCCATTTTAATAATAAGAACTTGACGTTTTACTACTGTACTACTACTTCCGTATTTAGCGGCAAATTACAAAAAACTTTCGAAAATTTGAATTTCGTGGTCTGGATCATTCACCTTGAAAGGACTTCTAAAGGGCGCAAAAGAATACCAAATGTTAAAAACAGGTTTTCAGATATTTCTATAAATAGTTTCCTATCTACGAGCAAAGAAGAGATAGGTCACTTTGAATACGCGTCAGATAGCATAGGTAAACCTATAACTATATCATATCAGATTGTTTTGCCAAACATTTAGCAGATAGATAATAAAAACAGGTATTGCATCACACGATTAGCGCAGATACGATACTCTGTTTTAAACTTCTTGCTTATTATTAACAACTAATGAGAATAACACGTTTCTACGCAAGTCTGTTGTTATTTTCCGTTTGGGAAATTCTACAGTAACAAGGCGTTTTTTAATGCACGAAGCATCTACAAGCATTTTAGATCTCTTCAATGCAATTACCAATATTATAGGTTATCTACTAATTGACATAAATGCATGGCAGTTGACCTTGTCATGCTCACTCAGATGTCTCACTGATGATGGCGCCTGGATTGAATCATTCGGTTCCCTTCAAAATGACAGAGTTTAGTGTTGCTTAATATAAGCATCATGTCCGTGATCGCACGCTGTCAGTTGAGACTGATCATCTCTTAACTGCCAGTGGCTTATTTTAATTTTTATATTTCGAATTGTTTTTATTTTATTTATTTACATGGTTCTAACATAATAAAAGTAACATGAAATAAGTAACTGAAAATGTTTCTTGTACATTTTTCTCCATAGAGATCTGCGCTTTGGAATGTGCAATTAGCATCATTTTGTCGACTGACCGACATCTTGACAATTCAAAAGTGCCTGTAAATGGTTTATTAGAAATGAATGGTTTTGATTTTCCTTTTACAACATTCAATTAAATATTTACCGTATTGAAGTACTCCACTCCAGTATCAGCGAAGCTCTTCGCAATCTCAGGTGTAGTAATAACAGCAGCGACAGGATGCCCATTGCCCATGGGTTTGCCCATAGTCACGATATCGGGCACGACGTCTTGCGTCTGAAATGCCCACATATGCGTGCCCACACGACCGAATCCAACTTGAACTTCATCAGCTATGCACACACCGTCAGCTTCACGAACATGACTGAAATTATGTTTTAGATTTTGAAAATCTGGATCTAAATTACGTGCAAGTATAAAAGTGTTCCCTCCTTTATCTATACCTAGGAATTTCTTGCTGCAACATCACAAATGAATTGTTTCGCGTATCATTACGAGTATATATTATCATTTCGAGAGTCTGAACAAAATTTACCAGATAGCGTCGGCTAATTCGGCTATCGAAGACTATATGATACCCCACGGTTGGCGCAGTGGTTGAGCGATTGACTGCTACGCTACGTGTCGTGGATTCGATTCCCGCACGGAACAAATATTTGTATGGTATTTCGGGTCTGGGTGTCTTGTGTATGTGATTTTACATGTTTGTGAATACACCCACGATACAGAAGAAATTCCTAATGTGAAGCAACGTTTTTTAAAGAAAAAAATTAAAGGTCTCACAAATGTAAAAAATAAATAAGAACCAGCAGTATCTTCCATATCATTATTAGGTATCAAAGGGCAATTGTATCAATTGTCTCTATCTATGTAGGTACCTATTAAACGAGCGTACCTACATGTAAATAACACAAGGCCAAATAGATACACAATTATTGAAATCTAATTTTAACAGCTATCGAATAGTTGTCCGCGTTTTGATAACTTGCGAACTAGAGCTAGACTATTCTTAATTATTCACTAGCTACTGGCAGCGGCTTCGCCCGCGTGAAAGTAGAATATCGTTCCAAGAGAACATTATCCCGGGATAAAAATATCCTATGTGTTATTCTATAAGATGGTCTACTCATATGCTAAATTTCATCCAAATCTGTTCAGCCTTCAGGGCGTGAAGAAGTAACAAACATACACACACACACTTTCGCCTTTATAATATTAGTGTGATACTTTATTGTATAATAAAGTAAGTACACCAAATCCTCTAATTAAAAGACGATTAATTTTGCAAAATAACGCCTTGATTTAAGGTTCAAAATTGGAAAGAATAAAATAAAAAGTTGTACACTACTTACTGGAAGACTCTTTTCAGATATCCATCAGGTGGAATAATTTGACCACCGCAACTTTGGAGGCTTTCCGCAATAAATGCGCAAACGCCACCATTTTTACGTTTGCTCTCTTTGCAGATTTCACCAATTTCATCAGCGTACAGTTTCCCTAACTCTTCTTCATTTTGAGAGTCGTTGGGATAAACGTACTTTCCTCTGTATATATCGGGAACTGGTGCCTGTTTGAGGTAATTAATCATGATTAGGCAATTCAATCACTTGTATCAAAATATGCGTATTCAATTATGTATTTAAATGGGAAGCTGCAGTTACCGAAGCTCTTTACTGAAGTGATATAAAAGATGCAGATTACAGTGTCTATTAGATAGATAGATAGATATATATATTCTTTATTGTACACCAAAACTACAAATTACATTAGGAACTACCTACTACTACTAAATTCTACACTACCACCACTACTACTACGAAATACTATACTACCACCACTACTACTACTACTACTACTAAATACTACCTACCACTACTACTACTAAATACTATACTACCACCACTACTACTACTACTACTAAATACTACACTACCACCACCACTACTACAACTACTACCTACTACACTGCTGTTACTACTACTGGCACTACCAATGCCACTGCCACTGTTACTGTTGGTACTATTATCTACTTTTAGACGACTTAAAATTTTATTGATGATTACAAATCTGTCTTTTCTAATTCAATAAACTTAAACTATTTAGGTGATAACGAAACCACTAATTTTTAATTGCAATTAACTCAATTGTTACCTAATCAGTTAAAGAAAGACATCACTCATAAATATGAATCATCATCTAACGTAATATCTTTACATTACAAATTAAGTACAGAGATTATTTTTATCATTACCAATAACTATCTTTAAAATTATGTAAGAACATCCAAATATAGTTAAGAGATAAAAACAAAGATAAAGCTTGACCTATAAACTAATGCAACTACGGGAAGTGTGCAACCCAGTCAATATGTATAACTTACCACATGAACCCATTCTGGCTTGTCTGGCCCTCCGGGTAGGTTAAATTTGTAGGGAGACACATCAATCATAGACGTAAGATGGCCATGATACGCGCTGTAACAAACAGGCGCTAGTAGCACCCTAATAACGCTTCGACTAGCTCGAAGTATCGACAAAAGAACGAAGGGGGCGATCTATCTTGAACATTTGTTCGCCGCAGTGGGCAAATGACATTTATTCCAAAACAGTTAACTTATCTAGCATGCTTATTTGATGACTGAACATTAGAATGACCTTATGCAAGTCTGTATTCAGTGTAATGAAGGATCGTTTCACTCCAAACATTTTAAAGGATAGTGCTCACTTCAATGCACCTTACGGTATTCGTGTCGCGATCACTATCTTTTTCTTAATGAATATATATTATTATACAGGGTTATTTGTAAAACACCAACAACCTTGCAGGACTGTATTACTTACATCATAAACAACAACTTTTGTTCTATGACTTTTAAAAAAAACCTTCAATATTTCGTTGTTCTATCTAACATATTTCAACTCTGTATTTTACTGTACCCACCTACGCCTCCCGCGCATGATCCCCGCTCCCCTCCGCTATTGTACTATCGCTTGCTTCGCATAGCCTTTGTAACATTTAGAACGTTCAATTTAAATATTTTTATTTTTGTATAAAAATCTGGTGAACCAATGTTTTATGACTTTTAAAAATGTATCATACATTGATACATTTTTAAACGTCATAAAACAAAAGTTGTTGTTTATGATGCTCTTAACATAGTCCTAAGAGGTTGCCGGTGTTTTACAATGAACCCTGTAAATATATTATACAGATTTATGGCATCAAAATTGTACTGAATAGAATAATATTAATCGTACCGACTGCAGAGTGACTCTTTTCCTCAATTACTGAATAATTTACTAACAAGGTCTTAAGTCCCACAAAGTTAAATGCCGATAAGTCCTGAGTAACCCCAAGAGATAAATATCCCCGAAAATTAGAATAAGATTGTTTTCGAAAATAAAAAGTACTCACTGGTCTAGTGTAATGACATCCTTGTTTTTGGTGTGGATCCTGGCAAGCCTCAAGGCAAGATCGTTAGCTTCCGAGCCGGAGTTAACGAAGAAACAAACCGACAATGGTTCTGGCAAGGTCTTGATGAGCCTTTCGGCAAGAATAACAAGCTCGTCGTGAAGATAACGATTGTTAGTCGATATCAACGACATTTGGTTTCTACCAGCTTCCACCACATGTGGGTGACAATGGCCAACTGCAAAATAAACAATGAATCAGCGACGTCAATCAAGGACCGATCTAATCGGGATATTTAGTGTAGATTACATATGTAGCCAAATAGTTTAATTCGCCATACCGTGAAAAACCTTGCCCGATAAATAATAATTTCCAATAAAAGATCTGGGCACTATTGAAAAATTCAGTCGGCTACGGGCTAGGGTTATCATTGACTTTATAATATCGTCGTGAAAATATATTTCAGCCAGATAACATCTGGTCGACACTGGTTTTAAATGACCTTAAGTGGCTTTAATAATGCATATTGCGCAAAATATAGATAACAACAATATCTACCGTGTGCAACATTGTTGATGCAGTCGAGATACCTTTCGCCCGTCTCATCATACATGTACTGGGCAACACCGCGTACAATTTTCAAAGGAGACGAACGGAAGAATAATTGGCACGCATCTCTGTAACAAAAATAAACTCGTTACCTACATCTATACACACATATAAATAAAATCGAAGTGTCTGAAATTATATATTTCGGTACCTATAAAACAATGCAATTTCCAAAAATTTTGTTCGTTTGTCTATCTGAAGGTCTTTTTGTTACGATTAATCTCTGTAACGGCTGGACCGATTTTGGCGGGACTTTTACTGGTCGATAGCTGATGTAATAAGGAGTATTTTAAAAACGGCGCAAAAAAAAAATTCTTCTTGAAATTTTGTCCAAATGGCATGGTACTGTTTTACGAGTTTGATGCGGATGAAATCGCTTGCACCAGCTAGTTGTGAATAAAGTAAGCACGATCTGACTGATTGGTATCTAAAGAAGAAATAAATAATAAAAATAAGTCCAGAAATAACTTACCCAACATATTTTTCACGAAGCCTGATGGTTTCAGATTTAGGCATCGACTGTAGATAAGCCATTTTTTATTCTATTTTAATCTGTAACAAATGTTAAATAACTAAAATTACTGTCTATTGATTGGACCTAGCAGTTCCCCTTACAGGTATCCGGGTTAGTCCGTGAGTTTAGCAGTCACCTTTATTAGTCAAAGGCCGAAAAAAAAAAGATATTCCGTTGGCACGTGAAGATCGACTATTCAAATAGAACTACTCCGGAAAGCAGTGTGATCAGTGTTATTAAGGATTTTTATATGTCATGATGATTTACTAAGCACCTACAGTACTTAAGCACGCAAGTTAATTAGTATCGGGGCCAAATGAAAAACGCTGAGTGAATTACAATAGCATTATAATTAATATTTAACCTTATTTTTTAATTCCAAGAAAACCCTATAATTACAAATAGATTGCAATTAGATTCGATCACTCATTAGTAAGTACGATGACTCATATTCCTTAAAATCCATACTAACGAACTCGCTAGCTAACTATTCTAATGAGGAAATAATTATTGTAAAATGGATCTCATGTGATGTAGGTATATCACAATGTTTAAAACTAAACGATGCCAAAATTATATTATCAGTAAACAGGAAGAGTATTTTAAAGTACATGGTTGAATCGATCCCTGCAGAAATTGATTTTAATTATTTCATAAATGATAATTATTTAACCGACTTCTTCTACAAAAAGAAGGAGGTTCTATGTTCGGCTGAATGTATTTTCTTTTTATGTATGTTCACCAATCCACCATCCACCATCGGTCAATTGTGGACCGATTTTGAAAACAATTTTTTTGATTCAAAGGTTATGCTTCCGAGTTGGTCCCATAGAAACATTATTATAATCTGATGATGAACAGTCGTAACAAGTAAGATTACTTTGTTTATATACGCGATGACTTTAAGTTTAACTGAGCGGTACTTTTTAGTTGTGGTACTACAAGTAAAAAGTATAAAATAAAAAACATTTTCCAAAAAAAAATACTACCGACTTCAATGTAAAAAAAAAACACAAAAAAGTGCAAAATTACTTTAATTTCGGAAGTCGGTGTTACATAACGAAGAGACAAAACTATTATAGAAACACCTACTTCCGAAATTATAGTTATTTTGCACATATAAGTGTTTTTTTTTACATTGAAGTCGGTTGTATTTTTTTTATGTAAATAGGTTTTAAACAAAACTTTTGCTAGATGAGGCCGTGGCTGAGAAGAAACATCGAAACTAACTCAGGGATCAGTCTCTTATAAATTCTATATCTACAGCCTACAGCTAATATGTAATGGTCAAATCATTATGAGGAGTTTGAGAACCATGCAGATTAACGTCGGAGACTGTCATAAGTACCTACCTACCTAGATTTATTTTCTGAATTTCAGCTACGTACCTATGACAGTGCAAGTGCAAAATACAAATAATTTTATCTCGTGCATTATCACTCAATACACAATGCTACTGATATAGTTCGACATCAAGTTATATATGCAGATACTGCAATAGATGCCACAATTCTTTTGTAATTGGGATCACGGTCCTTCATCGTGAGCACAGATAAGTCAGCCTTATGGCCCGCATACCTGCAGATCTGTCCTATTGATCAGTGTAATTTGCAACAGTCAGAACTGTGTTCATTGAAATGCAAATAATATTCTGTCAAATGAAAAGTTTGGTAAAAAAAAATTTCAGCAGGTAACTCTTCAATTCATTAAAATAAAAACGAAAATTAATTGAAAAGTTACACAATAATATTAAACTTACCGATAAAAAAAAAACTAAAAATTAAAACTAATTAAAAGGTGTGTTAATGTTACGTTTGTAAGACAAACGTGACGCGTCAAGCGCGGCACGAGATTAATAAATGTAGAACTATTTTGATGTATGTCGATTTTATAGAGGCAGGCGGGGGCGCGCACGCCCTCCGCGCAGCCAATGAAAATAATAGCGCTCGTATTATCAGTGCAGTAGCGTCGAGATAAGGGTACATGATGACAAAAGTCACCGACCACGCGGCCAGCGTCATGCTGTCATAGGACGGGCGCATGAGCACTTAAGGCGAAGACCACTGTGTCACCATTAAAATAAATATTATTCAAAACTAACGGACCCGATAGACTTCGTTCTCTTAAAAATAACAATACATAAATAATAAAGATAAACTAATAGATAAATAACTAGGCAAGTGAAGATATTATTTATACTCGTACAAACAAGAAAACTTAAACATTATATCGTAAACTAGCTTCTGCCAACGACTTCGGTCGTGTGAGAGTAGAAAATATATAGCCTATGTCACTCAGTGATAAAGGAGCATTCTACTGGTGAATGAATTTTTAAAATGGCCCTAGCAGTATGTGAGTATATTTGTTACAAACAAAATATGAAAATCCAAATCCTTTCCCTTTATAATATTAGTACCTATAGATAAAAAGAAAAAATGACCAATCTACGGATAAAGGGATTGACAGTTAACCCTAATATTGACAGCTAGGATCAGTTCGAATGTTATAAAGAAAAATGTGTTTTTCACGGGTTTCACTTAACACGGATTATATGACGTTATCGTTTCAATCTAATAGTTTTAACACACACTCGAACATGGTATGACGGATTTGGTCCGTCCGCGTTCGTACCAAGGTCGAGCGTATAAGGTCTACTTAGCTCCATAGACGGGTATTCGTCATTATACATTTGGTGTAAGCCTACAAAAGCATGAAACGCTGTCGACGAAGCGACAACATCGTCGTGCCGTCGTGTCGTTGTCTATGAAGCTACGCGACCATGAACAATAAGGCATTACTCAGCGTAAGTTTGGTCCGTCGCGTCGTACCAAATTCGAGTGTGTATTAATACTAATCAGTTTTAACTGTGACTTCTGTTACACCCGAATAGTACCTACCTACTGTATGTAATCTGAATGTCACTAATATTCAGATTACAGTACTATCTTACCATTTTTATTTAAAAGCTTATTATAAATTCTTGAAATACACAGAGAATCTACTTAACTCCAAGAAGTTACTGTGCAACCATTGTTTATCGAACATGTTCCATTAATTCACAATAACGATAACTACCTACTTAGTACCTAACCTAGGTATCTTAGTTCGTATTTAGTTGCAACTGGGTAAACTTCAAATTATAACACAATTAATTAGTTAAACTTAATTATATATGTATATATTAAATTATACATATATGTATGTATGTTTATTTTGTATAAAATATATACTTTTGAACCCTTATTTTCTTAATAATCTTGAATTGCGAAAAAAAAACAAACACTGTCACAACTACGAGATTTTTATATATTATATTTATATGGATAAGCTTAATTAGCGCAAATGATAGTTCAAATTAGACACGATTATAGGAACCTGCCGACTACACCATAATCTACTATATGCCTGTGCTAGGAACGACGCAAACAAGGAAAGAATTGGTGAGCAATCGAAACAATATTTTCGCCGAATCCGTAACTGAATGTTCCGCTCCTCTTAGTTTCGGCGGTAACCGAAACCGAAACTGATGTGGTAACAGAAAAACAGACGAAAACTCAAAATAATATACTTACATACATTCTTTACTATGTTTCGGTATAGTGATACTTAATTTTATACTGGTAAGATACCAGTTCTTCAAATATTAAATAAATAAATAAGCCGACGATTACACAAAAATTATAACACACAGACATACAAAACAGTCCGTTTTTAAGCCTCTATCACAATCGTCAGGTTTAAAATGCTAATTTCGGTCGAGCCGAATATTCGGCCACTCTTGAGCCGAATATTCGGTCACTCTGGCCGAAACCGAAACCGGAACCGAATCTTCGGTCGATCTCTAGAAAAAACACAATACTTACTGACAAGCCCACTACACCATTCCGTCACCGACCGTATCGGAAAATAATATATTGCCGGTGCCGATACATTCCGTGCATGGCATGTGACGGTGTTGGTCGGTGACGAAACGGTCTAGTGTTCTATGTCTCACGCACGGTCATGGTATGATACGGTGGTCAAATAACACACCTAATGTATAAGTAATTTAGATCTTCATAAACTTTATCGTTGATCAAACAAGGCAATCTTCTATCTTAAAATATGTTATTTGATTATTATCTTTACCATCTAAAGAAAAGGCAAATCAAAGACAAATTCTAAAGCAATCATTGTTAGGGTTCCGTAGCCAAATGGAAAAAAAACGGAACCATTATGGATTCGTCATGTCTGTCAGTCTGTCGGTCCGTATGTCACAGTCACTTATTTCCGAAACTATACTGTTAAAACTTGGTAAGTAGGTGTATTCTGTGAACCGCATTAAGATTTACACACAAAAATAGAAAATAAAAAAACAATAAATTTTGGGGGTTCTCCATACTTAGAACTGAAACTCAACATTTTTTTTTCAACAAACCTCTGGATAGGTCATCAAAAATGATATTGAGGTTTCTAATATCATTTTTTTCTAAACTGAATAGTTTGCGCGAGAGACACTTCCAAAGAGGTAAAATGTGTCCCCCCCCCCCCCCCCTGTAACTTCTAAATTATGAGGATGACAAAATGAAAAAAAATATATGATGTACATTACCATGCAAAATTGCAAACTTCCACCGAAAATTGGTTTAAACGAGATCTAGTAAGTAGTATTTTTTAATACGTCATAAATCGTAAACCGCAATTTACCTTTCAAGTTTGAGTGCGAGTATTCAATGCGCGAGTCCGACTTGCACTGACCCAGCTTTTTTTCTTTAGCAACTGCATAAATCACTTTGAAGGAAAGGTCAGTCTCATAATTCCATTGTAGCATGCTGTGCTAAATCAGTAGGTATATAAGTACCTACTTACCTAAGTTGGTACCTAAGTACTTATGAAGACGTCTTTGTATTTGTAGCTTGAAACCTTTTTTTGAGATGGGAAATCATCAAATGTCTTTGCTCTAGGATAAAGCAAGAAGCCGTGTAAGACTTTTACTAACTAAAAGTGACTAAAACCCACCTGAGTCCTTTAGTTATTCTTTGTGTTCCCGTGTCATGGTAACTCTTTCAAATATTTCCGCAGCGTAACTTGATACACAAAAAAATATGTTCGAATTTTAACAGAAACATTTTGTTGCTTCCTTTTTTTTCAACGTTACATTTTGTGTTAAGGGGTGACCAGACAGTTGCAAACTAGCGTTCCAACCAAGATCACCTAGGTTTATGTGTTTGGTCTGCGTTGCGGCTACATGAAAGAAAGAAAGAAAGAAAAACGTTTATTCGTACCTCACACATACAGTAAAATTAAAAACACACACACACATGGATGTAAACCACGAGCCAACACGTTTGGTAGTTGGGAAAACGCTCCTCCCAACCAAGGGCGTTAAAGGTCATGGTTTACAACTGCTGTCTACACGGATTGAAATTGAAACTAGCAAGGTTACCTTGGTTGGGACGTTGGTTTGCAACCATCTGGTCACCCCTTTAAAAATATAAACATTGTTGATAGTGCACACACTGTAGCGACGGTATCGTTAAGTAATATTAGTTAAACGTTACTTAGTAAACACCTATATTCGTATGAAAAGGTTATTTCAGCGGGATTTTCCATTTACACATTAAACATCTTATACAGCGTGTTGCTTTTTTTAAATTTAAAATACGCACTTACTCATTTCGTGAGCATCCGTTCGGAAATGAAAACATGAAATGGAGTTTTAACGCGTAAAAACATTTTGGTTTTGTTGTTTTTGTTTTTTCCGAGTTTTTGTAATTTATCGTTTATTTTCAATTACTGTAACGTAACCATTCCACCATATTTTGTTTGCGGCTGCAAATAAGATATGGTGGAATGGTTTAGGAATTTAAACATCTACTTACCTACAGATGCCAAATATATAATAAATAAATAAGACCCTTATCAATAATAAATATTTTCGACGTCAAAGTACCTATTCCAAAATAGACTTTTTAAAATAAAGAACATTTTACAAGAAAATTAAGAATCTGTGGAGTTTTAAATAATTTCAATTGTATGCATCACTTTAAAGTGACGTAAACACGTAGGTACCTATATTTATGCAAAAATTACCTAATTATTAAACTCATTCATCGAGATGAGTCGTCATTTTTTTTTTTTAATTTCGTACCTACCTATTTCTATCGGTCAAGTCATTAGGCCTTAATTAGGATCTTAACGTACAATGAACACTAGCAAAAGCATCCATGATTGAAAAACTAAACACTTGGCAGTATGAGTGCAATAAAATAAATTGTTTGTTGCAGGAATTTATACGTACTACCTAATGTAGATACGTTTATTCGCATAAGATTTCATGTACAATATTTATTACACGATTATTTCAAAAACACTTAACTAATTAAAACTATACATTTAAACACTAAAGGCTACTCCTAACTAAAATATGGCGTCATAAAACTCTTCCGCATCGCTGTCGACTACAAGCGTGCCCAAAAGGCTGGCGGCATTGCCACGTTGTAGGGCAATGCTTAATCTCTGACCGAGGTAAAAGCCAGCCCTTGGGTCACGCGAAGTGTCAACTAAACGTTTGGATAGCACTCGGACCCCACGGCCCAAGAGTTACAACCCCAAACGGCTCAAAAATATAACTGCCGACGAGGTTGTTATATTTCCGCCGCTTGAGGTTCCCCGCAGCCGCATCGACAGCACCAGCACAGCACGATGAGCCAGGAAGATGGGAGGACGCAAGAGTGTCGACAGAGTTATCGTCCCACACTAAAGGTCTACCCATCTTCTATGGAAATAAAGACATACCGTCCGGTCTCCTACCATTGTCGCGTGCCAGATTTCAGAGAGTAATATTTTGTACTAACAGAAAACTGAACCGTATTTGATTGCATCACCTTAAATACATATGAACTATATTAAGCCAGACTCTGAACTGATTAATTATTTTTTAATATAAACTGCACTTAAATATAGTTTATTAATGGTACTCATGTTTACTACAGCTAATAGTCGTAATATTTACCTAAAACGATTAATAAATACTACGTCAAATGGTAAATACCTAACCAACACAAATAAACTAGTTAAATACGTCTGATTATTTACATTAGGTAGATACAGTTTATGAAAACAACAAATAATAGCACCTAAAGTTAGAAAGCAAGGACATTAGCTACCTTCTGTTTTATGGTATTTATTTAGGTTATTTAGGTTCAAGATACTACGAACAAAATTATAAATGATTTTTGATGTAACAAATGAATTAAAAAAAAATACCATAACCCAATCTCCGGCCACTAGGCACGGGTTTGCGGGTGACGAGCAATGGGCAGCTCGTCATCCACCCATCCAGTAAAGACCGAGCCCGGGTTGTCGACGACGCGCAGCGTTCCTCAAAAAGATGTCTGCAGAACCGTAGGAGCCCAGCAGGATCGATGCCCGCTAGAACCACGGGGCATTTCTGAAAATAAAACCCATGGTCCTAGAGCGCAAAGGGCAAGTGAAAGACACAGGTGTGGTTTTAGTAAGTAAAAGGATAAGTAATTTCCCACTTCAAAGAATAAAGTAACGGTATTATTTTTTTTATAAAATACTAATTTTCCTATCATAATTAGATAAGTAAAAATTAAAATAAAAAAAAACCGGCCAAGTGCGAGTCGGACTCGCGCACTGAGGCTTCCGTACAAACTTACCTATGAAAAGAATTCAATTCCCGAATTGAGTTAGGAAGATTTTTCCGAATCGCAAAAACAGTTTTTTTTGTGACGTAACTTCAAATTTACAGTTTTCAGATTTTTTCATAAACTTGTGCTTTTAGACCTTGTTTCATGCCAAATTTCAGGATTGTAGGTCAACAGGAAGTACCCATGAATACTGATTCCCTTGAGAGTATCATATCGCACGTTTTTTGGGACATAAACGGCCGTATCTTTTTTATCGTTAACTCTGAAGTTTGATTTTTTCAGTTTCCATGGACCGTAGACCTGAGTGTATAGTTTTAATTTCAACTTGATAACTCCGCTCGTTCCCGAGATAAAGGGTTTTGACAGACAGACAGACAGACAGACTGACGGACAACAAAGTGATCCTATAAGGGTTCCGTTTTTTCCTTTTGAGGTATCTAACCTCAAAAGGAAAAAACTGAACCCTAAAAAGGGGGGGGGGAAATAAAAAAACTTCGACACAGTATAAATATATATATCTTTACTGTGACTTCGATTTCTTCTTTTAATCTGTCATCTAGTCGTGAACATGGCCTGCTGGATATATTTTGCTTTGTCATTTACATGTGCCTGTGGCGGTTAAAAAGTTAATAAAGCGCTAACCCCCAATTGAAACTATTAGTAAAAAAAAAACCTTTTTCAAAGTTATAACTACCTTAAACTAGTTTGTCGTAGGTACCTACAAAGTTGAGAACTACCACTAAGGGGAAGGTTGTCATTATTTGTTTTTCAAAACTAGCCCCAGTAGAACAATTTAGGAGATTTGGAGGTTTGAATGGAGGATACTTATTTCTTGGGTTAATAAACTTAAAAAATCGCAAAACCTCTAACCAAAGTGAATGATAAAGACAGTCATTATTAGTTAAAACTACCTTTCAAAATACGGTTTAAGGGATGTTAAAGTTTATATGAAAAAATTAGCTACTGCCAGCGGCTTCGCCCGCGTAAAAGTAGGTTTCTCCATACAGGCTTTTAACCCCCGTTTCATACATTTAGGTTGCGTATTTCGGAATCCTCTCTTAGTGCTCGCCTACGTCATAAAAGAAAACCATGTGCAAAATTTCACTCACCTAGTCCCAGTACTTTTGGCTGTGCATTGATATGTCAGTCACTCAGTTTCTCCTTTTATATATATATAGATTCTCGCGAGTGAAGTCGCGGGCAAAGTGACTAGCACTACATAGCATAGCATAGCATAGCATAGTCGGCCTTATAATGTTCCCACTGTTGGGATTCAGGCCTCCTCTCTAGGAGAGGGAATGGGCCGTAATCCACCACGCGGGCCCAGTGCGGGTTGGTGGATGTCACATGTCTTCGAAACGTAACACAAAATAGTAGGTAATCATATAAAATTATTATGTAAATATTTTTTTTATTTACAGACTTTACTTATCTACGTTTAAGATTAGAAATACTATAATAAATCTCAACGTTACACAGGCAACTAAAACATTCAATATTCATTAGGCGCTATGAATAAAATATAAGTAATTGTCCAGAAAACTTTTAACTTGCCAAATGACTTTTCTAGTAGTTAGAATAAATTACTCCTAAATATAGTGTTTGCCAGTAAAATCGAAACTGAATCGGAAATACTAACATACACCTATTTATTTATTTCCTCCAGATCCAGGTGCAGCGAGAGGGGGTGTGACTTTAAGCTAAGCGTCCACTGTGTCGGTATCGGAGCGTATGGAGCGTTCGGATTCGTTTCGTGCACTGAATCAGCATTGCTTCATAATTTTTAAAGCAGGCAATAAATGATAAACCAGTGTACCACCAGTTGTGGTGTGCGGTACACCGCTAAAAAGAGTTGCAAAATTTAAATATTTGGGTCACTGGGTCTCAGACGATTTGAGGAACAACACGGATGTGGAGAGAGAGCGCAGGTCGCTGGCTGATCGATGTGACATGTTGGCCCACAGGTTTGCATGTTGTATGACGCAGGTGAAGGTAACGCTTTTCAAAGCTTACTGCCAATCCTTTTACACGTGCAGCTTGTGGGCGACCTTTACGCAGAAGGCATACAACGACCTGCGTGTCCAATATAACAAGACGTTCCGGGTGTTGCTGGGGCTGCCGCGTTATTATAGTGCGTCCGGCTTCGGAGATCGGTATTTCTGCCGATGGCGTCATCCGTAGTGAATGCGCCATTCCGATCCCGATCGCGTCGAGTTCTGAGGAGTTTGTTGCGACAATTCACGCTGAACGAAGAAGTTTTAATTAAAATACGAAGAGCTTTACAATCTTAAACATAAATATTATCATAATCCTCCGAAAATAGGTCTTTTTAAGTTTATGTTACGAACTCACACCTATCGTTTTTCTTCTTCTCTGCTGATAATAAACAACTAATGATTACAATATCCTCGTCACTATCCTCCATAATGTGAATACACATGCACAGACGAACTCGATTACCTTGAAAATACCGAAATTGCCGATGCAAAATCCGAATGCAGTAGACGCACCCTATCGACATTTTATAAAAACCGACGACGGCTCGTACACTGCGTACGCTCCGATTCCGACGCGGTGGATGCTAAGCTTTACTTTAAAATTTAGTTAATTAATTGAATTGAATTGAAAATTTCTTTTTATTTAATTGCATTATTATAAGTATTGCATCGAATTATTGAATTGAATTGAGAAAAACAATGTTGTTTTTAAAGTTTTGGTCCCTAATATTGAATTGAAGAATTGTATTTAGTAGGTACTTACCTAATTAAATAATTGGTAGGTATTAATAGTTTTAACTAACTGTCTAATATTATGGATAATTTTAAAGGATTAATTGAAATGTATAATTAAATTGAATAATCAAACATGTTTGCACAAATTGGAATATTAATGAAGTGAGCCCTGGCACCCTAAACACAAGTTTAATCTTAGCTTGGGTGCCTGAAGTCGTTAATCTGTGTTAAATGGTAAATTTTAAATTTAATTAAAACAATTATTTCTCATTTTTACTGACTAAATCCACCAGTGTTCCGTCAGTTGCCCATTGCGTTCCAGAGCCGCAGTAACTCTTCCAGACTTTCCTACAGCCCTAACAGCATCATTACTACCCAAGTATTACATACTTAAGGAGTAGGTTCGGTATTCGATGCAAACTTCGCAGGTACAATGCGTTTCTAATAAGAATAGGATCGATTGCCATGTTATGACGTCACGTCATATCGTCAAATCGAAGAATTATTGAAAATAAGATTTTTTTTAAATTTAATTTATTTACTAACTGTGAATGAAAAAAATTTAATCAGAATCAAGTTCTTCAATTTTGCTTTCTCTGAGTTCTTAAATTTTGCCCAACTTCTTGCGATTTGACAGTATATGACGTGACGTTACAACATGGCAGTCGATCCTATTCTTATTTGGAACGCATTGTAAGCAGGTAGATTACTTCGAAGGGAAATGAAAGCTTCCAAATATTCCATTTCCCTGTTTTTGCCTAATATGATATGCGACTCATGCTGTTACGACGTTGAAAAATTTCTTAATATCGTACGCACACCCTCCATAATATCTCGTGTTTATTAAACTATGCGAAAACATACCTACCAGTCATTAAGTCGGAAATTGATAGTAAATGCGAACAATGTAGGCATTGCCATCATAATCTCTTTGTACATACGAGTATATCGGTATAAATAGACTATTATTCATTAATAAGTACTCTGTGTATTGTGCGTATAACGAGAAACTGCTATTTTCTAGATACATATTAACTTCCTTGTCTACATTATATTGCCTAAGGCATTAAGTCCGCCTTTGTACCTACGTTTGTGTTGCATGAAGTTTCAATAAATACATATTGACTATTGATCTAGTTTTAATAAAAGACCCGTACATGTAGGAAATAGGTAGGTAGTTTCCTATTTGTACTAAGAAACTAAACATCGGAAAACTTCGTCAGGCTATATTTAACTTCCAGTGAGACGTAATGAACATGATGTTAGATAAACTATGTAAGTAATAATAGTTTTATCTTCTTGTTTTGGAAAAACAATACATAATTATATCAGTTAGTTTATATAACAAATCATTGAACTTGTTTTCTGTAAATATCATGTCTCTACAACATAAGTTACAACAATCAGTAAATAAGTAGTGGTGTTAACTCGTAAAAGATAAAATGTTTTCATGTTTTTTGCTGTCGGTTCTTACGCACGTGTGAATCACGCCTGCCGCTGTGTTTGCCATGCGTTCCACTGGCTGGCACGCTGCTGACGATGCTCTTATCGGTGCTCCACCTTACCACGTTTCAATCGCACACTCAAACTGTAGTGTTCCGTACTGAAAAACAAAAACATTAGTGAAAATGTTCTTACACGAACCACACCGAAGGGCACCAACGATTTTGTTTTTTCAACAAAAATGTCAAACAACAATTTTGTTACCAAAACAAACAACAATGTGTCCGTTAGTATCTATAGGTTTACTTACCGATAGCAATTTCCATAGCAAGCAATTCGATAGCAAGTCCATGCAGGCACAAATAAAAAGTTCAATTAGTGTATAAGTTCAATTAGTGTATTAAGTTCACTTTGGTCAAAACTCATCACTAGCAGTGTCAATCCAGGCACAAATAGAAAGTTCAATTAGTGTATTAAGTTCACTTTGGTCAAAACTCATCACTAACAGTGTCAATCCAAGCACAAATAGAAAGTTCAATTAGTGTATTAAGTTCACTTTGGTCAAAACTCATCACTAGCAGTGTCAATCCTAGCAAAAATAGAAAGTTCAATTAGTTACACATGTTGTAGTTTGTTTACGTTATTCCTGATGATACATTCTTATTGCAGCATTGATTCATAGGTATTTCAGGATTAAAATTTTTGTCATTAACTTAAAAAAGGAACCCTACCAAACGGGTTCCTACGTAAGTAGGTAATCGTATGCCCGACATTCTGTGGATCAGTCGCGGTTATCATAATTTTAAGATATGCCGTATAATGTAATTACCGAAGCAACAAAGATAGTCGGGTTCAGATGGAATAAAAACGAAATAAAACGATTAACATTGGATAACAATACTGATAAGTAGGCCACTTCAAAAGCAAAACCAATTAAGTCCAGTCCACATGAGGCTCATGCACATGAGGGGTTGCGACAGATGAATCGTGGGGGGGATCCGGTAGTTGGGACTCGAAATGGCCATGCGCAAGTCCGAGGCTATGTGTTTTCGTGGCCGTCGGAGCACGCCACAACCGGGTTATCAGATAACGGCAGGAGGGGTGCGACGATGAAGTACTGTGTGTACTAGTAAGTCTGGCTCGCAAAAGGGGCCCTCAAGCGGCACTTGCCCAATCAAAGGGGTCCAGACGCTTTATGCCGGATGCTCTAAGCAGGCATCGTGCTGTCCATGGCCCTTTAGGGGCGCCGGTGCGGTGTGGGCACCGTCGCTGCGGAAGCGACGGCCGCTAAGCTGAACGCGTCCCAGAGGTTCATGGCCATTCGGATGGTGTGGGTATGTACGGTCTCCCGCGAAGCACCGAGCCTCCGAGTTCCTAATATAATTTTTATTTTTGGTGTACAATAAAGAATATACCTATATATTTATCTCCTTGCTGGCATGCCGCCATGGGATTTGGAGGCAACAATACTTGCACATATGCATGTCCTGCGCATGGAGATGCAACACCGGGGGAAACTCCGCAGCGGCATGCCGGGTAGAGTCCCGGTGGGATCTCATAGCAGAAATCAAAAATCAGAAACGTTTATTTCAAATAGACCAATTATAGGCACTTGAATTGTTAAATTGTACGTTCCAAAACGTATGAAGACAGCGATTGTCGCAACGCAGAGCTGGGTACGCCTCAATCGTGGTAGTAAGTCCCGTATTTGTGGAGTGGAGAGACGCCACGGCTTACTCATCTTCCGCATGACGCAGATCCTCGCCGGAAATGGTGAGTTCGGGAGGTTCCTCTTTCAGATTCAAGCGGAGGACTGCCCCGCTTGGGCAGATCTAGCATTGCCAGGCGTCCAGATAAAGCCGGGCAGGGTCAGGCTTTTTAGTTGCCTGTCCGGCCAAATTAGGTGAAGTCCAGCCTGTCCGGCTTTTGTCAGGTTTTTTTAAATTAGTTTTTTTTTTACATTTGTCATGTCTTCTACTTTATTTTGTATCGCTAGCGTAAGCGGAGCGGACTAGCACTTATAGCCAATTTTATTGTTGTTGCATTAGAATTAAAAAACTGGGCAAGTGCGAATTGGACTCGCGCACTGAGGGTTCCGTACAAACCCGATCAATTCCCGAATGGAGTCTTGAAGATTTTTCCAAATCGCAAGAAAGGTATTTTTTTTTTTGTGACGTAAAGTAATAATTTACACTCACATACATACTTGTGCTATAAGACCTTGCTTCGTGCCAAATTTCAGAATTCTAGGTCAACGGGAAGTACCCTATGATTCCAGTGAGTGTCGAAATACCTACACGTTTTTTGCGACATAAACGGCTGTATCCGTTTTCTTCGTAAACTTGAAAGTTTGAATTTTTTACAACTCCAAGGGACCGCAGACTAGTGTTGCAACAGAACTCAGCATCCGCTTCAGCTTCTGCAGAAGTTCCGCAAGCTTTTTCACTTCCGTTTCCGTTTCTGCTTCCGCAAATTTTATAACAGAACTCTAAACGGAAGAATACAGCGAGGAGCACGGGGGTGGGGGGCGCGTGGACGACTACTGGACACATCGGACACTTCCGTTGCATCACTAACGCAGACCTGAGTATATGGTTTTAATTTCAACTCGATACCTTCACGCGTTCTCAAGATAAAGGATCTTGACAGACAGACAGACAGACGGACGGACAACAAAGTGATCCTATAAGGGTTCCGTATTTTGCTTTTGAGATTAGTACGGAACCCTAAAAATCACCATGACTAATCTTCAATTAGTACATATTAAAGCAAAGGTCTTGGTAAAGTCTCAATAAATAATATTCATAAATAGCAAAGTTAATAGCGATGATAGCGTTTGTATCAAAATGTCACTCAATTTACGGAAATATTGTACAGGCTATTGATTATGAATGAATAAATGACGATCAAAATGGAAAAACACTTCGCGTAGTATTTAGCAATTGTTATGAATGATTGATTCTATTATGAATTTACCAATTATTAGAGCCCCATTTTTTTGTACTTATAAAATAGGAGTATTTAATAAAAAAGTCGAGTTAAACTTTTAGAAAATTGTCAGCCATTGTACTCAAATGTCCGGCTAAATTGGCTGGTCCGTCAGGCTTTTTGGTTTGATGACCTGGCAACCCTAGGCGTAGGACCCCTCGTGCAGGGCCTAGTGCCATGGTCCGGAACCTAATGCTTGAAAAATCTGACACGCCGTCTCGCCCAACACTAGAGCTGGAAAAGACTAAAAAAGGTAAAAAACGTGTTTTTTTTTTAGTTGGGAAAATCATCTAATGACAAATCTCGCTCTTGGGCGGAGCGAGAGATAGTGTCAGACTTTTACTGACTAAAAACCTACTCCTGTTCCTTCGTTGCCTTCGTCTCAGGGCCCCGGGTTTCGTTTTCACACTACCCTTGGCCCCGGTAGGCTTCGACCCTGCTGGGCGGCTACAGTTGCTGACATCTCATTGAGGCGCGCATAGAACAGTACGCGCCGTCGACGACTTGGGCTCGGTCCGGACAGTTACCGGACGGTCGGCCGGCGAACCACCCACTGCCCGCCGTCCGCAAGCCCACGCGTACGGTGGTAAAGTTAAAGTGGTGCGTTTGGCCCCCTGTAAGTCCCGGTGCCTTGGGCGACCACCGAAGTCGCCTTTCCATAAAGCCGGCACTCAGTGTATACTTACCTACTATAAGGAATTAAAAGTATCTAGGTTACAAGTTTATTTCAAAAAAGAAGCAAACATTTTTTTGAAATGGCTGTTGTTATCTCGGCATACCTAGCAAACATCTTTGGTCAAAGGTGAGATTACAGTAGGGAGACACAACAGATAAAGGCATTTCCTATGTAAACATCTAAACACCAACGTTGCAACTCTTTTAGATTACCCCTCTAAGACACAAGATCTATTTTAAGAATCTACTGATTATCTGTACTAGAGATCTTTGTACATGCTTGTTCTTATCTGCTTAGAGTATGTAAGCTACATACCTACTTGCGATTCGACTAAATGGTGGGCTCATCAAATCCGATTACATATTACTTATAAATTATTGCTAACAAGATTTCAAAATAATTAGGTATATAGCTAAGCTAGATAGCGTTTTGATCCAGTGTTATCTACAGAACAAGCAATATTATGATCGTTTAGCAATTGTTTCGGCCAGATATCTCCGCTTGTAGTTATTGAGTAACCACGTCTAGTGATAACGCAAGAATAAAATATCTAATATGGAACGCTTGTTTCTACCCTGGCCCGTTGACCTACATGTTTACATAAATTAATTGCCTTGATGAACTGGAATTAAATCAGTAATTGGTATTTACCTTTGTTTTTAAGTGGGAAATCATCCAATGACTTCTCTCACTCTGAATGTAGAAGGGAGGGCGTTTCAGACTACGGACTAAAATCAAACCTGTGTCCTTCCAGTTACCCTTAGCGTTCTAAGACCATGGGTTTCCTTTTCAGAAAATCCCCGCGCCCGTAGTGGGCATCGCCCCGGGCCCCTACGGTTTGCTGACAGCTCTAGGATTGCGGATCTCGTGGATAGCGGGCTCGAGTCGTCGATATGTCGACGACTTGGAGTCGGTCCGTCCGCAAGCCCAGGTACCAGCCATGGCTGGTAAATGAATGAAATCATTGCAAGTCTTTAACTATATATATATAGAAGGAGAAATTGACTGACTGACATATCAACGCACAGCCAAAATTACTGACTAGATAGCAGCGTGATATTTGGCATAAGGTTTCCTTTTATGACGTAGGCCAGCACTAAGAGAGGATTTTCTAAAATTCACTCCCTAAAGGGTTGTAACGGGGGTCCAAAGTTCGTATGCAGATATCTACTTTTACGCGGGCGAAACCGCTATCAAAAGCTAGTTCATCCATAAATATCAACTTGCACTACGGTTCTATGTAAATACAGTATAATAACTTCCGTTTATGCTTCTTATTTATCATTATATTATATTACGTAAAACTGCACAATATTGCACATTCAATGTTCAGTCAAATAGGAAACACTTATGTAGATTAAGTGTCTGATAACGAATAGAAAATTAAGTTATGCACCAACAATCGCCTACGAGTTGTTCAAAGTATCGCCAATATCATCTTTAGGTTTAAAGCTATAAGGTAGCAGCATTAAAAATAACTAAATGCTAAAAGTAAAATTTTGTTGTGTAACAAGAGGCTTTAAAATATTTCAACGAATAAAACACACGAGTCTTATTATAGATAAGTATATTGAATAATTAAATAATATTACTTCAAATATGTTGCCAAAAAAGACTTACAGTGTAACCGTAAAAGTAATAATAAAACGTTGAAGAGGTCAAAATATTTCGAGTTTGAGTAGAAACATACAGTTTATAGTGAGGTGATATTACAAGTAGGTTTATGTACCGAATATCGAAAACATTGTAGGTTGTCTCCAGCAAACTTCACAGCAGAACTTGTCATCACAAAGTGTTCAAACGATTGTTTGCTTGAGAAGTGACACCGTGAGGAAAAGTTGACACGGTCAAACCAGAAGTCGTGCAAAAACAGTCTATCATTTTACTAATTAATATTAACTATACTTTTATAATTACAACCATTTGCGACAACGGAGCAAAATGTCTAGTGCTATATATTCCATAAATACTATATGTATGGGCACTTTCTATAATTATGCAGGATGTCTTCAAACAATTTGTTTAACATCACAAAATAAAGGTCTAAGCAAAATATTAACCAAATAAAACATACAAGACATGACAAAAATTTCGTTTTTAGACATCCCGAGTTATATCAAAGTCTCCACATTCGACTATTTCAATGTTCTTGTCAGTCTTACGTCCTGCAAGTAAACATGGTGGACAGTTTTGAAACGATCGTGGCACAAAAATTAAACAGTTCGTTTAATATTTTCGCAAAGAATGCTATAATGTATTACGAGCTGAACAATAATTAACATGGATACTTCGGTAAGTGTTCTGTTTGCTCTTCACTGTTCCTCCATAGTATTGCACTTGAAAAGTATAGACGCAAAACAATGAACGTAATTCAATGTGACAATAAAACTACGATAATTATGTCAACAACTGAATATGACTTTCACTTGTATTCTTATGATAGTCGAAATTTATTTAAGTAAGTACTTTTAACCCGTTAATCGTCGAACAGAACTTTGTTTTGCAAACTACACTCTTCAAATAAGTAAATATGCGATATGAACAATAAAAATATCATCATTATATAAATTTATTACGTACACTAATAAGTAGCCATTCGAACTCTGTAAATGGTTAAATACTTTAATAGGCGGAGACACCACACTTACAAAGTGCAATAATTAAACTACAAATCCAGATGTATAAAATAATTATGCATCTTTGATTAGAACTAAACAAACTTGCTAGACTGTAATCCTCAATACTTCTAACTGACTTGTGATGTGACGTAGTTCGACATGCATACACTGCCATGAGTATTACAGAACAAAACTCTGCGCAACTGTTGCAGCTAACGAGCCATTGCCTACGATCCTGAACCATCAATATGCTCTAGTAGTAGTGCCCTACCACTCTAAGGTTGCAGACCAATACTGTGGAAAAGACATACGATATCCTCTAGATCTAAATCATTACGGGTATCTGTTTTATTAGGTACAGGCACTGATGGTTTTACGCCTTCATTGGCTGCTAAACCGACAGACGAAACGACAAATCTGGCATTGTTCTTTTCCAAACCGATCAAGTATGTCCAATCCACATTATGCCTATGACTTAGTAAGTTAATTTAACATTCAATAATACAATACAATAATTTAATTGTGATTTAGGTAAATTATGCTCATTCAAAAAATTGTATATGATTGTTCTGACGTCGTGCCAGTACAACATGTTCCGAAGAGAAGTACGACTGAACTGATATGTGGTATCGATAACTGCAAAGCAATGGGACACCGCAACACCTATGGAACACCTCGCAAACTTGCCAGACATTGGGCGAATTAAATCTATGAACATGCATTAAACGACTAATTAAAATATGCTCCGTACTAACATTCTATATTTACGAAACTAACGATATATTTAATCTTTTTTTTTCAATTTAAATACGCTTTATAGTGTAAAAATAGTTCTTTTGAGACAAAAATGTCAAAGCGCTTCTTAATGCCAATCGCAAAAGAAAGATGCTTTTCGAATAATGAATACCAGAAAATGTTAATAATGCCCGACGAGCAGTACACGATAATAGTTTGTTTATATTACGAAATATAATTATTTACGTAGTAAATTTTCTTAATAGGAAGATGTCATGAAATAAAGACTATATAGTTTTACAGAATTGCAAATTAATTTATGGACGGCAAATATCTATGACGACTAATGTCTCTCCAAATATTATGTTTTGTTGTTGATGCATTGAAAGAAGAGTATTTCGTGATGTGGTAAGTCAAGTGCCTTTCACATCACGAAATTTACTACACATCAATTCAGAATTTTAGATTTATTATCAAATTTTGGAAACAGCTCTGTCATACATACATGACCACATTCGAATTTCATTTTTCAACCAGGATTTATTTAGGACCTATTAATTAAAAAATGGATACTAAGAACTCAACTTAGTCTACATAATGCTAAAAGATATGCTCGAGTGTCATGCAACAAATAAAAAGTTGCTGAAATTCTGAATTCAAGTATAGAAACTGTAATTTAAAAATAACGCAGCGTAATAATCAGAAATAAAAATAATAGAGTATAATAATTTGAAAGTATTATTTCACGATTTATAAAAGAGACCACTCTGACGCGTTTTAACCTAATGACTATAAACTCTTGCTAGATTTTTAAGTCCGATTAAGGAGGTGACTACCTCCTTAATAATATTATTAATAAATAAATAAAATTTATCAAAATAATAATGTGAGTCTGAGTAGATAAAATTGGACGCGATTGAGAGATACTGCAAAGATTCCTACATAGTATTATCGTACAGGTATTTTATTTGTAGTTGCAGTTCTTTTCTTAGCACAGTTATTTCAGTTGGTGGTATCTTTACAGTACAACCCTTAAATTCTATTTATGTACCTATATAATAATCTAAACAAATAAGACGGTACAAAATGCTACCCCCTAACACTCACACAGACAAGACCGGAAACTCAAAGTGCATTATTAACGAGTTGGTAACAGCAAACATATTTGTGCTGAAGTTAATTATTACATGAATACCAAAAACTGACAACATTCTATTCAGGAAATATTATACAACCGTTCTTCTGATACATTTTGAAAGTTACTATGAAGTCATTTTAAATCATATATTTTTGATCCAATTTTTCTGACCTTTAATTTATACTAACTAGCATTCTAAAAATTTACTATCTACTTGAATGCTGAAAACATCCACACTTAATGAATGCACATAAACATCTAATTTTATAAAGATATTGAACTAAACCTACTTGATGCTTAGGCTGGCAACAAATCCCATTCCACTGTCAGACTTGTATTTTTTAATCTATAATATCTTGTACTCGGCCTCTAGCAAGTTTGCAACGAGAAGCATCGCAGAAATCCATCTTTAGATCCTAATGATAGCGCGTTGGTAAAAAGGAAGCTTCAACAGAAATATACGTTTGACACGAGTGCTATTGTTGTTGGAACTTCCAATATCATTATTCAAGATTTCATCTTAGTTCGTTCAGAATCGTAACGAAAAGTAATAATATTTTTTAATTACATGCGTTTTTTTGCTTTCTGTCGAAAGCCGTTATTGTTTGCGAACATCATGATGGGCTGTTTTTAACGATTGTACTATTATGAATGTAAGCTATATCTTTATGCAGCTTCTTGTTCGTTTCTCGTAGTACATTCAGAACAAAATAATTACATGATACGGTTACTTGCTGAACATCCATTATTTTTGATTGAGCAATTTATACTAACGCATAATAATCGTAAATAGAGATAAATATGCGAACCTTACGGAATGTCAGTACATATTGTTTTACTAAACACTCATTTTTTTTTTATTAATACTTAATGTACCACATCAAATATAGTAATACTTTTGAGATTGATTACACAGTATATAAATTTCTAAATCTCATACAATTTATAAAATGATATTTCAGTATTGCTTTAGTAGTAGGAGATAGTCTCGCTTATTACATTTAATATATTATACACAATTATATATAAGTGTGACTTACCATTTATAGTACACTTTTATTACGATTTTCCGCCTATATTGTTTACTTTGATATTAGTATCTGACTGTGGAATGGTAAGTTATAATGCTATGAACTGAGATTTATTCAAATTTAGTGCAATCAGAGTTTTAGTCAACTTACTTGATCATAGTAGCGTAATTCCGAAATAGACAACCGCGTAATAAGTCAGACTTAGCAATAACACGAATGTCATCGTCATTGATGTCGTTTTAATATTTGTTGCCAGCACCTGCGTCTTACACATTATTCAGATATATTTCAGAGGCTCAACGCTACTATGCATTACAATATATTTATACATAAATGTAATAAAAACGTGTAAATAAAGTTACTATAGTTAATAGAACGCACGTCTACATTTATCTCCGCAAGACGTTACTTAAACATTCATGAAACTGCAAATTTCGACAAGAGAATATCAAAAATAGTGTATCGACGGTCATCGTCTACATTCTGTCTAATATTCTTGAGTCTAATGACGCTATTTAGGTCACTTGAAACATCTTAAGCCAATTCACATTATAATATGGACTATGGTTACAAATTTTGAAATTCCGTATTTTTTTTGTCATTTTATTTTGAGTCACATCCAAAAACAATGCGATTTATAAATCGACTACAGTAATATGAACATTTTAGGATTAACATGTCTAAAATATATTCAGTAAACAGACAGTAAATATACTGTAGTCGCTTTATAATGCATAGAAGTAGTTCTCGACAGTAAATAAAACTTAGAATTCAATATAGCGCAGTTTATACTCAAACAAATAAATCAAACACATAGCGCACGGTAATCTTTCACATCTACTACGAAAGTGGTATAACTCACACTAAACAAACGATGAAACGCGTACAATAAATGAGTGACGTACTATTTTCTAAAAGCTTACAAAATGATAGAGATCTTCACGATAATCCGCTAAGTGGACACTGATTTATAAATTAAGTAATTAACGCCAAAATTTCTTGACCTTAAATAGAAGTCCCAAAAAAGTGCCAACACCAAGTTATAAATAATGCAACGACATATTTTAGGACTTCTCATGCTTCTGATAGATCAGGATCCGTTGAACCATTTTGTTAAATGAACTCTTAGATCAAGCACTATGACCTGGTTAGAAGATTAACATGAAATTAAGCAATGCATCTCATTACTATTTCTCTTAAAAATAGTCAATTCTTCTATATTATCAGATGCCCACCTAGCATGTAGAATTAACTAAAAACAAAATGCTAATCATAACTGAAACATTTCTTATAATTTTCATTTAAATAATTATCATAGTTTCCGCTACTGATTAACAATCTTTATTAAATCGTTATCATTTAATGCCTCTTACGCAAGTACATGCGAAGGGCACTACAGGCCTCTATGCATAAAAATACATTAAAATCAAACTAGTGTCTTACATTACGCTATTCAAAGAAAAGAAAACTAAATGAGCTACAGTTATGAAGTTCCACTGGTTCACCAAATACGGATCCTCAAAACCACTGACTAGTTCAAGTGTGTCAAGAATATTTAAAATTCACGGAAAAGACAAATAAGAAGTCAGATTGTGACTTTGTGCAATGCTTTATACATCGAGCACTTTAGAAGACGAGGTTGTTAACATCATTAGAAGTCACATTGCAAAGTCGAAAAGAAAACAAAATTAAATGTTGCTAAACTCCCCAATCAATTAAGTAGCAATGGTGCAAATATGAGAATTCGTCTTATAATAAAACTCCAATAACAACCAAATCTCAGACTATTTAAAGCACAACCTTCAAATGAGCTTGAACTTGCCTCTCGTGTTAGTAACGTGAATTTAAACAACAATGAAGTAAGACTGACGAATGTTCAATAATCTCTTGTATTTTCTACGACACAAAAACGGACGATTATCGCGAAAGTTAAAACGTGTTCAAATTATGCGATCCATACAAAAATATCGTACGAATGTGCTAAAATGTTAAATATATATTAGGAGTTAGCAACATTATTCTGTGATCACCGATACATTCCGTTCGTGTATATACTGAGATCGATTACCCTCGAAAGTCGAGTGTTACTATTACTAACAGAGGTTATATCCTTCTCAAGTTGAAATTATATTATTTGTAATTTAAGTAAACATAGGCAAACAGTACACAACGCGTTTTTCTATCATGGTCGAAGTTTTTTTTACAAGATTTTCTTCCAAGGTTTACATCATATTATTTCATGTCAAAAATTTGATAACTGTCAAGTCCAATAATACAATCTTATTAAATCTGACAAAAACTCTCGCGTTTATTCCGCGAGTGTCACAAATCCACGGCCAAATACTCCATCTCGTCAGTTCTTGTCACCTATGAGGATTGTAGAGCTGAACGAGATGGAGTCCCCAGTCGCAAACACGACCCTGGTGAATATGACACGAAAACAATCGTCGGTCCAATCTGCCGCAAGCGGTTAAAGGTTTAATTACTTGAAGTAAATCTGTTAGTACGAGTACTGTTAGCCATCTTCAGGATGAACAAGTACTTAAATTACAAATAATACAATGTAATACGACAGCTAGATAGTGTGTAGATGGTATACAAGCCGATACCGCGGCGACAACCACCGCCTGTGTTGTGACAGTTTGCGCGCGGTACACCGCACTGTACAAACTATCGGCTGCCGACGTCATTTGCCGTTCGTCTGCAGTGCCGCATTCAGTTGCGTCCAAAGATCTTTCTTGCACGATTTCGATCTGCAAATAAATATTACACCCTTTATTTCTTTAATGCTATCGTCGTGATTTCTTCATTTATGGGTAATAACGAAATTCAGACATGTCAAGTCTGATAGAAGAACTGTTTCTAAAGTTACATCAACAATATTATCAAAATTCACGTCAATATAATTTCTGTATTACATCCACGCATTCTTCATCGACAATCATCCAGATACGATACAAAACATTAATTTTCCTTAGGCTGCGATGTAGTCCGTTCATCTGCATGCAGTTATCTGCAGTCGAATCGGCCTTTGCGCAGTTTACGCCACGTATCTAGCTCAGGAGCTCAGTGTAAGATTCAAAAGATTCAAACCATTTTATTTAAAATAAACAAAAAAAGTAAAAGTGCACCCATTGACAGACATGGTATTGTTTTGTTGAGACACAAATATCTCCACGAAATAAAGACATCAAAATGAAGGAAAAAAAAAAAAAATAAGACTTGTCTTAATGAAGGTATAATATTGGTACTATTAATATAATATCTTAAGTTTCTGTGCACCAGGCTATATCAACCTCCATACAACATAAGGTCATGTGAATAATGACTGGCCTGTAATGTTGGTCTAGTGGTTAGTAGCCCTGACTGCTATGCCGGAGATCGTGGGTTCGATTTCCACCCAGGACAAATGTTTGTGTGATGAGCATGATCATTTGTTCTGTCTGGGTGTAATTTTATCTATAATATGTATGTATTTAGAAATATATAAGTATGTTTATCAGTTGTCTAGTACTCATAACATAAGCTCTGCCTAGCTTGGGACTAGACGGCGCTGTGTGATAGTTGTAAAAAAAAGAAAAAAAAACCTTAATTTTTTGAAAAGGAACGGCTTATAACTGGTCTTATTGGTAAGCACTTGATTTTTTGTGTGATTTGTTTTTGAAATTACTTTATTACTGTATTATTGTCATTCAAAGTTGGCTCAGTATTTACTCCTTCGCTCGGAGGGATGATAGTTTTGGATGTTTATATATGTTGTAGATTAAGTCATACTGCGATAAATAACTTAGTTGCTACTTAATTATAGGTTTTCAAATATTTCCAGTAATATAATATGCTCCGGTACAGAATGATAGATTTATTTTCATTTTACAGAATCATCAGATGGGGATACTGCAATAATATTTGAAGCTAAAAGAAGTGAGAAAGAGTTGAAAATTGGGTCAAATTGATATTGAGATTAAATAAGATTAACAGCCATCACTATCACCGGCAAAAACCTACCAGAACAACCAGAATAAGTTTTCCACTCTTCATTTTAAATGTAAACTGTTTATAATATCAGTTTTTTTCATTTGTATGAATGTTAAATAATGATCTTGTTGCCTTGTATTGTGTAGAATTCATTTGTTTTGTAAGGAGGATACCTACTTGTTGATACAACATTTAAAAAAAAAAATGTAAAATTGTTGGTAATAAATTTTTTTTTTTTATCCTTTTCATTTGCCTATCTAAGTGTTTAGTACTTACCTTACAATAATCAAATTTATCTAAGTAGGTAAGGTAATGTTGAAATTATATTGAAACCGCTTAAAAGTAGGTTTCAACAAACTTCCGCAAGTAGCCCATGTCACTCTCCATCCCTTCAACTATCTCCACTTAAAAAATCATGTCAATTCGTCGCTCCGTTTTGCCGTGACAGACGGACAAACAAACAGACACACACACTTTCACATTTATAATATAAGTAAGTATGGATTAAAATAGTTTGAATTTATTTCGAAAACTAAATGTTGTGCACACCTGCTTCTATGAACCTCTTTTGTCTAATGCTACCGTGAATGGAGTATAGACTAGATGACATTGCATGATGGGATGATAAGATGATATGATAAAAATCAAGAAATTCTACCTTTCCACAATTATTTACTTTTACTATGTATATTACTAACATAAAATATTATACATATATCACAACTGTAACTATTGTGTATTCGCGTCAAGAAAATACTGATTCATCGTTGTCACTCAGCTTAGCAACGCCCCTTGACCATTTGAGTATAATTATAGTAAATTAGAAAGCAGTCTTCACATTGAAGACGCGTCTGTACTGTCTGAAGGATCTATTATCAATTTTAAAAATGAATACCTCACCTATTCATAAAAAGAAAAGTGAAAATTCTGACGACCGACGCTGATTAAACTTTAAAAGAATTACTGAACATTAATATACAGTTTGCTTTAATGGTCTAATTTTTATCCCGGTATGAATTCACTTTTACTTTGCAGTTGCACTGTAAAAAATAGTGGCTCATCCACTATTTTTTTAAAACGAATAGACTATAGTAATGTAATGTATGAAATTTAATTTTAAATGTATGAATTTTAATGTATGATCTAATGTTGATTGATGTAAATAAATAAATAAAATATAATGAGGGTGTTAGTATGACTGACATCATATGAAGTTACAGATGTGAACTACAGACCTGCGCAATGAGGCGAGCCACTCCTTAAATTGCGTGTTTCCTTCAGGCGTGAGCTGAAAAGCGGTGCGAGCCGAAAGCACGATGCTCACGAACTCTTCATATTCCACTGTAGTCAAGTGGTAAAGCTTCTGATGGATGCATTGGATGTACCTGTGAGAACAAAATAAAATAAGAAAATCTATTTCTTGTCATATGCTGGTGGTAACTTTTTTTTAAACCATAAATCTCTCAATCACTTGTGAAACGCTCTATATCGAGTTTTTAGTAACAATATGCGCAAATAATATTTGCTACACTAGCACGAAGGTTCATTTACAACAGACGATTATGTCTCTGAAGTCGCAGCAGGCGTTACTTCCGCACCGAGAAGGGGCTGTTGGCTTTTCTGGCAGAAGCAAGACCACATTTTATAAAGCAAATAACCAGTGGAGAGCATCGGTACGTTTTTGTTCTAATTCAAAGTCACTAAACAACGGCGGGGGAAGAGTTGAGCTTCGCCCGCTGTGATTGGGTGATAATTTGACAACCACATGACAACAGATTTTTTAGGGATTGCAAAAAAGTAATTTAAAAAATATCGATAATAATTCGACTTATTAGTAGTTTATGGCTTTGTTTGCGATACAGTGATTATGAGTTCGATTTTTCAATAAAAAAGAACTTTATTAAAAGGAAGCTTTATTAAAACAAAACAAACTTTCAAAGCAATCTTGTGTGAAATGTCTAAAACAACACTGCTCTTTGTTGGAAAAAAAATGCTGCAACTATTAATTCATACAAAATACACGTTTATTGGAGAGGTGTCACGGCCTTGTGCATGACACAGGTCCTCACCGGACCTGGTAAGTTTGAAAGATTCCTGCATCAAATTCATGCGGAAAAAATGCCCGGGTGTCACCATAGTGCCGACCGACGGTGAACACAGTGGAACATTTGGTGGTGTGCTAGAACGGAGCACAGCCGTGTCCTCGTGGAGGCAATCGGCGGCAGTGACATCTCGCGCCGGGCCCTGGTTCAGACCATAGTCTGGACCGAGAGGAAATGGCAGGTAGTCGCTGCCTTTTGCGAAGCAGTAAAGCTAGCAAAGGAGAAGGCCGCACGCGTGAAGGAATGAAAATCTTGACTCCCCAGCAGCCGCAACCCCGACCCTAACTACCAGCCACGGTAGGCACTGGGCTTACGGATCATGAGCAATGGATAACTCGCCATTCGGCCGTTCGGTAATCGACCGGAGAGCCCAAGTCGTCGACAGCGCGTATATTCCACGCGCTCCTCAAAGAAATGTCAGCAACCGTAGAGGCCCAGCAGGTCCGATGCCCGCTCGGGCCGCGGGGATTTTCCGAAAAGGAATCCCGTAACGCAAAAGGCAACAGAAAGATACAGATGTGGTTTTGGTCAGTCACAGTCTGAAACGCCTCCCTGCTCCACCTTAGAGCGAGAGAAGTCATAGTATGATTTCCCATCTCAAAATAAAAACTCCTCCGGTCCTATAAGACGTTATACGCGGCCCGCCGCGCGCCAGCCAGTGCGCCGACTCCACGCACAGCTCGTACAGCACGAACGTATAACAAATGAAGTTAGTTACATCTGCTGGCACTTCTGCACGAGCGGCGCCAGCGTGCCGCGCAGGTGCTGCATGACGAGGTGGTGCGGCCCGCCGCGCGCCAGCCAGTGCGCCGACTCCACGCACAGCTCGTACAGCACGAACGTATAACAAATGAAGTTAGTTACATCTGCTGGCACTTCTGCACGAGCGGCGCCAGCGTGCCGCGCAGGTGCTGCATGACGAGGTGGTGCGGCCCGCCGCGCGCCAGCCAGTGCGCCGACTCCACGCACAGCTCGTACAGCACGAACGTATAACAAATGAAGTTAGTTACATCTGCTGGCACTTCTGCACGAGCGGCGCCAGCGTGCCGCGCAGGTGCTGCATGACGAGGTGGTGCGGCCCGCCGCGCGCCAGCCAGTGCGCCGACTCCACGCACAGCTCGTACAGCACGAACGTATAACAAATGAAGTTAGTTACATCTGCTGGCACTTCTGCACGAGCGGCGCCAGCGTGCCGCGCAGGTGCTGCATGACGAGGTGGTGCGGCCCGCCGCGCGCCAGCCAGTGCGCCGACTCCACGCACAGCTCGTACAGCACGAACGTATAACAAATGAAGTTAGTTACATCTGCTGGCACTTCTGCACGAGCGGCGCCAGCGTGCCGCGCAGGTGCTGCATGACGAGGTGGTGCGGCCCGCCGCGCGCCAGCCAGTGCGCCGACTCCACGCACAGCTCGTACAGCACGAACGTATAACAAATGAAGTTAGTTACATCTGCTGGCACTTCTGCACGAGCGGCGCCAGCGTGCCGCGCAGGTGCTGCATGACGAGGTGGTGCGGCCCGCCGCGCGCCAGCCAGTGCGCCGACTCCACGCACAGCTCGTACAGCACGAACGTATAACAAATGAAGTTAGTTACATCTGCTGGCACTTCTGCACGAGCGGCGCCAGCGTGCCGCGCAGGTGCTGCATGACGAGGTGGTGCGGCCCGCCGCGCGCCAGCCAGTGCGCCGACTCCACGCACAGCTCGTACAGCACGAACGTATAACAAATGAAGTTAGTTACATCTGCTGGCACTTCTGCACGAGCGGCGCCAGCGTGCCGCGCAGGTGCTGCATGACGAGGTGGTGCGGCCCGCCGCGCGCCAGCCAGTGCGCCGACTCCACGCACAGCTCGTACAGCACGAACGTATAACAAATGAAGTTAGTTACATCTGCTGGCACTTCTGCACGAGCGGCGCCAGCGTGCCGCGCAGGTGCTGCATGACGAGGTGGTGCGGCCCGCCGCGCGCCAGCCAGTGCGCCGACTCCACGCACAGCTCGTACAGCACGAACGTATAACAAATGAAGTTAGTTACATCTGCTGGCACTTCTGCACGAGCGGCGCCAGCGTGCCGCGCAGGTGCTGCATGACGAGGTGGTGCGGCCCGCCGCGCGCCAGCCAGTGCGCCGACTCCACGCACAGCTCGTACAGCACGAACGTATAACAAATGAAGTTAGTTACATCTGCTGGCACTTCTGCACGAGCGGCGCCAGCGTGCCGCGCAGGTGCTGCATGACGAGGTGGTGCGGCCCGCCGCGCGCCAGCCAGTGCGCCGACTCCACGCACAGCTCGTACAGCACGAACGTATAACAAATGAAGTTAGTTACATCTGCTGGCACTTCTGCACGAGCGGCGCCAGCGTGCCGCGCAGGTGCTGCATGACGAGGTGGTGCGGCCCGCCGCGCGCCAGCCAGTGCGCCGACTCCACGCACAGCTCGTACAGCACGAACGTATAACAAATGAAGTTAGTTACATCTGCTGGCACTTCTGCACGAGCGGCGCCAGCGTGCCGCGCAGGTGCTGCATGACGAGGTGGTGCGGCCCGCCGCGCGCCAGCCAGTGCGCCGACTCCACGCACAGCTCGTACAGCACGAACGGCGACACCACCGAATTCACCGCGCACACGCAGAACTGGTGCAGGTATTGCGCGCCCAGACGCTTCGAGATGCGGAGAAGCCATTTTACGTGTTCGCCGTACGGTGGATTTCTGTGAACACAAAAATACATTATGCTTTAAAAATTTTCTACAATATCAATGCTTTTCAGGTACGGTTCAATGAATAACAAATAAAAAATCTCAACTAAAAAACTAAATATTATACGACATCATAAAACATTAAGTGGATAAATTATTAAGTATACAAGTTTAACTCGTATCCTTTGTAAGTACTTGTTTCAAAACTATGGTATTTTAATTTTACATACCTGCCAAACTTATTCTGAGGACGGTCATCATGCACCCTTCTCGCTTGTGTCTCAAGTGCAAGCATGCCCACTCTATAAGCCGCTAGCAGTCGTCGCAACTGTGTCTGGTTGACGGTGGGCGCGGCGGCGGCGCCGCTGGGCTGGGTAACGTTGCCGACGCCCACGTTGGGCACGGTGCTCACTCCAGTGCCAACACTGCCCACGTTTACACCTGCGCCGGTTACCCCGCCTACTTGTACTATCTGCTGTGGAGCTGGCAACGGAGGAGGTATCGGAGCTTGATGCTGTAGAAAAAAACATTCAAAGATATTTTTGGTTCATGATCTTGAACACTGATTTTAGTGCATTCGGTAAAATAAACAGAAAACTAAATCGGTAAAATATTATGTAATTAATGCATATTTTAGTATCCTCGACGTCAGTACGAGCGTATTATATTTAAGGTCAAATAGCCAATACTCACAACTTGATGCACGGTCGCATTGACAGCAATAGTTTGTGGATGCGAAACATGTTGAGCCATCGGTGGATGTTGCGCAAGCCCCGGATGTTGCATCGTTTGATGTTGCGGATGCTGCATAGGTTGCGGATGTTGCTGCAATGGTTGCGGATGTTGTTGCATTGACTGAGGATGTTGTTGCATCGGTTGTTGATGTGGCTGCAACGGCTGGGGAAGCTGCTGCAACGGCTGCGGATGCTGCTGCAAAGGCTGTGGAAGCTGCTGCAACGACTGCGGATGCTGTTGCATCGGCTGGGGATGTTGCTGCAGCGGTTGAGGATGTTGCTGCATCGGTTGTGGATGTTGCTGCATTGGTTGTGGGAGTTGTTGCATCGGTTGCGGGAGTTGTTGGATTGGTTGCGGATGTTGCTGTAATGGTTGGGGGTGCTGCTGTAAAGGTTGTGGATGTTGCTGCAATGGCTGGGGATGTTGCTGCAGCGCCTGATGTTGTTGCAGCGGCGGGTGTTGTTGAAGCGGGGGGTGTTGTTGGAGCGTTGGGTGTTGTTGATGTTGAGGGTGTTGTTGCAGTGGCGGCGCACCGGGCGGCGCCACTATGCCTCGCACGAAATACGGCGGGAGAGCGTACTGTGGAGGCGGGTGAGGAGGGCCTGTTCCAGCATACTGTAAAATAACATAAAGACGATTAGACTTTTGGTTCGAATACAATGTGTACAGAACTTCGATAAAAATCGTATTCCTCGAAAACATTCGTGTTTTCGAATAAGTACGTAATACGTAAAAGTTAAGCTTCTTATATATTAGGTCAGCCAACCTTATAAAATTTGAAATTAATAGTTTTAACCAGGGACTGCATACCGAAAAACATTCGGTTATAAGGGTTAAGGGTATGACGTTATTCCTTTTTATTTCAATACCTCAAAATAACGGTACCGTTTTTTTTCGCTACCTAAAAATTACGATACCTAAATTTTTCTCTACCGAAGAATAACGGTACCGTTATTTTTTACGCTACCAAAACCTCTAACATTAAGGTATCTGTTGAAACCCTCACTCCCTCTACCGAAATAATTCCGGTACCGAAATTATTTCGGTAGAGTAAAGGTTAAATAAAGGTATAGCGGTACCTAAAAAAATAGCGCTGTCGTTATTTTATACCGGTAGCGTAACTGCAAATCTTAACCGGTTTCGGTGTACCTTTAAAATAAAGCGGTACCGGTTTTTAATACCGGTAGCGTAACCTTATACCTTAACCGAAAACGGTCCCTGGTTTTAACTTTCGGTCTGTGAGTTACGAAAATTCGTAATTTTGAAGATACACAATGATTGCTAAGGCGCATAACTTTAAGGTCGTGTTTAATCCAGAGCGCATGTTTGCAAAACCAATTCGATTTAGGAATTACGCTCGACTATTTCTTTGGTATGAACACGGACTAATCGTAATACTGTTGAAGTTAGTTGTATAGTCACCGGTAGCTGGTAGATGGCGGGCGGGTAAGGGTGGTAGGGAAAGGGGTAGGGGATGGGGTAGGGTACAGGCACGGCGAGCTGCGGCGGCGCGGCGCGGTACTGCGGCTCCTCCAGCAGCGGCTCCGACTCCTCGTTGGCCTGGCGCAGGTACAGCTCGTGCCAGTAGCGCGCTACCGTGTACAGCACTTCCGGGTATACGCCGCCACCTGAAACCGACATCGTTTATAGCCTTATACATAACGAATCGCGTTTGGAATATAATATTTTTTGGAAAAGGGAAAATGCATGAAAAAAATATTTGTTATCTAACCACTTTATCAATAAGTATACAAAAATAGAACGCTTAAGTTAGAACTACATTTGACCGACACACACGTGTAACACGCCTAATTTGTACGTAGAACGACGTCGCGTGACGTGGATCGAGTGTAGCTCTACAAGTCTAGTTTCCATATAAAAAAAATGGAAACCGACGCGCCCAGATCGGCGTATGTGGCTCACGTGTGCGCAGTGTAGTTCTATCTTAACTGTGAAAACAATATCAAAATTGGTAGGAAAACCAACATATGAGCGCGTGGGGTGTGGAACGTGATAGACTATGACGTCAATGTCCACGTCAGACTTCTCTTTCTTATTAGCAGCTTTGATACTTTCTAACTTCGTTGTTGATGAAGATATTTAAAAAATTATTTCACATTTGTTAATTGGAGCTAAAAAATATATAATTTATCAATGTATAAAACACTTCTTGCCATCCCTTCGGATAATAAAGCCGTGACGATATTTGCTGCTTAACCCCTCGAAAGACTATCCACTTATCCCAAAAGTGTATTTTGAACCTACTTCTTATCAACTTACAGTGTTCGGTTGACATTTCGAGCGTTTTCCCATATGAACCAATCGACATTTTAAAGATAAAGAATATTTTATTTGCCATTCAAAAACAATACTCGACGAGTCATTGTTAACATAAGCTCGTACATTTTACACCTAGAACATAGGGCATCGCATTGTAAACAAGAATTTGAGTGTGGTTCGGAATGAAATTATTTACATACAAAATAGTTTCTAAATATATTGTCTTTGTCACCCTTTACAACAGAAATCAGACTATGACTTTTGCAGCGCTGACACTCAAACTCTTTCAAAGCGAATAGGCTGAGGTCCACACCGCAGGTCCCGTATAAATTGTTAGATGTCGCAAGGATTTCTGTGGTTATCCTTAACAGTTTTAAGCACCTTAAGTAACACAACAAAGGTCGAAGATAAACTCTCACTATACCTTTAGCCGCAGCTTCAACAGTGAGGCAGGCTCGCTCGAGCATGGCGTCGCTCTGCTCTTTACACTGGAGTACGGCGCGTTGTATCTCGTTGTAGTTGAGAGCGTGGGCGTGAGGTAGCACGGATAGCGCTAACTCGGCCGCCGCACGCACGGTCGGTACATCGCGACCGGAGGATGCCTGGTAGAAATAATATGCAAAACATACATTAAAAACATTATCTTTAATTTGACCTTCGCCCCTGTCGGATAGAAAACAAACCCATTGCGAATCTCCTTTTGGGTATTTTTATTTTAAATAATTGTTTGTCATATATGTACAAGTTTTCGGTTAAAAATATCATGCTTGAGCTTCAAAAAAATTATACCCTCAAAATTAGGCAATTTATAACCTGCCAATACTAAAAAATTTGCAAACCTAAGTCAGATAAAATATTCTTACCTTATCGGCAATACTAGCAGCTTCGGGAGGTGTCAAATGCCCTTCCCACGCGTCAATAAGGAATAGTATAGCAGGTGCGCCAATATCCATGGCTTGACCTACAAAAAAAAACAACAATATTACACACTAAACTTGTAATTACAGTTAATAAAATAATGTTGTTGTAATTATAATTATGGTAAAACGTGCCTGTAATCCAGCTGACGTGTGATGAATAAGTACGACTCAGCCAGTTCGCGCTAACGCAGTTATGAAGGCCGAGTGCGTAAAGTCCCAATTGAAATGCCGCCATATGTAACCCTCTGGAAGATAAGCACATTTACAATAATAATTTATTAGACTGCAACATTTTGTACAAGGAAACACAAAGACAACACAAAATTAAAAGTTAAGAAAAAAAGAACTATGTAAAACCACGTTTTTTTTTTGGTATTTTTTTTTTTGTTTCAATTGCAGTAAACCTTGTCATGGATGACAATGTTTACTAGATTAATCCTGGTCTTACATTTAGTTCAGTTTAATATTCAACTTTCATTTTAGAATCTTACCACTCAAGTCATTAAAATGTCTTACCTATGCGGTCCGTGATGCTCCCTGGCACATGAAGGCTGTGTGAACAGGCTGGTGCTCGAAGAGCCGCCTGCTTTGAACAGCACGGACTTGGCAAGCTCAAACATGAAGTGTGCTGATGCTTCTGAAGGCTGGTTCGGCACCGAGGGATACAGGCGCTTGCCTTTGTATCTACAATGGAATGTAAGAATGGTATGTTGGTGATTCACTAGATATTTCGCTTTACTAAAATAATAATTTGAAAAACACTTCAATACAAATTATAATTTAAGCTACATTACCAAGCATCAGCGAATATTTTTATCATAATGCTTATCTATGCCTGATAAAAATCAACAAAATTATAAAAAACGCAATGGCATAAATCTTTGTCAAATTAGGATAACAGAAAGCAGCCAACCTGGAATCCTTGGCCCTTGAGATGGGCGTGTGGGAGGAGGAAGCGTGCGGCGCGGAATGCGGCGCGTGGGACGTGTGTGTCGTATGCGTCGCGTGCGAGGCGTGCGATGCGTGCGGCGCGTGCGGCGCGGGCGTCGCGTGCGTCGCGTGCGCGGTAGGCGAAGCTCCGCCCTCCGTCACCACCAGAGTCTCCACATCCCCGCTCAAGCCCGCCGCCTGCACACGCCAGTCATTCGTTCCGAAATGCGTGCTTATCTACAGACGTCACTTGATCAATTAGTAAAGCGGGCTACGTTTCTTGTAATACACATAGGTGCATAAGCATTTACTTGCCACACAATAGAATGATTCTTTCACTCTTACGACTAAATAGATACAAGAGCTATTTTTCCAAATATAAATAACGTGCACCTATTTTTTTATGTTTCCCGTCATCGTCGATTTCGATAAAGTTGATATCAATCTAGGATAAATACATATAATTCCCAATTTACTTTGTGAAAACAAACAACATATAATGTAACAAGTAATGCACACACAGAAACTTACCTAATTCGCACGAATCTTACAAGTGCCCCTGAGTGAAACTTGTCATTGGTCATCGACGCGTCATACATTGATACGTACGTCGACTAGTCGACTATTACGTTGATTTTTGCAACTTCTTGCAGATGTTCCACTACAGTGTACGATCAGCCAAGAAAGTGGTCTATCAGTTTATACTTTTTAGTTAATGAAAATATCACTAAGATTGACGAATGCAATCAGCGGTGTAATTGCAAAAACACACAATCAATGGCAAGTTGCCACTGGCAATGATTTTCATTTATGACAATTCAGAAACAGACATCGCGTTAATTGAGTTGTCAAGCAAACGAATTTTAGAAACACAGTAAACAATGGTGTAGACTGTTCAATCCTTAAAAGGAATCCATAAAGAATTTAGAAGCTCAGGAAATTGTGGCGCAGTTCCGTCATGTCAATAAACTTTATTTTAAAGGTTCAAAACGCCTTGAAATCTGTTAAATTAGACCACTTTTTTGTCCGACATACCGTAACAATGAACTGTTTGTTCTGACCTGCGGCGGTATGGGGTTGCTTGCTTGCGGGTTAGGGTGAGGGGCGTAGGCCGTGTTAGCCGCAACGTCGGCGCGGTACGCGGCCAAGCGTGGATTGTTCATGTAGTACAGGCTCACCATCGGACTCTTTGTCAACTGATGGATCTCGCGGTCTAGAAGCTGGCAAAATAGAATATAATGAAATATTAATATTGTTATATTCTTGTGAGTGTTTAGTTATCAAGAGGTTTATAAAATCTGAATTTTTCAAGCAATATTTTTAATTAAGCTTTTTTTTTCCTGACGAAGATTTTCAGATACCAACATTATACTCAGGTGCTCAACTGAGTGATTACTTCCATACCTGATATTATAAAGAGGAAGTAGCACTTTACCCGTTAAACTAATTTTGTTGAATTTTTATTTAAAATAAGGATAAATTGTTCTTCAGAGAATGGGATAATTTTCAACTTCCGCTGAGATACGAGGGTGGATTGAAAAGTTCGCGGCCTAACACATAAATACTTAAACTATTTTAATGTAACTGACCTCATTCGATTAGTTTACTCTCTGGTTGTCAAATTGTAAAATTCTATCGCAATAGCATTAACTGTATTTAACCTTAAGCCATTCTTCAACACTGAAACTTTTAATAAATATGTAAATAGATATTCTACTTTTCAGAAAGATTTGCAAGGTAGCAAAGGCCCTGTACATTAGCAATAAGATCAAATCAGCAGACAATAAAATAAAGACTGTGTGGAAAGTTATTAATAGTGAAACTGGTAGGAATAAAGTACGCAATACGGATTTTTTATTGGAGACTTCACATGGTCCCAAAAGCTCTAACATAGAAGTAGCCCAAGAGTTTGTGAATTATTTCACCGATATACCTCTTAGGACAACGGAAGCTCTAAATTCCTCCCCGAAGCATCAGTTGCTTTATTAAAAGCAAACTTGCCAGGCTGTCCGGTTGAATTTTAATTCAAACATATAAGCCCTTTGACAGTCATAAAGGCTTTCCGGCAAATAAAAGTCAAATTAACCGAAGACCTACGGGGAATTGTAGGTTGAACATTGGGGGAATCTGCTCCGCCGTATAAGACTGCGAAAAAGTGGGTTGCTGAAATTAAACGCGGACGAGAGAGTATTGAAGATGACCCTCGCTCTGGCCGGCCTATGACGTCTACGACTGAAGAAAACATCGGGAAAATCTGTGATCTGATATTGACAGATCGGAGATTGACCATCAGGGAGATTGCAGACACTATTGGCATCTCGTATGAACGAACACAAAACATCATAGTCAACGAACTTGGATTTTCTAAGGTTTCTGCGCGGTGGGTACGGGTGGGATTGCTTTCAGTCGAATAAAAAAGAATACGCCTCACGATTTCTCGCGACTGTTTGGAAATGTTTGACGCTGATCCACAAGATTTTTTGGCCAGATTTGTAACAATGGATGAAACTTGGGTACACCACTACACCCCAGAGTCAAAACAGCAATCGAAGCAGTGGATAAAACCTGATGAACCGACTCCAAAAAAAGCCAAAACAATTTTGTCAGCTGACAAGGTGATGGCGTCAGTTTTTTGGGATGCTAAGGGTGTCATCATGGTGGACTATCTTGAAAAAGGTGAAACTATAAACTCAGCTCATTACTGCACCCTCTTACGTCGCTTGCGTGAAACAATCAAAGAGAAAGGCCAGGATAATGCACGCGTTCACACGTCTGTTGAATCTATGGCTCAAATTCGTGATTGTGGCTTTGAATTACTGTCCCATCCCGCCTATTCCCCTGATTTGGCACCTTCAGACTTTCATTTATTCCCAAACCTAAAAAAACACCTTGGAGGTCATAAATTTTCATCAAATGAGGAGGTCGAAGCTGCGGTGGGTGACTTTTTTGAAGGCCTTGAAGAAACTTTTTTATGACCGGCATACAGGCGTTGGAAACCAGATGGAAGAAGTGCATAGAGTTAAGTGGAGATTACGTGGAAAAATAAAATTACTTTTCCTTATATTTTATATTGTTTTCTTGCTCAGGCCGCGAACATTTCAATCCACCCTCGCAGTTCATAAATTTGTTTGTACTGGGTGTTTTGCTACCTCAATAGTTTTACAAATTTGTTAGCGACCTTATGTAAATACTTACTTTGTTCATAATCCTGGCTAAGTTTACAGGGTTATCCTTGTAGAAGGACAATAGAGTGAGAGACAACTCTCCACGTTGCCGTCTCGTTCCCTCACACAGTAACGGATGTTCTGCCTCAGAAACATTAGCCTTTAAACCTAAAGCGGCAACTGCCGCTTCGAAGCCTAACGTCTCATCATTTGGCGATCGTGCCTAAAAGATAAGATTTTGACATTAGTTTATTTTACGCATAATTATAACTAACTAACAGCTGTCTAAAAAGTAATTGATGAAAACTTACAGGATGTTTATTCTCTTTATCAGCAGCTGATAAAACGAGAACATCGAAAAGGAAGCTCGCCAATGCAATAGGTAACAGCGCCGGTCCACGGTTCCTACGAATCAAAATTTATATATATATTGCTTGTTACAGAAAGAAGTTGAAAATGCACTTGATGAAAAGGGAATAAGTTCTAAAGGCATGAAGCCTGCGATTGATATCTTAATATAGCCAAATCACATTAGTAGAAGCAATGTATTTACTTAAAAAATATAATCTAGAACTTCTAACCTCAGTATACCGTCACGCAATTGCTCCGCTTTTTCGCGAGCTAAAGCCAGCTGTTCGGCACCTGTTGGAAGCTTCTTCAACAGAGAAACTAATTCCGTCTCTTGATTGTTGAGTTTCACCTCCAATGCCTTAGTACTAGCCGGCGGTCGGGCCATCTCGAGAGCGAACAGACCTATGCGGAACGCAAGCTCGTGGTGTTCGCTGAACTCTGCTAGCACCTAGTAACACGGGGTACATATATTAGATTGATAAAAGTTTCAACATGTACAATTTTATGAGGGGTGCATCTGGGACTCTACCACGGACTTTTAAAACTCATAAAGTACCATCCACTTCAGCACTTAAATTGAACCATTTCAACCTGTTAAAACGTTAACATAGTTTATTACGAATGAACAGTGCAAAACCAGCACTAAACATTGACTGGTGGTAAGAGTTCATGGTAACAACTTGTCCCCCTGAAAATGTACTCACAGTGCCGAGGAAGGCGCACTTCGAGAGCGTGGCGGAAGCGAGACATAAGAGGCGATGTGTGGCCAGTCTAGAGCTGAACGAATGCCGCGCTTTCGGCCGGCTCGGGTCATACGGTCCGCGCTGCCAGCCGCTCAGGCAGCCAGGCCGCGCCACCGTCTAAATGGGTACAAGTTTTAGGAAAGAGAAAATGTTTTCGCTGGGTACTTACGTCGTAGAAGGTGCAATTTGCGAGCGTGGTGGACGACACACACAAGAGGCGGTGCAAGGCGGTGCACAGACTAGGGCTGGCGGGCACAATCTTCGATCCAGCAGCCGCGCTAACACGACGCGTTTAACAGAGACCGAGGTGTACTCACGGTGCAGAGGAAGGCGCACTTGGCGAGCGTGGCGGAGGCCAGGCACGAGAGGCGGTGCGACGCGGCGCACAGGCGCGGGCTGGGCGAGTGGCGCCGCCGCGGCCGCCGCGGGTCCAGCGCCGGCGCCAGCAGCGCGGCGCCCAGCGCGGGCGGCCGCGCCAGCAGCTCGGCCGCCAGCCGCGCGCCCAGCGAGCACGCCTCGCGCGCGTGCCCGTGCGCGTGCAGCCCCTCCGCTCGCGCGAACGAGCCCTCCCAGCCGCACGCCCAGTCTGCCGTGCACCCGCTGCCAGACGCGATCGCCTGACGGGAATACATCATTATTGATCTAAATTGTATATAGAGATGTTGCCTAACACACGAGCGTCCCTGCAGAGCAACACATAAGTAGCGAAATGAGACGAAATATAAAACAACTTACACTAACTGCCCCGGAGCTAGTTCCTTCGCCGGCCACCGCGCGCCTAGCGGCTGCAGTGTCGTAGAAGTACAAGTTACAATCATCATCCGACACCGACTCGTCATTGGACACGCGTCGCTGAGCGTCGTCGGACGATATGGGGGGAGAACTTGACTCTTGAGAATCGGTTTCTCCGCCGCTCTGCTGAAGAATCTCTTCCTCGTTCTCGCAAAAACCTTACATGTAACAAAAACATCATGTAACTTCCGAATATTTCATGGCACTCGTGTCACAGTGAAGTCATGTAATAATTACCTTCAGACGACACACTCGAATGGTTACCGTCGTTAGGTCCTGCGTCACGCGGAGGATCAATTGGTCCTTCTTCAGCACCACAAGGCTACACAAATGATATAATTTAATATCATATTCAAACATTAATATAGAATGCTTGTTTTCCAGAATACAAATACCTGATTAGATGGCCCAGGTACAGCTAAGTCAGCGGTAAGGTGCCTGTGAATACGATGAAGTGCGGGATCTGGGTTCGTCAGTCTGTAGCTTAATGACATCTCGTTGTTCAACACAGCTTTAGACGAATTTACCTGAAACAGTCTCGTGATTACACAAACACGCTAAGATGAATTGTATGTGGGCACAAGTTTTTTTTCGCTTATAGTGTCAATTGATAGTGATAGAAATATGTGTGTTATAAATTTTTTAATCTGCCTGTCTCTAAACAAGGCAGTCACAAAAACCACATACCTGATGCACACTATCATTTTGCTTGTCAGCATGCCTGAAGATAGTGAAAGGACTATGATACAACGGGTTCAAGTCCTTAGTGTATGTCACTCCGGGTATCTGATAGTCTTCCCACTCTAAGAAGCAAGCCTCCATGGCAGGATGGAATCCTGGGAAGACTTCATTCTCGCTGATACCGTTGATGTATGGCGAATGTAAGTGTGAACGCGACGTATGCCGAGTGTGCGACGATGAACTTGTTGTGATGTGGCTGTTGCGATTCTTGGCCACCTGTTAAAACATAATTATATAAGTTTAAATTGCAAGGTTTAAAGCAATACATCATTTTGTTATCTGTTTCTGTTTTACAGTAGAGAACTTGCAAGTTTTAAGAACTACTTAGTTAATCTCAGGGTAGTTTACCAGGGCTGCAAGTTTGTTCTAAAGAGTTACCAGAGCCCTGGAATGCAAAGATTTTAGTCAGTAAAAGTCTGACAATCCCTCAGGTTCACCCAGAGCGGGAAAAGTTATTTGATGATCTTATTAACAAAACATTAATTTAATCAAGCACCTAACCTAACAAGTCAACATTATGTGTAACAGAAATAAATGGCGTATTGTGTTCACTGCGTAAGTCTTACCTTATCAAGTACTTTCATGTGCCACTGTGCGAACTGCTCGTGCAGGGTATCGCGCTCGTGAGGAGCTAGCGCAGGATTCAAAGCGGCTAAGCGCCACAACACCACGACCTGTTAGAAAAGGAAATAAACTTGAAAATCTAATACTTTTTAACCGACTTCAAAAAGGAGGAGGTTCTATCTTCCGATTTTTCGGTCAATTGCGGACCGTTTTTAAATTTTTTTTTGAAATTTTTTGAATTGTTTGAAATCTTATGCTTCCAAGTTGGTCCCATAGAAATATTGTTATGATCTGATCATGAACTTCAAAGATAGCCAACAGAACTCCTCATAGGATCACAGCAGAACTGTCGTAACAAGTAAAATTGCTTTATTTATACGTGTAGTCGATGCCTGACTGAAAGAAGAGGGGGAATTTATCGAACTGATCTGATGATGAACCCTGAAGTTAGGCATCGGAACTCTGTAATAAATTAATTTAATCTAACCGTGTTTGGTATTATTAAAATTGTCATGATATGCACTCTGGCTATGAGGTATTTAAGTATGGCTGAGGGGTACTTTTTTGGTGTGGTACCATAACTAAGAAGTATGAAAAAAAAATTATTTACAAAAAAAATACAACCGACTTCAATGTAAAAAAAAAACACTGAAAAGTGGAAAATAACTTTAATTTCGGAAATCGGTGTTAAATAACGAAGAAACAAAACTATTATAGAAACACCGACTTCCAAAATTACCGATGATCTATGCCAAAAATACTACTGTAAAGGCGATGAAATAAGTCCTGTATTTAAAAAAAAATAGCTTCTGTCAGCGGCGTCGTCCGCGTGAATGTTGGTTATTGCGGACGCGGAGTCGAAATCGAAGACGGATAAAAAGTAGCCTATATCCATCCTTGAAGCTCAAGCTTCGTCCGCATCAAATTTCGTCAAAATCGGTTCAGTAGATTAACCGTGAAACCGTAACAGACAGACAGTTACTTTCACATTTATAATAATAGGGGTTAAAGTATGTAATTGCCGTTTTATTGTAATAGGTACTTCAAATTGACATAGAACCTTCATGGTTTGAGATTATTGAGTGAAACTTTTTTCACATGGTACCTATGAAGTTCTTCTTTTAAAAAATGTTGATTGATTAATCGACATCTTGATTATCGACTTTCAGTTGTTTTTTTTTTATTCAGCTTAGACAAGAAAGATGGATACTTCGAGAATTCGAGTGATTTTTAATACGAGTTCCGACGCAGAACTAACGCGGCAGAATCAGCTCGCAATATCAACGCTGTGTTTGGAGGGGACTGCTAATGAACGCACCGTGCGATTTTGGTTTAAACGCTTTCGTGATGGAAACTTTGATTTGAGGAACGAACCACGTGGAAGACCGCCCACACAGTTGAATAACAATGAATTGGAAGAGATGGTGGAAGCCGATCCGAGCCAAACTACCCAGGAATTAGCGGCATGGTTTAACATTACCTTGCCAACAATATTCACTCATTTGCATCAAATCAAAAAAATATTAAAATGGGTGCCTCATGATTTGGCTGATCTGCAAAAAGAAACGCGTGTTGAAACTAGTTGTCTTGTTGAATCGATACAGAAATTAAGGAATATTGGCTCGAACTTGGTATGTGATGAAAAGTGGATTCTTTACGATAACCGCGAAAAATGCAATGGCTTACCCCAGGTCAAACGCCACAACAGTGTCCTAAAGCAAAGCTTACCAATAAAAAGGTAATGGTAACTATTTGGTGGTCTCAGCGTGGTGTTATTCACTATAGCTTTCTCCGATCTGGTCAAGCAAAAACGGCAGATGTCTACTGTGCCGAACTCCGAACAATGATAGCAAAACTAGCAGAAACAGCCTCGACTCATGATTCGATCTTCACCATTATTGCTCCATGATAACACGAGACCTCATACAGTGCGAGAAACCGTTTTAACTCTACAGGAACTGCAATTAGAAACCATTTGTCACCTTCCGTCTATATATTTCTGTATGGTTTCCGCACTTAGTCCTATGTGAACCATTGTACGTGGGCCATGGCGGCCATAACCTTAGGTGGGCTTATTCCAACCAGCCCACTTCTCTCCAAAAACAGATAAGACATCTTAGGTTTTTCAGGACATCAATAAGGGAGTTCCGGGATCGACACCTGTGCAGTCTAGGCACACGTTTGATTGTCTCCTCCCCCTCCAAACATAGTCTGCACAGGGGACTGTCTGTAATGCCTATTGTGTGGAGGTGCTTATTCAGTGTGCAGTGTCCGGTGATGGTCCCCGTCACGTCACTAGGCGCAGGCCGCCTCTGTCCAGTCTTATGAGTTTTTTGGTGAGGGCTTTATTGAGATGTGGCAGGGCCTCCTTGGCCTGCCTGCATCCTGGTGTCGAGGTCCACCAGCGCTCTGCTTGTATTTGCGTGTGTTCACGTAGCCAACTACGCAGCTGACCAAAGACCGGCACAATTGGTTCGAGCCCAAAGGCCACCGCCCCAGATCCTCTCCTAGCCAGTTCATCCGCCGCGTCGTTGCCCAGTGAGCCGTTATGACTTATCCACTGTAGTGTCACAGTATTGCGTTTCGGCACTGTGACACTTTCCAGTGCTGAGTGGCATTCTTGTATAATTTTCAAGGTGGAAGAGTCTTTGCCTAGGGATTGTAGCACTATCGGAGAGTATCCGAATGTGTGTGTCCGTTACATTCCTAGTTTCTATGACGTGGACCGCTAGGGTTATACCAACACATTCCGCCTCCGTGTTGAATTTTCCTAGCGTTCTGGATATTCTAATATTGAGAAGACTCCAACTCCCGTGCCAGTATCTGTCTTGGATCCATCCGTGTAGACTCTTAGTTCTGTTGGGCCTGAGTAATCGTGCTCTTCTTCTGTTAGTTGAATAATAAAATGCTTTTGAAAATGATACGCCTTTGGAGCTTTGTCGCTAGGTGCTGCCATCATAGGCTGTCGTTTAATAGCGTCTCCCAATATGCGTATGTGTTAGATTCTGGAATCTTTACTCAGGGTGCCCGATGCGCCGAGCCTGAAGACCGCTGAGGCCGCCTCCTGCATTATTAGATGCAGTGGGGGTAGTCCCAGCATCGCTTGTAGGGCAGCCGTGGGTGTGGTTCTCATGCTGCTAGTGATCGCTACGCAGGCGAGTCGTTGCAGTTTTTCAAGATCTTTTTGTGCTGTGCTCAGTTCGGTCCTGGGCTACCAAACTAGGGAGCCATATGCGATTATTGGTCTAATAACAGTGGTTTATAGCCAGTGAGTAATCTTTGGAGCTATGCCCCAGTTGCGGCCTAATATGCGTTTACACTGCCACATAGATATACTGGCTTTTTTGGTTTGCCCAATTCAGCTGTTTGTCCAGTTAGACGCCCAGGTACTTAACTTCAGATAACAGGTTAAGGGTAGTTCCAAAAACGTGGTAGCTGTAGTGCTGCCAACTTCCTTTTTTTAGTGAAAAGTACCAATTCAGTTTTAGTGGGGTTCACAGTCAGTTGGTGTTCCTTACACCAGTCCTCTACTATTTTCAAGGCCTGCCGCATAAGGTTACATAGTGTATTTTCGTGAGTGCCATTTATTATAATGGTTATATCGTCGGCATATCCTACGGCGAAGTAACCTTCCGTCACCCTCCGTATTCGCCAGACCTTGCTCCAACGGACTAACATTTTATTCGTGATTTGGGCAATTTTCTACGTGATAAAAAGTTTTCTTCTCAGGAGGCAGTATTATTATTATTTTGATTAAATAAATGGTATGGTAGGTATGTTGTATTTAAAAAAAAACTTCAATTTTTCAGTACAAATGGGCAATTTCATACTTTAACCCCTAATATTAAGTATGGATAAAAACAATCCTTGAACTAATCTTGAAGTGAACTGGTCTGGCGACCGATCGTGAGTGCAAACTTCAACTTCAATGGTCCAAACCTAAGGCCCAGCGCCTGAAGACAGACTTTTGTGCAAAGGAGTCAGTGGCACATAAGTCTATAGCGACTTTTTTTAGACTCAAAGAACAAAACGCACATCTTTGACCATTCTGTGGGCGCAACTGTAGGGACGTACGTACACGCTAAGGAAATATAGGTACCTAGTTGATCATGTATTATTTTGTACTTGAAATACGGAATTTTGGGTACATCCTATTTTTTCGCAGAGATTATTATGAGGACACTTTCATATTAAAGATTTAATTCTGAAACAATATCAGGAAAAATTTATAAAATGTCTGTTACCACAATCAATGATCTGCTATTCATTAATTTCGTTAGAACTATCCCTAGACTAGTGTACATGGTCGTCATCTGCACTCTGCATTAGCGCGTGTTGAAGCGTCGTGTGTGTTATTATGTAAGTTTTATTTTCACAGACTAAAACTACACCATAAGTGGCACTCATTAAGCCACTCCCACTCCCAACATGTGGTTCATGTTCTGAAAGGGGCACTTACTGGGCCCAAACAGTTTAAAAAGTTTACCATCGATTCATTCTTCTAAGTTAGGGTTTATTTATAGTAACAGGAACCTATTATATTGCACTAATTTTTTACCTCATCACATAGTGAGGAACATGCGTGCTGGGCAGCCGAGTTGCCTCCACTGCCTCCGTGCTTGCCGCCTCCACCGGTGCTACCCCATGCCACTAGAGCCGCCTTTGTCGTGTACCACCAAACTATGATCTGTATAACAAAAACTAGATATTGAAGATTGTGGAAGTATGAAGAGAACCACTTTTCATTTGTAAAAAATTAGCAGTCAGTCAGCATTAAAATTATAGATGCACAGCACAAACTTCAACATGGTCAGACCAACTATAAAAATTTAACCATATTTTAATGACACAGGGCTGTTTTAGAATGAACACAGATTACGTCAACAGTAATACTGACCAGAACTTTAACAACAAATTCCTGGTTGCTTAGATCATTGTTAGTATTTTAGTCTATTCATACTTATATTTTTGATGCTAACAGTTTAAAGTAATTATGTTAAAAAATATTTAAATAGGCCACCCATAGGCCTAAAATCTCACCTGTTCACAAGCCATGACCTCTTCGGTAATTATTTCGAGTAGAGGTATGGCGTTTCTATCGTTCCTCTTGAACATCTCTCTGACAATGGAGAGTAGGTTCCACATTCCTTCCGGCTCCCTGCCCCGAAGTGGCCTTAGTAACGACGACCATTCTGCCGCAGCAGGAGGCGCACTCGTACTTAGGTAGTTGACGTCACTGTAGAATTTTTAATGTTGTCAATCAAAGAGATTTAATTAGTAAACAAAGAAATATTAGAGCTATTGATGTAAATTTAAACTTAAAAGACGTACTCTGAGAACAGCACAGAAAGGTTTTGTTACGAATACGAAACTACTTGACTACCGTATCTAATGAAATAAAATAAATAGGTTTCAGTTTGATTTTGTCTCCTTTTGGAATTGGCAAGGAAGCATCCTTGCCAATTCCAAATCCAAATCGGCAGATGGATAGAAGAATTTAAGGGATTGGAGATAGTGTTTATTATTTATAATTCATTTGTTGTCTGCTTAAATGTTTTTATGAAGACTGTATGTAAATCTTTATTTAATAAAAACCCCAAATTACCTAAATACAATAGGCGTCGGAACACAAAACTTGACTAATATCTTGTTGATATTATTGTGCAAAGTCTTCTCGTCAAGGAACCAGGAAGTGTACTCGTAGGCCGACGCGCCAGCAGTGGGGTCCGGTGCTCCACACGTTGTGTTGATTGAGTTCGGTTGAGCTGACAAGAGCTCATCCAATATACGTTGGGCCGTCGGTAGCACTTGCCGCGGTAGCTCCGATATCAAGTACTGTGCGAACTTCTGCAGCTGATCTCTTCGCAGCCGTTGCAGAGATTCTGACACTGGTGCCCTGAGGCATACTTGTGTTGGCTAGAAGAGATTATTAGTGGTTAATAATAATTGATTGATAATAATAATTTATATTTTATTTTCAATATATAGATAATATTACGCAGGACTTCATCACTTCTATAATTAGCTGATTATTCATGCTATTGAAGTAACAATGGATGCTTCAAGTTTCCTGAATAATTAACTCTACTAAAACAAGCTGATAGCATCCTATAGATTTACTTTTCTATTCTTAAATTAAAAATAGTCATTATTTATTTAGTGTTAGGAAATAGTAATGCCCTTTCAATAACAAAAAAAACCTGCTTGCTGCTTTGCCAAAGTTTTGATTCAACTAGTTGGCAAGGTATACAAACTATAAAGTTACTAGTTAGTCATTTCAGATGAGTAACATCTCAGCTATAAATAGTCAGATCTGGACATGTGGGAAACTTTTGACTGTGTCAAAAGTTCAAAAAATTTGTTCTATGTTAACCATACAAATGCACATTTATATGTGCAGTTTTGAAGTACTTAAATAATGGTATTTAGTACATAGTTTCCCGTACTTAAAAATGCCATAAAAAATGTGGTTTTGAGCAGTCAATTTAAAATAACCATTGGGGAAAAAGGGTAATAAAATGAACAAGAAAATCTGCCCTTTATTATCAAATCCTACAAATATATATTATAAATGTTATTTATTAAATAAAAAATACTGTCTTTTGCAAATTCAATATATGGATTTAAGTAATTCCCAATAAACTTACAAGATGTATCCTGTACAGGCAGACAGCAACAATGTGTGAACACCAGTGTGCCGTTGAGGAGCAGGTACAGTTACATGACGATATTCTTTGGCGGTCAAACGTGACCGCCACGTTGAACTGCGCCCGAGGCATTAGTACAATTACTGTTGCAGACAAGTGGAAACCTAGGAACATTTTGAAGTTTTGTAAAAATGTTAAGTTTTGGAGAAATCTTTAACAAAAACTATTTATGTGGTTTTTATTACAAAATTGCTATTGAATTCCCTACTTATATGGAATTCATGGATTTCCACATTACGTACCAATTTGTAAAACGTCCTTGACTGCTCTATCTCTGAACAAATGTTCCCCTTTCTGGAACTCATCAGCTGAGCCATTGGCAAGGCAGGAGTACAACCTGATGTCATCTTCACTGTCTGGAAAACTCCAGAACGCAATCTGAAGTTGCAGTTGCTCCGGCACCGGTGGATAGACATGTTCAACTAATTCAAACGGTATGTGAGATGCTACGCATTTTGCTGCAAGTTCACTTAGTGTTGAAACTGTCTTTTCTGTAAAGTTTAATATATATTGTTCCTTGTAATTGCTGTAAAAACTTGAATTGAACTTTTTAGTAAATTGATAAACTAATGATGTTATAAATGTAAACAATTTTCTATTTTTTACTTTTTCCTTGACAATAAATTAAGGAATATTATTACAAACCAAATGATCTTTTCAACAGATATTAATATTTTAGTGGTGTTTTTGTTTTATTACAAATATAATTCACATGTTAATGATAAACAAAGGACTAACAAATAAATTAAATAATATTATATTTATTGATAAATACATAAACTACTTAAATAAATGTATAATTAACTGTGTATGTACTTATTAGTTAACAATTCCAAAACTAAAATATCCAGTAACAGTATGTTAAAAATAGCATACTTATGTCATATTTTACAAGATGTAGAAGTCTCTATTTAGTTATAAATATATTATTATACTCATATTACATTTTATGTTATTTAACCACATTATAATACAAAAAAAAGCAGTGAAAGTTAGAAAGTTGTCAAGAACCAAAAACTTTCCATTCACTTTGGATTTATAGCAATAAAAATAGATTCACATCAATTAAAAAAAGGATTTGAAACCAAAGGCGATACCTTTGGTACTGCCCAGGTCACTCAAAGGTAAATGACTTCTAGCACCTGTCCTTTGTATCACTAAGCACAATGTACTTCCAATCAGTACCTACCTATAGATCATGACATCAAAACTTATTACTGAAAATAAGAGCTAAATAAATATATTTAAACAATTCATGACATAAAATTAACATAATATTGCCTGTAAATGTATGATTCGTCAAGATATGTAAAAAGGTGTCATCATTTCGATAGTTCGAAACAAAGAATCAGCTGTATAGAGTTACCTTGAATATTCTTTTTAGTCGATCGGCTTCCAAACGAGTTCTGAAGATTTGGACGCCTCCATCCTCGCCAATTGTTGCATAGGCTTTCGGGCTCTGAACTCCAGCTGCACAGGGAATCTTCTTCGAACCGTTCAGAATCTTCGAAACTAAAATGGTCAGCCTCCTCCCAGTCAAGTAATGGAGACCCCACGTCGACTGGGGCGGCTTGTCGACCCCCTTTCCCATTATTATTTGATGACCCCGCCACGATAATGAGATTTAAGGGAATTATCTCTTAATATGATACGATGGATCGCTTCAGCGATTTACCACAAAGGGGTACGCACGGTCACTGAATTAACATAACTCTATCGTGTTTTGGAGATTTTATGTCACAAGATAAAAATGTTCAAAAGGAGAATATAATGAAACAAAATACATCACAGAATGTAAAACTTTCTAGTCTAAATCAAACGATATAATATATAAATCCCATCAGCACAATAACAAATATGGCCGAACAACGTCCCAGTCCCATCTATATATATAGATAACTACATATAGAACCAATATCTGCAACCTATGTACTACATATTTATACTTGTATGTATAAAACACAAAGACTTCTTTACGTCAATAATCGACTAATGCAAACCAGTATCGAATCAGACACTTAAATTGTTACATTTAAAATTACTTAAAAATGATTCAGTAAATAATTACTTAGTAATTATACGTATAAATCGAACAGTAGGTAAAGCTAAAGCTTTGTAAGCGGACTGAAACATTAACTAAAAAGCAGAATAACTCTGAATAAGTTGACTACCATAGATCTTACACTTTTGGCTTCTCTGTAGTTGGCGAGGCGTTCCGAACTTTTGCGCAAACTCGAAAAAATACGCAATGCGCATTCGCCTTATAAATGATTCCTAAAAAGAATTACTGAGCAAGCAATTGTACAAAGTTCAGAATAGTCAAGATATTTCAGCTGTAACAGTACACACTTTGCTATTAAACGTTTTTAAAGCGCTATACAGTGGTTAATCTGAGGTAAACTTGTAAAGTGCGTGGCAACGATACGCGATGAGATTTCATTAAAATAAAATGAATATTCCAACACTAAAACCACGTTTACATATTCGTGCTCGCGATTCACTTTACCACTTGACACACCCTTCGCCTCATTGTTCGACGAAAGATTTGTATACGAAATACGCGAGGCGAATAGTGGGAGAGATGTTTGCACATGTGTGCTCACTACTCACCTCGCCATTTGCCTCGCTCGCCGCTCGTGTAAATTGGCTTCAGATTTTGAAAGCTTAATTCTTGCTAAAGATTTCATTTGTGTGCGACGCCGGCGGCGCGAAAATATGATTTTTGCCCTGTGTGATACGAGCCTGAGCTTAAGGCGACGTGAGGGAGAGGAGAAAAAAAGACAATCTTGAGTCTGTCATTGAAATAGACAAAACCTTTAATCGAATATAAGGTTTTAATATGCTAAAAATCCAGTTTAGTAAGTAATACGAAGTATTTGACAATCAATGCTTATAGAGAAACATAGAACATAGAGTTGTAGCAAAGAGTATACATCAGTCATATTGAATACCGACTCAGCGCAGTGAACCAGCCGCTCGAGTAAAGGACGTGAACATTGACGAAGACATCGTGGCGGGCCTCGGCAGTGGGGACAAAAGGACAGCGGACTGGCCTAGGTTTGCCAAGCGAGCTTTAGTTTCTCTATAGCTCTTTCAAAGCAAGGTATTAGCGTCGCCGGAAGTGACAATAGGACAATAGACAGTGAAACTTAAAGACGCGATGGTTTTGTATCGTGGGACTAATATAGAGAAACGCTTGGAATTAGATAAATACGTTCATTTTTATTGCTTATAAATGCAAATTCTTTGTTGAGTAAGATTTTCCTAAGTGTTTCAAGGCGTCCCGTAAATCCAATAGCATATTTCACCACATTGTACAAGCTTCTTAGTGAAACCAACACTAAGAAGTTTGCACAATGAGCTGGCCTGAAAGTTTGTTTTTTCTTATTATAAAATTCAATCAAAGAGTATATAAAGTTAATTCAGTTATTTGATTTCTTATAGCCTAAACATCAAAATTATCCAAATTGGAAACTGTTGCACAATGAGGGCGTTCTTTCCTGGAGTATTCCACTTTCCTTGATTAATAGACCTTTTTTTATTCTTCTCAGCGTCCTGACACTTACGTCTGAAAACAAAAATCAAAATTATTTCAAAACAGTTTAATAATACTGTTACGAACGTTAGTAATTAAACTCCGGTTTACTAACAGAGAACTTTATTCACCACAAACAATAACAAATTTTGTCCAGTCTACATTAATCCAAATCACAATGAACACTAGAGTTCCCTTAAATATCGCTCAGGTCGTCAGGTTAGGTTGTTACTTCACACACTTAGGGCGGAATTCACCAATAAAACTAATCGCGATTTAACGTTGGCTCGCATAATCGCGTTTAGCCGCTGTCACTAGTGTCACTTGTTTGTATTTCACTGAGTGGGGACTCGCTGCCCGCAATCAGGTCGCGGGGGAGTCGTCTCGCGTCAGGGCGGCGCGTATGCCATGGCGACAGATGCTTGACGTGGGGCCAAGCTAAGGCGTGAACATCCCCTTCGCGAGGCGTCGCGCAAACTCATCCAGGCTCTCAATCCCGAGGTCACGCTGGATGACGTCGTTCCTCACATAGCGAGGGGCGTTGACGACTCTACGCAACGCAAGATGTTGTTAACGAGAGCACTGGTTTGAGCCTGTTGTGGACGACTTTACCCTGCGCGGTGACATTGCGTGCATGCGGTCCCATTGTGAGTCGACGGTCGATGGTCACACCCAGATACTTGGCCCGGAGCGTCCAATCGACTTCGACTCCGCTGAGTTTTAGACGTGGTTGGAGGGGCGTTGATCCCATAATCAGCGCCTGCGTTTTACCCACGTTAACTGACAGTCGCTGTTTGGCGAGCCGAATGTCTCGGATATTGTCTAGCGCGCGGTGCATCTTCACCGCCGCGTACTTTGCTTTCATCGAGGTGGTAATGTACGTGGCGTCGTCGGCATACAGAACTAGCGTGGCCTCTTCAGTTGTTGGTATGTCATCGGTGTAACGCAGCTCCCTTGCGGTAACCCCGCTCGGATGGGTAGAGGGCCGATGGCGCCCCGTCGACCACCACTCTGAAACACCTGTTTGACAGGAAAGCTTGGACCACTCTAACGACGCGATGGGGCGCGTCGGAGGTGGCTAGTTTGTAGACTAGCCCCTCATGCCACGATCGAAGGCTTTCTCTATGTCGAGGAATACTGCTACCCCGTACTCCTTGTTCATGGTTGACGACAGAAGGTGTAGTACCCTCGACAACTGAAGCGTCGTGCTATGCTCCGCACGAAACCCGAATTGTTCCGGTCGTGGAGAGATGTGCGATGTAAGGTGTCGCAGCAGGAGTTTTTCGAACACCTTAGAGATTGTAGGCAGCAAAGTGATAGGTCGATAGCTCTCCGGCTTCAGTGGATTCAATCCCGCTTTGGGCAGCATTAGGACGCGCCCCTCTTTCCAGGCTGCGGGTAAGGCCCCGGTGCGCATTATCCCCGTGAACAGGCGCGCCAGGGCCGCAACAGTGCATTACGGCAAGTGGCGCAGCGCTGTATTCTTGATACCGTCGGCACGGGGGCCTGACGTGGCTTCGTCCGTAAGATGGCGCGTCTAACTGCGCCCGGCGAGAAATAGATAGGGTCTTCATCAGGAGTTATCGGCGACGCGAAGTAGTCTCTAAGGTGTTGCTCGACTGCCGCGACACGGTCGTGCTCGGTAGTCGGGTTCGGGCGGAACTGACGCTCCAGGTGCTCAGCGAAAACCTCCACTCGGTCCTCTGCTACATATTTAAAGGCCCCGTCGTCGCTTTGTAGTGGGCGCACCGGAGCTGGGGTATTGGTGAGCCCGCGGCACAGTCTGTGAACAGACTGCCAGTCACTTGTTGCGGCGTCGATTCGTTCCTCCCAGCTCTCGGCAGCCAGGGCCTCCAATTCGGCCTTTACCTTCGCCGCGAGACGGTTGAGCTGCAGTTTGAGAGTGGGGCAGCGCAGCTGCTGCCATTGCTTGCGCAGGCGCCTCTTCTAGGCGACCGTGGCTTGCATTCTGGGTGGTAGGGGGGGCTGTAGCCCTCCCCCTGCGGCTGTGACTCTACCGTCGCCTCATCTAAGGCGCGTTGCACGCAAGCAGTGAAGTCGTTCGCTAAGAGGTCGACGTCCGCGGCGGTATCAATGAGCCGAGTTGGTGTTGTGGTCGCAAGCTTTTCAGCGTATCTTATCCAGTCCGTTAATCGACGTGGCGCAGGTGGCTTCAGTCGGGTCGGCATCCCCGATAAGATGACGAGTACAGGATGGTGATCGGACTGTAGCTCGTCGTCCATGACCTGTTGTGTGATCTGGTAGTGCAGCCCTGTATGGACTACAATGTTCAGCACGTCGGGTATGTGCAGCGGGTTATCCGGGTAGTGAGTTGGCGTCTCAGAGCCGGACACTGTGTATCCGTGGACCTCTGCGTCGTCGAAGAGCCGTCTCCCCTCGTTGTTTGTTTGTAGGGCGTTCCATCCCGGGTGCTTGCAGTTCATGTCGCCGGCGACACCCATCGTGTCCTCCGGGTGGTTCACACAGTGGTGACACTCGGGCGTTGCTTCCGCACGAATCCGGTGCAAGAACTTCCCGAACTGACCATGTTCGGTGAGAACCTGGGTCAAGCGGAAGGTGAGGATAATTAAGGCGTGCCCATCTGTGTCACCTGTGACCTTTTGAGTCCCATAACCATCCTCTATGTGCATGTCTAGCCCGAAAACTGCTGGGATATGGCTTATTGGGTCTATAGCTATCCTGCCCGGGAATTAAGTTTGGTTTTAGTTTAAGCTGATTAACGGAAACGATTTTTTTAAATTGGTTTTCTATGAGAATTGGAACCAAAATTGGAGGCGGAGACGGAGGCAAAAGCGTAAAACTTTAACAGAATTTGATTGATGAATCAATAAATGGAATAGAATATTTAGAATCAGATTTCTCTTACGATTCCTAATTTACTTACTTAAGAGTTAGACACTATATATCTTTGCAAAAGTTGGTAGTACACGGTCATGCAAGCGTCAGTCAAAACCATCAATCATGAATGAAGTTCATTCATTATCAGTCAAGTTTCATTCATGATTGATGGTTTTGACTGACGCTTGCATGACCGTGTACTGGACGCCTTAGCTTTACATACTGTGTCAATGCAAATGGGTGAATTTGGGGAATTCCGTGGATTCCGTGTATGGTTGGTTTTTGCAAGCGTGAAGGTTATAATTAAGGATTATAATATTAGTATTATAATTTTGTGTTTTTGTAATGTAAAGCTAACCTTGTATGCTTTCATTTAGCGTGATAATATCTTTAAATTTAAGAAAAATATCAGCTTATACTAAATTACAAGCGTTGTGTGATTTTATTGCTCTTAATTGTATTTTAAGCTTAAAAATGTCCTCGAATTTCTAAATTTCACTTGTTGTTTTTTTTTTTACGTCAGTCATTTTTTTTTATACTGTATGGAATCAAAGAGATTTATATTTAATGTCTTTGTAAGGAATCCATTTGTTTTCAAAAGACTGTCACTAGGTGAAGACATTGGCACATTCAAATTTGATCCAAATGGGTTTGCTACTTGGGTCTTGGGTAACCTCGATTTACACTACACAATCAATACTCCTATGTCAATAAAAAGATAATCGGAGATAATGAAATAAATAGAATAAAAAGAGAGAGATCGTCATCAAATAGTATTTATTTTCATATTCTATAAAAATCAATATTAAAAAGCACTGACCACATAAAAGTTATTTGAATAAATCGACTAAAAGTGTATGTTATTTCTTTAGATTACTGAACGTATCATAAATTTGACAGATAGAACGACAGCTAAAGTTGAAGATTGTTCTCGACTTTTTGAAAATGCTTTTTTATTATTTTCATCCACTATGTTGCAAATAAAATTAACTGTGTAAAGTCACCGGCTTAGAATAATCAGATTCCAAACTACCTCTCAATCAGACTGATCTGGATCGGAAGTAGAGGTTATACATTAGTTGTAAAATTTAAAAGTCATTGCAAAATAATAGCACAAAATGTTTTGTTGGGGTAATGCGACTCATCACGAATTGTGTATAGAAGGGCCGGAATCCCTTGATTTGGTGAGTATCCTTTCATATTCTACCCTGGTGACGTTTTACAAAGCGATTATGTTAAGTAAGCCAACATGAATGTATGTTGTTATTACTATTTTTGCACCAATAAATGTATGCGACGTTTAAGACGTGTGATAACAGTTTAAGAGAAATATTGATGAGGGATCACATTGATTGAAAGTTTTAATTTTACCCCAAAATATAAATTTCAACATAACTTTGCTATATTACCATATTACTGTTTCATGTGCCTATTGTACAAATAGTATTTCATTTATGTCCACATAAAGTATTTAATTTTCTTTTAAAAAATTAAGTATTGATTTTTCTGTATAACAGGTTATAAAACCAACGTTATCAAAATGGCGTGAAAGCAACCATATAAAAGCAGTGGCTGCCGGAGAGTTCCACACAATGTATCTTACAAACACTGGCCATTTGTATTCATGTGGAAACAATGAGGTTGGACAATTGGGCCGCCATACTGACAATAGAGAAGGAAAAACTCCTGGTATTGTTACAATTTTTTTTAAATCAACTTTTACGGGGTTGTTAGGTTTCACCTATTGTATTTTCCCCTCTTATTAGAAAAGGTTGGAAACTAGGAACAATAGAAAGACAATGAGTAAGTGTACACCGGCGTTCGCTTGGGGTTTAATGAATTAAATAGATGTTTAAAGGAAATGATTTTATGTACAAATTGATTAGATAAGTCAAAAGCAGGATTTGCAATGTGATGAAAGATTTTTAATTATTCCATATGGTGAAAGTTGAGATTAAACTGTGATTATGATTAATTGCTAATTACACGGATTTGTATTAATAGTAAATAATGTGTAGTCATGATAAAATGATTATGTTAAAGCAGTGATATAGACAGACTATAAATTAAAGATTACGGCCTTAGATAAAAATATAAACACTAACACTGAATACCATATTGGCTGACTTACATTCAGCCTATCTGTTATTCAGATGAGATGTGACACAGCTAAACAAAACACAATTATTATGAATGCATTTATTCATACACAGTCATGTTTACACCATTACTTATAAAAAAAAAAAAAACAATAGAATTGGCAGACTAGAATATAGTTTTCAGTAAAATGTTTAGCAATTAGAACCTGTAGTATTAGTATATTATATTGTATGTAGTATGTATTCAATAATTTAGAATGCTATTTCAGTGATTTGATTATGTAGGATTTTTTTTTTATTATTGATAGGCTCGTGTTTGACCACTATCTCACCTGATGGTAAGCAATGATGTGGCAGACGAATAGTGTTTTTTTTTTACTTATGTTTTACTAATGTTGTCCTAGTTACTAAAGGAAATTAACTTTTCCAGTTTACCCAAATACTACTGTGGACTATTATATCTTATCTCTAAAATTTATATTAAAATTTTATATTTAAATATTTTATTTATAAAGGTTAATTTTCCAGCACTAGTTGAGACATTCAAAGATTGCACTGTATCATCAGTTGCTTGTGGAATACAGCATTCAGTTGCTCTGGATGAATGGGGACAGCTGTTCAGTTGGGGCTCAGATAGCATGGGTCAACTGGGCAGCAATCTGGGCACACATGCCCAGGACAAGCCCAAGTTTGTGAAGAATCTGGCAACAAGAAATGTTATACAAGTTACATGTGGAGCGTATCACTCCATAGCATTGACAAATAGTAAGTTTTGTTAAATATTGCTAGAGGGAGTGAATGTGTGTGAGTTCAAAATACTTCAAATGTATATTTGGATGGCATGTGAAGTGGTCTCTCTAGTCTTCACAGACTAGAATGAAAGAAGAAAGAAAGAAAGAAAACACGTTTATTTTGCACACAGGTACACACAATGGAATAACAATTATAAAGAAATTTAAAAACTAAGTAACTTAAAAATAAATGCAGGTTAAGTGGGAGTGGAGGGTGGGATTTTAAGTCTGTATCTTGTGAACATGGAGTACTATTGGTAGTTATGTGTACTACTGATTGTACAAATACAGCATGTTTACTTTTTTAGTAGAAAACTCAAAATTATTAAAAAAAAATATAGTATGTTACACAGTTTTATGTTACTAGTTTTTTTATTGTTTGTTTTCTTTTAGATGGTGATCTATTTTCTTGGGGTGCAAATAGTTTTGGTCAGTGTGGTTTAGGTACAATGACAAATAAAGAAATGGTTCCACAACAAATAACCTCTCTGCTTGGAGTTCCTATTGCAATGATTGCATGTGGCAGCAACCATTCTTTTGCATTATCTAAGTAAGTATTTAGTTGTAGTAATTTAAAAACTGTAAAAAAAAAATCCTAATTTTTGCATCAAGTTTACCGTTTGTTGAGAGGGTTTGAGGCATTGAGCTTAATACAACATTCCAGAAATACCTACTGAAATATGTATCACCTACATAAATAATGTAAATTACCTTAGTCTCTTGTATCTCATTGTGCTATAAATTGTAATGGAAACCTATTTAAATTTATTATGGGAAGTAGTTTCCATAAACTAGTTGGTTCCAGAAATTTACAGAAAATATGAAGCATTTGATATCAGAATGTTATTGTTTTGATAAGTAGGTATTTTACTTAAGTTTTATCATTGTGGTTAGATAAACATTGGTTAACATAATTTTGAAGCCAAATTTACACATTCGCGCTAGTGCGAGGCCAACTACGACTACGAATGTGTAAACAGTGCCCTTTCTATTCGCTTCGCGCACTTTATTCACGAATGTTTCGAACAACGAAGAGGCGAATGATGAAGCGAATGGCGATCACGAATGTGTAAAGGGTACGCTACGCTAGAGAAGCCCAGCAGGAGTTGAGCACGAGCTGAGCTCAAATTCGTGTAGTGCGGAACGACTCCTAGAGGAGCCGAGCACGAGCGACACTGTACGAATTTAAGGGGTCCATCCAGTACGATTCATCATCGCATTAAGTACACGATAGGTTTTGCTGTCAGTTTTGCCACAGTCAAATATCTTGACTGACAAAAAACCTACCGTGTACATGATGAAAAATGTTTGGCGATAAAATTCCGTCAGTCAAGCTTCATTCATGATTGATGGTTTTGACTGACGCTTGCATGACCGTGTATTGGACGCCTAAGGGGTCTATTACACGGTCATGCAAGCGTGAATGAAGCTTGACTGACGAAATTTTATCGCCATACATTTTTCGTCATGCAAACGTCAGTCATCGCATCAAGTACACGGTAGGTTTTTCGTCAGTCAAGATATTTGACTGTGGCAAAACTGACAGCAAAACCTATCGTGTAATGGACCCCTGAGCTCGGCTTGGGCTCCGCTCGTACTCCAATACACGGTCATGCAGGCGTCAATCAATTCCATCATTCATGAATGATGTTCGAATGACGGGATTTTATCGCTATTAGTTTTACGTCATGCAAACGTCAATCATCGCATTAGACGGTAGGTTTTTCGTCAAGCAAAACGTTGACTGTGGCAAAACTGTCAGCAAAAACTATGCGATAAAATACGCGATAAGTGTGGTATCATGCACGGCACGATACGTTTTGTCGTTTGTGTTAACATATCGTTAATTCTCTCTTCCCTGTCCCCTTATCATAGTTCTTTCTTTCTCGGCATCCATCATCGACTATATAAGAAGTACACTAGTATAGTAGACTACAATAATATCTCCATTGTACTTGCCTTGGCCGGTCAAAATTTTGTCGGGAGAATTGTTGGGTGCAAAAGATAACACATTATCGTCTTCTTGCAGATCCGGTGCAGTTTTCGGATGGGGTAAAAATACTCATGGCCAGTTAGGACTGCAAGATAGGGAGAATAAGTGTTTCCCCTCGCACTTGAAGACTTTGAGAAATGTTAAGGTAAATCTGTAACAGAAGTATAGGATCAGTTTGGGGAACTTGATTCAAGGATACTATTTCACAGCCATTTAAACATAATATATATAGTTATAGCTTCCTTTTTTATCTGCCTAGCCTTTTTCCGACTATGTTGGGGTCGACTTCCAGTCCAACCGCCATCCGGCCGTCCGGAAACCATCCGGACTGAGCCCGAGTCGTCGACGGCGCGTAGTGTTCTGCGCCCTAAAAAGATGTCAGCAAAGCCCTAGAGAGTCTCAGCAGGGCCGAAGTCTACTGGGGCCAAGGGTTCGCATCCGAAAAGGAAACCCGAAGGCCTGGTACCCAAAGCAAAGAAGGAACATAGGAGTGGGTTTTAGTTAGTAAAAGTTTGACACGCCCTCCCGTTATACTCTAGAGCGGGAGAAGTCATTAGATGATATCCCACCTAAAAAAACCAGATGGATCAACTTATATTTGTGTATGGTTTTATTAATTTTATGTAATCATAGATGTTATACGACAGGCTCGTGCAGAAGGAAAAAAAAAGAAAAGAAAGAAAAACAGTTTATTTACGCGAAATGACGCAATCTTAAAACTAGCTAACAAACATAATCAATAGATAGGAAAGATATGCGTCACATCCGCGTAAAACGGCCGAACGCTCAGCATAAAGCTGCAGCTTCACGCATAATGCGATGAGATCACAGCGCTGGTTTTCAGCGTGGGCCGGTGGCGGTATCGACTTAGGAACGGTGCAGTGTACAAAAAGATTTGGATAGAAAAAGGAAATAAAAATACATATGAACAGGAACAGCAGGAACTATACTTTAAAGTTTCAAGTTACCTATAAGTCCAACTTAATTGTAAGTTGGACTTGTATTATGTTACATGCATTGGCATGTAACACCCGTGACGATGCTTGGGAAAGGCATATGCCCATAGTGGTCATGTTTCAAATGAAATGTTGAAATTGTTGTGCCAAGGATTCCTGTTCATTAAACTTGTAGTATAATACAAGATTGCTTCCAGGTGTGTCACATTGCATGTGGTGAAGACTTCACAGTGTTCCTGACATTAGATGGTGGTGTCTTCACATGCGGCACTGGTGAATATGGGCAGACTGGACACGGGACTACGAAGGATGAGCTGGTTCCTAGAAAAGTAATTTGAGCAAATTATTTTAATATTCTATACTCCATTTGTTTAGGTAGTTAACTAAACGTTAACACTCTTGATATGTCTTTTTATTAAAAAAAACGTATAAAAGACATACACACATACAGATTATTTAAATTTAGTTAATTAAAAAACATTGTTATAGGTAAATAACGAATTGTAAGATAATAAAAGACATGTCAAAATTTTTTACATTTAGTTAATTACCACAGATGGATTATTGAAGGCATTACTAAAGGACTCTGATCCGAGAACCCATGAGTTAAGCTTAGCTACATCCTGACTTATGGCTTAACAATGCTGCGCTTGCAAATAATAGCCCCTTCAAAGGAGAAATATATCAGACTAGGAATGAATCGTAATGTATCGTTGGTACATTTACAAAAACTGAAACTTATACAAGAAGACACCCAAATCCGGAACCTCTATCTGTAGACCGTACAAATATTTGCTCCGAACGGAAATCAAACACGCGACACGCTACTGACCTATCAATCGTTCAACCACTGAGCCAACCGTGCCGTAACTCAATAGAATTAAAATAAAGATCAAAACAAATAAATCAGTAGGAACATTTTAACAACCCATCAATAATGATGACTGAGAGATTATTTTAATATATTTTTATTTGGTGTGTGTTTCTTTATTTTCGTCGTAATGGGAAAGGGTTGTGTGACGTCACACGCTAGAGGGGCGCGTAATTTTTGAGCTAACTTTGATGTTCCACCACTTTTTCAATTGTTGAGATTTTTTAATGGTTCTTTCATATTTTTTGGGTTCCGTACCTCAGAAGTAAAAAAAACGGAATCCTTATAGAATCACTTTGTTGTCCGTCTGTCTGTCTTTATCCTTTATATCAGGAACGCGTGGAGGTATTGAGTTGAAGTTAAAATCATATACCCAGGTCTGCGGTTTCTTAAAGCTGTGAAAAAATCAAACTTCTAAGTTAACGGAAAAAAAGATACGGCCGTTTATGTCGCAAAAAAAGTGTATTTCGACACTCAAGGGTATCAAAATTCATAGGGTATTTCCCGTTGACCCAGGATCCTGAAATTTGGCATAAAAAAAGGTCTTATAGTATAGATATAGGAATAAATCAAAAAACAGAAAAATTGTTTTTACGTCACAAAAAATAAACTTTTTTTGCGATTCGGAAAAATCTTCGAGACTTCGAGATTCGGGAATTGAACTATTTACAGTAAGTTTGTACGGAAACCCTCAGTGCGTGAGTCCGACTCGCAGTCAGAAAATCAGAGAAAATGAATAAATATTTACTGTTCTTTAGTCTAAATCGTTACCATTTCAATTGACATAATCATAATGCATAATCAGGTCATACAAGGTGCATATAATTATGTTTGTTTGCGATGATAAGTATAACCATCAAAGTGTAACAAATAAACCAGTGAAAGTGGTATTCTTAATATTTTTTTTTGCATCTGACAAGACTTTTCTTTGTTATTTTTAGAATTTATTATACATTAGCTTTTGGCCGCGACTTCGGCCGCATACATAAAATATAGCCTCTTTATTACTCAGAAATAAAGCAGCTTTTTATTGGTAAAAAAATTTTTGCGGTAGGACCAGTACTTTCAGAGATTACCTCCTACAAACAAAAAATCATAAAAACAAACTTTACCTCTTTATAATATTAGTGTAGATTAGCTTTTGCCAAGCTATTTGTTCAAGCTTCCTCCGTAACAAATTTCATCAAAATCGGTTCAGTAGTTTAACCGTAAAAGCGTAACAGACAAACAGACGGAGTTGGAGTTTGTCTGTTTATTAGTATGGATATAGTATGGATTAACATTTCGCGTTTTGAGTTACTGATAGTTTTCTAAAGGCATAATTATATTTTATTCTTAATATGGCTTATCACATCCTAAACATTTAATCTATGAATCTAATAAATAATGTATGAATCACGATATCAATCAATCAATGAAAATAGTCATCAATACACTTGTAATTCTTAGGTTATGGAGTTAATGGGCAGTACGGTGACGCAAGTGGTTTGCGGACGCCGACACGTTCTGTGCCGGGTCGGTGACCGTATCCTAGCGTGTGGGTATGGCGCGAGGGGCCAGCTTGGCTGTCCACATATGGCCTTCGCTCTAGTCCCGACACCCGTCGCTTTCAATTCTACAGATGAGTCGCCGGTGAGTGGTCACTGTTTTGTAACATCATCAGCATCTTCGGTGTAAGATATTCATTGTAACATGCGCCAGTTTCAATTTTATTGAAATGATGAAGTAGTCAACGAAAGTTGGTACCCTTGAGTTTATCTTTACCTAAAAGTTTGTTGGGTTTCAAGTTTTAGTCATGCTATTAAATGGTTAAACTAGACCTTTGACCAGCTTGCTCAATAGAAAGCCGCTCATATTTTATTTCATAGGTTATCGCACTTCCGCCGCTATGCCCGTTTCATTTGCCACAATAATACCATAGACTGTGTCGTAAATAATAATAGTAAAATAATTTTCTATCACAACTCATAACATTCAATTCTATTGTTTTCGATACAGACTGAAAACCCAGGCGCAAGCAAGGTAAATGAGTATGTAGCGTAGTAATAACGCCGTATTAGATGTATTTTCCTTTCTATTCTGCACTTGTCTCTTTTTTTTACACTTTTAGCGTAAAATTAGCACAGTGTACCTTCTCTATACAGTCGTTAATCGCCTGCCGGTTTCCGAACGGACGATTGCATTGTGAAAACTCTTGCTAGTGTTTTGTCAATGCAGTTACTGACTGTGTGGAGATGCTTTTTGATAGACTGTGGTTAGTGTTTTATGTAGGAATTCATTACGTTAATGGATTTAAGCTAATTGCTGAATTTTCTTGTTTTATTCTTTTGACTCAACAAAAGTAATAGAGAGAGGTCTTATTGACTTAGTATTGTAGTTGGAATCTGAGAGAATCTCTTTTCACCGTGGGTTCGAACCCCATAAGTGGCGAATGTCTAAGGGGTTTTCTATTAGAAATATTTTTGAAAACGTTTTAAATGTGCATGCAAAATCTCGATACTCGATGAAAAATTTATCATCACCCTCATCGTTTTTAATGACATAGTAATAGCCTGAAATAGGTTATTAACATGAACTATTGTTCTTCAGCTTAAGAAGAAACCGAAAGTCGAGGCCGCGACATCGATAGCTCGAAATAGCACTGCCGGCGTTTCCAAAATAAATGTTGAGTCATCTGTATATTTAAAAATGTATTAGTATTATTTTTAATGTGCTGCAATTTATTTTAAATAGATTTTTATTTATTGGTCTATTTTGTAGCTAGGCTCTATTTTACCTGTTTTAGTTATGTATTTTCTTTTTTTTATAGAAATGTTAGATTATGCATGATAAACTTTAATTTTAGTAGATAAAGTGATTAAATTTCAATTATAAACAGCGCGGTAGAGAGGAAGCGGAATATGGGTGCATTGTCGCCGGTCGAGCAGTCGCGTGACAGCCACTATTACTTGCTTTACGAGTTTACGACACAATTCCCGCAATACGTGGTAACCCTCACGGACAAAGATATTTAAATCTCTTTGCCCACGAATAAACATCCCCATGTGGAGATCTCCATTGAACGTTTGGAAGAGTTATCGCCGCCCTAGAAAGTAAACGGCAAATAAAAGAACATAGGTAGGTTTTAGTCAGTACAAGTTTGACACGCCCTTTCGCTCAACTCGTGGAATCTCGATAACTATAATTTCAAAGGAAGTGCTAAAAATTTAGATTGGATCAAGAATTTCGATATGCAACTTCTAAGTATATTTTTGTAGAGTTATAGAGTTCCAGAGAAAGAAAAAAATGATTAAAGTTTTATGGGTGAAGTAAAGTATACAAACAATTTGTTGCATCTTCAATCAATCATATCAAAATAAACTAAACATTATTAAACACAGCCATGATGTGCCGTTTTTAAGTTTTAGCGAGAGTAACGAACAGCAATAAAATTTCATAGATACGATTATTTTGCTGACAAAAATTAGTGCCTACCTAGTGTTCGATACGACCTAATTTTTTTTTGCACTGGGCATAAACAAGGTGCACAGATGTGTTATTAAGAAAGTTTAATGAATGGTTTAATTCATTGCTCGATTGCACGTGTACAAAATACACACAATATGTTTAACAAAATCACCTAATAACATCCCTTTTAGATTTGATTGCTATGAGTTCGGGGAATTCGTAGTAGGGCATCGTTATGTTATGCTAACTTCGACATAGATATGGAGTCTGCTGTTTGAAATTCAAGTTGTAGATTATAAATATGTACTATAAAAATCTCGCTGATCAAAACATTTTGTTTAGTTACAAATTCTAAATAATTCGAGATACCGCTTATTTAGGGGTTCCAAGAAAATAAATACCATTTTGTTTTGTCTTACTTCGTTTGAGTTACGGCCACTTGCGCAGCTACCGAAAGGCTGGGCGGGGCAGTGCCCCGGGGCTCCCAAAACCTGATTAGCAAACCTTTTATTGAAGTCACTCCACCATGAGAAGGAAAAGTTATTTGTAGATTGCTCAAGTAAAAATAAGGGGCCCCAGATTTTTGCCCCCAGAGCCTTTGCTCACCTAGCTACGCCGCTGGTTACGGCTAGGTTCAAGTTATCGAGATGGCCACTGTAGAGCAGCCAACAATTCGGTCTTTCTCCAAATATACCATGTTGCGGTAGTCAGACGTGTATTGCGTAATGTCAAATTCCGTAACCCCTAGACTTCAAATTGAGATAGTTTTGCAACACACTTGCAACAAGTTTATTTAAAAAAAAAATACAGTATTAAAATTTATCGCAGTTGTTCTATGCGTGTCGAGAATTATGAATAAATAAATGCCTACCTATTAAAAAAAACAGAAGTCATTTTAACCGTTTCATAATCCGCTTGCTTTCAACGCGTTTTGTTGATTTATAAATCTTTGTTATGTGTCTAATGTCAGTGCATTGATCAACGTCAATGCTTTTGCACTATAATTTATTTTCATGTGATGAATGTAATGATGACGTTATAATTATGATATGTTAGTATTTTAATTTATTATAAACACAGGGTGTTTATTTGAGGTTTAAGTCTGTTTGAAGAAGGTGATGTTATTTTCAATTCTAAAATATAAAAACGTTTGTAACCGACTTCTAAAAAAGAGGAGGTTTTCAAGTCGTCAGAATAGAATAGAATAACCTTTTTTTAATGAACTTTTTGAATGTTATTTTTTGTATATCTTGTTCAGCGATATCTTCGCCAAATGTTAACCAATTTAGATTATTCATTTTTTTAGTTAAATATTTTTATAAATTGAATTTATAAATCACCCTATTTAAACTCTCTTACACACAAATATCCACCTTGTCTCTTGTAAAAATGAAAATAACAAAAGGTGCAATTGTTTGCAGTTTTCACAAGAGATCTTCAAGGGTCCTATAAAGGTGTTTGCAGGCGGTGACCACAGTTTTCTTATCATAGACCATGACAGATCTGGGCCGGTTGACTTCCGTATTCAGGATCATACGAAACAAATTGTAACTTTGACAATACCTAAGTTGGCTGCTTGCGAAGTTTTTAAAGATTGTGATGTTGTTAATCAGGTGAGATTAAAATTTTCTTCGGTTATTAGCAGTAGTTATGCTTTTTTAGGCTGCATTTATTCAAATCATTAATATTTTTGCTATGTGAAAGTAGTTCTCCCTCTTCTTAAGTTCCAAATGAACATCAAATATGCATAATCAATTGGGTAGTTGATTTAAGGATCTAATTTATTTTATTATTTGTAAAAAAGTGACTATAAAAATCGCAAATATTGACAAAATGGTTCATATAAGTAAGTTGGAAACCTTTCAAATCTAGTCGAAGGGGAAACTGTTAAGTAACAGAATAAGTGTGTATATGTCACCGTAAAATTGTAAATACCGTTAGATTATAATCTATCTCGCGAGATTGTAAACTATCGAAAGATTGTGAACCGTACAATTTAACATCAAATTATAATCTATTGCGCGTTAAATAGTCAACTGTTCGAAGGCTGTCCCTGATTGTTAGTCCTTACAGTAGGCTGTACTGTGCTGGCTATGTTCGGTGACTAACACTAACTTTCATTCAAACCGCACTTCTTTGGTTAATCACAGATTCATTTTACTTCAACAACAACAATAATAGTCAATTCTAAAGCTGTGAGTTCACCGGTATGGGCGCCAGCGCTGCGGAAGCAGCCGGCGGCCCGGCTGAACGCATGCCAGAGGGTCATGGCCATACGGATGGTGCGAGGATACCGGACGATTTCCCGTGAAGCGGCGAGCCTCCTTGCTTGTCAGCCACCATGGGATCTGGTGGCAACAGACCTTGCTCACATGCACGATCTGCGCATGGAGATGCAACGCCGGGGCGAAACTCCGCTGCCGCGACAAATCGCAGCATGGCGGACAGAGCTCCGGCAAGTTCTCATGGCTAAATGGCGGCAGCGACTGTCGCGACCCAGTGCTGGGCACGCCACAATTATGGCGGTAAGTCCCCTCTTTGAGGCGTGGTTGGAAAGACCTCACGGCGTCCTCACCTACCGTATGACGCAGGTTCTCACCGAACACGGTAAGTTCGGGAAGTTCCTGCACCGGATTCGTGCGGAAGCGACGCCCGGGTGTCGCCACTGTGTGGACCGCCCGGAGGACACGGTGGAGCATACGGTGGAGGTGTGCCCCGCTTGGGCAGAGCAACGCCGTGTCCTCGTGGGGGCGATCGGCGGCGGCGATCTCTCGCGTCGGGCCTTGGTACAGGCCATGGTCCGTAGCGAGGAGGAGTGGCAGGCGGTCGCTTCCTTCTGCGAAGCAGTAATGCTAGCAAAGGAGGCGGCCGATCGCGTGAGGCAACGCTCCTCACGCCCAAGTCGCCGCCGGGATTCCGATCCCGATTTCCGGCCACCGTAGGCGCGGGCTTGCGGACGGCGAGCAATGGGTAGCCCGCCGTCCGACCGTCCGGTAACCGTCCGGACCGAGTCTAAGTCGTCGAAGGCGCGTATTGTTCCACGCGCGCCTCAGGGAGATGTCAGCAAATCGTAGGGGCCCAGAAGGGTCGAAGCCTACTGGGGCCATGGGTAGTGTGAAAGCGAAACCCGGGGTCTTGGGACGAAGGCAACGAAGGAACAGGAGTGGGTTTTTAGTCAGTAAAAGTCTGACACTATCTCCCGCCCCGCCCAAGGGCGGGGGATGTCATAAGATGATTTTCCCACCGAAAAAAAAAAAAAAAAAAAGCTGTGAGTTATTTTCAACACAAAATCAATTTACAATCACTAGAACACTGTTTGTTTAGATTCGATAACAACCGAATTAACAAACAAATATGGCGGTGCACGTGATGTTCAACCAATCAGCGCTCGAGATGCGTTCCGTTCTATACCATTTCACAATTTACCAGTTTCACTTCGATATATTATAATCTACCGAAAAATAATGCAATAAATTGTAAGCAGTATGTTCCGGTTCACAATCATTCGATAGTTTACAATTTCATGAGATAGATTATAATCTAACGGTATTTACAATTTTACGGTGACACATACAAAGGAAATAGCAAGATGTCCTCACCACTCATCCTCATACCAATATTTAAAATGCTAAAGGGTGATTCTTAGAAACCTGTCTGTCATGTCTCATTCATCTGGCCTAGTTTTTCCTTTACAATTTGATATTTTTTTTGCATATTAGTTTTCCCGGATCACTAAATATATCAAAGGCACTCATTTGCGCCCAGTGGCTAACGACACAAAATAGGTACGAAAACTAGGCCAGATGAATGAGACATTCTCTCGGTTTCAAAGAATCACCCTAAAATTACTGCTTTATTATCAAAATACCTTTTAGTAGTAGTTCCTTTTTGTAGTTTTACCCAATTAGTTGATAAAAATAAACTTTGTTTCCGTGTGTTAAAAATTTGCAGGAAAAATCTTATGCGTCTACGAACGCAATAAATAATTGTATGAAGTATTCACCTGTATGGCAAAGTTGCCATACAGGAAATAAAGTTGCGAATCTGCCGTTTACGAAAATTCTAATCTTGAGAGTACACCTATAAAATATACAAAATTTCGCACATTAATAGCCTTGACTTACAACTTAAAGGCCAAGTTGTAGAATACAAATAAATAAACCAGCATTTTTCATCCTGACAGGATATACTAGCATACTTGGAAACGGTATTCGGTTCTCTGGCGTGTGTGAATGGTTCGTTTCTAGCACCAAACAATGCCCACTTCGGCTGCAACACTAAGGTGCCTGGGATAGACCTCAGCAAAGCGGAGGAAGCATTCACGTTAGTTAGCCGATTTGAAAATACCACAATCAAAGAACTTGTGAGTTTTATATATTTTTTAATAATTAATAATATTCCACAGCTTTCACTCAACGTTATCTAGTCCTAAACTAAACAGAGCTTGTGCTATGAGTTTGTAAAACTGATAAACATACTTATATATTTCTAAATACATACATATTATGGATAAATTACACCCAGACAAATATTTGTCTTGGGTGGGAATCAAACCTACAACCTCCAGCATAGCAGTCAGGGCCACTAACCACTACTCGGTAATGGGCCATGCAAATAGTTATCAAACCACATATACCATTATATAATTTTGGTTCATAAAGGCTTGCTCCAAACATGCCTTCACGAAGACAAATTAATACTGTCGATATGTTTTAGTACTTTCGCTTACATATCGAATTCATTCGTTTTCAGATATTCAGTCACCTAACAGAGAATATAATAAAAAAGATGAAAGTGTCACCGCCGGACGCGGAGGTTCTTAGAATGTTCCTTATCTTACCTCTGTATCATGAAATGCGTAATCCTCGTCGACACGTTGAATTACAGGTACTTGTTACTTGCTCATGATTTTATTTTTATAATGTGTGGTATGATGAGAATGGATGAAGTAACAAATGAGTATATTAGAGGCAGTTTGAAAGTGGCGCCAGTGACTGAAAAGTTGAAGGGGAATCGTTTGTCTTGGTATGGTCGTATAAAGAGGAGAAATGAAATGCATGTTACTAAAAAAAGTTATGATTATACATGTGGATGGGTGGAGAGGGAGGCCAAAGAAAAGATGGATGGATTGTATGAAAGCAAAGGAAATTAGTGATAGCATGACGGTTGACAGGATAGAATAGAAGAAAAAAGAACCTGTTGCGCCGACCCCAAATAAGACGGGACAAGGGCAGGAAGAAGATGATGTTTAATTTTTATAATGAATAATATAAAAATGATTTAATCGAGAACATACTTAACTATCCCTTTACGATCGCCGAAGACGCCCTACTACTCCCTCTCCCTCTCGCTCTACCTAGAACGGGAGGAGTTATTTGATGATTTTCCACCAAACAAAAAACCTGATTACCTCTAAGTCTTAAATATATTTTGTTAATAATTATGCAATGCTTTATTGAATAAACTTAGCCCTTCGATTGATTTCATCAATACTGACGTCACGGCTCAACACTTTCTAACATTCATCTTGTAGTTGGAAGGACGTGCGTTTGATGGTAAATATACGAAAAAGAGGGATATGTGTAGTGAAAACATATTCCATTCCAGCCCATTTTGTATCGACAAGCAATATTAAAACATTAAAAATTCTCTCCCTAGGGTCCGTTCGCAGAAGCGTTCAACAATCTGTCCACCCATCCTCAAAGGATAGTGAATCTTTGGTGGGAGGCTCAAACACCAGAATATTTTGAAATGCTAGTCGATATATTTAAAAGTGTTATCGTGTACGAACTTATGCAGCCATCAGTACGCGCGAACAAGGTACATACAAATTTCAAAGGGGACCATACAAATTGTTTGGGTACAAATCAGACTTAAAAGTGTCACGGTCGATTTTTTTTTTCTGGTTGCAGAAAATTTACTTTACTCACAGCATAATACAAATACTCAATACTCTGTCGTCGTTGAACAAAATAAACTTTACAAATCCAAAGAAACCGAAAATCCCAGCGGAATGTTTTTATATTGAAGATTTGTGCGATCATGTGGACATTGCTACTGATTACATTACCTGGCTTTCAGATCATGCTGTAAGTACTACTAAAAACATTTAAAAACTTTTGCATTTTTTCTATATAATTCGGGTATTAATAACTTGTTCTCATGTAGTCAGTTCTCAAGTATAGAATTAACAACACCCAGAATAAAAATTGGAAAGATAGTAAGATGTATTTTCATTTGAAAAAAACTGCAGTATTAACACTACCATAGAACAGATGAAAGAGGTAAGAAAAAAATACTTCCCGATTTGTACTAGAACGAGTGTCGCCGCTTGTCTCCCACCCTTTAACTTCACTACAGCAAAAAACCTTTACGAACGCGCATTACGCTAACAGACCACGCACACTTAGATCGCAAGTTTGCTATTGGTTGTGTCACACATGCCAAAATGCAATTTAGGGCGACTAAAAGGTCGATCATTGATAATTGAAATTTCAAAAGAACGGATACAATTGTTATTGCTATAATTTCGGGCTGAGTACATATACGATGGATTTCTATATTAAACAGAGTATAGACTTACCGGTGAAAAGAAATCCTTTCTTGGGCTACGCTACACACTTGGCTTCTTTGCCGACACGTTGCAATAGCGCAACACGGCATAACTCGTGTTTCTCACGTAGCTTCGTACACTGTTAAGCCGGGTAAACATTAGGCAACATTGGTTTATACACACTGTTTTCAAACAGTTTATAAACACTGTTTCACAATGTTTCATCATCTCTGGAAACAGTTTATAAACACTGTTTCACAATGTTTCATCATCTCTGGAAACAGTTTATAAACAAAGGTGATGAAATATTGTTTAAGAAACATGTTGCCGCGTTCTCCACATCGAATGGAGAGCAAGACGAAACATCTAGTTTATAAGCAAAACTCAACAGGTGTGGACGTGATGCACGAGTTTATAAACATGGAAGTAGTGTTGTCCAACAACCAGGTTTCGATGCTCATAGAGCTTTATCAACAGCGTCATGTACTTGTACATTGGGATTCTTTAAATAAAGACTATAAAGATAAAATTTAAAAACTAATGCTAGGGCCGAAATTCTGAAAAGACCCATCAAATTTACGAAGGTCATGAAATACGTAACTTCTATTTAAGAGATAGTTGCAAATCCATTACCTTTCGCCTTTTTTTTTCTAGAAGCACTTAGGATTGTTTTTATGTAAGCAACACAAATCACATGGCCTCCTAGGGCAACATCCTAGCAACAACTAACAAGTGTGGACGGCTAAGTTTCAGAAACAGTATTTACGGTAAACTTGGTAATAAACAAGTCGGCCGGTGTCAATCAAATTTCGGTCGAACCACAAGTTGAACTATGATCATACCTTGTGGCACGTCTGCCACGCCCAGAAGGCCATTCTAACCTCTTTCATCTGTTCTGTGAACACTACTACTATCTAAATTATCATCGGTACAGTATATTTTTTTCCAACAATCATACTTCCAATAATCAATTATTTGTTATTCAACCCATAATGTGAACAATAAATTTTAATATGCCTATCACTAGCTACATGCAACAATAACTTTTTTGCAGTCTGCTAATCCTCATATGTGTAACTACGCATTCCTATTCGATGTTCAGTGCAAATCATTGTTACTAAAAATAGATCAACAGCTACAAATGCAGATAGCTATCAGTCGAGCTGCCACTCAGATATTCACACGATTATTCATGGATCCCACATATGAATACCAAAGAGACCAGTTTCTTAACCTTACGGTATCCAGGAACCATATTGTCAGAGATACCATGTCGCAAATCAGTAATCATGAGACTTCACAGTTAAAGAAACCGCTTAGAGTAAGTACTTTCAAAATTGAATAAGTTTGAAGTTTATATAATTTATTATATTTTTTATAATATTACTTACGTCCCCTATACTCGCTTCTGCAGATGGAAACATTTTGCAATGTACGATTCTGCGTCATGCGACTAGTTACATTAAAATAAGGTATAGATTGCAATGACATGCAATTCGCGTTACATTTAATGCTCTTTCAGGTTGAATTCGTTGGTGAAGAAGCAGAAGATGCAGGTGGGGTAAAGAAAGAGTTCTTCCTGTTGTTACTAAAGGAAATCTTTGACCCTGTATATGGCATGTTCAAGCAGTCTGAAGAAACTAATATGATTTGGTTCTCTAATAACCCGTTTGAAGATGATGTCATGTATTATTTGATTGGTAAGTGGATATTCATGAAATCAATCTATCAAATCGAAATAATTATCGATCAAATTAAGGCTGCAGCTGTAGGTGGTCCCTTATATGGTGCTCCAAGTTGTCAGGCGGCAGAGAGAAGTGGCAATTTTAGGTGGGATCGCAATCAAGGACTAGTTTAAATCAATTAATAAATATATGTAACGTGAGACAAATCACATCTGCCCATGTAGAAGCCGCTACGTAATTATCATAGCGGTTGTATCAAGAATGAATTGACATAGAATATTACGCTACTTTTTTTAGAAAGAAAGACTGCATTCATAGAATTACTTCCTTGCCTGATGTCGCAGTCGTATTGAGTGCCGCTAGGCTATTTCTGCTGTCCATAAACTCGACTTTATTTTATTTCTTTATCCTTCTTCCAATCAAGTGTTCGACCATACATTGTGAGTCTACTTTTTACGGTTCTACTTACTACGTTTCAGAAACGTTACTAAAAAGGTTTTCTTTTTTTCTTTTTACAGGTGCCATTTATGGTCTCGCTATATACAATTCCATAATAATCTACGTCCCCTTCCCGCTAGTTTTATACAAGAAGGTATTAGAAGAAGTTGTCATGTTGGATGACTTGTCTGATTTATATCCTACTCTCGCCAATAGTCTTAAAAGTTTGCTGGACTACCCAGATGAAGATGTGGAAGAGGTACGGAAAGTTTTTGTTTTAAACTAAAAAATATTAAATTTTTTAAACTGAAATTATGTTTAAGTATTGGCTTGTTAGATAATTTCAGAGAGGTTCACAGACTGTGCTTGGACGATTAAGCGTTCCATACGAATATGAACCTTATTGCAATAATAGTCATGTCCTCATGAAGCCCTTACTTAGCCAAGTTTGGCATATTGAATCTCACCCTTATAGAGATTGACTATTTTCGATGCTTGATTTGACATTTTATTTCAGTCTTAACTAACGTTCATATTCCAACAGGTATTCAGCTTATGTTTCGCAGTAAACACAGAAGTGTTCGGTCAGATACAAGTGCACCCCTTGAAAGAGAACGGCGAGAATGTGCCCGTTACACACGAGAACAAACAGGAATACGTTGAGCTGTATGTAGATTTCCTGCTCAATAAATCCGTTGAAAATCAGTTCAAAGCTTTCAATCAAGGTTTTCAGAAGGTAAGACTTGAGATATTGACACTTATTGAAAATTTTGCTTCCTTAGTGTTCGAACGCATAGTATATAGCAGTAATATGAACAAAAAAAGAGAGTTAGTGACGGGTGACAGGACAAAATAAAAAAAAAAACTGTGTTACGCCGACCCCAAATAGCACGGGAAAAGGGCAGGAATGTGATGAATTTCCGACCGCATAGCAGTATTGGTAACCTGGAATTAATTTGGTAAAAGCGTTTTAAGAAAATAGTGACTCATCGTCGGCACTCAGCCACGCCAGTGGCGGATTAAGCCAGCTCGGGGCCTGTAGCAAATTCTACCACATTTTTTCTTAGGGGTACATTATTCTCATTCTTATTCTCAATAGGGTATTTTGGGGTACTATTAAAACTACAAATTTTGTGTGTATGTGTAAACTACAACAGACACCAATTAACCCCGTGGATTTTAAGATTGCGTTAGGTAAGTGAAAAGTACGATATTGGGGGAATTCTAAGATATCTTCTATTCTGTAGGCTTTTATGAAAGTCTTTTTAGTAAAGCCTGAAATACTTTGACTATCATATTGAAATACACCATTTAAGTGGGCTCGGGGCCCGTAGCATGTGCTACTCTTGCTACATACTAATCTACCATTTAAACATTTTTTATAACGCGAATTGGCTGTAGTAATGAATTCATAATATTTCATAAAACTACTACTCAATATCTCACAGGTCTGTGGCGGTAGAATTATCAAATTGTTCAGGTCACACGAAATGATGTCGGTTGTAATGGGCAACGAAGAATATGACTGGGAAGTGTTTGAAAGCAACTGTGAATATAAAAACGGGTATACCTCTACCGATCCACAAGTCAGGTAAGTCTACGAAATATTTCTTCACTAATTCAAACAATAAGATAAAAAAAAACCTGCTTTGATTCAAGCGAACTGTAATTGGGACTTTTCTACCTGGAGTTACTCAGTAGCAGCCACGATTCAGATTTGCGTACCGGAAGATGGAGCGTTGGAGGCCTCCCACAAGGTTGACCGATGCCCTGGACCTGTACCGTGACGTTTAAAGTCAGATTGTTTCATTCTTATTTCCAGTGTGGGTAAGAGATGGCGCTAGACAACCTGTATAGCTCTGTCTCTTACCCACACAGAAATAAGAACGAAACAATCTTACTTTGAACGTCATGGTAAACCCCCTGGTGAGGATTGCTGGAATCCGATGGATGCGCGGCGCTCAGGCCCGTTCGTTGTGGTGACACTTGGGGACGGCCTATGTCCAACGATTATGATGATGAGTCCAGGTTGCTTTGTATTTGTGCTTCGTTGATAGAAATTAACACACAAAATTGTGCTATCCCACCTACTTGATCTTTCGAGGAATAGTGGCCTATGATGTTATATTATGAAAATTAAAATAAGAATAGACAAGATTTTTATGTCTTTTTTTTTGTTTTTCAGGTGGTTTTGGGAAACGTTCCATGAGCTTCCACTGGAAGATAAGAAAAAGTTCCTTTTGTTCTTGACTGGCAGCGACCGAGTTCCTATCCAGGGAATGAGGGATATTAAAGTGAGTAGATTTAACTTGACTTGATTTAGTTAAAAGAAATGTATGAAGCTACAATAATTGTTTTAAACCTGAAATACATATATAGCGATGTACATCGCTGTATGTCTGGTTTCAATTTGTTCATGTATTTTTTTTTTGTTGTAGATAAGAATCCAGGCAGTAGCCGACGACAGATACTTCCCGGTAGCTCACACATGTTTTAACCTCTTAGATCTTCCGCGTTACAAAACTAAGGAACGGCTCAAGTACCACCTCGTCCAAGCTATCCAACAAACACAGGGATTCTCACTCGTTTGATTCTGTAGCATTAAGACTATTGAAATTTTAACATGATATCGGCTTTATGCACACCAAGTACCAATCCTTTTGGTATTCTGTGTGTATAGAGATTAGCACCGTAGGCTGGGGCTTAAAGTGTAGTAATGGAAGCAAGACTCTGTTGCATCTAAAATATATCATAAGAAATCGTCCAGCGAAGCGTGCGAGTATTTATTTATACGTAGAATCATATAAAGCCAATGTTTGATTTTGAACAACTTTATTATCGATGTCGTGTGGGTATTTCAATAAAAATTGACGAGCTAAGTAAAATAATGTTCCGTCGAGGTTCCAGTCTGATGTGTGAGAATATTTATAGCTCATATTTTGTATTTATATATTTATGATAAATTTAAAAGTACATGTGGATTCGACACCTTGGCTTTAGCTAAAGTCCATTAGAAAAATAATACTTGGTTGAATGTAACAAAAATATAATTTTACTAGAGAATTATGTAACTGTTTCATCTGACTTAACGAATCAGTCAAATAGCTTTGGTCTTATAAATTGGTTTAAGTAACAGATTTTAGCATCTCGGTGCCTTTCCAAGAAATGAATCGATATTACTTATATTTATATATATATATATTTTATATTGTAATAAATCAATTATGATATGCTACTTTTGATATAGGGGAATGTTTAATTTATTGATTCCGAGATAAAGACAATTTGCATTTACATTGATGTTGTATAGCGTAATATGATGTCTCGGTGAATTCTGACATGACACATTGCTGCTCATGTATGACATGAATTGCAATGTGTTGCACTTTCTGAGGTCGTTAAATGCTGAACACGTGAAGCAGTGCAACAAGCCTAGCACGCACTAGAGTGACAAAATAAGACAAATTATTGAATCTTTAACTGTCACGTTAAATTCGATCATATAATATTCAGAATCCGTTGATAATAATAAAAGGAAACAATGGTTTCAGTTTCACAGACGTAATCGCTGAGATTTACACAAAAGCCTCAACAATTTTGTTGTGAAACTTTATTTCTTTGTTCCAAATCTTGGTGATTTTTTAGTCTTCTTATTGTGTGCGTTACATAAAAATCTCAACTCTATTGTTTTATGAAAACACGACACCACCCATTTTTCTGAAAGCTTTTTTTACCAATCATAATATTTTATAAAATTTGATAACATTTTCGAAACTGACACCCCAATTGCGTAACTCACTTTGTTTCAAAAATTCACAGCCCGAAGGATTTTTGAAGAAAAATCCTAAATCATTGCTTCATATAATTGATAAATAAGATTGCTCAACGTAAATAACGTAATGAATGTTGTTAACTAAATTAAAGGCATTGTCATTGACTGTGTGTTACGCAATTACCCCAGTGTTGTTGATTTATAATTTGTCTTTTTGTCAAAGACATTTTCATTTTTTTTGATTTAAGAATTTACCAAAGGATTGAATTAATCCTTTTTAGGTAAATAAAAGTCTCAAATCAGTGTTGGCCTACAGGGAAATACAGAAAAAAAAAAATTTATTTCGATTCTAGGGGTCTCTATTACATATTTTTTTGTTAAACCACAGATTACCTATATTAACTCCTTACAGTTGTTATCGTACTGGGGTTAGGCGGCAGTGTTTGTCTCAAACTGACGTACTTTAGTTTGGGTCATAGATAATATTTTGTATGGGAGTTGTATTACTGTCTGTACTGTGGTTTAACAATGCCTGTAGTTCATGTTTTAAAGTGCGTTCTAGGACTGCTGTTGGCAATCTAGAAAGTTGTCTATTGGGTAGGGATGCCTCAGGGTTAAGCTACATCTGTCAGCACTTGCCGACCGCCTCGTTGATTCCGCCGTGTGCAATCGTAATCCCGCTCTCTTTCTCGCTCTGATGATGACGGGTCTAAGTGACAGAAAAGGATAGAAGCATAGGAAAGTGCGAATCGGTGCTGACAGGTGTAGCTCAACCCTTACATAATGCTCCTTGGGTCATTCTCCAACGTTCTCAATAAGAAATATTTGGAGAAAAGGCAATTTTTACAATTGGTTACGAATATTACGATAGATACATGTAGCCATCATTATTTTGTACATAAATTGGCTACCTCTGTGATATTAAACGTATGCCATGGGTAACATTCGGCGACAATACAACGGCTTTTTGTAATAATTGTTACTGTTTTGTTATAACTGTACATGTTGTACATATTGGTACTGTACGGTAAGTAGCTTGGCTAGATTGCTATTATTATTTTGAAGCATTTATGGAGCACCTCAGCCTAGGTACTCGGCGTGGTTTGTACACGATGTATGTAATGTATGATAATATAATATTTTCATACGTAAATTCGTTTTATTTTGAAAAAATATTTACTCACCATACTTTTAAGCCAGTCTTTTGTAGGATTGTCTTACTAACGAATATTCATTCAATTGACTAAGAGCGACACGAGCAAGTTTCGTCACCGCAATTATTTTGTGGAGGAAAGAATCCTTAAGCCGGGCCCCACGCCCGTTTTGCTACATAATAATATATTAAGTTTTCCATCGACACGACTATATGCACACCGTTAAAATTGAACTAGCGACACTGTGTAAGTAATAATCCGGTTTCCGCTTTACGCAGTTTGTGGCCTAAGAGAATGTCAAAGTCGACAGAGTTGAAAGCTGCTGAAGTCCAGTAAAACCAATACTGTTAAGCATTTATTTTCCATGGCCAATCTTATGTCGTCTATGTATGCTAAGACCAGGTCTGTAACTAGATTGGTAAGGACTCGGCAGACTGTTAGTTGATAGATAACAAGGGTAGTTGCTTCTGAACAACATCGGGGGCTTTAGAGAAGATTGGATGGGTGGATATTGGACGGAATTGGGGAATTCTCACATATAGCTCTGGCCTTTTATTTTTCGCGGGTTTTTCGAGTTCATAAAGTGTATATCCCTTATCTTGGTATTTATCATAAATCTAAGATAATATAATGTGTGGTAGGATCATTTACAAGAATAAAGCTGCTGGTTGGTATTTAATATATTTAATTTAATTTAAAATATAATTACATAATGAAATACCAAATCAATAAGACCATTTAAAATTTTATATACAAAATATTCGATAATCTCTCGATGACTAGGTAGGTACAATAAGCTTAGCCAATTGTTAATATTATACGTTGGCGAAAGCGTTGAATTTTAAATATACAAAATCATAAACATTTTTCTTTCACTTTTGCCTATTTTAATTAAGTAGTTGATTTGTGTAGCGGTAAAGTCCGAAAATCTGTTTATGATATTGATAGTTGAGCAGTAGGTATTTTATTTACAGTTACATTTTAAGCAACTTCGGATATGTTCGCAATGTATAAGTCACACTTTTACATAGAAAACAATGGGAATCAATAGAAAATGATAAATTTTAAAGCGATTCATGAAGGTGACAAATGACAATGATTTTTTTATATATTTTTTAAATGTTTTTATATTTACTTACATTCTAAATAATGGTTAAAAATAAATTAAACCTACGATTAAGTACTGATTGAAATCCCAATTTGTACATGCCTCAAGACTTTAATACTTAAAGTCTATACAAGTACTCGAAATCCCGACAATTTCGCTTTTAGCGAATCAATTTAATTTATTGATGTTTACTGATGAAATGATACCTACTATTTTTGTTGACATTACAAAATGTTATGCCCCCAATTAATTGGATAAGTAGACACTAGACATTGACATGAGTAATGTCAACAAAATTAATCAAAACGAACTTGAAGGTCTTTAGAGAGAATTCGCGTTCGAGTTGAAGGTTGATGTCAGACTAATATTCCTTTTGGATGAGGGATATGTTAGATACTAAGATCTAGTTTTAGTATGAGGATCGGCCCGAGTTGTCATCATAGTGTTGTGTGCCGGGGGGCGCGCGGTATCCTGGGTAGTTGTGGTTCAGGGCATTCTGCGCGAAGAAGGGCGTATAGTCCTTCTTTACCTGTAATTAGAGTACAAAATAGTATAATTATTATTTTTATATCATATTGACTGCAAAGCCTGGTATCCTTTATGAGGCTACTTTGAACCAAGCTAAACATAATAAGAGCAAATAAGATGAAAATCTTCAGATCTTTAAGAACTGATTAAAGACAAAAAGTTGCTTATTTTGTTTACTTTTGAAAAGCAATAATTGCAGTTTCAAGTCTCTGCTATTGAGATTGATAGGTAAATTTTACTTTTACGACTGTAAAATCTTAAAAATTATTTGTTTTTTAACTCAAACCCTGTGGTACCTATTTGAACCTTATTCTAGGCATGCATCGTCGATACTAAACTCATCTACATTGCAAAGCTTTGCAGAAATAGAAGAGAATGAATGCCAGATGCCCGTGTAAAATAATGATTTTAGTCCATTATAGGTATGAATGTATGGTGGGATAGGTGTACGACTCTCAAGCTAATGCATCTCGGTTGTGAAGATAATGAAGTACATACATAAATTATAATACAAGCAAAAATTACATCCGTGTCGAAAAACGTTGTACTTACCTAATTGCCCTGCCTACTAATATTTGGTCATATTGTTATGACAAAAAATAGTAAGTATACCTGTCTTGAATAACCCAAATACATTTACAAACATAAAAAAATTGATACCTAGTATTGATTTTAATGTACAAGGGTCGCAAAATCGTGATAATAGGTCAGTGCAGTGACAAGTGTTGATACGGTGATCATGGTGCAGGTGTTAGAGCTGGGTATCTTCACCTCACATTCCTGACACGTAGGTAAGTATCTCTTACTAAGTATTTGGAACCGTGCACTAGCTTCTGACGTTTTATAAGCCTGCCCTTGTACGCCTATGTGAAATAATAAAAATATATGTAAATAATATTTCATCTATTTTGCTTTTGCTTTATAAGTACTTTAACATTCGGATTACAGATTGAAATACATAATACTTAATTTGCTAATTTTATTAACTCAAATGAAACAGCTAATTAGGAATGTTTGGCGCAGTGGTTGAGCCATTGGGTGCTGCGCTCCATGTTGCGATTTCGATTCCGGCACCGTACAAATATTTGTGTGGTCTACAAATAGTTGTTCCGGGTCTGGGTTTCTTTTGTATGTAAGTTTACATGTTTGGGAATGCACTCACATTACTGGAGTAATTCCTAGAGTGGGGCAAAGTAAATTTTTGTGTTACATAACATAAAAAAATATTTAGCTACATTTTTAGATTAAATTCTTTATTAACAGCTTCTCAATATTTATGTTTATAAAGATGCTTCAATAAAGTCTCAGATACGTTAGGGGACCAAATGTCTATAACATGACACGCAACTAGGAATTCCAATCCCGTTTGGAGGTAAGCGGAACAGAGAGTAAAGTCCCATACACCTCCGTTGAAACCTCCGACCAGACGGGTGTTATGTCTGGTGGGCAATTGCCCGATAGATAATTTCGGGCTGTTCTATATGTTCTAATCGCGCGGAGAACTTTAATTGCGCGATGCAGGATTAGTTCTTATGTGACGCCATAGATGTCGCTACACCCCCATCAAAACGCAATCCCGCATGCCTTCGGGATTGCGTCAGCAATCCTGCGGGATTAAGTCAGTAATCCCGCGGGATTTGCGGGATTGGGATATTATGTATTTTAAAGGGCATGCGCTACCTTTGAGGGGAATTTCATGGGCTATCTTTGAGGTAGCCCATGAAATTCAAAATGTCGTTAAGTTTTCGTATGTTGCGAGTAACAGAGCCACCCTGAACTGCAAAATGCAAAAAAAACTAAAGACGATTTTAATTTCGCAGAGGAATAAATAATATCAGGAACGATTAAATAAATAAAATATTTCAGATTTAGGAAGATTTAACTTTAACTGACATTGAATAAGTACATTCCTTTTCACTTCGAATTTAGGACTCGCATAACACAAAATAGAAATTAATTTATTTGGCTGTGTAGGTAAGATAAAAAATTAAAACAAAATAATTGTTCCATAGGTAAAAATTCTTCAGAAAAGTTAAATTGTTATTGAGGCTGTGCTGGGTCTAATTAATAGGTACCTAATCAAAATCGCGCGTCATCTACACCCATTTTTCGTAGAAAAAAATTGAATCCCTCATCTCTGATCCCACAAAAAAGGTGCGGTATCTCGCGCTTGCAGGATTGGATTCACTGCACGTAACACTCAATCTATGTGATGCTGCAACGTTGCACAGTGTCCCGCAAGTTGTCCACCCCTAATATTTTACAATGCATTCAAGTGATGCAGGAAATATTGTTGTTGGACTATTTGACAGCCTTGCACGTCATGTTCTTGGGGACATTTTTTTTTGTCCCCTAATTTCTGAGGCTTAACCTGTTATAAGCCGGGACGCAGATGTATGCGGGACACAATGGCTTTTTAATTGTGTCTGTAATTCGAATTACGAGAATTCGAATACGAAAGGTTAAACCCAGTTTAGTGTAGAGGCTAGTGCTTAAACTTGGGGCGGCTGACACTCGGAAGTGCCTAACCTACTTGTTCCTGGTTCCAAAGCTTGGCAAAGACAACATCGTGACACTTGAGTATCTACCTTATAAATAATTATTCATCTTTGTTTTTGCTTTTACGGAAAGGGATTATGAAACGAAATGCGTAATTGGTATTTTTTAATTTAAATAGTTTATTATGTATTTCGAAATTAAACTCTCTCAATAGTTTTGAAAAATGCCTATTTAATTATTTTTTTTTCACATCAATCATTGCCAGAGTCGTACACCTAAAGGATAGATATTGCAAAGCCTACTAAACGCGAGTTAGGTGCTCGCGACTAAGACGACTAGGTTTTCCCTTCACCAAGTGCCGAGATCTGTTAATGGAAAGTTTGTCCAAACATAGTATAGCACTAGTGACCCAAACTGCACTTACACCTTCAGTATCAAAGTCCGGGTACGTACGGACTGGGGAACGATCGACGCTTACACGTCGTTCATTGCAACTAATTCGGCAAGCGAATATTGGCGCAGCTAAAACAGACAACGGATTCGTTCAACACTATGCACTTTCAGTCCATCAATTCTCTAAGTTATGTTGTACCAAACGACTGTTTGACGTCATAAGCAATTTGTAGAAATTTATAGGATGACTGTTCTGTTTATACAATGTAACTTTAGAGAATTCAATCCGTAGTGTGGAAGTTGCCAATTTCAAAATTTTCCTTTCGAAGATTTGAAATTTAATTAGTTAAAGAGGTGGTTTATTGTGTGTCTAAGAAACTACACATTTAGAAATGTATTTTACTTCGTTTAGATACTACTTTTTTATTTAACTAGAAGTTATAGAGCTTTATATTAGGTTTTGCGGTAGGCGTTGTAATATTTGAAGTGACAGATATAGGTACAGGTGGTGCTAAAGTTAATAATCAAATATATTTACATAAATATTGAGTTTACAAAGTAATTGAATAGTAGTAATTATAGAATTGCTTGAGTTATGTTTATTGAAGAGCAAAAATAACTAAAGTTGTAGATAAACATAAGAATTTTGACAAAAAAAAACTTTGGAAAAATTAAGATTTTGACCAAAATATCAAGTTATTAGATAAAAGTTTTGGTGCTTGCTTATAATACAGCATGCGGGCTTGTTATGTTTTTAGCTTTTATTTATATTTTAGCACTTATTTAGAGGCTGCTCACACCATGTTAACACATCCCCAAGGATTTCTCTTCTGAAATCTTAGATGCAATTATAAAATTAAATAAAATATACATAGGCATAAGGAAAGTATCAAAATAGGGTTAATAAGAAATCGTAGAACCAACATTCAAAATATTTATGGAATTAATTTTCGACCAGAGATTCATTTGACTGAATATCAGATGTAATATGACATGGGCTTTCTGTTAATTCTTAAATTAACCCTATTTTACCGTAGTTACGTTAGTGGTTTATAGTTAGGACGTTACCTTGCGCGGTCTGCACGCTGGGCCCCTGGCCAGTTGCCTCCTGGCCTCGTTCTCTGCGGCAACCGCCTCCCTCACCGACTGAGGTGGCCACTTCTGGTCGCCACGCATGTTGACGCCTCCTGCCGAATCGTAATCACCCATACCAGCTGTTAATATACTATTTTCTATAGTGTTGCCCAAATTCAGTCTTGGTCTTGCAGTCTTGGTCTTGTTCTTGCGTTTTTGCAAGACCAAGACCAAGAACAAGACCGCGTATTTTTAGCAAGACCAAGACCAAGACTGACCGTGCAAGACTTGAGCAAGAACAAGACATAGCCTGCAAGACTCTTGCGTCTTGCAGCTAGGACTTAGCGCTATTTCACTGAGTAGTTAGGTGTAACAGTTCGGTGTATAGGTAGGTACGCTTAGGAATTCTATGAGACGCAAAAAACTGTATCAAAGAATATGAAAAACTGGACCTATGCGCATTACGACTAATACCATAAACATAGCGAATAAAAAAATATCTATTAAAATCAAACTGAGTGCATGCATAGTTATGTTTTAACCATCGGCACTTTGATAATGCGGCATCAAAGGTTTTGTACTTACTTCTCAAAGAAATTTGCCGCTTTTCGGAAGTACATGGTTATGATACACGCGCCGGCAGCTTCTTTTGAAATCTAAAACAATCGTTGCCGCCACGCCGAAATCATAACATTTGACACTATTTGATTGCCGCCATAGGGCGTAGGTATACTCATGCAAAATAATTTCCTAGTAGAGTACCTACATGTGTTCCAAAGAATAAATAAGTTTCAGAGTGCTTAGAATGAAAATGAATACATTATACTGATCACGCAAGTAGTATTATGATTAGGATAAAATGGTAAGGATAGGTAGTAGATGTCATATTAATTCATTCTAGTAAGTATATATTATAATATTGATTACTTATATGGTTTTAAACTAATTACTTAGGTACTATTATTGTACATTTAGTCATTATATTTCTTAAGTTTTTACAAGAAAAAATAGCAAAAAAGTGTTCAAATATCACCCGTTTAATAAATATTGTAGCCACTTTTAAATATACTTGAAACGTGTAAAAAAATTCTACAAAACTAATAAAATAATATAAAAAGCGTAGGTACTTACCTACTAATAAAATAAAAAGCCTGCGATAAGAGTTTTGTATTACTTACCAGCCCGAATATCTCTGAGAGAGATGATGAGAGTAAGTATTTACTAGCTGTGCCCGCGACTTCGTCCACGAGGAATAGTAACTTTGGAGGTATAGTGACGTTCAGGACTTATTTATTTATTTTAAAACTTCTGTCATCAAACATACAAACGAACTCTTCAGCTTTATAATATTAGTATAGATGTACGCCAAAACATTCACTTATATGTAAAGAATAGTGATTGGCACTAATTCTATTTTATTCACGCGTCGCGTCTGTACAAGTAGGTAATATTTAGTGTGTGTTTGTACGCCGCACGCGGCATTGTTTGATTTGCGGCGGCATCCTTTTCATAGAGCCGGCACGTGGCGAGGCGGCGCGGTAAAAAGCAAGGAAACGTACTATAAATAAAAGAATTATTTTAATTCCAGTCATTTCCAATTGAGCTGTGCTTCGAGTCTAACTTAATAATTGTTTTTACTAATTCTCGTTGTTTTCTAAAAACGTATCACGTGTACAATTTAATATGAGTGACGAAGATTCAAATTATTCTAGTCCGAGTAACGAGAGTTTGAGTCACAGATCTAAAAGACCCAAAAGCAAATTTGAGGAGTTTTTCGAAATAATTCATGCATCCCAAACTGCCTTCTGTAAATTGTGCCAACATAAAAAGATTGAAATAAAAATGAAAAACAGAAACACTTCAGGCTTAAGGAAACATCTAATATCTTTCCACAAAAAGGAATCAGAAATATTTCTTCCTGTTAAACCAAAATTAAGTGGAGATATCACAAGCTTTTTAGTAACCGCTGGAAGAAGTGGACAGGTAAGAATATTTTTTTAACAGTTAAAAGAATTTTAACTCCGCGTAGCTATTCATGCGATACTTTCAAAAACGCCATTAACTTACGTAAGTATTTTTGAGTTAGTGGTGTTTTCACAGTTTTCATCTAGGGGTGCGACATATTAAGTATGTAATTATCGTCTTAAATATTTTTTATAAACACCCATATTTTCATTTAATCGGCCAGTAACAACTAAGTACTTTATTTTGGTAAATTACAGTACAGTGCAACCTTAATATAACAAATATCAATTTAACGATTTTCTCGATTTAACAACAACAAACCTCCTCCTCTTATACGCTCAAACCTAGTATATTTTAAATAATAACACAAGATTTATTGTTTTGTTTCAGTCGGAAAACAGCAGTGACAACATCACGACAGCTACAGTTGATTGGGTGGTGAAAAAATATCTTCCCTTCTCATTTTTCGATGACGAAGCTACACAAGTATATTTTCGACGTATTTGCCCTAATATGGTGTTTCCTAAAAGGTCTACACTTAGAAGGAAAGTCAAAGAGCGATTTGAAGAGCTCCAATTGAATCTCAAGGAACGACTTCAACAATTATCATCTAAAATGTCTTTTACCATTGATGGGTGGACGTCAATTGCTGGTAGGAGTTACTACGGGGTTACTATTCATTATATAGACAACGAATGGAAGTATCAATCTGTAGTTCTTGATTTTATACCATCACGCGGTCGACATACTGGGGAAGATATTGCAACGATTTTCCATGAATGTTTATTGGAATATGGCATAATTGATAAAATACAAGGTATCACGGTCGACAACGCAACTGCAAATACCAAATTTATGTATGAACTGGGCAAACAGCTGCCGCCACACTTTGATTCAGACAATCAACATTTCCGGTGCTTTGCTCACATTTTAAACCTTGGTGTACAAGATTTATTAAAGACCTTAGCATTACACTGTGAGTCTGACACTAACGCGCAAGATCAGCAGTACGAAGACTATGCAGACGAAACTGAGGATGAGGAAGATGAAGAATCTGCACCAAATATTGCTGACTCGCGTACATCTGTAACAAAGTTACGCAGTATTTCCAGTAAAATAAAAAGAAGTGAGATAGTGAAGAAGAAGTTTCAGTCTGCTTGTGAAGCAGCTGGCGTGCCATCAAATCTAAATGCCATTCTTGACTGTCCAACGAGATGGAATTCCACACATGATATGATTGGATTTGGTTTAAAAGTGAGAGTGGGCATTGACATATTGTGCAATTCTGTCACCGAATTAAATGATTTTCAAATCACAGCTAATGAATGGCAGGTACTCGAAAAATTACATAAATTTCTAATAAACTTTAAACTTTTAAGTACAAAACTTGGTGGAGACAAATATGTTACATTACCGCTAGTCATTGTATCATTCAATCTCTTGCTAGATAAAATTGAATCCATGGTAAAACAGTTAGATGAGAAACCTAATCGATCTGAAGTGGATGAAAGGCTCATTCTAGCTTTCCAAGCAGCTCGAGACAAAATGCTTAAACATTACAAGAAGAGCAACTGGATTTATTGTACTTCTTTAATTTTAGACCCAAGGCATAAGGCTCAGACTTTTGACCTGACAATGTGGGGGAAGCAACTTAAAACAGAAAGTCTGCGCAAGTTCAATGAACTTTATGAAGAATATAAAAGTCTACACTCACTGAACAAATCTCTGGAATTACCAGAAAAAGAAAATAAAGTATGTAACGAAGATGAAGACGTAATAGACTTTGATAAACTCTATGAATGTCCCTCGACGTCATCTGGATCTTGTCTTCAAGGCTTAGTGATAGACGAGTTGGAGGAGTACCTGAGAAAACCAAGAACTGCCAGCTCGGAAGACATTTTAGATTGGTGGAGGACGCATGAGACAGAGTATCCGATTTTATCGAAAATGGCCCGTGATTTTCTCTCAATACCTGCAACTTCAGTACCTGCTGAGAGGTTATTTTCTAAAGCATCATTAGTAATTAGAAAACATAGAAATAGGTTAAGTGATGAGTCAGCCAGATGGTTACTTTGTATTAATTCTTGGTCAAAAAAAAATATATAAAGTATCATAACCTAATGATAAAGCTGTTGATTTGTGTTGTATTTTATTTTTTATTCAAATAAATGATAAATCGTAAAACTCTTTTATTAAATTTCTTATAAGTTGAGGGTTCAATCTCTTTCTAGACAGATAAGTATTGTTCTTTAAAATACAGTCAAGTTATTGTAATTAATTTGTTTTTTTACATGTTTTAGCAAATGTAAGCTTATAAATCATAAATGTTTATTAAGAAACAGTTACTTCCATGGAAAACGACATATAGGTCAGTTGATTTTTCGAATTTCTTATCAAATCTTCAGTTATTTAGTAATCTGCTTGATCTTTACTATGGCTATGTTAATTCAAGCTCACAATGTTCCAATTCTAATACGTTTTTCTAAGATTTAAAGTAAACTTTAATAAATAGTAATAGACTAATAGGTAATTGCAAGACTTGCAAGACTCTTGCTGCAAGACCAAGACCAAGACCAAGACTGGGAGCGCAAGACCAAGACCAAGACCAAGACCAGGTGTATTGGCGCAAGACCAAGACCAAGACTGGCTAAGTCTCGTCTTGTTCTTGCATTTGGGCAACACTAATTTTCTATCTCATCTAAATGTGCATCCTCTAACAATGACCTGATTTCGATTTGAGATTAATTTATCGGTATACGTGTACCTATATAACAAGAGAAACTGACTACACACAGCCGAAACTACCGGGACTAGGATCGTGAAATTTTGCACAAGGTTTCCTTTTACGATGTAGGCGAGCATTAATATTACTTACATTATGATATAAGTGTGTAATGTTAGTGATTACCGTCGAGGCGGTATTTAGACCCGAGCCGTGGCGAGGGTCTTAAGAGAGCCAAGAACGGTAATCATTAATTACTCACGTGTGTCATACGACGTTTTTTAACACACTTGTGAAGAAAACAACAGTAAAACTAGTAAAATTTTCTGTGACATGGCGGTAAAAAGCTGTTTTCATAAGCGCGCATCATTTTTCTTTATTTACCCCTAGAGGAAGGCTAAGGTATTTTGATCATACTGCCAAGTCTTACGTTTATGTTTTCTTGCGTGAAAAGTTTTTACGATAATGGCTTTCGTAGTGACAATAGAGTACGGATGTAACATTTTCTAATGATTTTGTAGTAATTAATTTTATTTTACAACACACTTGCTCAGAAAGTAACTCTTATTGCACTGCACTTAGGTATATAATGGCACTCGTTACCAACCTGTGACATTTTGATTACCATTACGCACTAGTGCTATAATGTAGTTAAAACCTTTTTGTTCAACCTCTTTGTTCGCAAAACAAATTTTGAATTCGAATTAAATTCCCGTTCAATGGTACCTATATAAATTAGTGTCTTACTTACTTATAATATTTCATCCAATTTACAAGTTAAAATGGACAAATTTATCTTGTACAAACGATTTATTTAATAAAAAACATTTAGTAAATCTAAATAAATTAATAAATCGTACCTTTAAATATATTTTGTTTGTAGTCTTTGGCTGCCATTTTCAGATGCGCGTGGATTTTGGCGTGTTTTTTTTATTCCAGTGAAGTTCAGTGGCTGTATTACTTAATTAAATAAAACTAAATAATACAAAATCATTAAAATGGTACATTCGTATACTATTGTCACTACGAAAGACATTATCGTAAAAACTTTTCACGCAAGAAAACATAAACGGTGCATAAACGTAAGACTAGGCAGTATGATCAAAATACCTTAGCCTTCCTCTAAGGGTAAATAAAATAAATGATGCGCGCGTTATGAAAAAAGAAAACAGATTTTTACCGCCATGTCACAGAAAATTTTACTAGTTTTACTGTTGTTTTCTTCACAAGTGTATTGTAAAACGTCGTATGACACACGTGAGTAATTAATGATTACCGTTCTTGGCTCTCTTAAGACCCTCGCCACGGCTCGGGTCTAAATACCGCCTCGACGGTAATCACTAACATTACACACTTATATCATAATGTACTATAATTAATACAGCCACTGAACTTCACTGAAATAAAAAAAAAACAAATATAATAAATTTCTCCATTTTAATTTGTAAATTGAATGAAATAAGTTAGTAAGACACTAATTTATATACTATTGAACGCAATAACTTAAGGGGAATTTTATTCGAATTCAAAGAGGTTGAACAAAAAGGTTTTAACTACATTATATCACTAGTGTGTAATGGTAATCAAAATGTCACAGTTTGGTAACAAGTGCCATTATATACCTAAGTGCAGTGCAATAAGAGTCACTTTCTGAGCAAGTGTGTTGAAAAGTATATTATCCAAAATTCATCCCTTATGGGGATGAAACAAAGGTCCAAAGTTTGTATGGAGAAATCTAATGCACGCGAAACCGCTATAAGAATCTATAATGCATTCCTATAGCATTATCAACATTCTGAATTCTACATTATTTGTAATGTCTGGTCCAAACTCTCATGTCATCGCCGTAAATGTGGTTCACCTGTTCGGTGTTGAAGAAAAATTGCCAAAATACCAACCGGTTGGCAAACATTTTGGTAATAGCGGTATTGTCATTTAGTTAGGAAGCCACAACTGCCGCTGTCGGTCCGCTTGGCATAATCCTTTAGTCACCTTTCACGACAATGTTATTGTTTTATTTATAACCTGTAATGCGGAATGAATTTGGCTTCGGCCGCAAGTCGTGCTATTGAGAGCGCGACACATCCGATTGTGCCGAGACATCGACGCATTTAGGGTTAGTTAGGCATCCAACAGTTTGAGTCCTTGTGCTTGGCTTAGCTTTTAGACTAGAAGCGGAGTGACAGAGGATTACGTACTTAGTTCCCTGTTGTCTTCTCTTTATCTTACAGTTACTTGCTTGTCTAATCTAGAACGCTATAAGCTTAATTACTTAAAATTAAAATCATATTTAGGTACATAAACCTACGCAACGGCGAAGGGCGTAACATTACTTACGATTTCTGTTTTTATATGTAATGGGAAATTGTTTTCTATGTAGCTAGAGTACTTAGTAGTATTTTTACATTAAAACCACGTGTGACAATCTTAGACCAATAAACAATAAAGAAAACAATAAGAGCTGTGACTGTTTGCTGTAGAATTCTTAACGTGTCGTAAGTCACTTCTAAAACGACATCAAGGCATAAAAAAGCTATCCTATGAACAATATAGCCACGTGGAACATATTATTATGTTTGCAAAGTCGTCTTCAAAGTATCTACGCATTTACTTTATGCGCTTTGATATTGCCTTTGTTAAATAAAATGTTCTCACCGGGTTGTTATCCTATCTTACTAATGGTTATAGGGATGATTTTTTTTTATTACGCAAAAAAATTAACGGTTTTTGATGAAACTTTACAGTAATATGGCAAAATAACGTATAGGCTATAATTTATAATGGGGGAAGTACCTACCTTATTACTAATTCCACGCGGGCGAAGCCGTTGGCCGTAGCTAGTAAAACAATTCGCTCCAATATTTGAACGAGCAAGACTCTCATTTTAACAGAAAAAACGCGTTTCTCGTAATAAATTTTACTAAAAGAGCAAGGAAATAAACTACCACCTACTCTTTTTGAGTTATTGTGTCTGCGCAGAAGTTTTTTTATTAAGAAATATTTTTAAAAACATCTTCCAACAAGCTTTCAACACAATAATATCTAGGTAGGTACCTTGAAATGAAGCTGTAGCGGGTTGACTAGCGAAAACCGGTGGAGGTTTCTGGTGAACTGGCTGTTGTTGACGAAGAGTGATTGTTGATGGTGGGGGCTCGAAGGTTTTTTGTGGAGCCTGCTGGTATGAAGGCTCTGAGTACGACGGCGAGTACTGCGGCTGTGGCGAGTACTGCTGGGGTGACAGCTGTTGCTGCTGCTGCGACGGGTATCCCGGCTGCGATCCTTGAGTCTGCACATAACAATATTAATAAAGCACTTGCCAAAGGAGATAAACATCTTTGTTAATCAGATACAGAGTTGATTATCACAATCATGTACGATGTGTACAAGTGAGTTACTAAAAGAACAACACTACATTTCCACTACGCATAAAATCAATTTGGATTAATGTCTTCATTAATTTTTAAGAAGATTTTTGCAAAGTGGTCACTACGTGTTCTAAAAAGATCACTCAGTATTAGGTAACCATAGATTCCATACTAGAAAGTATTGTCCAGCAGACAAAGGCATAGCGTTCGTTACACAGTAGCGATCTGCACATACATCTACTTACCAAGAGAATGTTAGTAAAAATGAAAACGTGCAAGTCAGTAATGTCACTAAATTCTAATCGACGATGTTGATGTTCCAACTTCATTGTGTCCTAATACCTGAGGGGAAAGAGGGGCTGGTACTGGTGCCCAGCGGCTTTGTCCCGGGCGATAGGGCTGCGGTGCGATGCCTGGCGACGGTGGGCCTGGGCGGTAGGAGGCAGGGGACGCTATGCCAGGACCGACAGGGATCAGCTTACTCAGCCCTGTGGGCTCCTGTCGCCGGCGTTCACAGTACGAAGGATCCGACTCAGGACCTTGGTACTGAGGCTGAGGGGATTGGGGCTGCTGGCGGTACTGGGGCTGTTGTTGGTACTGGGGTTGCTGTTGGTACTGGGGTTGCTGTTGGTATTGGGGTTGCTGTTGGTATTGGGGTTGCTGTTGGTATTGGGGTTGCTGTTGGTATTGGGGTTGTTGTTGGTACTGAGGCTGTTGTTGGTACTGAGGCTGTTGTTGGTACTGAGGCTGTTGTTGGGACTGGTACTGGGGCTGAGGAGAGGCTGGGGACTGCTGCGCGTTGTTGTAGTACGCAGGAGTCTGTTGCTGTTGGGATTTATAATGTAGCTTATAATACATAATAATATCATAATACTTGTAATGTAATAGCTTGGTTTGCATGCAATTATTGTTGCTCCGTCACCGTAAAGCATTTACTATGTGCAGCGGTGATGTCATTTGCATCTAAATCAACCCCTATATACATTTATAATTTTGATTGATTGTGTGATATTAACTATATTTAATGTGTACGTAATTACCTGCTGTGGTTGATGATATCCGTTCGTTTCGGGCACCGGTGGCCACACTACTTTCTTCTGGCCTGTAACAAAGCAATTCTTTCGTAAAACACTGTCTTACATAAAAGTGGCTGTCGTATCGTGCCAGATATAAGTAACTTTCGATTTTTACGTTACGTTGACGTTCTTTTAAAAAGACGTGTTTCTTGGAAAATATGTGTAATCAGGGCGTACAATCTCAATCGTCGGGTGATATGATCTTGGAGACCATGAGACTTTCAGTGTTGAACACTACGTATCGCTTATTATGACACATCTCACTTTAAATTAGCGCGGCCACCAAGCAGTTGGCCATGGGCCAGACCATCGAAAAAACAAGTTTCTAGGATATAAGTTCATTTTATTGTAGGCGACCACAGATTTATGATTCAACCTGCGTATTCCGGGAGATTTAAGCAATTTGTTTCAGAGTGTGGAGAATTGGATGCCCGATGAATGACATGTTAGCACACTATCTAAATAACTGTAGATAACTGTTTCTGTACCTGAAAAATGCGTAGGTTAGGAATTCTGTAGTTTCGGTAAACAGATGCTGAAAGAGTAATTCCAGAGAACAAATTAAACTAGAACTCGGCCTTGCATGTTAAATGTCTATGCATCCTTAGTAGGTACAGCCACAGCACACGGCTAACGTTGAAAACTCGCAATGTCAACAGGTCTATTTCTTACAAGAACATTTGAATGTAAGTACTGAGTCAGATTTCATGGAATCTGAAATAGTGTCACGAAGATATTCTAAGATTCTAGGTCGCGGAACTAAAGGTGAGCCTTTCGGGTAGGATCGAATTATTGGTCCAGTTCAATCGACTGTCCGGGTTCAAGTACCTATCAGACAGTTATAGATTGAGAGAGAAACAATGATGAAGAGAGCAGATTTTTCGACGGAACAGTACCCAATTAAAACGGCAGATGATAAACATATCGATTTCAGGAAAAGTTTCGGTGTGATCAAAACAGTGTTGGAAGAGATAATCTATATATAAGTATAAAAATGAATCCCTATTTTCCTTGGTCACGCCATCACGCGTGAACGGCTGGACCGATAACACTATTTTGTTTTTGTTGCTTTTATTATTGTAAGGAGAAAAATCTTAAGAAAGAAAAAAAAAATAGGGTAGAGTAGGGTATAGTAGGGTAGAGTAGGGTATAGTAGGGTAGAGTAGGGTATAGTAGGGTAGAGTATGGTAGAGTAGGGTAGAGTTGGGTAGAGCAGAATAGTGAGTCAGTTGACGGGAGCGAAGCCGCGGGCAACAGTTAGTTTATAATAGATTCACAGTACCTAATAGCTATATGTTAATGTCATGGGAGCTAAAGAAAAAGGATTACGTGTTAAATACTTGTCGTATCAACTGATATATCTTCTATAGACATGACCGAAAGAAAAAGAGGAATAAACATTGTGGATCATGAACACATGAACATGAAACTGCAGAGCAACTACTTAAATTGGTCCATAGTTTCAGAGGGTAGGTTCAAGCGTTTCACTTTCTCAAGGTCTGATTGGACGTCAGTTCGAGATTGCTTCAAGCCACAACATATGTTCCAGCCGATGAAAGTTGTCGTTCCCTGCGTTACCCAACATTGTTCGCAACTGCAAACCGCAATATGTAGGTACCTACGGAACCCATTGAGTTTCAATTTACTCCTGATTAAGGAAACCTCAACAATGCTCAACTGTGCGGAACTAACTTAGCTAGTTTCACCAAAATAAAGGTTTGCTTATAAGTACTTTATGTGGCGAGCTTTACTTACTTAGAGGGCACAATAACACTTAATAACTAAATGGTCAAACCGCAATCCAGGTTAAAGAGTCTCCGAAAATTCGCTGTGTGCATCCAGAATTAATTTAAATAGAAAAACAAAACCATTAAAAAAATTAAACAAAAAGAGATAATAGTGATTAGTGAAACATGAACTCACAATTAAATTGATCAATTTGTTTTAATACGTGAGACGCGCCAACCGCCGGCCGGCCACTGATCACAACGTTTGACTAGCTGGCCAGTGAGCAGGTGCGACGTGCACAAATATCTACCGCATATTATATTTTGAGAACGCACATTTTTAGGACACCCATTCGCCAACTCTCTCACGCTCATACACACACACCACCCGAAAAATGGACACACCTACTAAAACCTATGACCTAGCCTTCAGCACCCCACCTGAACGTACCTAATTATAATTTATAGCAGTTGAAATAGAAGCATAAAACCATTTCCATTAGCTACGTACCCCACTACAATGAGATCGTAAATTCTAACGAAATGGCAAGACGGAAAATATATTTCACCTGTTGCGAAACTTGCATATCAACGGGAATGATGCAGGTAGATGCATCGTATGTTATAAACGGTTTTCTGGAAAGTTATATGAGGTAAATTGGTGCTTAGGCAATTAGTACAGCGATCTGATCCATCTGAGATTATGGGACGTGGTCGCAATTAACTCATCCATTGGGCCATGAGTCGTACATTAATTACAAACGGTCTACATAGCCGTTGGCCGCCGTCGGCCCCTTGCAAGTTATTAACTTGTTTGAACGATTTAGTGTACTTGAACATCACTAGACCAGTTTGATGGGAAGGACGAAGGAATAAGTAGATAGTGATTAGAAGTAAGTCAGAGTCACTTGGGCTGCGGAATTATTCGAAATAGCGCTCCTCGCTCCACTCATAACGGGCTCCTATAAAAAAAGTTACTTCGCGGATTTTTATTTTATGTGGGAAAATCATCTTATGACAAATCCCGCCCTTGGGCGGAGCGGGAGAGAGTGTCAGACTTTTACTGACTAAAACCCCACTCCTGTTCCTTCTTTGCCTTCGTCCCAAGGCCCCGGGTTTCACTTTCACACTACCCTTGGCCCCAGTAGGCTTCAACCCTGCTGGGCCCCTACGATTTGTTGACATCTCCCTGAGGCGCGCGTGGAACAGTACGCGCCGTCGACGGTAACCATCCGGACCGAGCCACTTGGGCTCGGTCCGGATGGTTACCGGACGGTCGGACGGCGACTTCGTGGGTAGATAAGTCGTCTTTGTATGTAGTCAACAATACCACATGCGTATATTTACGAATGCCATCAATAAATATATAAGCACAAGAAATTCACAGTAATAACAGCTGTACTCTAAAAAATGAACAGTAAGGGTTATATTTCACCGGGACACCATGGCGGCGCGACCAATCGCTGCTACCAAGAAAATGTATACAGCTCAATAGAGAGTTACTCACCTGGCGTTCGTTTGGTTGCGCAACCAATTTGGAGGCGCGACCAGCTCTGATGCCAGTCCGGCCGTCAGTGACACTCCCACCAAAGAGTATGTTAGGGCTATTAGGGATATTTCACCGGGACACCATGGCGGCGCAACTGGTCGCACCGTCATGGCGTCCCGGTGAAATATAGCCCTAAGACTTTTACGTACCTATTAGACAGTCTTTAAAGTGTTGTATGATAATCTCGATGTCAAAATCAACTGTGGCAAACATATTGCCAATAACAAATACAAAAAATTGCTCCCAGAATAGTGCACACCTGGAGAAAACGTATGATTCTTATGAACTAAGATACCTGTGTCGTTTGCAACTTTTCGCACCTGCTTTAAAATTAGACTCTGATTCATGAGCCTACTGGGCTCAACAGTCGTAGAAATAGTCTACTTATGACGTCAAACAACACTTTTATAGATTTTAATCCTGGAATGAAGGTCGATATTTTACGAAAATTTTAATGCTCTTGTCTGTGGCCGTCGATCTTATAGTTTTTAGATGCGGTTTAATCAATGATCAAAGAATTAATTCTTGGAAACTAAAACACAAGTTTTATGCATTGTAGATGTAATTGTGTTTCCGTTTCATATTAAGATCACAAACTAGAAAAAGCACTTCGACTATTTATAACGGTGTGTACAAGAATCTTCTTCGGGAATACGGCCACAATTATTATAATTGCTCATGGGCTCTTCGCAGAGTTACATTTTTTACTTTGCCATAGACGCTCTCCATCTGTTACTGTTTGTTTCTTGGAACTGAACGATAACTTGTCTTAGTGGCACTGGTTTTGTTTTTTATTTAGTTCTCAATGAATAGATAAATAAACAAATTTCCTTGAAAACAGACAGCAGATCTCAAATCTAGGTACATTGTTACCTGTTTGTAATCTGTTCTGACTGTTCTTAGACTATGAAACAACAATAACATCCATGTTTAACTCTAGGTACGAGTATGGAACACATCTGAACCGCTCTCTATGGATATCTCCATAGGCTGTTTTCGTTTACGATCTCACAACAAAACAATATAATTTTAGGCACTGGAACAACTTTAGCACTAGATTAAACAATGAGCACTTTACCAAGAAACACTGTTTCAGCCATATCTTCTGTTAGTGTTCTTTCGTTGTCGACTGTGCACTACTAACAGGAATAACAAATAAAAGCACATTATGCGAAGCTTCCAATCTTTGCCAAATACTTTCTACTAATGAACGTTTTTTGTCATTAGTGGGCGGTTTTAGTCAAAATGGTGACGAACAAAGCGATAGATGGAACCGAACGTTAGGCCATTACACTCATTCACAATGTTTCATTCATTATATCGAGATAAATGAATCATCCGCGTGTCGTCTAAGCTTCATAATATGATGTCTGGTAGCTCAGAGTTTCCTGTTGGACCAGTTAGCTGTCTGTGTAATATTAGCAAGTGTAGCGGCTCTTTTGTGTATGAGTTGAACTTTAGTAGGCGAACGACTTGATTGCAAGACGAGCGCTTAGGTAATCGACGCAATATGTTGTTAATCACAATTAATATCGGTGGATACTTGATGGTATCGTTGTGCAAAAACGTCAAGACCATGTTCTGCGTATACCATAAACAGTCGGGTAAATAGGTATATGGATACTCAATTCTTAGTTTTGCAATGATCCTACGTATGGTATTGATTGATCAGCGAATTAATGAGCTCTTGCTGTATATGGGATATGTACAAGATTTGCACAGTCAAAGCTGCATCTATTCTACCAGGTCGTGCTGGTACCTTTGGTAGACTTCATGAAATCTGAGTATATATTCCCTGTAGCGTTGAGCTGACCATCCCAGCTGCGAGCAGATCGCATTTTGGAACGGTCCGGTGGCCAGTAGCGGTCAAATGGATGGCACATGTAAACCATGTTCTCCTTGATCGCGCGGACTTGGCTTGGGTCTAACTCTGACAAAGCAGTGGGAAAGTATTAGTGGATTAGTAAGCTTACACAGTTCTCGTTTGTTTCAGCTGTGTGGGAGGTTTAACGGAGATATTGGATGCCTGTATCAATCCAAGCATGCCTGTAAATATTTATTGATTTCTGAACCCAAAATAGAACAGTGAAATGCGCTTGCACGTAACACGCTGCCACTCAAGATTTGACGGACTTCTCTCCCAGGAATAGGGCCATTTTCAAAGAAGGGACGCCCACCTAACTGAAGTAAAAATTAGATGCATTTACTTTTCACAACTTTAGCAATACATTTTCTTTGAGCAAGCGTGAATAGAAACTCTACAAAATAGAGGAAAGCATCAGGTGTGGCTACGAGAACTTAATAATATTCTGCTCCACCCAACTAGGTGTGCTACTCACTGCTTGTAGTAGATACAATTAAATATTCCAATGAATTCATCTTGTCTGTCTTATTATTTTTGTCGGTCTGCTTTAAGCAAGCAACTATTTACAACTGCTACATTTTAGAGTAAGTAGTAATGAATAGTTTTCAACCTGAATTGTTAGGAAATAGTTATTTGTGCAACAAGAGAGCAAAGTTGTTTTTTGCTGCGAGTGCTAATTTTGAGTCCCGAGCAAGCGAAGGATTCTTTGATTGAATCACGAGCGTTAGCGAGTGATTCTAAAGTAGAATACTGAGTGAGGGGAGGGATTCAAAGGCACGAGATGCAAAAAGTTTTGCTCTCGTGTTACACACATAATTTTTTCATTTCTGGTTATATAATTCCGTCATATTGTACATTGATCCGTCAGCTTATCTTGGGTTAGCAGAAGTTAAAGCAAGGCAGTGTACTCACTAGAGCGTCCCCTACGGTTGTGCTCTTCCTCCTCCAGCATGCGCAGAACGGCAGAGTTTGCCAAGTTCGCGGGCTTGTCTGTTGTCGGGTCGCTGAAGTCAATCCTGTAACAAAAACAAGATGTTTAAACAAGGCACTAGAAGAAAAATGGAACCGACGGACCCGGGTCTTGGTCGAAGATACAGACATTGTTTTTTGTCGATAATTTGAAAAACATACAGTAAAGAATATCAACCAAAGTAGGTGTACAACCAACAGTGCCTGTAACCTATATGTCAGTATCGATGTAGGTATGCATACTGATGATCTCGAAAGTACTGAAGAACCTAAAATACTATCAATAAAAAAAAATCTTCTTAAGATGTTAATCAGCGCGTTATCTTCCTTGTAAATAAAGATGGTTAGATAAAATTGTTATGAAGCTCGTATGAAGACAAAACATTATTTGTGTTTCTTGAATGAAAACATAACATTTCCTAATTAACCATCATTATATTGAATGCAGATATTTCGTCAGCCTTCAGCTGCAACTATTTTGATTTCTAAACAAGTTAATTATCAATCATTGTCTCATCATATCCCCTTATTACATGGAATCTAATTAGGTGTAACGACGGTGCGCGATTTTTTAATTAATAATTGGTTTTATGCCAGAAGACTAGTCTCGAATTATTACGTATCTGTAGGTAATAGTCGCGATGCGATCTTCTTGCTAATAATCTTTAATAATAATCTTTATTTTTACATAAGACGTTTAGAAACAATTTTATTGAAGTCCCTGGCTCCTGTGCTAGGTGATTAACCTGTGTTACAGAAGCCAGTGCCCTCTCCCGGGAGAAATACAATTAGTTCTTATGCAATGGATATGAATACATGAAAAATAGTAAAAAAAAAAGAAGAAAGATACCAATAATTAAAATTCAAATTGAGATAAAAACAAAAACCGGTGCTATTGAACAGGTGAAAATATAATAGCTAATTATTGTGGTGGTATCAAAATAAATAATCGTAGATATAACTAATCATTGCCCACAACCACAAAATAAAGTAAACTTACATACTTATTTTAAACTTTGGAAAAAGCCAGATACAATATTTCTAATAATGAACATATCAAAAATATCTTTGTAAAATACTAAGTAATCATAGAACTACCCAAATGAGGATATCACAAATCAACGGCCCTGTAGATAATTTATACTTTGCGTCTCGAATTATAGTTGACAAGCGCTATTTTTTATTTCAGGCTGTGAAAATGTTCACGACGATAATAAATAATACGCAAACATATTTTATGACAAAGTATAAAATGTTTGAACGTCACAGAGCGTTGTATTATATTTTCCGGGAGTTATTTTATTTGTGGAACTTTGAGTAATATCCGTGTAAACACCTGACAATGAAAAGGCCTGACCAAGCATAGATAACCTCTGCAAAAAATATATAAAATCTGTGGAAAACTATATTGAGAATTAGTATATAGGTACCTACCTACTTGTAGGCGTGTAAAATAATTATTTTATGGAAACTTTTTGGGGGAAACTATTTGCGATACCAACAAAAAATAGTAGGTACGTTTTGATACACGTGGAGAAAGTTTGTCATTGTTACCGAGGCGGAATTATTATTAATAATAATTCTTCAGAAGTGTTAAGAAGCAGAATGCTGCAGTGACAAATTTCCACGTCTATCAAACGACGTTTTTTAATACACTTACGAAGATATAAATAAATGCGGATTGACGTATGACTCGTGAGACTCGCTCAGCGCCCATTATGATACGATAAATGTAATAAATGTAATAAATTGTGGCGAAAGCGAGCTCGCGCACTTTTCCGCACTAGTGCGAAAAACAGTAAAATGTGTGCCTAGAAGTGGTAGGGATGAGAGCGGGTTTATAAGTTTGTAAACTTTAATATTTAGCTTTGGAATTGGAACTCGTTATGTTCACCAGGCAACAAAATTGGAGATTCAATAAACAATATAGGTAATCATTGGTCTTTAGTTGACTTTCCAGCGAATTAGTAAACAGTTTTGTTTACCCAATGATTAAATTTCACGGATATTTGTTTTAATTTTCATTCAAGATTTTTATTATCCAATTTGTTTTCTTTTATCTTTATTAATAAGATAAGAATTACTGGAATCTCATAGATTAATTAAATTGTGAAGGTCAGATGCTTTTTCCTCTTAAATTAGAACAATGCCCAATAAATGCCTACTTATATAGTAAGTACGAGAAGTCGTATCGTGTGTGATATGTAGGGTTACCATGACGTTCAAAGTAAGATTGTTATTTAATTGTGGGTAAGAGATGGCGCTAGACAACCTGTATAGCTCTGTCTCTTACCCACACTGAAATAAGAATGAAACAATCTTACTTTGAACGTCATGGTAACCCATATGGACTGGGCACGCCAGAATTATGGCGGTAAGTCCCCTCTTTGAGGAGTGGCTGGAAAGGCAACACGGCGTCCTTACTTTCCGCATGACGCAGGTCCTCACCGGACATGGTAAGTTCGGGAGGTTCCTGCACCGGATTCGTGCGGAAGAAACGCCCGGGTGTCACCATTGTGTGGACCGCCCGGAGTACACGGTGGAACACACGGTGGAGGTGTGCCCCGCTTAGGCAGAGCAACGCCGTGTCCTCGTGGGGCGATCGGCGGCGGCGATCTCTCGCGCCGGTCCTTGGTACAGGCAATGGTCCCAAGCCAGGAGGAGTGGCAGGCGGTCACCTCCTTCTGCGAAGCAGTAATGCTAGCAAAGGAGGCGGCCGATCGCGTGAGGCAGCGGTCCTCATTCCCCAACCGCCGCCGGGATTCCGACCCCGATTTCCGACCATCGTAGGCGCGGGCTTGCGGACGGCGAGCTACGGGTGGCTCGCTGTCCGACCATCCAGTAACCGTCCGGACCAAGCCCAAGTCGTCGACGGCGCGTGCTTTTCCACGCGCGCCTCAAAGAGATGTCAGCAACTGTAGGAGCCTAGCAGGGTTGAAGCCTACTGGGGCCAAAGGTCTGATTCTGAAAGGAAGACTCGGCCCTGGTACAAAAGGCAACGAAGGAACAGGAGTGGGTATTTAGTCAGTAAAAGTCTGACACTATTTCCTGGGATGTCATAAGATGATTTTCCCACCGAAAACAAAAACCCTTATGGACAAACATTTCCATTACGTACACATAGGTAGGTTTCTAAACATACTCGTATTTTAAAATTCTCTTTTCTGTATGATTCTTCGAGGAGCTTATGGCTAAAGTAATAGCCTAGCAGGACGATCGTCCATATTAAGCTTGCTTATTGAAATTAGTCCGTGGATACCCATCCACGGACTAATTTCAATAAGCAAGCTGACCGATGTAAACAACGATTACATACTGAGACGCCTCCGTGCCTTGGAAATAATGTAAAGCAGTTGGTCCCAGTTGTCCTTTGTCATTTGATGATCACTCGCGTATGTACATCAGCTGTCCCATTTTTATAGTTATATAAAATTTTTGTGTACTATGAATATACGAATATAAGATCATCAACAGTCGTTACGGTAATCAGAAACAATCAAATCTGACAGTAATAGTGCCAAGAGGTACCATAAATACCTACTCAATTACTGGGTTATGAAGGTCAGGCAATCTCCATATAAAATTCGGGTATCCAGTGTGCCAATTATCATGGAAATCCGTCCTGCATTTTGAGCGTAAAGGAGTAACAAACACACACACATCTTCTGTTTACACATTTAGAAGGCAAAGCTGTGACTGCACTGACTCATCAACGCCCAGACCAAACCCTAGGACTCAGAACGCTGAAATTTTGTACAGAGGTTCTTCTTATGACGTTTATAAAGAATAAGAATAATATATAATATTCATGAGTTTTTTTTTTTGTCTTTTATTTATAATAGCTATATAATATAATTTTATATCTATGTATAGTATTATATATATTTTTAATTTAATTAAATTTATTTTGCAGGACACCGCAGTCTACCCCCTTTTTTATGACAAGTTCTTACAGTCCATCCTAAGGTTGTCTGGTAGAAATCGCTGTTAGCGATAAGACCGCCATTGTACCCATACATTAAGTTAGTTTGTAAGGGTTTTGTTACTATTTTGGTGTACAATAAAGTTATATTCTATTCTATTCTATTCTATTCTAAGAAAGGATTTTCCGAAATTCACCCCCTAAGTGGATGAAACGGGGGTTAAAAATTTGTATGGAGAAACTTATTACATACATATATACTAGTACATACATATAAATATAAGCTTTAGCCTTTATAATATTAGTAAAACACCTCAATAAAAGATTAAACCCAAAACCATTTGACGGCTACTAAACTTCTTGTTGACTGACGCTCTTCTATTTATCATAGACATTTACGTGAAATAAATGACGTTAATTTCCTCCGAATTCGAAAATCGGTGTTACGCAACTTTTACTCGCTTTCAAACTAAATCGATTATTGTCATTCGGAAAGTCATGTAAAAACATTAGCAAACACAGGAAACTACGTGGGAACTGACACAAGAAGTGATGACAAAGCATTTACTCAACCCTGATTGTGTTACTGAGTTTAGCTGATCAACCTTAACATTTACAACCGTGCCAGCCTATAAGCGTTACAAGTTTTTATTACATAAACAATACAATTTTAGGGACCATTAATTAATACATTGAATAGATGAAAAGCTTCTATAGAAGCTATTTTTATAGTTCCTTGTCTATCGCCATTCTAATAAAAGTCTATTCAGTTTGATTTGCCGTTGGTTTACCTATTTACCTATTATGTACATTTTTAGTTAACAATCATCGTGATTCTTGACTGATTAGGTTTTATATTTATGGATGGAAAAAGCTGCTTAAGACTAGAAATTCGTATAGGCCAAAGAATACACGCTGATGCACTACCGTTTCCTTGTGGAGGCTTACGGTGGTGGCAAGCTCTCGGGTCCGGCCTTTGTTCAGACTATGGTAGGAAGCGAGATGGTAATCAATTACCATCGTCGTTGGAGGAAGGTGGCGGAAAGCGTAAGGGAGAAGTTCGCTTCACCATCAACGATTATCATCGCATCACTGATAGGGCTGTAGAACAGGACTGGCTAGGACCGATGCCTGCCAGGGCTGCGGTATTGTTCGAAAAAGTCATCGTGGCTCTAGAACGCAAAGAGTTATCATAGGTCTAGAACGCAAAGAGTCATCGTGGCTCTAGAACGCAAAGAGTCATCGTGGCTCTAGAACACAAAGAGTCATCGTGGCTCTAGAACGCAAAGAGTCATCGTGGCTTTAGAACGCAAAGAGTCATCGTAGTTCTAGAACGCAAAGAGTCATCGTGGTTCTAGAACGCAAAGAGTCATCGTGGCTCTAGAACACAAAGAGTCATCGTGGCTCTAGAACGCAAAGAGTCATCGTGGCTTTAGAACGCAAAGAGTCATCGTAGTTCTAGAACGCAAAGAGTCATCGTGGTTCTAGAACGCAAAGAGTCATCGTGGCTCTAGAACGCAAATTGTCATCGTGGCTCTAGAACGTAAAGAGTTATCGTGATTCTAGAACGCAAAGAGTCATCGTGGCTCTAGAACACAAAGAGTCATCGTGGCTCTAGAACGCAAAGAGTCATCGTGGCTCTGGAACGCAAAGAGTCATCGTGGCTTTAGAACGCAAAGAGTCATCGTAGTTCTAGAACGCAAAGAGTCATCGTGGTTCTAGAACGCAAAGAGTCATCGTGGCTCTAGAACGCAAATTGTCATCGTGGCTCTAGAACGTAAAGAGTTATCGTGATTCTAGAACGCAAAGAGTCATCCTGGCTCTAGAATACAAAGAGCAAATGAGGGAACACGGGTGGGTTTTAGTCAGTAAAAGTCTAACTCTCCCTGTCGCTCCTCCCAAATGAGGAGAAGTTATCTCATGACCAAAAAAAATTGGTTGCCTGTAAAGTCGGTATACGGGCGAAAGTTTTACGTGACAACGACTTTGAGTGGTAAAATAATTTTAATGTGAATATTCATTCGTATAGTAGGAAGAAGGATGAAATAATAGGGGACGCGTGCCTTTTACTTTTTATGTCTGTCTCTCTCGCTCTTAGGCGGGCTAACCATGCCCGAGTGGAAGGGACGCGTGCCTCTCACTCGCTCTCATTGTGAGCGCATAACGTGAGCGGAGCGTAACGCAGTTTCTTGAAGTGTCACCCGGCAAACCAATTTATAAGACGTTGTCACGTCAAAAGCTCCCTTTTTTAGGGTGGCCTCCGCCAATGGAAAGATTTATTGCGTGAGGAATGATATAAACCAAGAGAGAGTCAGCGATAACGGGACGGTTAACATGATGGAATGGAAGAATGAAACGTGTCGTGAGAAAATATGTAGGAAGGTGACGCCATAAAGTCATTATTCTTTTTTGATCATGGTTATCGTTGTAAAGCTATCTAGCTAGCTATCTAGATATCTTTATGTTTTGAAATACTTTACTATACAACATTAGTTTTAGTACAGGCTTCTATATACGAAACCCGAAATATGTGTCTAGTATTTTTATGTAAAGAATCTATGTACAAAATTTCATAACTGTATCATGAAAAATCACAAAGTTTTAAGCTTGTTATGTTACCTGGTTGTTGTCACAAATACATGGTCACCGACTCACCGGGTCATTGGGGCGACTGAGGGGTTGTTTTGCTCCCGCAGCCTGGCGCCTAATGCCCGCTATGACCTGTGTTGTACTTAGGGTCGGTGGTGTCCAACATGTGATTTAAAAAAAAAAAATGAGAAAAAATACAACTCGTGCAAAAAATATTGGAATCAATTCAGTTACTGATTCTTAAGAAACTATAATCAGGTTTCGCATATACTAAAAGTTATGTTGTATATACCTACATACAAATATAATTACAACAGTTATGTATGTAAGCGTTTAGTAGGTACAAAGGTAGCCGATAAGACAGTTACCTTCTTTAGATTAATGTTATTGTAACTGATCGGGACGCTATGTATATCTAAAATAAATTATGTTTGCGGATTTTGATGGAAAAATTCTTTATTAAATTTTTCGAGCAAAAACAACTGTTATCTGACCTCAATCATAAAGCCTTCTTACTTTACTTATTATTTATAGTAAGTTAAAACCTTAGTCACCGGATTACGTTTCTAATCTGTTAACGTGCCTACCTAACGTTAGATAAAACATTTTAAAGGAAAAATGACTGATAATGTTAAAATTACTTCACACCTGAAAGTTTCAAAAGCTCCTTTACTAATATAAATAATTGGTCGAGCTTAGTGAGAAGTGTGTGTTATGTATGTAGGTACGTGATCTTTCATCAACATGATCATCATTATCATTTTACCCGAAAGATGTCCACAGCTGGACATGGCCTATGTCCAGCAGTGGACATTTTTCGGGTGTCACCGCAAAGACCGGTTTTGTGCGTCTTGCATCCATCTTATTCCCGTGACCCTCACCCGTTGCTTCTTCCGATACGTGTTCGCTACTCAAGAACCTTTAGGCCCCATAAACCATCTGTTCTGCGAGCAATGATCTTTTACTGTTACATTTTTCAGCGACTAAATCAGGCGACAGAGAAATTCTCAGTCGCATCTCTGATTCTAAGATACACAAATGCATGCATCATTAGGCAAAAGCGACAGATTTAATCAAAATGTTGTTAGCAGTGCCAACATTTTCTTTTAATAAATGAGCTTTAGGTCGTAAAAATAAATAGAGAACAAAGGATGGGTCTGGCGTCGAGTCGATTGAAGAAACAATTGAATGTAAACATACAAACAATGCATGGCAGCGTCGCATGTCGCATGTTTGTTTTGTTGCATGATACCTTTTTTGTTAAATCCCTCTGCTGGCAATCAATGGAAAGTTTAATAAATAGACTTTCACTCGACTTCATTACCGCCGTACAAAGTTCGAGCTCGTGATCAATATTAACATTACCAAATCGTGCGTTTTCTCTCGTTACGAAGATTATTTCATGGCATAATATATAATATGTTATCTTTATAGGTGTTTTGAGAACATGACGTCTTGGAAAATATTGTCATTCAAAATTGACAAATAATTTAAGGAAAGCGAAATTACTTGCACTATCTAAGTAGTTAGTAGTTTACTTAAATAACATTTTGCTGGCAAAATTAGTAGTTTTATAAAAAATCACACTTCACACTAATATTATAAAGGCGAAAGTTTGTATGTATGTGTGTATATCTTTTAGATTAAACGTCTAAACGGATTTGAATGAAGTTTGGTACACGAATAGATTCTGCTTTAGCATAAAGGAAACTTTTTATTCCGGTAGTATATTCCCTCGTAATAATTTTCTACTTTAACCCAGACGAAGCTGGTACGTACAGTTAGGGGTTAAAAATGCAGTTACACGCTACCAATGCTAAAGAGTAAAAATTTTTTTGTAGGAAATGTTCAATGTTCCACAACTAGTTTATTTAATACTTTAGATTCTATGCTATAAATTAAATTAGTCATGAACTATCGAACCTCTTCTACAAATAAATTTTAGACACTTTAGCATTGACACAGTGCAATTTCACTTTTGATCCCTGACTGTACATAGTTTGATCTAACTTATTGCCAATCACGCAGTCGAGTTATTATTTCTGTGACCTAATAATAAGATTATAAAAATGTTGCTAGGTTACTAATTTACTTAGGTCTACGATAGTTAACGCCAGCGGGCCATGGCGAACACACTTCATTACCCTCAAGATTACATTATATACTTATTTTTAATCTTGATGAGAGCGTGAATTTTATCGTCTAACGCCCACGAGTAATTGACTCAAGTATTATAAATATTGCGCCCTTTACGGAATATACAAGGAACGTTTTTCTTGCTATTAAAGCTTGTGTAATTACTTAGTTGTTCTGTTTTTTGGTAACAAACAAATTATTTGATTAAAATTTTTGATTTGACCTAATTACTTTGTTTTTCATTGTTTATTTTATTATTAGTACTAACTAATACCTAACTACGTGGTTGTAGAACAAGAATAAACCAAAGTCACTCTAATAGAGTAAAGAATAGTTCAGTATAGACTAATACTCCTTGGACAAAGGATATTTAGTTCGTAACACGAGTACACGGCGGTACTCTGCCCATGCGGGGCACACCATAGGCTATGGGTGAGATTCACAAATACCAGGGAAGCATACCAGAGAATGGAAGATGCCTTTACTTACTAGTGGTTGAAAGTGAAACACACAAGGCAGGCAATGACGATGATCTTAAATGACATGGATTAATCTTATTAATTTTCATTCATGTATTCTGACATCAACTATATTTAGTTTTTATCTGTTGAAAATGAAATGAATTAAAACGTTGCCGATTTATTTTTTCTTGTAATTCATTTTAATAATTATGCTAACCTACAATTGTTACCACTAAAAATGGAACAGAAATAATTCGCTTAAAACCATAGTCTATTATATTTATACATATTAATAAAGATAGGTACCCTAACTATAATAATAATTATTATTTATAAAGTTGAAGACTATGTTAGTTTTGTTAAACGCGTTAAACTTAGGAACTGCTGAAAAAATAATTTTAGTGCTTGATAGTTTATTTATCAGGTAGGCTATATAATTATATCATGCTTCGAGTAATGGAAGCGGAGTAACCAAAGACACGGGTGAAGCCGCGAGAGACAGCTAGTACTTTATATATAACACTTCGTTATACAAACGGTGTACCTGGTAAAATTTATATTTACAGTTCAAGTATATTTTTTAATTTGTTTTAGATATTTCCACATTTTATCTAAGTACTTACTTAACGATTTATAAACCGGACATACATTTTCCTATTCCTCCAAGTGATTGACTATATTAATTGTGGCTACTATGACTGTATTAATCGTATTAGAGAGACAACCCGGATTGATATAGTTTCTGATGTCTCATAATTTTGTAAAAAGCTCTTTGAAAATTATCTGTCGCTTGTGAATCGGATGTAACAGAAATGGTTGTATCGAAACCGCAATAAAAAAAAAAAACGGAATTGGAACCGAAATTGTAGGCGGAGGCGGTGGCGGAGGCAAAGCATCAAATGAAACACTACTAAAACTAATAAACAAATTCACAGCATTCCAAATACGAAACAAAACAACAAGTGAAAGAGTAATGGACAAAAGACACGGGGGAGGACGTTCCCCGTGCGACCAGTAAGTTCCGATTAAAATATATCGGAACTAAAAACGGAATCGGAGGTGCAAAATCAATTGGAAATTGCGAACTTCCAGAATCGGAATCGAACATCTCCAGTTCATACAACCAAAAAATATTCCAACATTGCTCGTGCTACAATTCTCATCGGCTATGTATGACCGTGCCTATAACAAACAGCTGCCTTATAAAGAAATCAAGTTTACATTCACCTCACTGCGCCTTTATTGGTAACGTGGTCAGATGTCAATGTCACTTTATTATATCTGAACATGTCAGTGTGGTGCACAAAAATATATGAACACCCTGTGCGTGAAATGGGAATTATATGACGATATAAAGTCTTATATTATAAATCTTAAAGTTATTGTTATTAATTGAAGTAAAGTTATTATTAGTATTGTTATTGTTTGTAAGTATTTGTATGTTATGTATGTATGTTGTGTGTATGTATGTTTTTGTGTAAATGTAAATGTTGTAGCATATACTGAGATGGGCGCCTTTTTGGCTTACACATATTTTTGAGCTGTTTAGTTTTTTTTTAAATATATTTTGTACGTATTATTTGATTTAATAAGTTAAGTAAGAAAAAAAAATCTTTCATTCTTTTCAAATTTTATTTAAAAAATTGAGTAAAACTTAAGCTTATTTGTTAGTTCAAATATCAAATCTTTGTTGCAATCCATAAACTACACATACTGGTGATAAATATGAATAAGAACAAACAATCATAGACTCTGGTGAGATTTAAAAAAAGGAAGTGGGATTCGAGCGCCAATTTCGTAGCCGGATTCTAGGCTGTCTGCGATTAAATTACTAGCGTCACGCATATATAACGTGATTTTATTAAAATTGATCAGATTCATGCAACTGGACTGACAATCGTGACAAGTTTCTATACCATATTATTTAATCAATCAGAACACGTAAATGAATGAATATTAAAACAACGCGAATATTTCTTAATAGTCATATCTGGCATACAAATGGAAAATTAATGCAAATGTCGTAAAGAAAGTAATTATTACATGCCAATAAACGTTTGCAGCACATCACTCGATAATCACAATGTGTGTCCGTTTTACACATAGTGCCATAAAAAAGTACCTGTGCTGTCAAGTAACCTGAATATACCTTACCCATTTGTTTCGATGACAGTACCCATTTTAACAAGCACTCGCGGTACACTTTAGGATAAATTTACTAGCTAAACAATAAGTCTCAATTCACGTATATTTTTATTTATATTGCAATGAGTGTGCGCCTGGTTTTATGCCAAATCCTGACTCGCTGGTGAGTCTGCCTTGCTTCAGGGTAACTTCTATTTTTATGATTATGATATCACTATGATAAATTTGTTGCAGACAATGCAACTGATACAGGCAAATTAATCTGCAATTTTAATAGGTATTATAAATTGGCTCAATTTCAATAAATCAAATTATTATTAATTTAATAAATCCAAATCGCAGGAAAATAGCTAATTAATTTTATTTAATTTATTTTTAAAGTACTTTTTTTTTAAGTAAAATTTTCAATTTATTATTATAAATATTAATTTTGAATTATGAATATGGAATTCGTATATTCGCGCATGCGCGGCAGTGTAGTGCGCGGTTACGGTCGCGTCGCGACTGCGCCGGCGCTCGCGGCTTCTTCCTCATTTGTTGTTTATTTCCACTTTTTGTCGCTTTTTGCCATTAATAACGAGATAGAAGATAAAACACTTCGTCAGGTAGTAATTACTCGCACGAAATAACATTCAAAGTGCTCGCACTAAATAACATTTCTTTCTAGATTGTAGATTTGTTTATTGTCTAGTTTTTTGCTTTGTCGCTAAAGAAAATTTACAAAATATTTGATTATGTAGTACATTTCAGTAAAATAAGTTCTTTCACTTTTCGATGACTTATTACGACGTTACAGTTTTCAAAAAGCTTTTCATAGTCAACTTAAATTTCAAAATCAAAACAAACAGTCCAAAACAGCCAGTTCCTGTCTAGAAAATATTTCTAAACACCTTCGGCGCAAGCGCACGCAATCTGTCTTACATCAGATAAAGCTCTCAGGCAATGCAAATACACTAAGTGCCTCTATCGCTAGCACATTGAGCGCAAACATTTACCATCCGTGCTTCAGCTCGAGCACAAAGGTATCATGTATTGCACCGATATATTTTAGCGCTACTTTGATGATCCACATGCCCAGTATTGCCCGGCGGAATGCCCACTATGTTGGCTCGCTGCTGAATTTCATCTGCGTAAATGTCAGTGCCCCTGTGGAGCGCACACACCATAATTGATCGGTCAACGGCATTCAAATCGGCTCAAAGTTTATCTTTGGACGTACTCTTCGGTGAAAGTACCTTAGACACAGGTTGTGGTCTTAATAAATTAAGAACTTGATGCCTGATGGGGTTTCTCATCGGCAAAAATGACGAACTTCCATCTAAACTTTTTTATTATTTGTTTATATCCTCCAGAGGATGAATTTTTGGAAATCGTTCCTTGTGTGCGCCTCTTCGTAAAAGAAGGAACTCTTTTTGGCTTAGGTGGTGCGTAAAAAAATATCAAAAATGTGAATACATTTATGATTTTTTAAGACCTGTCATATTGTATGGATCAGAATGTTGGGCTGTGAAAAAGACGGATGAAAAAAGATTGCACGTAGTGGAGATGAGAATGTTAAGATGGATGTGTGGTGTGACAAGAATGGATAAAGTGAGAAATGAGTATATTAGGGAAAGTTTGAAAGTGGCGCCAGTGACAGAAAAGTTGAAAGGGAATCGTTTGTCTTGGTATGGTCATGTGAAGAGGAGAGATGAAACGCATGTTATTAAAAGAGTTATGAGTTTACATGTGAATGGATGGCGAGGGAGAGGGAGACCAAAGAAAAGATGGATGTATTGTGTGAAGAGTGATATGAAAGAAAAGGAAGTTAGTGATAGCATGACAAGTGACAGGCCAGAATGGACGAAAAAAACGTGTTGCGCCGACCCCAAATAACACGACACAAGGGCAGGAAGATGATGATGAATATTTTTTTAGGCTCACATTTGACCACTATTGCACCTGTAAACGATAACGTGGTCGGCGATAGAGCATGCTTACACGTTTCCCTAAAATTAACCTATTCACTTTTGACTTAAAGACACCCAGATTGTTTTTATCTGGAAACACAGACTCTGGCAGAGAATTCCCCTCCTTAGCTGCACGCACAATAAATGTATCCCCAAAACATTTTGTGTGTATGTGCAGGTCACCATGATAATAATACAATAGTCTTTACTACATTTCATTACAGGACTTTTAGAGCAAAGTTTTCGATGTAATAAAAGGCTTACTGTATCTACCAATTTATTGGCAAATGAAGGTCCTACTATACTTGAAGAAAATAATTATATCACGTCGGTCAAAGCTCCTTTTAACGTAACTCGTTTTTAAGGGTATTCAGTATTCTATCAGCAGATGATCAACGGGCACCTGCCATTGTATGTATTACACAGGCAGGACGCATAACATGTTATACAGTCTAAGAATATATTATAGTACGAGACCAGTAGGTAGATAAGGGATACTTGGGATTGTTTGAAAGAATTACTGAAGGAACAGACGGAACAGCAGAACGGTAACTGAAGGAACAGAGCTGGGTTTTAATCGTAAAATACTGACACTCCCTGTCACTGCATTCAGAGAGGGAAAAGTTATTGGATGATTTCTCATCAAAAAAAGTTAGGGATACTTCTACATAATTATAATGAACTTGGTGACATGCTAAAAACTTTTTAGTACCTAGTACCTTCAGTTAACATCAGTTTGGAAAAAGAAGAATCCTCCTACCAGACGGGTGTTATGTCTGATCCGTGCAAATTCTCGATAAATGATTTTAGGCTGTTGTATATGTTCAAATCACGCGGAGAATTCTAATTACGCGATGCAGGATTTGTTATTTTTTATTTAACATTAGGGTTCCGTACCTCAAAAGGAAAAAAAACGAAACCCTTATAGGTTCACTTTGTTGTCCGTCCGTCCGTCCGTCTGTCTGTCTGTCTGTCAAGACCCTTTATCTCGGAAACGCGTGGAGGTATCGAGTTGAAATTAAAACCATATACTAAAGTCTGCGGTCCCTTGAAGCTGTGAAAAAACTAAACTGCTCAGTTAACGAAAAAAAAAGATACGGCCGTTTATGTCGCAAAAAACGTTCATTTCGAAAGGGAATCAAAATTTATAGGGTGCTTCCCGTTGACCCATAATCCTGAAATTTGGCATAAGCAAGGTCATATAGTAAAGATATAGGAATAAATATGAAAACCGAAAATTTGTTGCTACATCACAAAGAAAAAATACCTACTTTTTTTGCGATTCGAAAAATCTTCGGGACTTCATTCGGGAATTGAACTATTCTCATAGGTACCTAAGTTGGTACGTAACCTACCTACCTCAGTGCGCAAGACCGACTCGTACTTGCCCAGTTTTTTTCATTATTGTTATTCTTACATTTGGCCACTATCTCACCCGATGGATGATTTGGCGCCATAGATGATACAATAAATAAGAAAAACTGAATACAACATCAAAGATTGTTCAAGAAAGTAAGCTTAGGATCTCACTTTTAATTAGTTAATTTATCATGAATTAAGCAGGTTCGACGAAGTCAAAGTGGTTTCAAAATCATATAATTCGAAAGTAAGAACGGTGAGTAATTGTCGTAGTCCATGTCTAGAACTTTTTAAACTTAAATGTCACTAGGTAACAACGGCATAATGACATCTTGTCTATTTTATCACCAATTTATAGGAACTGCGTCTAAAATTTTAATTTATTCATGAAAAACTGTTTTCTTTTATAGTCCACCCAAAGTTTTTCGTTTCATTTTTACGAGTATCGTTCAAAATCGTTTATCTTATCGTTGATAAGATCTTTGTAAGTATAAAATTTTAGGTTGGCAGAAAACCGGAGAATATACCAAACTCCACAATTTTTGAAATAATACACAACAGGATTTTGTTATTTTTTTGCTTTTAAGTTGTTGTCAGTGGCTTCACCCGTGTGATAGTAAAAAAATATGCTTAAGTATCACTCAAGAATAAAGTAACATTTTACTAATGAAATAAATCGGTCCTGCAGTTTTTGAGTGTATTTATTACAAACAAAATTCAATCTTTCTTAATTTTATAATATAATTCAATTTAATTTTTTTTTTTAATATTGGTATTGACAAAGCTCCAAGTACCCAAATCATCGAAAGTAGCTTCGTATTGGTATAAATAAAGCAACCAAATCATTAAAAGTGGCTTAACTTAATATAAATCTACATCCATTAATTAAAAACACCCTATATTTTCTTCACTAAAAGACAGCGGCGTCATCTGTATGAGTGTTTTTTTGTTTGCTTTTGCATTGCACTTTCAAATTGGCCTGTCGCCATTTCGCTCATAACAAAAAACAGGGCTGAGGTATGCTAACTGCGGCACGATATATAAATCATGTTATTGCCGTGGTAGAGATTAACTGGAAGGTGTTTCCAACCATAATAAGTGGCCATAAAATGTATGCAATTTATATAATAATGAATAATAGAGTTGTAAAATAATATTCGGTCTATTATGTCTGTTAGCTATTATGGATTAGGAGATTGTTTAGGCTTTCTTTACACTGACTCGTTTACTTTTAAACAATGCGAAATTTGCATTTTTGTTAGTTTACCATAGTGACTAGTACTGACCCCTAGCCAAGTTACGATCGTTTCGTTTGCGTCGAACGCCTCGAGTAGGCCACGCCTCCAATTCCTTTGTTCTGACCACATGACTGAGCGTTTAGATGACGTCAAAACAAAGGAATCGGAGGCATGGTCTACTCGAGGCGTTCAACGCAAACGAAACGTTTGTAACATGGCTAGGGGGGCTGTTCATACTGAGACGCGACGCTGCGCGAAGGGGGGAGTCAAAATATGCCTTTATTTACTACACGAAAAGATACACATTTCATTGTGAGAATTCAGAATACGTTGCACCACGCAGCGTTGCACCGCGAGGCATCTCGATCGTAAATAAAGATATATTCTGAGCCGCTCTTCGCGTAGCGTAACGTCGCGTCGCGTCGCGTCTCGGTGTGAACTGACCCTTAAAGAGCAAACTTCTACAAGAGACAAGGACATGAGCCTGATGTGATGTCTAAAGGGATAGACTGACCTTTCGAATTCCGTAAAAATGCTAAATTCTTCGTAACAAACATTTGTCTTCATTTTCTTATGTGAAAGTGAACTCGCAAGCTGTTGCAAGCCTGCACCTAAGGACTGGCTTTTACCTTGGACAAAGAATAAGCATTGCTATACAGCGTGGCAATGCCACCAGACTTTTGGGTACATTACCAGTCGACAGCGATTAGGATGAGTTTTTCGACACCATACTTTAGAGTACTTATAGTTAGTTCTTAGGGGTTTTTATTTTTATTTAGTGTATAGTACATAGTAAAGTGTAGACATATTAAAGTAATAATAATCGCGAACTTTTTTGTAGATATAATAAAGACCAATATTATTTTAACCTAAACCCAATATAATGTATCTCAGACGAAAAATACTTGAATGCTAAGGGAAGCTCGGTATCTCAGCGTTCGTGTAGTAACGCGATCCCACCCTAATGTACTCCTACTGCTTCTCCCATATTAATTATCATAGTTCTCTTCATATAATACTCGCTGCCTTCGGTAATAAGATATTCAAGAAAGCCCTTGTAATTTCTCCGTTGACTTCAACATGGGTAGTGCGGTGCTTTAGCGATTGACTGTCTTCGATTCCTGAGGCCCTACCACGAGGTCTTAACGCGATCCATTTTGCGACCTAAACGGGTTATTTTTGTTTCGTTGGGAAAATCATTTTATGACATCCCACGTTCTTGGGCGGAGCGGGAGATAGTGTCAGACTTTTACTGACTAAAAACCCACTCCAGTTCCTTCGTTGCCTTTCGTACCAGGGCCGAGTCTTCCTTTCAGAATCAGACTCTTGGCCCCAGTAGGCTTCGACCCTGCTGGGCCATTACGGTTTGCTGGCTGACATCTCCTTGAGGCGCGCGTGGAACACTACGCGCCGTCGACAACTTGGGCTCGGTCCGAACAGTTACCGGACGGGGAGCCACCCATGACCTAAACTGGATGAAGCTATATAAAGTGTATAGCCCCATCTAACTTTCTCGCATGCTTGACACTTAACATTTCATGGTATGGCCCCTGTTTGAATATCTAACAAATAGTTGCACACATGGTTCGTACAATACGGCAACGTTTAAAAAATAAGTTCATCTACTATGAAGCGTATTTGAATTTTCAAGTTACAGACTTTTTTATCAATATCAATCAATTATATATTTTTTAGCCTAAACAGTGCATTTTCCCAGGCAGGTACCGAATACAATCAGTTCATCTACTATGAAGCGTATTTGAATTTTCTAGTTACAGCCTTTTTTGTCAATATCAGTCAATTAAGTATTTTTATAGTCTAATCAATGCATTTTCCCAGGTACTAATTTGTTTATCTGCATACGACTGTTGGACACACGAGACCGGGTGAGCCTATCGAAAAACTCAACGAATACGCGTAACATTCGCATCGACGTAATCGTATCGATTTGTTCGGACTGAGTGTGACTCATAGCTCACCTATTGGCACGTCTATCATTTTGTTTTGTTTCCTATGTGTCTGTGTGTGCGTGCCCGTATTTTTAGACCGCGGCTGTTATTTTTAACACGCTGCAGTCTACATTCCGATTAGATGCGATTATGTTAAGTATTTTTGTTTGAGAGTTTGATATTCATGAGGAATAAACAGTGGAAATCTATCATTTTTCAAGTAGGTAAAACTGGAACAATAAATTTTAGAATATAGTGGTCTTATAGTAATTTTCTCGTCTAACTACCCTACTTATAAATTCTCCAAAAAAAAAAGTATTAAAAAAAAACTGTGTTTATAGACAAATTCAATGATGCTCGCAATATTGTCGATTTCGTAAATACGTAGGCGTAAGTCTCATTACACTCTAAAAAAATATATATAACAAAGAGCTTAAACATAAGGGTGTTCTATTATTAGCAATATCTATTGACTAATTAGCCGACAATTGTATCAATAAGACGTAATGGCCTTGGTGTAAGGTCAAAACCCCGTGAAACAATTACTTTCTCATTTGTTGTACAATTGGCAGTCCGATTTATACTGTTGTATTTTTATACGATGATTTTTATACGTCGTGGGATCAAACCCAGCCAGGCGCATTACCATGAGTAATTTATTTCATCACCACTGCTCTTAAAACGGTGAAGGAAAACATCGCGAGGAAACCGGCATGTCCTAGAACCAAAAATTCGAAGACATGTGACATTCACTAACCCGCACTGGGCCCGCGTGGTGGATTACGGCCCATTCCCTCTCCTACAGAGGAGGCCTGAGTCCCAGCAGTGGGAACATTATAAGGCCGACTTTGCTATGCTATGCTATTTTTATACATTACTACCTAATAAGAATCTTGTTTCTAGTCATAGATAGTCAGAAGTCAGAAAATCTGACACTTGTCTTGCCAACCACCATATTTTAATCCGATTACTGGGTTGCGGAAGTCCCTAGGCAGCCACTCCATGTGAAACACTGGTAATCAGCTGGGTTCGGTTAGGCTGGAAGCCGACCCCAACATGGTTGGGAAAAGGCTAGTTAGACAGACAGATTAATTATCATCATCATCATCATCATCATTTCAGCCGAAAGACGTCCACTGCTGGACATAGGCCTCCCCCAAGTGTCGCCACAATGAACGGTCCTGTGCATCTCGCATCCATTGGACTCCCGCAACTGTTACCAAGTCATCGGTCCACCTTGTAGGAGGCCTGGGATTAATTATACATATAGCTTATTTATAAGTATCGGATCATGTAAAAAAGACCATGCTCAAAATAAAATCAGAATTTTTATATATAGAAGTTAATTTTTTGTCCCCCACTTACAGGATGCATTTTGGAGAGTGTACGCGGGAATTGCATGACTTAATTCCGCCATCAACTTTCTACTATCGGACAACCCGATGTACGGTGAGTATCCACCCTTACGTTGTTGAAATCTCTACGGTCCGACCTAAGCGTTTCGCCTCGTCGTTTGAATCGTACATCGAAGGACTGGAACAATTAGCCTTCTGCGGTTATCCCGTCTCATTACCATTTAGGTGTCTTCAAGGCTAGAGTGAATAGGTTCTTAATAAACTAGTGCATCTCACCATCAACGATTGTATCACTGCTTGCTTACCATCAGGTGGGATCGCAGTCAATCGCTAGGTTTTATTTAAAAAAGAACTTTCCTCTTTCGATTTAATTGAAAGTTGTTTATCAATTTATCAGATTGTATTTAGAATAATTTGAACGTACGAACATAGTTAAAAAACGTTGCATTACAATTATAGTGAAAGCAGAAATATGAGTAGTAAACAAACACCATCTTGAGTAATCTTGACAAGCAAACAAGAGTAATTCATTGAGTTATTTTTAATAAGAGAACGTTGCAAGCAAAATGCTGCAATTTAATTAACATTCTTTAAATATCTTCATGTTTTGACCTGTCAATAATTAAAAAGAGTTTGTTTCAAAGAAAACAATCTTTCAATGTATTCAAAAATAGTTTGTCCTGAAAGACAGACAATTAAAGGAAACGTATTTAAATAAACACTTTAAAAGTCATCGGCTTTATGTTTTTTAGCAGTTTGTAAGGTGACAGAGTGAACAAGTTGCCAAAAAACAGACCTTTTTTTAACGAAATCATTTCCATCACACTGGACAGTTAATGCGTATTCTTTACTACAAGGATACCCTTATATGTCAAGTTAACAGGTGCTAATACACCCTCTTCGTTTCTCGTCTTATTTATTACAGGAACCTGAACCAAATATGTGATAGAGCACCTTATTTTTTTTACACCGCCTGCTCGATAATGGTCCTTTTATATATCATACAACCATCAAATAAAGCAAGTCATGCTGATCCCTAGGGAATAATTAGATTTTAATTTGGAACGTCAAAAACCATTATTAGAAATTAAAAAAAAACACAATAAGTGCATTAAAAAGTACGTGCATCAAATAAGTTTATTCAAAAATCAAACAGGCCCCTAATAAAAAAATAAAAAGTGTCTACTGACGAGTCCCTAAAATAAAGTATTGAAAGCGCGGGAGCGTTACAGAGAATTAAATCATAGAGAAGTTTTTGTTGGTTTTAAAACTCAAGACATGATGAGTAATAGTCGCAATGCTCGGGAGTTAATTATATAAATCCCCTACTTACGTTGGGGATTAAAACTTAGCAACCTTCGTTTCGTTCGGAATTCAACATACCGATGCCGCCCGCGAATTAAAGACACTGCTTTATCCCCTAGTCACATAATTTACTATTTTCTTTATTCTGATCCCGATGTGGTATATACTTTTCTAAGTTTATCTAGGACATTACTGACACCCCGTGCCTCGGAAAGCACGTAAAGCCGTTAGTCCCGGTTGTCTTCCGTAGATCTTTGACAGTCGTCACAGATAGTCAGACGCCAGAAAGTCTGACCATCAGTCTATTCAAGGAGTATCGTGTTGCCCTGTAACTAGGTTGTGGAGGTCTGATAGGCAGTCGCTTCATGAAAAATACAGGTATTCAGCAGCACCAGGGTAGACTGGAAGCTGACCTAGTTGCTGACCTAGCTGAGCTAGTTGGTAAAAGGGTAGGGAGATGATGATGTGATCTTGCCCTCGGTAACTTATTTTTGGAGGCACATATTTATTATTATAAAAGTACGTATAATGGTGGGTACATCCTTGGTTTTTTTTACTGGTTTTACGAGAAACTGAAGGGTTGTTTCTGCTGTACCTAACCAGGTTTGTGGAGTAGGAAGTTTTTATTTCAACATATCACCCATTTTAGCTATTTACTTATGTGTTCATCTCTTATTAAAATAGACATTTCTATTTTATTGAGGACGAATGAGATCGTATCAGGATGATGGATGTGGGTAGTAGTATTCACCTGTCATGATCATTGTTAATCAGAGGTAAAGCTATGAATGGAAAACCAGAAGAAAATATCATCACCGGAAAGTAAAGCCTAGAATCAATACGAGTTAGTCAATTAAATAATATGACACTCTTCAAAGTCACCGACCTTTTCACAAACATTTAAGCATTGGGGTTGATATTTTGGACGAGGAAAATGACATGAAAAATTCTATATTTCGAGAAACAAGTCGCTTGTATCGTCAATATATTTTTACAGTCATTTTCCGGAATTAATGTCAAGGTTCTCAATCACGATTTTATTGAAGAAGGTGCCTCTAATAACGGATTATTGACCCTCTCAGTGATTCTATTTAAGTACTTATCTACTCCAATAGAACGTAAAAAATAAGTCTTAATGGATTAATTAAATACGGTCACGAATTATGACGTGAGTAATCAATTATTTGATTACTCACGATTATGTTATCACCCTAATACGTATAGTATTAATTTACGCCCTTCTATAAGAATAAGACTCCTTGCCAATTAATGTCAGATATATTTCTTCTTAATGGCATATACGAAACACTATCTTAACATCTACAATATTTAGTTAATGCACAGTTATCAAGTTAACCGAGATGTCTAGTTTGTTATATTTAATAGAATTTAAAGCTTTGTTAAGCGCAGGAGACAATACAATTATGCTTCTTGAATTAGTTTGTCGTAACTTTAATCATTTTAAATGGATAATGTAACGTCATTAAGTTCAGTATTCATTATTTGCCAATAATAGAAGCTTTATTGTGTTATAATTAATTTATAAGCTTTATAATTGCTCACAGTTAAAATTAAATAAAACGAGATGAAATTACGATTACTGTTTTTGCATAGCAATTATTCATCACAATTTAATAATATATTTATAAATAAATTGTATGTTGAATTTATATTTTAAATGATTAATTTACTTATTTTAAAATCTGTAGTCAAAATACATGTACAGTGTTCTTAAATCATGTGTTAAGATTTTAAATATTTTGTGATATAATTAAGGGAAATCATGAAAATTGGCCTAATGGTAGTAATATCTTTAAGCCTCGTCGTACAAATAGAATTGAGAGGCTCTCAGACTCTACTTTTAACCTCATGAAGGAGAGGCGTGAGATGATTCTGCAGTCTTCTGACGAAGCGCGCAAGTATCGGCATAATAGATGAATCTCCAATTCCTTAAAAAGCGACCTCCGCCGCTCGATTACCTAAAGGATTTAAGAGACGATTGAGCGAAATAGTGACTCCAAGGTTTTTGTATGAGATCTATCTTTTATGCAAGGTTAGCTCACGAAACTGAAGACCGACAATCGTTAAATCGTATCTGCCAAATCGGAGCTACTACGAGAAAGAGACATTCTATGGATGTACACGTCATTATTAAACCGCTGCAAACCTATCAAACGAACTCAAGAGCTACATTGACCTGACACTATACCGCGAAAATCCCGGACGTCAGATTGTATGAGTTCAGGATTGGCCTGAAGCGGCTTAAAAACAACAACACGTCCGGTGATAATGGAATTACGGACGAGTTCCTAAATGCGGATGAAATCTGTCAATAAGGCTCTTCAGAAGCTGTTTGATTCAGTCCGTCTGCAGAAGGGTTTCGTCACCTAAAATGACGTGATAACAAAACGTGGGACAATTGCAGCAAGATAATGACGAGCCGTATCATATCAGATGTCTAGGTTTGTCCCAATTAGTTTAGGGTTAGCTTTTGGTCTAACTGGTTATAGATGAATAGCTATAACTATTCTAGGGTTGGCTTCTGGTCTAACCGGTTACAGATGAATAGCTGACACTATTTTACATGAAGCTTCTTTTAATCAGAGGCATAACGTGTTAAAATGTCCGGCGTGCGAGCGAGAAAGAAGGATGGAGATATACACAATTAAGGTCGTCAAATGAATTGCGTGAAGAGCTTGTGGTAGGGGCTCTGATCTTTAAAACCCAGTTACCAACCTACTGGGTAACACGATGTCCTTAAAAAGATTCCCAAAGGTATTGCAGTCGGTTTCCAGTGTGACGGAATGCACAGTGTATTTAAAAAAACTGACAAGTACTAGTCGGATTCGCACACGATGAGTTCCGTATATTAAAATATTAAACGAATATTAAATTCAAGCAAAAAACGTCGACAAATAACGTAAATCTTATGGAAACCCCTTTTAATTATTAACTTTATTATTTGTTGTTTTGTTGTTACGACAATAGAAATACACATAGGTACTGTGAAAATTTCAACTCTCTACCTCTTGCTGTTTATGATATACGTACCCCTGACAGACAGACGGTCGGACGGACAGCGAAGGCTTAGTAATAAGGTCCCGTTGGAACCCTAAAAAAGGTGTGTGTTAAAAATACAAATAAATATAGTACTGACCCGACGGTGCCATTGCCAAGGTTCTGCATGTGCTTGGTGAGCGTCTCCTTGATGTTCTTCTGGGAGTACAGCCCGATGGGCGAGTTGAACTGCTTGTGCACTATCTTTGGGCCGGTGGCCATCTTTGATTCGTTCGTTCAGCGCTGGAATGTTGCAAAATATTGTTCGTATTAGTTCGATTATAATTAATATTGTTAAAAAGGTTCTGAGAATCAGTTAGCTGCCCTTTTTACGAGAAACACTCGGGAAAATTAGGGGTGGCATATTTTTGGCTATGGCTACCACGCAAATTCGACTAGCCTGTTGGTCTAGTGGTTAGTGGCCCTGATTGCTATGCCGGAGGTCGTGGGTTCGATTGCCACCCAAGACAAATGTTTGTGCGATGAGCATGTACATTTTGTTCTGTGCCTGGGTGTAATTTATCTATAATTTGTATGTATTTAGAAATATAAATGTATGTTTATCAGTTATCTATTACTCATACCAGAAGCTCTGCTTAGTTTGGGACTAGATGGCGTTGTGTGAAAGTTGTGGAATATTGTATTGTAATTTGAAATTCTGGTTACAAAAAAAAGTTTAATGTATGAGGTTTTGTTTTATGATACTGACTGATTACTTCTTGTAATCAAATATGTTTAAAAGCATAACAGTTGTAGATAGGTTGAAACCTACCGAATTTTAAATCAGCTCGAATTTTTAACTACGCTCTTGAAAGCATAATAAAATTTACGACGCATGCAGACATTCACATCACATTGGTTTATGACCCAAGAACAGATACAGATATTGTTTTAAACATATCACTTAATTTTAATCGTTTTTGCGGGTATTAACAGCCAGGCTGAAGGGGGAGTGGGCTGGCCACGTCGCGCGAATGCAGCTGGACAGGTGGGCGAAGATCGTCACTCACTGGACGCTCCCTCCTTCAAGGAGGTCAATGTCGTGGAGGTCGACAGCACCAAAGGTTTTTTTTTGAGGTGGGAAATTATCCAATGACTTCTCGCACTCTAGGATGGAGTGGGGGACGTGTCAGACTTGGTGTGATGTTCTGATCATGTTCGCGGGGCAAACTTGGCCAGGGATCGCTCAAGACAGGTTTAGAAGGAGAAAACAATATAGACTTTTAAAAACAAAAAAGTATTTGTGTTTTAGAAGTATCAATAAACGAATTTATACTAAAAGCATCGTCGTATCACTAAAAACATATATACTGAATATTATAATCCAAATTTTCTGAGAGTAATTTTATTAGTTAACAATGTTATTACACTATTACATTTAGTGTTTACATTAAGGCTTTTAGATTTTAAGCGAACATGTCAAAACAAGCGCGTTGTTAACTAACTTTGCTTAGAATATACGACTATTTACCCCAGGACGCGTATAAAAAAAATTAGGATGACAAATTTTATTCTTCTCATGAGATAGTTTTATTACAGTCTCGTAAGATTCACGCCTCGGGGTCGGCGTCGAGGCACCTCGTGTTATTGCGTTTTTATTAGCCAAGCCACCGCCAACGACGGCTATCATATTTTTTCCGAATAATGTGCTGGAGACAGCCAGCTTTGTGCGAATAAGATTTCAATACTTACGTCTTCGGGACAGAATATTCTGTTATTGATATACGAGGAAAGCGGTTAAGGAAAGCCTAGAATATTTTGTCTACTGAGTATTGCTAGGAAGTTATGTTTTTTCTAGGAATTTCCAATTATAATAGGGATTTCGTTTGAAATTAGGAACTTTCACATGCTCGCAGAACAGATGGTCGATGGGGACGGTTTTGGAGTGGCGAACATGTACCGGAAGGTTCAGTGTTGGAAGACTTTCCACAACGTGGACCGACGATCTGGTGAGGGTCGTGAGAATCCGATGGATACGAGACGCACAGGACCGGTCGTTATGACGACTCTTGGCGGAGGCCTATGTCCAACAGTGGACGTCTTTCGGTGATAATGATGATATGAAATCAGAAAATTCCGATATCTGCTTTTTCAATGAACTTTATCAATTATGCTTCCACTAATTAATGCGCAATTAACGTAAAATAATGTTGAAAAACAACCAATCTATCGTCTCGTACAGAATAGATCGTCGCTGGATTTATTTGTGTACAAAGTGTCTTTGTAATTGCGGAATGGACACGGAAGAACCTCACAACACCGTCACATTCTGCTCCAGAATTAGACAACCTATTCCATGTTACCGCATCGTGGAAAACAACACAATATTTAAGTATCTCATTAGTAAATAAAAATATTCTTTCACTTTGAACTGCATGTGATAAGAGATCTACATCATTTTAAACCGTAGCCTACATTTCATTAAATTATTATACAATGTCGTTAGTGTTCTACTAATAAGCCAACTCGTATCCAACTAACCGGCACGGTTGATACAGTGGTAGAGCGATTGACGCTGCGTGTTGCGGGTTTGATTCCCGCACGGAACAAATATATTTACCTACAGGCCTAACAGATAAGTGGTCAGGGTGTCTTGTGTATATGTGTGTTTGAATGCATCCACGATAGAGGTGTAATGAATAGTGTGGGCCAATGTTTAGAGTAGATAAGAAAGACCATATAATGTAAAAAAAAGGTTCCTTCTTCCCTAAAAAGTCGCTAACATCACTGTCAAAGGTTCATCAACATAGAACATTTGAATACCATCCATCTGTGAAGTGATTGATTAAACTCCACATTCTATAATCACAAATGAGTTTTACTTAATTAAGTTAACACAATGAACAAATCGTTACAGAAATGAAATCAAAACATACACCCTGTATAAGTATTCACGAACACATACACCCTTAGAATTGTACAGTCATGAACAATAAAATTATACATTGACACATTTTCATGTACGCCAATTGGTTCTAAATTATATATTCGATGGTTAGGGAAATAAGTGTACGACAAATAGTAGAACTATTTGTCGTACACTTATTTCTTAAATAACAAAAGTTAAGATAGATTGAAAATGTGACATTGTATACAGGGTGTCTTTGATATCGACGCACAAACGAATACCATGGACCCAGTACATAATTCTGGACCCCCAATTGGTGGAATTTTTCGTCGGTATTTTCCAATTTTTTTTAAACTTTCCTTTTTTTAATTTAAACTGTATAAAATCGTAAATCTAACATTTATAGTGAAAAAAAAACAATGAATGAATTACTTTTAAAATTAAAAATGTCATCGGGGTTGATTAGAATAACGATTTTATCTACCCCGATGAATTTTAATTAATTAATTTTAAATTATTATTTTTATTCTTTTTTTTACTAAAAATATCATCGATTTTACACAGTTGAAATAAAAAAAGTACAGTTCAGTTTTCTTTTTAAAAAGTTAGGAAAAAGCAGACGAAAAATTCCACCACTAGGGGGTCCAGAATCATGTACTGGATCCGTGGTATTCGTTTGTGCGTCGATGTCAAAGACACCGTGTATATGTTATTGCTCGTGACTGTACTCGGAATGAGTATATAAACACGGAGCATGTGTTGCAACATTCATGTTAAAATAGTGCGATTGGCTTAAGCGAAGATCAAAGGTATGTCAGCCATTACCAATCGATGCTTGCTGAAAATTGACTCGATCCCTGCATCCGTTTACAATCAACGTGCTGATGCATTTAACATGTAAATGTTATGCTTGTAATCTGGGAATTAACGAGACAGTAGCCGTATTGATTAAACTGTCATACCAAATAGATACTCGTTTATTTTCTTATAGGATATTTAAACTGTGAAACAAAAATCGTTTTCTACACTAAAAACACACGAATAGATTTTTTACAATTATTAAGGGACTTGGGGCACCTCGACTCGGACAGGTTAGGTTAGAAGGGGATGGCGGAAGTCTAGTGAACGAGAGAAGCGAACGGACACAGACCCCGCAGTCCCCTTTGTGGTTATCTTTTTTAAACCTCCTAGAAGAGCACAGTTCAAACGCACAATTAGCATTTTTGGTGGAACAAAGGCATATTTTGCAGTAGAAAAAACTAATAAATTGAGGAAGAGTTATATACTCTTTTATTATTATGTACGTGTAACAACTAGGTACACAGTTGTCATTTTATATACAGTTTTATGTCCAGAAAGTAAACTAGAATAAGTAGTACTTTTATGTGTCTTAAAAGTGCAAGGTTTGTGTGCGCGAGTCTCATAAAACTACACTCCGACATCTCAGACGATTCTTAGAAAAAAAAATCGGTTACTTTGACACGTTTAATGAAACCTTAAGAGTTATGAATGCATTTCAAACAATATCTAGCTCATGTAGATTTGTTAGAATGTGTGTAGGTGTTGGAAAAATAGTTCGTTATCTCCATGCTGCTCAAGATGCGATATTTAATGTGAACAGCGAGAGGTGTCGGCTATTTTCGTTCTGGACTCCTTGCCCGCATGCGTAATAAATATTTGCGCGCTTATTTTCGGAATTACACATTCAAGATAACTGGAAATGTTTTACAAGAGCGAAACAACAATTAAAAGCTGCGTTACCTGTAGTAGGTATATTTTTATTATATCATAAATAAAATAACTGTCTTCAACTGTTTAGAATTTTGTAGACTATACCGTATACAAAAATACGTTGTGAAAATAAGTATCCTGATAAACCAGTAATAAACTATTCCACGGAAACAATGTTATGGTGTCCATGACGGAGACAGTAAACATTGAAAATATTGAGATAGTTTAATGGCTGTGAGGTCAATCGAGATGTTTATAGCTTGGACGAGGTTAACAATACCGTCATCAAGGCTGAAAATAATCCTCTCGGATAATTCAGAGTGTCTGCAGTACAAGAATAAGATTCTATTCTGATTCAACAGTCACAATCGTTAAAACAGATCGGAAGAGTCGTAAAATAGTGTTTGCAATCAATTGTTTAAGAAACCGTTTCATAAAAATGTAATTATGGAGAAATTTAAAAGTAACTTCGTCGATGAAGTGACGTACAAAATATTCTCGTGACTAGCCAAAATATTACAGCAACCGCTTGAAAGAAACGTTATTTCAGTCGCATGAAGTCACGGCGAATTATTTTTGTAACTGAACACCTTGTTCATGAAGTTAGTCATGGATGTCGAGGTCGGCAGGTAATTAGTGTTGAAAAAAAAACACAGAGATTTGTAAGCGTTTATTAGTGCAAATGTTATGTGAAGCAATGAGAAGCGTTGTTTTTAAGTATTTATACCTTTTTGCGTTCAGATTCGTGCGAGCGGCGTCGATGCCTGTCTCTTACTGAGTCGCTCGCGGCGCCCGCCCCGCCCACTGCCTGCGCGTGCGCTTGTAATGGCCGCCCTCACCTGCAATGTTTCAGCAATCACGGTTATGTTGTTTGATGATCATATCGACGGGTATAAGTCTCTGCCAATTGTAGGGTATCGGGTGAATCATCGGCACATATGATTTATGAATCAATATGCAAAAGCTAAACGCAGACGTAAATAAGTGCGCACATGTGCGATCGTTATGGAAACGTGGCTGAAAGCGAAAAACACTTAAGATTTTAAATTAAATAAATCTTCTAAGTTTTCGAACTGAATTCAATAAACGTGTCTAATATTTTGCATTGTTGATATTTTGTTTTATATGAAATAGTCACTAGCTTACCTTCTATATAGGTATAAACAAACAAATGTTCACACAAGTCCTTGAACTCGAACTTATCACGGTAAACTGACAGTCGTTAGCGAACACTGATACTCGCGGCTTCCAGCCACCGAATGAAACCGCTTTCCTTAGCCATACTCCGGAATTTTATCTAGTTTACATCTACTATTTTTAGTCGGCCTTATATTAAACTTGATGAATAAATTATTATAATTTCCAGATTCCCTGTTCTCTCTAACCATCAAATATACGCGAATGATTTAAAAGTATTTATTAGGCTATTGAACTGAATTTACCGGGAAAAGCGAATAGCTTTTTAAGTACTTATTTGTAAAAAACTGGGCAAGTGCGAGTCGGACTCGCGCAATGAGGGTTCCCTACAAACTTACCTATGAATACAGTTCAATTCCCGAATTAAGTTACGAAGCTTTTTCTGAATCGCAAAAAATGTTTTTATTTGTGCCGTAACTAACCTTACTTCATGCCAAATTTCAAGATTCTAGCTCAACGGGAAGTACCTACCCTATGAATTTTGATTCCCTTGAGAGTGTCGAAATACACGTTTTTTGCGACATAAACGTATCTTTTTTTTCGTTAACTTAGATATGTTGTTTTTCACAGTTTCAATGGACTGCAGTTGAAATTAAAACCATATACCTACTTGGGAGTATAAGGTTTTAATTTCAACTCGATACCTCCACGCCTTCTCAAGATAAGGGTTTTGACAGACAGACAGACAGACCGACGGACGGACCACGAAGTGATCCTATAAGGGTTCCGTTTTTTCCTTTTGAGGTACGGAACCCTAAAAATATGTGTATACGTCCCAATAATTTATGTTTGTTTGAAATATTAATTTAAGAATGTAGTTACATAATTTCAGGCTCATGTTTAGTATTAAAATATTTAAATGTTTTTATTCTGTTGACTAATTTGATATTTTGCCACATTCTCCTAATTTATTGTCCCATTAGGTAGGTACAGAGAATTGAATAAAAAATTGATTGAGACAGTAGATATTTACACTTGTAGCAAAGATTTTTTCGGGCTTTTCACGTCACCTTTATAAAAATTAATTTATTTGACTATTCGTAAGACGTTCATCGCCGTTCACGTATGAAATAGGTAAGGATTAGTGAAGGTGTTTGATCTTGTGGAAATCAGCCAAATTGTCTCATAAATACACACCTATGTAATAATAATACACTATGTATTATTTACTCTTGTTGTTCCTATGTCAGATATTAAACTTTTTCGCAGATTCTGCAAACCGCTTTGACGTCAAGGTAATAATAAATTAGTAATCAAATATTATTCAGGAAAATATTTAAATATCTTGTCTTGTAACTACAATTTATTTTAATAACATCTGTAAGTTTCTCTTTTTGTGACAAAAATTCAAGTTTTTTTTTAGGTTTTTTGCGTAGCATCAAGTTTATCGAACAACTGAGCCATGCCAGCCTCGAGGTCGGACTCAAAATGAATATGACGAAGACAAAGTTGATGACGAACAGCACGAAACGTAAAGTGGACATCGAGGGCGTGGATGTGGAATATGTCCATGAGTACATTTACCTCGGCCAGATAGTCTCTTTCCACGCGAGGCAAGATAAAGAAGTTGCTAGACGCACCGAGAACGCCTGGAAGAGTTACTGGTCGATGAAACATCTGATGAAAGGATCACTTCCACTTTCCCTTAAAAGGAAACTCATGAACATGTGCATCCTTCCCACCCTCACATACGGAGCGCAAACGTGGTCATTAACAAAACGTCAAAAGTCCGCACTCGGGGTCTGCCAGCGAGCAAAGGAACGAAGCATTCTCGGAGTCAAAAGAACGGATCGCATAAGGAATAGTGTGCTTCGTTCCGAAACACAAATCGCAGACGTAGGTAACTCAGCCGCCAAACTAAAATGGAACCGGGCCGGTCACATCTGCCGCATGTCGCAGCAAAATTGGGCGAAGGCAACCACTGACTGGATTCCGAACAGTAGGAGCCGGCGACGCGGTAGGCCCAGAAGGAGATGGCGTGACGATTTAGACTCTTACCTTAAGGATTGGCCAGAAGTGGCTAAGGACAGAAGGAATAGAATAACGGAAGGGAGGCCTTTGCCCTGCAGTGGGACACAACGGGATCATAATAATAATAATAATCAAGTTTATTTTGATATTTTCCGTCGAGGTTAAGTGGATATCGCGTATTGCCCAGGAGGGCAATGAAACGCCGTATGTTTATTAAAAAAATGTTTTGGTTCCTAGACTAGCTGTTATTAAAATAAATAAAGAAATTTACGGTGTATGTAAGTACCCCCACAGAGATTTCAGTGTCACGGTATCCAAATAAAAATATTTCCGTGCGCTTTCTTTAGACTATTATACACAAATTTAACATCATCACGTGTGAATTCCCCGGCAGAGGCAAAGGTGCCTACAGAACACCCACATTTCGACAGTTGGTTATGATAATCATACTGAATACTCCCGACTTGAAGGTGTTTCATGCATTTAGGGGTTGAACTCAGGCCCTCTTATTGTGAAGCCGCGTTTGCTATCTCCAAGGCCGGATACACTATTGTAAGCACGGTAGACATGCTTACAACCTTAATTGACGTTGATTGGCTGAATGCCAATTTCCCTACTTAAAAAAAGTTCAAATTTAAGTCGCATTAGCATCTTAGCGACAATCAATGCCGAAATATAGGAGGAAATTAGATATTTTTGACAGATTGTTTTTGTTTTATGAGATAGTATATCATTTAATGACTTCTACTACTGCTCTAGAGTGGAGAGAGAGGTTATGTCATACTTTTACTGACTAAAATAACACCTGTGTCATTTAGTTGTCCTATGCGTTCTAGGAAAACGGTCTTCCTTTTCAGATTGAGACTATGACGGGAATGTTCTAGGACTAGCTATTTAGCTACTTATATTATGCTCGACATCCCACTCATGCGCATATAACATATCAGAAACCCATGTCCGGCCATTTATTTTAGAGACAAGCACTGTAATGTCAAAAGACAGTCCGAGGCGGGATGTAATAATTTTCAGCTTCATAAAGAGCGATGGACCGCAAGATCTTTGCGTAGAGCCTTCGGCAGGAGGCGTTCTGATCCCCTAGATTATGTTGAAGTCACTTGAAGGCAACTCCGGCCCGCTCCAGTCTGGGAGCTAAACATCGGAAATGCTCCACGAAGTTCTCGAAGTTGAGGACGAGTCCCAGGTCCTCTAGAACCATCGTTATCCATCCGCCCCTGGAAACCATATTTTATGTTTGTTTATTATTATATATTATGTTTGTGAGTTCTAGATTTTCATACGTGAATATGATTTAAAATTGGTTTTACTGTTTACGATAACACTGTGTATACTTAGTAGTGCATCGCTGCAAATCGTCAAGTCAATACAGTGTATATTTTGAAAAGTTGTAGTTTGACACAGTCCTAGCCAAGATACTCAGCCGGATTTAGTTCTGTCTAATATCTCTGTTTATTTTGTGTTTTATTGTAATTGTTTCCATGCGGCCGCGTCTCGCCTTGGACGAGAAAATAATGTTTAAATATAAGTAGAGTCATGGACAAACATACTGTGGAAAAATGTGGTCAAGAGCGAGACATTGACTTTTCCCACAAGACAATTGAAAATAACAGAGAACCTATGGTTGTCTCCTTATGATTTTGATTCAATGATAAACTCTTTAAACTGTTTCGGTCCAGTAGCTGGTTCCGTTAATTGCAGCATATCGGTGGCATTTATTACGACCTCTATAGTTCAGAAGTATGGCCACTTGGGGTACTTCAATGTGTGTTTCATGTTCTTTACAGCAGGTTTAGACAAATACATTTTCTGTTAGCGTTCTCGCCAAACGCTAAGCACAAAATGTATGCCGATGACATTACCTGTCACGTGACTTCTTCGTAGGAATGTCATAACCATACATTTCTAAGGTCGAGGGCACCGGATTCACATTGGGTATCTGGCAGATCTATTGGGCAAAGTGGGCAAAGTGTTATTGTGTGTATTATATAAGTGGGTATTTCCATTTGGAGTTTTTCAGTAGAAGACGCAGTCTGTGGTTTGCCCCTCAATGTAGCCGCACTGTAGACACTTTAATTTTACCATAGGCATTTGGCTATCTCTATGCAGGATACAGATGTGATGTTACGTTCTCTTATAATTCACGATACTGTATAATTTTTAGGATGCAATGAAAAAGGGCCGACTACGACGAACACAATTTTCAGTCCAACTTTATGACTGAATTTTAGTTCAAAAAGTAATTGACATTCCCGGCCAATTAGAGACGATGCCTACCGCGGCTGCGGAATTTTTCGAAAGAGTTACAGACCTGACACGTCCTCCCGCTCCGACTAGAGCAGGAAAAGTCATTAGATGATGAGAAATCATCTTTAAAAAACTGCGTTTTTGTTAGTAAAAGTCTGACAATCCCTCTCGTTTCACCCAGAGCGAGAGGAGTCATTAAATTATTTCTAATTAAAAAAAGAATTTGCATTTTTTACAGCTGCAAGCTGCAAGACTATCCTTATCACGACTATTTAAGTCTCACAAAAACAAAGGAAGTTATAATAAAGCCATTCTATTTCTTTCACATTTTTTCATGAACGCTAATGAAAAATTTTCTATTTTCAGCCAGGTACAAATAGTTGGGCAGGTGTAATGTACGTCACAGGTCTGTTACGTGGGGAATGGATCCAAGGTCGATGTATGATGCATTACGATCGTGTCTCATGAATTATTATGATGCAATGATGACATGATGGATGGTTTGCACTTTCTTTTAATGCAAGCGAGGACCAACACGCTTGTCTTGAGTTTTGTTCGCGTTTAGGTTCATCACAAAGATTTAAATTTTTAGGTTTTTGCTGCCGCGACGAAAACGCGATACGCCGATCCCAAGTTTGTAAGTGACTTGGAAAAAGAGTAGGAAAATAATGATACCGGTCTTCAGATGTGCCAATTTTTTTTTTGACGTTGGAAATCATCGAATAACTTCTGTTGCTCTGAGTGCAGTGTGAGGGAGTATCAGAATTTTACTGGCTACCACCCATCAGTGTTTTTTCAGTTGCCCTTTGCTTTTCAGGGCAACAAACTCTTTCGACCATGTCAAAAGATGGTCGTGATTTATTATTATAATATTTAATAATATAATATTTGAGCACGCCATATTTATGGCGGTAAGTCCCATCTTTGAGGAGTGGTTGGAGAGGCGACACGGCATCCTCACCTTCCGCATGACGCCGGTCCTCACCTGATATGGTAAGTTCGGGAGGTTTCTGCATCGGTTCAGGCGGAAGAAACGCCCGGGTGTCACCACTGTGTGGACGGCCAAAAGACACGGTGGAGGTTTGCCCGGCTTGGGCCGGGCACCGCCGTGCCCTCGTGGAGACAATAGGTGGCAACGACGTTTCGCGCCAGACTCTGGTTCAGGCTATCTGGCGCCTTCTTTTGCGAAGCAGTAATGCTAGCGAAGGAGGAGGCCACTCGCGCAAGGGAACGAACATCCTCACGTCCCAGTCGCCGAGACCCCGACCCCGACTACCAGCCACGGTAAACGTGGGCTTGCAGACGTCGAGCAATGGGTAGCTCGCCGTCCGGTCGGCATTCCGGTAATCGGATAAACCGGATAGAGCCCCAGTCGTCAACGGCGCGTAGTGTTCCACGTTCGCCTCAAAGAGATGTCAGCAAACCATAGGGACCCAGCAGGCCGATGCCCGCTAGGACCATGGAGAATTTCTAAAAAGGAAACCCGTAGTTCTAGAATGCAAATGGCAACTGAAGGACACAGGTGTGGTTTTAGTCAGTAAAAGTCTGACACAAAGATCGGAAGAAGTCATTGGATGATTTCCCATTTAAAAAAAAAGCCTTATAATGTACCCACTGCTGGGACACAGACCTCCTTTCTAGGAGAGGCAAGGGGCCGTAATCCACCACGCGGGTCTAGGGCGGATTGGTGGATGTTCGATGTTTCCAATTTTTATTCTAGTACATTTTTACGATGTTTTCCTTCACCATTTCGAGAGCAGTAGTGATGTGAAATAAATTATACAATGTGTTAATGTACCTGGGCTTGAACTTGGCTGGGTTTGAACCCGCGAGCTATAACTCGTAAGTCGGGACCGTTACCACTGGGTCACCATTGTTCCTGATAATTGACACCTTTAAACTCTGTATATTCTCTGTAGAAGAAATGTGTGTGTACCAGACGGCTTAGCATAATTCTACGGAGAACATACTTGAAAAAAGTTCGATCGTAATAGAAGTTTTTCCAATATTTTTCCAATGCAATCATAGGCGATCAGGTGTTCCTTAAGTATTCTGCGTCTACCAACTTTTTACGATTTTCTCTAATGATGCAGATGTTACCATTGACTGCTGCAGTGAGAGCAAAGTCGATTGGAATTATTTATAGGTATTTTTTTCAGCATGCAGGATACCTGAATGCCATCTCCAGTTACATGTTCCTTTTTTTTTGGATAGGCTCGCGTTTTACCACTATCTCGCCTAATGGTAAGCGATGATGTGGCTGACGATAGAGCATACTTGCCTAGAAGTGACCTATTCACTCTTGACTTAAAGACCTCTGGGTTGTAGCTATCAGGAAACACAGATTCCGGCAGGAAATTCCGCTCCTTAGCTGTACGCACAATAAACGTGTTCCCAAAATGCTATTTACATATGGGTGGGATATCCACCATGTACCGGTGGCGCAACGCCATAAGTCTTGTGCCGATTTCTGAAAATACCAAAATATAGTGTGGTGTCATTAATATAGTGAGCTATTCGTCACAGTTCAATAATCTGTCTTTGCTACGTATCACTGACGTAAATTTAAGAGATTCGCATCAATATTTAGTTGACAAACAACGACTTTCATGTCGTTGAACCTGTTAAAAATACGCTGGTTTTCAAATAGGAAGAAAAATAATGTGCCAACTATTTATCTTTTCGCGAATACTGAAAACATGATTGATTTCAGAGAGCTTTTTTGCAGAGATTTATATTTTTTACTAATAAAGTTGAGTGGAAACTGGCTATAAATTATGTTTTTTTTTATATATTTTCTTGAACAGTCGTATATTTTTCAAACTTGTTGTAGTCAATAATATGCATAGAATTGCACACCTTTGTATTTTATTTACGAAATAAACAGGTGCATTGAACCCGCTCACAATCACATAATCTTCTTTTGTAGACACGTGCATAGCATGTGTAGGAATAAAATAGAATACGTTTGTATTTCTCACAATAGTAAAACGTTTTATACCGAAGAGTATACCTAACCTGGTCGTGTGTAAATAACTTCTGTTTTAACCCGTTGTATAGAACGCTGATGTACGTGGGACACAATGGCTTTTAAATTGTGTCTGTAATTCCATACGAAAGGTTAATTAATAATGAACACTGTCACTTTACAGTTCCTGAACACTTAAGTTTTCATGTTAACTAATAGCATACTCATAGGGGTAGTGTAATGTGCCTTCAATATTATATTTCAGTTTCTTATCACTTCATAAAGCTCGTGATGTTTTATGACCAGAATAATTATTCTATAAAATGGAATTTTACATGATAATTATTAAATATATATATGTAAATTAAATATTAACTCAACTAATTATTTATACTAAACCTAACTATGTACATATAATAAAAAATCAAATAGTACATTCAGGCGTCGAAGTAGGTGCTTCTCCACATCGCTGTCATCCGGAAATGTGGCCAGAAGACTGGCAGCATTGTAATTCTTTGGGCGAAGAACGAGTCAGCCCTCTATAAAATAAATAGATATCTAACTACTCTACCACCTATCTACCTTCCTTGGATAAAATCTTTATCTGTCTGTGTGGTTGTGATAAACTCAAAAAATACTGAACGGATTTTCATGCAGATTTCACCATTAGATATAGCGATTCATTAACTTTTTGTATGCCGTAATTAGAGACACAATTAAAAAGCAATTGTGTCTCGCGTGGATCCGCGTCTAAAACACACGAAAGGTTCAGATGTATCATTATCTCATCTTCCTGCCCATGTTCCGTGTTATTTGGGGTCACCGTATTTTTCTTCAATTCTATCCTGTCACCTGTCACGCTATGACTAACTCCTTTTTCTTTTGTGTCACTCTTCATAAAATCCATCCACCTTATCTTTGGCTTTCTTCTCCCTCTCCATCTATGCACATGTATATCTACTCATAACTTTTTAGTAGTAGTTTCCGTTTCATCTCTCCTCTTTACATGACCATACCTAGCTAGTTTTAAGTTTTTGGTATTGTAATCTGTGGAAAACGTAGTGGGTAGCATAATTGTTTTACAATGTAATATTTAATCTGTTATGAATATCCCATATTGTGCTACTGTTTGCTTTTCTTTAAATAAATAAAATAATAAAATTAAATAAAAACACCACCAACGAACAACTTTCAAATTTCCTCTAATATACTCATTTCTTTCTTAATCCATTCTCGTCACACCACCCAATATTTTTTCACCCGTCTTTTTCGTAGCCCAGCATTCTGATTCATACAGCATTTGACGGACCTGTAGATTTTACACTTCGACTTGTGGGATCATTTTCGATATTAACTTGACCGAATCTGCAGGTAAAAGCGAGTTATTAACGCAGAAACTACACAAAATAAATTATTTTTCATTTTATATTAAAAAAAAATAACTTCTTTGCGGGAATATTAAAGTTCTTGTTATATTAAAAATTTAAGATGGCTGCCACGTAAACGCTACGTGATGTTAAAAACTGTTTCGCGTAAACATTGAGAATCACGTACACTTTAAAGAAGTCTGATGCACCGTTTTGTGGAAAAATATCTTCGTAGCTAATTTAAATACTGCTACATATACTACACACTGAGTATAAAGGAGACCGTAGCTCCCACATCGTTTGATCCTTTTCTCGTAAACCCAAAACATTACGCTGTCTACTTAAAACAGTCTCTAAACTTTAGGACCTTCATTTAAGTGCTAAAAATAAGCACCAACTAAATATAGCACTCGTACTACGTCTCGGCAAGTCGGCATAAATAACGGTCAAATAATTTCATGAGTATAATTTGTCAGTGAGAATACAATTAATATTTCAGAGCTGCGAACAAAACACTATCAGGTAATATTGTTCGTATCGATTCGAAGAGGAAGGAGCGTGTTGGTGACATATTGACAAGTGTTCTTCCTTCCAAGATATTATCTGCAGGCAGTCCTGCTGCGATTGCTTGCAAACTCACTTGAAATGCTCTCGATACCTACACTTGTAAGACATTGGAATATTGCGTAATAACGCTTAGGATATTGTCTAGGACTAGAGGATTTTGTAGTACTATGTAAATTAAATGTCATTTGCCATTCGGTGTAACCCACATGTAAAGGTCGATCGGAAGATGGTAAATTAATTTCAAATCTTTTTTATTTAGGAATGCTGGTACTCATAATAAGACCAGGATAGATTCTCCTCCGTATAGTTTTATTCGCAACCTCGTTCGGGGTTTTTTTTTTTTTTTTTAGGTGGGAAAATCATCTTATGACAAATCCCGCTCTTGGGCGGAGCGAGAAATAGTGTCAGACTTTTACTGACTAAAAACCCACTCCTGTTCCTTCTTTGCCTTCGTCCCAGGGCCCCGGCCTTGTGACCGGCCTGACCGCACTGGTAGCAGCGGTCACTGCGGTCCACCTCCGCGGCGCAGTAGGCCCCCACGTGGTGCCCCACGTGGCAGCAGTAGCACCGCAGAGGTCTGGGCTCCAGCATCTTCACCTGGGCGGAAACCCAGCCCACCAATAGCCTTCGGCCCTTGCCCGTGATGGACTTGGCCGCCGACACGGGGCAGCTCACCGTAACGGCTCGCATGCCCGTGCTGTCAGCGCGTATGGTGCCCGCCCGCACTTGAGCGGAAGTGCACCCTCCCGCATCGACGATGGCGGCCACCACCTCGTCCACTCTGACAGAGTCGTCCAGGCCCATGATGCGCATGTCTATGCACTTGGTGGGCCTGGATACTCGGACCTCCTCAACATCTAGGGACCCCCTGATCCTTTCAGCCAGGGCGTCCGCGGCAGAGACACTATCCGCACCAGGGACCTCCAGTATTCGGGCCCCGGTTGCGGTGCGCCTCATACGGAAGCCCCCAGAGGCTCCGAGCTCGCCAAGATGGGGCAACACCGCCTGCTTCGCCTTTGTCATGACGGCGTCATACGTCACGCCCCTCTTTACCGCCTCTGGCTGTAGCGTGATGACTACAGCCTCGGAAGTCGGGGCGCGAAATCTGGCCGCCATGGCTCGCTTCCTGCGTTCTTGCTGCCTCGCGCGCTTTTTGGCCGCCCTAGCCGCCTTGCCCGCACTCCTCTTGGCGCCAACAACCGTCCAATCGGCGCCAGCCGAGGGTTCTTCGGGCTGGTAGGGCGGCTGGTGCGGCCTTGTCGCCGCCGCGGCAGGAGGTCCTGCTGGTTTGGCGACAGGCAACGCCCTGCCCTTCAGGGAAGGAGCAGGCTTCCCCTGCCGCTGCTGCTGCTTGACCGCGGGGGCTGGCCTCACAGGCTCCGATGCCACAGCCCCTTGCCCGACTTGCCCCGACGGGCCCGCCTTGGGTGCAGTAGCCGTGGCTGCGGCGGCGGCGGCATACGACGCCGCCCTCTTCTAGCCGGAGGCCGCGAGTGGGGGGCGCAGGACGATGCCCTCCAGGACAGAGATCTGCCGCTGGACCCGCTCCTGGAACTGCTGCTGCTGCTCCTGCTGCTGCTGCCGGAAGGCAGCCAGCTCTTGCCGCAGCAGGGCCAGAACCTCGCTCTCCGGCTGGGGCAGGGGCTGAGACTGCCCCTGCTTGCACCCCCCTTTCGGCGCCTTCTTGGGGCCGGTGCCTCGGAACCTCGTTCGGGTGGAGTTTAAGAACATTACTGGTTTTTTTGTGGTAATTGTGTAAACGAAAGTTATCCATTTCGAAGATACCCCCCTCGAGAATTAAGTCTCGCTCCCGTGGGAAAAATAAAAAGTACCCATTATAACATTAGCTATATACAAAGTTTCCGTTGAAATCACGTTCCCATGGGAAAATAAAAGTAGTCCAGCTATCCGTCAATGAAAGTTCCAAGAAAATCGGTCCAGCCGTTTCTAATATAAACCAAAACAGACAGATATACAAAATGAAAAAAAAAACCGGGCAAGTGCGATTCGGACTCGCGCACTAAGGGGTCCGTACAAACTTACTGAAAATAGTTCAATTCCCGAATTGAGATATGAAGATTTTTTTAAATCGCAATTTTTTCACAGCTTCGAGGGACTGCAGACCTGAGCAGTATATGGTTTTAATTGCAACTTGATACCTCCACGCGTTCCCGAGATAAAGGGCTTTTACAGACAGACAGACGGACAACAAAGTGATTCTATAAGGGTTCCGGTTTTTCCTTTTGAGGTACGGAACGCTAAAAATGCATTTTTGTTATAATATCGAATATACTTATTTTTATTTTAATATTACAAACAGACTTTTCAATTAAATTGTTATATTATACGTTTGGGATAGATGACACGCCGAAAAACAGGACATATATGTCAAACGTAAAATCTAAAAAAAATCGCTAATACCTACTTTGAAAATATCAAAAACTTCGTTTTTTATAAACTTCTACATAAATAGCCGAAGTGCCTGCCAGTTTTCGAAATATTTTTTTTTGCTTATTATATTATACTGAGTTAAATAGTATAGTGATTTAAAAAAGTGTGGCATCTATCATGGTCTTACTTACTAATAAACTTTTTTAAGACTTATTTTCATGAACGAAATATTTAAACTGACGACTCAATTGAACGAATACCGAAGGTCAAAAAGTTAATGTAATAATGTTTCTAAATCAAAATTTTCAGGGGTTTAAGCTGACATTTTACCACGGAATCGTAATAAAGTTTGGATTCATAAGGTTTTTTAACGCAAAAACTTCACGCTTGTTTACTGTGTGCTGTAAAAGCTCCGCTTCGTTTCGTTTTATTTTGATGTGTATCCTACTTTAAACGAAAAACACAGATGCGAAATTATTGCTTTGATAACCTACTAACTACTTGCAAACATTCGCCCGTGTGGCCTACTTACGATTTTTTAATGTTTACGCAAAAAAATTTAACAGAAACTACAACTTATCGACTTGCTCTGATTTTGTGATCTTGAGAATGGGATCGTAAGGTTGAAATGTTTCTTCTGTTCTATCTGTTAATAGGTGCACAGTGTTTTATATTATGGTTGACTAGCTTCGGCCAGCGGATCCACCCGCGTGATAGTAGGTTTCTCCATACAAACTTTGGGCCTCTGTTTAATCCTTTTAAGGAGTGAATTTTGGTAAATCATCTCTTATTGCTCGCCTACGTCATAAGAGGAAACCTTGTGCACAATTTCAGGTTCCTGGTCCCAGTAGTTTCGGTTGTGCGTTGATATGTCAGTCAGTCAGTTTCTCCTTTTATATATACAGATTATAGATGGTTGTTCTGGTTATTAGCTAGATTAGATTTAGATTTTGAGTGGTCGGTTAGCACTTAAGAGGCCTGGCGTTAGCATTCACCGTAATCGACTACCAATTTAATTTATTTTATTTGTATAACAATGCTAACACTCATTTTTGGTATTAATTTAGTTTTATGTTTGTGACCCAAGATTCTTGCAAATCCAGTTAAGCGGCCTCATAGGTTGACCCACAAGAGGTCACTCATGAAAAAAAATAGATTCGTCCTACAGCTTACCAGAGAAATTACCGTGGTTCGATAGTTCGGAACATCCGCTTGATTTTGCACTATCAATTCCGATTTTGGTTCCAATTAATTGTAATAGTTATATCGGAGGTCGATGCACAACGACTGTGGCAGCCGCGAGTGGCGTGTATAAACAAGTTTACACTTGTCGCGCGGAGAACCTCCCTCCTCCCGTGCCTTCCGATTACTCTTTCAGTTGCTGTTTTGTTTCGTTTTGGCATCTTGTAAGTTCGCGTTTCCTTTATATTAATCTGTTTTTTAGTTTTAGTATTGTTTCATTTGACACTTCTTCCTCTACAACCACTTCCTGTTCCAATTTCGGTTCTGATTCAAATTTCCGTTCTAATTCCTGTTCCGATTCCGACAAATTTTGAATTTCGTTCTGATATAATCTCTTCCGTAACATCCCTTTTTGATACTCAGCTACAGACGGCTGAGGAGGTCTCGAGTCACACTTTATTTTAAGTAGTGTTATAGAAATAAAAAGATTTGGAAAAGTATTAGTGTTTGTAATTCTTCCATAGGATATCAATCAGTCTATGAAACTTTCGTCCAGCAATTGAAGAGCTGCGGTCCTCCATAACCAGATACAAGCATATCCAATTGTAAGTCACTAAATTATATCTTCGACTAATATTCATTGTTTTGTATATTTGTGTCTTTTTATCTATTTACTTGATACGGAGAATCACTGTTTGTTTACATTATTTAAATAAGAAAGGAAGCTATAAAACATTTATTTGAGATTCGCACAGTAAAATTCACAGAATAAAACAAAAATATTAACTAGTCTTTAATATAAATCTATATTAAAAAACTTACATAAAAACAATAATAACAACATTTAAAAAACACAAAAATATAATCTGTACATGGCCAAAAAATAAGGCAGCACTTGTATGCTGATAAGGCTTGTGATTAAGGAGAATGTGTTTGTTATGCGAATTAATTACGGAGTTCTAACAACATATTGACGAAGTATACGTATAGTATACGTATTTTTATTATTATCACGACATTTGCCAAAGCAGAGTTATAGATAGAAGATGTTATTTCGTAAGGTATGTTTATTTGTTTATCTGATACATGTAATCTCAAGCCTTTTGCCATAACTGGAGGTCAAATGTATACTGCGGTTGTTGCTGGGAAATTCTAGATCGTAAAATCCCAACCGCACATAGTCAGCCCGTGCAATTGAGGCTGAAACGGAGCAGCGCTTGCGATCGACCTTTTGTTATTTCTCCTGCCTGCATCTTGAGGTGTGGGTGCGCGTAGACGCTTGTTGTGCTTTGTGTGTGATTCGTTTGCCACTATCTAGAATGCGGATCGCAGAACCGCCGATTAGGTACTGCAAAAATATTTAATTAGTCTACGCTGTCTACCTACTCTATAAATAATTATACAGAAATATTATAATAATTATCATAATTCCTATATTTTTCATTGTTTGGATAAAAGTTCAGGAGTACCGGAAGATGCAGCGTTGGAAGACTTCCTACAAAGTGGACCGATGGCCTGGTGAGAACTCCAGATATTGTATAGTGCTCTAGAAACTTTAGATAAAAAATACATAAATTTTACATCACAATAACTATTAGAAATCAATTTACGAAAAATTAAAATAGATATTGAACTTCAAGGTACAAGTTGGTAGCTGACTGCACGCAGCAGCAGCAGACGACGTGTCGCAGCGACACTACTGGTTTCTACGTATTTCTATGAAATTCCCTCCGTAGTTAGCGACATGAAGCTAGCGACGTGTCGTCGAGCGGCAGACGGCAGTGTCGTCCGACCGCAGATCAGTAGTGCCGCTGACGACGGAGCAGCGACACGTCGATTATTCTCGAACACGGCAGACATCTTGTTTCACGGAGCACTCGGAACCAACTAGATGCCATCTGCTGTTGCCGTCTGCAGTCGGGTTCGAAATCATGACTGCAGTGACATGACGCAACAACGTGTCTTGACGACATGAAGCGACGACATGTCGTCTGCTGCTGCTGCATGCAGTCGGCTACCAACTTGTACCTTCAGAAAAAATCCCGTTCCCTTATTTTAATGACGACTTCGTAAAACTGACGTAGGGTATGGACACGATGTTCCTGACATTCCTTCGAATTCAACTGTTTATGGATTGCCGGAATCGGCTCGGAATCCCACCAAGAAATTAGCGCACCATAATTATGGGGTACCCAAACGCCATAATTATGGCGGTAAGTCCCCTTTTTGAGAAGTGGCTGGAAAGACCTCACGGCGTCCTCACCTTCCGCTTGACGCATGTTCTCACCAAACATGGTCAGTTTGGAAAGTTCCTGCACCGGATTTGTGCGAAAGTAACGCCCGGGTGTCACCACTGTGTGGACCGTTCGGAGGACACGGTGGAGCATACCGTAGAGGTGTGCCTCGCTTGGGCAGAGCAGAGCGAGGAGGAGAGTGGCAGGCGGTTGCCTCCTTGTACAAAGCGGTAATGCTAGCAAAGGAGGAGGCCGCACGTGCACGCGCGAGTTTGCGGACGGCGAGCAATGGGTAGCTCGCCGTCCGACCGTCCGGTAACCGTTCGGACCAAGCCCGAGTTGTCGACGGCGCGTGTTGTTCCACGCGCGCCTCAAGGAGATGTCAGCAAACCGTAGGGGCCCAGCAGGGTCGAAGTCTACTGGGGCCACGGGTAGTATGAAAGTGAAACCCTGGGACCAAGGCAAAGAAGGAACAGGATTGGGTTTAGTCAGTAAAAGTCTGACACACCCTCCTGCTCTGCCCAAGAGCGCGGGATGTCATTAGATGATTTTCCCATCTACGAAAAAAAAAACCAAGAAATTAGCCGTTTCCATCTAGATTTTCGATTTCACTACTAAGAAATTTTAAAAGATTTGAAAACAGAGGTATTGAAGGGATTATTCTACTAATTATTTTGCCTATGCTAGTTGTTTATAAAATTTTGCCAGGGTAGTAGGTACCGACTGCTAGGAAGATACCATTATAGGTATTAGGTGACCTAAAATGGCTGATAACTAGCTGTAGACAAAGTTCTATCAACATCAGGTAAAAACTTAAAAAATAATTTACTTTATCTTAGATTCGTGTTAAAATAATTATTCTATTGAACTTCCATTCGCCCTAAGAATAATAAATTAAGTGTCTACAATGAGACCGAACTCAAAATTTTAAAATATTTATTGAGTTTTTGTATTGACTGTACGTGACATCTGAAGCATTCTTAGGTCAAAGCATCAGTCATACTAATTTTATAAAGGTGAAAGTTTGCAAGTGGGTGTATATGTTTGTTACTTCTTCACGCTCGAATGGCTGAACGGATTTCGATGAAACTTGGTACACGGGTAGAATATTTCTTGGCATATCACATAGCTTACTTTCATATAACATAGAGTATGTATGTCCCTTTGGATAACTTTCTTCTGTCATGCAGGCGACGTCACTGGCAGCAGCTAGTAACGATAATCCAAAAACAAGCGCACGAACTCATTGGTAGTCTTGTAATTTATGTAAATCGAGGCTTTTAAACACAATGGCCCAGTGTCAGCTACACTTGAGAGTTCCTTACCCCTTCATAGAGAGGACCTTTGATACTATGTAACAATTTAATCACGAAGAGGTTTGTTGCCTTTAAGGCTGACTTCACATTGAGCGTTTTATCAGCGTAGGCGTTGACGTCTCTCAACGTTTTACAATACAGACGGAAATGTTTGTATTGCCGCGAATGATCAAAGTTTATCAGCTACCAATTCAGACTTCACTGATTTTTAACTTAATTCAATTAGCTGTGTTTAAATGATTTACATCTGTACATACAAGGGTACAGTTGAAAACTAGCGTCAGGCAATTGGCATTTGCTAAACTGGACCTATTTGGCCTAGTCGTGAGATATAAAATGTTTAATTATTTTTTTAATATATATATGTACACAAATATATACACAGGAAGATATTTTATAGTTTTTTTATTTATTTTTATAGTTAGTAGTATATTGTAATAGAGTTTAGTGTTTTTTTTTTAATTTTTAGGATAATGTTAGTGTAAGATGATGACTTTTTTCTTTTAAATACGGGACAACACGGTTTTTACTTAAATCACACAACAAATAAACGTGTAATTCGCATCATGGGAGGATCTTATGCGGCTGCGTCACACACAGTTACATATCCCCGCTCAACTCCATATCCTAATATTATCTATACTGCTTACCTATACATAAGCGGCTCGCATTCTATGAATGACATGATCGCAGACAAGCAGATACTCGCACTTCTCAGCTATATAGATTTGTGCTTAAGGTTTTATTTTTATAAGCGTTCACTATTTTTCGGTTCTTTTTTTTTAACCATTATTTTAAATGGCTACTTCGGACGTTGAACTTGACAATTTAACTATATCCGAGTGTGCGGTCTGTAATGTTGTTGATTGTTGTAACCTTATTTCACATAATAAACCAAATATTAAAATACTTACTCAGAATATTCGTAGTATTTCTCGTAACTTTGACGAACTAGTCGTTCTCTTGCATACATTAAAGATGGATTGTGATGTCATAATACTCACTGAATGCTGGTTATCATGCAATCTAACTATTCCAAACCTACCTGGCTACAAGTCCCATATAACACAGAATTATAGAAACCAAAACGATGGAATAACAATCTATTTTAAAGATTCGCTTTGTGTTGATATAATTGAGCCGGTCTTTTCGGAAAGTAACTGTTTGATTTTAACAATAAATAATGACACGACTGTAATTGCATTGTATCGATCACCATCATATAGTAATTTGACTCCCTTTTTAGCATCTCTCAATTCAACTATATCCAATCTAAAAAATATTAAATCTGCCGTCATAATTGGAGACATTAATATAGATATTTCAATGCACTCACTTGACGCCAGAGCACCTGAATATCTAAATACTATGGCCTTTCAAGGATTTTTACCTGCCCATTCTTTTCCTACCAGGCAAGGTAAAACTTGTCTTGATCACGTTCTTCTTAAAACGAAACTCAAGTCTCATACATTTGTTTTAAATTCCACCATTACAGACCACAACGCGGTATTACTCTGTCTTTATCAGAGTCACAAAGAAAATCATCCACCATCTTACGTATCTAAACTTAACGTTGCTGCTATTCGTGAACAACTGATTAATGTAGACTTCAGTCACATTACTGATATTGACGATCCTAATAAAGCCATGGATGAGTTCGTAGTAATGTTACAAAATGTTATAACCGACAACACCATGATTGTTGAAATCCCCCGTAAAAAACGCATCATTAGACCCTGGATCACTCAGGGATTACTTAGATGCATTAAGAATAGGGATCGCCTCCACAAAGACTCGCAAAGTTCACCTGAAAATGAAACCTTAAAACTAATTTACACCCGTTATCGAAACCATTGTAACAATTTACTGAAACGACTTAAAAGACAACACGAAAGAAGTGAACTAGATAAAAATAGTAGTAACAATAAAAAACTCTGGGAAGTCATTAGATCTATAACAAACACAAACAAAACAAAATCAGCTGCTACCCACCTTCTTGGTGATTGCCCCCAAACATCTGTCAATCAGGCTAATGATTACTTTGCTAACGTTGGAAGTTCTCTAGCAAACAAGCTTCTAAACACCCCCACAAAAGCTCAAACTACCTTAGATCTTCCAGTCTCAAACCACACTAATAACAACTCGTTTGTATTACTAGACACTAATGAGGGCGAGATCTTGTCACTTATAAATGGCTTAAAATGTACTAGCGCAGTCGGTCATGATAAAATATCCAGCAGCGTACTGAAAGCCATAAAAGATATTATTGTCGCACCCCTTAATCATTTAGTAAATGCTTGTCTTAATCGAGGAGTTTTTCCCGATGTTCATAAAAAGGCTATCATTGTCCCAATCTTCAAGGCGGGAGATAAACTTCGTGTATGCAACTACAGGCCAATTGCCATACTACCAGCGATTTCTAAGATTCTGGAGAGAGTTATCAATTGTAGACTCGTTAGGTATCTCGAAAGCAACAGTTTGATTTCTTCTGGACAATTTGGTTTCCGTTCTGGAAAGTCGACTGAGGATGCGGTGCATAAACTTTCTGACCACATTGTTCAAACTTTAGATGATGGAAATAAAGCACTCGCCATCTTTCTTGACCTTAGTAAGGCATTTGACACGGTATCAATTCCACGTCTTCTAGCTAAGTTGGAACGCCTGGGTGTAAGAGGTTTGCAGCTAAAACTGTTTCAAGATTACCTAAGCAATCGTAAACAATGTTTAAAAGTAGACACCTACATTAGCACTGACCAATCTGTCTCTTTTGGTGTCCCGCAAGGCTCGGTACTGGGACTAACGCTCTTCTTAGTGTATCTAAATGAGCTGTGTGAGATGAAATTGGGGCGGGGTGTTATTGTTTCTTACGCTGATGACACTGTGTTGCTGTTTTCTGCTGACACTTGGGAAAACACTTTTACGCTGGCTCAAAATGGCTTCAATAAGGTCTCCAACTGGTTGAAACAAAATGTCCTCACTCTAAACACAGATAAAACTTTTTACCTGCCATTTTGTTTACGAAATTCTAATGCACCCCCCCCTGAACTTACGTTAAAGTCACATTCCAATCATGTCGCCTCCTCAAATGACACTACTTGCAATTGCCCTTGTTTAATTAGAAGATCTGAAGCCAAATACTTAGGTGTTTTACTCGACTCATCGCTGAATTTCAGTGCGCACATTTCTATGCTTCAATCCAGACTTAGAAAATTGATTTATATTTTCAAGAACTTACGACACGTAGCAGACATTTTAATCCTAAAAAAAGTTTATAGGGCACTATGTGAATCGCTGTTAACTTATTGCATATCCAGTTGGGGTGGAGCTTCCAAAACCACTCTGCTTCCTCTTGAAGTTGCTCAACGAGCAATTTTAAAGGTTAGCTCCTTCCGAGCCATTGATTACCCTACACATCTTCTGTACAAGTCTTGGAGCTTACCCACTGTTCGTCAACTTTACATATTATCTGTGATTCTCAAACAACACTCTCTTACCCCCTTGGATAAGAATAATTTACTTAAACGGCGTCGTAATGCTGTAGTACACCGGTCCCGTCAATTTAAACATTCATTTACACATAGATTTTTCTGTTTCAATGGTCCTTTCCTCTACAACAAACTCAACACAACTCTTAATATCTACACACTAAACAAACAAGGATGCAAAGCCAAACTATTAGACTTCCTACTAACATGTGATTACCAAACTACTGAAGACCTTCTTAAAACGTTGAGATAAAATTACACCACAAACACACGAAGCACATGCACACAACACACAATTTTGATTGCAAATTAATATTTTGTTATATGTTAACTTAAATAGACGTCAACACTCAAATGCTGTTATATTGATATCTTCTTTTCTGGTAAGAGAACTGCGTCCTGAAATACAGGCTCGGCCTAGCTCAGGCGCAGTTGCACATTTTTATTTCTTATGCATTTGTAAGTCACCTCCAATTTATTGCTCAAATTTGTACAATATTACTGTGGAGAAATAAATTATTATTATTCTCTTTATTCCTTGTAAACACATATAAATTACATTTTTAAATATTTTTTTTAAACTAAATCATACAAAAAAAAAAAACATTTAAAAATATAAAAAATAGTACCCCACCGGTATCGGGAACAGGGTCCAAGCTACCGGCGGTCAGGGCTCCAGAGAAAGGAACCTCCTAACAATGCGAGCCGTGTCCAGGAGTACCGCTTTCTGAATCAAGCCCTTGATCCAGCCGCCTAACGCGAGCCTCCTAAGGTGTTGGTCGAGGCTCTTGGCTATTAAGCCATTGCCCGACACGACTATCGGCACAATGATCGCTGAGTCCACATCCCACATGTCGACAACCTCGCGAGCCAAGTCGATATACTTGATTTGTTTATCTTTCTCGGCTTTCACGAGGTTCTCGTCATGCGGAACGGATATGTCAACAATCATTGCACGCCTCTCGCTTCGGTCCACCACCACTATATCAGGCTTATTGGCTACAATAGTCCTGTCAGTGATGATGGACCGATCCCAGTACAAAGTGATATGACCATTATCAAGAACTGGGTCGGGCACATACCTATAGTACGGCACTTCCGATTCCACAAGAGAGTATTTCAGAGCAAGTTGCTGATGGATAATCCTGGCTACAAGGTTGTGTCTATGTAAGTACTCTCCGTTAGCTAGACGAGAACAACCAGAGATAATGTGACGGATTGATTCTCCAGGACGGTGACATGCCCGACAGATGTCAACCGTGCCGTCCTTCACAATAAATCTCCGGTAGTTATTCGTCATGATAACTTCGTCCATAATTGCACAGACAAAACCTTCGGTTTCCCCAAAGAGGTCACCGAAACGCAGCCAGGCTACGGACGCCAATTGGTCTACATCGGGCCCGTGAAGGGCCCGGAAAAAGCGTCCGTGAAGTTCCTTGCTCTGCCATACTTCCCTGCGATCGTTAGTGTCAAGCACTACCGGTTTGCGCCAGTTCCCGTTAGCCTGGGCGTGCTCTTCGAGCTGCGGCTCTCGTCAACATCTCTCAAATTAAATTAAAATTCTCATTTTCGTATAGTATTGTGACAGGAGTTGTCACTGACGTTTAGGTACTATGGTTTTTTTTTGGGTCCAAACGATACAAAATATATTTTTTCATGATGTTTGTTTTATTCTTGGATTATTTTAGTTTTGGCTATTGCTTGGTTGGGATAGTGGACTGAAAAAATGCTCTGTAAAAAATTATATTTGTCGAAAATGGAGAGAGATTTTTTTTTCACTTGACGTGTTGGTGTTGCCACGTATTTTATTATTATTATTATTATTATTATTACTTTTTTCAATATTTTTTTTGTTGGTTTAGGAATTACAACTTTTGGTATTAGGTTCAGCCTGTAAAGATAGTGTGTTTATTTAATAAATAAATAAATCATTATACAAAATAATTTAATTATAATGTTCTTTTTTTTCATTTAAGTTTTGTGCTTTGTGTGTGTGTGCGCCAAATACAAAACATTTTTTGTTTCTTTCTTCTTACATCGTTCCTTAATTTTTGTAGGTTCGTTGTTTAAATCCAGCTAGAACCTGATTTTTTGCCCAACAGCCTAATGTGAGTGTGCAACGCAACGTTAAAGTCTCATGGGCAATTGACAATGAACTACAGACTTATTACTCTCATAGTTCTTTAACTGACTAAAACCACAACAATTTTCCTTCAGTTTCCTTTTGCATTCTAGGACCACGAGTAACCCTACTGTAGCGTCATTGGAATCAATTTTATAAGTAGAAATATTTGAATCCAATCGGTATCTAACGTTGACCGTGGTAAGTAACATATCGTCGGCCTCATTATCAGCATTCGTAACTCCATATAAGCAAACTTTACTGGGGAAACAAAAAACTGATTTTCTTAAAATTTATCATATTTATACTCACCGAGCGGTAGTGTTGGTTAGAGTTACGATTAATGAAATTACCAATAATAAATTTAAAATTTGTATGCTCGGGAAATATGAACAAATCCCTGGGTTGCATTTAAAAAAAAAATCGTTAAATGGCATCAAAACTTAAAATAAATGTTTTTGGTGTTATGCACTCTGAAATAAGGAGGCTGACGATATTAATAGTACATTTAACATCAGACTTTATCCGTCTACGGGATGTCTATGCATACCCGACGAGTGGCCTACGAAATTGAGTACAGCGGAATTCCGTCCGTGTATCATTCCGTCAGTCTAAAGCCAACGCTTTAAAAACGCCCAATGTAAACATACCCTTAATCATTTTAGGAAATACCTACTAATTGCTTGCTTTTGATAATCAGAGCTTACCGAACCTAATGTCAACTGAACCATTAGTAGGTTGTTATAAGGTTAATTTTAGTATATATAATTATATCTGATAAAATAAATGATAGCTTTATTTCCTCGCTTTCTTAAGCTTGCGTGTCGTCGCCTTTCTGCGTTCGAAGCATTTTTGTTTCTTGCCGATAACGAGTTGTGATTAATGGCTAAGAAGTTTTACGGAAAAAGTAATTCAATATTGGTGGATAAACTTTTTATTATACGGTAATTCAAGGGTATAATATACTCGTATATAGTATAATTAAAAAGTACAATTTTCAAGACCTACACATGAAATGGTATTAATATGTATATGAGTACATTGGGCTGCAAAAATGACGGATTCAAATGCTTATTATAAATCTCAAAAGAAGATTCATTTTCACAAGTTACAGCTTCAACGATGGATTTTGTTTCAAACTGAACTGTCATTATAACCAACTTTTTGGCTTGGTATTTTGAAAAATTACAGAAGGTTTAAAAAGGTAGAAGTCAGCGTAGAGTAGATACTGCTAGAACAGTTAGGAGTATTGTTTTTATGAAAGTTTTGTCTATTCGTTATTAACCATCGACTTCCGAAATTAAAGTTATTTTGTACTTTTCAGTGTTTTTTTTACATTGAAGTCGGTTGTATTTTTTTTGTAAAAAGATTTTTATTTTACACTTTTTAGTTATGGTACTGCCGCTAAAAAGTACCTCTTAGCCATACTTAAATACCTTATAGCCAGAGTGCATCTCATGACATATCTTTAGAGCGTCGTATGGAGTTTGTGAGGATTTACGGAAACGGTTCTTTGACTGATTTCAGATGAATATTTTACGATAATGCGCGGCCACAGAGTGCTCTTTTGGTCAATGCATATATTAAGGGCGACAGTATTACCTACAAAACGTAGTCAGTTCATAGCCCAGACTTAAAATCTTATAGAACATGTTGAAGATTAAGTTACTTACTTTAAAAACTAACCTTGTAGTCTGGTTAATATAATAATACTCGTAGTATTCCACAACTATCACACAACGCCGTCTAGTCTCAAGCTAAGCAAAGCTTGTGTTATGAGTACTAGACAACTGATAAACATACTTATATATTTCTAAATACATACATATCATAGATATATTAGACCCAGACAGAAAAAATGATCGTGCTCATCACATAAACATTTGTTCTGGGTGGGAATCGAACCCACGACCTCCGGCATAGCAGTCAGGGCCACTAACCACTAGACCAACAGGCCAGTCAAATGTTTTCCCCTCGGGCCAACACAATAGGTATCAAAAGTATTTTTACTAAATAACCATCCGTGTGGGTAGGTGCCGCTCTGTTTTTGACTCTGTGTTTGTTTCTGTTTTCTGTTTTTGTTTTGCGTTTATATTGCTATCAGTAGATTCATGCTTCCAGCTAGTCTGTCTGCTAATCAATTTCAAAATCCCTTAAGGTAAAAGCACCAGGTTAGCCCGCGAAATAAAATATTTACATTTGCAGTAACGAAATACATGTCTGTACAGTTATAAACATTACATTATACATATTAAAACCATCATGAAGACTCTCTAAGTGGGAAACAAGGTAAACGTCGAGTTTTATTAAAATGGTCTGTATTGAATTTTTTTTTTTTTAACTATACTATATGATACTGAGCTGCAAAAAACAAACATACGAAAATCATATTTTCGCACCCTTAGAATGAAAATGACCTAGCTCAAAATTCCTGTAAACTCAGATTTTGCTCTATAGTAACCATAAAAAGCTTAGCAACCTTGTGGTTTTTTTAGGTGGGAAATCATCCAGTGACTTCCTCGCTCTAGGGCGGAGCGGGGCTTGTCAGAATTTTACTGGCCAAAACCCACTCTTATGTTCCTTCTTATCCTGGCGTTCTAGGTCCCCGGGTTTTCCTTTCAGAAGCGAACCCATTTCCCCAGTCGGCTTCAACCCTGCTGAGCCCCTACGGTTTTGCTAACATCTCCTTGAAATGCGCGTGGAACTGCGACGTGGGCTGGAAATCGGGGTCGGGATCCCGGCGGCTGGGGCGTGAGGAAGCCCGGTCCCTCACACGTACGGCGCCTTCTTCGCTAGCATTTTTGCTTCACAGATGAAGGCGACCGCCTGCCATTCCTCCTCGCTCCGGACCATGGTCTGCATCAGGGCCCGGTGCGAGAGGTCGTTGCCACCGATCGCCCCTACAACGACACGGCAGTGCTCCGTCCAAGCGTGGCACACCTCCATCGTATGTGCTCCGTTCTGTCCTCCGGGCGATATAATCCTCCCGAACTTAAGATTTCCGGTGAGGACGTGCGTCATGTGGAAGGTGAGGACACCGTGACGTCTTTTCAGCCACTCCTCAAAGAAGGAACTTACCGCCATAATTATGGCATTCCCAACAACCTTGCGGTGAAATAGAGCCAGAATTGTAAGTAAAAAAGTAACACCGGATAAACTTTTTACCCAAATCTATTAAACTGTATGTTTTGAAGACTTTCTTGCTAATTTCCACTTGCTAGCTTTATCCAGAAATTGCAAATTTTTAAATTAGGTCACTTCCATTCTTTTTTTTAGGTGGGAAATCATCAAATAGGTTCCTCTCGCTTTTTTAGTCAGTAAGTCTGATACTCTCTTTCGCTGCGGAGTGAGAGGGGTATTATATTCTATTAGGCTCTCTCGAGCGGGAGTTTTTTGAAGATAAGGATTCCGATGGATGTGAGACGCTTAGAACTGGTCAATAAAGCGACACTTAAGGGACTTTGAGCAGCGGATGATGACTGTTAATGCACCAACAGTGCTAAGCTAAAAAGATAGTAAACTGAAGTACCTTTCAAGAATTTCAATGCTAGTAGGTAGAGCTGTTATCTGTACCTGTAGCACAATAAGGCGGGAAAACTAGCACAAACACTGAGTTTTTCCTTTGACATCGACGCCGTTACCAAACAATGCAACCAGTGAATAATGAGCCAATGTTTCTTTTCTATTCGTACTCGTCTGCACCCGAAATTTTTGTGAGGTCTACAGAAAGATATGAAAACTGTTCGATAATATTCATTGTTTTTTTGTGAGCTTAATTCTTAGGGAAATTCAGGCTTGATGTTGCGTCATGTTATGTCATGTATTTTGTTTTAACTTTCACGTTAATGGATCATACTTACAAATAATCCCCGATAAAGCTTTTCTGGGAAATTTTCCTTCTCAGACTTAATGCCTTTTTAGATAAAGACAACTTCGTTATAATTCTATTCTATTTGATTTCGTAAAATATAAATCATATTCTTAATACAAAAACAATAAAAAAACAATAAATCCCTCGGAAATATTTTTATTTTTCAACTCATCAATTGCACTATAATATCCATACAAAACTAAACATAGTTTTACTACACTTAATATAATAAATAATGTATTTGCGTAATGATCTATAGTGAACTACGACTGTACTGTTCTATTAGTTACCAAGACATTAAATCAAGTAGTACCTACAAGAAGCGAAGTAGTTTTACATTTGCCCAGCTCTAAAAATGTACAACTCTTCGCGGCAAGTTTATATATAATATACATAATATATCTAATTGGAAATAGAGATCAAAATAAAGGAGACAGTCTTACTTCAGTATTGACTAGAATATCATCGATATCTATAACATTTATAACACTTTACCTGATGATTACGTGGAAAGTTTTTAACAGTTTAAAAATTTATTTAGGTCTTACTATTTCGAGATAGAGTAGGAGTGATGATAATTATATATACGAATAACATTTCGGTTAACAACATACAAGGTACTAACTGATTATTATGTACACATAGCTTATAATTAAGTTGAATAACATCTAAGAATCGATTGTATTTGTTTAATTATGACACATATGTACGGTAGGACGTACTGTCCTTAATAAAGATTTGTTAATAAAAGTTTGACGGGGCGGGTAATATTTCTATGTAGATGTTGGTATACGGATATGTTGCGGGTTTATTCTTGTTGTCTGTCGTCTTCCACGGAGCCGTTGGCTTTCACTTCCTGGGGCAGAGCCGACTGAAACAATTTATAGAGCATTAGTAATGCAGGCTGTCTGAAAACTTCACGGAAGTATATGTCCGTCTAGAGAAATGTACGCGTAACTTTGTAGACTAGCAAAAAATTTAGTACCTATTTCATTTTTAATCTAAACACTACAGCTTACGGGGCGTAGAAAATTCATGAAAAAAATGTCATGAGTTCTTGTAAAATCTTGAGTTACATTTACATTTAAAAACCATAGCAGTTATAAGTAACTTTAACTGCTGGCTTTTATGTAATTAGACAATTAGACATCTAGTATAAGCTGTAAAATACTTTCAAATTCGGGAACACAATAATTTTGCAATTATAATTACTTGAATAATTTAGAACTTTAAACAACTCATTACGAGAATTAACTTGTTCATTAACAAATGGGGTACGTACTTCGTAGGGGAGTAAGAACATGTTGTTGTCCGACCGGCGTCCAAACCGGAGGCGAATGGACGGGGCGCGCACGGCACGGTCTTGTTCCTGTGTTAAAAACTATATTTCATTTATTAAACACACTTAATGTACAGTCAATAAAGGAGGTAAATAACCAGGATCGTGGATGGATTGCATCAAGTATTAAGCATTATCATCTTTATAATGTTCCCGTTGCTGGGACTCAGACCTCCTCTCTAGGAGAGGGAATGGGCCCTGCGGGCCCAATGCGGATTGGTGGATGTCACGTCTTCATATTCTTGGTTCCAGAACATGCCAGTTTCCTCACGATGTTTTTCTTCACCGTTTTGAGAGCAGCAGATGGAATGGAACATAATTAAATTCATAGTAAATAATCAACTCAATAATAAAATTAAAATTCATTAATCCATCGGTTTCCATAAAAATTTCAACTAAGTATATCTAAGTATATCTGAAGACTTTGGTCACTTATCAGTAGCCTTTATTGACTGTACCATGGATAAAGAAACTCGTGTAAAACACATGTAAACAGGTACATAAGTCCACACTTTCGCAGTCAACGTCGACTAAATTTTAGATCATGTACTGTGATTTCAGTCACAAATCATGATCGAAAATGAACGAGTGGAATGAATCTATATAATTTTATAATTAGAAAACATCTTTTATGATAAAAAAGTTGTCCAAGAAGTATATTTCTTAAATAAATTGTGAAATTAAAATTGCTGTATTGTCTTTAAATATGTTGACATTTCTGCTCAATCAAACCCTTTTTCTTCGGAAAATTAAAAAACAAATGAATTTATTTTGAAATCATTGTCTAGACTGTGAGTAGTAGCAGCAACGCAAAGGACAACTGAAGAAACACGGAACGACTTAGTCTAACACTCCCTCTCGCTACCCAGACTGGGAGAAGTTATTTGGTGATTTTCCACACCAAAGAAAAAGGCATCGTAGAACGATTTATTCTGTTGAAATCGTTTAGGAACAGGTGACAACCCCTCACTGTATCACCACCGCTGACATATAATTCAGTATTTTCAGTAACCATGTTAAACAAATATGTAACATAATTATTGACAGCTCAGTATTCCCGAAGGACTGCGGTGCACAAATACTAACACCATTCGCCTCACCCTTTTGGGCAACGCTTGATTGATTGAATTAGTTCATTGTTTACTTTATACGAGTATGACAGGTATGTCCAACGAATATTCTCAGTATTCTTCGTCCCACTTAATAATTTTGCGAATTAAGTATTGTTTATTGACATGACGTGTACGGTATGACTTAATAAGGTATAGTCAAATTTATTTCTAAGGGTGAGTGGGTGTATTTGGCCAAAGCTGTACAGCTTGGTTAGCTTTAAAAGCAAGGTTTTTTTATGTTAAAATTACGTGAGAAACTATGCCTTCACGCGAACTAAACCGCTGGCAACTTTAAAACCCCGTTACATCTCTTTAAGGTGCGAATTCGGGAATATCTTTTTCTAGCGCATGACGCTATAATAAATTTCAGAGCAATCCGTTCATTGGTTTGAGCTGTTTATTGATAGATCAGCCAGTCAGTAACGGTTGCCTTTTTTATACGTATACAAGCTGACCAGGCAAACTTTATTCTGCCATATAAATATATAAGAAAAAAAAAAAATCATAAAATCGATCAAGCCGTTTCAGTTGAGTTCGTTAACAAACACTGACATTCGATTTTTATATATATATATATATATATATATATATATATATATAAGGAGAAACTGACTGACTGACATATCAACGTACAGCCGAAACTATTAGGACTAGGAGCGTGAAATTATGCACAAGGTTTCCTTTTATAACGTAGGCGAACGCTAAGAGAGGATTTTCTAAATTTCTCCCCCTAAGAGGATGAAACGGGGTTCAAAGTTTGTACGGAGCAACCTATTTTCACGCGGGCGAAGCCGCTGGCAGAAGCTAATTAGAGATAAACAAGTAGATTGAAATACTTGCAGGCATCGCTTCTATCAAATATATCGTTATAATCGGATTATTATAAAGATCAAAATTTAATAAAAAAGCTTTCCAAATAATGGTAAAGTCTGATTGTTTTACAAAAAAGGTCGGACACAAAGGTGGTCAATTGTCGTAAAAGATCTTATAGTGGCTTGTTAGGGAGAATAACTTCATTACAGAGGTTTATACGGCATCAAGGGTTTTACGATGCTCGAATCAATAGTATCTTGGAATAGATACGGCTCTTTTCACAAGATATGTATAGTTCTACGAGCCTTTATGTAGGGTGCTGTGAGTCCGTATTGAATTTTCGTAGCTATTTTTATTTGTAGAGGCCACGTGTCCTGATTCATGTCGAATGTTATGTGCGTACTGGGAAGGTGCTGAAATTATTTATGTTGTATTAAAATTTAACTTATTGGACCAAGTAACATTTGGGATTCAATCGACGGCACGGTTGGCAATTGTTGAGATTGGCAGCTGCTAACGGAATAAATATTTGTATGACCTACAGATAGGCAAGTTCCGGGATTTTGTATATGTGAGATGACATGTTTGTGAACTCACACCTACGATGCAGGAGTTATTCTTAGTGTCAGAAGACGTTTAAAAAAAATGCTTTGTACTGTAATTAATATTTCTCAGTATTTTTTTTTGTTTTGTTGTAATCTGAGGGCATGGGAAAGGAAGTGTTCCATAATCAGCCAACAATGATTGTCAATCCAAAAGGTCTGTCAAATGTATTTTAGCCTTTTGATAAATTATAATTAATCGTTTTGGTTAAAATTTTAAATGTCTCTGTGTCTAGAACTTTCAGAAAACTTCAGAGTAGAGATGATGGTTTAGAGATGTTTCGTGTTCTTCTTCTTTGTTTCCTTCTACGGACTTAGTAGACATGCTGGGTTACCAGGTGCTTATAGTTACCTCCTGAGGGAAGATGTGGGGTACAGCGCGTTCCTCAGAGCGACGACCGAAGCGCAGACGCACAGGGGTGCGAACCTCACGGAGCGAGAGCAGCTCGTTCATCTCGTCCAGCTGAAACGATGGAGGGTTTAGTGACGTCATAGCGAATAAACGTGCATCTCATCTCTTGTTGAACTGATGAAGGTCATCAGATCGCCGTTTTAAATTCTGTCAAAAAGACACCCCATGATAAAATAACATTATTTTAGCGATAAAGGTTGGATTTTCCGAGAAATCTATTAAAAGGGAAACTGAACGAATGTCAAAATAAAAGAAGACTTTGCTTTGTGTGACCAGCATGAAACCGGGAAACAAGTCGTGAATCTCGTTAATGTGTGTCTTTGTCTGTGAATACCCTAATGTTTATTAGGACACCTCAACTAAGATACCCAAAGTCAAATAAGTACTGCCTACTTACAAAGTAGCCTTCATGATAATTTATTATCACCACTTCAAACTTGAAACTTTCTCTCCGACAAAAGTCTTCAGCGTAAAAGGAAGATGGAAGAATTTTGGACCTATTATGGAAACTGCCAAAATATCTTCAAAGAACACAGGTGGGAGGCATAGCTACCTACATCTTTAATACCGTTTCTAACTTACCCACATTTGATGGCCGCTAACGACATAATGGTTTATGATTACTAACAAAATATTAATATATAAAGCAGCGTAAAACACGAAACTTACTGAACTGTGTAATTTTATCGTTAATATTATAGTTGTCTTAATATTAAAGGGCAAAACTATTAACCGGTACCTGATTATACGTATATGGGGATCTAATGGAGCGAGGGATAAGACGGGGCTTCATAAAATTAGGGATGAAAGGGTGTATAAGTTAACAAAATTGAGTTATACAAATGCGTTGGGGCTGAAGTGACGCGCACGATCATGGGTGACGTAAATGGGGCTATTTATTAAAAAGAATCGTGGCTTTCTTGCCATGGGTTTTTTTTATCATAAGACTGGCACTGTAGTGAAGTTTGAGGTAATCAAGCTATATTTATCCAGCGACATTCACTACCAGTAATATGTGAATAATGCAGTGGGCTGCAATATTGTAAACGGGCGTTTGTAATATTTTTTTAGTATATATGTATATCGTATTGTAGTTGTTTATTGTCTCATAAATAAAAAAAGCAATTAGGACCTATTGCGTCGACTAAAGTGCTTTAAACCTTTTGAGTTATTATTTTGTTTAAAGTCAGTGTATAACAGCGATAATTGCTCTGCATATTAAATAGCACACGAACAAAGTGTTTCATCAATATTTTATCATTTAAAAAAGTGCTACTGAGTTGTGTAAAAGGACGTCAGTTACAGTTAATTGCTTGTTAGTCTTTTAGGCTAGATTGTAATTAACAAATTTGTTCTAAAAAAAATAACATTGGCCTGTGATTGACCCAGTCGATAGGTGTCTTCTTATATATCTATAGAGATGGAGCGCACGTTGATCACGATACTTTTTCAGTACCTACAGTACTTTTCACAGTGCCTACAGTACTTTTCACAGTACCTACTTTTTTTTTTAAGGTGGGCAATCATCCAAATGACTTCTCGCGCTCTGGGTGGGGCCGGCGGGCGTGTCAGACTTTTACTGACTAAAACCACACCTGTATCCTTCAATTACCCTTTGCGTTCTAGGACTACGGGTTTCCCTTTCAGAAATTCTCCGCGGTCTTAGCTAGCGGGCATCGGCCCTGCTGGGCCCCTACGGTTTGCTGATATCTCTTTAAGGAGCGCGAGGATCACAGCGCACTGTTGACGACTGAGCTCGGTCCGGTTAATTACCGAACAGCCGGACGGCGAGCTACCCAGTGCTCGACGTCCGCAATCCCGCGTCTACCGTGGCTGGTAGTCGGGGTCGGAATTACGGCAGCTAGGGCGTACCCTCACGCATGCAGCCTCCTCCTTCGCTAGCATTACTGCTTCGCAGAAGGAGGCGGCCGCCTGCCATTCCTCCTCGCTCCGGACCATAGCCTGAACCAGGGCCCGACGCGAAAGGTCGCTGCCGCCAATTGCCTCCACGAGGCCACGGCGCTGCTCCGCCCAAGCGGGGCACACCTCCACCGTATGCTCCACCATGTCCTCTGGGTGGTCCGCACAATGATGGCACCCGGGCGTTGCTTCCGCCAGAATCCGATGCAGGAACCTTCCGAACTTGCCATGTTCGGTGAGGACCTGCGTCATGCGGAAGGTAAGGACGCCGTGTTGTCGCTCCAGCCACTCCTCAAAGAGGAAACTTACCGATCAAAGAGGGGACTTACTCACAGTACCTACTTACTTTCACGATTTATAAGTTCAGTTTTCTTAACAATGTTTTTCTTGAGTATGAGCAAAAGCACACACATTTGACATTTGCATCTATAGACTAAAATATGCTAGACTCCGTTCTGGCCGCTTGTTATTTCACATTTTAATTTTCTTGTCATTTTAATTTTCGACTAAGCATTAAAGCCTCACATTTTCATTCACACCCCGTCCAACACAAAGTATATATTCACTAAATTTGCACATTTCACCTTTTACAAAATAAGCTTGCTGCTTTATTACTTTACTAAAGCGTTTTATGAAGTCGCGATATTGATTACTAACTACCGTTTATAAGAAGTTCACGGCTCTACACGTGTTTTATTACGACAAAGTTTACGCCAACGCTTGTTATCTGAACTTAGACTAATGAAGGGATTATACAATTTCTGCTCGTTAAATTACAAGCCAGACTTGCTTTGTTTTTTTCTGTCTTAAGTTTTATTTATTTATTTAATTCTTCCTACACGCTTTTACTTACTTTAGTTTATAGTTATCAACAAAGTATAAATACAATATTTGTACTCAATCAAGAAAGAAATAAATACACGAATATACTGAAACTATTTGTGCAAACAAATAATAAGAAAACAAATAATCGCTGTTTTTTTTTTTTTCGGTGGGAAATCATCTTATGACAGTAGTAGTGTCAGACTTTTACTGACTAAAAACCCACTCCTGTTCCTTTGTTGCCTTCGTCCTAGGGCCCCGGGTTTCGTTTTTACTACTGCCAACTTCTTACGAATGTACTCGCGAACCTTTACTTTGAAGGAAAGTTCGATCTCATCTTGATTTCTTGGGGGAGTGCATTCCAAAGAGAAGTAACTTGAACATGAAAAGAATAGTAAATGAAGTCGGTACGGTGCGTACGGACAATGAAGCAGACGGTTATGTGATGACCGTAGATTTTTGTTGTGATTGACGCAAATGTATTGGAAGTAAAGGGCTAATTAGGAGAATTGAAAGAGACTAAAAATGAGAACAAGGAAGCGCCCTTTGCTTTCTGCGCTGGCGTATGGACAACCAGCTTATAAGCGACCGATACGCATAGACATGATCATATTTGGGCAGATTGAAAACAAATCGAATGCAGTAATTTAGAAGATGGTCATGTTTGATGAGGTGATCTGCGTTGAGGTCTGATTGGAAAAAATAAAGTCTGCACAACCATTGTCTTCGGGTCCAATGGTAATAAATTTAAAATGATGTAGGGCTCGCAGCGTTCCAGTAACATTCTGACTGACACTAACGGCTTAAGTACGCCAGTTCAGGGTACTATCGATGAGTAAGCCCAGATCTTTTACGTCAAGGCTAAAAGTAACGACTGTGGTATAACATCCACTTTAGCGATACTTCGAGAACTACCAATGATGATGACCTGACACTTGTTGGGGTGTACAGTACAGCAACACCAAATCAAGTTTTAATGGCAAAAACTCAAGCAACTCAACTCTGCTATCAAGTCCCTATTTAATTAAAATTAAGTTGGGCAAACAGTTTTTTTTTTTTTTTAATGTGGTTATCTAAAGTCTTGTAGCGGCAATACTGAAACAATGTTTTTGATTTATCGGTACATACTAGAGTCCGCTTAAAACCAGAGCTTCAACAGTTGTCCCGTATATTGCATTACGGTCCACGCATAATGTCACTCTTGTAAATTTAGAATTACTTATCGTGTTTATAAGTCATTTTTTGAGCACTTACACAATGTGAATTTTTCAATTCACAATACAATTCAATTATGTACTTTTCTAAGTTTATTTCTAAAGCATTACTGAAACCCCGTGACTCGGAAAGCACGTAAAGCCGTTGTTCGCGTCATTCGTAGATCTTTGAAGGTGGTTACAGGTAGTCAGACGCCAAGATGTCTGACCAGTCAGTCTATCCAAGGAGTATCATGGTGTCCAGTAACTAGTTGTGGAGGCCTGACAGGCAGTCGCTCTATGTACGAGCAAAACCCGGGAATCTTCGAACGCCGGCGTTCGCTCTCTCATTGTCTTTCTATTATGTCTCTAATTACGATATTTGAAAGGTTAAGCCCCAAGCGATCGCCGGCGTTCGCTCTCTCATTGTCTTTCTGTGGTGTCTCTAATTACGGTATTCGAAAGGTTAATCATTTTGCGAATAAGTAATTAAAACAACCACTGAACTGCACTCGAAAAAATTAAACTAACGCACAGGGTTAGGTACCTACTGCAGATAATACAGAATAAGTCAGATATGACAAATCGAATTACTCAGCGCATTCACTGGTTTAGGAAATTAAGATTATAATTTACCGAAAAGATGAAAGGTATGCCTCTGGCGTATGTTAAGGACAACTCAACAATTAAGATCCTTGCAAAAGATAACATAGAAGGTACTCGTTTAATAATAGACTCGTGAAAGATGAATAAGCTAAATTAAATTAAGTCAGCGTACCTGTTTTGGTTTTAAAACGTTGGTGGTCGGAGTGAAAAGGATCGTGAGATAGCTTTTACGTCGCTGAATATAGGTAACAGGCTAGGGGCAGAGGCGTAGCGTGGACTAATTTAGACATAAGCAAAGACGCATTAGCGAGGTCCTTTTCTTTGAGTATCTATTGTTTCTCAAGATCAATGCTTCTTGGGAAAAAATAGGTACTTGTCATCTTGCCCGGTCTGATAAGCAGCCGCTCCATGTAAAACCCGGGTAATCAGCCGCATCCGATTACACTGGAAGCTATACCCAAGGTAGTTGGAAAAGTCTATGAGATGAAAAATGCAGTGATCTTGCCATCTTTTTGTAAATACAAAAACACTAATATATAAAAACTTTTATTATTAATAGTCGATTACATAAAATTAAAACCTCATACTTAAAGAACCCTCGCTCGTCGTCACGCGAGGCCTCTTTAAGTGCAAGTTCGTGGGCGTGGAGCCGCTTCGCCCACGCCTAGCTACGCCACTGGCTAGGGGGGCTAGAGGGGGAGGGGAAGGTTGGCTGTGTGTAATATTATCTGGTCGTCGGTGAACATTATAATGCATTATCCACTCGAGAAACACTTAGAGCCTCCGTCAGAAAACTGTTGCGGTTTCATGGGGGGACCAGCACTTACTACGAGACTTTATTTTGCTTTAAATATCCATTTCCTGGCTTCATTTTAGTTTTGATTGATAAATGAAGTTTTTTTTTTTTACGGAACTGCAGCAGTTTTAGATTCGTGATCTACGTGATATTCCATCACGTAGAGTGAATCGATAAATGCGTACATTTTGTATATTAGAACTTAATTAAGATGGTATTGTTACCAAAAGAAAAAATGTGAATTAAACCACAGTGGTGTGGTTCAGTGGTGTCGTTGACAATACACGCATAAACTATTATTATTGATAGGCTCGCGTTTAACCACTTGATCAACTGATCGTAGGCTAGTCGACTATGGAGCTTGTTTGCATAGAAGTAACGTATACACGCTTGTTTTAAAGAACCCTGTTATAGCTATCAGGAAACACATACTCTAGCAGGGAATTCAACTCCTTAGCGGTACCGCTGTACGCACGATGACTGTGTTCCCAAAACGTTCTATGCGTATGGGTGGGAGGTTCAAATTGAGTCAAGAAATATTCGTATTTATCCGCATTCGTTTTGCAATGCAAACAAAGGTGTCAGCACGTGCTTCATTTACACGTCTTTCATAAGTTGGATAAGCGTTTAAATGAGTCTACCTATTTGCACTGGACAGGGTTAAAGACTGTGCGGTACACATTAACATAGGTAATACCTATTATATGCTACATACCTACTAATTGTGATCGTTTAGACTTCGTTACAATTGTGTGTTAATTTAAGTACAATACTTTTATACTAAACAACAACTAACACTAAAAAGAAATGTTATTTAGAAAACCGTATCAAAATTAGTTATTAAATGAAGGAGCAATTAGCAATTCAAATATTGGTACGAGAAAGAATAGAGGCGTGGAGGTGACATCTCGCTATCTCCTTTGTAAACATGTAACCTATTGGCGGTGACGTTACATTTCAGATTCTATAAATCAAATTGATTCAGATCAATCAGATTCTATAAATCAGGATCTTTGAATTTTGATTCCCTTGAGAGTGTCGAATTAAACGTTTTTTGCGACATAAATGCCCGTATTTTTTTTTCGTTACTCAGAAATTTGATTTTTTCACAGCATCAAGGGACCGCAGACCTGAGTATGTGGTTTTAATTACAACTCGATACCTCCACGCGTTCCCGAAATAAAGGGTCTTGACAGACAGACGGACAACCAAATGATCCTATAAGGGTTCCGTTTTTTCCTTTTGAGGTACGAAACTCTAAAAATGAGTCAACTACCCAAGCAGTGTTTATTTTTGTAACTTATAGACACGTGAGAGAAACACAAACTCTGGCAGGGAGTTCCTCTCCTCAGCTACATCTACGCACTATAAAAGTATTAACAAACGCAGGGGACAGCTATTTATTTATAAACTTGTACTTAATTATAAAGATACAGATGGTCTGAAAAGTTTCTGACGTAATAAAAATAAGTACAAGACATTTAGTTTACAATGAGAGAGATAACATCACATTTCCTAATAATCAAATATTGCTTGTCTAAAGAGCCAACTATGGCCGGTGACCTCTCGAAGCCCGTTATATCAAAGTCATTAATTTTAATTAGCCGGTAAGACACACGTAGAGGTCGAAAACTTTTCAGACCACCCTTGTATGTATGAGTAGATAGATACACAAATACCAGAATCAAACGTCGCCGCGGTAGCTTAATACCAAGTATTTAAATATGCATATCTGTTAAGTGGCAATGGGCAGGGCACATTGCTCGCAGAACGGATGGCCGTTGGGGCCGAAAGGTTCTGGAATGGCGACCACGTATCGGAAGACGTAGCGTTGGATGGCCTCCTACAAGGTGGACCGATGATCTGGTAAGGGTTGCGGAAATCCGATGAATGGGAGTCGCACAGGACCGTTCATTGTGGCGACACTTGGAGCCTATGTCCAACAGTGGAAGTTTTTCGGCTGAAATGATGATGATGATGATGATTTAAATATGAGAATCTGGTAGAGATAATTCACGACGGCGCCGGCGGTTCCTGGAGATATGAGTTTATTAGATTGCCGCCGAATGCTCCACGAACGCTTACCGACAGATTACTGATGTATTCAAATTAATACAATTGCTAAATAAGAGTGATTCAATCGGATTGCTGTCTCTCGACTTTGACTCTGGTCTGATTGTGGATTAGATATATTTAGTACTCCTAAAAGCGGGATTAGATATCCTCTAGTGTTTGGAGTCCATGGAGTTTCTTGCACTTTCTTCTACGCTTTGGAACGTGCAATTTAGTTTCACTTTTTGATTGACCGTCATTTTGACAATTTAAAAGTGCCTCTAAATGGTTTATTTGGACTTATCGTTTCTGATTTCTAGCTTTTAGAAGAAGAAATTTGAATTTGAACGATTTAAATGTAATATTATGTTTTGTTTGTTTTGTACATTATTTTTTATATTGATTTATTGACTTAATAACGTTTGAAAATTTGTTGTAATTAGCATGCATGCATATAATATTTGTACGCCGTTGACGGCTAGACATAGCGTTCCTGAATAATTAGAACATCTGTTCCTAACCCACCTATTTTTAACAAATAAAAAATATTTGTATTTGTAAGATTTCCTGTGTGCAGTCAGGTTTATTGTTAGATTCTGAATTAATTAAACAGATAGAACACAGTTTAATCATTTTGAATTGTAGAAGGTTCTTTGTTCACACATCTATTTAAATCAAAGAACTTACAAAAGAACGGCTCAATGAATCGTAACTATAGATTAAATAAGTGAGGAAATTGTTGAAAGGGATCTTCATTATTTACTATTTTACTCGGTCGTTAATACTGCTCTCGGCAACTAAAAAGCGGGAATTCAATCAAAGTCAGTTTCGAGAAAACAGGGATTTTGTAGAAAAATGATTTTTGTTTCTAAATATGTAAAAGGAGAAACTGACTGACTGACATATCAACGCTCAACCAAAACTACAGGGACTAGAAGCGTGAAATTTTGCACACGGTTTCCTTTTACGGCGTAGGCGAGCACTAAGGATTTTTCAAAATTCACTCCCTAAGGGGATGAAATGAGGGTCCAAAGTTTGTATAGAGAAACCTATTTTCACGCGGGCGAAGCCGCTGGCAGAAGCTAGTATGACATATATTTAAAAATAGCTAATAATGTATGAAAAAAAAGTGCAAAAAAGGATCTTGAGTGTTTTTTTCAAGTCTCAGGCTATATCTACGTTAAATTTCGTTTAATTCGGTTTAGCGGTTAAGACCTACTTTCGAAAAAAATTAACAGAGTTACCTACTTTCACATTCATAAAATAAGTAAATATTTATGAATAGTGTTTTCTTTTTCAATGTTCCAATAAAGTCATAGGTTTTTCGACAAGCTCGCCTGATGCGGAAGTTTCAAGTTAGTCGAGGTAAAAAGAAAACAGAATTTTGAGATAACGCTTTTTGGCTTCCAAGGACAAAATAAAGCAAAAACTCAGCTTTCAACACGATTGTATTGTCTTGTCTCTGGACTGAAACAGCTGGATTTTTAACTCAATAAAATATCGCAGCTTTTGCTGAGTTAGGCGTCTTTTTGGCCTTGCACAGATTTTAATTTTCTTTCTTTTTTCATTACGTATTTTTAGTTTATACTTACGATTGTGTAAGGCACGAATACACGTCTTTTCTTTTTTTTTTCTTTATTTCAAATTATTATATCGACTTCCAAGTACCTCCTGTTACTTAGTTACGATTCAGGGTTTTTTTTTCTATAGTCAGCAAACTTGTATCATATACCTAAAGCTGTTTGACATATTTTTCAGACAAAAGCTGTCAAACAACATTATTCCCTAAAAATCGAGCCTTAATCCCCTATACCATTAATCATTAAGCAGTGAATCCGATTGCGGATCAGATTTAAATAATTCCTATTCGCCATGTTTTCAAGTTACACATACATATGTACATATAAATACAGGTGAGCAAATTCGACCTATACAACTTTTTGTCATCATTCCAAATTTTGCTGTTGTTCTATTACCATTTTTAGTTAAAGGGTTGCTATTTTAATTCGGGGTCGTATCTAAGACCATAACCACTATTTAAGTGTGATGTTTTTACAATTAATGAAGTTCTAACGTGAACTGAAAAATGATCTATTATTAACATTTTTTTTTTGTGACGTTTCAATTTACCTCCAAGCTCACGAGTTTCCGCAGAGCCTGACTTTCTGTTGGGTTATTTAAAGACATGAGTCGTGATCAATTGAATGGGAAGTAGGATACCTAATAAAGTATGCAAAATATTGGTAAAAATAGGTACACACTAAAAACTAAGGTGTTTTTAGCCAAGCTTTTTTTTTATTCTAGCCATTACTGTTCCAGTGCTGCGCAAAGGCCTTCTCCCGTGCCGTCTTGAACCAGTCCTCGCGATACGCGTCCAGATCATCTGGCCACACATTAGTCAAGCTTAAATTATATAATTATGAAAACATATATCACAATTTAAAGTTGATACGTCCGAGTTGGCCACTCTGTACATTAAACTTGTACACAAAACGCCTTTTTCCTATGGAGGTAAACAAAAACTACAGATTATCTTGCTTCTTCTTCTACTTGCTGTTTTACTATAGGCACCTACTCCTTTTGATTTGTCACACGTATATCGAAGTGTGTAGAACTCATAACCGATATACGTTCACACGTATATACGTGTGAACGTACGGTTATGAGTTCTACACACCCGGTCTTAAGAACTGTTTGAATTTTTTTGTTTTTATACTTACAGGAGCTTGAGGAGGCATATCGGGGTCTGATCGGCGGCCGAAGCGCAGGCGGCGGGACGGCGAGCGCACGGACTTACGCGCCAGCGCATGCCCGCCGAGTGCGTCGTGCTGGGCCAGTAGCGCGTACAGCCCGCCGAGCGCGCCCCAGCCGTTTTGACTGTCTGCTGCTGCTGATGCTGCAAAACATACAATAGTTTAAATAAGTCGTTCAAATATGATATTTAGATCGATCGTGGGACGACCTGACGAAATGAAAAAATAGAGAGTGAGAATACTCCCTATTTTTTCACAGAAGTCCTCACAGCTGATAGAGGAGAATAATATAATAATAATAATAAATATTCCACAACTATACACAATGCCGTCTAGTACCAAGCTAAGCAGAGCTTATGTAACCAGTACTAGACAACTGATAAACATACTTATATATTTTCTAAATATATACATATTATAGATAGAGAATGAATGAAGAACACTTGTTGCGCCGACGCTTAGTAACTTGAGGCAAGGGCAAGAAAATGATGACGACGCAAGGTTTAAATATGAGAGCTTGTGGTTGTGAGTATAATGTTGACTAGGTTGACTGGTCTACATTCTATCTATTAATATTGTAATATGGAAATAATGTTTAAATTTTTTTTTTAAAGTGTAACAATAGAGTTTCTTGCCGATTGACCAATTGAAACTATGCACTAGCTTCTGACGATCATAAGTTGTACCCATGTGACGTTGACGTTTTATAAGTTACCCTATGTAAAATAAAATAGTTTTAATTTTATAGTTTTATAATTCAGAGAAAAATGCGCTGTTTTTACCCGACTACGCCTGAAGGAGGGTTATTAACACTACTCTTCAAAAATTTTTATTAGGATCATTTGTTTGCCGTTTCGTAAACCCATTTGCTAATAAGCTTCCGCTGTGTTAGATAAATACCTACGATTGAAATGAGACTTGAGAGGTCTTAAAAATAAATGTTGTTTTTAACCTCTGACATAATTATTTACAAACACAATTTCGGTCCCAGCAAAAAATATCTCAACACAAGGACAGAATAAGAACCTCAACTTCATAAACTGTACCGTTAAATCCTGTTGCTATTAATAAAACAACAATAAATTCAGGTAAGATATAGGCTTTATACAAAAATTGTTTTCGGGGGGAAAATTCTTTTGAAAACCTTAACAGAAATCATACTAATATTATAAAGGCGGAAGTTTGTGAGTGTGTTTATGTATAATATCTATATTTGTTACTTCTTCACACTCGAACGACAGAATGGATTTCGATGAAACTTGGTACACAGATGGACGATGCCCTGGAATAGCACGACTCACATAAATATTTACACAGTTTACACACTACACGTAAACAATAGATATATAATTCACCTACATCTATCTATTTATATATTTACACATACATATTTATTTATATATATATTTCCAAGATGTCAACACACATATACACTAACACTAAACACTACGTATGGAATGACGTGACCCATTGGACACACGCATTGTCGATGACGCGCCGGCGACGGTTTTCCTTCTACCGTCAAGTTGTTAATATATTTGTTTCTCACCAGTCACGACCTACGCTGCTAGAAAGATATACGTGCACTCGCGCCGATTGAAATTTGTTGACACATACCCGCGCTAAATCATTGCTGACTTGAAAAGACTGTATTCAAGCTATTATATTATAAGTGCTTGTGCTTAGCTTGCTTGCGCCTTCTAATCTATAATGTTTTAGTGTTATATGTGAGGAATATACCTGGAGATTCAGCAAGGACTTTTATTTATTCATCCACCTGCCCAGTGAGTACCTACACCACACACACACCATCCATACAACTAAACATGGAATACTTTTTATACCGGGAGTATGTTGTAAGAGCAGTGGTGGCCGATTGGTAACGGCCCCGACTTACGAACTGTAAGTCGCGGGTTCAAACCCAGCCAGGCGCATTACTTTGTGTAATTTATTTCATCACCACTGCTCTCAAAACGGTGAAGGAAAACATCGTGAGGAAACCGGCATGTCCTAGAACCAAAAATTCGAAGACATGTGACATCCACCAACCCGCACTGGGCCCGCGTGGTGGATTACGGCCCATTCCCTCTCCTAGACAGAGGAGGCCTGAGTCCCAGCAGTGGCAACCTTAAAAGGCTGAATATGCTGTATATACATATATGTTACCGTCTTCTATCACGCGAGTAAAGGTTACGTCTTCACACTCGAACGACAGAATGGATTTCGATGAAATTTGGTACACGGATGGACGATGCCCTGGAATAGCACATGGAATACTTTTTATACCGGGAGTATGTTCCTGTGTACTATCACGCGAATAAAGCCTCTGTCAGCAGCAATTAGGGTCAGTGGGTAGCCTTAGGGGCGGATTTTTAGGAGTTGGAGTATAAACAAAAAAAACAATTTTGGTAAAAAAAATTTTTTGGGACTTAAAAAATTTCTCCTTACTTTTCACCTTGAGTATTAAAATAAAATATTTTTTTTAATTTTTTTTTTCCAGTTGGTACCATACGCTTATAGGCACCATGAGCAGTGCAGAAAACAAAAAAAAAAAATTGGTAAAAAATATTTTTGAGGACTTAAAAATTTTTTGGGACTTAAAAATTTCTCCTTACTTTTCACCTTGAGTACGGTTAGGGCGAACACTTTTTTTTTTTTGTTTTGTTTGTTGTAAAAAATTTTTTTTTTTGTTTTCTGCACGACTCATGCTGCCTATAAGCGTATGGTACCAATTTGAATAAAAAAAAAAAAAAAAAAAACTAAAAATTATCTAAGTCCCGCGCCATAGCGCCCCTAAGGCTACACTCCAACCGCAATTAGTACAGAAATAAGGTATATGTTGCTCAATGGAGGAAAGTAAACCATCCTGGGGCCTTACCATGAAGTGATAAAATGTTAGACGTGCGAGCGAGCAAGAGGGATGGAGCTATACACTAGTATACACCCTATATAGCTCCATCCCTTTAACAGTTCAGTTTAGGTCGTCAAATGGATCGCGTTAAAAGCTCGTGGTATGCTCTCTGATCATACTATGAAGATATCCGCAGGAGAACCAAGGTTGCCGACATAGCACGAAGAATCGCCAAACTTAAGTGGGAATGGGCAAGGCACATGGCTCGCAGAACAGATGGCCGTTGGTGCCGAAAGGTTCTGGAGTGGCGACCACGTACCGGAAGACGCAGTGTTGAAAGGCTCCCTACAAGGTGGACCTGGTGAAGGTTGCGGGAATCTGATGGAAGCGAGACGCACAGGACCGTTCATTGTGACGACATTTGGGGGAGGCCTATGTCCAGAAGTAGATGTCTATTTGCTGAAATGATGATGATGATGGCCGCTGACCACCATGTTGTTTACTTACGGTCTCAGAGATTATAACCCTCTGAGCGCAATTGAATACTAGGACTTGGCATAGAATTGATTCATCTGTGGTCCTATTCATAACATAGAACTGTGTAGATCGCGTAAACAACCATACAAATGGTGTCTGTAGCTCTGAAGATATTTGATCAACACAATATTGGTGTTTATTTTCTAAACTAACATCACAAAACCGTAAAATTGTTTGTTATAATTATAGAAAAAAATTACTAATAAAAAGCCACATTTGAATAAGTGTGTAACTTTTTCCTTTCTTTAAATTTTGCCCCACAGTAGGAGTTACCCCTGTATCGTGGTTGCGTACACAAACGTGTACGTTTAGTGTTAGATAGATCATTTATTAAGGAAGGCTATAGGCTATACACAAGACTCCTACTACGTAGGCGACTCCTAGACGTCCATACGAGACTCCTAAGCGTTTCTCGCAGTCCTGTCAGTAGCGAATGCCGCTTAGGAGTCTCGTCGATGCGTATGTTTGTGTGAGTGAGCCGTTTCGAACATTTGTAGGTAGTTTCCGTACTATTCCATATCTTATCTATACTGTGCTATTTATCATCACACTACAACCCACGGGAGCGGAGCAGTAACTTAGGACGCGAGTGAACTCGCTGGGGACAGCTAGTATATTATAATATGATGACTTAAGCTCTCTGTCCTATTTGGTGGTATGTAGGTAGATAATAAAAAATACTACGCCTCTGAAATTCTTATGACTAAAAGATACCGTCACACACGTGACACACGCAACTTTTCTTATTAATCAAGTAATGTAAGTTGTAAGCAAGTTTTATTGGGACAAGCCTTTTGGGAGGCAAAACAAAAGTTTTTACAACTCAACTATGGTACCTACATACAGGTTAACTTAATTTAAAAGATTTATCCTACGTGTCTGTGTAAAGCATAACTAATCTGTTGATCAAACATTTTTTGGAAGTTCTGAGTTTTTGGTAATCGAAACCTTAAGCACCATATTTAATCTAATTCATTTTGGACCAAAAAGTATTTATTGTGTAATTAAAAAATAATCGGCTTGCCGGACAACGAACGGTCCTGTGCGTCTCCATCATCAATCATCCGTTGGATTCCCACGACCCTCGCCAGCTTGTGGGAGGCCTTCCAACGCTGCATCTGCTGGGTACGTGGTCGCCACACCAGAACCTTTCGTCCACATCGACCATCTGTTCTGAGAACAATGTGCCCTGCCCACTGCCACTTAAGTCGGTAACCTTGGTTCTCCTGCGGATATCTTCATTTCTGATGGGATCACACAAGGAAACTCCGCTGTTTGATGGAAAGGGCTATCCCTTTCCATTGTCCTCTGGGTGACTTTAAGTCTTCTGATGAGGCCCATTGTAAGCGACCACGTTTCAGAGCCATATGTCATTACTGGCAACACACACTGGTGATAATAATTACTTACAAAATAAAAGAAAACATTTATAACTAACTATAATTACAATAAAAGAAAACCCTTAACTGATTAAAACTGACTAAAACAGTCTAAATAATATGGCATCGAAAAGCTAAGCATCGCTGTCGACTGGTAATGTGCCCAAGAGACTGGCATACATCGCTAATCCTCTGTCCAAGGCTAGCTCGTGGGTCACGCGAAGTGACAAGAAGTTGACAGATCTCTATATAATATGTAAGCACTCGCACCTCACTATCCGAGAGTTTCAACCACAAACGGCTCGAAAATATAATTTTCAACAAGCTTATTCTATTGTTAGTTACTTTCTATTAGGTTTTCTTTCAGGATTTTCTACAATTCTACGTTAAAATAACGTTTCTTGAAATAAAAACTATGTTAATAATTTGACAAAGTTTCATTCACGTCTTTATAAAGTGAGATATATTTTTAAACTATTCTCGAAGTGTATAACAAAGAAACAATGTTCAACGGGTTTTTATAAGTACGAAAACGACAATATTATATAACAAAAACAAAACAGTAACTTTAAACTTAACAAAACAAGAAAATTAATGAAAAAAACAAAAGTAACAACGAAATAACAAGAATTCAACGAAAATATCTGAAAGTGGCACTCGTATCTATAGTGAAAAAGATGGCGGATTATAACCCGCCCGATTAAAACACGTTACATTTTAATGCAAAATGTTTGCAGTATCTGTGGTCTATAATTTAGTAGTATTATATACGATTTGTTTACCTTTTGTCTCACGGCTCCCTGAATAGGGTAGGTATAGGTGTAATGTTTTATTTTAAGACATTTCCTTTTTCTCTTTCAGAGTAGTTCACCCATCTGGATGTCAAAGTAAAATACACAATGTACTTTTCTTTGAAGACAGTTCTCTATATTTTTCTTGTAGTTGTTTTATTTTTAATTTGCTCTGAAGTTGTCTTGAAGCACTTGAAAACGTTTCCTTTATCTGGAATTATTTAGATGTCGTACAATTTAGTGAACAGCTTTTAGTATGCTTTTGTTTTATCATGATCCTCACTATTATCTGGACATAGACATCCCCCAAGAGTCGCTCTAACAACCGGTCTTGCGCGTCTTGCACCCATCGGATTTGCGCCACCTTGACCAGGCCATTATCCACCTGTGGGAGGCCTGCCCCTTGCTTCTGTTTATTTGAATTAAAATGCAAACTGTTATTTATAAACACAGTTTTCTGCAGGAGTTGTAACCTTATATTCTACTTTTATTTCAAAATGAAGAACATTACACCGAAATATAAATCAATAAAATGTTACATCTTCTTATATATAAAAGTGTTTGTTATCGAAATCCTCCTAAACGGCTAGACCGATTATCATGATTTTTTTGTGTGTATTTGGTAGATCTGAGAATAGGTCGTAGGTCGAGGATAGGCTATTCTTTACCTCTTACCCCCACACCCTATTTTTTCTTTGTTAAATTCATGCGGTAGAACGATGTTTTCCAAGTCTGCTAGTTTACTGATGTAAATCATTACATTTCGATTATTGCCACTTAAATTATTATCTATTATTTAATTTTCCCATTCTAAGTTCTAACTTTTTTGTTCAATAAAAAACAAAAACTTAAAAAAAAACTGGGCAGGAGCGAGTCGGACTCACACACTGAGGGTTCTGTACAATCTAACTTGTGTAAATAGTTCAATTTCCGAATCGAGTCTCGAAGATTTGTCTGATTTTTTTTTTGTGACGTTACTAAAAATTTTCAGTTTTCAAATTTATATAATTATGCTACAAGACCTAGACGTATATATACTTGTGCTATAAGACCTTGCTTCAAGCCAAATTTCAGGGTTCTAGGTCAACGATCTATGACTTTTGATTCCCTTGAGAGTGTCGAAACATACGTTTCTTGCGACATCTATCAATTTTTTTTCGTTAAGTAAGTTTTATTTTTTCACATCTTCAAGGGACCGCAGTTTTGAGTATATGGTTTTAATTTCAACTTGATACCTTCACGCGTTCTCTAGATAAAAGGTCTTTACAGACAGACAGACGTACGGACAACAAAGTAATCCTATAAGGGTTCCCTTTTTTTACTTTTTAGGTACGGAACCTTAAAAACGGTGTCCACATAAACTAAACACAATCACCCTCCATTGCGAGGGTTCCGGTAAACACGGGCGCAATGTATTATAAAATTAAATCTCAGTAAGATTTAGCGAGGAAGGACGGACTAAGGGTCGCTGGGCAGTCAGCCATGGCCGGCGACCCCGACATCGATGTGACATTTACACGGACACGTCTTCATTTATTATAACTAACTATTATAAAAGAAGAGGGGTTTATTTACTGACCTCCATTTTGTACAGTTAATTCGCCTCCATTTAGATATATATTTGATTATATTAACATCGGTATACTCCCACGGCTACTGACTTAAATACGTGTAGAATTAAATTAAAATATCCATTACCCACAATTTAACAGGAAATAATTAGCCTATTAGCAATCAGTGGCGTAGCTACCGCAGTTGCAGACGCCCCGTCAAACGGCAAAAATTCGTAACATGTAACGTCCACACTTTAAATTCTCTCATTGGTAAGAAAATGAATAGTGGCGATATATACGACAGGATATTTCTATGCTATACTCACAGTATATCTCGCACCGATTAATAGTAGTATTCTCTACATAGATAAGTATAGTTAGCCTTATAGTGTACCCACTACTAGAACTCAGGTCTCCTCGCTAGGAGAGGGAATGGGTCGTAATTCACCACATGGGCCCAGTGCGGATTGGTGGACATGTCTTCGAGTTTTTAATTTTTTTGGCTCTAGAATAGGGTCGTCATGATGTTTTCCTTCAGCGTTTTTTGTTTTCTCTACTTTTTTTTTTTAGGTTGAAAAATCATCTAATGACAAATCCCGCCCTTGGCGGAGCGGGAGATAGTGTCAGACTTTTACTGACTAAAAACCCATTCCTGTTCATCCTTTGCCTTCATCCCGGGGCCCCGGGTTTCACTTTTACACTACCCGTGGCCCCAGTAGGCTTCGACCCTGCTGGGCCCCTACGATTTGCTGACATCTCCCTAAGGCGGAATAGTACACGCCGTCGACGACTTGGGCTCGTTCCAGACGGTTACCGGACAGTCGGACGGCGAGCCACCCATTACTCGCTCACTGACGCTGATCGCCCCCACGAGGACACGGCAGTACATTGTCCAGGCGGGGCACACCTCTATCGTATGCTCCACCTTGTCCTCCGGGCGGTCCAAACAATGGTGGCACCCAGGCGTTTCTTCCACACGAATTCGGTGCAGGAACCTCCCGAACTTACCATGTCCGTGAGGATCTGCGTCATGCGGAAGGTAAGGATGCCATGTGGTCTTTCCAGCCACTCCTCACAGAAGGGACTTACCGCCATAATTGTGGCGTGCCCATTGTTTTCTCTACTTAAGATCACAATGAAAGTTTGAAACGAATTCATTTTCAATGAAGATTTATCATATCCCAGTCAGGAGGCTTATTTTCGACCATGATCTTACATGATGACAAATCGCTTCTTCGATATTACTACACAAGAACTATTAACAAAAAACTGGTAAACAAAGCAAATTAGAATGATCTTATAGTGGATAGCCCAAGCTAGTTGGGAAAAAGCTGGGGAGATGATGACAGCCATCCAATTTAATCAGGATACTGATACTGATGAGTACAACAACAACAACAACAATAGATGTACAAGGGAGTTATAAGTTTGTCAAAAACCAATCAATCTGCCAAGTCTTTACCCTACTACGTTGGGGTAGGCTTCCAGTCTAATCGGCCAGTAAACCAGTGTCTTACATGGAGTGACTAACTGTTTTTTTTTAAAACATTGCACAACACTAGTAATTATTCCTGTATCGTGGGTGCGTTCAAAAACATGTAAATTCTCGTAGGATTTTCGTAGATGTTCCGACATCTATTTGTAGGCCGTACAAATAATTGTTCCTTGGGAAACGTGGGAATCGAACCCACGACATGCAGTGCAGAACCCATAGCTTAACCACAGCGGCAACCGTGCCGTCTAACTTTTACAACATGTTAATTTCCTGGCTTCTGTCTCTCTGTAACGACTGCCAAGACCAATGGTTGAACGTGCTTTCCGAGACACGGATGAATCTCGGTACCTATGTTAAGATGGTCACCCTTCCACAGGCCGGCCTCAGTAAACGTTACATCTCGGAAATCAACCCGTGCGTTTGTTAAAATTTTCCAAACATATGATCGATTTGTCATAGTACGAAAAGAAGATCATGCTTTTGATATATATTTCCCTTAATATTTTTCGACAATATTCCTGGAAGGTCGTCATGAATGGCACGTGAGTTATTTTCGATATCCGATTCTTTGTTAGGAAATGGTCTTCCTTTAAAAGTTGACTGTGCGTCAAATTGGCCAAATTGATACATTGTAGGCAGCTATTTACGAGGTGTGTTATTGGCGAGACGGAAGGCTATCGTCTGATATGAAATTTGATTTTCGGTAAAGTAAACTACATAATAGACTAAAACTAATTATCCATTTTATTAAACTGTTTGTTGAACTAACTGTAATACCATAAAAACTAAAACAAAAGAATAATAAAAATAATTGAAAATATAGCGTCAAAAAATGTATGTTGTCGACTGGTTGTTTGAGTCTAGAAGTCTGGCGGCATTGCAACGCTGTAAGGCAATACGTATTGTCTAGTCCTAGGTAAAAGCAAGGTAACACAAAGTGTTAACAAGGTTATCACTATGTCTTTATACATTTTGTGAGCAGTCGGACCCCACAATCCGAAATTTCATCACAAACGCCTCTTAACTAAGACTAACCATGTACACTTTTTAATGGCTTCATTAAGACACGTGTAATATTGGTTTTTTAACGGTATAATCTAAAGTTTGTCTGCGAGCCCACCTGATGATAAGCAGTGATGCGTAAGCGCTCGAAAATATACTTAAAATAAATATACATGTATACTTTTTAATGGCTTCGTTAAGACATGCCGTAATATTTTTTTTAATGGTATAAACTAGAGCTTGTCTGCGATCCCACCTGATGGTAAGCAGTGATGCACCCATTGATGGTGAAGGGAACTAGTTTATTAAGAGCCTATTCCCTCTATCCTGGCACTCGGTAATGCTCGGTTAAATCAGCAGTTGCACTCGTATTTTAGTCTTGAAAGCTTGATGTAACTAAGGATGACCTATAGAACCCGTATAGGCTTTTAACGAGAAAAAATATCAAGCATCAACATTTTTATAAACGGCCGCCCTTGACTTATTTCATATGGCTTCGCTACTGATGTCTGCGAAACTGTGTCGACTCGTATTTCTAGTAGATTGTACTCGAAACTTTGCTTGACTATATTATGTATAAGTCAACATAGACTTAGCCTTACTGTAGTAGGGGTACAGGATTGTTAGAAAGAGTTACCGAGGCCTTGGAACTCAAAGGGCAACTCAAGGAACACAGTTGGGTTTTGTTCAGTAAAAGTCTTACTCTTCCTTTCGCTCTACTCAGAGCGGGAGAAGTAATTTGATGATTTCCAACCTCAAAAAAATAATTAAAAGGCTTTTAATTATTTTTGAGGTGAAAAATCATTATATAGCTACTTGGTTATGTACATTTAATGTCTTTGCTAGTCCCTATTGTTTCGGCTGTGCGTTAATATGTAAGTCAGTTAGTTTCTCTTTTTAAATATAAAGAAGACTATAGGTGACGATCAATGAATGTAGTATTATATCTTTCGATATCGTCAATCGATTACGGTAATACAAAGCCATACTTATAAGCTTTGTTTCATCGCAATCGGTTTATATATCAACTTACACACAATTTTATTGTATATAAGTTATCTGCATCGATTTCGTACATTTTACGTGACGCGCAGACAACTAAAAACTTCTACTGATTTATTATGTGTGTGTGACCAAAATATAGGTAGATAAACTGCCTAAACATTAGAGTATATTGAGGGAATGAAGCCTCGTAGCCTTAAATTTGTAACTCACTGAACTATGAATACACGTATGGCTACGTTCTCGTATAGATAAATACCTAAGTATGGACTACAGTCTCAGCATTCTAAATTAAGTTTCACTTTTAGTACCTACATCCATTACAAAGACTTATGGATGCCTGCCATTCGATATCTTCGGTTTTTAAAGAGTTGTTGTGGCGTATTTTACGATCTAGTGTCAGGAAATAAACCTGCTACCATATATTAAGGTATCCATACAGGCAGGACCATTAGGTATTGTTGTTTACGACTAGTAGCGTTTATTTTAAAATATTGAAGATCAAGTTTTCATCAGAAAGATTACCACCAGACTATCCCACTTTGTGTGCAGACCTTAATATTATACGGAACATTTATGATAAATTAATTCATCCAATTCATCTCTTATTGGAACAAAGTTATCAACTGTAACGTATCGCTGATCATCAAAGGGGAAGTCCGATGTCGCTAATTACATTTGCGATACACAACTTCCAAGTTTATAATCCATGTCAACCCGGGAATGTTCACAGGTCTTAGTGCTGATTAGTTCACAAGTTAGTTTGCTACAGCCCTATTAATTAGGAACGTTGCTGTGCCAATAATTTGTGCATCCTTCCCACTTGAAGTTTGTTCCTCGGAGATATAACTTCAAAGTTTAACGTAATATGTAATTACCCCAATGTTTCACGCAACTGAAATTACGTTTGCATTGAAAAAGAAGGATTCCTTCGTGAATTGAAAAGTAATTACTCGAGGGAATTGTTCTGGTTGTCTCCTCAACGTTACTTTAGCTGTTTGGGAGGGCGTTTCTTAGGCAGGAGCGTGGCAATTTGATTTTGTCAGAATCAATAAAAGACAATAACATCTTTACTGTGGATGTTTTAGAAGATTACAGTGGGTTTAGAACCTTTGACGGATAATTCTTTGTTTGTTTACAATAGTGCCTCTAAATTTAATGATTTAGAAATGTTTCTAAACGAGAAAAGAAAAATAAATTGAAAAAGCTTTTAGTAAAGATTTGTCCGTCTTGTCTTTTCCGTAAACGTGGCGATGACTTTACGTAATTCTAATTATAATAGACACTTTAAGTTTCGCCTCGTAAATAATTAATTTATAAGCCAGGATAAGAAATTGATTCGAAGCACTAACAAGGCTGCTAAACTTAGTTAATATTCTAGGTGTACACCTTGCATTTCAATTTTGATTAACAAACTTGAAAGGTGGCTCGGATTTACCATGGTGACGGAATGTTGATGTTTACATCGCTATTCATTGAACAAGACTGAACATAATACCGGCTATTGTATACTTTTTTCCAGTGTGGTGAGGTGTATAAAGTACGGTCAAAAGGGGTAAATAGAAACAGAGAGGTGAATAGAAACAAAACTTTGAGTAGGATATTTACTTTCTTTTTCTTTTCGAATCGATGATTAACTCGTTAAACTGTGTGGGCCCAGTAGGTGGCTACATTAACTGCAGCATCGGTGGTGCTCATTCAATTCTCCAGAGTACAGGTGTGTGGGCACTTGGGGTACTCTAACGTGTGCCTCATGTTGGGGCATCGCACTCACGTTGAGTATCTGACGGGTCTGTAGATTTTTATTTTGAGACCATATTTTAAGTTTCACTATAGTATTAATAACACAAGAATGAATTGAACGTGAACGTGAAAATCCGCATCAAAATTTTTGTTTCTACACACCCCTGCGTTTCTATTCACCCTGTTTGACGGTATATAATAAACAAAGAGTATTAGACTAAACATAATGATGAACAATAAGTCACTATCACCACGATTGGCTCCGTTAGTACCAAGTAGTTCTAGAGTATAGACAGAATAACATTCTACCAGCGATACATCGATTGAATTTCTGACATTACGACACTACTACAGTCAATCCCACACATTTTGGACTTTTTAACACAAGCTATCGCTGAAAGGTAGTTACTTTTTCTACCTCTCAAATGTCACATGACATAACATAGGTTCATAAGAGAAAAATGCTTGAAATTGCAGCCGTGATTCATAAGCAGAAGGTTCAAAATATCTTGACACTTATGGCTTTTTGGGGTAAAGTGATATAGTTTGAGGGGTTAAGTAAAGACAGGCAGATTCTAGATAGATAAATCTATCTCTATCTACGATATATGTAGGTCCTACCGCTAATGGGAAGTATTCTTCTAAGTACATAGCTACCACGATATACGTATGTGGGATATCGCCTATATTCTTTAGCAAGAATCATGGGGAGTTATTAAAATGTATTTATTACTCGTATCCGCTGAACCGTATCTAATAAGTTTCATCCATTTTATTTGACATCAGTATTCAATGCGTCTTTGTAACATTTTTATTTAGATCGAATAACGTTTTAATTATGAAATGTACGATATTTGAATACGTGATATTTTTGTTTGATTAATTTGTGGAAGATTTATTTGAATGTCAATCAGTTATATTGTTGTTGTTTTTTTTGTGTTACGTGATTGAATTGTTTGTCAGATTCGGTGGTCGGTTAGTGTCAATAAGAATGAAATCACAAAATTGAATACCGATTAAGTACTTTAATTTCGCCAAACCCGTTTCATCATCGGACCAGTAATAATACGGCGTCGCACCACACATTTATTGTGCAAACAGCTAAGGAGTGGAATTTCCTGCCGGAATCTGTGTTTCCTGATAGTTACAATAGTCAAGTCTTTAAGTCAAGATTGAATAAGTTACTTCTAGGCATGCGTGCTCCATCGTTAACCACATCATTGCTTACCATCAGGTGAGATAGTGGTCAATCGCGTGCCTATCTATAATAAAAGAAATGCTTTTAACGATTAGCATTTTTTAGCAAAATCTAAAGCAAGTAACGACTTGCTTTGAATTGTGTGATATTTTATCAATTTGTAGTTAGACAGTTTTACAGTATGACATCATTTACGGGGCTTTATCAGTAAGTAATACTATTTTTTTACTAAAAGCATTCATTCATTCTGTTGCTAATAAAATTAAATGTTTTTATTATCTGGCTCGTTAATTGTGTTTTACATACAATAGGAGCTAAAATTATGCAAATCTCTCTGTTATCCCCACGGGTGGTTTGATTAATTTTGTGAGTTAGCTTGATTGAATTTACGAAACATTATTTGGAAATAAAATCTACGACTGCAAATATACATTACGTAGATTTTTTTGGTAATTTATACCTTATACCTTTCTAAAACTTTCTGAAACTTATATAATTTAGATGTTTGTTTTTTGGAATTGTTCGATTTATTTCTATAAATATATGCTCAACTTTAGATAAATAAAATGTGTGAGGTCATTTTGTGCAAGAAAGTTTTTCAATTTTTTTTTGCATAATTTGTCAGTGTTCTAAAACCCTGTACAATGTTTCCCTTACTAAGTAAGCCCAATTGACAGTAATAGTGATGAGCCAGTTAATAGATTACGTGACATCGACGCATACTTCAGATTTAAGCTCACACCCGGCGTGTTTACTCACGCGCTTGTCGAGAAACATTATGTTATTAACAGCTTGACATATTGCCTCTTGTTTTACGAGTACTATCGAATATTTCGATCATGGCGTAAATATGTTACGTTCGTGTTGACTTGATTAATTTTAGTATAAAAATATAAAAGTCGAAATTCAAATAGCAATATAGGATTGGTCAGCTTTTATTACAGTATTATTTGAAAAGCTTTCAAATGAGTGTGAAGAGATTACCTACAACTTTTTTTCTAAATCTGATCTTAGCAATTCTGTTTTTTTGAGAATGTGGAAAATATCAAACAACTTCCTCCAATCTGAATGAAGCAAGAGAGCGTGTCAGGCCTATACTGACTAAACCCACTTCCGTTCCTTGAGTTGGCCTGTGCGTTCCAAGGCCACGGATGGAACATAGGTGGGTCTTAGTCAGTAAAAGTCTGACACACCCTCTCACTCCACCCTAGAGCGAAAAAGTTATTTGATGATTCTTCTTCTTCCTGCCCTTGTCCTGTCACTCGTTACGCTATCACTGACTCCCCTTTCTTTCACATCACTTCTCACACAATCCATCCATCTTTTCTTTTATTTGATAATAAGATACCTCAATAAAAAGTATTAATCCGCTCAAGCTCTAGTCTTGTCACCCCCTTAACTAAACCGAGATAATTCAAATGCGTTCAACTGAAACACTAATCGAGTCACAGACATCGAAACTGCCCATGTTTTATAATATCAGAGAAGAGAAAATTAAACGAAATGTAATAAACACGTACAAGCAGAAAAGTAAATATGTAGGTACATTTAGTCCCGGAAAATGCCTAAGATGTAACACGAGTGTAAGGATTCTTAATAAATCCTCCAAATTATTCACTTGTTATGTTGAATATATGTTTGGGCACGTAGAAAAGCTTTGTGTATTAAAATTATATCTATTTTATTATCTGCGCAGTTATTGGACGGCTTTTTCCTAAAACCTTATAATACTACCCTAAATTCTAAGTATTGGGTAAGTTGATATTTAATATGTATTTTCATATGAATCGGTATTACGTTATTGCTAAGTCACACAACAAGAGCAGTGGTGACCTAATTGTAACGGCCTTGACTTACGAGGTGTAGTTCGTGGGTCCAAACCCAGGTAGGCGCTTTAACTTGCGTCATTTATTTCATCGCCGCTGCTTTCAAAACGGGGAAGAAAATTACATGAGGAAAACAGCAAGTTCTGGCGCCAAAAAATCGAAAACCTGCGACATCCACCTACCTGGAATGGACCAGCGTAGTAGATTATGGCACATTGCCTCTCCTAGAGAGGAGGCCTGAGTCCCAGCAGTGGAAACATTATAAGGGTGTTTATGCTGAGTTACACAACAACAATTGTCACGCAAGGGCTCTATGAAAGGTTATGTTGAAGAGCCACCTACTTATACTTCCTCCTACTGTTTTCGGTGTAAAATTTCACGCAATAGGGCAACTGAGCAACGAAGCATGTCACTACAATATGAAAGTTTGTTTCCTAGAATGATATGCGTATACACACATATACATATTTGGACATATATACATTTGTTTTACTTAAATTACAGTGATAGCAATCGAAACAGTTTTGGCGACACTTCGTCATCTGTTTCTCGTTACATTTTGCTTGATTTCTTTCACTAATTTATTCCATTACAAAGTTTAGTAGACCTCATAAATATCACGTACCTTGCCATGTATCACTTTTGGCAAAAATTTTGACGCTTTATTTTATGATCCCGTCACAAAATTAAATGCAAAAGGCAATTACGAGATCAACAATTATTTTTAATTACTTTAGTTATTATTGGTCTACTTACATTCATATGGAGACACAAGCGCCTGTGCATTAGCTACGGGCAAGGAGCAGATCGCCGCGAACCCGCAAAGCGCCAGCGCACACATGAAACTCGGAGACATGACTGAAACAATAGAAAAAATACACATTACATAACGTAACATCACACCTATTGTCTCCATGGTCTGGAGTGAGAGGGAATGGGATGGGGCAGCGTCCTTCTGCAAAGCAGTAATGCTAGCGAAGGAGGCGGCCAAGACGATAGAAGACGCCCCGGGCGTTAAGAACCGCAAAGCGTTCTCCGGCCACGACAAGCAATAGGTAGCTCGCCGTCCGCTCGTCCTATAAGAACCGAGCCCGTGTCATTGACAGCGCGTAGTATTCAACGCGCGCTTCAAAGAGATTTCAGCAAACAGATGCCTGCTCTAGCGCTATGGGGAAAAGTATGAAAGGGATACTCGTGGTCCTAGAATGCAAAAGGCGACTGAAGGAACACAGGTGTCGTTTTAGTCAGTAGAAGTCTGACACTCCTCCTTCTCACCCTTTCGCTCCACCCTAGCGCGTGAGAAGTTATTAGATGATTTCGCACCTTAAAAAAAAGTCTGCTTTCCCTAAAGGGTAAATAAAAAGTGCACCTACAGATACTACTAGGGCCACTCACTACATTTTATAAAAATGGAAGTCCCGTATAAAAGGAACGGACGTATTGCCACCAGCAGGGCTCAATTCCGGTCTCCGGGTTACTACTGCGATATTCCAGATAGAATAATCCAATAACACATTATCCAACTCGGAAATCGGATCCAGGCTCCCAAGCTTAGTGGCCATATTAATATTATTGTGTAATTACAAACCGTTAGATCTAACCACAGAGTTAACCACATGACGAGTTCATGAATATGCGTCTGCTCAAGCACAAAACTATTGTTAGGATATCCCAAAACAATTTACATTTGATTCTATGGCGTAGCCAGTCCCAAATGTGGCTTGTATATATTATTATATTTAAAATTTGGGGTCCCTTTTTTATCCGACATCGGAAAAGCCCAAAAGGGATATTGTTTTTTATTATGAAACAGACTTTATTTTCATAAGTCGGGACCTGTAATACTAAGAGGCCCTGTATCGTTGATACAGCTGATACAGATAGCGGCACGAATCTTGAGCGCTCGGCGAAAGAGTAGGGATCGCTTTGCGCATCGTACAATATCGGCGAGCCAATCACTGCACAAGGATTGAACTCCCCGCCCCCGCATCTCTCTTCATACCAATAAAGAGATCCGGTGGACCCGATATTTCACTTCTGCGTGCTTCTGTGCAAGTAGAACTGTAGAAGCCAGCGCTCAAGATCCGTGCCGGTATCTATACCGCCGTAGCTACGACTCTGATTAGATCAGATATACTGGGCTACAAATAACTTATTCTTCTCTCATAAGTAAGCCGCTACAATAAGTTATGCGTAACCATAGAAATATTATAACACAACAAAAAAAAGAACCATGCATGTCACTACATAAAGTGACATGCATGATTTTTTTGTTGTGACTTTCAGAATGAAAATAGATTATGATCTACATTCATTCTGAAAGTCACTGGTTCACTTACATAGAGGAATGACCAAAACTTTTACACATTGTTAATCTTTGTTTGTAAAAGTTTTACTCATCCGGGTCACAAATTATCCAATTACTGAATTGTAGTCTAACAGTTAGTCGCTCCATGTAAAAGAGACTGGCATTTAGACGCATCCGGTTACATTAGAAGCCGACCCCAACACAGTTGAGAAAAGGCTGGGAATACTGATTGTTTGCAAAGATTTCACTTTTGTTTTTAAATGATATTAAACTGGGGCTTGAATGTGATCCCACCTGATGGTAAGCAATCGTTGACGGTGAAGCGCACTAGTTTATTAAGAGCCTATTCACTCTAAATTATAATCATACGAGAAGACCGCAGCACGCAAATTGTTCCAGTCTTTTGATGTACGCGGTATAAACGACGAGGTGAAACGCTTTGTCCAGACCGTAGAGGTGTTAACAATGTCCTTACAAGGACTCTCGCTTTACATCAGATTATCCAATGGTAGAAAGGCGATGGCGGAGTCAAGTCATGTAATTCCCGCGCAATCTCCAAAATGCATCCAATAGAATACCGAAAGTTTACAATAACCTTAAAAAATATAACTACTAATGGTGACCGAATATTTATGTGTCTATGGATGCAGAGCGACATTTCGTCGCGTAGTTCTTATGTGTATGCGGGGGTTTGAAAGGACTTGCGACGGGTACCATACAAAATAACTAAAGTCAATCACATTCTAATAATAGATCGAGACACATTAATTATGAAATAGAATTAAACCCTAGAACGTGTCATGACTGTTTGAGAGAGGCTCCGCTTTTAGGTAATTGATGAATAAGTTATATTTCCACGAGTTTCGTCTGGCCTATGGAACTCTAGATGGTCCATTGTGCGACAATGGCCACATTACGTTACAGGATATTCTAAATTATGTTTATATTACCGGCCAAACCCGATTTTAGGACGAACTACTTTTGCCTTGGTCAAAACCTGAGCCCTGCCCCGCAGGGCTCTTATTTCTGGGTGGTATAAAAAAATACCCACGAAGGATATGGCGGGAGCTCCACTATGCTCTACTTCGGCCTTGGTATTCTAACCTAACCTGCCCGTATCGAGGTTCCCTAAAATTCCGAGCTGACTTCGCTCGCTTTTGGACTAATATCACGGGTTTAGCCTAGGCGAAACTTAACATCCTAAAATAGGTATAGTGATTTTTACCTTAACATCACTTAGTTTTTTAACTATTTACGTGAAGTGTGTTTGCCTGACTGTATTTGACAATTACCTGTTTGGTTTGGTTTTATTGGAATATATGATTTAGGCGATTTCGGACTTACATAATAATATATTAAGAGCGGCCAACCTGAGATACATTTACATACAACCGCTCTTACGTGATTGTGACGTTATTACACATCTTTCTCCAGATATTATCTAAACACAGATATCTTGAGGATATTATATAGGTTTATATATAAGTCAAAACATAAATTTGTGTAAAACTAATCCAGTAAAGAAATCTAAAAGTCAGCTATTTTGTGTGAACTTTGGCCCTCCATAATGTACTCAACATTCACCTTTAATCGGGTTTCTGATTGACAAAAACTTTTAAGATTGAAAAAAACCACTGGAACAAGATTTGTGAAATATTCGAGTAATGACGGAATTACCGAATCCCAACAGAGTTTTCAGGTGTTATCTCTCCTTTTCCGCATTGCCTCTTCATCAAACATTGCATTGGATGACAATGAAACAACAAGCTTTTTGAACTATGCTCACGTTGACGATAGACGAGCACTTATGCAAAGCCACCTCGATTTTTTCCTTCACTAAAAGATATCCATGACGTCCAATATAAATTCAGAAAGTATAAATCATCTAAACTTTTCTTTGATTTTTGTCCTCTTATTAACCCACTTTATAAGAATAACGTTACCCAGCCGCACTGGGCCCGCGTGGTGGATTACGGCCCATTCCCTCTCCTAGAGTGAGGAGGCCTGAGTACCAGCAGTGGGAAAATTAAAAGGCTGATTATGCTTTAAGAATAATGATATAAAATCCGTTTTCAATAGAAGTCAATTGTTTCTCGTGCTTCAGATATCGTTATTTTGTTCCAATAACTATTTGTCAAGAACTATGAACAAATATACTCCGTGGAACGGACTTGTCAATAAATACCGCGTGTGTAGAAAAATAAATGAAGTTGCCGCTTGACTACATTCAAAAATAACTCACGACTTTAAAATAATATTTATTGTTTGTGAAGTCGATTGTTTGCACCATTAGAGAATGTATGACTGAATTTTGCTTTGACAGAAGAGTAGTCTGTGACTGCTCTTGGTACTAACAACCTAATTAAACAAAGTTCCTGTTTTGTTCAATTATAAACAGAGGTCGGAATTAGGTAGAGTTAAACATGTACTTACACCGATTTCATACAGCGAAAGAATAAAGTGGATATGCCTCAAATTCCGAGATTAATTTTAAAGAGCAGATTTTTTTTTATGACGCTATCAGAAATATAGCAGAAAAAAAATCTTTTTGCTTTATTGACGAGTAGGAGGAAGTGTATAAATTTGTTAACCTTACCTCAGTTGGCGCAGAGAAATCTTTTTCAATGAAAATTACTAATAAAAATTGTATGTTAATTATCTTTGTTTTATTTGTCTTATCTATCTCTGAGGTTTTTATTATTATATATTTGTAATATTGTTGGCCACACGGGATTTTTCATTAGAAATTCCGGGAAGATCCATTTTATTAATTTCAACATTTCTATGCAAGTACATGAATAACTCTACCTAATTTCGACCCGTTATTATAATATATTATAGCGTCACTCCAGAGTTGAGGGATTATTCGAAACAGTTACCGCAGATCTGGAACGCAAAGGCTAACTGAAGGAACACCGGAGGTTTTAGACAGTAAAGATCAGACACTCCTCTCGCTCCACTCAAAGTGGGACAAATTATTTGATGATTTACCAGCCTACAAAAACGCCTGTATTCTCCGAAAGATTTAGATTTGGCAAACATATGAGCCTAGAAGGTACGGACAGCGTCATCAACTGGTTATCCCCTTTTTTAAGGTATTTTAACGTGAGAGGGTTTAGTACCCAATTGATGCAGCTGTCTCTCCCTACTACCTCTTTTCACTAATTCAGTGACTAAGTTTTTTTCTACACAATCCGTATTTATTAACTGAAAGTTATTTAATTAAATGACTGATTACTATTTTATTTTATAATTGTGTAATAATGATTTTATTATATAAGCTAAGTAAAATAAACTAACTTAAAAAGTCTCATTGTTTTTTAAATATTATTTAACTCACTAATAAATACTATAGTTATTTACTGAATAATTTCTGTTGGAATTCTCTTTATTTTTTCTAGGTTGTCCCAAAATTAACGCAAGATTTAAATTTTCCGCCATTTGTGTAGTAAAGTGTTGAAACCCCAAAATATAAATAAAAATAAAAACTGGGTTTCCTATTTAATTCAAATCTTGCGTTAATTTTGGGACACCCTATATAAGAAGTTGTATTAATATTTTCAACACAGCAAGTACGACCCATTTATCACATTCATATTTATCCTTTTTATTCCGCTAGAGAGGTGTATTCATTCGTCCGAATTATTCGGGGTATATCTGCCATTTGGCCACATTCTGCCAAGCATAACCAGATATTATGTGAATATTAGCATTAACCCCTTTTTGTTGGAGGGGGGATCGTATCTGGAATGTGCAACCTTTTCTACCATGAGCTCGTGGTATGATGAAGATATTGTTCCTAAGCATGGTATACTATATAGTTTGAGGGTGCTTGTGTATATAGGTTTTGATGTTTGAAGATTATTTAAGCAAATAAAGAAAACGATGGCTTTTAAAGCCATCGTGTTCTCTCTTAAGTTCATTTTGAATATATCTTCTATATGTATATATATATATATATATAAATGAATAGCTGTTCGTTAGTCTCGCTAAAACTCGAGAACGGCTGGACCGATTTGGCCAATTTTGGCCTTGAAATATTTGTAATAGTCCAGGGAAGGTTTAAAAGGTTTAGCAGTTCAGTTATCACAACATTCATTGACCGGAACATAGTTCGCCGGGTCAGCTAGTCTGTATATAATTGTGATAATATATCTTTAAAACATCGCAAAGTTTTTTTTGGTACATATATTTCTTACACACGGTATCTACATCTTTTTTTTCTTTCACAGTTATGCTGAAAGAGATTTCCTTAGAAATCAGCATCCCTTTATTACCTTCTTTTCTGTTCCCTTCTTTTTATCTTTGTTTTATACATAAATGTTTTAATTAATTATTAGCTTAGCAGTATCTTGAAGACCTAACTTATTGAACATAAAGGTTTTTTCTATTTGAATTTCTTTTCATTTAATGTCTATGTAAATTATAATATTTCTCTAACATCGAAAAGCCAACGTTTTTTGTATTTTACATCAAAATTACCTACGCATAACCTAATTTTAAATACGTCACCCATTCTCATAGAAATATCATTACTTATAAGTCATAATATTACAGCAGACATTTACGGAATATTCTGAGCATATAAATAAGTACCTGTATATATATGAGCTGTCTGTCAATAGGGCTGACGCCATGGATATGGCCCTCAAGCCGTCATTACATGCTGATGGAAGGCGGAAGGCTCAACAAGTAGGCTAATGTCGTCGACCCTCCCCCGCAAACGAATGTCGCCGTGACGTCATCAATCACGCTTATCACCACCGACGTGACGTGCTGACACGTCACACATACCACACACGCCACTAACACGACGCTTACACGCGAATACTAACATTACACGGTTTTGATAGTACTTGCTACGCCGTAGCACAGGTGCTACGAAATGGCTACGAATAAAATTTTAGTATAGATATTTGAAAGTAATTACACGGATATATAAAGTATTTTGAAAGAGGCACTTACTGGGCGTAAAATAACATTTAAATTAATTTGAATTAGATATAAAAAAGTAATTTGGTTGTTTAGTGTCTTCAAAAGTTTATACTTTACCATTTGTGGAGATTTTGCCATTCCAATCCTACCTGTAATTAAAATTCGCTACTGGATGAAGTTACACATCCTAAAATATGGCATCTAGCAACAAAACTATAGATCTTATTACTGAACTCGGATCTTTCATTATTATTCTGAGGCAATGCTATTAAATGTTGACTAGTATTAACAAGAACTTGGGTTACATTAAAATGCAACAGCATTATTAAAAAAGAAATTAATTACTATTTTCAGACATCAAATAAAATTCCTTCTGAACTGCACAAGTAGTAATAAATTATCCTTTTCAGTTGAGAGGGATGAAATAGGAACCTGTAGCAACAATTGCAAAAAATACTAAGTCATGCTAATATTATAAATAAGTATTTATTTATACATTTTGAACAAGTGTCGACTATGGCTTGGATTAAGATATATCTAAGGCTAGCTTTCCCCCGTGGTTTCACCCGCGTTTTTGGTTGCTACTCAACTTTCGTAGCATGATGTTATATAGTCCTATTTGCCATGAATCTGGTTATCCCATACACAGTTTTTTTTCTAATCCGTAGTTCCAGAGAATAGCGCATACACGTTGACAACTTACGGCACTCATTTTTGAATTATTTCCATTCCTGCGGTACGGGGCGCTTAAAACCTAGTTTGAAAACTATCATTATGGCGGTAAGGGGCGTATTAGATTCCGTAACTTTTAAGAAACTAAAACTATAAAATTTTATTTATTCAGTGCGGTACGAGGTCTAAGTGACCCCTTATTAAAGTAGAAACACTATTGCATTCTGTTTTGATAAGCCATCATAGATATATATTATCTCTTTCTTAAACTAAACCTTTAAGTTACAGCCTCCGAACGCCAGAGAATACTATGTTTTTCTTATCCGCACCGCAAGAAAAACCCATACGAGGCGTATTAGACCTCGTTCTGCACTGAACGTGTTGAACAAACAAAAAATCCTGCCGCTTTATTTAACCCCTGCTGAACATGCCCGTGTGGCACTTTTAGCTTCAAAGCAGGCGACGCCGCTAACTGAAACTAGTATTAAAATAATTGAGATATCATAACGAGGCAGCACAAGCTGCCCTCTGCTCTCGTGTGAAGGGATGACTCTCATTATTTCTGTCACCTTACACTGCATATAATTAATGATAGTCACCAATTAATGATACACCACGATTCTCACTATATAAATATATATATATATGTTTTATGTATTCCTTGTTATTGAGATGTAGACAAATTAAAGTGGATTTTGGTTTTATGATATTTGATTTGAACTTCTGTATTATTATTTTTTCTTAAATAATCTATATTTAATAATATAAAGCCGAAGAGTTTATCTCAGGTTCCTAGTTCGAGTTGAAAAAAATATTATGGTTAATTTTGTGTTTTTCCATTTAACGAGGAAGGTATAGGCTATGTAACATCACGGTACAACTCTCAGGAGCGCAGTAGTAACCAATCAAAGACACGGGTGAAACCACGGGGGACAGCTAGTACAGTCAAAAGGGGTGCATAGAAACTCAGGGGTGAATAGAATCAAAACTTCAAAGGGTATTTTCACGATATTTGAATATTATTTGCAGCATTTAAGTATATCAATTTATTAATGAATTGTTACTCTAAAAAGTAGATGCTTTGTTAGAAGCCGATAATATGGTATCAAAGTGAACCAGTAACCAAACCAAGTTTTGTTTTATTCACCCCTGCGTTTCTATTCACCCCATCTTACGGTATTACAAAATAGGTAACTTTAGGTACCATTTTTTTACAGACTCAAAACTACTGTGACACTAAAATACAAGTACAATCATATTACCACTGAAACACAGCTTATCTGCTTGTATTCGTGTTTGTTTACACTAAACTTCAACTGCTACAGTAAAAATCTACAAAGTTCATATCAAACTGTCATTCAGTAGAGCGAACTTCACAGAAATGCAATTTGTAAATGTTAAACAACTTTTAATTGATGGTAACGCAATTACGACTTCGGCTGCAATCGAGATGTTGCTGCTTTTATACTTGTGTATACAAAGTTAGTCCATAGCAATTACGGGCACTGGAATTAAAGGTCTAGACTAATATCTCCAGTAGTTATTTTTAGACCACTTTTTTTCTTCACGATTCCTGTATTCACAAACATAGCATAATCAACCTTATAATGTCCCCACAGCTGGGTCTCAGGCCTCTTCTCTAGGAGAGGAAATAGGCCGCAATCCAGCACACGGGCCCAAAGCTGGTTGGTGGATGTCACATGTCTTCGAATTTCTGGTTCTAGGACAAGCCGGTTTCTTTCACCGTTTTGAGAGCAGTGGCGATGAAATAAATTAGACCAAGTTTAGGCTAGGTTGGAACCCGCAACCTTCAACTCAATGTAAAATGGACTACAGTTAATCTATTGATCCCCGACTAATAAGACATCATCTGTAATTAACGTACGATTGTATCACACGAACTTTAGAGAACTTAAATAAAAAAAATAAAAAAATAGACAGACTTAAAAAGAACTGTAAACTACCTACGTGTTACGTTATACACGGGTTTTTTTTTTAAATATAATAATATAATATAATATTCCACAACTATCACACAACGCCCTCTAGTCCAGCTAAGCAGAGCTTGTGTTATGGGCACTAGACAACTAATAAACATACTTATAAATTTCTAAATACATACATATATAGATAAATTACACCCAGATATAGAAAAATGATCGTGCTCATCACACAAATATTTGTCCTGGGTGGGAATCGAACCCACGACCTCCGGCATAGCAGTCAGGGTCACTAACCACTAGACCAACAGGCCAGCCAAATTTGAAGTTGTATTCCGAATTCATTTAAGAAAACATGCGTAAACATCAAAAGAAATAATATTCGCTAAGATCAGTGAGCCGTACGTTGGGGTCGCATCCACTTCACAGACGGGTAAAGATCATCGAAAATGGCCGCAACCCCTGAATATTACAACTGTAAAAGTGTAAAATGTGTGTAAAGTGTAAAGTTAGGAACATTTTACTTGAATTTATTAACTGATTTTAATATACTAGCTTTAGTCCGATACTTCGTTTGGGCCTCGATACTCATAATAAAATCAGCTATCTCACAATGAAAGTCTTATTAAAATTGGTCCAACTTTTTCGGAGATTAACTGGAACAAATAGGCCGACGCACAATTATTTAAAGAAATGTGTTTTTTTTTATAAGCACTATTCTATTGAAAATTTTAAAATATTTATTGAAAATGTATAGATTCGACGCGCAGCATACTCTAAAGATTCACACTGCGTGCTACATTTTCATACGAAATCTTCGAACAAAGAAACCTTTTCGTTATTTTAATATCTATTTCACTTCTAAAGGAAATAAGATCAAAGTCGGGTTTATTAAAGCATATTACAGACACGCATGTTGTACAAATAGTGGAATACCATCAAGGACTTTCATATCCCTTATGATTTTAGGATTTTTTGTAAAACTGAACAACTGTAGGTTCGTCTTTCTTCTTTTTACCAGTTCTTTTTACCAGAGAGAGAGAGAGAAAGAGTTTTTTTTTTAAAAGAAAGGTTTTACCAACAACCGCTCGTCTCCTTAACAAATTTGTACCTAAATATCGAATTTACACTTGATATTTTAGATCATCTTTTGTTTTAAATTAATTAGTTATATATATCTAATAGGTTATTACACTCCTGCCCCCACCCCCCATTTTTTCATTCATAATTTTTTATGGTAGAAAATTTGCCGAATCAGCTGGTTTTATACTTGGGTTGACTTCCGAAAGGGAATCCGTGGTCCTGGAACGCAAAGGCAAAGAAGGAACATTGGTGTGGTTAGTACAAGTCTTACACGCCCTCTCACTCCACCCTAGAGCGAGACATTGAATGAATTCCCATCTAAAAAAAAGCTAGTTTAATACTATTATTCAAGTACTTTTAATTGGATAATAATAATTTATATTTTTTATTTTTATTTAAATTTGCGTGACAGAGTACAAAACACACCTCCGTCACACTTATTTGTACTGATTACTTGACGATAAAACATGAACGTCCCAGGTAACTTTTAAGAATCATTTAATACTACATACAATATTAACTCTATGAACTCAAATAAAAAGTGAACTGTATAGATTTATAAAGCCGTCATAAAACTCAACTCAAACACTAAGACTGAAGACATTTATTTCAATTAAACCATTTAAATTTACTTTTGAATTGTCAAGGTCGGTCAGTCAAAAACAAAAAGATAAAGCTGTTTGCACGTTCCAAAGCGTAGATATCTATGGAAAATCGTACAAGAAACTCCACGGAAACTCTCATATAGTTACAATACTTACAATATTATGATAACTTCGTCACTGTAAAAATCACAGTATATAATTTTAATACAATATCATATCACATTAATATTATAGGGTCAAAAGTATGTATATATGTTACTCCTTCACGCTTAAACAACTGAATGAATTTGGATGAAATTTGACACGCGGGTAGACCATATCCTAGAATAGAAAATAGGATCCTTTTTCATCCCGGGAGAAATTATCTCAAACGCACATAGCGTTTGAGATAATTTTCTGTTATCACGCGGATTAAACTGCTGGCAGAAGCTAGTTAAAAATATATGTGAGAACGATACAAAAAGATGAATGAAATCAAAAAAGATGAATGATATCAAAAAGATAAAGGATATCTAGGCATTATCACTGAGTTGGTAGGCCTCCTAAAAGGTGGACCGTGAATCTGGTGAGGGTCGCTTTAATCCGATGGATGCGAGACGCACAGGACCGCTCATTGTGACAACACTTGGGCGAGGCCTATGTCCAACAGTGGATGTTTTTCAGCTAAAATGATGACAATGATCGTCCACTCTCCAGACTCCACATTATCGTCTTGCATAATTAAAAGTTAAAGTAGACCCTCGATCGTTCTTTATAAACGTTTGCATATAAAACTGGGATCTAAGATTCAATGATCTATCTTATCGGGGCAAAACATTCAGATTAAATTATGACAATAGATAAAGAGGCATTATGTCCCTATGCAATTTTGTTAAAAGGTCCAATCCTATAAGCTGCGGTATCCCTTTTTGTGACGGTGTTTCTTTCATAAAGCGGTCACTGGTCACCCTCCATTCTGTAATAGGTATTCGTTATCTCGTGATGTGACGTCATCATAAAATAATGTCCGCTCATCAATCAAATGTTTTTCCCCTCACCTTTTTAGTATACCCAAGTATGGCTGGTGTTTTTCATCAAGCAACTTCTATTAATGTTGAATAGTGATCGATTTTTTGTGTCGTTAGTTTTTATTGTGCTCTTAAGCACTTAAGGGCACAATATTTCTTTTTCACTTATAATAACTCCCAAACAGGAGAATATTGGTCTTGTGCTACAGTTTAGCCTGTTTTTAAATAATAAAAATAAATTATCTATTTATTTAATCATAGGAGAACCAACAGCTAGATAAAAATGGACCACAATTGTATATGAGATATTGAGCCAATTACAGATTCTCACGAGTAGGAACAGAAAAAATTGTAGCAACCTTAGAATCACTAACAAGCACGATAAAAAAAAAATCTAATTATATCTCGGTATTTAGAGCAGTGGTAGCCGAATGATAAAGGATACGACTTACGAGTGGTAAGTCGCGGATTCAATCCCAGCCAGGCGCATTACTTTGTGTAATTTATATCATCACCACTGCTCTCAAAACGATGAAGAAAACATCGTGAGGAAAGCGGCATGTACTAGAACCAAAAATTCAAAGACATATGACATCTACGAGTACCATCCCGCACTAGGCCCGCGTAGTGAATAACGGGCCCTCTCCTAGAAAGTCTGAGTCCCAGCAATGGGAACATTATAAGGCTGATTATGCTTATGCTTATGCACAATACTTTATACACACGCGTCATCTTTAAAAGATACCTTTATGTGATGAACCCATGGTAAGGGAAATAATTTTATATAAAACACGATTCAAAGCTTGATACCAAATCATATCAAAATCCTTGTTAAAATACAAAAATATTTTTAATTAAATTAAAAGGGATAGTGGGACATTTAACAAGCAAAGGGTAATTATGAAAGGTACAAAGTAATTCTACTGCAATTAATGAAACTCGTGCCATATTGAAGGGGCAGTAACGAGAACCAAACAACAAAAATTATTAATTAAGTCAAACAAATAATTATATTATCACTAGCTGATGTCAGCGGCTTCGCCCGCGTGACTGTAGAAAATTTCGACCAATAAACTATGTTTGTTGATTGAAATTTTTTTCATCAAGCCTTGTTGTTTCAAATTAAAATACCTAACTGCCAACAGGGACAGTTAAAATATTTTCACTCATAAGCGTAATGTAAAAGTCATTTAATTAAATTTTGTTTTTTAAAAAATCTTGTTTACATTGTACATATTGTTTCACGAACTAAAAGCTAAAGGTTTACATATTTTTATAAATAAATTTATCTAATTAAAACTTTATGCACTAATGAAACATTGTACAAAGGCTGACTCAATCAAAATGCCTTAGGCCCCATTCCCACTTTGTCGTGACGACAGATAATCGTGTAGTTTTAAGTGTCGTGGCCAGTTTTAGTTAGCCATATCACGAAGTGATCAATTTTAAGATTTGGCTACGACATATGGGCAAATGAAATATTATAAGTAACAGGACTTCTACGGAGTTATAACTTAAAACAACACAGAAAGAATCATTATTATTGACGTTCAATTAACAAAAAAGTTAAGCCCGAATTGATAAATTGAACATAATTGGTATATCAGGGTGAGACTTTACACGTCAGCTTAACCCTTTAGAGTGGCATGTGAATGCAGTAATCCCAGTAGATTTGCTATCATTTATTGAAGAGTTCCATAATTTATCTGCGACGTACTTCAACAGGTCTTCACCTAAATAATACTCATACAAACTAAAATATAATCGTCGAAATCAGATGTCATTTGGCAAAGATATCAATGACCAAGTCAACATTCAGTCAGATTGAGACCCTGCTCCTTTTTTTAAGTCGGTTGGTACTTTTTATTTATGAAAATGTTCCATACGCCGTCTCATAAATATGCCAAAAATATTTATAAGCTGCCATAGCTTTCGAGTTCTCGTTATCCTGTCCAATAATTCGCCATAGTTAGTGTCTATCGAGGAAGTACAAATATTTCATATTCATGAATACAGCTTGGCTTCTGGATAAAAAGACATAAGTAGATGTGTATGGTGGTTCAATCCAACAACCGCCTCGCTCAAATATCCTTTTTAAAGGCAGCTTACGTCCAATTGGATGACCACGTAGAAATAACTCAATCGCTTTGCATCAACTTTGAAAACTGCACGACTCATCACAACACGCATGAATACAATTCTTATCTTTGTAACATTTTTGTATCATATTCTTAATCCTAGATCGTGAAAGTACTTATAAGCTTACAAATACTTTAAGGATTTGCGACGCTTTTGTAAATATTTCCTTTGTAGTTATTTTGATAAAAAACCGTGAAATGACAATACTTTTGTTACTCGTAGGAGTTTGGAATACAATACTGTCTACAAGCAATGTATACCGATTTATTTTCTGTCACCATGACATTTATTAGATTCCTCCCAATTATTTCGGCCGAAGGTGTAAAGATGTGTGAATTTGATTGATACATCAATCTGTCCGAAAACTCAGAGCGAGTACTTTAATTAATTCAAACCTATATTGATTGGCTGTTAATAATAAATCTTTGTCTTCAGCCCACTGTTTAATTGCCTATACTTAATTTAAATGTCAAGAATGATAATTAATATTATATTGAAGTGTATGAAGTACTAGTATTAGTGATTTAATAGACCAAGTCTTTCATTCTTCCTAAAAACTAGGTACTCTAGTGTAGAAAACTCTTGTAAACTCTTACTAGAGCTATATTTCTAGGTTTTCTCATACGTAGTCTATAAAGCAAGTACTTTTAATAATTTTCTCTGTTAAATCATTAATTTGTTGAAGATATGTATTTATTTTAATGAAACATTGGGCTGTTCAAAAAGTGAAATACTATCGATAAGTGCTCAGGGCTCTTTTTTAGTTTACAACTCTAGGTCAATGCTCCCATAGACTTCGACAAAGTACCTATAGGATAACTGCAAATAAAAAAAAAAACAAATTAAAGCCTGTAACATAACATGGGACGCGTGATTCGGTATCGGCAACTGACGTTATTTAACGAGCGCGGTACGGCGATACGCGTACGGTATTAGCCATACATGGCTGTCTTTGATCATCCGAGCGTTAAATTGGAACTCGACACGAAGCTACAGGTGTGCACTAGCCTAACACTGTATGCGCCCTACACCCTATTCAGTGACGAAAACTCGTTTACAATATAATTCTTTTGCAACGTTTTTTACAACATTACGCTTTACGTAAAATCCCTTTTGTTGTTTCGGATTTTATAACATTTTTAAGTCGTGTAACATCACCGTCGTCGGCCAACAGAGCTAAATATCAAATGCAAAGCTGGCTATCTTTCACAAAAATGCAACGAAAATTTTGCATTTCCCGCATATTTTGTCAGTGTCCCTGTCTATTTTGTGCACCTGACATTTGAAGGGAAAAAATGTTACCCTATTTCACGCTCAAATGTCATCTGTCTTTTGCAATTGTACTGTGTTCTACTCCACGCCACAGTTTTACAATCATGATGGAATCAACACTATCCTCTGATTAAAATACTTATAAACACCTGCGTATAATCGTTTATCTTTCCATGACACTTCGTCGGCTATCGAACGATAAACTTTGTTATTAGTTCAATCAAGAGAGAAACTTGTAATCAGTTTTAAATTGTTCTCATTTCTTTATTGAGTTTAAAAAAACATTATTATCAATTTATTAATTGAATTAAAGTTTGTACTCTTATTCTAAGCAAAAATATTTTAAACAAAATATAATTCTTGGAGTTCTAACAGTGATGGCCCAGTGGTATTTGCCCCGACTTACGAGTTGTAGGTCGTGGGTTCAAACTCGGCCGGGCGCATTAGGTACATTGTGTAATTTATTTTATCATGTTCTCAAAACGGTGAAAGAAAATATCGTGAGGAAACCGGTATGTCCTAGAACTAAAATTCGAAGATATGTGACATCCCAACCCGCACTGGGCCCGCTTGGTAGATTAAGGCCCATTAGCTCTCCTACAGAGGCGGTCTAAAAGGCTGATTATGCTTTGCTAAGCTAACTTGGTTAGTATATGGTGAGTTCAAAGGTGTTTAAAACCCAATTAATCTGATTGCTGAATGTCATTGGAAGACAGATCAAACTATGGTATTGTTACAGGGACGAGGTTTGGACACTACCGGCTAAGTTTATAATTGGTTCCGCAATCACAGCTTCTGACGGCCAACTACTAGAAAACCTATTTAGTCTCAGGTGAAATTCATTTGACGAGTTTATACTAGCAGTACATCATTCAAATGTAGAGTTTAGGAAGGAAACTTTTGTCCAGCAGTGAGACACAATACAGGCTGATAAAAAAATAACAGCAGTAAACTATTTAATGATACATTGTTAAAAATTTTAATCATAACGTTGATTAGATCCTTAGAGACACAATAACTTAATCACAACCTCACCTATTTCTCCTACTTAAAAAGTTACCAAAGGTCAAATCGGAAATCTATCTGTTCGGCTAATCCTCTTAAGAAAGTGAGCTTTGAGCCAACTTCATAAGTTTACTTCCAATAATCTTTCCAAAGTCATAAGATGAACACGTTTCATAATTAAAATCGTTTTAGCGTCGGCTTCCAAAATTAAAGAGTGAAACTAGAATGAGTAGCGCACCAATCACGGCTACGGAAAACATGCAGTAACGAACCTCTTTCATGCAGGAAGGGAGAAAAACGAAAAAAAAAAACAACATGCGAACGTTCCGAGAGCGTTCAGCAAGGTTATTGCCGATTCGCAGGGCTGCCTTTACCGTGACGAGGCCCCTGGCATGGCGGCAGATCTTTGCGAGACCTTTATTCGTTTTGCAAATCAAAAACTGGGAATTTCTCATGATAGGTGAGAAATGTAAAATTAATAAAAAATGCTAATGAAATTTTGAGTTTAAAATATTATTTTATACGATTTAGAAAAATGACCAATCATTAATATGAAAATGATAATAAAACTAGGCACTAAATGCCTTAAAAGATTTTACAGTGATTTGAGAATGATGTTTACTGCTTTTCTCTTTCTTTTTTTAATACATTCAATGGACTACGTTATTTTCATTTCAAGGATAGTAAGAGCTGAAAACCGATCACGTGTCATCGAATTTGAGAAATTAGATATTTATCCTGCTATTAATATAAACTTTGCTGTAAAAGGTAAAGGTAGGATAAAATGTAAGTTTCTAATATTAGATTTGTTTTTCTAATTGAGTGGTTGCGCGGGGCCCCTACAAGAACGAGGCCCGTACAAAAGCGAGGCCCTGGGCGACTGCCCTGGTTGCCACCGACTAAGGCCGTCACTGGCGATTCGTATACTAAAGTAGATAAAGTGAACGATAATCCTTCATTTTAACCCCCTAGTGCGATAATGTCATGCATGCATCAAGAGCTGACGCAAATTGCACACAAATTGTCCGAAATATCATCGTCAGTGCACGTAGCAGTATTAAATCTGACAGCGATATCGGCTTACAAGGGACCTTTATAAAAGTGGTTTTCGTAAAATTACCATGGAACAGCTTGCATGGGCCGCTTCGTATTATTTTAGTACTTCCTTCGTTTGCTTTAATACGGGTTTATTGAACTGATGTTCTTTGAAGATTGAAAATAACTTACTCTGCAGCATTAGCTATCAATATCATATTAGTGATCATAATTGTCTTAAAGATTGAAAAGGGAATAGAGATTGGATCTCTTGCAGTTAGGAATCCGCTACTGTTCTTAATGAACCTCTTTTGCCGGACAGACGACCGAATAATACTTTCATCTCTCATTTTCCACTGAAATCTTATTTGAATGCGATTATTCTGCCACAAAGTTACATGCAAGCATTTGAATTTAATATAACTGAATTGTGCGGTTCACAACCAAGATTTCAAGTAAAATTAATTGTTTATTTTTGGTTCAGTATAAATAATTGCTATACAGATATGTTTTCGAATATCTTTTAGCTTGATCTCATGATGGTAAGTAGTGGTGCAATTGTTGATGGTGAATCGCACTAGTTTATTAAGAGCCTATTCACTATAGCCTTGAAGACACCTTAATTATAAACAATATAATAAGACTGCAGCAGGCAAATAATAGTTATGCAGATATGCTTTAAGATTGTTGAATTTAAGTAGCACAGAGAAACTTTGATTTCGGTTTTATCTTTTAGAGATAATGTTCAAAAATTTTCTGGTTGGGTTAGCGTTTCGATGTGGAAAATATATTGTGGTCTTAAATAAATTCACATGCGATGCGACGCAGCTGGCAGCGCCAACGGTAAGTGTATAAACATAATTATAAATAAATAGTGGTGTGGTGTTGCGATTTCATTACTTATGCAATCATAGTAGATGGAAATGTTATTTTATTAGGAAACATTTCAGTTTTTTTTTTTTAAGTTTTTGCTGAACGCGGCTTAAATCCTTCAGACTTAAGAACGTTTAATGCTCACTGGGCACGCCATAATTATAGCGGTAAGTCCCCTCTTTGAGGCATGGCTGGAAAAACCTCACGGCATCCTCACCTTCCGCATGACGCAGGTCCTCACCGGACATGATAAGTTTGGGAGGTTCTTGCACCGGATTCGTGCGGTAGAAACGCCCTGGTGTCACCATTGTGTGGACCGCCCGGAAACACGGTGGAGCATACGGCGGAGGTGTGACCCGCCTAAACAGAACAGCGCCGTGTCCTCGTGGGGGTGATTGGCAGCAGCGATCTCTCGCGCCGGACCTAGGTACAGGCCATGGTCCGGAGCGAGGAGGAGTGGCAGGTGGTCGCCTTCTTCTGCGAAGCAGTAACGCTAGCAAAGTAGGAGGCCGCACGTGCACGCGCGAGGCAGTTGCCCTCGCTCCCCAGCCGCCGGGATTCCGATCCCGATTTCCGACTACCGTAGGCGCGGGCTTGCGGGCAGCGAGCAATGGGTAGCTCGCCGTCCGCCCGTCTGATAACCGTTCGGACCGTGCGTAAGTTGTCGACGGCGCGTAGTGTTCCACGCGCGCCTCAAGGAGATGTCAGCAAACCGTAGAGGCCCAGCAGGGTCGAAGCCTACTGGGGCCAATGGTCTACTTCTGTAAAGAATTCTCGGTCCTAGTACGAAAGGCAAGGAAGGAACAGGAGTGGGCTTTTAGTCAGTAAAAGTCTGACACTATCTCTTTCCACCCAAGATGCCTATTCTTGGAAATGAATGAATCGATTTAAATGAATCTTGATGCGTGTACAGAAGGAACCCAGATCTAAATAGTTCGTAACGAACAAATTCGAAAAAGCTTCGAGAGAGACGATGGGAGCGAATTTTTTTGTAATTTTCTATACAATGTGAAGAATCACACCTTTTTTTTTCTTTGGACTCTTTTTCGAAAATATTCGTAATTAACTTTTTACCCCAGGTATCTTGCGTACAAGTACTAAGTTTTATTTTAATTATTCATTCATTTCCAGGCTTGCCTGTTTTTATGAAATACCGTGATGGTGTAAAGGCTCTTAATCGGAACATTAATGGCACATGCTAAATTCTTTTATGAAATGTTGGTCACGTAAGAATTCCACAAATATTTAATTTAATATTCCCCTGAATTTCTCGTAACCTTTTAAATCTGTTTTCTAGACAGAACTAAAAAAATAAAGTCAACAAGAAATATCTCGCTCAATGAAAATCTGAAATTTTACCCTCCAACTCCAGTCCGCACCGAAGTTCCCGCTAAAAACACAGCCAAGCCACTCACAAATAAAATACAGTGCACCATACATTACAAGATGATAAACGATGTCGTTTTAATTCTCATCGGGCCTCCGTATTTCTGTCTTAGGGCTGCCTCAGAGTTACAAGAAGCCACAATACTGCGGCCGACGGGATTAAATTTTCCTAACAGAGTTAAGGAGGCGGGCGGCGTTGATGTGTATGCGAAGCAATAACAGGGATTCACGGGGCAGGGCTGCCAGACAAACCCTGGGGCTATTTGTAAAAATTTCACGGAGTAATTGATCATCATAAGGCGGTGAACAATTTACTAGGGTTGCTACAGGTCTCGATTGGAAAATATAAGGTAAATAATTTTGTAGCTGAAGTAGCGTAGACTTGTTTTCAAATATTTGTGCTCAAATAACGTAATGTATTTCATTATTTTCATACAATAGTAATTGCTTCCAAATTGTAAAAGACGTAGCCAAATTAAATAAAAGTTCTAAAAATATTATAGAGGGTAAGTAGGTACTTGTTAACCTAAAAATTCGTATTTTTATAAGACCAATTGTGGTGTTCTGGTTTTAATTATTCACAAATTATTTCTTTGTTAATTAAAAATTGTATTGTAAAATTGGTTTTGTTTTGTATCTCAAGTATCTACACACCTGGACAATATTTTTTTTTAGGTGGGAAATTATCTTATGACAAATCTCGCTCTTGGGCGGTGCGGGAAATAGTGTCAGACTTTTACTGACTAAAAACTCACTCCTGTTCCTTCTTTGCCTTCGTCCCAGGGCCCCGAGTTTCACTTTCACACTACCCGTGGACCTGGACAATATGCCGAATCATTGAAACAGCCACGATTTCGGTAAAATGCACCTGAGATTTTTATTGTAGTATTGACTACCTCAGCAAAGCTTAACGCGACGGCTGAGTCGATCCATTTGCTGCCTAACACTGAATTTTTTTTTTCAATTATTTAAGTTATTTTGGTTAAGATTAATTGATAAAAAAACACTTAATTAATTAAAACTATATATACACTAAAGGCAAAAACTACTAGCTAAAATATGGCGTCATAAAATTCCTCCGCAACGCTGTCGACTGGAAATGTGCCTAAAAGGCTGGCGGCATTGCCACGTTGTATGGCAATGCTTAATCTCTGACCGGGTCACGCGAAGTGTCTATGAATAAATATTAGAACATATTATATCCGCATTCTAATAGAAAACTAAGTGACTATTCTGTATCAAAAACAAAATACTTTCTAAACTTGATACTGGCTAAATGCACAAACCATGTAAAGCAATAAGAAAAAAGAAGTTTTGGTGACCTACTCCCAATTTCTCTTCCGGAGTTCGCGCCCAAACAAAACTGATTAAACTATTGCAGATTGTACATACAATTACAAGTGACACGGCAGTTCTACGTAGTGCTACTAGTGAAATGAGGGTTTCCGTAATATAATTTTAGCTTCGTTAGAGATAAATGTACATTTTGACATCTTATGAATTAAGTACCTATACGAGTACGTTGTCGACACATATAGAAATATCAGGCTTTATTTGCTAGATTTTTATATAGTATGTTGTGGATTATGTTAACAGCTAAATACACTTACACAATAAAATAAAATAAAAAATATTTACTTTCTCATTAAATTTTTTTACTAACGTTGATGAAGGCCTGAACTGCACACTAGGATTCCCTGTGTTGTGGGGTCCAGTCTCTTTCAATCCACAATTTTGACATCTTTTAGCTCATGTTTGAAACTAGACTTAAATCCTTTTCTTATTTCCTTTTTGCCCCATCAGGGCCTAAAACGAAATTACATTGGTAGAGTGGTACTTACTGGGACCAAACAGTTTAAAAAGTTTACCATAGATACGAAAAGAAAACGATTTCCTTTTTAAGTCACGTATATTACCTACAAATTGTTTTGTTCCTAAAGACCCAGCAGCAGCTATTTAACTTCAATACACGAGTAAGTTGAAAGTAAGGACGCAGGTCACAAATAGGCTATTACTGAAGAGGAACCCGACAATTTGTCGTTCAATTTCTTTCAATTTTCCGAGAAAAATAAAGGACAAAATTATTAGTTCGTGTTATCTGAGTATCCTTCTAAAGAGTCTAAAGTAAAAACTAGCCTCACTTTTGTTTAAAATATTCTGACGATACCAAAGATATTACTTATTCCTTGAAGCTATTTTGATCATTTCTTTGTAAAAAATGGTATTAATTAAATTATACAATGTCAAAGAGTAGGGCTTGTTGACTTTGTTTCAAAAGAATTAGGTAACCAGTTAAATGGAATAAGGTATCAAAGAGTACAGAAATTCCTTTTAATCTTTAAACATTGTTTGCTTAAAAAACCCTGTTCTTTTTAAGCTTTTATATGATAAGGCGAAGTAATTTTTATTTTTGAAATTTTAAATAAGCGCTTTTGCCTTCAATTTGAAAATTGCGCCAGAACTTATACAGCCTACGTCCTTTAATCCTTTTTTTGTGAGTGTGAGTGTTAGACTTTTACTAAAACCCACCCGTGTTCCTTTAGTTACCCTGTGTGTTCCAAGGCCACATAGACTCTTTCAAACTATCTCTGGAGTACTTATGTTGGACCATGCTTTTACGTTCTTTCATTTTTTGTAAGCACCTGTAGAAGTGATAGATAATCATCTTGTAGAATCTTTAGCTCCTTAGGAATAGTTGATTCATTCCGTTCTAATTCCAAAAACTAATACCACTTGTATTTTTTTGAAATCATATTTATTTTCCATTCCGAACGAATACCAACAACTTGGATTTGGTACAGTCAGCTCAGTCAAACCTAATCAAAATAAATTTTAAATAGGAATCCAAACAAATACCAGTGGTATTAGTTGTTGGTATTAAAATGGAATAAATCGAATAATTTTGATGTAACACTTCCCTGAGAACAATAATAAGGGTGTATAGCCACTTCATCAAACCCCACTTTATGTGATCGAGCTAAGTGAGCGATGTAAAGACAGAAATAAAAATAATATCGGCGACAATATAACGCACGGAGCCGTAAACCGCGTCGTTGAGCAAACACGTCGGTCAATGAACGATCAACCGCCATGTTGCTAATTGAACGGCTTCGGGTATCAACGATGTATTAATGAAAATGTTAGAATTATACACATGTGCTTCTAATCATCTAATAATCTATCATTTTATTGACTAGTGTGACATTGATATATTTTGTGACACACTTTCATAACATATCATAACACATTCCTAAAACATTGTTAAAAGTTTAACGTCTAAAACATTGAAATCTACAGTTCAATTCTTCATTTCGTTTGTTTCCTTTGTGACGCAGCGCATTAAAACGCTCTCAAAGAAGCTAGAAACTCATTCTCGAACGTTATAGGCATTTTATTTGGCAAACTTCCAAGAAAGTTTAGCACACAAGATACGCGCACATGCATTGAAAAGTCGCAGCGAGCCTGTTTACTGTACAAATTCCATCCAGACATAAATGTTGACTTTAAACTCAAAGTGAAAAATTGAAACCTATTTCATACTTTAACATAATAAATCTTAAGATTGTGAAGTAACATGCTTCAGGCTTCGTATGTGGCTTGTTTATCAGACAGATTTGCTATATTAAATCAAAGATAATTTTCTATTTTTATCATCATTTTATTGATCATATTCTCTTCAATGTCAACTAATTTGACATTCAAATACAATAAAGTTAACTTATTTAATTTCATAAAATTGGTATGCAATGGATTCGAATTTCAAATTACCATACTTTAGTTAAGTTTATAAGGTTTCTTTGAGTGATCTTATCAGATCCAGTATCGATTCCTGAGATAGAAATAATGGAACATATGTGAGCGATGACGTGGAAAAAAGAAAACTGAAGTGCGCTATTAAGATCGTTTACATAAGCCGGGACCGACAAACATGGGCTCTTCGATGTGAGTGATACCGAGTGCCTTGCCTTTCTATTGAGGGCGCATATATTAATACAGCACTGATAAGCACTCTCGATTTATATCGACACACAATAGCAGAGGGATGGTGATGTCGTGGTATACAGCCAGGCAATTTACTTCAAGAAGGTGTTCAAAAAATATAGGAAAAAATTGTTTGTTTGTTTATAATTGTGTGAAATATACGATTATGGCTATGTATTTCTTTTTATTTTATATGTACCTACTTGTGTTTTTTTTTTGTTTTTGGTTGTTTTTGTGTAAATACTTGGTTTTTAGAGTTCCCTATCCAAAGGGTAAAACGGGACCCTTTTTTTTCTTGTTTTCGGGGGGAAACCTTCGCCTGGACTTTTGGGGAAAAGACCAGGGAATGTGGGATTTTTACCTCACTAAAACCACCCCGGTGATCACCATCCGCACATGGAAGAGGGCCCCGTGACCTCTTAAAAGACCACCCCGGAACCCCCTCTGTACAACGCCTGTTAGGGCACATCCCTGAGGAGACTATGAGAAGTCTCCCCTTAGCCTCGTTGTGCACGGTGGCACGTGATCACTGTGCCACCGTCTTTCCTGAAGTCACTTGGTGGGCGGACAGAGTCCCCACTCTGAGAGTCCGTGACCTCGGAGTCCCGCCTGCCTTAAATGTTGCAAGCGGGGTTTCAGCGTTTTAGGCGTCAAGGCGGTTGGCCCTCTGACGTCTCCTTCTACGAGTGGGATCGGTCCTCTCACGATCCCGCTCAGCGGCCTCCTTCTGGACCATTACGGTCTCGCAGAAGGACGCCATTTCTCTCCAATTATCTGTCTCCGCCAGCATAGCCCTCACTACTGCTGGCAGAGACAGATCCCGCCCGATCTTGGCAACCAAAACCTGCCGCTCAGAGGCCCACGCAGGGCACCCTTCGAGCGTATGCTGTGCAGAGTCAAGGTCACTTCCGCAATGGTGGCAATTTGCCGCGGCTTCTCGTCCAATCCTATTCAGGTACTCACCGAAGCAACGGACGAACGCACGAAAAAACGGGACCCTACTACTAAGACAGCGCTGTCCGTCTGCCTGTCTGTCTGTCCGTCTGTCACTAGGCTGTATCTCATGAACCGTTATAGTTAGACAGTTGAAATTTTCACACATGATGTATTTCTGTTGCCGCTATAACAACAAATACTAAAAAACAGAATAATATAATATTTACATATCCCATACAACTTTTTTGTCGTTTTTATAGATAATGTTACGAAACCCTTCGTGCACAAGTCCGACTCGCACTTGGCCGGTTTTTACACTTTAATAATTGGGATTTGGTATATTTTGTGTTGAGGCAAATAAATGATTTATCTATCTAAGTTCATGCACAATATCGGCACTTTGTTATTAGACTAAAGTGTCACGGGTTTTTTTTTTAGGTGGGAATATCATCTAATGACAAATCCCGCTCTTTGGCGGAGCGAGAGGTAGTGTCAGACTTTTACTTACTAAAAACCCACTCCTGCTCCTTCTTTGCCTTCGTCCCAGGGCTCCGGGTTTTACTATCACACTACCCGTGGCCCCAGTAGGCTTCCACCCCGCTGTGCCCCTACGATATGTGTCGCAGGTTCGATTCTTGCACAAATCAAATATGGCCTACCTAGTTGTTAAGGGTCTGGGTGGTGGGTTTGTAAATGCAACCACGATACAAGATTAATAACTAGTTCACACTAGTAAACCTACGGACCTATCACACGGAAACTTTTACAAAATTACCTAAAAATGTTTCATATCACTTGTAAAAGCTAATTTATCAATGTTCAAATCGGTATTATTACATCCCCATTTGCCATAATCTTTTAATCATACGAGCATTTGTTTTAAAATATAGAACGGCTTAGTTTTTCTGTGCCATGAATCACACCCACTTTGATATAATGAATATTGTATGTCTCTGAGGCGAGATAAATTAACAGTAGACGACGTTAAGCCATGTTAAATACAAAACGTTGTGGTATAATGTGCAGGCTGCTCGTAAAACTTAACCAAGGAGCATCAGTCATTGATTTTTTGTATTTTTTTGAGGTGCAGAATCATCCAACAACTTCTCTCGCTTTAGAGTCATGTCGGACTTTTACTGACTAAAACCACAACTGTATCCTTCAGTTGCCCTTTGCGTTCTAGGGCCGCGCGTTTCCTTTTTAGAAATTGCTCACTCTACGGTTTTGCCGACATATCTTTGACGCCCGCGTGGACGTTTAGTGGACGGCCGGACGGCGAGCTACCCATTACACGTCGTCTACAAGTCCGCGCCTACCGTGGCTTTGATCTCTTGGTGGGATCTTTATTATCATATCAGGCTGTAAATGACATAATCTTTAAAATCAGTACGCATTAAAGTTTAAGAAGCATTTCTAAGTTACTAAAAAAGACTTACCTAGTCTAATTTGAAGAACATATCTGTTCTTAATAATATAATTATAACCTACAACGGGAAACTTTCTCCGAAATCTTTAAGAGATCTAAGAATAAGAAAATTTGAACTATGCATTTTCAAAAGCAAAGTATAGAGAAATTATCCATGGGAAAAGAAGGCTTTAAAATAAGCGGGATGTAGCAATCCTCAAAGTCGGCTTAATGATGTACGTGTTCGTTTATCCTTGAGCCTTTATATGCAAAGAGTGAAATGCATACAGTCGCCAGGGCACAAAAGGCGCTCGTCCCGGTGCAGCGCTGGATAAAGCACCCACGATTGTTATTCAGTAGCCATTTAGGTATAGAACAGCTGACTGCTGAGCGCTGTTTCGTTTAAAAATTTATGCTATCCTGATATCGTTTTTAGAAAAGACAGAGGTGAGGATTTACTTTCCATTTGATAGCGAACTGCGTACATCGAAGGATTGGAACAATTTGCCGGCAGCAAAAAAAACATAAATTCGGGTTTGGAATAATATTCCACAACTATCACACAACGCCGTCCAGTCTCAAGCTAAGCAGAGCTTGTGTTATGAGTACTAGACAACTGATAATATATATTTCTAAATATATACGTATTATAGATAAATTACACCCAGACCCCATTTGTTCTGGATCTGGGTTTGATCGTGCTCATCACACAAACAGTTGTCCTGGGTGGGAATCAAACCCACTACCTCCGGCACAGCAGTCAGGGCCACTAACCACCAGTATGAAACTGATTTACGGTATTTTGGCGGGATTTTTCTTAGTAAAGTTTCGTGGCTGTTTTAATTATTCGCAAATATATTCCTAGTGGATATTGTATTGTAAAATTGGTGTAGTTTTGTTGCTCAAGTGTCTACGCAGCTGGACAATATATGGAATCATTGAAACAGGCGCGATTTCGGTAAAACGAGTCTGAGAATTATTGTAGATTGACTACTACAGTAAAGCTTGCCAAGATGGCTGACTCGATACATTTACTGCCAAATACCTACTTCAGAAACATTAGAATATATTACATCTACATTTTGATTGAACTCAAAGTAACTAAAGTGACTGAAAACTTAATACTTGCTAAACTTGACTCTGGCTAAGGACATATACCGTGCGTAGCCAAAGTAAAATAATAAATCCGGGCAAGTGCGAGTTGGACTCGCACACTGAGGGTTCCGTACAAACTTACCTATAAAAACAGTTCAATTCCCGAATTGAGTTACGACGATTTTTCCGAATCACAAAATTTTTTTTTTTTTGTGACGTAACTACAAACTTACAGTTTTCAGATTTTTTCCTATACTTGTGCCATGAGACCTTGCTTCATACCTAATTTCAGGATCAATTTCAGGTCAACGGAAAGTACCCTATGAATTTTAATTCCCTTGAGGGTGTCGAAATACACGTTTCTTGCGACATAAACTGCCGTAACTTTTATTTTCGTTAACTCAGAAGTTTGATTTTTTCACAGCTCCAAGGAACCACAGACCTGAGTATATAGTTTTAATTTCCTCGGTATCTCTACGTATTCCCGAGATAAAGGGTCTTGACAGATAGACAGACGGACGGCCGGACAAGAAAGTGATCCTATAAGGGTTCCGTTTTTTCCTTTTGAGGTACGGAACCCTAAAAAACTACTCTACTTGTGCAAAACAGTTCAGAGATTTTTATGAATAAACCTAAACCTATATGTATAGCTATTTTGTATCTACTCATCGCAACCAGATTTTGCCAACGTTACCCCACGCCGATGCGCGTTCATTCTAAAAGGGTTCCACTTCACCAGCCATTAGAACGCCCTGCTAAACGTCTATTGTTCTGCTAGTAGCTATATGACGGCTAAAATATAGACGTAGGTACACTGAAACATTGCACTGAATGACCCTAATATATGTATGTTATAAGATAAAATTATGATGATAATATATTACAAGATAGATAGATATATTCTTTATTGTTCTTTATTGTTGTGTTATTGTGTTTCTTTATTGTTTGTTGTGTTCTTTGTTGTTCTTTATGGTGTTGTTTGTTCTTTGTTGTTTTTTGTATTCTTTATTTGTTTGTGTGTGTTTGTTGTGTTGTATTGTTTGTGTTGTTCTTTGTTGTTTTTTTTACAAGTACAGTCAGGAGTCAAAAGTACAATTGCAGTTGACCAACGCAAAAAAGTCTCTAAAATTCCTTTGTAGAAGAGTGTCAATACGTTCATGACTGATTTAATTTGCATGCCATAGGCGTTTAATTTACTTTTTTAAGTTTTTAGAGAGCCTTTATAAATATACTTTTTGTCCGTCTGTTACAGGGGTTTATCTAGGAGATCTATATAACAAATTTTAGCAATGTGGTCTCAACGTCGACGCGCACAAAAATTTCTGGTGTTACGTAGGTACCCTAAATACCAAAAAATGGTTAGGTTTAAAGATTTTTATTCTCAATAAAAACATTATATGCGATTTCTTTTTGGAATGCGCTCCCCTAGGAGATTAAGATGGCAACAAATCGATTAACATTTAAAAAGTTGGCAGTAGTGTCATCACAGCGTTAATATTTTCAAATGGTCTATTTGAACCGATTGTTTGACTTTAATAATTACGTAGATAGTTTATTAATTTGTGTATGTATTGTATAATTGTATGATATTTATGGTTTATTAGTATATCTTTTCTTGTACCTATTCGCCTTTTCTCTCTCTCTTTTATTGCACCTAACACTATTTATCTCTGCATCACCCTAAGGTTGATTGGTAGAAAATGCCTAAGGCATTAAGTCCGCCGCTGTACATTTGTGCCTAAAGTATTTAATAAATAAATAAATAACATGTCGCTTACTTGAGAACAATTATTATAACTTAAATACTAATTTAGGTTCGACAACATCCGTCACAAAACAATTAAAACTACCCGAAACTTGACCCACCCAACGCATTCATTTTTGGAGTAATTTCCGGTTGGCGATTAAATAATGACTAAGCTGGGTTTTAAAGGCGTTAAATGAGAGAAGGTTTCTTATGCGTGAGGGTACTTTATTATTTAGCTGTGCTCTTTCAAGTGTAAGCATTTTTTTGTCTCAGTTTTTCTTTGGGTGGGGAAAATCATCTAGTGACATCCCCCGCTCTTGGGCGGGGCGGGAGATAGTCTCAGACTTTTACTGACTAAAAACTCACTCCTGTTCCTTTATTGCCATTGTTCCTGGGCACCGGGTATCTCTTTGGCATCACCCATGGCCCCAGTAGGCTTCGACCCTGCTGGGCCCCTACGGTTGCTGACATCTCCTTGAGGCGCGCGTGGAACACTACGCGCCGTCGACGACTTGGGCTCGGTCTGGACAGTTACCGGAAGGTCGGACGGCGTGCTACCCAGTGCTCGCCGTCCGCAAGTTCGCGCCTACGGTGGCCGTAAATCGAAATCGGAATCGGTCCTGGTTTTTGGTAGTACTAATAAACTTGCTCGTCGTGTGCTTCGTTGACTAACTTGTTTATATTGGGTAAGTGTGATATTGGTATTTATGCTTTTGTTTAGAACTTTTCTGATTAAGATGCATGTGTGTTATAAATATGTAGTTGTTTTATATCCATTATTTTTGTTTCTCTGTATATTTTAGTCGTTGATGTTAAGTAGGTAGGATTATTTAACGAAACGTAATAAAACTCGTATTATCTTTCGTAAAATCTTTAACACATCAATTCTTTTGTTAATTTAAACTATCCTAACTGACGGAAAAGATACACCGACACAAACACAAATGAAATGGCTCAAGTGAAATGGCGTCACAATGCGTTGTTCCTGTTACCTATAATCTGATCAACAGATGGTAAGGGATCCGTCTGTCAAACGATGTTACTGCAACACGACTCCCAGCCTCGCTCGTTTAATGAAATTACGGTCATGGTGCGACATTTCACATTAACGGGCCGAAATGATAACATTGATCTAAGTCCTATTAGCCTGCATAGAGATGGAGAGTCTGTCTGTTATCATGTAACTTTAGTTCTTGTCACACTAATATTATATAGGCGAAATTTTGTATGTGTATGTTTGTTACTTCTTCACGCTTGAACGGCTAAACGGATTTCGATGAAATTTGGCACACGGTTAGACCATGAACGGCATGTCCATACAACAAGATCCAAAGTTAGTTAATAAATGGCGGAATATTTATTCAGCTATCTTATAGTGTCACATCACATCATAGCTAGGAATCGCACCATCTTTTTTAACTTTATATGTTCACAAAAGTGGTTAAAGTCAGTCTCAAAGCGAAATTAACTAAACTAAACGACTGTTTACGAAATACGAAGTATTAAATCAGTGTATACTACTTATACGAGGTATAAAATGTACCTACGAATATACATATCTCAGGGCCCTACCTCCTAATTGAAGGACAGCACGCATTTATACCATAACAGATGTGATTTTAACATGAAATGGTACTAATTAACATTATGGACGTACCTTTGTATTTTTGCTGCTTCTAGACAATCTGTAACAAAAAAAGTCGATTTTGAATTATTGAAGTATTGACACAAATATTACGTTTGTTAAAAAATATCTAACTTTTTCTAATCAATATAATGAATGAGTACATAATATGCAGACAACAGTTTATAAATTAGTCAGCTGATAATCTTGAAATACTAGTTTCTGCTAGTGGTTTCGCTCGCGTAAAAGTAGGTTTCTCCATACAAACTATAGACCTCCGTTGAAAAGGGAGTCCAAAGAAAAAAAAATGGAAAATCCTCTCTAGTAGTCTAGTAGTAATCCCACTAGTTTCGGCTGTGCGTTGTTGTCAGTTAGTTAGTTTCTTCTTATATATTATTAACGATAAATGCAGTTTTAACACATAAATCATTTAATTATAACTTCAAAACTATTTTAAAGTGTAACACGTATAATATATAATCTGCTGTTCGATTGTCAAAAATGACACTCGTGGGACGCGGTGACGTAGAATGCGCTCACTCATCGACTTGTTATATTCTAACAATATTTATATAGATTTTAAACCGTATTTCCAAATATAAGAACACTCTAAAATGTACCAATTTATCTTACTCGCAATCCTACTTAAGTTCCTGATAAGCCGATTCGAAGGGTATTTATATATTTTTCATTCATAACAATGCTTCTCCCTACGCGCCATTTCATGGCCACCATTATTTCCTCATATTTAGGGCAAGGGCAATAACATCGTTGCCACTTCATTACCTACGCAACGTAAATTAAATTTTCTCTTCCCGTTTTTACTGAAAAAACCTTCAGTACTGAAGTAGTTAAGTAGGTAAATAACAATATAGGTTTTACAGAATTGGTTTATAACCTTAATCTGGATTAAGAGTAGAATAGACAGACCTTTTGTTTTCAGATAATTTTAAAATGAAAACTAAGTCTGAACTGTAATGTAATGGCACAAACAGAATTTAATATTTTTTTTATGCTACAAGCAAAATCATCATCTTCCTGCCCTTGTCCTGTGTTATTTGGGGTCGGCGCTACACGTTTTTTTCTTCCATTCTGCCTGTCACTCGTCATGCTATCGCTAATTTCCTTTTCTTTCATATCACTCTTCACACAATCCATCTATCTTTTCTTTGGTCTCCCTCTCCATCCTACATTCCATTATCCTACAAGCAAAATACCAGTTCAAAATCGGTGTATCTCCATGTAATATTCCACAGTGAGCTAACATGATCTTTAACGAGATTCAGCCCTAATAAAATCAAGTCCCGGTCGGGTAATGGGAACTAATTATGATTCAAGGTGTTAAACATCTAGTGCACATATGTACCCACTAAATGGAAAATCCTATGTAAACTTCATTTAAAGCTGAAGTTTATTGTATCAAGATCTTAAAGGACATTGCTAATTTTATGGTCTATTTATGGTATATATTTTATGGTATATCTACATAATTACAGTTCGGAATTCTGCAATGTTAAGTAGGCAAATAAACACCCACAACCTAGTTCGGGAATATGCTCAATTAACTTAGTTTTTACTCATACTATAATATACCTACCTATTCTGTACTCTAATATAAATTATGCACAAAAGCGTAATTACAGAATTCGTAGGAACGTAAACAGTTATGTGAACCCTTATAATCTTTTGTTAAATCAGGTGTAAGCTCTTCTCTTATAATAAGTAAGTACACCTTATTAGATTTTATGACAATTTACCCATTTGAAAAAAGCGTTAACTGAATTGGGTACCACTTTGTTTTAATTTTAGGAGATTTTTAAATGCTCATTCATAAAAAGCTGAAGTTTTCATTATTCATGAAATTTTGAAAACTACCCAACATAATAATTAATTATAATCTGCGTAACAGATATATTAAGTTAGAAATGAATCTTCGGTAACTCAATAAAATTATACGATAACTTAGACATGGAACTCTGCGACCGTGATTCCAGCTGTTTAAGTTACATTTGCGGGTTACAAATGTAAAATCACGTAATCAATTTAAAGAAATTTCGTTAACCTTCGAAGTGTCTATTACCATTGTCCTTTTAGCATAATATTAAATTCCGTTATATAATTGTATAATTAAGTTATTATATTAAATTTTTATAGAAAATTGTTAATATAAACAGTGGAATGATACGAGTTTCTTGTAATTGGAAATATGCAAAGTGAAAGTACCAAAATCCGTGGAGTGTATGCGATGTCTCGTAGGCGGCAACACGTTTCCGATGACCTTCGACAACTTCCAAAGTTCATGCCTATTAATTTTACTCTCGATCTTTAAAACAATTCGGTGCCCATGACATTATATTAATTGGGCAAAAAATATATATTTAAGATGAAATAATAAAGGACAGGTATTCGCTGAAGTGCTCCAAATAAAATAATAAGTTGTTTACAGAAATGCCCGAAGACTTACTTCTTGATAAATGTTGTTCATACTGGTCTCTAATATTGTTTAGGTATCAAAAAACATTCTGTTTTGATTACCTTTACCCCAATTATTTGACCTCTCTTTGGATAAAGGTCAAGAATGTTTCACGTTCGTGTACTAACCCGCTATAAAGGCACCCCTTTTTATTTGCCTGACATATGTTTTACAACGGTTTTCATGATAACAAACTGGTACATGGCTTGGTTAGAAACATATCTAATAAAAATGGCACTGAAATAAAAACCGTTCATCAAACTCCGTATTGCGGTAAAGGGATTATCTATTCCAACTTAAATCCTCAGACTCTCAGTCGACCAGCTCTTAACGCTATGTTATGTGTCCGTGTATAGGTAGATCTTTCAGTTTTAATCAAGCTGTGCGTTGAACGCGAGGTTTATCCGTATCTAACAGACAGATCCCTACATTCATTCCGTAATTTCTAGTTTGCATTCGCTCGAAATAGACGAACACTCTGTGTTACATCCCACCACATTAATCGCCCAAGTTTATTCAAAATTAACCTTTTGCTTATAATACGTAACTTCACCTTCTAATTACTAATTTCATACGTGGAATTGTTAAGAATATATGAAATTTCTGCAGTTTGTGGTGGAAAGTAGATCTGTAGTCTAAATTCGAGATCGCTTCGAAGCAATTTCGTGTGAAACTTAGAATAAGATTACACGAGGTGTAGCCAACATAAAATTGTAAGTTAGATTCTTAAAAATCCTGAACGCGTGTGAATGCACAAAAGGAACTCCTACATTATTACTATAGTGTGTACTGTGCCTGTCTTTCCGTCTATCACAGTCAATTAACGTAGGTGCGGGCTTGCGGATGGCGAGCAATGGGTAGCTCGCCGTACGACCGTCCGGTAACCGTCCGGACCAAGCCCAAGTCGTTGACGGCGCGTACTGCTCCACTCGCGTCTCAAAGAGATGTCAGAAAACTGTAGTGGGCCAGCAGGGTCGAAGCCTACTGGGGCCAAGGGTCTACTTCTGAAAGAAAGACTCGATCCTGGTGCGAAAGGCAACGAAGGAACAGAAGTGAGTTTTTAGTCAGTAAAAGTATGACACTATCTCCGCCTCGTTCCGCCCAAGAGCGGGGGATGTCATTGAATGATTTTCACACCAAAAAAAAATGGGTCACAAATTCTTTGTTATTTTATATTTTACTAGCTAACATAGTTTTTAAGGTGTGATTACTAACATAATATAGACCAAGGACAGATTTTTTTTTAATCTATTTTTTAATAATGTAAAAAAAAATAGTTTTTAAGTTATTTAACAAAAAAGATGAAATTGTTACCTTTATATTTGTTGTAATACATACACATTACACGAAAACTTCTAAGAATGTTCGTTTGCCCTTTGCTTGCCTGACTCGCACTTCCAAGAAACCGGCCTTCTTATTGTTTTATTCAGTAAAAACTGATCTATCGTCTAGATGTTCGTGGTTTTTAGGTAGCATAGCAATTTAAATTCACGAAACCCTTTGAACGTTCCAAATTAAATATTTTAATTGTAGGTAAGTATAATATGGGTGGGCGCGCCACAATATCGGCAGTAAGTCCACTCTTTGAAAAGTGGCTAGAGAAGCACCACGGTGGCCTCACCTTCCGTTTGACGCAGGTCCTTACCGGACATGGCCGACTCGGGAGGCTCCTATTTTTGATTCAGACGAAAAAAACGCCTGGGTGTTTTTGTTGTTGCGGATCACCTGGTGGACACGGTGCATATAGTGGAAATCTACCCTGTTTGCTTTAATGAGCCCGCGTGATAGTAGGTTTCTCCATACAAACGTTAGACCGTTTCCTCCCCTTAAGGGCTGAATTTTGGAAAATACTTTCTTAGTGCTCGCCTACGTCATAAAAGGAAGCCTTATGCAAAATTTCACGCTTCTAGTCCCAGTAGTTTTGGCTGTGCCTTGATATGTTAGCCAGTCAGTTCACAACGTACAAGACTTCTTGAAAATCTTATGAATTAAACTAAATCGAATAAATCAAATCATTTCAGTATTTGAGCACCAAATGTGTCGAATAAAATTATAAATGTCACCATTCAAAATATTTGCTCGAATTTAATCTAAAATCTGAATATTCATAAGTATTAAATGACTGCGGTGGATCAGCGACTAATTTGTGTAAATCAAAGGTGACTCATCTTAAATTTAATTTGCTGAAGGCCTATTTGTTTTGCCGATTGTATTGCTGTCCTTCCCTGGCGACCTCGTGTGTAACGTGCTCAATTTATTTGTTGCGAGTGTTTTTTGTTTGTTTTATATTATGCTTAAGTATGGATGAAAATATCAAATATTTGTATTTTATTTCAAATATCTCTTGTTATTTATACATTGTGCACACCTACCACAGAATCAGGAATGAAGAGAACATAGCTCGAAGAATCGCCAAACTTAAATAGCTGTGACTGCATACCGGATGACGCAGCGTTGGCCAAGGTGGACCGATGACCTGCTGAGGGTTGCGGGTATCCAATAGATATGAGACGCACAAAACCGTTCATTGTGGTGAAACTTGGGGAGGCTTATGTCCAACAGTGGACGTCTGTCGGCTGAAGTGATGATGGCGACCTACCAGCGTGTTGTATTTTTTAACCCAAAGGTTGACTGTACCATAACTGCACATAAAGTCTAAGTTAAAGCAAGTGAATTTAACTTCCTGTTGCGTTTTTGCTAGCTATGGGTTATTATATCTCAGAACCTTAAGGTCCTGGACCTTTGAAAGGCGTGCGAGGAGTCGAAATCGACTCGCAGAGGCCCCTTTGACGCTTTTAATGAAAACCGGAGACTATCCCTGTACGCTCTGTGCTAATGCATCCCATCCAGCATTGGACAACCCCCGGTTGGTGGGAAACTATTGCAATATATGGAAAACAACAACAATACGGTTACAATAAGACAACGGTTAACAATATGGTTTTAGGATTCCTAAATGGATTGGTTACCAGGAACTATTTTTAGACTATGGCCCTTGCCTGAACAATGTTTTTAATTTACATCGATAAAAAGGAAGGAATTCTGCTTGGTATTATTATTTTATTTGAATTTATTGTTTCACTTTTGATCTAATGGCCCAAACAACAGCAGTAAATTCTTAAAATCTCTGTTCAGGAAAACCATATTTTTCCTACTCGAGTCGACTTAGAGGCGTGCTGGTTATGAATATAAATTCAATTACGGAGCAACTTGTTTTTGTCCCGTAGATAAAGTTCCTAACATTTTTTCAAAGAGTTCTACCACAACATAAATTAAAAATTCACCAAAGGCTTTAGTCATAAATAAACCCAAATGATTACCGGAAAGCGGTGGACAAAGTTTTAACGAAGTGATTTCTGTGCAAAATAAAGTTTGTTACCATTTCAACTGGTTGTACTATTAGGTACCGGCTGTAAAACATTACAGACTAACATTTTCAGATCATGAAAATCGTTTCGTAAACCGGATTTTTAATCTCTAAAGTTGACTTTATCTTCAACAAGCTCATTTGCAAATTATACCCATTCGCTCATGAATTTGATTGTTTCAAAATCAGTATTATTCTGCCTGATTGTGTCCAAAATATATCAAAGGACCGGTAAAAATTGAGTTGAAGCTATGATATTAAATTTCCTTTGAGTGCGATACAGGCGGTCGGACGGTCAGACGATGGAGAGGTTCAGTCGCACCGGATGACGAACAATAAGCCAACAAGCTCTGATCACTGTGTAAATTCAAATGACCTTCTATTTACCTTCGATGTCGGTGAGAGAGCCTTTTTACCCAAAAATGTGTGTGAACATTGAAAAAACACGGAAGGCACGAAGCGGTAATGATATTCGTGTTTTATTGTAACACAATTAACGTAAAACGTATTGTTAGATAGAACTTGGGTAAATATGCTCAAGGAGTTTTTAGATTTCCGGCGAAGATGAATAGAAACAGATAATCTAGTTAATTTATTTATTTACCCCACAGGTCTTATTTTCACTTTGACTGTTGTTTACGTGTCAAAAGTTGAAGCTGTTCAGTTCCATAGGTTAACATACCAGTATAATTAGGCTTAAAATGTTCCCACAGCTGGAACACATGCATCCTGAAAGAGTCACCGCGGTCCTAGAACGCAAAGGGTGACTGAAGGCAGACACTACTAATTTTAACACTCGGTTGCGAGAGTCCGATGGATGTGAGACGCACAGGACTGTTCATTGTGGCGACACTTGGGGGAGGCCTATGTCCAGCAGTGGACGTCTTTCGGCTGAAATGATGATGATGATGATAAAGCCTGACACTCCCTCTCGCTCCATTAGGAGCGATTTGAATGATTTCCCCACCCTCAATAAAAACAGGCCTGCTTGAGTCGTAATCCATAGCTAAGTTTCAGCCAAAGAATAGCAAAAACAATAAACTCCCTCGAAATCAATTTTTCCGATGGAAATCAAAACTCTCATTTTGCAGGTATGCTGTAAGAGAGTATTTTTCTGTTTCCTTCTTCTTGACTTTTTATCGTTATTAAATAAACAAAATATAACTCTTTTTCATATTTTATCGACAGAAACTAGTCTATCTCTGGAAATAATCTTCTCTAATAAGATCAATCAATGACAAATGTCTCGGAAACAGTGTAAAAGAAACAACCTTCGCTTGCCGGTCGCCTTTGGCGTCAAACACGACGTCTTGGTGGGATAGTATTCATAATATTTTAAATGTATTTAAAACACCTATATTTACAGAAGGACAACGACGTTTAATGACTGGGGGGCTTAACGCCCAGCCTGTTACGATAGATACAATAAATTGTGGTGGGTGCGACTGGTGCTCGCACCTACTTTTTCGCACAAGTGCGGAAAACAGTGAATTGCGTGCCTTAAACGCAGTAGGGATAAGAACGGGTTTTCGAGTAAGTGTATTGAAAAAGAATTTACAATTGGTCTTGTCGCTAGAATAGCGACTTGATCTATTGTAAGTTGACCAAAAAAAGTAAACGTTTTCGTTTACTTTTTTTGGTCAACTTGTTATTCTTTTTTTTGCCTTAAGCGGTACCTTATCTTGTGTGGGGCTGGCCTTAAAACCAGAGCACTTCGACCCTTCTGGATCTTTGAAGCGGTACCTTACTTCGTCGTATAATCCAGGCTCATAATATCGTAGATTATTCATGAGCACTAATGAGTCACCTCTTCGCTTTGTTTCAACTTTCCCTTGTCCGAGCTCCAAACATCTTCTCACCGCTCTCAAGAAATATTTTTGTAAACCTATCTGCATACAAAGAATTCGTAAATGTAAAAAAAACCTTCCTGTATATACTCGTATATTGTCTCGTATAATGTCGATATTATTGTTAAAAAGTTGTATTGAATTTGTTTTAGATATAACTTTTTCTTTCTTGTGTTCTTTGTATAATAAAGTATATAATACCTAAATAAATAAATAAAAGTCCACCACCGCTCAAAAACCCCTGTAACAGATAAGCTATAGCCCAAGTCAAGGTGAAAACATTCCTTACGATTTACTCATAAAACAAACATATATAAAGGAGGATATTTTAATAAGCTGTATTAATTAGATACATTTCAAACTTCAAAATATCAATCAATGACGGGAGGTCAAGTCGTAGGAATTAGGATTAATTGTTAATAACATAGAAACATTTTGACTGGTGGAGTTTCGAGAATCTGTGTGAATGTCAGTAGGCCGTTAAATTTGCGCGCAGGCACGTCACGGGCTCTTAGCGAAATACTTCGCGATGTGCAAACAAGGCCCACTGTTATATTAGGACAAGTTTAAACATGGAGAGAGTAAATTTTCGTAAAGAGATCATCGATGGAAGTGAGACGTTGCCTTCTAAACTTTGAACAGGAGTCTGAGCCTTAAGATATTTAGTTTATCCAGTGTATCCACAAACTGCTGACTAGATTTATAATTAAATAGCTATAGCAGAACATAGCACACTAAACATTTTAATATTGGTACCGTATAAAACAACTTGTCCTTTTTATTATACTAATTCTTAAGTATATGTATAGGAAATTATATAATGTTGTATTGTTTTGTAAATATCTTTGCGCTGAGAATGTCAAACGCAGTCACTTCGGGTCGTGGGCGGCACGTTGTACGATCCATGGCACGGTTATAGAACCTATAGGTATAAGTATAAACAGCTGGCAACCGATTATAAGCTAGGGCATTTTTATACACAGATATGTTCGGCAACATGAAATAAAATATATTCGAGGAAATCATCAATTGATGTTGCACTTTAACCGGACCATTATTATTATCGGTTTAAGTTATCAGTGCACAGAGCCAAAAATATATTCGTATCTAAGTGAGTCACTATGTTAATCGCGTCACATTTAGTAGATGGCCACTTCATTACATAAACGAGTACTAAATAAGACCAATCGAGCACTATAAGGCTTAAAATGTCAAAACCATGACGGTATAATAACCCATTAGAACTTAACAGCAAATGATGACGCAGCGAAAAAAAGATGGAGTCGCCGTAACAAATGACGGCGCATAGATTTCCGTCGCCGTGTGTCCGACATGTGGCAGCGACGGACGCGGCGCTCGCTGGACGTGACCACAACCGACAGGCTATTGAGGCACGCCGCAAATCGATCAGAAGCACGTCACACAATGACTGTCACAAACAAAGATACGAAACTGGACGTGTCGACACGACGTTTAGTGTAAACTTGCATAATAGAAGCCCTGTCGTGAACATATTGACCATTGAACGCTGAAGAAAAGTAGGTGATTGGACAAAAGAACACCCACATACAATAAACGTTTACCTTCCCAAATGATGGATCACCAAACTGTTTGTTAATGATATGTAAATTAATATTTTTATGAATTGTCCACTTTTGCTATTTAAAAATATTCCAACCTGTCGTTCATTATAACGAAATATGACATTGAAAATGTTTGCAAGCGATTCCACAAAACTGTACTATTTTTGTTGCTTCGTAAGTACTTTTGACACAGTGTGTTCTTAGAACTCACTGTGAATTGTACAACTATGTAATATCTAGCCTGATTGTATAGCACACATTTAGAGGCTACACGAACTATTTCAAACGCTGTTAACAAATCCGAATGCGTGAGAACACTAAGTGGTAATAATAGGCATTTACAAAAAAGGCGACATTAAGAGAGGCATACGATAACATATCTTACGGACAAAGCATTTGACATGAAACTATTTGGGTTACTTAAAACCCCTCATAACATTATTTACTGGCCCACATACACGATGCAAATCTATAAGCACCATCAATAAACTTTAATAGCCGCTATATAAAACTATCTCAAGTAACATTAAAGAAGTTGAGTATCTCGGCAAACAATTGGGCGAGCGGCCGAGCTTCACGGACGCACCCGAAGGCATGGCTAGTGTCTCAGCTACAAAGCTGTTTGTCGAACACGGTCTCTCGTTATCCTCCTACGGTCGAGTGTAGGCCGGGTGTCTTTTGTTAAAGCCTCCATAGGACCTCTTAAAGTCTCAATGTAGATAGAACGAGGAACTGTGTCATCGAACAATGGAATTCGTTCTAATATACGTTTATCTTTGGACGTATAGGTACTGATTTTGCCGTGCCCCTTTTATTGCCTGAAGTCTAGTGGAAGTCGTTTTGTCGAGCAATGAATAGTTTGAGTGTTCATGGGATATTAGTAAGGTTTTTTATTTTGGCTATTATTTCTGCGAATGATTATTTAAATAGTTTATGAGTAGGTACAATGGAGATTCGATTAGCCACTTAATTGTTTTCGTAAGTCATTGGGACAATTGAAAGATAAGAAATAAAGAAACATGGTTATTAGACACCCACAATATAGGAACAAATATAAAAAACTCAATTAAAAAAAAATATCATTGGTTGCCTCACGGCAGCTGAATTGATTTTTGTATTACATAATAACATTAGAAAAATAACCTACTTATTTAAACTTTATGAACAGTAATGGTATATACGAGTAAGTGGACTTACTGTAAAAAGGTATTGTCTACCAGTCAACCTTTGGGTTAAAAAAGACTATTCTGCGTAGAAGTCACGTGGTAAGCGACGTGACGGGTAATTGCATTGCCATACATTTTGTACTTAGCATTTGCCGGGATCGCTAACACAAAAGCCACTTTTCTAACTCCCCTGGACGCGTACCACGAGAACTGGTTCGAGACGACGCGGGAGAAGAATGTATTAAAGGACTTGGGGGGTAAAAGCCCCCCAAGTCCCCATCAGTGGGACAAAACCCATCAGTGGGACAGTAATGAGTAAGGAAAAAAATATACGAGTATAAACGCTGCTGTTGCCTTGCATTCCAGGGCCCCGAGTTTTCCTTTCAGAAGCGAACCCATGGCCCCAGTAGGCTTCGACCCTGCAGGGCCCCTACGGTTTTGCTGACATCTCCTTGAGGCGCGCGTGGAACACTACGCACCGTCAACGACTTGGGCTAGGTCCAGACGGTTACTGGACAGTCGGACGACGAGCTACCCATTGCTCGCCGTCCGAAAGCCCGCGCCTACTATGGTTGGAAATCTGGTTCGGGATCCCGACGGCTGGGGCGTGAGGGCCCTTCCCTTGCACATGCGGCCACTCCCTTTGCTAGCATTACTGCTTCGCAGAAGGAGGCGACTGCCTGCCATTATTCCTCGCACCGGCCCATGGCCTTTACCAAGGCCCAGCGCGAGAAATCGTTGTCGCCGATCACCTCCACGAGAACACGGCGGTGCTCTGCTCAAGCGAGGCACACCTTTACCGTATGCTCCATCGTGTCCTCCGGGCGGTTCACACAATTTTGACACCTGGGCGATTGTTGTTTATGGCTAAATAACTTTTTCAAAAATTGTAATTAAGAGGACTTAAAACATAAGCTAACCTAATCGAGTTTCCATTGTATCTTCTTTGAATTCTGCGAAGAAGTCTCTCAAACAAAGTACTACCAAAAAGTAAAAAGACAAAACAAATCATAATAATCTTATCAAACATAGTCTTTCCTTCCTGATTAAGAGAGAGCCCTCTAAATTGTTTTATTGTTATAATTCGCATCGCGGCGTCTAAGATGAACATAATAAATTTTAAGTAACAAGTTACAAAACAACAAAGAATAAGAAAAACGTGGAGTCGCGTAATTTTGTTTTGGAACTTTTCAGTAATAATTTTCCGGCGACTCACGGCTAAAATGACATAAAGAACGTGACTCTTTAATCTAGTTTTGTGCATTGGTCAACAACTCTTTACAAATTTACGAAAAACTTTCTTCTTGTTGTTCATCACATTGTTGTTCGTTCATTCATTGTTTATTGTTGTCATTTTTTAACAGTCACATGAAAAAATTGAATCTGTAAAGATTTACACCTGATCTTGTAATGCGATTAAAAAATTACAGTAGGCATTTATTTTTTACATTATTAGAACTGTTTAACTTATGAACCCCGGGCCCTGGAACGAAGGCAATGAAGAAACATAGGAATGGGTTTTAATCAGTAAAAGGCTGATACGCCCTCTCGCTTCGCCCTAGAGCTAAAGAAGTAATTGAATAATTTCCCACCTAAAAAAAAATAAGTTTTTAACTTATCTAATCCCGTAAGTCTGGGTAAGGGATAATCAGATGAGAGATTATGTACTTAACGTTATTATAGCGATCCCCACCACAAAATAATGATTTATTTACTCTTACATTAACATAAATATGTATACTCTTATTTACATTAACATGATAGAAAAAAATGAGTAACACGACGACGACGCGACCTTTAAAAGCCTCATTTTCAAAAATCTCTAAAACACATTTTCCGGGGTCGTAAACCAAAGATCCCATTAAGTAATCAAACCGACGTCAACATGAGATATCATTACAATTTTATGATAATGACTGAAATAGTGTGATCCAAGTAAAAGCTTTTTTAACTGCATATCAGGATGCATACAAGAGTCATCAGAATGTCTGAGCGTCAATGAAACTGTAAAATAACTTAACTGTCGTCCGGTGGGGCACGGGAGCGTATAATTTCACCATAAAACTGAGTTTTATGATAGGCGACAAGGCAACTCTTTACAGTTTACTAAACTGCGGCCGTAACGCTGTGCACGAATAGAATCTTCATATTTTTATATCGCCATCATTTTACATAGAAATAAAAACTTCCACAGTAACAACGCACTATTATCTATTTATCACAAGCGCCATGTGCAAAACACGCCACTACTAAGTATCAAAACGCCTATATTTAGTAACTATTTTTTGCCCGCGGCGTCCGCGTACATAAAATATAGCCTCTGGCTCACTTATATATCATCACTCAGGAATAAAGCAGCTTTCTATTGGTGAAAAATTTTTAGCAATTGGCCCAGTACTCACCCTCCAAACAAAAAAAAACTTTACCTCTATAATATTAGTGTAGAAGTAGGATATAACCTTGATGGTTAATCCTCGGCGTGCTCCAAATTGTTTACAACCCAAAAGTTTAACAGGTCTGTTCGCATAATATTTCATGTAACTACTGCCTAAATATAATCCAATCGGGTTTGTCACTCCGCATCAATTTGCATGGGGAACGAGGCGCAATCGGCACTGAACACTCTTTATTTGATTCACGTCGATGTCACCCTAGTCAAAGTAACGTGTTTTACCTTGAATCTTCACTCAAAAGAATTTAATTTTCGCCCCTAGCTCTGAATACTTTTGAAATATTTGGAATCTTGGGAACTTGGCCATAAGGTAAATCTTATTTTTTACACTTTCTATGAGAAATAAAAAAGGGTCCACGTATGTTTACAAATACAGTTTTATTGTTAATAAGAGGTTACCGCCAAAAATATATAAACAAACAACAAAGGTACTGATTAAATACGAATACGCGTGTGTTTTGAATACCATAAGTTTTCAGAAAACTTAACTTTTTACCTTTAAACAAAATATTTAAAAAAAGCTATAAGTACAAGGACATATTAAACCTAAACATATTACCTACGTCTACATAAAAAAAGTTAGAAAACTGCTATCCACTTTACGTTGAACGTGATATTCACTTAAAAAAAGGTACACGTACGTTATAGGTTATTAAAACACCTTCACGCAACAACAGACTAACTTGTTTAGCTCAATAAGTTGCTGCTACGCTAAACTACGAAGATTTAAAACGTGCTACGAGAATGCTACGACGTAGCTTCGTAGCAAGACTCGTAGAGCGTACTTTGACTTTGCTTCGGTAAGTAAAGTTAGCAAGTCAATTATGAACCTTAATCTATTAAGTGTTAATCATCCTCATTACTATTTCAGTAGTAAGACGTCCACTGCTGGACATGGATCTCTCTTTGTTGTGAGTTGAGTTGAGAGTTTGTCATGCTCATTCAAATGTCTCGCTGATAGATGCACGTGTTATTGGGTCATTCAGTTCCCTTCAAAATGTTTGAGCTGAGTGGGGCTGACGCACAAACGCATGGGGTCTCGATTAAGAGGGCTCTTCAGCGGAGGCATGGAGAGGGGCCAGTTTCCACTTTGCTGGAAGACGGGGAAACTGGTACTAATTGAGAAGCCAGGGCACCCTGCGTACTCTCCGTCCACGTACCGGTCCATTGTGCTGCTCGACAAGGTGGTCGGACGGGACGAGGATGGGGTCAGCGTGGTCTACTACGCAGATGACACGCTGGTCCTGGCTCAGGGAGCGTCGTACCAGGCGGCGGTCAAATTAGCGACACGTGGGGTTGCGATAGTCGTTGATAGGATCCAGCAGTTGGGACTCGAGGTGGCGCTGCACAAGTCCGAAGCCATGTGTTTTCACGGCCCTCGGAGCGCGCCGCCTCGGTGCTCCCAATTAACGGTAGGAGGAGTTCACATCGGCGTCGGGTCGACGATGAAGTACCTGGGTCTCGTCCTCGACAGCCGGTGGAATTTCGAGGAGCACTTCCGACGTCTGGTTGCCCTCAAGCGGCTCCTGCCCAACCTCGGGGGTCCAAACTGGGGCCAAGAGTCTGATTCTGAAAGGAAGACTCGGCCCTGGTACGAAAGGCAACGAAGAAACAGGAGTGGGTTTTCAGTCAGTAAAAGTCTGACACTATCTCCCGCCCCGCCCAAAAGCGGGGGGTGTCATAAGATGATTTTCCCACCGAAAATAAAAAAGGTGCCACTGGCTTAGTTTAATTTCTATTTTTTAATTCGTTTTTCTTTTAATTATTATTACTTATCTACATTGTGCTCACATATTAGAAACGTCAAATATTTCTTGTCGTTTTTAATATGTGAGCACAATGTAACCAAGATTAATGTAACTTATAATATGATTTAAATGAGTGTCCATGGAGTTTCTTGCACATTCTTCTCCATAGAGATCTACGCTTTGGAACGTGCAATTTAGCTTCCCTTGTTTTTTTTTTTTTTGACTCACCGATGTTTTGACAATTCAAAAGTGCCTGTAATTGGTCTATTTGAAATAAACGTTTCTGATTTCTGATTTCTTCAGCGTCGCCACATTGTCCGGTTCTGTGCCATCGCATTCAGCGAATTCCCAAACCTTTACCAGGTTGTTCGCCAACTTTGTGGCAGGCCTTCCAATTTTTTAAATTTGGACTGTTTCCATTAACGGTAATATTTGAGAGGAACGCTTCCTCACATTCGCTTATACAAATATAAAAATATCAGTGTAAATTTGAGAGGCTTCCTTCACTAATCACAGCAAAGTCAAAAATATTGCAACCTATGAGTAACCGTAAAACCGTAGTAAACCGTAGTCTTGGCTGGCAAACCGAGTGGCCCGCATAGGACAGTGAATTCAACTAGTGGGCAAACAGAGCATTAAATGAAAGCTTCAAGCAAAGAGTCTTGGCATTAATGGAGAAATTGTTGCCATTGTTAGTGTTACATGCGACAATGTCAAGTAGTAAATTTGAAAGCTGAAAAAAACTAATACAGTTATTTTTTTTGTAATGTGAAAACTTTATTATAACCTTTCAAGCGCCTTTTAAATTTATAAATGACATTTTTAAGAGGTATATTTAATAAACTAAGAACGACTTTGCCGCCAAAAAGAATTATCTATACTTTTAGTCAACAAATACGTTTACCATCAAATTGATATAATAAGACTAGAAAAAGAATGGAGTATTGTGTATTTGAAATTATTTTGAGCCGTGAACAACCTCAAACTAACCACAAAGTACTAAAGCGGGATACATTACCTAAGCTCGCTCGCACGACTGACGTACTCATCACGTACTTAATAAGCGTTAGTCTGTCCATCGCGAACACAATTCATATTTGGATGAGTGAGAATCGCATAGCGATCATCAGAGTACCACAGAAGCGAGGATGAAGTGAAATGTGACCGCAGCTTGCACACTCATTTAATAACTAGTTGTACTTATTTACTTAATATTTACTGTGAATGAAATAGAAATAATTCTTTCCCTCTCCAACGCCGATTGTACATACGTTTGTACAACTTGAATGACCTTGAAAAATCGCTTAATTTTCGTACTGTACACACGGGTGTACGATATCTATTTGACCAAAAATATTGGTCTCTATATCTTCGTTTTTCCTGGAAAAAAACCAGAAATAGTTTTTTTGTGATTTTACTAAAAAAAACGTCCAATTACGTAATAATAATACCCCCCGTGCGCGAGGGGTTATAAAACTGTAAGGGAAAGTCGAAAAATTGTAAAGATAAACTAGCTTTTATGTCTAGTCTATTTATTTTCAGGCTGCGGATTTTTTTTTCTGAGTACTCAGTTGTTTCCACAACATGTTACGTAGAATTTTTTCATTGGACGAATTTTTGTGTAGATTTTTTTCAATTCTATACAAAAATTCGTCCTTACCGATGCTACGTCAATGTTGGTGCGTAGCGCAAGCCAAAAATCCGTACGCAGAGGTACTCCGCGACATTTTTACTAGAGGTACCCACAATTCCGCTCGTAAGTTCGCTTCTCGAAAATTCGTATTTACTGACACGACGGCCAAATGTGCGCGTAGTGGTACTACGTATAAATACGCATAGCATATAGCCTAATCAGCCTTTTAATGTTCCCACTGCTGGGACTCAGGCCTCCTCTCTCTAGAAGAGGGAATGGGCTTTAATCCACCACGCGGGCCCAGTGCGGATTGGTGAATGTCACATGTCTTCGAATTTTTGGTTCTAGGACATGCCGGTTTCCTCATGATGTTTTCCTTCACCGTTTTGAGAGCAGTGGTGATGAAATAAATTACATAAAGTAATGTGCCTGGCTGGGTTTGAACCCACGACCTACAACTCGTAAGTTCTCGAGCCGTTACCACTCGGCCACCACTGCTCGAAGCTACTCTTTATTAATACGCGCGTAGGCAAATATTCAAATTACACACTGACACCAGAAAGTTTTGTTTTGTAGTTACTTTAAATTATGTAGGTATGGGTTAGATCGTATACGACGATCGTATGTAATTATTTTCACAACTCAAGAGAGTTATTTCGGTCTGTTTTAAATAAATCAATTAAAGTATTTAATTTTCTTTTTATGTTGAAATTCATCAAATGGTTTTCCTGCTCTGAGTGGAAGAAGACGGAGTGTCAGACTTCCAGTGACTAAAACCTACACTGTTACTTCAGTTGTACTTTGCAAGGGCCGCGGTTTTTTTTTTTTCGGTGGGAAAATCATCTTATGACATCCCCCGCTCTTGGGCGGGGCGGGAGATAGTGTCAGACTTTTACTGACTAAAAACCCACTCCTGTTCCTTCGTTGCCTTTCGTACCAGGGCCGAGTCTTCCTTTCAGAATCAGACCCTTGGCCCCAGTAGGCTTCGACCCTGCTGGGCCCCTACAGTTGCTGACATCTCCGAGGCGCGCGTGGAACAGCACGCGCCGTTGACGACTTTGGCTTGGTCCGGACGGTTACTGGACGGTCGGATGGCAAGCCACCCATTGCTCGCCGTCCGCAAGCCCGCGCCTACGGTGGTCGGAAATCGGGATCGGAATCCCGGCGGCTGTTGGGGCGTGAGGACCGCTGTCTCACGCGATCGGCCGCCTCCTTTGCAAGCATTACTGCTTCGCAGAAGGAAGAATATATAATAAATAAATAATTATATATAGCGTACGATTTGTGCAAATCCATTAATTTTGAGAGTCGTTGATGATTTTTGTACTTAATGATATTTATTTAATATCATAACTCGTTTAAATCGTAAAAGGTGTAATCGGCTTTACATACACTACAAAATCTTTGTCGGGCCGCGTAACAAAACAATTGTCTATTAGAAATGTTACGAACAAACTTTATAGACTACAATGAGCGTAGGATTAAACTACAATATTATTAGGTTTTATTGAAAACACAATTTGTTGATACTGATAGTTGATGACCTGTTATAAAACTTGAGCGTCAGTGACTATTGTACTTACCGCGGTATATCATAGTAGAAGTATGTAAATTGACTTTATTATAGTTATTAAAATTAGAAGAAAAAAACAGTTTATGCCTAACCATCAAAAAAAACAACAAACAGAAAAGAAGTTTAAACAGTTTTTAACCGATTCCTAAAAAACGAGGAGGTTCTTTAGTCGTTATTATTATGAGTATAATGTGTCCTTTATATACCAAAGAACTTGCTAATTACCTAGTGTTAGCTAAAAACAGCTAAAAAATAAAAAATAAAAAGATTTTTACAACTTAAAAAACAAAAAGTAAAACACCAGTACCAGAAACAACGACTTACGAACCTAATAATATTTTGCATTTTTTTGTTGTTTATTTTAAGTCGGTTGTATTTTCAGTTGGTATGAATTGAAAGTCGTTGATAGATATTTTTCAAATAAGTGAAATGGTTCTGAACATTACTCTTAACATCGGAACAAACTCACAAAATTAGTTCTCTCTCTTTGTAACATCACACTAATATTATAAAGGCAAAGGTTTGTAAGTGTGTGTACGTTTGTTTATGTGTGTATATATATTTGTAACGCTCTTCACGCTCGAATGGCTGAACGTATTTCGATGAAACTTGATACATAGGTAGACCATGTCCTAGAATAGCAAATAGGATACTTTTTATCCCGGGACTATGTTCCCTTGGGACAATATTCTACTATCACGCAGGTGAAGCCGCTAGCAGTAGTTAGTTATATAATTATATTATGTATTTCGGTTTCAATGACTTTGAATTATTGAAATGGCTTTGTAGTTTGCTATCAAGACTTCACAAAACTTAACGTCCATCATTGTGTAAGAAAGACATGCCCGTAAAACCAGGATGTTACAGCTTAAGGGCAAACTAATCAACTTTACTGAATTAAAATAGTTACCAAACAATGGTCATACCAATCGCCCCAATCACTCACTACTTCGGATTACATTAACCTAATTGATGAATGTAAACAAAACGAAGGTACGAACTACCTCAATACTACATAGAAGCATAAAAGGAACTAATGAAATATAGACAATAGTCGAAACAGGTGCCAGGAAGTCTTAGGACATCCCCTTCATAGTCATTTTTTTTTAAGTTGGGAAATGATCTATTAACTCCTCCAAATCTGGGTAAAGGTAGCCATACACGCTAGGGTATACCTGACAGGTTTGTCTGTACAGTTGAGTTTTATAGAAAAACCGGAGCGTGTATTTTGCACAACTGTGCAGGTTTCCACACAAGCATACCTGACTGGTATAACTGTGCAGGCTAACTTGTCAGCGAGTATTACTCCCTTTAAACGAGAAGGAGTGTCAGACTTTTACTGACTAAAATTCATCTCTCTCTGAGGCACGCGTGAACTACAACGCGCGGTCGGCCGGATAGAGATAAATGAGGTATGAAAGAGTTACCGTAACCCTGGAACACCAAAAGACACTAAAGGAACATAGGCGGGTTTCAGTCAGTAAAAGTCTAAAACTACCCTTGCTCTACCTAGAACGGAAGGAATTATTTAAAGACTGAAAAAAAATGATGCATAAAATTACATCGTTTATAATTATTATTTTTTAACTTATATTGATTTTTAAACAAAATCCTCTAACCCGAAAATAAAAAACGATGATCATGGTAACCATAGATCATTGAACTCGTCATGTTTCTAATTAAAGAATTAATTACTTGAACAAGTATTTCATCAAACAATCCCTACTTGTAGGTACACACGTTTACTACATAGGTTCTTGTTTATAAACTCTGATAAAGGCCACAAGGTGACAAATAAAATTAGTCGACCGTTACTAATGCGAGGTGGAACACCTTTAGACATTAAGTGGCTATTGCACAGATTACCTAATAACATTATTTTGGTAGAATATACGTCAGACGAAAATAATTACATGCCTTCGTCTTCTAATTCAATGTGAGGCTTTGGTTTTACGAGAAATGCATGCAGAGAAAGAAATGTATATTCCTTTTTATTTTGTTTAGATGTAGCTGAGATTTGTGTTGCGTTTCAGCCTTAATCCATTGGAATTGGAAAAATAATCCAACAATTTAAAAGTTAGAAGTGTCTTCCAAGACCGACGCGATTACATCCTACAAGACTGCTCTTTAAACATTTAACTTCAACATGACGCCAGTGACTTAAATCGAGTAGATAATTAAGTTAATTGTGTAATTAGTAATTTATCTCAGTAATTAGATATCTTACGAAATAAACATATAAAAGTAAATAGCAGAAAATTATATTCCAGATTAGCTTATATTCGAATATTTTGTGCCTATTTCGGTGTGCTAATTTTAAATTAGAAAACATCAACGCTCTGTAATTAGAGAGGGGTTAATTTATTCTGAATCGTGTTGCGTACGTATATTTACACTGTTGAAGATGTAGACAGGGTGATCTCAAGCGAGGTCTTAGGAGCAACCCTTCTAATTGTACGATTCCATTTATCAAAAATATCCTTACAATAAACAGGTAAACTTGTTTGTTCAGTTGTTTGTGAAAGATAATACTTATTTGGAAAGACTAATTTGATTGTTAGAAGTATTTTACTGATAGAAAGATAATATCTAATATCTTCTTTTGATCCCGAAAAAAAAACTCGATTTGTGTGGGCGCCACACCGGCCACAAAAGTCAAGCCGTGAGACAAAACTAGTACCTATGAAATACAGCAAAAAAATTGCTTTGGTTTAGTCTCATCGTTTAAATGTTCTTATTGAAAAGCATAAGTAGCATTTTAATGTCTTCCTTCAAAATCTAATCTTCTAGCCAAGAATGTCGAGAGAGCTCGGGATCAGAAGCTATCATAGCATTTAATAAAAGTTTACGGTTATTAAAATAGTTTATCGTTTAATAAAAATAAATTAAAACGAGCGCGTTCCGATTTATAGCCAGAATTTAGCGACGACAACATGTCTGTGTGTTTTCTGAGTTTATTTTGGTAATTGTTACATAAATTTCGATTACAAGTTTTTCGCATTCTATTATCCTTAAATACTTACTTAAGGTTACTTACAATTTCTAACAAGCGCGACGTATTTTAATGAATGACCAATGTCCAAATATGTATTAAATAAAATGTTTTCATACACTTCTCATAAATAGAATACCCACAAAACAAAAGACCGATTTTTAATTACTTGTTGGGGACCCACCATGCTGCCTTAAAATATTATACTGTGGTAAGAGTAAACTATTCAGGAATCAATAAATAAACAACATAACATCATGCCAGTATTCTCCGAAAGGTCAAGCAGAGTGTAGCTCCCCGTCTGAAAAAGGACTAGGCCCAGGTCGACGACGTGTTCTACGCGCACCTTAAAAATATGCCAGCTTTATTGGCGGGTCCCACTTGGCCGCTACCTGTCAGGGCTGCGGGATAGTTTGAAAGATTCCCGCCACCCGCCAATCCCGCCAATCCCGCCAACAAACTGTTCCGCAGTTCGGTGGTTTACAAAATGCATCACATTTTTTTTCTAAAATATTTTTTTTATTTACCGCGGTGCTGGGACACAAAGGGTAGCTGAAGGAAGACTGGTAGGTTTCAAGAGTTAATTAATGATCCTAAACCGTTAAAAAAAAAAACAAAAGTGAAAGGCAGAGTGCAATACGTTATTTTAACTTCAAGGGGCGAACTTGTTGCTATCAACTAGCAGCATAACTCAAGACTGCTTCTGACTAATTCCTGATGAAGGTCCTTACAGCCCAACCCGATCAAGAAATGAATCTAGAATCTCCAGCTAATCAGCAACGCTTGTAATCATTTGACCAACCACGAAGTTAAATTTCAAGCCCCATTCCCTCTCCTAGAGAGGAGACCTGAGTCCCAACAGTGGGAACATTATAAGGCCGACTATGCTATGCTATGTATCAAAAATATGTTGCAGCGTAATTTACTCGAAATGTTCCAAAGTTTCTCAAGTATGTACGTGTGTGACATTAATTTGATTCGATTAAGTAATGGACAAAGTTTGCCTTATTTCTATTATACTATAAGAACAAGTTTCTGTATTAGGAACCCTTACCAATTGAAACTGTTAAACCCTGCTTTAATGATTTCCTAAGCGGTTTTTGTTTGGAACTGTTTAACAAAAAGACTGGGATGAATAAGCTTTTATAAAACTATTGAAGCAATTTAACTTGGCAGTGCGAGTGTGATAAAAAATAATTGCCTTAAAATATGTACTTTTTAGGGTTTCGTACCCAAAGGATAAAACGGGAGTCTATTATTAAGACTCCGCTGTCCGTCCGTCTGTCTGTCCGTCTGTCACCAGGCTGTCTCTCATGAACCGTGATAGTTAGATAGTTGAAATTTTCACAGATGATGAATTTTTGTTGCCGCTAATACTAAAAGTATAATAAAATAAATATTTAAGTGGGGCTCCCATACAACAGACATGTTTTTTTTGCGGTTTTGATAAATAATGGTTTTTTTTAGGTGGGAAATCATCCAATGACTTCTCCCGTGCCCCGCTTGGGAAGAGCAGCGCCGTGTCCTCGTGTCGGCGGCGGTGATCTCTCGCGCCGGGCCTTGGTACAGGCCATGTTCCGGAGCGAGGAGGAGTGGCAGGCGGTCGCCTCCTTCTGTGAAGCAGTAATGCTAGCAAAGGAGGCGGCCGATCGCGTAAGGCAACGGTCCTCACGCCCCAACCGCCGCCGGGATTCTGATCCCGATTTCCGGCCACCGTAGGCGTGGGCTTGCGGACGGTGAGCAATGGATAGTTCGCCGTTCGACCGTCCGGTAACCGTCCGGACCAAGCCCAAGTCGTCGGCGACGCGTACTGTTTCACGCGCGCCTCAAGGAGATGTCAGCAACTGTAGGGGCCCATCAGGGTCGAAGCCTACTGGGGCCAAGAGTCTGATTCTGAAAGGAAAACTCGGCCCTGGTACGAAAGGCAACGAAGGAACAGGAGTGGGTTTTTAGTCAGTAAAACTCTGACACTATCTCCCGCTCCGCCCAGAGAGAGAATGTCATAAAATGATTTTCCCACCTAAAAAAAAAAAAGTAGGCTTCGACCCTGATGAGCCCCTACGGTTTGCTGACATCTCTTTGAGACGCGCGTAGTGTTCGATGCGCCATCGACGACTCGAGCTCGGTCCGGACGGTTACCGGACGACCGGACGGCGAGCTACCCATTGCTCGCCGTCCGCAAGCCTAGAACGCTTCGTGCGCGAGTCCGACTCGCATTTGGCTGTTTTTTTTTCATAAATTACCAAATTCGGGACTTCGGCCGTGGGATAAAATCTTGGGATCACTTTTTTTATTTTACTTCCAGGCCCTTGGGATCATTTTCCTTTTTACTTCCTGGATGATTTCAGGACATAGTCTATCCGTGTGCTAAACATCGAATTCTGTTTTTTTTATTGATATAAACTAGTGCTTGACTGCGATCCCACCTGATGGTAAGTAGTGATGCAATCGTTTGAACGTATACTGGTATAGAAGGTACTACGCTTATACACACACATACAAACTTTTGCCTTTATAATATTAGTATGATGTTTGTATGTCAACCAAAACTTTAGAAAATCAATAATTGTAATTATTAAAATTTTACTATCGTGATATTTCATTTTTTTATTATTATTATTGATAGGCACGCGTTTGACCACCATCTCACCTGATGGTAACCGATGATGTGGCCGACGATGGAGCACGCTTGCCTAGAAATAACCTATTCACTCTTGACTTAAAGACCCCTAAGTTGTAGCTATCAGTAAACACAGACTTCGGCAGGGAATTCCACTCCTAAGTTTTCTTCTAATTTCAAAAATCCTTAACAAATAAAAGAAGACTACTTTCATTTCAGTTTAAACGATGGTGGACACGCTGATTAAAATGTATACCAAGGAAAAAATGAACCTTCTCCTTTTTGAAGTCAGTTAATTAACTAGAACTCTTTAGAGTTTTTTTTTTATTAAAATACATTGCACGACATCCATCAGCAAGGTGCTTGAAAATTCCACGGAAACAAAATTAATATTCATTCATTAATATAGTGCTAAATACTAAGAAAAAACAAATATAACAAATAAGCTTAATTTATTAAGCGTGAACAATTAGTTGAGTCAGGTATTTTTTGCAACCCTTCAAGCCTTAATCTAGCATTTAATTACTACCTACAAGTAACCTTAATGTCTCATCTTGAAGTCGTGGGTGTGCCTAAAAATTAGCACCAGCACATTAAAGGAACATTTGAGTTGGCATACCAATACACCGATGATGAAAAAATTATGCAAAATATGAGTGAAAAAAAATGGTTTCACGTCATCACCAAATCTTCGGAAATGTATACCAAAATCATTTTCTACGTAACTTCTACGGTTATTCAAAGTAAAAACATAATTTAAAAAATATTACTATTATTTAATTTAAAAAATAATTAAACGAATTTATGCACTTTTAACAGAACTGGGTGTCATATTTTAAATACTGCTTCTGTCGGTAGAAATAAAATACTTCCAACTTTTTCCATCTTGTGAGATACTGGTCAAGCGCGAACCTATCAATAATAATAATAAAAATAAATATTCTTAAAAAATAATTGATCAGCTAATGATAACTTTGTACTTAAAGTCCTATTTTTTAGGAATTGTCTTTTAATTCCTTTAAAAAGTTGCTCATGTCCATGGGTAGTAGCAGTATTTAAAATATATTATTATTTTGTGAATATATACTCGTAGGTAAGTTTGTACGCGACTGACGTTGTTTTATACAAGTTACTTGGATTCTTTGGGTATGCAGATAAAAGCAATGTTGGTGAGAGATATCTACGTGTACAGCGCGCGAGCTTAGTGGATCACAGATCCAGTCTCTCCGTGATGCTATGGTTGACCGCTTGAACTTGTCCTTGCAGGCAGTCTCTGAATGATGTGATTCCAATTTAGGCAAGCATCTATCAAAACTAGACGCACGAGCTGAATCCACCTGACTCCGATTATTATCCAAGGTGTACTGTGCCGATAACTGATTATTTTGATCTTTTTGATGTTCTGTTAACAACCACTTTCATTTTTGGGTCATACATCGAGTCAAAAGCTCAGATGGCTACTAAAGAGTAGGGAGATCTATGCTTAAGACGCTACTTCACACCGGAACAGCCGCCGTTTATCAAGCGTAAGTTCGATCGCGTATGGAGTACTGCTTTCATCTTTGTGACGAATCTAATAGATTTCAGCTTGATGTGCCTGAGTTAAAATAGACAATAAGCCAAGAAAATCGTCAAAAATGATGCACTCATCAAGTCACAACTCCAAAGTCTAGAGCATCGACACCGAATTGCTAGTCTATCGATTTTCTATCAGTTGCATTTTGGAGTGAGCTTCGGAATCGCATTGTTTAATTTCACCAAAACCCATTCCATTAACGAAGTACCAGGCGTGCGTAACCGGTACATGGTTTTTTTTTGTGTATGGATCAATCGAAATGGCAATATTGGGAGAATGTTTTCTTTACTTCTAAAATAATTAGTTTTAAATTTATTAAAGAAAATTCATGAAAATTTTATCTCTAACGCCATTGTTTAAATTTTGAAAAAATATCTGAATAGAAATATCTTACATATAAATTACAGGCCAACCTATAAACTTCTTTGTTTTTTTTTTATCTAAAATAAATAAAATTCGTTCAGAAAGGGTTCTGCGTGGGTACCCACTCGCACTTGGCCGGTTTTAGATTTGAATACAATTGTGTTGGTTCGTTGGAAGTTCCTGACGTATTCCCGTATGCCATAGAGCTATTTTTACAACGAGACTGGGGACTTATGGTGTGTGGGAAGTATGTGTTACCAGCTCCCATTAAAGAAACTGTTGCCTAAAGTGGGATCGAATTTTGTTAGGATATTTTGGTAATTTTAAATAAAGAATGCTATTTATTTTTATCCCTTTTTTTGTCAAATAATCTTGCACCTACCTGAAAAATATAACACTTGCTTTATCCGATGTTTTCAGGGATATTTAAGGGAAACTTAGCAAGCCTAAGACGTAGCATAATCACAAAGTAGTGGGGTGATATCTGCTGAAACGGACACTTAGCGTTTTATCTTACGATTTGCAAGATGGTTTAAATATTAATTCATGCTAATGTCAGCGAGTTTAAGATGACTAAACAAATAATAATGGTACTGAAATGGAAACAGACAGATTACGGTTTCATGAAGAAATGTCTCTTTAGCTTTCTCGTTTAGAAGGATTTTTGTGGAAGATATTGTTGACTTGTTGCTGACGCAATGTTATAGTGTTTTCAGAAAAAAAAAACATTTAAAATGGGAGATTCCCATTCAGAAAGAAAACATACAACATGTAACTGGAATAATGCACATCTTTTTACGCCCCAATTAGAAAATTAAGTTACAATCATAATTCAAGCGCTGAAGTGTTACTTAAATGCACTTGGATAGTGTTTTTTTAAGAAACCAGTTGACGATTCCCATAATATTTGCGCACAATAATTATACTGTGTGAATCAACACACACACAAACATGCTAGAAACATAATTGAGATTTATCAAGAATTTATCAAAATAGCAAAATTTTATACTAAAATAACGCTTGATTTATTTTTGGAAAACAAATTACCTATTTTAAAAAAAAGCTCAAGTTAATTCAGTAGCCGATTTTGAACTGTTTATTATGTTACACGTTGTATAAATATTACTTTTTTATTAGTCTCTGTAATCGAGAAAACACAATCAATCAATATGACTTGCAATTAATTGTTCTCAATGGAATTTCGTTCGGCAGCTTTCAGTATTATATCTAAATTTTTGATAAATGTGAACACGCTTGAATTATTCATTCGTTTAAAAATGAACGAACAGACATAATGTATATTAAACCTCTTTGCTTGTGATTGCGTTTGCGACGTACGATTTCTCATTAAGCTTCAATGCACGTTCTTCGTGTTCGAATTTACTTTAATGGAATTATGTTTATTGAAAAAATACGGCACACTGCTTATCTCGTTACTGAATTTTCGTCCTAGCGATATTATTCGTACCGATATTAGATGCCACTTGAAATATGGGAGGACAGTTAAATATACATACGTGAATATTTCTGGAAAGTAACTTTGTTGGGTTTACTTTAGCGTATCAAGATTCGACAGAAGTTATTTGATGAAATCTCATCTCAAAAAAGATATTTAGGTTTATCCACTAATTAACAGGTAACTAATATAATAAGATTTTTCAATCGGAGAGCTAGGGCTCTGTTGAATGTTTTTTACAAAAAAGAAATTCCACTGAACCCTAGTTAAAACATTAAAACGATTTTATTTGTTGAAATTATACTACATTTTTATTACTATCAACATCGACAATACCACAAATTAACGATTCTTTGATTACAATTCTTCCAATTAATTGTATTGTAAAATACACACGAATAATATCCAATTGAAAGGCCTCATTTGATTTGAGGCCCATTGATACCCATTATGTGAGCTCACGTGCAATTATTTCTTTGATATTTTATAACATCTTTTTAAAATACACATGAAGCAAACAATCGTCAATGTTAAGTCTCCTGGCAGTGACAACTAAAAATTTAAAATAAATAATTATTATTATTCCGTTATGAGTTATTATATCTCAGAACCCTGAAGTCCTGGACATTTGGAAGGCCTTAATGGAACGTGGTACCCACCGGCGATTATCCCTGTACGCGCTATGCTAGTGCCCCCCGCCCGGTTGGTGGAAAACTATTGCGACATATGGAAGACTATGATATAGGGCTATAGTTTTTGGAGTCTTAAGTGAACTGGTTACCAGGAACTATGTTAAGACTATGGCCCCTGCCTGAACATTGTTATTAATTTCCATTGATGAAAAGGCAGGGGGTGACTGGGGATGCGCCCCCAAAAATGGTCGCTAGCACAGAGTGACGTCGCATCAAGAGGGCAACATATCCTGAGATGCTTGAGGAGGGAGAGGTATACCACAGCTATCAGGACAATCCCGGAAGTACGGTCAAGATCCTTACCAGCAGCTTACTGGATTATACATTCTTCTCCCGAGCACGTTTGCTCTTGCGAATCTCCACTCAAGCCAGCCAATAAAGGCAAGAGAGAGGTGGAAGTTCTGTTCCTCCTCAGTGTTAACTACAGCCGGCCAATAAAGGCAAGCTGGAGATGAAGAACAAAACATCTCCTGGGAGATCGGGTCCGTAGGGTCGCTAATGCCCAACAGTTCGCCACAAAACTACCCTGTCATTATTTTTATCTAATCTACCTTTTTTCCTAAGTGAAAATCTGTTACTAAAGTAGATAAATCAAATAAGTGATCGTACGTATAGTCATGGAAAAATCTGTCTTTATTTTTGATGCGATTTAGCAGAAAAACTACCAAATCAACGCTTAGATTCCAAGAAGTGGAGGCTTTGTTCTCGAAATAGAAAATGTGAGCAACTTAACAGGCCCTCGGTCATGTCACGGCTACAGAAGCCATTGCAGCTAAAACTTCACTTTTATAAAACGTCACCTTAAGTAAACCAAGATTTTTTTTTAAATAATTATTAAAAAGTTAGTTCCTCCTTCAACTTTGCATGGAATTATTAAGTACTTGATAGTGTATTTTCGAACTTATCATGCTTTACCCTTTTGGCACTGGTACCTAATAATGCCACTTTTATTAAATACTGATTTTCTAAAGAATATACTTGTATAACGCTGATTTTAGTATTAGATTTCATTTACCAAAGGTTTATTTGGACAGGTGGCAAACACAAATACGATAACCTCAGCGGGTAGCTTTTTAACACCAGTTTTATTCTGTTTTTGGGGATTTTGTTTGAGCCTGTGACCTTTACAATGATAGTGAATATTAAAGTCCCCTGTAGAAAATCATGTACCTACTAATATAAAAGTTTTTTTCACCTAATGTACCTACCTACATAATTTTCAAATAAGTAAGTCAAACTTAGTAATATTTAGAAGAATAAAAGACCTGTCTCCAGACACTACCACAAGAATTAGACTAACAATAAAACAGTGAAGCTTTTAAATTTTATTTATCAATAATTTTCCTCCTTCCTTATTACGTCTTGTCAATTGTCAATAAAACCCGGAAAACATAAAATTACGACACTTTCATTTTGGAAATCAAAAATCATTAAGCGAGGAGCTAAGGCCTCTGGTAATTTAATAAGGTTTTAATCAATAATGTCACGGGAAAGAAATAATCAAAGTTGACACTGCACGGATCAGAAAAGTTAACAAGATTAAAGACTATGGTTACCGATGCCATTTCTCTATGCTTTTGTTTATCACGTTCTGTAGAAGTGCATCTACATCACAGATAAAACTTTTGAGCACTAAACTGGAATTAAAATGTTTTAAAAAGTATGTGATTATCAACCCAGTGCCGGTAAAAATATAATCAAAATATTTGAACTTTCTTTTTTTAATTTAATTAATTCATTACTCTCTGTATTAAACTACTTTATTTTAGTGTATTGTTATGATTCACAGAATGTTTAGGAGAAGACACTTGTTATTTTCTTGTGTTTCCACTTAGCACAGGAGTCTGGGTCTCACTCTACTGTACACTTTTTTTATGACAATATCGTATCGAATTTATGAATTTAGTTTTCTTTTTTCCTTTTCTTTGAAATTTTCAAGTCACTTCTCCGAGGGATTTAGTCCACAAGTACGCATTAGAAAGTTAAGTCTGAGATACATAATTTAACACAGTCAAGAAATATGATTAATAAAATTGAAAGAGTTTTTTTTAGTCAATGATTTATAATTCAATGAGCATTTAAAAATTCTTTTAAAAGTTTTTTGAACTGCGTAAAAGTTTTAACGAACTTTGTTTTTAGAAATACCATTACGTTGATTTATATGTATCAAGGTAATGAATTTTTTTTCTTACAATTTCCTCATACTAAAATCAATAGAAAACTCAAACTTAATTAACATGCGATATATTTCCTTGTAACCTTTTTGAAATATTATTTGTTTGGTGCAAATTATTTACTGTTGTTATTTTAAAAAACTTAGAGCTCATTAATATTTACGAGTGTGCACGAAAGTTCCAAATCAATTCAAAAATAATCGGAAATATTAACATTCATATCACACCTAACCCGTCACATATAAAGTACGTGATATTTAAGTCATACAATTCCATGAATATTTTTCTGCACGATGGAGCAATGTGTTGTCACTTACCTGAGCTCTATGTGTCGGGACCGGGAACGTTCTATCGTCACTAGTGAATACTTGGAATCACGTTTTCGAAATGATCGCGCGCATTCAATAACAAAGTTTCAGGCATGCAAAAGCTTATATAGGTGTCCGCCCCGCCCACCGCCCGCCTCCGGGCGGGACGACACGCGCGCTACAGCCTTCAGGCGGAAAACTTCACGCAACCACAACTTTTTCCCAAGTTAAAGTTGACTTAGTAACTTTTAAACATCTTGAAATTTTCGCGTGAACCGCTTCTTGGGAAACGTAACGTCAAGCGTGCGTTTTTTTTTTTTTTTTAGACATGTTATTTATGTTTGAATTATTTACTAGGTAGAGTTTATAAAAAAATAAATCATACTAATATTATAAATTAAATAAAGGCGAATGTTTGTATTTGTTTATGTTTATTACTCCTTGACGCTCAAACGCTTGAACAGATTTGGATGAAAGTTGGCACACGGGTAGAACATACGGCGGGTATTATTTGCAGTTTCGATTCCCGCATGAAATAATTATTTGTGTAGCCTACAAGCTTGAGAGCAGTGGTGGCCGAGTGGTAACGGCCCCAACTTATGAGTTGAGGTCGTGGGTTCAAACTCAGCCAGGCGCATTACTTTGTGTAATTATTTCATCACCACTGCTCTCAAAACGGTGAAGGAAAACATCGTGAGGCAACCGAACTAAAAATTATAAATATCTTAGAACTAAAAATTCGAAGACATGTGACATTCACCAACCCGCACTGGGCCAGCGTGGTGGATTGTGGCCTATACCCTCTCCTAGAGAGGAGGCCTTAGTCCCAACAGTGGGAACATTATACGGCCGACTATGCTAGCCTACAAATACAAGTAGTTGTTCCAAGCCTGTGTACCATGTGTATGTGAGTTTACTTATTTCTGAACCTCACGGATGCAGGAAGGAGTAATTAATTCCTAGTATAGTTTACATGTTTCTGAACCCCACGGATACAGGAGTCATTCCTAGTATAGAGCAACGGTTTTAAAACAAAATACAGACAGAAAGAATAGACAGCGATATAAAAAAGTACTTCGACGCTTGTTTTTTTTTAATTATAACCTAAATATTTATGTACATTCATGCACCTATATTTTGTTAGTTCCCATTAAATTTCCATTATTAGTTTTACAAATTTTTATATGAACATTTTGAGAATATTATGAAGTGTTCGTATGTAATTCATCAATAATATGGAAATACCTTCGTCCATTACGTGTTCCCTACAATTTCTCTATTTATGTTAATTCTGACATGAAAGTGTTTTTTTAAATAAACACAAAGTAATAAATCGAACAAAAAAGGCTTTCTTTGCAGGTAGGTAACATTTTGATTAAGCTGAATAAAACAAAGATATTGAGGAAAAAATACTGAACTAAATGGAGTTTCGTTTTCAATAAAAAACATCAATTCCCCAATGGAGGCAACGCCTTACCTAATCGTAATTGTAATAGGAAAAAATTGTAATACAAACCAAACGGATTTTCCACAAAATCTCTTTCATACTGTATTATCTGCACTATGTATAGATAGGTTCTCAAACTAAATATATTTGTGAATAAAACCCCTTATAATATAATCGGAAAAACCTTGTCACAATAATATATTAAGGCGAAAGTTAGTGTGTGTATGTATGTTTGTTACTTCTTCCCGCTCGAACGGCTGAATAGATTTGGATGAAATTTGGCACACGAGTGAATCATGTCCTGGAATAGCATGTAGGATACTTTTTATCCTGGGAGTATGTTCCCTTGGGATAATTTTCTAGTATCACACAGGTGAAAAACGGTGGAGGAAAACATCGTGAGGAAACCGGCATGTCCTAGAACCAAAAATTCGAAGACATGTGTCATTTACCTACCCGCACTAGACCCGCGTGGTGGATTACGGCCCATTCCCTCTCCTAGAGACAGGAGCCCTGAGTCCCAGCAGTGGGAACATTAAAAGGCTAATTATGCTATGCTATGCTATACACAGGTGAAGCTGCTAACAGCAGCTAGTATAGTAATAATTTTCATCGAAGCAGTTGTTGCATTATAATTGTTTTTAACTTATTGTAGGTCTATAAGTATTAGCGATCTTTAATACGGTGCTACCCAAACTAAGAGGCGCCTGTATCTTGGGGACAGGAGTTCAGATATTTATGTATATTGCTTTTTACCATTGAGTACAACAGATGGACGACAGGGCCAAAATGTTCTGGAGTTTCGCCCACATACCGGAAGACGCAGCGTCGGAAAGCCTCCCACAAGGTGGGCCGACGACGTGGTGAGGGGATAGCGACACTTGGGGGCCTACTTCCATAAGTATATATCTTTCGGCTGAAATGATGATGATGACCGAGTACAATAAATTACAAAAAGTTAAAAAGTTATATTTTAAACTTTTCTTCTATTTTTAGGTGATTAGTAAAAGATTGGGATGCTCAATGGTAGCTCGCGAAATCCAATTTTTTTTAATATGGCTATTTTAGTAAAAGTCATTTAATAGGGTAAGACGATTTAAGTCAGTTGTATTTACGATTTAAGTCAGTTGTATTTACGTAAATAAATACATATTAATAATATTTTAATCAACATTCAACAAGGCTGACCTGAAAATGTGAAAAACTTATGAAAATTTAAATTACGCGGATTACCGCGGGCCACGTGACTGAGTGTTGACATGACGTCAGAACAAAGGAATCGGAGGCGTGGCCGACTCGAGGCAATCAACGAAAAGAAAATCGAAACGAAACTACTTTCAAAAGTTTTGTTTTTACCCAACTGAGCCAGAAGGAGGGTTATGTTTCTTTCTTTTTAGAGAAAACGTTGGCCCACAATAGGAAATACTCCTGCATTGTGTGTGCGTTCACAAACATGTAACTTTCGAGGCGTAGTTAGAATTTAAAAAAATAAAATCGCGGATTTTTGGCGCCTAATTACTTTTTTGTAAAAACTGGCAAAGGAGAAAACCGAGAGTAAAATCTGTTTTCAAGACACTCGGGTGTCATTGCTAATATTTTATGGTTTCTTACAAAGTTGCCTTATGTCACTCAACATGATAGTATGATAATACAGACATTAAAATGAGTAAATGCACAGACACCACGGTTTTATACCCTGTTATTAATTGTGCATGAAGTCATATTATATTAACTGTCAACTTGTTGCCAGTGTCTTACATTGTTGAATAAATTAAATTAATTGGAAAAAATATACATCTAACTTTGTTTAAATGCCATGCCACTCATCCGTATTTTAGGCCATAACGAGCAATGGGTAGCTCGCCGTCCGGCCGTCCGGCCGACAGTGCATTGTGTTGCACGCGAGCCTAAAAGAGTTGTCAGCAAAACTGAAAGGGCCCAAGAGGTCCGATGCCTGGTAGAGCTGCATTAATGTTCGAAATAGTTACCGTGGCCCTGGAACGCAGGGGGCAATTGAAGGAACACAGGTGAGTTTTAGTCAGTAACAGTCTGAAACACAGAGTGAGAGAACTTCTTTGATGATTTCTCACTACAAGTTTTTTTTTTATAATATTATATTCACACAACGCCGTCTAGTCCCAAGCTAAGCAGAGCTTGTGTTATGAGTACTAGACAACTGATAAACATACTTAAATATTTCTAAATACACACATATTATAGATAAATCACACCCAGACACAGAACAAATGATCGTGCTCATCACACAAACATTTGTCCTGGGTGGGAATCGAACCCACAACCTCCGGCATTGCAGTCAGGGCCACTAACCACTAGACCAACAGGCCAGTCAAAATAAGTAAGTATAGATAAGGCTGTAAGAATGACAAAGCTACTAGTTTTATTCTTCTTCTTTTATCTGTGGTAAAACGATTTGCCAGTCAGCAAAGTTAGAGCTAGGGACGTCACTCGTTCTCGTTTCGTAATCTTCTCAAATGCATCTTTAGTAACAGACTGGTATCTATATTTCCGTGATTGGCATTCGATTCCTTGTTTTGGTGGAAAATTATCAAATGACTTCTCTTTGGTTGGGGCGAAAGGAGGTTTAGACTTGTATGGACTAAAAATCCCGCTATGTAGACTGTCTACCTCAGATGGATTTTCTTTCATCCAAGAATAAAATCAAGAAATAAATACGTTACGTCTTTGTCGTATTACGTTGTTTGACAGAGAATTTCGATTTATTCAAAGCTAAGGAGCTCAATCTACAGGTGTCGGTACATAAGCTGCGGACGGTGCCGCGCCTTCTCGACTTCCAAAAGTTATAGTAATAGTACTATAACTTCTGAAAGTCGAACAGTCGAGTGAAACAGTTTTGTTTTGATTGCATACTTTTTTTATTATTAAAGATAGGCTCGCGTTTCACCACCATCTCACTTGATGGTAAGCGATGATTTGGTCGACGATGGAGCACGCTTGCCTAGGAAGTAGCCTATTCACTTTTGACTTAAAGACCCCTAAGTTGTAGCTATCAGGAAACACAGACTCTGGCAGGGATTTCCACTCCTTGGCTGTACGCACAATAAATGTGTTCTCAAAACGCTTTGTGCGTATGGGTGGGATGTCTACCATGTACCGGTGGCGCAACGCCGTACGTCTAGGGGTCCGATGATGGAACGGACTTGGCGGAATTCGATTGTGTAATACCAGTGCACACTCCCCGAAATGTAAACGATAGAAAACCGACAGGCTAGCAACTCGGCGTCGATGCCCAAGGCTTTGGAGCTTCGACTCATACTTTACTCTGTAAAGAATTCTTAGTAAAACTTATTAGAGTTTAAGTTTTATAAGACTGATTGACTGACTAACACACTGGCTCATCAACGCCCAGTCCAAACCCACCTAGAACGCTGTTTGCACAGAAGTTCCTGTTATGATTTTTGTAAAGAACATGAAAAGATTTTTTTAAATTCACCCCATAAGAGCCCGAGTGGATCCCCGTTCCAAAGTTTACATAGAGAAATCTACTGTAACGTGGGTGAAGCTAGTTTATGAAATAACTAGCTTCTGCCCGCGGCTTTGCCCGCGTGAATGTAGGTTTCTCCATACCCTGGATCTGGAAACCCCCTTCATCCCTTTAGAGGCTGAATTCTGAAAATAATAATAATAATTCACAACTATCACACAACGCCGTCTAGTCCCAAGCTAAGCAGAGCTTGTGTTATGAGTACTAGACAACTGATAAACATGCTTATATATTTCTAAATACATACATATTATAGATAAATTACACCCAGACACAGAACAAATGATCATGCTCATCGCACAAACATTTGTCCTGGATGGGAATCGAACCCACGACCTCCGGTATAGCAGTCAGGGTCACTAACTACTAGACCAACAGGACAGTCAAAATCCTTTCTTAGTGCTTGCCTACGTCATAAAAGAAAACCTTGTGCAAAATTTCACGCTCCTAGTTCCAATAGTTTTGGCTGTGCATTGATATGTCAGTCAGTCAGTTTCTCCTTTAATTTAAACAGATGACTCATCATGTAAGTATTTAGTTTCCTTAGAATACTATAATAACATCATTACTCTATTGTTTTTCTTTTTAAGCGGAACAGAGAGTAAAGTCCCACAAATCTCCGTTGAAAGGGAGGATCCTCCGACGAGACGGGTGTTATGTCTGGTGGGCAACTGCCCGATAGATGATTTCGGGCTGTTCTATGTTCCAATCGCGCGGAAAACTTTGATTGCGCGGTGCAGGATTAGTTCTTTTGTGACGCCATATATGTCGCTACATCACTCCCCTCCAGAGATCGGAGTTCGATGGTTCTTGATGATTCTTTGATGCGTGCCAGGCCAGTGGTAAGTTGATTCCAGTGGGTCGGAACGGAATGCCGCATAGTTCTCGGTGAGTCGAGCAATCAAGGGAATGGGTTTTATTATCGTTTGCCATTTGCAATTTTAATAATCAAATTATATAATTGTTTACAATAAGAGACTGTACAAACATTCCATCCCACACGTCTATGGAAAGCTATCAAATCTTGTTTTCCCCCAGGATATAGCGTCATGACACTCATACAGCAATCCATCATTTGTGGATCACTCGAGAACAATAATTACACATTGTGTTTACATAAAAAGCAATTAAAAACGATCTCTGTTTGATGTGCTCCAATTACACAAATAAACGTAAGCCATTATGGATATGTGCTCAGCGGTTAAAGTGAATGAACTTTAAATAGATGAGAAGTTTAATTGTTTGGGGCGGCTAGTTTACAATAAACTTTTGAGTAGGAGACTACCCAGTAACCCAGTGAGTAAGAACTGAGTAGGTACATATTGTTTCCGAAAGTCTAGTAAAAACTTGGTAGAGCATTTTATGGTGTGCAGTGTCACGCAGCGTTGGAAGGCCGCCTACAAAGAGGACCGCAGACCTAGTGAGAGCTACGGCAGTTCGCTGGATAATATATAATATATTCCACAACTATCACACAACGCCGTCTAGTCCCAAGCTAAGCAGAGCTTGTGTTATGAGTACTAGACAACTGATAAACGTACTTATATATTTCTAAATACATACGTATTATAGATATAGAATGAATGAAGAACACTTGTTGCGCCGACGCTAAGTAACTTGGGGCAATGGCAAGAAGATGATGACGACGCAAGGTAAATACATTATACATTATATATAAATTACACCGAGACACAGACCAAATGATCGTGCTCATCACACAAACAGTTGTCCTGGGTGGGAATCGAACCCACGACCTCCAGCATAACATTCAGGGCCACTAACCATTAGACCGATAGGCCAGTCAATTGATGAGTTCTCTCATCACCACAGGACGCATGGTGACGTTTAGGGGAAGCTTACAGCTAAAATGACTTGATGATGATGACTTTTTAGAGGTATGCGGAACAGAGTGTAAAGTCTCGCAAACTGGCGTTGAAAAGAGAGGATCCTCCGACCAGGCGGGTGTTGTATCTGGCCCGGGCAACTGCCCGATAGTTGTTTTCAGACGGAGGATCCTCCAATCTCAATGGAGGTTTGTGGGACTTTATTCGTATTCTTCACACGTCTATAGCTTTACCTATTAAGATTATCTAGATCCATGTTCAGCAATGCGGGTAGGCGAAAATAACAGGTGTAAGTTCCAGTTTTGAGGAGTGGCTAGAGAGGCGCCGTGGCGTTCTCACCTTGCGTCTGACACAGGTATTTACCGGACATAGCCCGTTCAGGAGGTTCCTGTTTCGAAAGAAACGCCCAGGTATCACCATTGTTCGGATCACCCAAAGGACACAGTGGAGTATAAGGTGGAAGTCTGCTCCGTGTCCTTCCGTGTCCTTGTGGAGGCGATCGGAGCGGTGATCTGTCATGTCCGACTAATGGTTCGGAAATGGAGATGAGAACGAATTGGGAAGCTGCCACCTTCTTCTGCGAAAGAGTAATGCGAGTAAAGGAGCCGTAACAGTGACGTGAAGGAACGGACATCTTTACGCCCCAGCCACCACCACAGGAGACGCTCTGAGCGTCAAGAATCACAGAGCCATTTCCGGCCACCGTAGGTGCGGACGACGAGTAATAAGTAGCTTACCGTCTGGCCGTCCGGTAAGGCCCTAGCACGAGTCGACGGCGCGTAGTACTCCTCGCGCGCTCTCAAAGAAAAATCAGTAAAACCGAAGAAGTCCAGTAGGGCCGATGCCTGCCAGGGTTGCGGGAACATTTGAAAGAGTTACCATGGCCCTAGAACACAAAGCACAAACGAAGTAATGTAGGTGGGTCTTAGTCAGTAAAAGTCAGGCCCTCATGCTCTACCATAGAGGATAAAACATGGTGATTTCCCGCCTCTAAAAAAAAGTATCCAGTAATGTGATCCCTAAAATCTCAGACAAAAACCCTTTTGTTTCTTTAGCCTACGCCTCGATTACGTCATACTCTGCCATGAGCCATCCAATCAGGAGCACCGTGTGACCTACAGAAAGTGTTCTTCGGGACACTGGTAAGTGACGATAGAATTGGCAATGAAAATAAAACTGTGCTTATACGAAAACTTTGAGAGGTTTTTTTGATAAAGCTAAACTTGATGAAACTCTTTCTAAAATTGAACTTTGTGTTTTGGAGAATAAGGTTGTTTTTAAAACGGAAGCCTATCTGACGCAGTTTATCTTTCTTAACAGATGAATGAACCCTCACGCAGTAGAAGAATATGCAAAATTTTCCTATTCTCAGTCGGTGCTTGGAGTAAACTGCTATCTTCCCGATATTGTTTACCAACGATGTTTTCCACATTATAAAATATTAGAGAGGTTTTATATTAACATGTCATGAAACATTTATAAGTTATACAGCTCCTTTCAGGAACATTGACTGTAAATTGTGCAAGTAGCCTGTGCATAGACACTTTCAATAAACTTGGTTTAAATGCAAAGTGTAGGTAGCTGATTATTATCAGTTTTGTTATGGCAACAAATAATTTTATGTACTCGTAAGTAGTGAAAATCTCTTAGTAGGTAACTTATTTTTAATTTAATCGACATAGCGTTTTAACCTGTACTTTCCGAAGCGTTTGACAGAAGTTGAAATTCCAGAAAAAAAACAAAACTTTGGCTGATCTGGGAATCGAGGTCTGGACCAGGCAGTTGCCTATGACCACCGAGGCAGGATTTTAATCAAAGGAGGATGCAAGTCCTGGGCCAGCCTTCCGATAGCTATGTGTGATATATCGTTGTATAGATATTTTTGAGCTAAATACATCTTACTACAGAGCAGTAGTGGCCGAGTGGTAACGGCCCCGACTTACGAGTTGTAGGTAGCGGGTTCAAACCCAGCCAGGCGCATTACTTTGTGTAATTTATTTCATCACCACTGCTCTCAAAACGGTGAAGGGAAACATTAATTTCAAAGACATGTGACATTCACCAACCCGCACTGCCCGCGTGGTGAATTACGGCCCATTCCCTCTCCTAGAAAGAGGAGGCCTGGGTCCCAGCAGTGGGAACATTAAAAGAAGATGATTATGCTATGCTTATGCTACATCTTACTATGGCACCAAGTTAGAAATCTTATTCCGTTCAGAGTTATACAAGTTAGTTAGCCTATTAAGTCCCACTGCTGGGCGTAAGCCTCCCTCTCCCTTTTCTACACACGTGTGTCCTCTCAGCCATTGCATGCCGGTCTCTCCGGTAGTTGTCAAGCTCATCTCTTCACCTTGGTCTTGGTCTGCCGCGATGTCACCTTTTGTTTAATGGGACCCAGTAAGAGTTATACAAATGCTTATTTTTAAAAAATAAAACAATCATAATGTTTTTTGTGATGAATTAGCTTGTTTTTAGCTAGGCCATTTTTTGAACAAAAAGCACCTATTTGCATTTGAACCATATATTATTATTGTATGTTTAAAGTTATTTTCAGTTTAAAATTTTATGTATTAAATGTATTTAATGTAAAATGTAAAACTTGATGCAAATAAACTATTATTATTATTATTAAAATAATGTGAAACCAACTTTGAATATTTCTGTCATTATTTATATGGAAGCTTGTAATTAGCAATTTAGTTATTTACGATTGTCATTATGTTGTTATTAGTCTGTAAGCTTTCCTAAAATGTGAAAAATAATTAATAAAATAAATAAATATTTTCACTCGTTTTTTTATAAGGTCAGGAAAGAGACCTACTATTGGAAGAAGAGCCCAGATTTCATAGAAACCCTGGCATCATTCCTAATTTTCCGCAAAGATGGATATATTATATGTAGAAAATAAGAATAGTTAACCTCAACCTTCATAAGGTCTTCGGGACAGTTTTGACCCATTTTGGGATAAAAATCATTTTTTTTTTTCTGCAAAATTTTACGAGTGTGATATTTTATGACTTCTAATGAATTGCTTTTATAAACGTATTATTGAAAAAAGTTTGTTAAAAAAGTTTTTATTTTTCAAGATATGAACTTTTTTACTGTAACAGTCTTCGGATCAGAAGACCTCGAGTCATAAAAAGCACACCACAGAATCCCAGTTGTTGTTCTAATTGTTTATGTATCGTCTAACTTTTGGAATGAGCCAAAAGTTACAGGATACCTAGAAGCAATTCCAGTAGAAAATTACCACCAGAAGTAGTAGCAACAAAGGGAATACCTTAATATCCATTATGTTTTGCTTTTCTTAGAGATACCACATTTGTGTAGGAAATTAATTAACTAATTCCTAGGAAAAAATAAATCAGTGTTTCTCCTTAGCACATTACATCACAGTTTAGAAATATGTAATAGCGCAGATAAAAACCTGTGATAATATCACTAGATTTTTAATTATTTTATAGACTCCATTAACTTCGACCTAGCAAGTGGAAAATAAAGACTACTAAGCAGTTTAACAAAACTCTCAAAAGAAGTTGTTGCAGACTATATGCTGAAACTGATAATACAACACGGCGAATCTCTGTCAATTATTAAAAAAAAAATTGTGTAAAAAAACATTAAAATACAATTGTTTTATGTACACAACATAATAAGAATTAATTACTCATACGTTATTTTTTAAATTGTCTGTTATGAAAATACATCTAACCGTGTTGTCAAATTCGTCGTTTCGTGTCGTTTTATTTTATATAAATAAACTTGTAATTAATATTTATAAATAAATAGAGATTCTGAATTCTTTTTTAAATAATCTAAATTAAATTAATTAGGAAACTATTCTTTATTTTTGAGTAATTTTTCAGTATTATTCTAATACTGGGTCAAATCTGACCCAGCACGCACGGTAATATCAGCAATATTAAAGACCTTAGAAGGTTAAGGACATGAATATGACAGACGTAATAAGGAGTCCTACGCCATTCTCCCGAATACAAGAAATTCAAAAGTTGGTCCTTCTTTGATCCTTTTGGATTCCTTATCTTATAGCTCTCAAGTAAATTGCGTGGGCCAGTTTGTTGGAATAATTTGGGGTGAACCCACTCATTCATATTGAATTCTCTGGCTCCATAATTCTATGAAAAATTAGTTGCTACCCGCGACTCTACCTGCGTGACTGGCCTGTATAAGATAAAGACTATGTATTAATCCAAGATTATAAGCTATCCTGGTCCAAAATCTTGTGCGAAATACACTACATTGACAGGTTTTCGAATAAATTTGAAACAATATATTTTCAACCTTAAGATATCTTTTTTTCGCGCTTCTTTCGCAGGTATGCTGGAAGACATTTCTAGAGAGATATTTCATGGAAATAAGTATCACCTTTGTACATATTTTTCTGTTCCTCTCTTCTTATCTTTCATTTTATGTATGTACTTAAATAGTTCAATAAATTAAATTAAATAATAGCTTTTCCGCCATTGAGCTTAAATCTTGAAAAATATGGTTATCTTAAATAGTTCTCAAGTGAAAAAAAAATTAAATATGATTCAATCGAAAATTCTTCCGTCCTTACCCAAGTATCTAAGCGAACTTCAATAATAATAATTGTTAAGGAAATAAAATCAAAATAATGGCTTTGAAAGTTTTTTAATGAATAAGAATAATTAATTATTCGACTGGTGCTGAAAACTTACTTTAGAGTGTCAAATGCTACAGACTGTATAGAAAGCCACGTCATTTTACTGAACCTTAAATAAATATGAGGCAAACCTGCGGCTTGAACTAGTTCATAAGCAATAATAATCCTGTCCTTATGACCGTGACATATGTAGGTATCAATGCTGAACTACTCGCATTTTACTTACTTACAAATCAGTCTGATCATAAAACAGGTCCCTTAATAGGCACTTTCACTGAAGCCATAAAAGGGGCACATTAAAGTTAGACCTTACCGATAACGACGTGTCAAAATTATTGCTTTAGTCCATTACCTTTTCTCTTAACACGTTTAGGATTGGAACTCCAACACAGTCGGCAATGGATATAGAAAATATCGATGTTGTAATAAAATAGGAATCAGTATTAAATATGGAGGCATTAATATCTCACATGGGAGGTTAATGTGTCTGTCTGCAGCAGCGGGTTCCAAATATACATTAAAACCAATATTGGGTCAAATTACTAATGAGCTTTAATAAACATACGCGATTGTCATAGTTATGAAGGTAGAATTACCTGCTCGGGTGTTATTGTGCGGATCACCCGGAGAACACAGGGGAGCAAACGGTGGAAGTCTGCCCTGCTTGAGCGGAGCACCACCGTGTCCACGTTAAGGCCATCGGCGGCGACGATCTCTCGCGTCCGCCCCGTTCAGGCCATGGTGCGGAGTGAGAGGAAACGGGAAGTAGAAACCGTGAGGGAGAATATATCCTTACGCCCCAGCGGCTGGAAATGCCTCGGGAATCGAGAGTTACAGGGCGACAACCGGCCACCACCGTAGGTACGGATATGCGGACGACGAGCATTATCCAAAGACGAGCAAGGTAAGGAACAAGTCCAAGTCGAAGGCGTGTTGTGTTTAACGCGCATCTCAAAGATATGTCAGCAATCCTGAAGAGAACCAGAAAGGCAGATGCCTGCTTGGGCTGCCGGATTGTTCTGAAAAGTTACCGTGGCCATGGAACGCATAGGGTAACTGAAGTAAGATAGGTGTTTATTAGTCAGTAAAAGTCTGACTCACTCACTCTACTACACACACACTAGAGCGGGAGAAGTTATTTGATGATTTCCTGCCACAAAAAAAAGGTAGAATTATCTAGGTTTTTTGTTTGATTGTCTGGCATTTTACTCAGTGATATCATAAGGGTATGCTAATAAGGGCGTATTTTTTGTCTTGACTTAAGTAAGTTCCTTAAAAGTTAAATATTTCAAGATATTGTAAAAAAATAAACATAGCTTATTTGTGACTCGCCAAGCAAAAACTAGAAAAAATAATTACATAACTAAGTAGATAATGTAAAATTATAATGTAAAAATTAAATAAAATGTCCTGACAAAAAGGCTCTTATCTCAGCATTATACCTCGATTTAAAAAAAAAAAAACAACGCAGCGCTGGTACTCTGATAAGACCTGTGACGCCACGTACTTACTTGCTAAAAACTAAATTCCAGACCACCTATAAAACTTAATTATAAGAACATGCATAATACCATTTTGAGTTCACACAAGGCTACACTGATACAGTGACATACCACTGCATCAGTTTGCTTATCATAATAAACCACAAAAGTTGCGAGTCACTCAATAGGTTATAAAACTCCGGAGCCAGTAGACAGGATCGATGGAGAATAATAAGTGGACAAAGGTCTTCTATTAATAGGCCTGCTTAGGGGTGCTACGTCAGGTATCAAAATGAAAGGGCAACCTAGAAGTGGTGCTTATCAAAAGTAACATTTTCTAATATTGGCAGAATGAATTTTCTTAGTTTAAATTTAGGCGGCTATAAGAGTAGGGAGGACTAAAGTGTTGCGGATTGGTTTGTAATAGTTAAAACCACGGTCCTGAAACGCTTTGGGTAACTGAAAGAAAACATGTGGATTTCAGTTATTGATCTGAAATTCTCTTTCGCTCCATTCACAGCAGGAGGAGTTGTATGATAATTTCCTACCATAAAAAAGGGACAATTAAAGGAAGTATGGATGGCTGGTGTACCTAGGTGATATGCAAACAAATGGGGTGATACCGTAATGTATGATGTATGACTAGAAATGAGATGATCTGAAAGAGATAGTTGCGTAAAGCTGTTCGTCCTGGTTGTCATTCGTAGATCTTTGATAGTCGTTACAGGTATTCAGACGCCAGAAAGTCTCACCATCAGTCTATCCAAGGAGTATCGTGTTGCCCAGTAACTGGGTTGTGGAGGTCTGATAAGCAGTCGCTCCATTTGAAACACAGGTATTCAACCTTATCCGGTTAGATTGGAAACCGACCCCAAGCTAACTAGCTTGGGGTCGGCTAAAATTCGGGGCAGATTAGCGAACAGCCGTTAAAAATAAAGCCCAAGAAGAAATTGTGTGTTTCTCTGTGGTTGGACCACAGTTTAGTAATCAGATGCTATAGTTCGAAATAATACCTAGCTAAAGTCTACTTTTATCGGAATATATATGTCGAAGAAGTTAATAGTACGGAAGCTTGAGAACGAATGAACGAGCTAAGTGAAAAGTGACACATGTCACTTTGACAGAATCCGCGCTGACGTTTTCACGAACCGAGCAGATAAAAGTGCGGATCGCAGAGGTGCGGTGCTCTTTCCTCTGTGGGCAGCCGTGCGAACAACAACGTCTATTCTCAGGAACTGTCTCACGGCCCGTTGTGTAAAGTGAATACCTAAAGCTTGCATCGTAATAACAAAGTACTTTGTAAATCGTAATAAATCAGTTGTGTGATCTGGAATAGTTTGTTTCTTGCTCGATACCCAGCCATCGCCCACAAAACATAGTCTCTGGACAGAGCTACAATGATGATCGGCATCCTTGCGCCGACATATATATATTTTTAGTACCTCAAGAGATATCTTTTTAATTAACAATTTATATGATCCAGCCGCCAGGCAGTGCTCTCTGGCCGCGCCACCTTAAATTAAATAGAATATAATAAACTATTAATAAATTAATATCCCTAAAAAAACTACCTAAAGATTACCTTGCATACGACAAATATGGTCCAATAAACCCCTTTAGTTAAGGAGTTATTAGTCGTAGGGTTTGGTCCGGCTGGAAGGTATATTCTGCAGGAAATCAATTTTGCAATATTTATTATTAACTATCCATAAATTAATTTATATAATAGTACCTTTTCTCTACTCTTCGTTGATATTTTTTTCTCTCAAGGAACTATTCATTTTGATTAATTAATCTTTAAAGTATGTGGCGCGGCTAGGGAGAATTACTTTCAGCAAATATAACGAAATATGCTTTATTTCTTTATGCCAACGAAAACTGCATAATAAGTACTATATAAAAAGAGCTGGTTTTCTTCTATAAACTTTTATTTTTATTACCAACGATGATTTTGAAAAAGGTGCACTTTTTGGTTTTTGTTTACCTATCTACCTAAGAATAGGTAGTTAATTTGACGAAGTAAGTAAACATTTTGGTTTAAAATAAACAATAAGTATACGAAAAACAAATATATATTTTCATATTCCAATATAAACAATAAAAAATTGCTAATACAATAGGTTTAGTAAATTGCGGAATTTAGTATAAATATTTTGTAAGCAATTCGTATTACAAGTTAATAGTTTGTTCCTACTATTTTGTATCGGCCATTATAGCAGCGAAAATGAGTGAAAACAAGAAAAGACGCGGAGCAGTGCTATCAGTTTCCTTTGATGAACAAAAATCTGAGTTCGTGAAAATGAAGACCAACTTAAAGATTTGCTGGCACCACCATCAAGTAAGATTTTTCTTGATATTCGCAAAAACTTATCATGTCGAATGAGCGAGAAAGCTATTTATCTTAAACTTGACTACAGAAGTAAAAATATATTCAAGCTATAATAATAAAATAATAACAAACTACCCCTGTACGTAAACTATTGTAATAACGCCTGCACATTCTGCTAACATTTTAAATGCATTTTAACGCTTATTCTATTAACTTGTAATACAAATTGCTTACAAAATATTGGAAGGCGTTTAAATTTATAGGTAGGTACTAAGTTCCACAATTTATAAAACCTATTATATTAACAATTTTTATAGTCTATATTTGATTATGAAAATATATATACTAAACCAAAATTTTCACTTACTTCGTCAAATTAACTACGTATTCTTAGGTAGATAGGTAAACAAAAACCAAAAAGTGCACCTTTTTCAAAATCATTGTTGGTAATCAAAATAAAAGTTTATAGATGAAGACCAGGTCTTTTTATAAAGTACCTATTATGCAGTTTTCGTTAGCATAAACAAATAAAGCATACTTCGTTATATTTGCTTAAAGTAATCCTCCCTAGCCGCGCCACATACTTTAAAGATTAATTAATCAAAATGAATAGTTTCTTGAGAAAAAAAAGTATCAACAAAGAGTAGAGAAAAGGTATTATTATATAAATTGATTTATGGATAGTTAATAATAAATATTGCAAAATTGACTTGCTGCAGAGTATACCTTCCAGCCGGACCACACCCTACGACTAATAACTCCTTAACTAAAGGGGTTTATTGGACCATATTTGTCATATGCAAGGTACTCTTTAGGTAGTTTTTTTCGGGATATTGATTTATTAATAGTTCATTATACGCTACTTAATTTGATGTGGCGTGGCCAGAGAGCACTGCCTGGCGGCTGTACCACATAAATTGTTAATACTCAATACTCAATACTTTATTGCATTCCATATTATGTACATAGATGGTATAAAATATTGTCAAGATCAATATGGACCCTGTCGGGCACAGCAAAGTTAGGAGAGAGGACGAAGGTTAAGTAACAATATTTATGGAATTAATTATTATCATAGGTAGATCTAATAGATGTAGGTATATGTATATTATTGTGTGGTAAATTATGTTATAGAAATTAATTTATGTATGTATTTTATTAGAATTTCTTCATGTAAGTAAATTATGTCAGGTATTTTTTTTTTCGTCATCATTATTAAATTATGTATTTATTTAAATTAATTATGTATATATATTTTTATTATGTCTGTGTATTGATAAATTATGTCAAGTATTTTAAATTATTTTTGTCGTCATTATTATTAAATTATGTCAGATATTCTAATTATTTTTGTCGTTATTATTATTAAATTATGTCAGATATTTATTTTTGTCATCATTAAATTGTTATTATTGAAATTTATTTATTTATGTAATGTCTTTGTATGTGTAAATTAAATGTCAGGTATTTTTATTTATTTTTATCGTCATCATTATTAAGTCATGTATTTATTTTAATTTAATTATGTATAAATTAAATTTTATTCACCTCATACATTTATCACAACAATACAGTATAATTAATAGTTTTTATTGTAGTTGATGTTTATTAGAAATTTGTCTATTAGAAATTGTTTTAGTTTATTGATGAACATATTATTACTATCTGCATTTTTGATGAATTCTGGTAACTTATTATATATTTTTATAGACATAACAAATGCACTTGAAGAGTGCATTTTCAATCGTGAAGTATATTAAGCCTATTTTTATGTCTAACTGTGATTTTAGTTTGGAGTCATCTCTTTTGGTATAGAATTGTGGATATTTTCGAACAAATTTGCAAATTTCCAGTATATAAAAGACAAGGTACGGTTAATATTTTTAGCTTTTTGAAGTAAGGTTTACAAGAGTTGGTATCTTTGATATTCATTAATATTCTTATCATTTTTTTCTGTAAAGTGAATAGTGTAGGCGCATCTGTACTATTTCCCCATAACATAATTCCATACTTGAGCCATGCAAATGCGTATGAGTAATAAGTAACTAATGCGGTTTTAAGGTCTGTTGTTTTTTTTATTTCCCTGAGGGCGTGTGTAAACTTAGATAATTTAGCTCTTATTTTTTGAATGTGGGATTTCCAATCTATGTGTGAATCTATGTCTAGGCCTAAAAGGGTGAATTTATTTACAACTTCTAAGTTGTGTCCGTTGTAATTAATGTTGATATTTATGAGTATTTATTGTCGCGGGTAGAAAGTTATTATTTTTGTCTTAGTAAAGTGTGGAAGTCAATTTTTGGTTTCAATCTATATTATTGTCACATGGTGTTAAAATAGAAATGTCGTCGGCGAACAACACGCATGGCTCATTGATGTGGTCAGGGAGATCGTTTATGTAAATAAGGAACAGCAGACATCCTATCACAGCTCCTTGTGGTATTGATATTGATGCGTTTACGGGTAAGTTTTGGGATCGAATTCATTTAATTTCTCTTGTTTTGCTATCGTAATATTCAATTTCTACGATTTGTTCTCTGTTTTTTAGGTACGACGTGAACAAATCATGACTTTTTTCGCGAAAGCCGATGTTATACAACTTATTTAATAATATATCAAATTTAACTTTATCATACGCTTTCGTCATATCTAATAACAACCCTACAGCATGTTTTTTATTATTAATTATATTGAGGGCTTCTTGGATATATTTGTAAACAGCCAATGTGGTCGACCGATTTTTACGAAAACCTTGCTGATTGTCGTTGAATATATTAATTTTTTCACAAAATGCATATAATTAAAAAGATATCTCTTGAGGTACTAAATATATATATATATATATATATATTCCGATGAAAGTAGACTTTAGGTAGGTATTATTTCGAACTATAGCATCTGAGTACCAAACTGTGGTCCGGCCACAGAGGAACACACGAAGAAATTACAATCATAGTTATTTTGACTTTTTGATCTGGCAATAGTTCTACGAGCGAGTGAAACGCCACGAGGTGACGTTATACTCGTCAATAACACTCGTTAAAACTTATATATGTATGATCATAGGAGGGTTCATATGATCAACCCTTAAAAATCATAACATAGAGTCTTGCTCGGTACGAAAATTGCTGCAGCCAAATCTGTTGTCTGTCAACTCTAACCGATGCATCCGACCGATGCTTCCTAGATCGATTTGTACGACACCTGCTCCATATCGCTGATTTAATATAATCTGAGTACTTCACGTCTACTGCACTGTAACTAATTCGATTAATAATAAACTTATTGACAAAATCTTTCTCTTGGTTAGCGTATGAATTAATTATTCAGATTCAGAAACATAATCACACTACCACACTAATAAAGGTGAAAGTCTGTAGGTATACCTACTCGTATATTGTGTGTATGTTGATTACTCTGTCACGCTCAATAGGCGAGAGCATCTGGATGAAACTTGGTACACGGATAGACCATGTCCTGGAATAGCAAAAAGGATACTTTTTATCCCAAAGAAAGAGTTAGGTGTTTACTTTCATCCAGTATCCATCCTCCAGTATCCGTCTTGGTAACGGTTGCGGGAGCCCAATGGATGCGAGATGCACAGGACCGTTCATTGTGGCGACACTTGGGGGAGGCCTATGTCCAGCAGTGGACGTCTTTCGGCTGAAATGATGATGATGATGATGAGTATCCATCCAGCCGCTGGCAAGTGGTTTCATACTTTTATCTTATTAGTTCATTAAACCCCGAGCGAACGCCGGCGTTCTCTCGGTCATTGTCTTACTATTGTGTCTCTAATTACGCTACTCAATAGGTTAATAGATACTTTCATAAGATGTTAAGTTTATTAATCCTTTATTAACACCTACAACATCTACTTATAAAATTCTTAACTAATTATAATAATATACTTATGAACCATCAATTTTATAGGTATTATGTTAATAGAAGATTAATTAACTTTAACTGCATCCAAAGAAAGTGAAAATAATAGTAGGTAGGTGCTTACTTAACAAAAGAATCCGTGCATTGCAAACGTGAAATAAATGAATACGACGTCATTTTTTTTTGTCACAATGTATTTTTCATTTTGATATGGATATCCCTTCTGGGAATACGATTATATGACAGCGTGATATTATGTTAATGCACATACGTGATATATATTTGAAAAAATATGAAGGTATAAAAACAAAAGGACACAGAGAATCATCGTTTCAGACGTCCACTGCTCCAACGGAATCTGCATTCTTCAGCATATTTAGTGCATATTTTTATTACTATGTAATATGAATTTGTTTACGAAACGTTACGGTTGTTACGGAAAGTAAATCGTCAACAAATAGCCGGCAAATGTTACCAGAATCACGCCCATTGCATCGGCACCGCAAGACTCGTCCTAACTATGCTATTACTACGAAAACTCACCTAGTTGTCACTTTTTATTTTCTCTCTCTATCTTGGATGTCTGTGTGTGTTACGTACACTTTTTTATTCTGTGCGAGTAATCTCGGAGCATTCGGTTTCATAGATAAGAATACCTTACGCGTACATTAACAATAACGTGCACATGGTTTCTGTGTGCGGGTACCACGAGTCGTACGAGTCGGTAGACAATGGCGTCGAGAATTGCAAGGCGTTTCTCGTCCACCGCTGAACCATAACCACTCGCGGGCTTGCAAGTGGTGAGGCGGACGGAGAGTAATGGGTACCTCACCATCCGGTAAGGACCCCGGGTTGACGGTCGGTGTTCTACGCAAGCCTCAAAGAGTGTCAGCAAGCCTGACGCGGCTCGCTGGACTGTATTGTTTTACAGAGCTACTGCGGCCTTGGAATGCAATGGGCAAATGAAGGAACACAGGTGAGTTTTAATCAATAAAAATCTAACTTTCCTTTTCACTCCACGCAAAGCTAGAGGAGTTATTTAATAATTAATTACTCTACTCAAAAAAGGTAGGAAATCTTTTTTGCATATTTCTTTTGCATATCTAGTACCAAAGATGTTCATTAAGTAGGTACAAAGTTTCATAGGAAAAGATATTAGATACGAAATCCCTGGTACAACCATGTTTGAACTCATCCGCCTCCATAGTAGCACCTTCATAAAATATATGGGAACAAATTGTGCACACGTGCTCTCGGCGATACGAGTGTCGACAATCGACACATGCTTATATACATTCAACGGTACACACCATAGCATTAGCGTCAGCGATGTCAGAATTACGTTCGTCTCTAATATAAAAACGTGTTACAGAAAAATGAGAGCAGCCTATTCGCTAACAGGATTCACTTTATGATATGTAATTTGTGCGCTCGCTCCTCCAATTTTCCCCTCGATATTTTTTAAAAATACCTGGTGTCTTAAGAAATGTTAACGGGTGTTTTATGTAAATTTTAGCTTCATTTTATTTATTTATTTTACTATTTATGTACACACAAAAAACAGAATAAGACTATACAAAATAGACAATAGTACAAAGGTACTGCTTATTTCTAAAGAAATTTCTTCCAGCAGACCTGCGAACGGAGAAATTAAAAGAACGCAGTACCAAATTAATAGAATTTGTTCCGGCTTAAATGTTTATTTGTATTATTTCCTAGATTGTATTTATTTATTTCAGTAAGGAATAATTTTTACTTTTATAATTCTGCATTTATTTTAGTATTTTTTAGTGCTAACAACATATATTGTTCATGATTATTTTCTATTTAGGAAAATTTGTGCAACAGCTTGCTAACCCTATTTATGGACAGGAATAATCCATAAACAGGGTTGAAAAGCTCTGACATGTAATTATCTCATTATCTGTACCTATAAACAGTACTGCCGTCATCTGACTTTTTTTCTAATTCCGAATAGGTATTTAACTGAATTTCAAAAAAAAAAAATGTTGTGCCCTTTTTAAACGACGGCAAAGTGTTTGTTGTTAATTAGGTACGCTAAAGCAGATTCCTCCTCATAAATAAATTCCCACAGCATCTGTTTAGCGGAATTCGACACAATCAGAAGGTGTAATACTTGATGAAAGATTTAAATATTCCGTCGGTATTAATTTACACAGCCACCGCTCGTTATAGAAGCTTTCTAATTAAAACAATGATTTTAATTAGATAAAGTAAATTTCATTGCAAACAATCCAGTTGGACCAGAGAGAAACGTCTTTCTTCAACACCAAAATAAATTAACACTGAAAGTATAGTAGCCCATCTAATCTCTTGTGGCCTCGGGGGGATGAATATAACGAAAAGCGAAAGAATGAGAGACCTCTCTAATTTTTTTTTAATCTTTGCCCCATACTAGGAATTTATTACTCCTGTATCGTGGGTGCTTTCACAAATACGTAAACTCAAATACACAAGACACCCGACCCAGAAAAACTATCAGTGTTTATATAAATGTTTACCGCGTTTTGCTTTCTGCAGGCCTAGCCAAGTTACGACAGTTTCGTTTCGAATCTCTTTCTACAGTCGGTAACGCCTCCGCCTCCTCCTTTGTTCTGACTATTTGATTTAACGTTGAGCAGAACATTTGAAGTTTTGTACTAGCGTTAACGATTGTAGATATCAACTTGGCTAAGCTCTGCTCCCCTAGGCAAGTTACGACCGTTTCGTTTCGATTCTCGAACGCCTCGACTAGGCCACGCCTCCGATTCCTTTGTTTTGACCACGTGACTGAGCGTTGAGATGACCTACTCGAGAGCCAATCGGAGCACTGAACGTCATAAACGTGTCGATTGCGTTAACGTTAAACAAGCGGTACTCTGTAGGGAATAAAAATATTTTTTCCTTGCATGAATCGAGTTCGCGACACGCAGTGTAGTAGCCAATCGCTCAACCACTGCGCTAACGGGGTCTAATTGTGTGCCTTTTTCTAAAATTGAAGAAAACACTTGTTTTTTATAAATAAATTTAAAAAAAAACCGTGCAGTGAACCGCAGTCTAGGTACCTTGTGCGATGTTACACGTATTGCATGTTATGTTTTAGCAGGCATGGTTGAGGTAGCACGCAAATCACACGAGCCCTGCTGACCACAAACTGGCGAACGTTAGCTATGCCATATTTGTTGCATTGCACGTGATCCGACATTCAATTTCTCATTGAAAATTAGGTACAGTCTTAAAAGTATGGATGAAACTAAGTAGTAGATTAACTGGGTAAAATATGAAAAAAGAAAGAAAGAAAGAAAAACTGTTTATTCGCGCGAAATGACGCAATCTTAAAACTAGCAAACAAACATTGTCAATTAATAGGGAAGATATATATAATATCATTCTAATCTTGGCGCCCTTGGCCCGTGGTTGACGGTTGGCTGCTGCTCTGCGTGTCGCTGGTTCGATTCCCACTCGGAATAAATATTTGTATGGCGGGCTTACAGATAATCGTTCCGGGTCTAGGTGTCTTATGTATGTGAGTTTACATGTTGAATAAACCCTCGACAAAGGAGTTAGGGGCAACGTTTAAAAGAAAAATACGCGTAGTTTCACTTTACGTGGAGAATTAACGTATGTACATCCTGAAAGTAGTAGGTTCAAAATCGGCTGCTGAATCAATTGTAGCTACTTTTAAAATAGGTAATTTTTATCTTAAAATAATAATAATAATAAACATGTTTTGATAAATTTTTAACTAATCTTAATTGCATCACTAGCGTGTCAGTGTGTGCATGTGTAGCTTTGCCGCGATGCCCGCTCATATTATTTGCCGACTATTAGGTTAACTAATTCTTTGAAAAAAACACTACCTAAGTGTAATATAAGTAAAATTTCAGTGCTTGTAACTTAATTTACTAATTGGGCTGTATAAGGCTATGCATTTTTATTGCTGTTCGTTATTCTCACTAAAACTCAAAAAAGGCTAGAAATTTAAATTGATACAAGTCCATATTATGTTAGTAGGGGTACAAACTTATAACTATGTTAGTTTTAAAAAAAATATTATTTTGAACATGCATGAGCGACCACTACCTCAGGATTTAGCTAACCTCTCTGTCCGACACACAAAACAGATATTATCTGTTCTGTGGTCCGACACTATGCCGAGAAGCGTGTTCGGGCTACTCTGTACCCGAGACCACAGTGAGGCCGTTCTTTTGCAAAGTACCACCTGGAAGCCATCGGTACTGTGGTCGAAGAATATGCCGGAGGCACTGCACCGCCATGGAAGCGCCCACAGACCCCTGAAAACGTAGTTATACTGGACGCGCAGAGCACTGTAGGCTAGACCGATTTGTTTTTTTTTATATAATGTAGAAAAAGAAATCAAACATAATTATGATGATATTTTTTTATGTATTCGTACAAGCTATGTTTGTTGTGTTTAAAACCAAATTTGTAAATTCAAAATTAGTAATTTTGAATGGTAATCGTCTAGTAGATCTGTACTAATTTCACGGGGGCGAAGTCGCGAGCAGCAGATAGTAGGAAGTTAAAGAAATTTTATATAATACTTTGAAATAAACAAATAGCTTTGAGTTATTTAATAAAGGTCAGTTGTGCCATCATAGAAATTAAAAAGTAAAATATTTGTTTTGTATAAATAGTTGTATAAATTTCAAGTTCCATTGAAAGAGTGCAGAGCAATAATAAAATTCTTTGAGCTAGGTAGTTCTTCCAAGTTTTTCTGCGTTTCCTTTCTGTAGCTACAAAATTAAATGAATGCCTAATTTTTTCCTTGTTGAATATTCTTGTGTCCCGTTTACATAAAGATATAATTAATGAAAATTCCTTGAAACTGCGTTTTAGGTAAAATAAATAATCTTCTTTTTCCCTTGGTTCGTTTACTTACCTACTTGCTTTTCTCACTGCGTGGTTTCAATGGTAGCAGGCGAGATTGGCGTACTTTAAAATTCAAAAACTCGCGAAATTCAATTTCTCTTAAGTTTTGCAGGTTCTATGTTTATTAAAAAAAGCATTTGCGACCGTAACACATATTTATTTACGGAATTATAATCATTAAAATCATCAACAAAACCCTGCTCAGCTAAGGAGGAGGCCGCACGTTTTTTTTTTTTGTTTTTTTTAAGGTGGGAAATCATCCAAATGACTTCTCGCGATCTGGGTGGAGCGCGAGGGCGTGTCAGACTTTTACTGACTAAAACCACACCTGTATCCTTCAATTACCCTTTGCGTACTAGGACTACGGGTTGCCCTTTCGGAAATTCTCCGCGGTCCTAGCTAGCGGGCATCGGCCCCACTGGGCCCCTACGGTTTGCTGACATCTCTTTGAGGAGCGCGAGGATCACTACGCGCTGTTAACGACTGGGCTCGGTGCGGTTAATTACCGAACAGCCGGACGGCGAGCTACCCAGTGCTCGACGTCCGCAAGCCCGCGTCTACCGTGGCTGGTAGTCGGGGTGGCTCCAGCCACTCCTCAAAGAGGTGACTAACCGCCATTATTGTAGCGTGCCCAGCACTGGGTTGCGACAGTCGCCGTCGCCATTCCACCATGAGATCCCGCCGGAACTCGGTCCGCCATGCCGCGACTTGGCGCGGCAGCGGAGTTTCGCCCCGGCGTTGCATCTCCACGCGCAAATCGTGCATGCGTGCAAGGACTGTTGCCTCCAAATCCAATGGTGGCAGGCCAGCAAGAAGGCTCGCCGCCTCGCGGGAAATCGTGCGGTATCCCCGTATGATCCGAATGGCCATAACCCTCTGGCAAGCGTTCAGTATGGCCGCCGGTCGCCTTTGCAGTGACGGCGCCCACACCGGCGCCCCGTAAAGGGCCATGGACCGAACAATTCCCGCGTAGAGCCTCCGGCAGGAGGCGTCTGGACCCCCAAGGTTGGGCAGGAGCCGCTTTAGGGCAGCCGCGGTCCGTTCCAGTTTGGGAGTCAGACGTCGAAAGTGCTCCACAAAGTTCCACCGACTGTCGAGGACAAGTCCCAGGTACTTCATCGTCGACCCGACGTCGATGCGAACCCCTCCTACCGTTATTTGGGAACCCGGTGGTGGCGCGTTCCGAGGGCCATGGAAACACATGGCCTCGGACTTGTGCAGTGCCACTTCGAGTCCCAACTCCTGGATCCTATCCACGACGGTCGCAACCCCGCGTGTCGCTAGTTCGGCCGCCGCCTGGTGCGACTCCCCCTGCGCCAGGACCAGCGTGTCGTCTGCGTAACAGACCACACTGACCCCGTCGGGGAGGTCGCCGCGCAACACGTAGTCGTACCCGATGTTCCACAAAGGCGGTCCTAGTACCGATCCCTGCGGAACACCGCACGACATCTCTCGCCGTCTCCACTCTCCCTCGTGACCGGGGTAGATGATAAACCTGTCCTTCAGGTAGGCCTCGATCAAACGACGGAGGTAGTCGGGCACCTGGTGATACCGGAGTGCCCTCCTAATGCTACTCCAGGGCAGGGAGTTGAAGGCGTTGGTGATGTCCAAGGACACCACCACTACGACCTTGCCCCGGAACACTGCATTCCCCGTCGTGAGGGCTCGCACGCGCATGATGGCGTCCACCGTGGAGCGCCCCCTGCGGAAGCCAAACTGGTTGTCCGAAAGATCCGGCCCCACCCGCGCTAAATGCGCGACGAGGCGGTCTGCAATTACTCTTTCAAAGAGCTTGCCCACCTCGTCGAGCAGCACTATGGGCCGGTATGCGGACGGAGAGTCCGCAGGACGCCCCGGCTTCGCTATAAGGACCAGTTTCCCGGTCTTCCAACGCAGTGGGAACTGGCCCCTCTCCAAACATGCGCTAAACAGCCCTCTTAGTCGAGGCCCGAGTTCCTCCATGGCCAGGACCCAGGCTTTCCCAGGCAAGCCATCGGGTCCTGGGGCGGTATTTTTAGCGTTTAGCCTTCGTACCACCACACTCATCTCTACCTCGGTCACCTCCGGAGTGTCATCGTCATCGCCGTCGTGGTCCGCGTCGGACACCGCGGGAGGCGGAGCCATTGGCGGGGAAGAATGCTCCTCGCTCGGAGGGAACAGAGCGTTCACTACGCCCTCCACGAGCTGGGGCCGGAGACTCTGTGTCAGCGGGGGAGCCCAGGCGCGGAGCTTATCCCGCACCATTTTGTAGGGGCGTCCCCATGGGTCTCCGTTCAGAGTCCCCAGCCAAACGTCGCGGGCCTGTAGTTTGGCTCGCCGTATCTCCGCTCGGAGGATGCGCTTCGCCACTCTGTATCCCTCGTACAGCTCCGCCTCTATGGCCTCCGCATCCGGAGGGCGGATGCGGCGCCTGCGGTGTCTGGTGTACCGGCGCCGTGCGGCAACGCATGCCTTGCGCAGTTCCGCAATCTCCGGCGACCACCAGTAGACCTGGCGCCGGGCACGTCCTGGCCGGACTCGGGGCATTGCCACGTCGCATATTTCCGACATGGCCTCCCGGAACCACTCCGCCTCCACATCTATGTCAACAGGCCTGTCCGGTGCTGACACCCAGGCCTGGATGATAGCGGCTTCCAGGAGGAGCTCCCGGTCCAGATGCTTTAGTGCCCACCGCGGACCACACGGGTTCTGTCGGACCGGCGCGGTCGAGGTCTGGGCGGAGACATCAAACCGGATGTACCGGTGGTCTGAGTACGTCTCCACCCCCTCCATGACGCGCCAGTCAATGACGCGCGGAGACAGAGCGGGGCTTGCGAACGATATGTCCACCACGGACTCGCCCTGCATCCGCACGCATGTGGGGACAGAACCCCGGTTTAGGACGACCAGGCCTGACTCCAGGGCCCAGTCCTCCACCATCCGGCCCCGCTGGTTCGTGAACCGGGAACCCCAAGCCAAGTTCTTGGCGTTGAAGTCCCCGCAAACAACCACAGGGAGGGATTGAAACCCGGCGACGATGATGTTCAGCAGCAGCATAAGGGAATTGTGGAGATCGGCGAGAGTTCGGTTCGGGGAGAGGTATACACCTACCACTGCGATGTCCCCGAACCGTGCTGCCACGCAACCCTGTCCCCTTTTGACACCCTCTAGGGACGGGGTTCCGGCGGCGGCTGACGAGATTAATGTCACCGAGCCGTTCAGATCCTGCACCCAGCCAGCCCTGGGTGGGACGTAGTACGGCTCGGTGACCACGGCGATGTTAATCGACCACTGCGCCATGCTCTGGAGCAACAGATCCTGAGCGGGGGCGCAGTGGTTGATATTCGCCTGGAGGAGCCGTAATGGAGCAATTATAGGCAGTCCATTACAGTCTCCTCCCGAGCCCCCTGTGAGGGCCCTGCCGCGGCAGTTGCGGCGGTGGCCGCAGCGGTGGCTGCGGTGGTGACGGCGGTGGTGGGGGAGGGCCTCTTGCCCTTACCCCTGACTTTGGTTGGGGGAACGCAGTTCCTGCTCCCAGCCCGGTGGTCGGCGGGCTTGCCAGCCGCTGCACACACGTAACAGTGAGGTGCAGCGTTACAGGCTACGGCCTTGTGGCCAGTCCGACCGCACTGGAAGCAGTGATCGCTTCTGTCCACCTCCGAGGTGCAGTGGACCCCTGCATGGTGGCCCACTTGGCAACGGAAGCACCTCAGAGGTTTGGGCTCCAGCAGCTTCACCTGCGCTGAAACCCAGCCCACCAAGAGCCTTCGGCCCTCCCCAGTTATGGCCTTGGCCGCCGACACGGGGCAGGTCACCGTGACGGTTCGCATGCCCGTGTTGTCGGCACGGATAGTGCCTGCCCGCACCTGGTCGCCAGGACACTTTCCCGTCCTGACGACTGCTGCCACCACCTCGTCCTCCGTCACGGAGTCGTCCAGGCCCATAATACGCATATCGATGCATTTCGTGGGCCTGGATACTCGGGCCACCTCCGCGTCTAGGGACGCTCGTATCCTTTCCGCCAGAGCGTCCGCGGTGGGGCCGCTGTCCGCACCAGGGATTTCCAGCATGCGGCCTCCGGTTGCAGTGGTCCTCATTCGTAGGCCCCCGGCGATGCCTAACTCGGTGAGGTCCACCGCCCGCTTCGCCTTGGTCATCACCTCGTTGTAGGTCGCGCCCTTCTTTTCCACACCTGGCTGTAATGTGATCACTACAGCTGCGGATGTCGGGGCGCGAAGTCTAGCAGCGAGGGCCCTCTTCTTGCGCTGCTGCCGCCTTTCGCGCTTCTTGGCCGCTCTAGCCGCCTTGCCCGCCCTTTTCTTCTCTCCGACCACTTGCCATTCGGCGTCGGCCGGAGAATCTACAGGCTGGGATAGCGAAGGAGGCCGGCTCACCGCCATAGCAGGAGCTTTTGCCGCCTTGCCTTTTTTAGGAGGGGGGGCAGGTTTCCTCTGCTGTTGCTTAGCGGCCGGGGTTGGCCTCGCGGGTTCCGACACCACCGAAGACCCGCGTTTTGCTTGCCCCGACTGGCCCGGCTTGGGCGCAGCAGCTGGGACCGCGGCGGCGGCGGCGTATGACGCCACCTTCCGTTGGCCGGAGGCCGCAAGCGGTGGGCGCAGCACGATGCCCTCCAGAACGGAGAACAGGGACTGCCCTGACCGCTGATTGCCCCGGAGTGGCGCCCCTCCCTGGCGGTTTCCAGGGATCGCCTGGCTGCATCCTGGGCAGTGAGCCCCCTACCCCTTCCTGTCTTGCGACCCGCCCCCCGCCCAGCGGTGGAGATTTTACGGGCCGAAGCCTCATCAGAAGACGACCCCTGACCGACTCCCGACATGGGGCGCTTCCGGAGGAACTGGTTCCTCCTGGGAAGGGTGTCTGCAACCTCCCTTATCTCCGGGGTGAGCGAGGATCCGGTATCGGAATCCGACAACGCGTCTCCGCTCACCTCCCTAAGGCCAAAGCTCCTGCCGGCCTGATCGGTACCCGCTGGCGCCGCGGATGTGCTAGGGGCGGGTCCCAGGGACTCCGCGCTACCGGCGGGTGAGCCACCCTGGCTCAGTGCGTCCACAGAGGACGGTACGGGGTCCGAAGACCCGAGGCGGTAATTGCCCCCCCCAGAATACGAGGGGCAGCCCGAGCTCTGCTCGGGGAGGGATTCTCCTGCATGCAGGTACCCTCCTGGGGTAATATTATTTTTATTACTCGCGCTCATAGTGGTGCTGAACACAGCTTTGCCTTTTTGTCAATGGGGTGGGGTCCCCAATAAACACGTTCGCCATCATGGTCATGTCTGATATGCAGACATGTACCAGAGGCGAACCCACTCTCCAAAACCACTGCCCAAAAACACCAACAGCTGTTGGTGCCGATGCCTTTGGACAGCGCACCCTCCGTGGCGGTCCGTCTGGACTCCGCCCTGAGTGTGTTCCTCTTGGTCTGGTCTCTCACTTGAGGCCTTCCGGCATGAGTAGCTCTACCGGCATAGCCCTCAAGATCACAGAGACACGCAAGCCCCACCACGACGACAACGTGGGAACACAGTTGGGGAGGACGAGGCACGTGCGTGCATACGCGAGGCAATGGCCCTCGCGTCCCAGCCGCCAGGATTCCGATCCTGATTTCCGGCCACCGTAGGCGCGGGCTAGCGGACGGCGAACAATGGGTAGCTCGCCGTCCGATCGTCCAGTTACCGTCCGGACCGAGCCCAAGTCGTCAAAAGCGCGTAGTGTTTCACGCCTCAAGGAAATGTCTGCAACCATAGGAGTCCAGCAGGGTCGAAGCCTACTGGGGCCATGGGTGATGCGAAAGAGATCCCCGGGGCCCTGGAACAATGTAAAGAAGGAACAGGAGTGGGTTTTTAGTCAGTAAAAGTCTGACACTATCTCTCGCTCCACCCAAGAGCGGAGGATATCATTAGATGATTTTCCCACCCGAAAAAAAACCCCTGTTCAGCTAACCCTCTTGAATTACTTTTTCGTGAATTAGTCATTCAATAGACTTAGACGCTGAACTGCAAAATGCAAAAAAACTTAAGGTTTTAGCTCCCAAGCTGTGCTATAAAACAGTGACTTTCTGAAGGCTACTCCTCGGTAACGGCTAGGTCAATAGGTTTGAAAAAAAAAATATTTTTATTATACCTAGATTTATGTACATCATTATCAAAACATTACTTTTTCGTATGACTAATACTTACACAAAAAAAAATTATGACGTATTTATAAATATATCTCATGATATTTTTTCGCTTGTTTTTCCTACTCCTTTCAAATGACTTTGATCTTTAGAAATATGTTTACCTACACAAAAAAAAAACTGGTTAACTGTTCTTCAGAATGTACATAGCATGTGTGTAAATTAATCAATATTTTGCAAAGAAAATGGTTTTAAAGGTCAGTGGGGCTCTATGCGGGCACAGGTGGCAGTACTTAATGTGTATGTGTGCATTTAACTCTGGCCAGACGTTCACGGGACTATACGCCTTAAGTAAATTTTAATTTCACGGACTACCCTTGCCCTTTCACCACTATAACATTGATTTTTGTATAATTTGATTGGAATTTTACAGATAGGTACTAACATAGTTTTAAGTAAATATTGTCACTAACCCTTTTATGAGTACAAACTTGAAATAAATGATATACTATTATTATTAGTATGATTCCCAGGTCGGGATAAGACATTCGTGCGGAAGAAACGCCCGGGTGCCACCATTGTGTGGACCGCCCGGAGGACACGGTGGAGGTGTGCCCCGCTTGGGCAGAGCAACGCCGTGTCCTCGTGGGGGAGATCGGCGGCGGCGATCTCTCGCACTGGGCCTTGGTACAGGCCATGTTCCGGAGCGAGGAGGAGTGGCAGGCGGTCGCCTCCTTCTGCGAAGCAGTAATGCTAAGGAGGCGGCCGATCGCGTGAGGCAACGGTCCTCACGCCCCAATCGCCGCCGGGATTCCGATTCCGATTTCCGGCCATCGTAGGCGCAGGCTTGCGGACGGCGAGCAATGGGTGGCTCGCCGTCCGACCGTCCGGTAACCGTCCGGACCGAGCCCAAGTCGTCGACGGCGCGTGCTGTTCCACGCGCGCCTCAAGGAGATGTCAGCAACTGTAGGGGCCTAGCAGGGTCGAAGCCTACTGGGGCCAAGGGTCTGATTCAGAAAGGAAGACTCGGCCCTGGTACGAAAGGCAACGAAGGAACAGGAGTGGGTTTTTAGTCAGTAAAAGTCTGACACTATCTCCCGCCCCGCCCAAGGGCGGGTGATGTCATAAGATGATTTTCCCACCAAAAAAAAAAAAGGCCGGGATAAGGCAAACATATTCATGAGTGTTCCAAAAGCAATTCTCTAGCTGTCTAGAAGTTTAGAATTTAGCACAGGTAACTAATAACACACTTCGACGTAGTTATGCATTATTTAAAATTACTTTTGTATACCAGTCATAGCGAGGTACCTAACCAATAAATAAATCTCAACTAATATTGTAATTCCATAAGTAACTATCTGTCTGAAACAGATTCACACCTAAACTACTGAACAAAACAGTGATGCACAAGTAAATTTTGAAACAATAATATTAATATCGATAAAATCGACGTCGATTAATTCTGCAATTAACTTGGTGCAAATCAAACGCTGACGTAACACTTCTGGTTTAACTTTATTAATTTAAAGGTTTTTATTTGTGAGGAGAAATAAACGAAGAATATTCGTTTATTTATTATTCTTACTTATTTACTACGTTTTAACATATTTCTAAAAAAAACATTAAAAAATATTTTTAAAAATTTATTACGACTTGATAATCTCCTCCTTTTTAGGAAGTCAGTTAAAAAAACTGGACAAGTGCGATTCGGACTCGGGCACTGAGGGTTCTGTACAAACTTACATATGAAAACAGTTCAATTCCCGAGTTGAGTTACGATTTTTTTTCCGAATCGGAAATAAGTTTTTTTTTGTGAAATAACAACAAATTTACAGTTTTTATATATTACTTGTGCAATAAGAGCTTGCTTCATGCCAAATTTCAGGATTCTAGGACAACAGAAAGTACTCAATGCATTTTGATTCCCTTGATAGTGTCGAAATGCACGTTTTTTGCGACATAAACGGCGGTATCTTTTTTTTCGTTAACCACAGAAATTTTATTTTTTCACAACTTCAAAAAACAGCAGACCTAAGGATATGGTTTTAATTTCAATTCAATACCTCCACGCGTTGCCGCGATAAAAGGTCTTGACGGACAGACAGACTGACGGACAGGATAGTGATCCTTTATGGGTTCCGTTTTTTTTTCCTTTTGAGGTACGGAACCCTAAAAAGTCTCATGCTCTATTTCAGCCTCTTCAAGCAGAGGCTGAAAAAGGACATGAGAGTTTTTTTTATGCATAGTTGGTATGTCCCTCATACCCCACCCACCATTTTTTTCTTTGATAGTTTATGTGGTAGAACAAGGTTTGCCGAGGCAGCTAGTACATAAATGTATAAATTCTACGTGGACGAAGTCGCGTGCAAAAGCTAGTAATAAAATAATATCTACCAACCTAACTCAAATATCATTGCAATGACTATAGCTGCAATTTCATAACTAGAAGTAGCTTCAAGTTATGACGTTGACTTCGCCATAACTTGAAGCTGCTTCGCAAGCTTCTCAACCTTTTAGTGTTACTACCTCAATCTCACTAAATCTTAATTAACGACTTAACAAAATGCTATATTAAAGTTAACTTTAGTAGTGTGAAGTTAATAGACATGACCTACATGTCTATTAACTTCACACTACTAACTTGAACAGCGTTTCAACTCCAATTAAAACAAACTCATATTTGTATAAAGTCTATCAATGTTATGCATGCTCCTGTGTTAAGGCACGCGGATTAAATTAAGATTATAGTTTCTATGCAGAAGTTCTCTGCATAGGGTCGCCATCTATCTTAATTATTCCGGACATGTTCTGCCACCAATCGAAACATTGTCAGAAATCGAAATTGGACGATAATTTTCTTAACCTAAAGGGATCGTCTATTAATCACATGAGGCTCAAAAGCCCACCTTTCAAGCGTTCGGAAAAATGGGGTAAGGGGCAAATCGCAAAATATTACAAGGAGGGGGGATATCATGAAGGCGAGTACGTTTTTTTTTTTTATTATTGATAGGCTCGCGTTTGACCACTATCTCACCTGATGGTAAGCGATGATGTGGCCGACAATGGAGCACGCTTGCCTAGAAGTAACCTATTCACTTTTGACTTAAAGACCCCTAGGTTGTAGCTATCAGGAAACACAGACTCCGGCAGGGAACTCCACTCCTTAGCTGTACGCATTATGAATGTGTTCCCAAAACGCTTTGTACGTATGGGTGGGATGTCCACCATGTACCGATGGCTCAACGCCGTACATCTAGTGGTCCGATGATGGAACGGACTTGGTGGAATTAAATTGTGCAATTCCAACGCACACTCCCCGAAATGTATTCGAATGTACGTGTTCAATGAATTTAGCCATTGCCTGGCAACGATAATAATATCCCCGCTAAAGATAATATTCTGAACATAGTCTCTACTATGTACGTAGTAGTTTATCTTTTTATAGCCCTTACTTTCCCACTGCTGGGCAAAGGCCCAAGTCTTTCTTCTCCCGTGCCGTATGTTGTAGTTAGTACTAAAAAAAATTACTTGATTTTAAAGCCTGAAACCTCACTACATATAACCAAAAGGAAGAAGGGGTTACAAAGTTGGTAAAATAAATCACGTGATTAATGGGCGACCCCGGATAAAAGCTGTATGAAAAAAAAAACAGAATTCTTTATATTTAGACATGGATTAGGTACTCTACCTGTACACTTACAGGAATGGATGTGGTCACCACCGATTTTACTGTTATCCCCGCACCAACTTTGCCAGTTCCCAGTCTTCGATGCGCATTCTAATGGACATGTTTTGTTTTGCATTTTCTAACAACGCACTAAGCCCGCAATATCAGTGTGATTCTCAATTTTCATGTGACTATTCAAGCATATTTTTGCATTATCTGTAAGTAGTTCTGCAAAGATTCTCTGTATTTTTGCTGTTTATTAATAAAAGAAAAGCCAAAGAAAATGCACCTGTCTACGAAGAATTGTCTTGGTCTAATTTTATTAGGACATACTTTTGCAGTAGTGCAGTTCCGAAACTTAGTTAAAAAGAATTGCTCGGATAATCAAGATTTGTGTTTTAAGACATACATAATGTAGGTCGGTAATAGTAGATTATCTGACTAGGGGATAAAGCAGTGTCTTATGTCGCGGGCGGCATGTTGAATTCCGAACAAAACGAAGGTTGCTAATTTTAATCCCGAACGTCACTGAGAGATTTATATAATTAACTCCCGAGCATCGTGAGGGACTTAATAAAGGAATCCGTTTATCCCCGTTTTGGATACTCTACTTTTTACACCATCTATGAGATAATTAAAAGACAATTTAGTAAAACAAATCATACCTATAGTATATGAGATTTTCAAATCTCAAACAAACAAAATTCGCTACTCTAAGATTCTATAGTTTTAATTTTCTATAACGTTCCTGCTCTTTCATTACTTTTTTTGAGAAACTCGTCAATAGCCACGTTTTATTCTTTTTTTTTTAAGTGGCATGTTTGAATTTTTATTAAACTTGTTTGATGCACGTACATTTTTTGACGGTTTTTGATGATCCAAATTCAAATCTAATTATTCTCTAGGGATCGCCCATACTGCATTATTTCGCTAGTGACAGACTGACTTGCTTTAAGTGATAGTTGTATCACATTTAGAAGGGCGTTATCGAGCAGGTGGTGTAAAAACATTTTTGTTGTTTTTCAAGATTTGGTATCAAGCACTGTACGTAGGTAGGCACCCAAAGAGTATGTAGAGAGAAAGTCGGTGTTTTATGTCCTATACCAGGACATGTTATAGCCGTGAGCCAAATTTCATCCAAATACATTCAGCCGTTTAGGAGAGTATAGAAATAACAAACACATACACAAACATACCTACTATCCAAACTTTCTCCTTATAAGTCATTGTTTGAAATAGATAGTAGATTGAAGTGTAATATTTGTATTAGATACTTATTTGTAGATAGTCCGGGAAAATTATGCCAAAAATAATGATCACTTTGCAATCATTCTTAGTTAAGTAGGTGTGATTTTTTTGCTTTCAACCTGTTGGCCTTTAGACAGGGAGTAGCCGCGAAAACTTAATTCCAGCGTACCTACACATTTTTTTAGAGAATACATCTAAATTTAATTTAATTCCAGGAAAAAATATTAACGGGCATGTTTGCTTTGAGCGTTTAAAGAAGATATTGTGTTTTACAAGTAGGTCAGTAAATTATTATTTTTTAGTCCGCGCTTACCATCTCGATGCTTCCTACGCTCTAGTCGTATCTTATTTTGAAGTAACATTGTATTATATGTATATCTATTTTTTTTATAAATTTTGCATTCAGCGTCTGTTACTGTGACCTTAAACTAAGTAATTCTTTATTAGATAATGTAAAAACATCGTTTGATAGTGTTTTATAAATTATCAACTTACCTAAATCATTAACAATTAGGTACCTACACGAACGTACGAATCTGCGCAAACATCTCCGACGCGCTACAGTAGCGAGACAGTCTCAACAACATCCTGAAGGCATTATTAAGTATATTGAACACACAAGACATCTAGCAATACTAATAATACTTTTGGCAAAAAAAGACTCCAGCTGTCCCATCACGCAAATTGTGGTCAACAGTCGGAAACACAGTCACACTCGGAAGCGATTAGATTGACATTTAATCGCTGTAATAGATATACATATAATACAATGTTACTTCAAAATAAGATACGACTAGAGCGTAGGAAGCATCGAGATGGTAAGCGCGGACTAAAAAATAATAATTTACTGACCTACTTGTAAAACACAATATCTTCTTTAAACGCTCAAAGCAAACATGCCCGTTAATATTTTTTCCTGGAATTAAATTAAATTTAGATGTATTCTCTAAAAAAATGTGTAGGTACGCTGGAATCTTCAAAGTTTGTAAATGTGAGTCCTTCAGTTACCCTTTACGTTCTAGGGCCATGGAAAAATCTTTCAAACATTCCCGCTGAACTGACATCTTTTGAGTTACACAGGGCGCTGTCGACTCGCGTTTGGCCCTTATACCGAACGGCGAACTACCAGCGAAAATATCATCTCCTTCGCTCACATTAGGTACTCAACAGGTCGCTGGCAAGGATTGCCTCCGCGAAGTGATGATGGTGCTCCACTCAACCGGGGTAGACTTTCACCGTACTCTCCATCATTTTTTCCGGACGATCCGCGCATTGATGATAATCAGGCGTTTCTGGCCGTGGCCGTGGTGCCATTCTAGTTACTCCTTAAAGAGGGGACCAACCGCTGTGATCGTGGCGTTCCCTTAGGGGATAATAATTGTGGTTATATACGCTACATAGAACTAAATAAGAGACACTTATATCGACAGTTCCCATGTAATAGGTATGCCTGATAAAACCCAAGACTACACTTTAGCCACGAGACTAACTACTAGGTACTACTAGGCAATAAACCTAGGAACGAACCCTGGACCTTAGAAAACAAGAATTTTGTATTTTTCTCTACATCAAATATAGGTTTGCATTATTTAAAATTGTATCATATAAATCTTTACCTATGCTAGCAAATTTCCTCCTGAGAAGGTCAGACCGTCTTTTATTTATCTAGCTAATTAAATTACTCTAAAAGACTTGGGCTTGCCCAAACAATCAACATAAGTACATATGTAGATAGAAGTTCGGTATTCAGATGTAAGTAATTACTCGTAGTGTATTTAGTAGAGTAGGTAAAGCAAGCCGCTGCGGCTGTACAATACCTTGCCTTTTCTGGGAAGGAATACTTTATTGTTACAGTTTGCCTATATATTTACTCCTTTATTAATTGTAAATACATATAAATTACATTTCGTTATTTATTAAATATTAAGAGTTATTAAATGTCACAATCACTACTTTTCTTATTCGGTAAGGAAAATCTTATGCATTTAGTTATTTTCCCATTTAGAGCTAGATATTAGCAGTGAACCAGTTTTAGATGATGATATTCAACCTCAAAAAAAAAATCCCATAAATATTATCCCTTTGAGGTTTTAATGCGTAAGAATATGCGTGTATATTGTGTTGTTCACAAGTTTCCGTAACTACTAACAGAGGAAATTAAGATCGAAACTTTTCACCGTAAACAGACATAACAAGGCTGTAACTCCTATGACGTCATATAATAAAACGTTTAGGTCTACTTACGCCCAAACCCTTTATCCGAACGTTCGATTCAAACAGTAATATAAGTTAAACGAGGATCTCCTAAATTTTAGCGTCCGTAAAGTGAAGATGTCATTACTCTGAAGACGTAAGCAGCAACGTTTGAATATCAGTTTTATTGTTTGAATATAAAGCCCGTTATTATTACTCCGTTTGATTGTAACACATTTGAATCGAGTTTATGATGAAATTTTACATATTAATCATGGAGATAAAATTGAGTTACCGGTGTTTTGAACTGGTTCATTAATCACATAGATACCTGCGTTGCCTGTGTGTAGGTTTGGTATTACTCGAAAACTCATTACGATAATTAAGGTCACATGAGTTGGGGAAAAAAGGTCGTCAAACACGCTGTCTCCTCCACTTCTTTGCTTGAGTATATGGCGGCTATGAGAAAGTAAGCCACGGGTCGGTCTCCAAGGTTAAGCGACGCTTACCGAGGTCGGTATATAGATGGGTGGCCATCTAAACATACAGAGATTCGTCTGTGGTCCCAGCTGCCATTTCTTTGATAGTACCTAATTACGGATAATCTGACACCAGTCTTGCCTAGGGGTATCGTGGTACCCTTCAATTACTTACGTACAGGTAGTTATTATCATCATTTCAGCCGAAAGACGTCCACAGCTGCCGATCCTGTGCGTCTCGCATCCATTGGATTCCAGCGACCTTTACCAGGTCGTCGGACCAAGAAAAATCCTACTGGTATTCAGCTACATACGGGTACACTGGAAGGAACTTAGGAACTAAGGAAAACTTGGGAGACTCCTTCCAGTTGGGTTTTGTTGTGCAAAACTTTACCTTTCTAAACTCTGATGGCAAAAGCGACTAAAATATCTGATTGGAATATTCGTTGCTTGACTGCTGATCATCACCATCACCATCTATATCATTGTACATACACATATATCGTTGTTGTGTGTTGTATATTGTTGTTATGTTGTGTTGTTGTTGTTGTGTTTGTTGTTTGTTGTTGTATATCATTGGGCTACCTAGTTTACACTTATGTGTAAACTAGGTACACATATTTTGTTGTGTATTCAAGTGTTGTCGAGGTTTCAATTTTGCGAGTAGACGCTAAAGCATGTTAGAAGATACCTGCCGATATGTTAACAGTGTAAACTTTTATAAACCTAATAAGTAGCTGGGTAGTAAAAAATATTTTCGTGTGTTGCCCTTACAGTGACCCTACCCATTGTTAGCCGCGGCCGTCGCTTCTGCCGTTTTGATTTATGTCTCAAATATTGCCCGTACATTTGTTATCGATAGGTATCACTTCAAACTCTGAAACTCTGATGTATTTGTCATATTTGGGCTATATCGAAGACTATCTATCAAAAAATTGGTACGCGAGTACCTAGACTTTGCAATAACCGCCAATTGGAGGGATACCGACATCGTATTGTTTATCGTGCTGGTGTCCGTAACTCAACGTCCAAACACGTATTTTACGTAGGTAATGTTTTGAAGATGATGTTTTTTAACAGATGAAGACTTTAGATAATATTTTGTTTTAGCAAATGGCGCTACTGTCGCATTCTAGACTTTTAACGGCAAACTTACTGACTATACCTAGTATATACGTTAGGAAAATGTGAATTATCGTTTTTACTCAGCCACACCCATTGACTAATTAGATCTTAGTCAATTAGAAAGCCGTGTTCCCATTGGCCAGTTGAAGTAAGTCCCTAAGATAGTACGGATCCGTCTTCAGCCAATTTTAAAAATAAATACCTCACCTATTCATAAAAATAAAGGGGAAAATCCTAACGATTTTGATTAAATTTTAAAATAATAACTTAATATTTGAAAACATTGAGTAATAAGTTTGCTTTAATATTAGGGCCGAAATTGCGTAAAACGGACGCCCGCGCGGTCCCATATACATAAGTGCTCCGGTGCGGCTCGCCGCGCGGGCACCCGTCGGCGTCACGGGGAGTCGGGCCCCGCGCCCGTTTTGCTACGTAATAATATATTAAATGAAGCTCTCCTTCGACACGACTACATGCACACCGTTAAAGTTGATCTAGCGACACTACTTGGGAAATAACCCGGTTTCCGCGACGGGGACCGTCTGCGTGAATATACGCGCATTGTCACGCGAGAGGTGTCTGTAGAGGGCGTCCGATTTACGTAATTTCAGCCCTTAATGGATTAATTGTTACCCCAGTATGAATACAACTTTATTTTGCAGTTGCACCGATTTTTCATCTTTTTCTTAACGCGATATACTACAGTAATAACTTTTGGATATTAAAAGAAAACACATTGTTTCTGTATAATATATATTATATTGAAAATGTTCTTACACAAGCTTGAACAAGACAAAACAAAGTCAAAATTAGTAAATTGTGCAACAGGCAATAATAACAAACTTGACTTTAGATCTAATTAAACGTATTTACGCATAAACGTTTCAACAAATAAAAATGATACAAATTAAGAAAATTTTACATCTCGAAGCCGCTGGAGGGGCTAGCGCACAAAGGCGAAGCAAATATAAACATTTTGATTGTGCACTCAACTAACATAACTTAGTTTCTGTAAACACTATTTTCAGTGTAACTAAAAACTTAAAACAATCATTAATAAAATGTTAAAGAGCAAAGAAAACGTCAGCTTTCTAAACATCGACCATAAGGCACTGATAAGAAAAGCCTCAGCCTTGTAAGCCATCACGTCTTTCCTTTGCTATCATTTAACCAATAACTCAATGTATAAAACAATCAACTCTTTGAACGTAACGTTTGTACTGTCAGGCTTCGGTATGAAAACGTGATACGGAAATAACAGACTTACTTCACTGATTTTGTCTTCGTAATATTAAACTTACAACAATATCAACATAATTATTGTAAATATCGTTACATAGTCTATAAGTATATAACATAATGAATAAATATTCGAATATTTTATGTCTATTATCAAGAGACTGATGAACTGAGTATTTCAAAAAGATATTAGTTATTCGAGTTGATTACATGTTAATTTTCTTTCTTGTAGAACGTTAAATATAATATAGTACCAACGATATAATAAACTCAACGACACATGCCATAAAAAGGTAAGTACGTAAAGGAAGACTGAAATCTTGTAACAACTTATAGAATATTAATCTTAAATAGGTAAATGCATAGCGATATATTTTAATATAGGTACTTTAAAAAATGTTTAATGATAACAATTGAAGTTATACAGAAAGGGAAATATGTAGAGTAACATAGTTGAAATGATTTCGAGGCTCAATACATGACATTTGTACTCTCTAATAAGGCTATATCCATCTATGGAGAAATACAATTATAAGTAGTCAGAACGTCGGTCAATTGCAAGATCATTTACAAGGTCTCTCTCATACTTTACGAGTTCGGTACATTACTAACTGGTGTACATATGTAAAATGAATCAAAACTCTAACTACATACACAAAAGTCGTTACAACGATATTTAATTCCATAATTGTACTCAGCATACCAAATGCATTGACAACATCACGTAAAATAACCCTTCTTGCAGTCGGGTAAAAAGGTATTATAAAAATATAACAAGCACACGGTTCTCAAAACAGATAAACATCAATACACTAAATATAATACATAGATAGTCTTTATGAAGCACTGCGCACTGTGAAGTAGAGTTCAGCGGAAGCCTTTGGGGGCGAGGTGGTGCATGTTAAAGTGATAGGCAAGTGTAAGCAATGCGGTGCGAAAATCAAATATAAGTAGAAAGAATTGCGCCAACCACTCGGTGGGCTTCATCCTTTCTACTGCCTCATGTCAACGCCCTTGCATGAGTTTCTGGCACTGTGCGACGAGGTACTTCTTCTGCTGCTCGTCGTAGAGGAATATCACCTTGCCGGAGCCGGAGGTGGGGAACATTCCGAGCACCTTCCTCTTAGCTGTGGGTACATACACGCCCTTGTTGACGGCTGTTGGGACATCAGGGAGCTCCGTCCATAGGTAGGTCCATAAGATCTGTTGGACAGATGAATAATTTATTTTTCTTAGAAAAACTAACTTTTTCCGATGTTTATTTAATCATTTAAAATTTTATGTACGTTAATGGTACATATGCGGATTTAATGTACTCGTAACAAGACATTATCTACTAATCAACCTGCGTGTTAAAAAACACTAAGTATAATGTGTGACTAATAGGTATTTTACTTATGAAATTGTCGTTTTTCAAAACGGGTTGTTTTGAAGTGTTAAATCTTTGGATTGACTTGGAATTATAAGTTCAATTAAACTTAATATTAAAGGTACGTTATTCTTTTTTCAAAATTAGGTATTTATTGGTTTGTTTGTGTTTTGTATTTTTCAACGTTCCAACGAAGAAACTATGCATTTATGCGTATACCTACGACTTTCTTCTAATAAAAGAACTCTGTGTTCTTGGTTTAATAACTTTCGTTTTGGAAATTTTGTCTTGTAGCCGCCCTGAGAAGAAAAGTTATTCGTGAGATAAAATTTCCCACGTGAGTGTGATTGAAACAAAAATAGACATCCCATTCATTAGCAGTTTTAAGTCCGTATACATCATCAATATTGCATACCCCTTGAAACACATTCTTTCCACGGTAGAACTATTACAAAATAATGCGAGTTTTCATAAATTTCATATAAAAATGGTTTTATGTACTGCGATATTACAGAAATTACAAAACACAGAAACCAATAAATACCTAATTAAGAAATAAGAATATCGTACTTACCTTTACGAGCACAACATTTTAAAAATGAAAGCTAGACGTAAACTGCATTTGGCGACCTTACTTTTTGGGGTTATCAAGTCTCATTCCCCTTCTTACTTATACGATAAGCTGTCCTGGACTCGTAGACACGGAATTGGTGAGGGTAGAAAATGCTCTCAACAGCTTTCTACTCCCCAGCATAAATCAGCGGCTTTTAGAGGCAGTTTTCGCTACACATCTTCCAAATGTTGGAACAATATTCCGCCCCCGATAAAATTCAGTAAAAGTTGCTCGGCATTTAAATCAAAATTAAAGTTATTTTTATTGAATCATCAAATTGCATTCCAAGATGTTCGAGCCGACATATCAGCCATTTGAAATACAATATTTTATTATTTTATCAACTATTTACCTGTTTCGATTTTAGCATTGTTATTTATTTTACACATTTTGATATTAGCCTTGTTATCAATATATACACATGTTTTAATTTTTATCAATTTTATACCTTTTTGTTGTTTTATTTTCTTTTTAAGTTTTACCTATGTTATAAATTGTTTACACTCTTAACTATTTCTAATATTGTTAAATGATATCTCAGTTTTATTATTTGTTTTAAATGGGCACATAAATGTTTTTGGACTGTTTTATAAATAAGTATTGCAAAATTTTCTTTTAGTTGGTTTCTGCACAGAACCTTTTTAGATTTTAATGAATATTTCCTATTTTTAAGTATATGGCACCCAAGGGTTGCAGCTGAAAATCAGCGTCAGGTGGTGACCTTTTGTTACCATTTGGCATTATGCTGAGCTGAGGCCCTTTTGGCATTACTCAATGTACTATTTGTTTAATTTTAAGGTGTTTTGTTTCTTCTTTTTGTAATGCCAAATAAACGCAATTTTCTTTCTTTTTCTTTCTTTAATATAAAGTTTATTTGAACTTATAATTCTAAGTCAATCCAAAGATATAACACTTCAAAGCAACCCGTTTTAAAAAACTCCCATTTCATAGTTAAAGACCTATTATATTCGAAATAGAACAAAGTATCATTAACATAAGTATGTTTTGGCTCCATTGTATAAATATTTAAGCTGGGGTTTCTTATCAATAAATTTTGGGGTTATCTGTCGTGTGTATGTAGGCACCTTTATATTATTAGTTCATATACATGTCTTACAGTATAAAACATGTAACATTTTTTTAATAAAGTCAGTATTTACTCATCATTCGCCTTGGTATTAGGCTTGCCTAACTATCGATAGTTGATGTATCGATAGTTGACCTCGAAAAATAGTCATAATATCGATAGCCCTATCGATATTATTGAAATTTTACAATACTATCGATACTACCGATAGTATCTATCCAAGAAATTGAGTAATACTATTGATAAAGTGCAATACTATCGATAGTATCGATACTATTGGGTATAGATACTATCAATAGTATCGATACTATCACTATTATGGTGTATTTTACTACAATCACTGTCGATAATGTCGGTACTATCGATAGTTTTACTACATCGATATTTTACCAAAATTCAATAGTATCGTGTTGGATTAACACCTTTATTAGCGTTTTATGCATATTACAACGCTGTTTTAAGTTGTAAGTTCATAAAGTAATAATTGCCGACTATATTGTTGATATATAATTTACTTAATAATGATCATGAACTAATAATGTTGACTAAAATTCCGGTGCAATACTATTGAACTTTGGGTTAATATCGATGTAGTATAACTATCGATAGTACCGATAGTATCGACAGTGATTGCAGTAAAATACACCATAATAGTGATAGTATCGATAGTATCTATACCCAATAGTATCGATACTATCGATAGTATTGCACTTTATCAATAGTATTGCTCAATTTCTTGCATAGATACTATCGATACTATCGATAGTATTGTAAAATTTAAATATTATCTATAGATAGCCCTATATCTATATTACGACTATTTTTCGAGGTCACGATAGTATTGACAACCTATCGATAGGATATCGATAGTAAGGCAACACTACTTGGTATCATTTCGCACCAATACCCAGAATCACATGGCGACCGTGACGAATTAGTTCCCTGGACTTTGTTTAGAATTCCTATCACCGTATAAGGATACCGTTCCACGATGAACCGCAAATGTAGTCGCAAACAAAGTCTTGTGAAAAACTGTGTTATTTGTGGCATCAAAAACAATCAATATTATCATGGGAAAATCAGAGAGATTTGATTGCAATGTCGAGTTTATGAACTTTTTTAAGGAATCTCCAGATTTATCTTTAATACCTATTTGAAGACACACACAACGTTTGCAAGTTATTATTGTTACTTTACCGGGCTTCACGAGAACACATGTTTTCCAAAGCACGTTGCCGAGTATTCATGAAATATTTAGTAGATATAGGAAACGAACTAGCGCCGGAATGAGAGACGCCAGTTTCCTATAAATTAAACATGACCTCGGCTCCACTTCTTTTGGGCTTTACCGATGTCGGGTAAAAATATCTCGTTATAATTTTTGCATTACTTTTACTAACATATAAATTGTTCGCAATTCTTTATAATAGGGAATACTTTTTGTCACACTTTAATTGTTTGTATGAAATTCTTTTTCTTTGCATTACAGCTTAAATAATTAGAATAAGTTTTTTTTTATGATGTTGGTCCACATTATGTACTCCTCCACTCCTGTATCGTGCGTGCATCGGTGCGTTCATAAACATGTAAAACACATACAAATATTAGTTCCGTGCGGGAATCGAACCCGCGACATGCAGCGTAGCAACCAATCACTCAACCACTACGCCAGCCGTGCTTACAAATACGTAAAAAACACATATTAGATTCCATACCTGCCATCCGCCGAACACATTATTCTTCTCAATGTACAATATTCGCTTATCAGTGCACAAAACAACTTCTTTGCCGTGGATCACCCACACGTGAGCCTCGTAATTGTCCGTGCTGACATACTTGCCCTGTGAGGAATAAACGTCATTAACACATTGACTACCGACTGCGGACATATCCGTATATGGTTTCTATTCAAAACGCCGTATACAGGTATATATATATATACGTAGGACATTCACACGAGACGAGAAAGTGTGCGGGACAGGTAAGTACCAAGGATGGCCAATCCACGTAATTATACATATAGTATATATCCGTAAACTGGCACCTAGTATGGTTTTTTTCTTTTTGCTGATGCCCTACACGGATATATCCGCAAATAGACGAATATATGGTGTCAACCGACTGGCCATGTACCTAATTTCGGCATTCAATGGGTTTATAAGTGGCTTAAATAAGTAGATAATGCATGAAGCATTTACTTTTTTATTTACACATTACATTTATAGAGGTATCTGTAGGGGAAAGAGAAAGCCCTTTTACCTTTCCACAAACTTCTTTCTGCTTGACCCAGTCCTTTCTGTAAGAGTCAAAATCTTCCCGCTATCTATATATCTTCGCCTTGGTCTGCCGCAATTTCGTCTGGCATTTAATGAGGCCCATTCGATGGATATTTTAGCCTATTTCTCATCTAACATGCGACATACGTACCCTTTTCCACTTAAAATTTCACTACAGATTTTCTTTGTCTTGTTTAAGCTGGCTTTAGTCAGAAAAAAAATAAGAATCCGATTGCAGTGCCACCTACCGCATCCAATTGTATTTTCAAACCATCTGGAGGCTCACTCAAATACGCACACAAAGATTCATCAAAATCGGTCAAGCTGTTTAGGAGGAGTTGGGTGACAAACATTCGTAGGTACGGAAGAATTATATATATCTCTTTGTAAACATGTTATAATAGGAACAAACCTTTTCCAACTCGAAGAGCATCTTGTAGCCCTCTGCGTTTAGCCTCGAGTAGGGCCTCACGCCACAGTCGGGAGCCATGTACCGCGTCGGACGACGCTTCGTCACTTCTTCAGACATATCTGCGGCTCTACATTGACATACGACCGGTTTAAGAATTAGTTTACAGTAGAGGCTATTTATCACAACGACATAGGTACGCAAAGATCCAAGAATAATGGAGAAATCTATAAAAATCCTTTTCATCATTTATTTCCTGCCTCTCCTTTATTAGACAACTTTGATGGTATAGGAGATACATATTTTTTTCATTTACTACATTATTATTGTAATCGACCTATAGTATAATTAGTAATACATTAGTTACAAACAATAGGTACATTAGTTACAAACAATAGGTACATTATGAGAGAAGCTAAAGCAAAAATTATAGCAGTTCGAATAAAGCGTTAGTAACAACATATAGATACAGTTATTATGCAATCTAAGAAATAAAATACGCTAAAACCCCGTTCACATGGCAATAATTTTACAAACAACATTTTTACCAATTTTTAACTACATGAACAGTGAGATCTTGACGTGTCATCCCTAACGTTTCACATCATATTAACGATGCATGAGAAGAATGAATGGTAAAAAAATAAAAAAATGATTCCTATTCTCGCCCTTACATTTCAGTACCCAAATCGCAACTAATATAAGTCAAATACGGCTACGAAACTAACGCTACACCTTTCAAACCCTACGTCTATGAAACATCTACAAAGTCCGGTAACCTCACCACCTCCAAACTGACGTGAGGAGTCCGGAGGTGAAGTCGATGACCCCGCCGACGGGTCGCACCACCAGACCCACGGCGCCGCGGCCCAGGCCCTTCACGAACCCCCCCGCACCACCCTCGTGCGCCCCTTGGATAGGACGGACCAACACGCCGCGGACACCGTCCACTACGCCCTAATGTTCAGGAAATAGAGAGAGTGATCCCGGAGGTTATCGATCGTTCGGTTAAGTGATTTTACTCACGAAAAATTCGGTGGTTAACCAAATAGATCAGTCATCGGAGCAGGTTGGACCTTTTTCAGCTCAAAGACCGCAAACATTGATGTTAACATGGCCTTTCCCCTGGATTCTAAAAATTTGTAAGGTAATATGATCTAATAGAACGTGAGGATAACTTTGTGTCCATATTAAGACAACTTATCTCAAGTACAAAAAATAGCTTTACCTACTCCGATCATTCCATAAGAATAAATCGGCGCGCCCAGGCCTTACACAAAACCCCCGTCCACTGCTACGTTCTGTCCAGGAAATATGTAAACAGAGTGATCCAAAGGATAACAATATGATTTTGATTATCATCATCATTCCGCGCAATGCTGAACACAGGCCTCTTTTTTCTTGTGCCAATCCCCAAGTTCCTTCGCGAGCCTAAACCATGTTCTACTCACGATTGCGACCATGTCTGCCCATATCGCTGCCGGACCTTTTATGTCATTAAACATTTACAAGAAAAAAATCTTGTCACTCAGACAAATATGAGCGAATAATGATAAGTGTATTTCGTCAATAATTATAAATGGATATGTCGTGGTCAGATCTAAGCAATTGATTACTTCTTAATCTGGCCAAGTAAAACTGGCCAGATCCTGGATTATCCTATGGCAGGTCGATCGTATTAGAATTTTCACGAGGTACAATATCAAGCATCGACAGTTTTCTTACGTCTATTGTAAGTCTTTGGTGGTTGTTTACGTAAAAATTCATCAAGCTTTACGCATAATATCTATTTTATTGTATTAATATTTATTTAAATTATATAAAGGTTAAGGCCCTTTTTTAAGGTGAGAAATCATCAAATAATTCTCCAGGTATATTCCTTCACTTGCACTTTGCGTGTCAGGGCCACGGTAACTTTTTCGATAATTCCGGCTGTTCTAGCAGTCATAGGCCTTAGTGGACCCCGACCATAAGGATAAACCCGATTACTAAATTAAGTATTTGAAGTTGACTATTTGTCAAACTCTAGCCCGAAAACCTGTCAAAATTTGACATTAAAGAAGGGTTAAAAATAATTTTAAAAAAAATCAAGCTTTTTCAGGTTACGAGAAAACAAGAGCATAAAAAATGGCAATACATGCAGTAATCAAAAACAAAAGCCGCACAGCATTTTGAGCAAGCATGCATCAAGCTAATCGTCAGGATACGAAAAAATAGAAGAGCATCATAAATGGCAACAAAAAGACTGAATCCGCAAAGGCAAAAGCAGCACAGCACAGCTCACATACAAGCATGTCATGCAAGCTTCATTCTCATGCTACCTCTTGACGGCATCAAGTGAGCCGGATGCGAAGTCTACGACGCCGGCGGTGGGCCTGGCCACGAGTCCCACGGCGCCCTTGCCCAACCCGCTGAAGAAACCTCCGATCCCTTGCTCGCGCGCACCCTCTATAGGCTTCGTGAACACGCCAGTCACGCCGTCTACCACGCCCTGTTTGTTTAGAATGTTTGCTTATAGTTAAGTACTAAAACCATTTGCTCCCATCTTTTATCGCCAAAACAAAAATTCTTCTATTGGAACCTTTTTTTTAGGACAGTCAATTGCGGTATTACAGTTTTCTATGGAATATATATCAAACCGCCAGATAAAAGTAATTTTTCAGTTAAAAGTTATCTGATAATATGAAAACCTGCCCTCATTTTTTATTATATATTTAGAATATTGTATCGATTTAATAAAAAATGATTGATGGCACTTTTTGGGTAGCCAGACACGCAACTTTTAACGACTGTTTTGGCACTGTTATAGTAACCGTGTTCAAGTAAATGTTGACCAAAAAAAATTACTTACCATGACCAGTCCTTTGCCGCTTCTCGCAAGACCTTCTTGCAGGTTGGCAGGCGGCTTATTAATATTGTCTCGACGACGTCGCTGATAGTCCTAGTAAAAAAAAAAATATGAATTACTGAACTTATTAAAACACATCAAAGGATTGTGTGTGATGTTTATGCGAGTAGATTTATTTTAAGATAAGTATCGTAAAACCCAAAGGACAATGGAAAGGGCTTATGAGCGGAGTTTTATTGCGAGATCGCATCAAGAATGAAGATATCCGCAGGAGAACCAAGGTCACCGACATAGCCCCAAAAATAGCCAGGCTTAAGTGGCAGTGGGCAGGGCACATTGCTCGTAAAACGGATGGTCGGTGGGGCTGAAAGGTTCTAGAGAGGCGACCGCGCACCGCGGAACGTGAAGACGTACTGTTGGAAGGCCTTCCACATGATGAGCCGATGCACTGGTGAGAGTCGCGGGAATGTGATTGATGCGAGACGCACAACCGTTCGTTATGGCTATACTTGAGGGAAATAATAATGATGATGATCGTAAAACCGATCCTCAACGAAATGTCAGTACGCTACCTTGTCCAGCGAGAGCGCGGCGAGCCCGTGTCCCATGGCGCCGGTGATGCGCGACACCGCGCCGGCCGCGCCGCCCACTGTGTGTCCCACTAGTGAGCGCACGCCTAGGAACAGACCCTCAGCAAACTCGCCCGGACCTTGGATTGCACCCTGCAAGAAAATAATTATTTGTCAACTCTGTAAATATGTACAGGGCTGCTGATAAGGTCCTGTCACACAAATATTGATTATGTGAATTTTGAGTTGAAAATACGTCCTGCAGTATTTTGGTTTGTCCTTTCCGAAATGCCCGCTGACTTGAACCTTCCGACCAAATACTCACAAACTTGTACCTTTTTTACAATTTCTCGTAGACTGGTCCTTCTCTCCAAAGCCCCTTATATATACTTCTTTTATTTATCACCCTGGATTAATTGTCAATCTCACATAGCTTTCCCCAGTCAACATACTCATATCGTACACGTAAACTTTATCCAATTCTTGAACAACTATAAGCCTGATTCACCTCCTACGGGTAAGCGTTAAACAAAGTTCCACAAAACATGAAATGTTATGCAATAAAAACTGCAGATTAAGTTTAGTAACTGACCTGGAACGGCTCGTAGAACAGATCTTCGACACCCTTCTTCAATCCAACGACGAGTCCATACGGATTTCCTATCACATCTAGACCAAGTACTAGCACATACAGTTGTTTTAGTGCTTGGCCTGTATAGTGGCTCTGTACTTGACTGATTAACTCCTTCTGAGATAAGAACTCGTAGTTCCTCTCGTAGTAGGATAACCTGGAGAAAAATTGGTAACATTGGTATTATGGTAGCGACACACGTTCCAGTATACTTGCACAAATACACGTTATTTGAAAGTGCCCACAGACTGCTCAAGTATGCTTGTACAAATATCATTTTTGACAAAGTGAGCGCCAAAGGTGTGTTGTTTAGTGGTATGGATGACGCTTTGGCATTGGTTGGCTTTATTTATGCGAAAAAAAGTTTAAAAAGGCACAAAAGAAACCGAACTATATGGAGTAAAAACTGGTTATGAAAAAATTAAACGTGTGTGGCTACCATTAGGACTTAAAGTAACCAGTAAATCTATTTTACTCATATAACATGTGTATACTATGTTACTCATATAACTTACTTTCAGCGTTGGCGATTTCGTAATTTTGACCAACTGTTTATGTTTCTGTTGGGATTTAATGCAAAGAGTCATAAATTGTGCTAGTAATAGGACATTCAGCCGTCGCTTTAATGCTGCATGACGATTTAGTGGCTTGCTAGCGCGTGTTTCCTTTCTGAGCGTTTTTCTGCCAGTCATTTTATCAAAAGAAACACCAGCTTGATAAGCAACTTGGTAATCGACAATGTTATAAACAGCACACCTTTTACAGCCCTATCCTAATACGTTAACCGTTTAATTATATATCTTGGTTCAAAATTAAAATATTTGTTTTTATTTTATTTCTTCTATCTTAAGAATCAGCTGCCTTATATCTTCGTCAACACCTAACAGAAATAATTTTTAACAGTTAATCTTACTTGAATACTACGTCATTCATATCCGTCAACGTAACACCAATGCTCTGGAGTATGGTGCCAACGAACGATGGCAGTTGAGTCGCTCCACCGAGTGAGAACGAAACATGCACCTAAAAACAAGGTAATAAGGTTGAAACTCGAATGCAATAAAGCAAATATGATGAAAATACTTTGTTTTGTTATTAATTTACCTTGAGGGGTGACAAATGTAGATTATCGTAGAAATTCTTGAGATCTAATGCGACCCCCATAGCTGCTAAAGCTTCTAATGGTTGTCCAGCCTTTTGTAAATCTAGTTGGAATGCGTCCAGCTGCAAGATGAAATGCATATTTATTCCGTTAAAATTGATATTAAACTTATAAAGGTATCGATATAAGGAAAAATATGCAAAAATACACAAAAATATTGATAATTCCAATAAATTTTATGAATAGAAAATAAATATTTTAGCAACACACACCAGTCAATATCTAGTGAGTTTATCTAGAGATATAAATTATATTTAGTTTTTTAATGGGTTTAAAAAAATAGTTTACCCATTCGTCAATGTAAACTAGATGACTACCATAAGTAGCGTAAAAATAAACGCCGAAACAAACTCAGAGGTCAGTCTACTTTAAAGTCCATACTGCAAACATTGGTCAAATGGTTTGAGAACCATGCAGATTAGTGCCCGAGATGATCTTTTGAGGAAAGAACCACACAGATATGACTATGAGTGGGTCTGTCCAGTCAGTACAAATATTTGTCAGTATTTGTGACCAACAAAAATACCAAAAGATATTTGGGTAGGCCGCATAAAGTACTCAAACTGCCAAACATACATTAGAATTACTAAAAAGAAAAAAGAAACATTATCAATAAAAAAAAATATACAAAAATGTAATACATTACAAATTAAACAACGGAGATACGAAAGAACTCCAATACTTACCGCTTCTTGTTCAGTTAGCAATCGTTGCGGGAACATGCCCATGAGCGCATTGATTAGTCCCATATCAACCTTCACATGGAACTCTTGAATCAATACTTTGTAGTACTTGTACTGGCGAACCTTACTGTGCTCCATAATACGCTCGACTATCGATACTTCGATAAACGGCTTCATACCTAAAATATATAACAATTTATTTACATCGATACTTTTTGTCGACCAGTATGAATGAACAAATGTACCCGTATGTACGAAAAAGCAATAGGAATATGTAAAGATCGTAGTAGGTGTTCTGTAGTTTCTGAAAACACCCATGAGAAAAAGGCGTGAGTTTATGTATGACCGTCAACGAAGCAAAAAGCGTATGTAGAGATCGTAGTATATGGAGTTAGAATAAAATACAATAAACTTTATTGTACACCAAAATAGTAACAAAACTTTTACACAAACATAAATTAAAAACTTAACCCCCCCACCACATTTTTCATATTAACGTTACATATGAATCATACACTTTCACCTCCCATAACTTCAAACAATTAAACCAATTTGAATTTGTCATACAGCGTTGTAATTTATATCTTACACTCTTTCATTTGATATCCCTTGGCAACATTTGTAATGGTTGTTCATTTCCACTTTTATCCCCATAACTTGTAAATTGTAGAATAGATTTTAACAAAATATGTCTGAAATCGCTTGAAAACCTGTTTTCCAAAAAAAAAACCGCATCGAAATCGGTTTACCCGTTTAAAAGCTACGGTGCTACAGACAGACACACACACAGCGGTCAAACTTATAACACCCCTCTTTTTGCATATGGACATAAAAATGGTTGAAGCTTTTTTTCTATCGACAATTAATGTTATAGAGCAAGCGAATAGCCTCGTAAGTCCAGCGATAGAGAGCAAGCTTTAATTCGTACCTGTGGGCACTATATTTTGAATCCATGGACATGAAAAAAAGATTAAGTATAATTTAGAATAAGTCCTACAGGTAGAACAAGATCGGGTTTATTTCAGATGTCTGAAAAGTATGATCAAATTATACAGGAATTGGCGGATTTCAGGTAAATAATTTCATATTCATATTACTGAAATACCTTGTTAGATATTGTGGTTTTGGAGGTATGCAAAACAGAGTGTAAAGTCCAACATACCTCCGTCCGGGCAACTACCCGATATATGATTTCGAGCAGTTTTCTTTGATATTTGAGTATATATAATATGCTCAAATCGCACAGAGAACTCAGTTGCGTGATGTAGGATTTTTTTAGTTCTTATTTGTCGCCATAAATGTCGCTACATGTTCATGGCAGTTATTATTTCAGACTAACATACAACCGTTCTTTTAAATTAGAGTAATTGATCATATTTGTGTCAAGTCTTAAAATACCTTACTGAAAACATAATTTTAGCAAATTTTATCTTCAACGCAGTAAGAAGAAGAACATGTCTATCACATAAAAAGCATAGATAATTCAGAAAATACTATTAAATCCATAAATATGTTCAAATCACTATCACAGAACAACTTACCGCTAGGATCATCATTCGCAATAGACCTCGGCGGCGGTACAGGCGCTAGCGCAACCGGGAAGGTCGGCAACGGCAGTTGTTGATCTATCTGCAGCCGGTGCAGCCGCGCGTGCAGGCGCCGCGAGTGAGGCGTCAGGCCGTACGACGCCCACAGGCCCGGCTGGAGCGTCCGCCGGAGTAGGCGGACGGAGGGTCTCAGTTGACGCATCTCTTCGAAGTCAACCTGCAAATTTCAATGGTAAGCGATTTTTTGGCGGGGTTTTTTTTTTCGAGTAAAGTTCGGTAGCTGTTTTTATTATTCTCAAATTGGTTCCAATTGGATATTGTGATGTAAAATTGGTGTAGTTTTGTAGATACAAAACTGGAGATCCAGTGTGTACAAAACTGGACAATATGTAGAATCATTGAAACGCGTGATGTCGGTAAAATGGAGCTGAGAATTTCATTGTACTATTGACAACCTCAGCGAAATTCGTCAAGAAGGCTGACTCGATACACTTGCTGTCAAATACTATAAAAAATTAGAATGTGTTACATCCTTATTCTAATCGTAAACAAAGTATCTATTTAATGAAAATAAAGATTTGACCTCAGTTACCAGGTCATAAACTCCTAAAAAAATGTTAGAGGTTATTTTAAAGATCTGTTCTTATGTCTATTAAAGATGTAACAATATTATATCTTGAAATTCAAATAGTTTAAGACTTACACCGTCTCTGTCTCTTACTACAAGACTTAAAAAAAAAAAAACAAGTTTAAGACTTACACCGTCTCTATACCTGCCATACTTAAAAAAAAAATATGATATACACTAATTTTTTTTACAAACAAACAAACCACTTTTATATTTTATGTGTAGTCTGTTTGTTATCAAAAAAATAAGTAGTAAGTAAAAATGACAATTATTTATCAAATACGTTTAAAACACACACACAATCGGCCACATCATCGCTTACCATCAGGTGAGATAGTGGTCAAACGAGAGCCTATCAGTAATAATAATAAATAAATAAAAAAAAACTGATAGTCTAATGATTATATACCTCGAATTTCTCGTCTATTTGGATTTTAGGTGATATAGGCTCGTCGCTGACCAACTTTTCAGTCAGATAACGTTGGTAGCATTCCTCTAATTGCAGCAGTTTAGGTCCTTCAATCTTTTTGTAACGGCGTGCACCTACTTTGCATTGTTCCCATATTATACCAGAGCTGAAAAGAAAGAAGGTATATTAGTTCATAATATCAATCTGCCTTAGCCTTTACCCAATCGGCTTCCTGTCAAACCATATGGAACTCTTCAACCTAGTAATTGGGTAACACGATACTCCATGGCAAGACTGATGTAAAACTTTATAAACCTACAAGCTTCTGCCAGCGGCTTCGCCCGCTTGAAAATAGGTTTCTCCATACAAACTTTGGACCCCTGATTCACTTCAGAAGGTGAATTTTGGAAAATCCTCTCTTAGTGCTCACCTACGTCATAAAAGGAAAGTTTCACACTCCTAGTCCCAGTAGTTTAAGCTATAAGTCAGTTTCTTATTTTCTATACATATATGTATAGATCTATAGACAATAGATTAATTTAAAACAAATTATATTGAGAAATGACTTGCTTTTTTTTATGTATGGGGCTGACCGGAATACAATGGGGACTGTCCGCGCCCAGCCTGATACTATTAACGTAATACATTGTGACGGGGGCTTGTTTTGGCACATTTCCACACTTGTGGGATAATCGCTACATTGCAGGCCTAAAATCGGTAGGGAGTAGTAGCGGGTTTTCGAGTAAAAGTATTGCAAACTACTTAACTAAGCTGTTTCTTTACTGCACCAGTGACTTCTTAAAGTGAAAGCAACGAGTCCAAACGTGGTCCTGTTGTTGCTAGATGGCGCTGAATTGAATGCTAAACCACGGTGTTTAAATATAGCGCTGTACCCAAGTACAGAATAAGATGGATTTTGAGGCAATAATTTGGTTAAGTTCAATAAAGTGAATTGTCCGGTTCCCTCCTTTAACCTAATAATGCTCCTATACACTAAAACCAAATAAACAAAATTGAGTACAGCGCCATCTAGCGAGAATAGAGCCACGCTCGGTTCCATAACTTCCTCCCTAAACTCTTTTAACGACATACTTGGATATACTGATGTATACGATCTCCAGTTGCTCCGGATCGTTGACGAGTGACAGTCCGATACCGTGCATGGACAGTACCAGCTCGGTGTCAACCAACTCTGCTTCGCCTATAGTGTGAGCACCGCTAGCCAGTATAGGGTCTTCGGTGAATAGTATCACTCGCTGTAACCCGTCAAGGAAAGATACCCAGTATACTGTTGTGGTTTCGTCGACCCTGCAAATAAAGTAATTTTTACATAAATGGCGTATCTGGATCTGAAAAAAAATGGTTAGATGACAATTTCAATTTTATTGTCATTCAGTCACATACTTTTATCACTATTCAAGATGTTTCAATATAACAATAAAGCTTTTTAATATCATTCTGAATTCAATTTAATTCGACTGGCGTGAAGCTGATACTTGCTTAAAAAGAAAGAACACGTTTTATAAGCTGTATTTAAACACTACCAATCATTAAGAATTTACACTAGAGTAAAGTTGATATTTTTTTAAATGGCAATGACGTGAATTTCGTATTACGATACTTACATGAATTCTCCAATACCATCTTGTCTGAGGTCGTTTTCTATCTCTCTCCTCTTGTGACTTTCGATTATTAGAACGCGCGGCCCTGCAGGGTTGTCCCACGTATACAGCATCTTATGCATTGATGCTAATTTCCTGGAAATAAAAACAAGTTTATTTAGTGCTATTAATAAACTACTTCTATTTTACTTGTTAAGTGGTTCTAACCTCAACTGATATAGAATTACTATCCTAAATTGAAAAATCAATTAATTTAAAATAGACTTGCAACGAATATTCGGTTACTATTCGGTATTCGGCCTATTCGGCTGCTTTTATTATATTCGGCCGAATACCGAATATCTACATATTATTCGGCCGAATACCGAATACTTAAATAATATATTTTGTCATAGAGAAATAATTGGCAAAATGAAAAATTAAAATCGATTGATTACGTATATATTTTAATATCCCATAGTTTATTAATTTCTGCACATTTTTCAAGAGTTAATTGTATTTTTGACGTTGAAGGTTTATTACTTACATTCGTATCTTGATTTTTAGTTTCTTGCCCCTTAGGGAACGTGGGTACCAACTTATGATATTCTTCATTGTGTTTATTTTTTAAATGATTTAACATTCCCGATGTTGTCGCCTTTCTTCCAACGCCACCACGAGAAATTTTTATTTCGCACAGTTTACACACGGCACTTTTTGGGTCATTTACATCATCCTCGAAGTATGCCCATATAGGCGATTTTTTTTTAAAGGCCATAATCTATTTTTTTATTATTAAAGTACGTTCGTAATTATTTAATTGTTTATTTGTTAAATTTCACACTATCACACTTACAAACAGATCAAAACTAAGAGAGCACAATAAACTGTACTTAACGTAATACGATATCCACGAAATGAACTTGTCGAAACATGCAGTGCGTTAGCAATATACCGCGCAGAGCAACAGCGGGCGCGCGGGCGATGAGTACATTAGAACAAAACAAAGGAGCGCGAAACAATCACGTCTGTACAAGTTTTTGGCGCTAAAATCCAGCCGAATACTTTTGCCTAATATTCGGCTATTCGGTCAGGGGCCTCGCCGAATATTCGGTATTCGGTATACTGCCGAATATACTATTCGTTGCAAGTCTAATTTAAAAACATTATTTGAAGTATAACGCGACAGTTTTTGGCCCCTTTACAGTTATTGGCCAAATCAACTTAGGCGGCCTAAAATAAGCAATAACCAGAAAAAAAAACGAAACTAATAAACTACATTAATCAGTAAGCAGTTTTGAATGTACTATTTTGGTCGTCTAAGTTGAAATAGCCAATAACTGTATGGGGACTAATAACTGTAGCGTGTACCCCAATTTAATACTTCCGGCATAATAAGTATCATAAGTTCTAATCCAGAACATGGTCTACCCGTGTGCCACGTTTCGTTCAAATCCTTTCAGTCGTTGAGACGACATTTATTAACGATAATCCATACATCCAGTTAAGCACATTTATAATATTAAAAGGAAGTAACATTTTTTTTTAATAATAAGCATAGTAACCCATTTTCCTTTCATAGCTGTTGTTTATCAATCCACTAAACCAACTCAAATTCATAGCCTTTTATATTTTGTTTCCATTATTAAAATATCCTTGGATGCAATTACATAGTGTACACGGGTATAATCGTTTTTAGTGCCACATCCCATTTAAAGAATCTAACGAGGTCTCTGCAAAATGGTCCCTCACTTACCTTGCAGAGGTACAGGACCCCAAAATCCCAAGACTGTCAAAATTAGAATAACAAAGAGTAACTCACTTAGTATTGACATTCTCCTTTTCGTAGATAGTGACGGTGTGCGGCGAGTAGTTGACGAGTAAGGCAGGCGCGTGACCGTCGCGGTACTGTCGTATTGTGATGTAAGTTCCGCCTTCTGTCAGCTGAACTTCTACGTGTAAACCACCGAACTGAGAAAAACACGATCAATATGAACACTTTCGATTTGTTACACACATAAAAAAGTACTCTATACTGTAAGCATAATCAGCCTTATAATGTTCCCACTGTTGGGACTCAGACCTCTCTAGAAGAAGGAATGGGGCGTAACCCACCACGCGGGCCCAGTGCAGGTTGGTGGATGTCACATCTTTTCGAATTTTTGGTTCTAGGACATATCGGTTTCCTCACGATGTTTTTTTCACCATTTCGAGAGCTGTCTTGCGGGGTTTAAACCCGCAACCTACAACGCGTAAGTCGGGACCGTTACCACTCGGCCACCACTGCTCCACTCTATACTATGCTCGTACTTTAAAGCTGTACTGGTAAAACGTAAACGTGGTCGCCCTAAGCAGACCTGGCGACGAACGGTGAAGCGAAGAATATTGGGAAGACCTGGAGCGAAATGAAAAGCTCAAGATCGAACGAAATGGCAGCGCACTGTGGACGCCCTCTGCCCCATCCAGGAGACACAGGAAGTTAAGTCATTCTGGTACTTTAAGACGTGTAAACCGGAAATTGAGGAAGACAAGATAAATACGAACTCCTTTTTTTAAGGTGGTAAATAATCAAATAACTCCTCCTGCACTGGTTGGAGCTAGAGGGAGTGTGAGACTTACTGGCTAAAACCCATCTGTGTTCCTTCTGTTGCCCTTTGCGTTACAAGGCCATAGTAACTCATTCGAGCATTCCCAAGGCCATAGTAACTCATTCGAGCATTCCCAAGGCCATAGTAACTCATTCGAGCATCCCAAGCTGATTGAGGAGCTTTTGATATTGGATATAATTTTAATTGTTACTATTATCATATGTGTGAAGAGTGATATGAAAGAAAAAGAAGTTAGTGATAGCATGACGAATGACAGGGCAGAATGGAAGAAAAAAACATGTTGCGCCGACCCCAAATAACACGGGACAAGGGCAGGAGGATGATGATGATGATGACTATTAACATATTTATATAGCAGAGAGAACCCGTCTGTCTCTCAAATAAAGCTTCACTGATGGCTTTCATGCCCTTATTAGGAAGCTATGTGAGTCACTTCTGAGCCGTGTTAGGACCAGTAGCAACAGTATTGTGAACGTGTTTGCGGACAGGCGGGACTCTCCACTGCGCTGAACTACTGGATACGCTTGCACGCTGCACGGTGAGGATTGCATCATCGCACTAAATGTGTGTAGTTTTTTGTTTTGTGTTTCTTTTTGTTTAATTGTGTATTGTAAACTGTTTTTTTTTCTTTCGTTGTGTGTTGTTTTAATATTGTGTGTGTTGTATAAATGCTGTAAGTGTTACCTATGGACGGAAAGGTCCAAAATAAAACGTTTATTATTATTATATTTATACATTCATTATTATTATTATTTATTTACTATACAAATACGTGCTTGCTTCATCGTTCACCACTTCGAGAACCTATCAATAGTAGTGATCAACCGAAACACTATTTTCAGCCGAAACCTTAACCGTTTCGGCTCCTATTCTAGTTTCGGCCATAAACGAAACCAAAACTGAAGCGAAAACAGAAAAAAACTTAAAGTAACTGATTTCGTTATTCTCAACAATGTTTCGATATAGTGAACCTTAATTATACGTATATTTATAATTTGCAACAAATACTAAATAAATGAATAAGTCGACGATTGCACTAAAATTATAACACACATAGCCGTACGAGATAGTCAGTTTTTAGGCCTCTATCAAAATCTTCACGTCAGCTTCAAAACGCTAGTTTCGGTCGATCCTAATAATATTCGGGCACTTTTTGGCCGAAACCAAATCCAGTATTTTTGGCCGAAACCGAATCTTCGGTCGGTCTCTAAAATCAATAGTAAAAAAATAACAATAATCTAACCTCATTGTTGAGCTTCAAGCAGACGGAATGATGTTCGGTGAATAGGAACGGCGCAGTTATGACGGACGAGCAAGCAGCGCGAAGTACCAGTAACTTGTCGTCTCTCTCTATGACCGGCCATAGAGGCGCGCTGGAATTTTCTGGCACCTGAGAAACAATGCATCTAATTTAAAGACAAACAAAAACGCATACAATAACAATTTTATTTATTGATCTGTACTATTTTCAGTGGGTCATATAGGTCATATACCAGGGGCGCCGACTATTACAAAACCTCATGGGTGCTCATGCTCATTTGATGGACTCGAAAAAGTGGAGAAGTATGAGAAGAGAAATGCACACTGATCGACCGACAAATAAATAAATGTCCTACTTACATACTGCGTACTTAATTACTAATTATGTTTGATAAAAATATAAAATGAAACCATTATATATAAATTAAACTAGTTTTCATCATCAAGAAATATTGTAATTTATATGTAAACTAAAAGGCGATTACTGATCTGTTTGTTGATTTCTATTCTCAGGGGTGCTTAGCACCCACTATTTACATCGATATATATGTACTACGTACTAGATTACGCGTACCGTACACTCACTTCAACCGACTCAGGTGCAGTGTCTTCTATGCACCTTGATATTGATGACATTAGTACAGTTTTGACGTTCATGCAGTGTGAGAGCGGCGCTTATAAATTCAAATTAAAGTGAATCTGGACGTAAATAATAATTCTGTAGTAATTTAAGTAAAATTACTGGTTGTCCAAGCAATATAATAAAATCGTAATAGTATGTTAGAAAATATATTATTTTATTAAAAAGCCTTCCCATTTTACAATCATAGACTAAAACATGCAGATGTTCACTCCCACAAAAACCAGATTTTTACATACAACTGGTTTAGTGAACACAGACTTGCATGGTATTTTATTCCGTTTGTTTTTTTTTTTTTTTAATTTTTTATGTAATGTTATTTCTTTTTTGTATAAATGATATCAATAAATTCCGTCAAATTCAAAAATTATGACGACGTGTGTTTTTTGATACTGTAAAAACTCAACAAGAAATGTCAGCAAATCATTGGGTATCAGTTTTCGGTAAGTTTTGTCGTTAGGTAAGCATTCTGTCATTCGTTAGCACTAAGGTATTACGTATCTACCTAGATATCCCGTGCAGATAAGTATTCAAATATACATTAGACTCAGTTGAATTTGTAGTCTTATGTGTGATATTGCATTACTGATATTGACATTTCGTCCTTCATACACTATAATTATATTCTAGATTTGTTCACATTAGTCAGCCGAAAAGGAAAGAATGGATAAAAATTCTTCAAGAGACTAGAAGTGAAAAAACGTAGCTTTCTACAAAATATTCGTTTATCTGCTCTGCATACTTTCATATGCTGCATACTTTCAGCTGATGATATTTAAGTTGAAAAAGATTTAAAAAAATTGTTAAAAATTTTAAAGATAAAACCGTTGTTGCGCCGCTAATATCTTGTAACAAAAATTACAAGATATTAGCGGCGCAGTCCTGATCTTCATTCACTCAGGATAGCTGTTCTTCAGAATGATGATTACAATAGAGGGTTTCAATATTTTACGCGATTTTGAATTCACATATTTATTAAAGTAGTAGAACGTGGTTTTTTGAATTTACACTTACGAGGACTATTATTAAAGGAGATTGGGCACTTATAGATTCACTTTTTGACGCGTATGGCCAATTGAGTTATTGTATAATTCATAACTATTAGTTTTATTGATTTTTACTTAAATTCATTGAAATCATTTGTGGGGTTTCTATTTTCATTTTAATTAGTATTTAATACAATAAATATGTCATTTGTTCCATTATAGTGAAGCGACTCCTTTATCAGTTATAATCGATCGATTAAACATTAACGTAAATCGTGGGTAAACAAAAATATCTACATTCGCAACTTAAAAATATTAAGAGTTGTAATTATTCTTTTTCTTTAATTATGATAATATTTCTTTCGTTAAAAAGCAATTTCTGGGCAAAAATAAAACAATTAAGATGTAATCGATAATGTTATAACGCCGTAGTCAATTGATGTGTCACAACACTATTCGATGAAATGTCAAACAAAATATCGTTTACCGTGTTAACTGCCGGCAAGCCGAGAATATTGTTTTTAGCTTTTCTCTGCTAACAAATGTAAATTCGTGTCGAGGTGAGTTTTAGGATTCTTCCACGTTCATTTACTACATCGAGTAATTTGACTATTTTGTGTACGTCGCTGTGAAGTGAATTGTTAGAACGTTTTTACGTCCATGGTGATTTAATCTAGACTTAAAACAATATGAGGCGCTGTGTAATTGTTCTCTTTTATTAGCACACCCACTGCCTAGCCACCAAATCAGAGAGGCAACTGATTTTATGGCCTGGAGGCAGGGTTTCACAACGAATTGTTTTGTGATGTAACATAACCTCAATACTCAACTTATTTTTTTTTTTTTTCAAAAACCCCTCAATATATCATTTTGAATTTTACCTTGTTTTAAAGCATGACACTACCCCTTTTTGTGTCTAATTTTCACTACTATACTGTGTAAAAAGTTGCGCAACCAAGTGTCATAGTAACTTGCCCAATCTCCTTTTGAAATAGACTGTTATTGTAATGAATTGTAGGCAAAAAGCTGTGTCACTTCTGCGGTATAAAAATCTATATGGATAACATGTCATTACACTATGTTGAACGAAACGCGTAAGTGCCGCGAAATTCATGGGGCTTAAGACATTTTGGTCGTGAAAAAAGTATCTCTAAAAGCTGTCTAGGCGCTGTATGTTTTAAAAGTTTTGTTAGACGACATAATGCCAATCTAGCGCTGCAGCGAACTTTTGTTTTAACTTTTCAGTATTTTGACAAATAGTTTCCATGAACGTGCTTGTCTATCGCTAGAATATAAGTCGATGACTATTTATTTCTCGTGGGTGCTCGAGCCCTCAAGCAACCACGGAGTTTGCGCCCCTGGTCATGACACTTATTCTTTAATTCATTTATTCATAGCATAAAATATAAAGAAGGACTGAATGCCTAGGCACTCTCTACCAGTCAAGTAAGGCTCTCCGAATATGGATGCATATACATGGAAATCGTGCTACACCTACATTATTGTATCTGATGAATAATAGCGTATTCGTTTTAATTTTTATAGCTCCGTGACAAATAAAATAGTCCACTACACGACAGTCATTCGCCCATTTCACAATACTCCAGGAATAACAACAAAATTTTCTCGATTAGAATCGAGTTTTTTTTGACAACCAGTTAACAAGTTCTTGACTTACCGTGATCCAAGGGTCGCCTGATCTATGCAACTCCTGATATTGGATGGCAAAAGGCGCTTCGTTGATTATCAAGAAGTACGGTGTGAATATCACCATCTTAGTTAAACTGTTGAAAGTCAGCTGATTTGTAACTGCCACCTAAAAAAAAGTAGTTTATTTTAACAACTGGAGTTTAAAATAAAGAGTTATAAAGCATAAAGTTAGTATTACTCGCCTTCATAAATGTCTCTTTTTAAAAAGAAAGAAAAAGTTCTTTCAGACTCGCACAGGACAGACAATAATATACATAAAAAATGTTAAATACTCTCCATCGAATAACTTCAAATAAAAATATAATAATGACAACATAAAAAAGATAAAAAGACCTGTGCGAGACCAAAAGGGTTCCTATGCAAACATATGCTGCAATATTTAAAAAACTTAAGTAAAAAAAAAACTACTCTTAATTTTTCTGGTCTGTGCCACCATAACATTTTAAAACCGCTCGCTCCATTTACTAAATAAACTCACCTCATAAGTCCTACCCTCATGTTTACACTGTATAACACCGGAACTGCCGGGAACATCCAACGAGAATTTATCGGACCATTCACCAAACTCCAGCCTTATAGCAGCCTTCTTCTTACCGAAGAAGTTCTTAGCTCGGAACGAGAACAAGATCGGTTCCTTATAGTCTTTAGGATGGAATATCACGTTGCCAGTTTCATCCACATTCTAGAAAACAAAAGACGTAATAAATATTCAATCTTAATTTATTTTTTTATTGTAAGTTGCCAGTGCTGGGCCAAATATTATTTTGCATTGTCCTATACCATAAAGCTTGCTTACCGTCCCTGCAAAGCTAGTTAAAAATTTGATGCCAACACTTCACTTGGCGTATTTGTCAATACAAAATATACCCAAAGTTAATTTTGTGTTATCCAAATAATGCCTAATGTAGTATCAGTATTAGTCTCTTACAATGGGTGATATTGAATGAAAGACTTGTGTGTGATCATGCTGTACATCATAGATCATGCTACGAATTGCAATTACAACGAAAATATATGACACTGAAGTCACTAATGTGTAAACAATTAAAACATATATGAGATATACTTATATAAAATACATGCTGCTAAAAAGCAAAATAAATACAGTAGGGTCATGGTAATCCACAAAAATTAAAGCTACAATTTGTGCATTTCTGTTTAATACAACACAAGACTATAAACTGAGCCCAACCTTTAACGCTTCGTCGACTTATCTGCATCAAAAAATCAGTATCAATTGAGGAATCATTTCTGTTTTACACAAAAACCCACCACATAGATAATTAAGACTTATTACAATTACCACCAAAACCCCTTTAGAGTGCTCAATATAAGTAGCAAAATAATATAACCATGTATTTCTTAGAAGTGCTAAAGTAATGTTTGCACTTACCGGCAAACAAGAAGTATGGCGTCTAATAAATTTACTGCAAGGTGAATGCTTAATCTGCAATTTACATAAAATGGATAAGCCATACAATATTCGTTTTATTAATTTATGACAAAACGTAACTAAATATAAAAAAACATATCTAACACATCACATCAAATATATCGTAACAAATAGGTGGCAAACGTTCTAGTATACGTTTACGTTCGGATTAAGCTATGACCCCACTGGAAAACGCATGCTATAACAACAATTATTACAAGGCAATGATCATAAGTATCGAAACCAAAAAATCCTAAAACTATCGCTTTGAGATGAAGCTTGTTAGACGTACGAAGCAGTAACCGACCGAAACGAGGATTAAAGGATTAATAAAAATGATGAAAGGAAAAAAAATCTATTAAAAATATTCACAGTTAGATCATCTCAAAGATACCTTGTTGGGTGTGCTGGAGTCTTTTTCTGGTTTCTTTGATTTCTGTAACCACGCAATGTATTTATGGCCAATAAGATTTACAAGTCTACTTCAAGAAGTAAGAATGATGTCAACATCACAAGGTGTCGATGACTTAGTATGATGACAAGACAAACACAGTTAGTATAATAGCCTATTACAATTTCTACTTACTGTACCACTCTTACGTAATAGCTTCGAAAAAATGGTGATGGAGCATACTGTCATATCTTTCAACATCAATTTAACCCATACTTATTAATTATGTAAAATATCTGGCATGTAAAATATCTGGCTGGTAAAATACTTATGTGCAAAAATATTTTATTAAGTTCAGCAGCGATGATGTCTTCAAATTTTGAATGCCACTCAAATCATTTACAGAAAACCACGTTTCAATGCCAAAACCCACTAATTTCAGAACACTTCAAAAACAAAAATAAAAGGAACATAAAAATGAGGACTTACCCTATAGCAAAGCGTAAAGCCTGTTTTGTTGAGCATCCAGAATGGACAATAGAGGGATAGGACTTGCGTGCCTTCCATGTCCACACTATGCATACCCAAGTCCAATGTCATCACTGACGGGCTGTCGTGCGACTCGAAAGACCATACTGATAGTTCTGACTCGAATTCTGGCAGATTCTTTGTACAAACCCAACATTTGTCGAGGTAGTTTTGAATCTGAAAGTATAGAGGAATGTCTATCTGACCCACGGTAACAGAATAATAATGCTCCATTAAATATACATAAAATAAACACATGATTGAAAAGTAGCTTAAGTTTAAAATTTTGCGAATTCAACGCATTGCGGCCTTTGTCCTACGCGTACGTAAAATCTCTGCTTCAGCCACAATTTAATTAAAACTAGCCACCGCATCGCACGAGTTCGCAAAAATATCAAACCAACTAATCACTTCAACCGCTTCGCTGCGCTCGTGGCTGCACCGCATCTACGTGCGGTTGGTCGCTTAAGCCACCACAATAGAGTATCAATTGTTTGTTCCATTCGTATCGCTTCGTTTCGCGTTCCCGTTGGATAGCCTACATAAGACACCGCGTAACAGATTGTTTTCGCTTATTTATGCATAGTTGGTAAAGATGCCGACAACAAACAGATTTCTAACGAATACGAATATGAACTATAAAGTACTATTGAGATTGCACTTACCATAATAACAATAGAGGCTCTATTAGGCGACAGATGCGACAGGTGGAACATTTCTCCTGGTTGGAACACCTGGGTCCTCTTTAGTCCTAGCTGAGAGACCACGATCTCGACAGGCAAACAGTTCTGTAGCTTGACAGCCGGCTTCAATACGATATCGTAGCAGGATGACGCGAACGTGTGACGATTTGTGTGCTCGAAGAATACCTGCTCCATTGTGCCGATGGCCTGGATTGAAATAGAAGTATTAGTCCGTCTGTTTTTTTCTCACTTTACATTGATATCGACAAATGACTAGCTTGTGAACGAAGAATTAGAAATATAGTATTCCTTAAACTCTTGGCCTCAAAACCGGTCAACTTTGGCATTAAAGAAGGGTTCATAGCTCTAATTCTATATTTCGGAAACCGGTCACTGCGCTTTGCCCAGTTATCTACCAAGCTCTTGGGGGTCATGGCCTTATGGTTGCTTGACCGTACGAGTCAAAAAATCTTCAGAAGCGCGAATCATGAATAGCCCGAACTGTTAAGTAGTGTTAAATGACCCTAGGAAACTCATAAGACTGGACAGAGGCGGCCTGCTCCTGGTGACGGGGACGATCACCGGACACTGCACACTGAATAAGCACCTCCACACAATAGGCATCACAGACAGTCCCCTGTGCAGAGCATGTTTGGAGGGGGAGGAGACAATTGCACATGTGCTCCTGGACTGCACATGTGTCACTGAAATACACACACGAACCTTAGGATCCCCGAACCTTATTGATGTCCTGAAAAACCTAAAAGGTCCTGTTTCTGGAGAGAGGTGGGCTGGTTGGAATAAGCCCACCCAAGATTATGGCCGCCATGGCCCACGTAGGACTAAGTGCGGAAACCAAACATAAATAGATAGATAGACCCTAGGAAACAATTAAAAAAACTCTTAACTTGATATATATATTTTTGATAATCATACCTTCAGATAGAACTTCTCTCCACTGTTCTTATCTTTAGAATCGCACTGCAACAGTTTGGCTATGTTTGGCTCTTGTTGAAGTTCACGCCATATGAACGGTGACACTGATACCGTGAAACCTGGATATAAACGGAAAATAAGATTGTATATAGATTCTACTATGTAGTTTAAAAAAAAAGATCGACGGCATTGACCGCGCGGTTTTATTGGTTTCAAATATTGACCAATATGTTTCATCATCGGGAGCGGTCGGCAATCTTCGAGAGCAGTCGTGTACTTTGACAAAGACGAAGCCGGGTAAGCCACGCTTAACGGTTGTGACACGTAACTTTGAAATAGCGCGGTTTGTCATAGATTTAAAGGTTTTTCTTTTAACTCTCGACAATATCAGTAGCTATTACAAGATAACGTCACATCGACACATCGTAGTTCAAAGAAAACGTTCGGACGGCCGCTATGTTTACTTATGTAACCTATGTTCGTTTGTTTTTTTCTGCGTCAACACCACTCGACTAATTTGTGGAGACGTTTTTAATATTGCTAATACACAGTCGTAGTAGACGTAAGCCGTTTTGTTTATTACTGATAGTACAACATACCTTCAACAGAGAAGAACAGCTCTGCAGTGGGAGTATGCACGGCCTGTAGAGGCAGGCGCATTATGTCGCCAGGCTTCACTTCGCCCAGAAGACGTACTTCGTTACCGCTCAAAGTCATGTAGTAGACAGATACGTTCACTGATAAGGTGTTCGTTACCTGACCATAAAAATAAACTGTTTTTATAAACCGTACTTTTTTTATAAAAAAATTGCCCCACACTAGAAACTATTCCTGTATCGTGGGTGCGCTGCGTTCCCGAACATGTAAACTGACATTCCGGGTCTAGGTGGACCCAGAACAAAAATCAAATATTTGTTCCATGTGGGTATCGAACCAGCGACAAATAGAATGGTAGATCTAACTTAATATTGTACCATTTTGATATATCTACTTTTGTTGTTGATAATTTAGACAATCACAGCAGTTGCCACATGCTTGAAAATTTGTTCTCAGTCATGTGGCACAACAGATTTTGTCAAAACACTAACATTGTTTAAGTACTAAAATATACTCTATTCGAATAATTTTGTATTAACAAAACAACTCTTACATACCTGTACCACACTTCGCAGGTATATGTGCAGCGCGGCGTCTTGCATGACGACGTCGGAGATCAGACCGCGCGGCTCCACGGCGGCCGCGAGAGGCACGTTCTTGTCATTCGTGGTGGTCGGTAGCTTGCGGCCCAGAGGGAAGTATCGCTTGTCTGCGCGGTCCACCGGGATTGTCACGTCATCGTTTATTTCAACAATCTGTATGTTTTTTTTTGCAAAATAAAAAAGTGAATACAACAACTGGTCAACTTATTTGGTCGGTAAGTTAAATTATCAAAAATATTATTTATTTTTACTTTATCAAATCAAAAAGAAATGACAAAGATAAAGCGTCTCAAAGTCCAGTAGTGGGGACTTGTGACGTCACTTAAACGTAAAAATTGTACAAAAGCAACAGAGCGTCGCGTTTTCATTTTTGATAACGGGTAAAAAAATCCGTGTCTATTGGTCAAGGATTTTTAAACTATGTAGTATATATTGTTTACCATATTATGGCTTAACGGGGGAAAATTACATAACATATTAGGCCATATTCGGTACGCAGAAATATGTCTCACTCACACGTTAGCATTGGTGTTATTTTCGTGTCGCTGTCTCTGTCTTGAGCACAGGCGGTGACAAAAATTCAAAAACAAAACACAAAAGGTTTGTTTCTTTAATTCATAAGTTATTTTTGTAGCTTTCTGTCTCAGTGTTTTAATATTTATTTTATTTGTACTTGGTCCCTATATTAGTAAATTTTTATTCATATTTTATTTTTAAAAAATAATTTCAATAACAGTTTTTTTTACGAGTATACATGCGCTAAAGTAGTTCGCCGAGCCTATATTCAGGCTCGCCAAGTTACGTCGGCCGTACTGTAACTAAGACTGTACCTTAACATTCAATTTGAGTGGTGGGGGTGGTTCGTTCAGTTTCATCAAGTTGAGTCCACCATGTTTCAGCTGCAGTGGAACACATGCACCTGGTTCTAAAACCACTTCCCTAAAACAAAATACAACCTTAGTAATTTCGTAAGATCTAAAATAATAAACAAATTAAAAAAAAATCTATTTCGATGTTTGCCATCTTGTCAAAAGATAGTTTTTGTTACTTCGTGTTTTGACTACTTTATGATTGAGATTCACAATGACGGTGACTTCTGACTTAAGTATTTAGAGTTAAGAACACCTTATTATATAGTCAAAGTTTGACAGGTTGCCAAGCTAAAGCAGTTTAAAAAAAAAACTTCAAGTTCTTTATTTAGAAGAGGGTAAAGAGATCTTTATATGTCTATATTACCCTCCCAACAAATGCCAAATAATTTAGTTTACCTGTAGTCAGAAGAAACATATTCTTCAGTGAGGAGAACGGAGAAGTCATGGTTAGCGTTCAACAATAACTTGGCAGTCAGACCGGTGCAATTGTGAAGAACATAAGGCGCGCCGTGATATGTGTCTCTTTGCTAAAAAAAACAACCAAATTATATAAATTAATGAATTTATTTAGTCTGAGACAATTAGCTTAGAACAGCAAACTCTTAAGTTCACTGCTAATAATATCATTTTAGAGCTTTTTTGTGGAGAGGGAGAGGGAGACCAAAGAAGAGATGGATCGATTGTGTGAAAAGTGATATGAAAGAAAAAGAAATTAGTGACAGGACAGAATGGAAGAAAAAAACATGTTGCGCCGACCCCAAATAACACGGGACAAGGGCAGGAAGATGATGAGAGCTTTTTTATCACAAATGGCAACTAAAAATCACCTTAGAATACATATAGTCGACTGATAAATTCAAAATTCAGGTACGCCTCTGAAATTGTTTTGCTTTAATTAATATGACAGGTATTGTTTATTATTTTAAAATGAGCCCATTTTTGGCCACGATCTCGCTTGATAGAAAACGATGCATAAAGTCTACGACGGAACCAGTTTGTCCAGGATATGTCTGTTCACTCTCGCTGCACAGTTTCACACTTTGACTGTGCGCATCATAAATCTGAAGGAGAATTTGTGCATAATTATTTTCTCTAAAATACTAAAGGGTAACTTACGTTTTGTTTAGTTTTGGTTACAGTTGCACTCTCATTCCCGCTTTCGGTAGCGGTAGCTGTAGAAAACGAGTTGCCTAGTAGAGTTAGCACCTGAAATAAGAGAATCGTTACTACTTTTATAGCTTTTTCAAAAACAATAGGGTCTATTCGACAAAAAGACCATAAATGTTGTGACCTCACCTCCATACCCGTTCTAGTGATGGTGATCTCGAGTGGTTCACTGCTGGACAAGGTGATGGTCTTGCTGGCGTGCCTCTGCGCGACGGCTTGCAAGTTTGCAGCCTCGTCCGTCGTGTCGATCGCTAGAGTGGGGTCTTGTGCGTGCATCACTACCTATTTCATACAACGTTAGCGTATCTTTTAGTTTTACAACAAAATTTCTAAAAATTAAGAATAAAGTATTTTCGAAGCATATATTTCTCAAAGTTATCGCTCATCATCCTCTCTTCTCTTTTATTTTCTTCGCCAATCTTTAAGTCGCTAAGTGGATCCGGCCTGTTCACGACTTCGGTCTTAGCGGCTCACTGCGCGGCGGGCGGCGCGGCAGCAGCAAGCGGGGCCATTTGCATGCCACGAACCCTCAGTAGCGGTTAGCGGCGGCGGCCGCAGTGGACGTATTTGGGTAGTCAGAACGTGCTCAAAATAATGGCGTTATCAAAATTATCCCTTCTCTGTTTAGAAAGCAATATACTGAATAAAGATCGGTGTTTAAATGGCGAACTTCGTCACCTATACGAAGATTACAGAAATATCCAGATGTTTTATGAGTACACAAGAATGAGTGTGAAAACTTTTAATTATATTCTGCAGTACATAGAAGTATATTTAAAACATTTCTATTATTTTTGTTGTTTTGCTTCGCCACTGAGTACGTCACCACTACACCGCTATCCGCGCCGCTCTGTTTCGTGGCGTCGCACTTAGTCGCTGGTATAGTTCCCGCCGCTTACCTCACCGCTCGCCGCTGTAGCGATTCGCTCTGAGAAACCCGCACGCGTTTTCGCTATGGAAAACGCGTGCGTTTTTCTCAGACCAGAGAGTTTCTCAGAGCAACCCGCACGCGTTTTCGCTATGAGCGGCGACTCCTGGCGTGCTTCAAATTTCATACTTTTGAGCCGCTCGCCGGCGCCGCCGCTCGCGTGAACGAGCTATTACCGTTCTTGCTATGCGTCTCTGGAATTCTCTTCCACTCACATTGAGGGCTAGCCCTTCGTAGAAGGTTTTCAGAGGAATAATTAGCGAACAATTCCTATCAACGTGATCCATAAATATGTATGTATAGGTTTTTATTTTTTGTATAAAGTATGTTTATGTATTGTGTGTGCTATTTATATTTTGTTTAGTATATTTTTTTAGTTTTAAGTATAATTTAATTAATGTGCTTAAATTTTGGTTGCGCATTTACAATTATCCTCCAGTGCAAAATTTCGCTGTAATTTATATAAGGTTTGCTGTAAGAAAATCTAATTGTTAAACCCTATTTTGTTTGTTTGATAAAAGTTGTGTGTACAATAAAGAATAAAGAAAGTTATAGTCGTTATTTTCAAGAGATTATTGATTTTGAATTTTGTATTAATAATATTTATTCTGACAAATACTTAATAGTAGCTTTCCTATTAGAATATCAGATTTTTTATATCAAATAAAAATTCACTAACCTCCAACTTGAGTTCCCAAGGCACGTGTTTGTACTGGTAGTCTTTAAGTACTTCTACGGGTTCAATGAGCGGCTCCCAAACGGCGCGCCCAATGTTATAGTACGAGACTTGCATTGCCCATGTAGACTCAGCGTAGAACTAAAAAGAATAGCAAAAAATTTAGTACTTGATTATTTTTTATTATTATTTGTATCAAAAAATAACTTTACTTCACAAAAAGAAAGAATTGATAATAATTTTCTTTGTTTCATTGTCATTGGCACTGTAACATCATCTCAACAACATAGTACCTGCCACCATCAGAGGAGATCGCAGTCAAGCACTAGTTTATATCATTTAAAAAAAGAAACCTATATTACAGTTTTGTATTCTTGTGCATATTTAATGAAACGACTAGTTTTCTAAATAAAATGCAATTCTTTAAAAAAAACTATTGTTTTTTGTGTTTTTCCATTTATCAACAATAATCCTCCTGACCAAATTTCGATCACGGTGGCTAATCTCAACAGAGATTAGCCAAGTACGCAGGAGGTATTATAGTGAACCAGTGCGTGCGTAAACACAGGTGCACTCTCTGTTCCTTTACTCTCATAGTCCGATGGGACGGCAATCCGACACAACCGGTCAGAGATTAGGCGCAGGACCAAAGACTTTACGTGCGCACCGAGGTATGGGGGTGTCACACCACCTACTTCCAAATTTCGGGTAGCTACAGAGAAAAAAATGGAAAAACCCAATAGCACTTTTTGCCCGACCCGGGAATCGAACCCAGAACCTCACGCTCAGTAGTCGCGTTTACGACCTCGAGACCAACGAGGTAGTCAACAATACACAAGTCATATACTTACGTCTGAGCTCCAATCTTTAACTTGTCCAGTTAACGACGCTTGCATGACCAGTACGGGTATGGTCTCATTACCGATCTCCATTTCAAACGACGTGATAATGGACGGACACGACAACAAACAAATCTCGCCGACGGGAGTAATGGCGGTCATTATTTCTTGGGAGGTCTCGTTATCGATCGCTTCTTCGGCCTCCTCTGTTGGTTAAACAGTTTCAGTTAGAGAATATGCATATAACATAAAGTTACATATGTGCCTCCATGTGGTTAGGCGGAGGTATACCCAATCTATTAGTACATTCACAATTTTAGCAGTTCTGTTAAGTCCCTAGTAATAATAGCCAGTGGGTAAGCCTATTGCCATCAAACTGCCACAATTCTAGTAACTTCTTAGGAGCAGTCTGTTAGGCTCAAGGCTGCTACCATGAAATTCTTAATGTAAAAACCTAATAACACTTCCTTAACTAAAAATCGAACACAGATTCTCACGCTCAGCATTTTCGCTTGCGATCACTAGATCAATGAGGCAGTGGAAAAAGAATATTGGAGTTACAGAAGTATAAATAGTTTTTAAGTATTTCAAATCATAGGCATATTTAATAATCATATTATATAATCACATCCATAGCAACTGTCATTCAAACAACACTGTTGTTTTTATTTCCGCAGTTTTTTTAATATAAAATAGTTTAAAGTTAATAGTTTTACCAAGTGAGTTACATCGGTGTAAAGCTGTAGAAAAGGGCTTTTAAAACCAAGCTGTGTCATTTCAAAATTCCGCGTAGATCGCTTACTGTGCGTTGCAAAAACTGGCATAATGATTTGCTCTGCATGCAATACCGAATTAGTACCGGGTGATGCTTTTCTTGAATGTGCAGTGGTAGAATGTGGCAAGGTATACCATTACCTTTGTTATAACCGGCAGCTTACGCTCGAGGAAAGAGCCACTTGGATATGCCCGGAATGTTGCTGTGCAGCCAATAAAGGTGTTCGGAACTATGAGCTACCAGTCTCAGTAAGTACGCCAATCACACTAAAGAATGTATCTGCCCGAAATAAAAGCCACCCACCACCTCCGTTTTCTCCGGAAGTCTCGCATTTTTCTATGGGTTTAGAAATGCAACAACTCCGCGAACAAATTAATGTTCTAACAGAACAGCTCTCCGATGCCGTCTCTACTATTGCTCAGTATCATATCGCACTCACCGAGTGCACGAAAAAGATTGAAATTTGTAACGAAAAACTGTCTAAATTAGAGCAACACCCAGAATGTACCCGCTGTCATATCACTAACCCAGATATACCTGTACCTACCCAACGGAAGTCTGTAAACGTAAATGACAAACAGTCGTATAGTGATGTAACAAAACCTAAACCTGAGATAAAGCACCACAGCTCACAGGAAAATAAGCAAAGGTCATTACCGCCAGCTAATACCATCTCTGTGCAAGTAGAAAGTGATTTGTCAGATATACGTTCACAATCATTTATCTCTATCCAATCTATCGAATCTATTCAGGGGATAGTACAACAAGATGAACACACCGTAATTTCGACACCAATTTCAGATGATAATATTCCCAAGGAGAAGTGGGTTGAGGTACGTAGTCGTAAGTCTAAGCGTTATGTTTCTGTTCGTGGTACTGCGGGACCTGAAATTACGTCACTTAAAGCCGTGGAGTTCCGCAGATTTATACATTTGTGGAATATGATGTCAGGAGCTAATGACGTTGAATCCTATCTACTAAAGCTATGTCCCGCTGGTAACTGCACCGTGGAAGAACTGAAACCAAAAGGGGACTATAAATCATATAAGATCGGTGTACCTGCAGAATTCTTCGAAAAAGCAATGGCGGCAGATACTTGGCCTACTAACGCTCGAGTTAAAGAATGGTTTTTTCGAAGAAACAAACTCCAACAAATGCGGACTTCCAGTGGTCAACCGGAAACAGCGTCAGCTAATTAGTTTGGTTTATCAAAACGTTAGAGGCTTGAATACCAAGCTCAGTTACTTTAAACGTAATCTCTTAACATCTGCCAATGACGTCATAGCTGTGACTGAATCATTCCTTACTACTTCCGTACTTGATTCAGAGATAACGAGCCACGGATGGAGTGTTTTACGTCGGGACCGCACTACTGGTGTTGGTGGTGGTGTACTGCTGGCGGTGCGACCTGGTATAACTATGACGCGCTGTTCTGATTTGGAGACCCCTGCCGGCGAGGACTTGTGGGCTCGGTTTACTACGAATTGCGCTACGTTTTATATTTGTGTAGTGTACATTCATCCCAGAGCTTCTGATGAAATATACATGAGTTGGTTTCAAAAAGTCGAATCCGTTATTGACAACTTAAAAAGTGCTGTGATTATCGTGGGTGATTTAAACATAAATACTAATCGCACATCGAAGGATATCTTAAATTATTACTGTTATTTTTGTACTGTTTGTGGCCTGGCTGAGAGGAATGAGGTGATGAATGCGTATGATAGCAAGTTGGATGTGGTGTTGGTATCAGATAGCATTAGCAACGTTGATGTGACAGAGATTGATGGTGGGGGTCTAGTACTACGACGAGACGCTTATCATCCGCCTCTAGAGGTATGCTTTACACCTACTGACACTATGTGCCGATTTAGCTCAGAAAAAGTAGATCCTAGTAACTTGGATGCAGTGAATGATTGGAATTTTTTCAAGGGCAATTTTGAAGCCATGTATAAACTAATTTCGGAAGCATCATGGCAAAAGGTATTATTGGCGCCTGATGTTGATTCTGCGGTTGAATATTTTTACAATATTATGTACAACATTTTTGATGAATGTGTACCCAAAAAACACAGATTTAAGAAGCAATCTAGGCGCTATCCTGTTTGGTTTACGGCAGATTTAATTAAGGACATTCGATGTAAGGCTGAACTACATAGAAAGTGGAAAACAACTCATAGCAGTGACTTTTATGAAAAGTTTTCTCTTCTTAGGTCTAGTATTAAAAAGAGAGCATCTCATGCATACGACGAATACATTAAACGCATTCAAATCAAACTTCGTCGTGATCCCCGTATCTTTTGGCAGCATATAAATAGTTTTAAAATTAGGGGAGGCTTTGAACCCAGGATTAAGTGTAATGGGGTCGAGCATGTTGGTAAAGATACGGCAATGGCCTTTTCCAACTTTTTTGCAAGCGTTTTTCTGCCCGATATTCCCCTTCTTGATTACAAAAAACAAAACAATATCTTTCACAACAAAGATTCAAACCTTGTGCATATTGATAAAATAGCACTACAAGATTTAGAATCGGCTATCAATAAACTAAAACCAAATACTGCTGTAGGTCCAGACAACATTCCTGCTTACATTTTGAAAGGATGTAAAGAATACATTATTACACCCGTACTTCACATATTTAATTTAGCACTCTCCACAGGTCAGTATCCACAACGCTGGAAGGTCTCACGAGTTCACCCTATACCTAAAACTAAAGACACTTCAAATGTAGAAAACTATCGGCCGATAGCTATACTGTCATCACTTCCAAAATTGTTTGAATCTGTATTACATAAATTAATTGGTTACCAGATCCAACCATTTCTTTCCGACTCTCAACATGGATTTCGGTGGAACCGTTCTGTCAGTACAAATCTCTTGACGCTTGTAGACTTAATATCGCAGCACTTAGATAAAGGCATACAGATTGATGTTATATATTTTGACTTCAAAAAAGCCTTTGATTGCGTAGATAATGACGTGTTACTGGCCAAGCTTAATAACATTGGCTTTTCGCCAAAACTACTCAAATTTTTTGCAAGTTATATGCGGGACCGCCTACAATATGTTAGACATGGTTGCTTCGTTTCAGAGCCATATCACACTAGGTCTGGTGTTAGTCAAGGGTCCATTTTGGGACCAATGTTTTTTGGTATAATGGTTAATGATCTCGAGAAGGTTTTGAAACACGCCAGGTGCTTACTTTACGCTGATGATTTGAAGTTGATATATGGAGTTGAGGAAATGGCCGATACCTTAACTCTTCAGGAGGACATTAATTCGGTCTTCCAATGGAGCATTGCAAACAAGCTCTTATTCAATACGGCTAAATGTAGTGTTATGTCCTTTAGTCGAGCTCATAACCCTCTGCATGTACAATATTTTTTAGGAGCGGAACCGATTTCTCGAGTTTTTTCTGTTAAAGATCTAGGTATTTTATTCGACCAGAGACTAAACTTCCATGAACATATGCGGAATCTTGCCGCTGATTCGTACCGCAGACTAGGATATACGATTCGAAATATGCGTGAATTTAATAACCCTTTGGCAATTAAACTGGTCTATATGGCTTTAGTCAGGAGTAAATTAGAGTCAGCTTCCATTATTTGGAACCCCTATGAGGCTTCTTACGTCTTGCTTCTAGAGAAAGTTCAAAAAACATTCCTTAGATTTATGTATAAGAAATTATTTGGATGCTATCCATTTTTATATCCGACAAAATTTTTGCTCGGAATGCTGAAATTTAATTCTCTAGAAGTAAGGCGCAATTACTTTTTGCTTATCTTCGCCTGTCAAGTTCTTCGTGGTGAATCTGATTGTCCTGAATTAGTTGCTCAGCTGGTGAGATTGTTTGTTCCTCTCGTACCTAAACAACACCTAAGGCCGCGAACACACCGATTGTTAGCTGATCCTTTATCGCATACAGTATCACGAGCTAACTCGCCGCTCGTTCGTGCGCTTTCTGTGCTTAATGCTCTCCTGAGTCTAACACCGGAGTGTGACTTGTTTACTGGGAGATGGATAGATGTGTGTCGTGAATGTCTAAGGTTTTGTGAGAAGATGGATAAAAAATAAGTAAACATTTTTTTCATTTGTTTGTGTGATATTCATTATTTTAGTGGTAATGTATATGTATTTTCTTTTTATTCTTCAATGTGTTATTATGGTTTTTATTTAATGTATTTTTTTAGTTTGTAAGTTTCTACTGTACAACACCTTGGATTTCCTCCGTAACGTTGTGCAAGTGCTTGTAAATAAATAAATAAATAAATAAATAAATAAATAAATATTTATTTATTAAACATATGTTTTAAGCTTTCACAACAAAAAAAAAAATACGATCATATCCAACTACCCCTGATGAAAAATAACCCTGTATATTCGTTAAGCTGTACATACTTCACATAAAATATAGACTGATCTGTTGTATAAGATATAGTAAGTGTAGTTAAATATGGCGCCTATTTCTGGGTTACAATGCAATTCAACAGTAATAAAGTGCTAGAATGATCTTTTGGTGCTTGAATGTCAATGCCAGGGGGAGGTAAAACAATATATTTAAGAGTCTGCCTATTAGGCCGGGTTTCCACTATGGCGGACCGGTAAACTGCCGGAAGGGCTAGTGGCTGTACAATTTATATGAAGCTATTCACATTATCCCGGATCCAGCATTTTTGTTGGATCCGGCATTTTTACCGAGCATTTTGCCACTGCGAAGTGCCGGTAGAAATACCGGACCGGAGTAATGTGCAGGAGTTTGTGCCGAATCGCTCGCCCCGCCCGTGCTCCCCTCACGTCATTCGGGTCGCATTTTCGATATAAGTAGACGTGTCATGGACCACATGGATATTCAAGTAGAAACTTTAATTACGCTTGTCCAAGAGAGACCTGTTCTGTGGGATAAGACCGAAGAAGTCTATAAAGACTGACTGAGGTGAGTACTTGACTGGCCGGGATCATGTGAACACTCTGTTCCGGCTTCCGGTAGATTTGCCGGTATAGTGGGAACCCGGCCTTGCACCCTGTCATACCATCACCGTACCAGGAACGTGAGGCAACGCGATTGTTCGAAAGTTACTGGGGTTAAGTTTGTGACACTCCCTTTCGGTCCGCCTAGAGCGAAAGAAGTCATTTCATGATTTCCCACGTAAAAAAAAGGAATTTGAACTAGCCATTTTGGCCACACAACAAAAAATCGTACAGCAGTAAAAACAACAAAAAAATTAATAATTACCAGCTTTCAAGAACCAATAAGAGTTTGGGGTGAACGATGTAATGTCCCAAAGACCATCATAAAATATAGCCTTGTCTTCTTCTATTTTGTTATCCTCTTCAGTGCTCGTCATCGTCGCCATCACCCGATTCAGAAGAGCTATGATATCTATGGACAAAAATAAATATGTTAAAAAGACTTGTTTTTATGTCATACAAGCAAAGACATTAAATATATACTACCAATAGACAGGACATAGCTACTTATTACCTTGTGGTCATAAGTTACTCAGTCTATTATGACATCCCTACACGTCAAGTCGTGTTTGTATCCGCTTTATGCACTAAAAGAAAATCATTTTCTGAGAAAATATGCCGAGTTGCGCATTACGCTATTGCAAATTTTGTTATGGTAAAATGACTGGACCTAACTTCGGTTTATTTTCGTAAATATTCTTGGTATTTACGCAGTAATTAATTATAATTCAATAATTTTCAATAAAAGTTCTAGAATATTTGCATGTTTTGTGATAACGCCATCTATTGCTGAAAAGCTTAACCCTCCCTAGGCTCACACTGAGGCTCTACCACGAACTCATAGTGCTCGGCCACAGTGGCAGCGCGGTGCGGGTAGCGACGCGGGTGCGGCAACGCGCGCGATTTGTGTGGCCACACTGGCAGCGCGGTGCGGGCAGCGGCGCGGGTGATAGTGCCGGTCCAAAGTAGGCTTGTTGAAAAACATCGATATTTTTGCTTCGATATATCAAAATTTTCAGTCTATATATTTTGATTCGTAACATCAATATATCGATACAAAATATTCAACATCGAAAATAATATCAACAATACTATTTATCAGCAGAATATTTAAATGAATTCAAAGCCGTAAAAGATAGGAACGAACAGGAAAAAAACTGTATTGCCTATATTGTACTGTTATGTTTTACTTTCAATATAATGCCTGAAAAAACTAATTGGTCTTCGAAATATTAGTATACTGTTATTTAGTTAGTTTTAATAAGATTATGGGTTGCACCGATCTCAAGTAATATAGGACAAGGGTAGGAAGAACAATTTTTATACAGATTCTCATATATTAAAATAATGTAAATTTTGTGTAGAAATTCTTATCTTATCTTTTACGGCTTTGAATTCATTTCAATATTCTGCTGATAAATAAATATTGAAAAAAAAAAAATCGTTTTTGATACAATTTTCGATATTGAATATTATGTATCGATATATTGATGACGATAAAAATATATAGACAAAAAATTTTTATATACCAAAATAAAAACATCGATATTTTTTCAACAAGCCTATTTCGGACAAGCACCCACGCCGCTGCTCGCACCCCGCTGCCAGTGTGACCACGCAAATCCCGCGCGTTCACGCTCCCGCGCCGCTACCCGCACTGCGCTGCCAGTGTGGCCACGCAAATCGCGCGCGTTCCCGCTCCCGCGCCGCTACCCGCACCGCGCTGCCAGTGTGGCCACGCAATTCGCGCGCGTTCCCGCTCCCGCGCCGCTACCCGCACCGCGCTGCCAGTGTGGCCACGCAAATCGCGCGCGTTCCCGCTCCCGCGCCGCTGCCCGCACCGCGCTGCCAGTGTGGCCACGCAAATCACGCACGTTCCCGCTCCCGCGCCGCTACCCGCACCGCGCTGCCAGTGTGGCCACGCAAATCGCGCGCGTTCCCGCTCCCGCGCCGCTACCCGCACCGCGCTGCCAGTGTGGCCACGCAAATCGCGCGCGTTCCCGCTCCCGCGCCGCTACCCGCACCGCGCTGCTAGTGTGGCCACGCAAATCGCGTGCGTTCCTGCTCCCGTGCCGCTACCCGCACCGCGCTGCCAGTGTGGCCACGCAAATCGCGCGCGTACCCGCTCCCGCGCCGCTACCCGCACCGCGCTGCCAGTGTGGCCACGCAAATCGCGCACGTTCCCGCTCCCGCGCCGCTACCCGCACCGCGCTGCCAGTGTGGCCACGCAAATCGCGCGCGTTTCCGCTCCCGCGCCGCTACCCGCACCGCGCTGCCAGTGTGGTCATGCAAATCGCGCGCGTTCCCGTTCCCGCGCCGCTACCCGCACCGCGCTGCCAGTGTGGCCACGCAATTCGCGCGCGTTCCCGCTCCCGCGCCGCTACCCGCACCGCGCTGCCAGTGTGGCCACGCAATTCGCGCGCGTTTCCGCTCCCGCGCCGCTACCCGCACCGCGCTGCCAGTGTGGTCATGCAAATCGCGCGCGTTCCCGCTCCCGCGCCGCTACCCGCACCGCGCTGCCAGTGTGGTCATGCAAATCGCACGCGTTCCCGCTCCCGCGCCGCTACCCGCACCGCGCTGCCAGTGTGGCCACGCAATTCGCGCGCGTTTCCGCTCCCGCGCCGCTACCCGCACCGCGCTGCCAGTGTGGTCATGCAAATCGCGCGCGTTCTCGCTCCCGCGCCGCTACCCGCACCGCGCTGCCAGTGTGGCCACGCAATTCGCGCGCGTTCCCGCTCCCGCGCCGCTACCCGCACCGCGCTACCAGTGTGGCCGAGCACTAAGACATTTCTCCTGATAGCCGCTCTATTGTATCTCTTTAAATCTCTTTGCATACAACAATATATATACAAGTTTACAAAGTTATATAAAATCAACCAAGGGTGTAAATGGTTTATTTGAAATAAATGCTTTTGAAAATCAACCAAGGGTGACAAGTTTTGTAGGTGTTGAAACTAATACTAGGCCTGCCCTGAAGTTTATATGCATTATCGAAGTTTAAAGTTGAATAAGGAGACCGAGGACACAGGAAAATAAATAACTTCGTAGAAGCTAAATTCTTGCTTATTTTTTTTATATTTAGCCTGTTCTGTCCCACTGCAGGGCAAAGACCCCCCTTTTTACTTTCCATTCTTCTTGGTTTTGGTAGTGTAGACTCATCTTGTCGATATCCATTTTTCTCGTCCCGCCATCTCCGGTTGGGTCTAACTCAATTTATATGACTTACGAATTTAAACCAAAATAATTATAGCAAATTAGGTAAGAATTACGGGATTCAACTCTGATTATAAACCTGCCGCCATAGACAAATGACTGTTTACACTAACACTAGGCGATACCTTCATGAGTTACTAAAAACCGTATTATCAACAGCAGGCATTAAATTAGGTTGTGTTAGTGAAAACGATAAAAAAATATATATCCCACAGCTGAGCAAAAACCTTCTTTTTCTCTTTCCAAAACTCTGTCGTGTTGCACGATCTCTGGTCAAATTTGACTCGCAAACGTATTAGAATCGTCGACGTTTTTCCTCAGGTGACCAGTCAGTGACAATCTTCGGCCATATCTACAGGTAAAACACATTTTTTTTTAATGAAATAAACCAGTGTTTGACTGCGATCCCACCTGATGGTAAGCATAACATTACCTATTTAAAAAAACTAAACTAAGGACCAACTAACCGGGCGAGACATTGATAACAATATCCGTGATAGCGAGGTCTATGTGCATGCCGCTGAGGGGCGGCTGCGACAGCGCCAGCGACAAGTGCGTGGGCGCCAGCAGGTAGCGCGGCTTGCTGCGCGCCGCGCTGCTCGCGTCCATGCCGTGCTGCAGCGTGCGCACCACCACCTGCAGCCCCGAGATGCCGCCGTCTGCCACCATGCGCTCTGCACTGCTCCGCAGCTTGAAGCGTGCCTCCATCTACAAATGTGATAGCTAATTGGCAACCATCTTTTTAGGACGACTTGTTTTAACTACACTTGACGTCCGCTTAGGAACTAGTTCGGACAGGCGCACGACGCGCTCAGTACGTTGCATTTTAGGTGCTCAATAAAATTAAATTAAAGTGCTGCCGTCCAAGGGTGCCTCTCGATGCGCACAAGTTCATAGTCGTTTTCTCTCCATCAGTAATAAAAGTAAAAGTAACACTGAACATGTTATAGGTTCAAAAGTTACAACAAAAGTGTTAGACATCTTGTAGCGTTTAACAACCGTCGAACGTTTTGGGTGTGACAGGAACACGCCCAAAATGAAGCGTATTGTGCGAGCCCGTCGGGTTTCTGTTACCGGGGTCTGCTCGGGTGTAGGGACTAGTCCCTTAAAGTGAAAGCTACGAGCCCGAGCATGAACATGTTCTAGTTAGATAGCACTAACTAGAGGTTCTCTATTGTGTTACCTAAATTTTTCATTCATAATTTAAACTGCCATAACTTTTTTTGTTCTAATCATCATTTGTCCGAATGACCTTACCCGAATTTAATATCACATAATATCACAAGTCATAAAATTGAAATCCCTAAATATAATATGTCCTAAATCCGTTTGCCATAAATATTACAATCAATAATATACAAAAGACATAAAACCGTTTTCAATAAAAGTTATAGGTTCTAAATTCAAATTACATAATGTTTATTTATAATAATAATATTCTTAGAACAAATTAAACGTATATAATACAAATTATATTATTAATACATAAATAAATATATGATACATGTGTACTCAATAAAGCAGTTGATTGTGAACATGTGGTTTTTGTAAGCAAGCAAGCACGCAGCATGCAGCAGGCATGGTTTCTGTCACGGCTCCGGCACTGCGGGGCTCCGACGATCCCACGTGAGTTTATCGTCGCAGATGGGTTTAACGCTCACCAAAGTGTTACAACCATCTGCTCCTCAACTCGCGGACCGCCTCGCCCCTCCACGCCTACGCGATTTTAAATTACACTCTAGGGGTAGAGCAGACAAGACTGCGTCGAGTCGAGAGTTTACAGCGATTCGTTTCTGTCACTAAAACCTAATTTTTAGCAAATGTTTTAGAACTAAAAAATTATTATAAATGAACATTCGGAATAATATACATTATTTAACACAAAACTTAGGACATATGACTTTAGGTCATGTAAAATTAGGAGATTCAATTATTATAGTACACGATATTATGGCAGAATACTTTTAGAACTAAAGATAATTATGTTAAACAAAATTTCGGGATTTTGAACATTATGGTTAGTGAAGTTTATGGCAAACGTGTTATGGATAATGATTTTCGGACAAACAATTTTAGGAGAAGAAAGGGAGTACCCTAACTAGAACATGGCCATTAACTCAACATTTTTATTATTAGAGCGCTCAAAATCGGGAGGATTATACAGCAATAATTTGGCAGAGTTCAATTAAGTGAAACGTACGGCGTTGCACCATCGGTACATGGTGGACATCCCACCCATACGTACAAAGCGTTTTGGGAACACATTCATAATGCGTACAGCTAAGGAGTGGAATTCCCTGCCCGGAGTCTGTGTTCCCTGATAGCTACAACCTAGGGGTCTTTAAGTCAAGAGTGAATAGGTTACTTCTAGGCAAGCGTGCTCCATCGTCGGCCACATCATCGCTTACCATCAGGTGAGATAGTGGTCAAGCGTGAGCCAATCAATAATAATAAAAAATGACCAATTTTAGCAATTGACATTTCCTTGACTTAATAATGTTCCCATTCACTAAAAACAAAAAATATTGAGGACAGCTCTTCCAGCCAGAACATTAGTCAAGCTCAGGCCCGCAGTTTCCACCTTAAACGTAAAGTTAGTAAACTGTAGTCAAAGCCGTCTCAAAATTAAAGATTACAAAAACAGAATGATGTTTGTTTAACATACGCGTTGACGTACGTTAACGTCAAACTGTTAGGAAAAAACACGGATGTGTAATATTGACTTGTAATGTTAACGACGTTTTTTAACATTTTCATAATACCACCAGCACGTGTAATTAGGTAAATCAGCAAAACCGACTTTATTTTTTATCGATGTGCTAGTTTAGTGCAACTGTCGAACTTAAGAAGCAGTGTCAAAAAAATCTGCATTTGGATACTTACGTTCATCACCAAAGCATCGCAATGCTTCGTTTCGAGGGACTCCACGAGGATAATATCTGGCTGCTCAATCTTAATGTTCACCGTCATCATCGACAATTTGGCAGGTTCGATACTTGTTGATGTCGACACAGCTGTTGATCTTCTCTTCTGTAAGTAACACATACTAATTTATAAAAGAGCTATATTAGGTTTATACGTCACCATTAGTTTTAGTATATGCGAAACCCGAAACACGTGTCTAGAATTTATATGTAAAAAATCTATGTATAAAAATTCATGACTGTATCAGAAAGTTATAAACTTGTTATGTTACCTGATTGTTCGCACAAAGACATGGTCACCAGCGACTGAGGGGTTGTTTTACTCCCGCACCCAGCTGTGCGCTGGCGCCCAATAACCGCTATGACGTGCTGTGGCCTGTGTTGTACTTAATGTCGGTGGTGTCCAACTTGTGACCTTTTTTTAAATATTTTTGGAAAAAATCTAACATGGTGTAAAACTTATTGGAATCGATTCAGTTCCTGATTCTGAACATACTTTATTCAGGTATCGCATATACTAAAAATAATGTTGTATAAATCCTTTTAGGTTTAGTTCAGCAGCATATGCTGTCAGAAAAATCCGTCAATTTACTGATGTGGATACTGCGCGACTAGTTTATTTTAGTTACTTTCATAGTATCATGTCTTACGGTATTTTGCTATGGGGACGGGCTGCAGATATAGAGTCTATTTTTATTCTGCAGAAAAGAGCTATCAGAGCCATATATAATCTTCGCAGACGCGATTCTCTTAGGGAACTATTTAAGGAAATAAACATCCTGACGGTCCCTTGTCAATACATTTATAAAAACATTATGTATGTTCGGAAAACTATTCATCTTTTTACTAAGATAAGTGACAGGCACAATTTGAATACTAGGAACAAGAATAAATTAGATCAACCTCGGTTCAGATTGGCTAAAGTACATAGTTCTTTCATGGGGTACTGTGTAAAATTTTATAATAAAATACCAGTTGAGATTCTACAACTGAATGAGTCCAAATTTACAATACAAAATACAAATACAAAATGTTTTATTTCTATAACAACTAGTTTACATTAGTCTATGATTGGAGTCTCCTTTTAAGCATGATGATGCCTGTATTAGGAAACTCCGCTCCTCCTTAGCTTTGGCTGTTTACAAAACTCAAATATATTATAAATACTTAACAAAGTTTTTTTTTTTTTTTTTCAAATTAAATGTTTCATTAAAACTACACTAATACTAGTACATTTTTTTTTCCTTTTTTCGAGCGCATATTGCGTGCTTTATTGTCATTTACATGACTTATAATGCCATAATTAGAAGTTTTACGCTCGCTCGCTTGTGATTTGTGTGAGGTGTGTGGATGATGTGAATGTGTGTGGGTGATGTGAATGTGTGTGGGTTGGTGATGTGAATGTGTGTGGGTGGGTGATGTGAATGTGTGTGTATGGTGGAAAATGTATGTGTGGGTGTGATGGTGAATGAATAACCAATTTCCACTTATTGTAACAATGATTCAATATCAGCATAAGTGCGTGATTTCAACCATTCCACAAGCATTTTTTTACCTTCATGAAAATGTTTAGTGTGTATATATACATCTTTATTTATTTTATTATATAAACGTGCTGATAGCTTATTGCTTTGTTTAGCTGCAAAATTAGTTTTACATTGTGGGACTTGCACTATAATATCCTTTCTTCTTTTTAATATTATATTTTTATCATAAGGAAGTGTCTTATGTTGTTTTAAGATCGCGGCACAAATATACAATTTTCTGGCAGATAGTAGGTTACTGATTTTATAAAGAATTTAAAGCATGCATTAAACGCACACTATGTAGACAAGCGTATTATAAACTGGAAGATTATATCCTTGATAAAAACGCTTGGCTAAATGCCGGTCCTGCTCCGCAGCCACAGCCACTTTTACCTACATTTTTTTTTTTTCAAATATATTAGATATAGGTATATAAATATTGGAAGAGATACTATTCCCCTTTTTGTATTGTTGTTTTCGAAATATTTTTATTTGTTTGTTTCAATAGAGCTTATGATAATTTATTACCTTTTGTATTTGGAAACAATAGCATTGTATAATGTAGAAACACTTTGTTTTTCAAGTTTTGTGAATGTGAAGTACCATGGAGCATTCTTATTAGGTTACAACTTGTTTGACATTACGAGCATGGCAGTTGAGAGTTTGTCATGCTCACCCAAATGTCTCGCTGATGGTGGCACGTGTTATTGGGTCATTCAGTTCCCTTCAAAATGGTTGAGCTGAGTGGGGCTGATGCACGCGTCATGCTCGTGAACGGGTGCCGTCAGTTGAGACTGGTCATCTCTTTGCTGCCAGTGACTTAATTTCAATTTCTATTTTTTTAAATTAGTTTTTATTTTATTTTTAATTTTAATTATTATTACTTATCTACATTGTGCTCACATATTAGAAGCGACAAGAAATATGTAACCAAGATTTTATGTAACTCATAATATGATTTAAAAGAGTGTCCATGGAGTTTCTTGCACGTTCTTCTCCATAGAGATCTACGCTTTGGAACGTGCAATTTAGCTTCACTTGTATTTTTTTTTTTGACTGACCGACATTTTGACAATTCAAAAGTGCCTGTAATTGGTCTATTTGAAATAAACGTTTCTGATTTCTGATTTTAACTTGTATTATCTAGAAATTTAGGACATCTCTAAAAGTTTTATGTTTCAAACATTTCTTTTTCAAATCATTGCCCCACACTAGAAATGATACCTGCATGTTCGTTCACAAACATGTGAATTCACATACACAAGTCACTCAGACCCGGAACGACTATCTGTAGACCATAACAATATGTGTTCCGTGCAAAAATCGAACTCGCGACACGAGGCGCAGCAGCCAATCGCTCAATCACTGTGCCAATTGTGTCGTCAAAGTTTAGCTATTTATTTATGGAATGTGACACACCTTTAACAGGCAGTCATGTAAAAACTTTTAAATTGAACATATCTTAGTGGCAAATTTTCTCTTTACGTGTTTCCCAATTCCCATAATATTAAACAATAGTCATTTTTTCTTATTTGCGACCTAATACAGAAGATGCTTAATATTAAAGCTTACCACTATAGCGTCAACAGATTTATCTGGTCCCGCCTTAATAACTGATATGTCTTCTTTCACTGCGGGATCCTCGGCTAATCCAGTGGTCATGAACTCTGCGATCTTATTCAGGAAATCCATCGCTAGGATCAGGTCGAAGCTAAATATCCTTATGTCGACTGGAAGTTGAAGAAAACATGTTATAATTAGGTCATATTTTTTAACAAAGCACAAAATTTTTTGCCCTTTTTATTCCAAGTTAAGCGCATATTTCCTTATACAAAACGAAAAAAGAACAAGGTATTTTGAACTTGGAATCTACTGCTCATGAACCTAGGTGTTCATATAAAATTAAGAGTGTTCTCTTTGCTCACTAAGCTATGTCAAGTGATCGAGAGGGTTTACTGATTAATTTATTTAATATTTTCTAACAAAAATGTAGTGCATTTTGCTAGTTAAAATACCTTATTTATGTATATAAAAGAAGCAACTGACTGACGGACATATCAACGCACAGCCGAAACTACAGGGCCTAGGAACGAGAAATATTACACAAGTTTCATTTTATGACGTAGGTGAGCACTAAAAGAGGATTTTACAAAATTCGCCCTCTATAGGGACGGAACAGCATTGCTATTCTGAAAAGTTTATTTGCGAAATCACTTCTGAATCCGCAGTGAAATCATGTGAAATTAAAGTTTCGTATTCTTAAATAAAGTGAGTCGATGTAAATCATAACAAGACACAATTCAGCACTGCACTACTACCATAGAGCAATGTCACTTGGGTTCTCGGAACTCTTCTTCTGTTCTCGGAACACTTGGCCTTGATCTTGACATAAGAATAACGAAACTTGTACAGGCGAGATGAGAAGCAAAGTGAGTGTGACTTTCGAGATGATTTGCGAAATGACTTTCGAAATGATTTACCATTTACAGAATAGCACTGCTGGGTTCCAAAGTTTATATGGACAAACCTATTTTCATGCGGGCGAAGCTTCTGGCAGAACCTAGTAACTAATATTAGTAATTATCGAGTAGCCACTTTTAGACCTGTTTTGTATTAATAAAATTTCAAAAAATATAAAGTGTCAATACTCAGTATGTCAATGACACTAATTGAAACTCATATGCATAAGCTTAAGACAAATACAGATAAATTGCAAAACTGCTGAACAAAATGAAATGCCGAAAGGCAATAAAAAAAAAACTTATGCTTTTTAGTTTTAGATCGCATAAAAATTTAATCGAAACGTAAATATGCTTAGTAAAACTTACTGAATGTGTCATTATTTTTCATGGTATACGTAATGTCGATCATGCTTCGTATCTTGTTATCCTGTATCTGTGATTCCTCGCTGCCCTCGGCTTCGCTGCGTTCGATTTTATAATTGCGTCGCCTCTCCAGGTATCTAACAACATAATCATATGTTTTTATACGTTGCCCAAAACTTGGCAACCGCAACCACGATAGAGGATTAACTATTCTCTATCGTGAATGCGTTCACAATCATTTAAACTCACATCCAAAAGACACCAACTATCTATAGACCCTACAAATATTGATATTCTACAACTTGCACACAACTCCTTCTAATCCCAAATTAAACAGAGCTTGTGGTATGAGTACTAGACAACTTATAAACTTACTTATTTATTTCTAAATACATATACCACTACATAGTATAGAACAAAGTCGCTTCCACTGTCTGTCTGTCCCTATCTATGTTTAGATGTTTAAAACTATTCAACAGATTTTGATGTGGTTTTTTAGTAGGTAGAGTGAATCAAGAGAAAGGTTTATATGTATAATACCTGCATAATAAAGTAGAGAAACACTGATAATTTTAGAGGTTTCTAATGTGATGTCGTAAATAAACACATTTTTTTGTGCTTACATTGCAAACGCTAGCTGAACCCTACGAGTAAGATCAAAATAATGTACTACAGCATTGTATAATTTAAAAGGTCTACAAAAATGTCATTTTACAAATTTAAAATGCAGGGACATAGCGGTTGCAGTGGTATCAACATTGTACCCGTACGAAGCCGGGGCGGCTCGCTAGTTATAAATAAATTACACCCAGACACAGAACCAATGATCATGCTCATCACACAAACATTTGTCTTGGGTGGAAATCGAACCCACAACTTCCGGCCTAGCAGTCAGGGCTACTGATCACAATACCAACAGGTCAGACAAATATATCTGTTCAATGCACTCTCCTACATTAACAGAGTATCGAGACCGCCCAGTGCCCATTACTACAGACAGCATTGTCGAGACATTTCATACAAAACAAGTATATTAGTGCGGCACCATATACACGTAGAAATTGATGGTCAGTGACAACAGGATAATCGACTTGTTCTATTATAGCGTATAAAATCGATTACTTTTTTGAGACTACGAAAACAAACTTTAAATTGTTTTAAAAATTGATCGTGCAAAGATGCGGTCAGCCATGATGGTATATAAACGATCGGTGCCATGATTTCAAAGTTACAGTAAACAAATTGATTCTTAAATAAAACAAACGAGTTAAATTACAATAACACCAGCACCGATGTTTTAATTAGTGTTGCAACAGAACTCTGCTTCCGCTTCCACTTCTGCAGAAATTCCGCAAGCTTTTTCACTTCCGTTTTCATTTCCGATTCCGCAAACTTTATAACAGAGGTCTTAACAGAAGAATACAACGAGGAGCACGGTGGTGCGGGGGGGGGCGTAGACGGCTGTACACGACGGAATAGGCGTGGAGGGAGGGGGGGGGGGCGGTACACAAACGTGTCGCAGGGACGTTATTTGTTTATAATACTGTATTATATATATTATTTTTTTTGGTTTATTCTGCGCATCACCGCGCCTCGTGATGTTTAGCGTAAGCGCGTAAATCTTCTGTTGTTTTTTTCTTATGTTTGATGTTTGTTTTGTTCTTCTGTTGCCAATAGTTCGCCAATACTTATCACCTCCCCCCAGTAGTGTAGCCAGTGAGCAATTATTTAGCGGAGTCGGTTTAATATATGAAGAACACCGAAACAGACTCTCAACAGTGTAAAAGCGGCCAAATTACTTTTTATTAAATATAATTTGCCTCTGCTTAATTTCGAGTACTGTAGTAAGTAAAGTACAAAATACAAATTTAATTAAACAAATCTTAAAAAATAAAATTGTGTTTTTTATACATAGTATTAACGCTTCCATTTCCGGTTCCGCTTGCGCTAAGATTTACTTTTGACATCTGTTTCCGTTTCTAGATACTTCCGTTGTACTAGCTTTAATAGTTCATATTATGGCCTTTATGCAATAGAATATATGAACACTGACCTAGTCATCTTAGTGCCTCTGCCCGGTCTGGTGTCGTCGAGCGTACAATCCACAAGTAGCACTGACGTCTGCATCGAATTGTCTGACAGCATCCGGCCCTTCACCGATAACAGCGCCAGACAAAATCGCGCTAGTTCCACGTCTTGCACAAAAATCGATGAGTCCGTTTTCTGTAAGTTCAAAATATTTGACTAGTACATGAACCTAAGCAAAATAAACAGATTTTATTACAACAGGAACGAGGTAGCGCGAGTTCACGGAAACATGGAAAGATGTCCGGCGTTTGCTCAGGATTGAGACAACATAGGCTAGCAAATAAAAATCTACATGCGCACGTACGAAACGTTAAAGTGAAGTCCTAATTGGTATTTTCTTATGAAGAATAAACGACATGGTTGCCTTTTACAATGTTTTCTTAACAAGTATTACGTAATTAATCTGTCATACTAATATTATAAAGACGAAAATTTGTGAGTGTTTACATATTTGTACGTTTGTTACTCCTTCACGCTAAAAATGCTGAAGGGATTTTAATTAAATTTGACACAGGGGCAGACCATGCCCTGGAATATCACTTAGGATTTTCACTTTTTATTCTATCTATAGTTCTTTTAGAATTTCCCTCTGAGAAATTTTTCTACTTTCACACGGGCGGAGCCGCTAGTAGAAGCTAGACCACACACAAAACAAATAACAAAAAATAAATAAACTAAATCTGTTCGCAGAAGGATGTTTCGTGGTTTGCGAGAAGACTCGATTAAAAGGCTTTATAACGTTTAACCGTCTTTGTACTGGCTTCGGGTCGTTCTGATTATCTAACTTTATAAAGGGTGGATTTTTGAGACAAGACAGTAAGGGCAGGTACCGTAACTGTTATAAATAGTTACAGTAAAACATTCCTAGAAGATCATCCATCGAAATTTTTGGCGATTTCTTTCTTTTGATCCCTACATAAAATAGGATCGTTATACATAGAATTTCTTTCTTGATATTTTGCATACAGTTCAAAATATCTTAAAAAGTTATGGACGGTCTCCTAGGGACGATTTCCTGTAACTAAAAGTCTCACTACTGTAACTAAAAGTCTCAAAAATCTACCCTGTGTATATCTGGGCACGCCACAATTATGGCGGTAAGTCCCCTCTTTGAGGCGTGGTTGGAAAGACCTCACGGCGTCCTCACCTTCCGCATGACGCAGGTTCTCACCGAACATGGTAAGTTCGGGAAGTTCCTGCACCGGATTCGTGCGGAAGACACGCCCGGGTGTCGCCACTGTGTGGAGCGCCCGGAGGACACGGTGGAGCACACGGTGGAGGTGTGCCCCGCTTGGGCAGAGCAACGCCGTGTCCTCGTGGGGCCAATCGGCGGCGGCGATCTCTCGCGCCGGGCCTTGGTACAGGCCATGGTTCGGAGCGAGGAGGAGTGGCAGGCGGTCGCCTCCTTCTGCGAAGCAGTAATGCTAGCAAAGGAGGCGGCCGATCGCGTGAGGCAAGGGTCCTCACGCCTCAACCGCCGCCGGGATTCCGATCCCGATTTCCGGCCACCGTAGGCGCGGGCTTGCGGACGGCGAGCAATGGGTGGCTCGCCGTCCGATCGTCCGGTAACCATCCGGACCGAGCCTAAGTCGTCGACGGCGCGTATTGTTCCACGCGCGCCTCAGGGAGATGTCAGCAAATCGTAGGGGCCCAGCAGGGTCGAAGCCTACTGGGGCCATGGGTAGTGTGAAAGCGAAACCCGGGGCCCTGGGACGAAGGCAAAGAAGGAACAGGAGTGGGTTTTTAGTCAGTAAAAGTCACACTATCTCTCGCTCCGCCCAAGAGCGAGATTTGTCATAAGATGATTTTCCCACCTAAAAAAAAAAAAAAAAAACCCTGTGTATATCAAAATGAATCCCTCTTTCTATTTCCCTCGGTCTCGTCATAATTTGAGAACGACTTTACCGATTTCAAACAATTTTTTTTTACGCTAAGAAAAGGTGTGACTCGTTGTCATACAGCTTAGCCACGGCCCTTGACCAATTAGATCATAGTAAAATAAAAAGCCGTGTTCACAATGACTAGTTGAAGTAAGCGCTTCAGTCAGTACGGGTGCGCAATTTTAATTTTTAAAATGAATACCTCACCTATTCTTAAAGATAAAAGTGAAAATTCTGATTAAATTTTAAAACTATTACTTAATATTATTATTTGAAGATACTGTGCTGTGAAAAGTTTGCTTTAATATGAATGGTCTAATTTTTACCTCAGTATTAATACGCCTTAACTTTGCAGTTGCAATGATGACGTCACTATTTTCTGAACGCAAATAAACTATTCTGCATTAAATAAATAACAACAACAGTAATACATTCGTTTTCAAAAAGTTCAAAATAAACGCTTGAAAAATAATCTACTTACGGAAACAGTATTCTGAAGATCAATAACGAGGCTGTCCATAGTGAAGGAGAATTTTATGGTTGTTCTAGGTTTCTTTGCAGGCTCTTTAGGTGTCAATACTGCGGTCGTCGACGACTTTATCTGCATCTTGCTGCTTTGAGGCCTAACAGCAGTTTTCGAAGATGATTTCGTCAAGCTAGCAGGTGCTTTCTCTACGGTTTGCTGGCCCTCTTGTAAATTCTGATTGAGAATCTTCATGATACTCTTATAGTCACTGTGACCTACTATGATCTAAAATAGATAATTTTATTTAAACATCCGGTAGAAAAAATAGCACAAAGATTTATCGAAAAAAAAAAATACGCATACTTACAGCAATAGTATTCATTCTACCAGATACATCCAAGTCGGGAAGCGATTCGTACCAAAGTGAGAGGCTTCGTTTAACAAACAGTTTGAAGCTGGTTGGTCGTAGCAACTTCCTCTCATTGGCACACTCGTTGTAATCATCTTCGAGCTTCACACACGAAACTTTCATATTTTCTAGTTCGAGAGTCAACTCGTCAACTGTCACGATGTTGCTTACACCCTATAAAAATATATGAAAAAATATAATACGCACAGCTCAGTATGCCGAACGCGCCGAATGAATGGAAAGAAAAGGATTTTAGAATTCTTTATACATGGGGCATATTAAAATATTAAATATGGGGCATATCAGTGCAGTGCGATGCACGCTCGAATACGGACGTGTTTCCACTGTGCACGGTTCGAATTTTATTCGCGTGTTGCGCGGCAATAACCGCCGCCCGAAAACACTATGAGTTCTAAAAAACTCATAGTCAATGAATTGCTGGCATTCCTAGTCCATGCTATTGACTACATGGACGAGGTGAGCATCCTGCAGATATGCCGGTCCAATTTCAAGGAGGACGAGATCAGCAGTGGAAAACTGCTATTGTTCCAGTCTCTTGGAAAACTGGACCAGATGCCGTCTCGCCGAAGAGATGGAACTGAGAAGAGTATTCAAGATATCATTGATATGTTGAAGAAGACTGACCCGGACGACGTGCCAGATTTCGTGGCGAAGGAGCTGAGTAAGCTGCCCCCCGTCACGTTCGATCACGTCGACGTTACAAGGCTGCTGAAGGATATCACTACCTTGAAAGTGGAGATGACTAAGATGCAGTCTAGAATGGAGGCGTCAGAAAAAACCAATGCTGAACTACGTGTGGAAATAGCATTATTGCGCAACGTTGGTTCAGTAACTGGGTCATCTGAGGCCTCAAAGGTGAACACACGTCAAGAGGCGCAAAATGCATCAGTCGGCGGTTTTGAATCGACGAACACAAGTGCGTCACCAACTACCGAAAATGCTGATCAAGCACCGCCTGCCGTCGCCGTCGCCCGCGCCTCTACACCGGCTGCGGAAACGTCTCACGTAGGTACGTTGACCCCTAAACGTGCCTACGCTGCTGTCGTTACCACCAGGAAACCAAGTACGTCGCAACCTAAGCGACCAGCGAAAATAGAGGACAAAGTTAAAAAGGGTTCTCAACCAACCCTGACTGCTGTCCGTAGCTCCTTGCCAAAAAAAGGCGAAGTTGATGAAGAGGGCTTCACTCGAGTAGAGAAGAAGAAGAAGAAGCCCTGTTCCCGTAACCAGTGTGGTACTGCACCGAGTGGACCAAATATGCTGCTGCGTCCTGCTGTGCCTACGACGCAGCTATATATCTCGCGTCTGCATTGCTCTACGAAGGTTGAGGAAGTCGTGGAGTATATGAAGATAAAGAGCAACTGGACTCTGAGGGTCGAAAGGCTGGATTCGCGCCACGATACCAACTTCAAGTCGTTCGTGATACGTGTTCCAACCCACCATCTACAGACCTTTTTGAGAGAGGACTTTTGGCCGAAAGGTGTCGTGTATCGACGTTTCCGGGGAAGGCTACGCGACACCACGCAGCGGAACACGACGCCGATGTTACGTGTATAATCATAGTTATTGTTTGTGTTATTTTTAATATGTATTAGTTTATTTTGTTTATAAGATTGTAATATTATGTATTTTATCTATGGGCCTTAGTTGCCTGACAATAAATAAATAATAATTAATAATAAAAGTCTCTGGATCTGGCCACTTACAATAAGAAAAATAAAATAAAAACAATTATAGAATTCGAATATGGAACTCTTTTCGAGCATGTTACAGATCGGCCGTTATATCTTGGCGACCCTGAACTTCGCGCAGAAGGCTGCGCACGAACGTTTTTTAGGAACAAAATGGTGTCATGAGGCGACGTGCGCGGGGCGGAGGTTTAAGCTAGAGATTGACTCTATGTAAACACAATCGACCCTTTATTCAATCAAATATCGTAATCGATTTTTATCGATTTGGAATTTATTAATTTTTGTTTCTATGAGATATTGAACGGAATAGATTTACAAACATAGTGAATGTTGTCGTTAGTAAACGAGATTTCGACTTTAATGAAAAAAAAAAAACGAATAAAATTTTATTTTCTTGGTTGAAAGACATGATTTAGTTAAATATCAGTTATTTATAAACGACTACTACAAAAACGACTGTTTGAGAATATTTTAAACCTCCTTATAAAATTTAATCAAATATATTTTTATAATTGGATTTCAATCGATTTGAAAAATCGATTAAACAACACCCTCAGATACGCATATTGGACATCCCTTTTTGTTTACTCCGTAAAACTTCGTGCATATTCGGTAATTCTCGGGACGCGGTATTGTGTCTCAGTCAAACGTTAGCATTGGTGTCGTGTTCTCTATCTTGAGTACGGGCGGTTACAAAAGTTTTCGTTGATCGTTGTTAGTTGTTATTATTTTCTTGTTAAATTTTTTGTTTAGTGTTAAGTTTTTTGTTTGTGTTTATTTGATCATATTATTGATGAAATGACGGAACAATTCGTCATTAATACAGGATCAGACTCAGAAAATGAATCTGAAAGTGAGAGCGACGACAATTATGATGTCGATGACGAACCTATACCGAGTACCTCTCAAAGTACGCAAGGGGCAGATGACTTTATGTTAGGGATTTCCCCCCTCAGCGAAAGTGATTAAATAATAAAAAGTTTATCAAACTGTAAATAATATTGTGTGTTTGTGACAAAAATTTGCTACTATCGAAAGGTGAGTGAATTTTTAATTCATTAGGTACATTATTTTTTTAGCTTTCTGTCTCATAGCGTTTTGATATTTATTTTATTTGTACTTGGTCTCTGTATCAGGAAATTTATATTCGAATTTCGGTTTAAAAAAAAAATGAATCCCAATAACACTTTTTTTACGAGTGTACATGCGCGAAAGTTCGCAGAGCCTATGTTCAGAACCGTCAAGTTACAACGGCCGATCTGTACTTTTTAATTTGCACAACTGTTATTTGTTCTTTCATTGTGGCATCCTTCCTATGATTGTGTGTCGCTATCAAAATAAATTTAACTCTTGAAGTTCACATGATTTTTTATGATTTTCGTTGTGGCTTAAGTCAACAAGAGAGTTGCCAGAGACTTCAATTGGCATTTGGTGATGAAGCACAATGTCACAGCTCTGTGTTTTCGTCGTTTGGAGAATTTAGACGTGGACGTGATCATCTCTATGACAAAATACGTGAAGGTCAGCCGGCGACTACAGCTACCTGAATATTGACACCGTACGACAGCTTATTGAAACTGATAAAAAAATTACTTTCCAGCAATTTTGTTTTTTGTTAGGTATTGTGATGAGCCAAGTGCAAAACGTTTTACATATGAAAGAAAGAAAAACTGTTTATTCGCGCGAAATGACGCAATCTTAAAACTAGCAAACAAACATTATCAATTAATAGGGAAGATATGCATCTGAAGGTTCGGCAGCTTTGCACTCGATGGATACCACATGACTTAACTGAGGACCAGAAACGACTGCGTGTCTAGTGGTGCCGTAAAATGATAAAAAAGTTTAATGGAGAACAATCATTGGCTGTCTTATATAATATGTAAAGGGACAGGTGACGAAACCTGGGTATACTTCTTTAAAACCTAACGAAATAGCCAGTCGGCAGAATGGGTCTTTCCTTTTGTAGATTTGCCGACGAAAGTTAAGAAAAGTCCAAGTGTTGGTAAAAAAAATGATTGGTTCTTTTTACGGCAAATCAGGACATTAAACTACAGTATCGCTTGAAGATTAAAGGTCAACGACTGCATATTAGTACGGCAACACTTGCTTGCCCTAAGTCATAGAAAAGGTTTTCGAAACGCGTCCTCGAAACAGTGTACTTCTCCACCACGATAACGCATCCTTACATTCCGTTAAGGTAACAGAAGCCTATTTGAAGGCTTCAAATGTGGCTCTAATGACGCATTCGCCTTACTTCCCGGACCTCGCACCCTGCTACTTTTTTCATTTGTTTCCAAGTATTAAAGACACACTTAGAGGCACACGTTTTGAGCGTTCGAGCGCTGAATCGGCGGTGTATGCGGCGGTGTATAAAGCCATTGAAAAGGTCCCTAAAGACAACTGGTCCAACTGCTTTGTACATGGTTTCAGCGAATGCAAAAATGAATCAATTGCGAGGAAATAATACTTTGAAAAACTAATATGCATCAATTGCGAGCAAATATACTTTGAAAAACTAATAAATGTATCGTAAGTCTTATGTCTACCATATTTATCAGAATCCAGAAACTTTTAGTATAAAATCAATCACAATTCACATGAAATTTCAGTGCGACAGGTGTAAAGGAAATAGGAAAGATTTCTTCGTCGCGGTCGATTCTTTCGGTTCGGATATGTGTACGAGGCTTTCTTGACTTCGATTCGTTCGACGCTTTCGGCTCAGATAAGTGTGCGTTCACTTTTACAAAGACATTTTTACAGACTTGTGTCTGTGTGACTTGTATCCTGACTGTTCTAAAACGCTATGTGTCATTTTTACTGTTAGGTATAAAGAGCTATGCGACGCTCAGGGATGTGCCCTAACAAGCGTTGTACTGAGGGGGTCCCGGTGTGGTCTTTTAAGAGGTCACGGGACCCATTTCAATGTGCTGATGGTGATCACCGGGGTGATTTTAGTGAGGTAAAAATCACCCACTACTTGATCTTTCCCCAAGAGTTCAGGCGCCTTTTGAAACTTTCCTCCCATTAACAAGTTTTAGTTTTTTAATTTTATTAAGTTCTAAATATTCTAAATGTTAAGAATTGAATTTAATGGTATGAACTATATGTTATTTATATTTTATTCTATACTCTGATTGATTTACTATAATGATAGCTATGCATATAAACATAAATAAATAAACATTTCATACTTACAATGACATTCAGATCCACGAACTTATTATTGAGAGTCATGCGACCCAAATCGATGAGCATAGCGTTGCGGCTCTTCGAATTCTCAGGTATAATGATAATAGGTGCTGCCAGTCGCACTTTTAGTAACAACTTGGTTGAGTTAGTGTATGCGTTCTGTACGTTAGCGCGCGCTGCGTCCGCGGCTTGTGAGGACGCGTCTATAATTGCCTGTTGAGCTGTTTGGAAGTTGTTCAGGAATTCCTATAAAAAAGTGTTATTTTATCATAAAGTCATTTTAGTATGTGGCTGAGATACCTTGTGACCTGGAGATCTCAGAAACCGCACATGCTATTTTAGACATGTGAATCTGGTGTGTTTTGCTTTCAACCTATCATCGATTTTTAAGAAAAAACAGCAAAGTGCGTGTCAGACTCGCGCAGAAAGAGTTCCGTACCATAAACTGAAAATCACTCATCAATTTTATTTCCTTTAGTGTAGTTTTATTATTTGTTGTCATACAAGTGAAACACACAACCTGCGGAAATTTCAACTATTTGCCTATTACGGTTCATGAGATATATGAGATACAGCCCACTGATAAACAGAGGGATAGACGGACTCTTTGGGTGCGGAACTCTGAAAAAGTTTTGACGAGTAGGTAAATAGATAATTAATTCCAATAGTCATATAATTCAATCGCTCACCAACATTGAAGAGACGAACCAGTTGAGGAATATGATACGCAGGCAGTTGACTTGGCAATCTATTGACATGTCCACATCACTGACATTCGGGAATTGATCCAAATTATACATCACTACTTGTACATTCATCACGTCACCGCCGAGTACTTTGAGTATCTGAAGAAGATTAATTTGTGAATATAATGTGTAAAAATAAAATATTTCCATACTTCCTACAAATTGAATAAAAGTCTCGCCTCATCTGCTGAACACGTTAAGATGAAACTTGACATTTTCATTTTCAATTTCTCCCGCTCTGAGTAGAGCGAAAAAGCATGTCAGACGTACTGACTAAAACCCACTTTTGTTCCTTCAGTTGCCTTTTGCGTTTCTGGGCCACGGTAACGCTTATGAAAAGGGTGTAAATAATAATACATGCGCTACAAATAATTACGTAACTAACCTCTTTATGAATGGTGTAAGGGTTCAAATCTTCCACTTTTATGGAGGTTATCGTACAATCGACTTGTGTGTAAGAGGCTTTAAGCACGAGCCCGGCGGTAGCACCCTGAAGCTGCACCAAGGACAGCGGACGGTCTGCCGTCGCGAAAACTATCCCTATTGCTCCGATCTTACAGTTCACTTTCATTTGTATGCTCTCCACTTGCTTCGAACGAGACGGCTTCGTTACACTAGCTGTAAAACACACGACGACACTCTTTGAAAGACATCTACACTAATATTACAAAGAGGTAAAGTTTTTTTGTTTGTAGGAGGTAATCTCTGAAATTACTGGTCCGATTGCTAAAAAATTTTCACCAATAGAAAGCTGCTTTTTAATTGAATTGTTACTTTTTTTGCAGATTAACTTACCTTTGGACTTAGCCGCGACGAACTCTTCGTCTTCAAGGATAGTTTCCAATGGACCAGCATCGGCTGTCCGGTCTACTTCGCTCTGAATAGCTTGTAATCGTGTCTGAGAAATAATAGAGGAAAAACATAAGTGCAACAAAAAAAAAATATCGTGAAAAGAGTATCGTAACCAAAACTTACACCAGGTCAAGAAGACACGGATATAAAATGTTCTGTTCACAACAATGATATATTAATAGTTTATATTATCATAAGATTTTAACCAAAAAGGCAATCTTAGGCACCCCCTCCACGAGCAAGGGAATCGATCGCCATAAGCCAGCCTTACAATCGTCACGTCGGGTGCTATTCACGAGACGATTATTCTTCCGCATTCATATCGTCGCGACTCGGAACGTATCGCCGCGACTCGGAACGTATCATCGCGACTCGGAACGGATCACCATTTGACCGCAACGACTCGTCTCCAGTCTCGACAAATTACCGCATGTCCACTACAAATCGAAACACAAGGGGGCACGCGGTAAGTTCTTCGTCATTCTGATCGTCAATACATTTGTTTCGCTACGATAGTATCGCCAGGTGGAAAACTTGATAAATGTTAGGACGTTATTATATCGCCCCGAGAGTTTCGCTCGTAGAGTTAGCGCCTAGGAGCTAAGTACTAAATCAGCATACCTGATACTCATTGACGATAATGAGAATCTCCCGCAAGCCTTGGAGATGAAGCAGAACCCTCAAGTCACTGAAATTTAACTCGATCATTTGTTCAACTGATCCAAAGGCGCCTCGGAAATCTGGACATTTCTTATCAACCTGAAAATTATAAAAAGTTTTACCATAAAAACGTAGCAAAGAAAGTTGTTGCATTCAATGGGAAAATGTAATGCACTTTATTTAAATCTCTACGTCAATTTTCATGGGTACTCTCATTTCTGGGAGAATCTCATATCATATAAAGTTATTTAGTATATTTTCATTTCAATAACATTCACAAAATATAATAAACGTAAGATATACAAACTGTTTATATAATTTCTTTGCATATAAAATTTAAATACTCTAAAACTTATTTCGTATAACTAATATAAAGTTTATTTCATCGAAAAGCATTAAGTCTATCGTTTCAAATATATATTTGTCACAGCTTTACACACGTAAGCAAAAACGCGCGGCGGCAAGTTGGCGCGGCTTATTGACTAATTATTATTATTAGGTCAGGTTAAAATAGTGCCCATTAGCGAACGAAGCGATCATGTATGTAGGTTAGGTTAGAACAGTGACCATTAAAGCCAGATACCCTTCTAATGTTGGTGAATCATTTGGATTAGGTTAAGTTAAAAGCCATTATGAGTTATAAAAAACTTATGTTCTTTTATATTTTCTAAGTTTTATGTTTTTTGAGTAGTATATCTAAAGATTTTATAAATCAATGTATGTTATGCTTATAAAAAAAAATGTGTTATTTGAAAATTATATCAATGGTTTATTATTATTGTTTATTAATCGATATTACAGAAAATACAAAACACAAAGATTCCAATAAATACCTAATTTCGGTAGAAGAATAACGTACCTTTAAGATAAAGTTTATTTGAACTGTCAATGTAAAGACATAACACTTCAAAGCGACTCGTTTTAAAAAACGGCAATTTCATACTTTAACCCCTATTATTATTATAGATTCTGTTGTTATATCTCGTAAATATCAGAGATTTTGTATTTATACCATATATTACTTACCCCTCATTTATAAGACAATAGTTTGCCTGCAGTCTAATTGTTTTGCGAGACTAGCAATGCGTCGATAATAATTTATTTCCAAAAACTGGAAGTAATGCTAACTTTATTTTTTTCAAACTAAAATACTGTTTAAAAAACTACTGATCAATTACAAAAAAAAAAATACTTACGTTCCTATAAGTAACAGTAAACAAATATTTATGATTCAAGTCTTGATTTCTGGTAACGACATCAGTAGGCTTGTCAACATCATCAACTTCAATATCAGGCGTCTCAATGATATTCAGTGGTTGTTGGCCGTGTCCGATCCTATGATGCTGCAGTTTCACTGCTCCCAGCCGAATGATTGCTTCTAGAGTAAACGTCCTCTGTACAGCTGTGATTTCTAACAGCGATAGAGAGAACACAAGAAATTTGTCGTAGGTTTTCGATAATTCTACCGGTTTTCTGTTTATACTGATGACAAGTTCTGTTGAAGAAAATGGTATGGTTAATACAACTAAAAATTATTTATTTTTAAGGGGTTGCTACTACGTTCCCCTAAGTGATCGGATCAGAAACGAAGATATCGGCAGGAGAACCAACGTTATCGACATAGCCTAAAGAATTGCCAGAATTAAGTGACAGCGGGCAGGGCATATGGTCGATAGGGCCACAAGGTTCTGCAGTAGCGACCACGTGCCGGAATTCTTCCCTCAAGGTGGACCTGGTCAAAAATGCGGAATGCCAGTCACGCGCCTCGGAAAGCACATAAAACCGTTGGTCCCGCGCCTGCTCTCTCTCCGGCCGTGTCGGATTACCGCGCCATACGACTACGAATGTGAGAATGCAACCGTGTTTACACACACACTTGTGCACTATAATATCTACTGCATACTTGTCTAATCTATGTTGAAATTAGCCACCGTGATCGAAATTCGGGTGGACAAATTGTTAGTATAATTATCAATGATTATTTATATACTATGTATATATAATCTATACATATAATAAATCTGTAGAAGTTTTTAGTTGTGCGCGCATCACGTAAAATATACGAAATCGATGTAAATAACTTCTTGTGTAACTTAATATAACTTAAGCTTTGTTTCACCGCAATCGGTTGATTATATCGAAAGATATACTACATTCATTGACTTTTAGGCGGTACGAAGTTCGCCGAGCTAGTATACAATATATTTATATTATATTAGTAAAAGTTTGTGAATGTGTTTGTTTTTTATTACTTCTTCACGCTCAAATGGCTTAACGGATTTGGGCGAAATTTGGCACGTGGGTAGACCATGTCCTGGAATCGCACATAGGATGTTTTATCCTGAAAGTATGTTATCATGGGACAGTTTTCCATCTTCATGCGGGTGAAGCCGCTAGCAGCGTCATAACTTAGCAGCTAGTAGCGAGTAACAGTATATGCTTAGCCTTTTCCCAACTAAATCAGGGTCGGCTTCCAGTCTAACCGGATGCAGCTGGATAACTGTATTTTACCTAGAGCAACAAAGATACATTTAAATAACATATGAAAACGTGCTTACCTTTCATAATAAAGAAGGCTTCAAGTTCAGTCAACTGAACGGCTTGTTCATCTTTCTTCTTCTCTTTAGCGCGTGAAGTCTCGCGTCTTTGTTTTTCAGCGGGATCCAAATATTTCAGTAACGATAAACTCGATCCCTTTGATTCACTAGGCTAAAATGTATACTAAGCTTAATATACATGTCAGGATTTCTTAGAATGAAACTAAATGAGAAACTCATACTGAAATTTAATCTAAGATGAACAAAATTACTAACTAAATATTTATTTTTAAATATAGCTTGTGCTAAACAAACAGAGATACCTAACCTGCGCAATTTACTCTATTATTCTTTAGTTAATGTTTCAACCAATCAAGTGAATTCTAAATAAAATAGTAGTGAAATTGTAATAAAATGGAAGTGAAATTAAACAAATCTACTGTTGGCAAAAGTAGTTTACCAGTATCAGATTCTGAGCCTGAGAATTTTGTTCCTGTGCATTGATAATAATCTCAGTTAGATCTGGCGCAGTAACAGTTAAAGTGTACAAAAAGAAGATATATGTCTTTTTATCAAAAATAAGGATACATTAAAGAACGATTTTAAGGGTCCCGTATTTTAGGATTCAAAAACGAACAATTATAGGACTTATATCAGTTCAATTCAAATCTTTATTATATCACATGTGTTTCATAAGATCTTAAATAAAGTTAAACAAGAGCACATGGATCCTGTCGGGCACAAAAATTTCATAAAAGTAGGTTGAATGACAAATTAAAAGAACAAAGCAGAGAATCTGTTTATTCGTCTGTCATAGCCAATTTGCTCCTACTGGACAAATTGAGTTGAACTTTTATATACACTTAAATAACTGTGACTTTAATACCTATGTGTAAGGTAAATAAATGAATTATACATATGAGGTCACTGTTGAGAAGCAATTTGAAAATTTTAAAAAATTAAGGTTACCTACACATTAAAACGAAAGGGTTCTGAGAAAATATCTTTAAATACATAGGTTTTTTTTTAAATATATTTAAAGAAATAGACCATTTCCCTCTCCTTAACTCCAAAACTACAGAGCCTAAAATTTTAAAAATAAAAACGAAACTAATTTTTATCTTATAAATAGAAAAACCTATAAGAAGTCTATGGTTTTAAAGTAACATGGTTATATCTGTCAATATTATGCTTACAACTGCAAATGCTACTATTATCCTTTGTAGGTGGAGGGAACATACTGGAGTAAAAGTTTTTCAACTACAATATTTAGTTTCTTTGTGGTAAACTTGGTTGACAAGTCAGGGCAGGTTCACGAGGTGGACCGATTTGACCTGGTGAGGGTCGCGGGAATCCGATGGATATGAGACGCACAAGACCGGTCATTGTGGCGACATTTGGGGAGGCCTATGTCCAACAGTGGACGTCTTTCGGCTGAAATGATGATGATGAACTTGGTGGACAACATATTCATCGTATGGAGTCCTGTCCACGAGTCGCCTCGTCAGATAAATATAAAGTTTATGTTAGTATAAAAAATAAGTCAAATCACCATATTTATTCTTCAGATAAAACTTATCTAACTACTATAAAATCAGGCTTAACAATTTAATAAACAAATAAAATCATAACAAGAGAATTATATAATTCCAAGAAAGTCATACAAACCTTGAGTGGGGTTACTTCATCGGATTTTGGTAGAGGTATGCTCACTAATATTTCGCAAAGTGACAACAGTCTAAAAAAAAACATATATTATATTTTATTTCTAAAATAATCGTTTATAAATCTTATATTTAAAAATATCATGACACAGTGTTTGTCGTATCGTATATAGTTTTTTGTTGTATCGAACACCTTCAAAACGGTTTAACCGATTTTTATGTTTTTTTTTTTTTGTGTATATTTGGTAGGTCTGACGTCATAAAGTATTTTTCACCCTCCTACCCCTACCCCCCATTTTAAATCACGATATTTCTTTATAATCAAAGAATTTATATGGCAGAACAACGTTTGCGACGTCAACTAGCCACTCTATATACGTGTTCGTAAATAAACTTCATCGTTCGCTGACCTCTGCCGGAAATTGAATAACGAAAGTATAGCTAGTCCAATGACAATTTTTAGATCAGTGCCCATTGTTCAAAATCAAACACGTAAATATTTTGCGACTTTTCACAAACTGAGACAGAAAAATAAACTAAATCGTTTTAGCGTGCAATAAACACTCAGCATTTGGGTGTATTCACATAGAAAGATGATGGTAGTTGTCCAGCGCTGATGTTTTGAATGTTGCACCAGTCAGGTCGGCTGGACAGACACAAATTCAACAATCGCTGGCAAGCCCACATCTGATTTTTTCAGTGTCGATTTGTACCGATTCGGAATGGCAAACCAGCACAACTATCAGCTTCATACGGAGAATGCACACATAGAGACTACTCTACACAACTTGTTGTTGCCACTAGGCAACAAGATAGATTACACATAGCGTAATAATAGAAAAGAAACATACTGACCTATCTTCCGAAGCACTGATGGCAATCTTCTCCAATTCTCCTCTTACCCTGATTTTGGGCATGCGCGGGTCATCAGTGATCAAACACTTATGAATCTGTATAACTAAGTTGGTGGGTTGGAGAAGATGCAAAGATGTTCCGTCTTTCGATGCTATGGCTGTTTGCCAGTTTTCATCGGGATGTGCTATCACAATCTGTACAAGAGATTTTGTATCATTAAATTATTTGATAATGGAATTTTGAAGCATTGTGATCGTCGACTGAGATACATTCAATTGTATTACAGCAAGACTGCCGGGAGTCTTGCAACGCTTTGCGAAAAAGCTACTTTTATCAATCCTTGGTACAATTTTTTTTATTAAAAAATAGAATAGAATCGATGACACAATACCATAGAGCTAAAGTTTAAAAAGAATCGAATATTACAAACATTCTTCTTTCTACAACTAACCTGCATCGCAGTAAGTTCGAGACCTATCTTGTCATAGCTATGACGCGTGATCTCGGCCAGTATGTCCTCATCAGCAAGACCCTCCTTATATAACTTATGAACGTCCAGCACTTTAGAACGAGGCGCCGATTTCACTTTTATAGCACCGAGTTTCACTACCACACATGCTTCGTTTCTGAAAATATTCTTTTTTTGTAGGTACATCTAATAGTAGGCTAGCTTCTCCCAGTGTCTTCGCTCGTGTGAAAGTAGGTTTCTGCTTACAAACTTTGGGCCCCCGTTTCATCCCCTTAGGGGGTAAATTTTGAAAATCGTCTCTTAGTGCTCGCCTACGTCATAAAAGGAAACCTTGTCTAAAATTTTACAATACTAGTCCCAGTTGTTTCGGCTGTGCGTTGATATATCAGTCAGTCACGTTTCTCCTTTTACATATATAAATAGATATGTATAGATATATCTTCGTTTATTTTTTTTTTATCAATAGTTCTTGACTGCGATCCCACCTGATGGTAAGCAGTGATGCAATCGTTGATGGTGAGGTGCACTAGTTTATTAAACGCCTATTCACTCTAGCCTTGAAGACACCTAAATTATAATCGGACGGGATGACCGCAGGAGGCAAATTGTTCCAGTCCTTCGATGTGCGTACCATAGTCTATTTGCGTTAAGAAAATAGTGACTCATCAATGCAACTGCCAATTAAATGTGTATGAACTATGGCAAAAATACCCTATTACTAAGACTGCTGTCAATCCGACTGTCTGTCTGTCCGTCTGTCACCAGGTTGCGTTTCATGAACCGTGATTTTTGTTTGTTCGTTTTTTGCTACAGATGGTACGGAACCCTACGTGCGCGAGTCCTACTCGCACTTGGCCGGTTTTTTAAATTGATAGATTGAATAGATGCGTTCCTGCTGTCTGAAGGGCTTATTTTTTTACTGGTCAATGTGAACACGGCTTTCTAGTTAATTATGATCTAATTGGTCAAGGGGCGTGGATAAGCTGAGCGACAACGATGCGTCACTATTTCTTTAACGCGAATACACTATAGATATATCCTAATCAAGGTTAATTCAAATTCGTTCAGCTGTTGTGGCGCGATTTATTATTGACTCGTTTCTAGAAAGTGGTTCAAGCCAATGCCTTTGCACACACACCATTGCACCTGTTTCTAATTTTACCCTACAGTAAAGAATCAGGCGATCCACGTCATGATAAGTAATAACCACTGCAAATAGACATCTGCAATAACATAAGGATATAAAATAAAATAAGGAGCATAATAACCGGCAAATATCTTTAGCATAATATGATGTCATTTGAGAAGCGTAACGACCAACGCTGCGTTAAGCGGGAGAACGCGCGAGCGCACGCGCGTTTCGCGCGTCGCGTGACGTCGCGCGTGTATCGTGTGCGGCGGTCCCCGTTTAGGAAACTGGATTATTACCTGCGCAATGTCGCTAGTGTAACTTTAACGGTGTGCCTGTAGTTGTGTCGATGAAGAAGTTTAATATGTTATTACGTAGCAAAACGAGCGCGACGCGCGGCTGCCCGCGACGGAGCACTTTTGTATGGGACCGCGCGGGCGCCCGCGTAACGCAGCGTTCGGCCTAAGGGGCGCAGGGTGCGGTTTCTAAACAAGTCAGAGGAGAGAAACTGCCAATCAGAATTTCTGTTTAAAATGCTTTCAAAAAGCATTTGGCTATTGAGCTTCATCAGATTTGAAGACTACTTTTTTCAATTTTATTTGAATCTCTAGACTCGTAAAGGTTAATTGTAATACTTACTCCTTATAGATACCAGTCTTTGGCACTATAATGTATGAAGCAGCGATATCAATGTCGATGTCTATGAACGTGTGATGATGTACGGCGTACTGCATACCTAATGCGGACTTCTCTTTGAGGTCAGATAGTTTGTTTTCTGCCGCCGCTTGTAAACTGAAAAAAGAAAAACGTGATCAAAAGTAGCCGTAAATCATAAAAGTTAGAATAAACGTAATGCTAAGATAAAGACAACAAAGATCGAATTTTGACTTTAGCAAAGGAGTTATCGTGTGATATAAATTTGAACCCTTATGAACAAACTATTAAGGGTCACAGTCGTAGAAATGCCTACTCATGGTTTTTTTTTATCAAATATGAACATTATTCTCCTATAAAAAGACTCTCATGTTAAAGAAGCGCTGTATTGACAAAGCCTAAGATCAGAAAATAATAATTATGTAGTGTCCGACCGAAAGTAATTTTCACGACCAAAAAACTATACTCACACAAAACTCCTAAAGTGTTAGAGAGCGAAATGGAAAAATAAATTAAACTGTACCACGCAACAATCATCAATTTCTATAATATTAAATCTATTAGTGTTTCTATACACCACTAATTTTTAATTAGTACAAACACTTAAAGGGCTTATTAGAAAAAGTCTTATTATTATTTAAGTAAAGTCTCAATAAATAATATTAATAAACAGCAAAGTTATTAGTGTTTCTTTACATCCCAAAAGTCACTAAAATGGAAATATTGTACAGGCTATAGATTGAATGAATGGCGATCAAAATGGAAAAACAATGCGCGTAGTATTTTCTAGTAGAAATTGTTACGAATGATTGATTCAAATATGAATTTACTAATTATGACCAATTCTCGTGGACAATTTTGATTTCATTTTTTTTTTTTTTTTTACTTTTGACTATACAAATACGATCAGTAACGGGTACGGTTACGGATAGAGCCCCCTTTTTATGTACTAATTAAAAAATGTGGTATATATTTAAAAAAATAATAGTGAAATAGTTCTAACAGTTAGTTAGGAAAATTTATAAGAAGTCGATGTTTTAAAAATCATGATTTGCGAGAGTCGCTGTATTTGGCCGGTTTTTTTTCAAATATTTTTTTTTTACCGATTTTTTTTTTACCGACGATGTAAGCAGTAAACAGGAGTAAAAAAACAGACTTACGTAGATAAAGCTGAAGATTCAGTTTCTGGTTTGAATACGTCAACTATTTGTATGACAGTTTGTGCGTCATAGACAATTTGTAATGGACGAGCTTTCACTTGGACTCTTTGGTTACTGGTGCCATCTGCAAAAAAAGGGGCTTTTAATCTGGATTCATTTTTATGCTTTTGACAGATTATTGGCAACAAATCATGAAAATGCTGCCAATAGACATGTACAATACCAAAGACATCGCAAGTTATGATCTCACAAATAAAATTAAAAGCTTTCTACACCTAGTTGATGTCAAAAAATACATCGATGAAGATTCTGGGGAGTTTTTTTTTAAATAGAACATCTCTTTAACTAATGTTTCGACTGGCCTGTTGGTCTAGTGGTCCTGACTGCTATGCCGCAGGTCGTGGGTTCGATTCCCACCCAGGACAAATATTTGTGTGATGAGCACGATCATTTGTTGTGTCTGGGTGTAATTTATCTATATAAGTATGTATTTAGAAATATATAAGTATGTTTATCAGTTGTCTAGCACCCATAACACAAGTTCTGCTTAGCTTGGGACTAGACGGCGTTATGTGATAGTTGTTATTATATTATTATTATTAATGTCACTGACTGTTGGCCGTGTTATGTTAACAAAAAATAAATTATAGAAGTCATAAGTAGTCCAAGTCTCACCTAAAGGATTGGTTTCGAAGATAACATTCAATAAATTGACATCTTGCGTCACTTCTTTAGAGGTGACCAATTGTGGTTCAAACGTGCCTTGCTGCACACCAGTTACGCTAAAAGCCTTCATTTGTACTTCCACTCTGAAATAACCCAAATAGATCAATAAAACACGAGGGAAAAAGTACCTTGAAATCATTAATAAAGTATAAAACAAATAATATATAAATATAACCACGACCGCAGACGACCTGTACCCAGCAGTAGGTGATCGATGGTGATCATCACCCACGTAAGGATTTTAGGATTTATTTTCGACTTTATTCCAACGTAAGCAAGGTCGATATTATTTCACGCTTGTCATTGACGTAAGACAGAGAGCTGTAGTTTTCCGTGTTTTCTTACTGGTCTTATGATGCCATAGTTATAAGTGCGAACAATTGATTGCATTACTTACCGTAAAGCATTAGCACTAGGTCGCTGTTTCATATCAACCTCAACAAAATCGACGCTAGCCTTCAACACCTCGACCTCATCGGTCACATTCAGTTGAAGCCGGTCTAATTGGAAGTAGCTCTCTATGGCCACATACTCTACAGGCAAATGTAGAGGCGCCGAGTTCTCTTGATAATCTATGGCACGGAATAACTTCGCTTTCTCGTCGGGTGTCATTGCTTTTTCGAATTGTTTCACTAAAAAATTGTTACAAAATGTTAAAATGTATCTAGAATTTGTAAATACAAAACGTTAATATCTCATTACCATTTTAAATTATTAAATAATTTGCAATGTTACTTACTAATAGCTGTGCCTTCAGCCATTTCGTCATCTCTAGAGCTACCTCCATACCACCAACCGCTAAACCAGCCCCTTGCCTTTTTAGCTTCCTCTTCCATTTTACCGAGCCTTTCAACCTGAATTATTGTTGTTATATTATTGTTATTGAATAATATATAAAATGGTTACAATGCAAAGTTCACTAAAAGTGTTTTCAGGGATTATCAAGCGCTTGACCTGTAAAACTGTAGACAACCTCGGATGATCCATTTATTCTTACCCAAGTAGCAAAACCTTATTCACAATACACCGAAGATTTACTGTTGCTGTTAATCACACTTCAAGCTCATTACGCAACAAAAGATTTAGAAGATTATAGATTATATTACTAGATTTATAAGACGTGAAGTACACACCTCCATTTCAATCTTTTGTCTAATAACAACGAGATTAAACAAGTCGAGTTGTTTCTCAGCCTTTTCTATCAGACACAACTGTTCCGAGTTCACTTTGCCTCTATTAGTCAGTTTGCACTGATATACGGCTGCATAATCTCTACAAAGCTGTCTGTGAGCTAACATATGCGTCCAATCCCAGTTGTTGCGTCGTCTGCGGACTTCTTCCTCTAATATGCAATCATATGCAAACTTCCACCATTGCTTGTAATAGCGTTTGTATGAAGGTACGTTTGGACGGTACTTTCTGTAATGAGAATGCAGTATTATACCACTAACCTGTACGCTATGGCGGTGACGTCACAATGTAACAGGGTCAAAATTCAAAATTCATTTATTGGTGTGATTTTTGGTACATTTTATATGAGATCTTAATAATAAATTAGTTAGTTCCTCAAAAATCTACCTTAAAGGTGTACACTCAACTACCCACTACAGTCAACTACCCAATTTCGCGAAAAGCTTGTGAAAAATTCAAATGGTTTAACTTAAACTTTTCAGTGTGTCTTAAAAGTGTTTTCCAGTTTATTAGTAAATAAGTGAACATTGTAAGTTGCGTGTTCTGCGATTTCGGCGGTCTCTCCAATCCAGTGCCTTTAGCTCTCGCTGGAACGCCCATACCGATCTGTTCCGACTTTCGGTACCTCGGGGTCATTCGTTCAAGGGGATGGTGAGATAGACCGGGACGTAACACATCGGATCAACGCAGGATGGATAAAATGGCGACAGGTCACGGGAACCACTTGTGACCCACGGATGCCCCTCAAGTTGAAGGGTAAAATCTACAAGTCCGTGATAAGACCTGTCATACTGTATGGATCAGAATGTTGGGCTGTGAAAAAGACGGATGAAAAAAGATTGCACGTAGCGGAGATGAGAATGTTAAGATGGATGTGTGGTGTGACGAGAATGGATAAAGTGAGAAATGAGTATATTAGGGGAAGTTTGAAAGTGGCACCAGTGACTGAAAAATTGAAAGGGAATCGTTTGTCTTGGTATGGTCATGTGAAGAGGAGGGATGAAACGCATGTTACTAAAAGAGTTATGAGTTTACATGTGCATGGATGGAGAGGGAGAGGGAGACCAAAGAAAAGATGGATGGATTGTGTGAAGAGTGATATGAAAGAAAAGGAAGTTAGTGATAGCATGACGAATGACAGGGCAGAATGGAAGAAAAAAACATGTTGCGCCGACCCCAAATAACACGGGACAAGGGCAGGAAGATGATGATGTGAACATTGTAAGTGTAAAAAAAAATACTGCTTAATTTTTTGGCCGAGAATGAAAATGAGTGAATGAAGAATCATAAGCAAGCTGAAGCTGGTCTTTAATATGCATAATCGAACAGGACATATTCAATCAAATCAACAAAACCTGACTCACACAAAGACTTGTAAAAAAACTGATTCACAGGTCTTAGAGCAATGGTTGAACAATTAACATCAATCAAAGTACCTGTAAGGCGCCTGTTTGTTCATTCTGTCCATAGAGTCCGCTAATAACATCATATCTTGATACTGGGCTTTTGTTAGGCTGACTGAAAGTTGCTCCATATGCAAACTTAGTATCACTTTTGGTATACTAAATCTTGGATAGTCGCTCTCAGGTTTTGGGTTTAGCTTTAGTTTCGCTGTAGCGTTTATTGGACCCAGAGCTAAAAGCAAAATAAAATAACTTTAATGGTTGGTAAAGTGGTTGAGCGATTGGCTTTTTTTTTATTCTTATAGGTTCGCGCTTGACTGCTATTTCACCTGATGGAAATCAACGACGCGGTCAACGATGAAGCGCGCTTACCTAGAAGCAACCTATTCACTCTTGGCTTAAAGACTTGGCTGCTGCGCTGAGTGTCGGGGGTTCGATCCCCGCACGGAACAAATATTTGTATAACCTACAGTTGTTCCGAGTCTGGGTGTCTTGTGTATGTAAGTTTATTCGTTTGCGAACGCACCCACGATACAAGAGTCATTCCTAGTGTGGAGGAGAAGTTAAAAACAAAACACTGGAATACTAACCGCCTCTGCTATAAAACACAAATTATTGCAGTTCACTATCCAATAGATCTTGTATTTGGATCAAAGTATATAAATATCGATTAAGCCTTTTAGTCACGATAAAATCGGTTTATATTAGACGAGTAGACTTACCATATCGGTAAAATGATGGCTGTGATGATTTTGTTGCTATCTCATTTTCTAATCTCTCCTTTATCTCTGCGGGCTCTGACCTTGAATAGAGTTCAGTTCCAGGATTCCAGTAAATTGCTAAACCCTCTAAATCAAGGATCTGTAAATCAATAACAATAGTTATTTGTGCAACAAGAGAGCAAAGTTGTTTTTTGCTGCGAGTGCTAATTTTGAGTCCCGAGCAAGCGAAGAATTCTTTGATTGAATCACGAGCTTCTTAAGTAGAATCCTGAGCGAGGGGAAGGATTCAAAGGCACGAGATGCAAAAAGTTTTGCTCTCGTGTTACACACATAATTTTTCACTTCAGCAGCGAGAACACTTAATACTTGGGAAATAAAATAATTAACCGTAATAGATTTAATAATGATTTCAATTAAAATAAATACTATCTCTGTCGCTAGTTTTGCTCATATTTTACAATTATTTTAACATTCTTAATCTTATTTGCCACTATTTTATTTCCAATGTTTTTTTAAAGCATGTTCTAAAACAGTCAATGTTGAAACTAGAAATAATTATTTAAAGGTTAAATGCCAGTTTTATCTGCTGCTATAAGTACTCAGGTACTCTTATTTTTGTTCAAATACAATAATAAATTTAAAATTCAATAATTTATTTATAAAAAAAAAAAAAGCAATTTTATATTTTACAAATATTTTCTATTTATTACGCATTTCCAAACGTGTTTTTCTTTGTGGTGGAATTTCAAAATCGGAATGAACTTCGAAATGGCATGTTTCTCACTCGCTTTTTTATAAGGGCGAGAAAGAGACAGAGTACAGTGCAGTTCGAATGTTTCGAATTGTACGGCAAAAAAAAGAAAAAAAAAAAGAAAAAGTTACTTTGTCTCACGCAGTGAGCAAAATCGAGTTTTGCTCACTGTTTTCAAGCAGCAAAACCTACTTGTTTGAGCTGCTGTGGTGAAAAACTACTTAAGAGTGAAGAAAAAGAACGTCTAAGATAATTTATTGCACCATTAAACAAAAATCCCGTGATTTATATTAGTTTCGGTTTAGGAAAAAGTTTCTATGTAACAGACCATAAAAATAAATCTTTGATAAAAAAAAAGTATTGTTTTAAAACATTTTCGCGGCTCAACGTAATAAATCATGCAGGCTTTTCCCATAAATATCATTAAAACTAGAACAATTTTGGTAAAACAAGGTTAGGATGTAATCATTTCCAACCAAATAATGTCATAAATTAAAACTTACGACCTTTTTTAATTCTTAATAACTTTTTAAATTATCAACCATAACTATTTTGACCTTTACCTACTAAAAGTCAAATCTTCAACTTTAATAAGTTCCATGAAACCGAATAATAGGACAGCACGGTAAGCGCAGTGATTGAGCAATTGGCTGCTGCGCTGCGTGTCGCAAGTTCGATTCCCGCAAGGAACAATTTCGACATCGACATCTGAAGGGAAACTCACTTTTAAGGTAATTTTGAGTTAGAATCATATTCTTGCTGCATAAAGTGCAGAATGCAAATTGCCTAAAAGTTAAAACTAAGTTACAATATTGCAGGTTGATATTTTGATGGCATACAGACAATTGTTCCGGATCTCTCTATCGCACCCACGATGTCTCAACCGCGGGTCAAGGTTTAAAAAAATACAATACCTTGAAAATCTTGGTAACTGCTTCAGTGATAACCGCCTTTCGCCAATTTTCGTCAGTAGTGTGGACGGATAGATTATGCAGGGTGATGCCAAAGGAGAATGGAGCTTTAGGATTCGTTATGCTATCCTCATATCGTATGTGGATATCTGTGATCTTCAGCTGCACATTCTTGATTATCTGAGTCACAAGTTTCTCGACAAATGTCTCGTCGAGCTTGTTTTGATCTATAAATAAGAAAGAAGATTAATACTAGCTATATTACATGTTTTGTTCCTGATACGCTTATCAAAATAGATTAGCACAGCGTTAGAGTTTGTTATAATGGAACAGCCACGCTTGAAAGTAAGAAGGATACATTTATTTCTTGGTGTTTTTGAGACTTTCCATTTTTATTATTTCCTTATTTCTCTAGCGGCAGAGTCCCAGCAGTATACACACTTTCTAGTTCATTTAGGAGAGTTTTGGTATTGACCTTTTTAAATGACTCTGATCCGTCTCGGCTTCGCAAGGATGCAAATAATATAATTATAAACTGGCCTAATTAATTGCTCTTTTGCTCTTTCTTATTAGTAACAAAGCATCAAAAGTTGGTTGGTTAGCGGGTAAACAAAAGACGCGGAAGGCCAGTTTTTAATATAATAAATAAAGTAGTTTCTGCACCGGATTCGTGCGCAAGCGACGCCCGGGTGTCGCCACTGTGTGGAACGCCCGGGTGTCGCCAATGTGTGGAACGCCCGGGTGTCGCCACTGTGTGGACCGCCCGGAGGACACGGTGGAGCATACGGTGGAGGTGTGCCCCGCTTGGGCAGAGCAACGCCGTGTCCTCGTGGGGGCGATCGGCGGCGGCGATCTCTCGCGTCGGGCCTTGGTACAGGCCATGGTCCGGAGCGAGGAGGAGTGGCAGGCGGCCGCTTCCTTCTGCGAAGCAGTAATGCTAGCAAAGGAGGCGGCCGATCGCGTGAGGCAACGGTCCTCACGCCCCAACCGCCGCCTGGATTCCGATCCCGATTTCCGGCCACCGTAGACGCGGGCTTGCGGACGGCGAGCAATGGGTAACCCGCCGTCCGACCGTCCGGTAACCCCCGGACCGAGCCCAAGTCGTCGACGGCGCGTATTGTTCCACGCGCGCCTCAGGGAGATGTCAGCAAATCGTAGGGGCCCAGCAGGGTCGAAGTCCCCTCTTTGAGGCGTGGTTGGAAAGACCTCACGGCGTCCTCACCTTCCGAATGACGCAGGTTCTCACCGAACACGGTAAGTTCGGGAAGTTCCTTCACCGGATTCGTGCGGAAGCGACGCCCGGGTGTCGCCACTGTGTGGACCGGCGAGCAATGGGTAGCCCGCCCGGTCGCAGGGTCGAAGCCTACTGGGGTCATGGGTAGTGTGAAAACGACAACGAAAAAAAAAAAAAAGTAAAATGTATCTTTCTTCTCCAAACAGATCTCAGGTTCTTGCTTATTTCACAGAACAAGCACACCATATGTGATGACTGTGATGGCTTAATGAATATGAGACATCAGACAACACAATCAATCATGTTAAACAATTCATTTCCCGTATACACGTAACATTTCACTTGAAGATAATATTGTAATGATTTTTAAAGAAAATATTCATAAATCGTTAAACTTCCATCTATAAGCGATAGATGGCGCTAGTAGTTACATTAACTTAAGGCATTCGTTGTAGACATTAATTAATAATTTGTGGTATTACAGTTTATGTAGGTATTTGCTTCGTATAAAAATAATTATCAAAATTGTTAAAATGAAATATTTACTTGCAGTTAATTATTGATAAACCCTAATGTATATTAGTTAGTCAATTGATGTTGTACTTTGCTCTGATTGGTCGGACCGAGTGTTTGTGAAAGTTGGTGGTGGGGAAACATTGAGCTTGTAACTGTCATTCTGGACAGAAGGAGTCTGCTTTGAGCTGTTGAACAGTGAATATGTCCTACCAATCCGTGTATTTGAAAATGATTGTTAATAGAATAATTAATATGAAATTGTGTTGATTAAAGTGAATAAAATATTTATATAACTGAAGGTTGAAGTTTATGATTCATCACATTTCAGAAGTGGTACATGCCTACAAAAAGCCTACAAATCTGTGCAGTGATAACAGGAATGTTAGGTTATGTGTGCCTAAATTAAAGCTAAATGAGATCGAGATATTTTTCCAAGTGTGCTAGTGTTATTTTAGACAAGTGTCACTCACTCGAATATTTTACTGATGGTGGCCTGTGTGTTGAATCATTCGGTTCCCTTCAAATGTGTGAACTGAGTGGCACTGATATGCGCGTCATGTTCGTAAACGAACACCGACAGTTAAAACTGGACAGCTCTTAAACTACTAGTGGTCCATTTTAGTTCCTATATTTTAAATTGGGTATTTTTTCTTTATTTATTTTCATTGATCTCGCATAATGCTAAATTATGACAGAAGACAATTGATATGTATAATTAACCTATTTTCCATAGCGGTAATTGTCATTATGTTGCCTTGGATTACTTTGTGTGCTATGATGATTTTCTTTTCCTTTCGAAATAATGAACCAACACGCGTGAAATATTTACTATAATTACTAGTTCTTTTAATAGTGTACATTACTTATACTTTAATAAAACGGACAGTTCTTAATTTCGAAAACATTTTAAAAAGTATTCACTTTCGTCGTTAACTTCCGTCATAATCCTCGGTGATAGTTCTATTATTTTTTGGTTCAATTTGAGGTTTTTAATAGGCAAAGGTATTATGGCTCATACAGCCAAGTCTTTGTAACAGCACTCTTAATAAGAGTTTTACACAGACAAGCGTCAGTATTCTCAACACTTGATATACGATAATGATTTTTAGTTACAAACAGTCCGCTATGATGTCGCGGAACTATAATAAGCCTTATCAAAAAACTCGATTGAAAGCGCTGTTTGAAACGAGCAATAATATTGACACTGACAGTTGACGAATGGACATATGACAATATTTGACATTTGGTAGTAATGTCACTTGGCGCGCGCATTCTGTGCTCGATCTGCGTAATTATAACCTCAAAATCCGAAAGTGTTTTGATTTTTTTTGAATTTTCAAAAGTGTCCGTCGTTTTAATTTAGGTTTAATCGAATATATACATTATCTAAAACTCAAAGAGTAAATACACCTCCTTGTTGGATCTTAGGCGAGCTATGTATGGACGACGAGCTATGTCCTTAAAATGTTGTACCCCTTATGGGTATGTTACAATAATAAGTTTATGTTCTGAATTTCCACCACACAAACAATAAATGAATCTAAGTTTAGAAGCAAAAAAAAAAATACGAAACCGTGTTTGTATATAACATGATTTAAAAGGGTGTAAATGGAGTTCCTAGCTCATTCTTCTCCATAGAGATCTACACTTTGGAATATGCAATTACCGTCAATTTGCTGACTGACTGACTGCCTTGGCAATTCAAGAGTGTCTGGAGTGTGTAAATGGTTTATTTGAAATAAATGATTTGATTTCAGTGCTTTGATGAGGCCGAGCGTGCCTTTGATGAGGCCGAGCGTGCCTTTGAAGAGGCCGAGCGTGCCTTTGAAGAGGCCGAGCGTGCCTTGATGAGGCCGAGCGTGCCTTGATGAGGCCGAGCGCGCCTTGATGAAGCCGAGCGCGCCTTGATGAGGACGAGCGCACCTTGATGAGGCCTAGTGCACCTTGGATGAGGCCGACCGCGCCTTTAATGAGGCCGAGCGCTCCTTTGATGAGGTCGAGCGCGCCTTGATGAGGTCGAGCGCGCCTTGATGAGGCCGAGCGCGTCTTGATGAGGCCGAGCTCGCCTTTGATGAGGCCGAGCGCGTCTTGATGAAGCCGAGCGTGCCTTGATGAGGCCGAGCGCACCTTGATGAAGCCGAGCGCACCTTGATGAAGCCGAGCGCGCCTTGATGAGGACGAGCGCGCCTTGATGAGGCCTAGCGCACCTTGTATGAGGCCGACCGCGCCTTTGATGAGGCCGAGCGCTCCTTTGATGAGGTAGAGCGCGCCTTGATGAGGCCGAGCGCGTCTTGATGAGGCCGAGCTCGCCTTTGATGAGGCCGAGCGCGTCTTGATGAAGTCGAGCGTGCCTTGATGAGGCCGAGCGCGCCTTGATGAGGCTGAGCACGCGTTGATGAGCCGAGCGCGCCTTGATGAGGCCAAGCGCGCCTGTGATGAGGCCAAGCGCACCTTTAATGAGGCCGAGCGCGCCTTGGATGTAGCCGAGTGCACCTTGGATGAGGCCGAGCGCGCTTTGGATGAGGCCGAGCGCGCCTTGGATGAGGCCGAGCGCGCCTTGGATGAGGCCGAGCGCGCCTTGGATGAGGCTGAGCGCGCCTTGGATGAGGCCGAGCGCGCCTTGATGGGCCAGAGCGCGCTTTTGGTGAGGCTAAAACGTGCCTTTGAAGAAGACAAGCAAGCCCTTAATGAGGTCAAGTGTGCCGTTTAATAGGTCCATGTGTGCCATTTGAGGCCAGGTGTGCCATTGAGGCCAGGTGTGCCATTGAGGCCCGGTGTGCCATTAAGGCCAGGTGTGCCATCGAGGCCAGGAGTGCCATTGAGGCCAGGTGTGCCATTGAGGCCAGGAGTGCCATTGAGGCCAGGTGTGCCATCGAGGCCAGGTGAGCCATTGAGGCCAGGTGTGCCATTGAGGCCAGGTGTGCCATCGAGGTCAGGTGAGCCATTGAGGCCAGGTGTGCCATTGAGGCCAGGGGTGCCATTGAGGCCAGGTGTGCCATTTGAGACCAAGTGTGCCATTTGAGTTGGCCACATGTAACATTGGACAAGGCCAAGTGAGCCAATAAAGATTCGGGTTAAGTGTGCCCAATGCAGACGAAATTATCCTCAAGAGCGTAAGTAACGTATGAATTTACCTACGTTAATGATTTTAGTGTGACTATATTGGCTTAATAAAGATATTAATGATTTGAATAATTTATTAAGTGTATTTCCATAGTTTTTTTTAATTATTGCTTTATATCATTTTGACCTGTTTATTGGATAAGTTTCTTTAAATTGAACATTCTATTAGAGTTTATGAAGATAATAAAAGTATAGATAAAATGAGTTCTAAGCGTATTTTTATATTGAGATTTTATTTTTGAAAAAAAAAAGTGAGTTCTAAATGAATGATACAAATTATTATTTATGTAAATGTTTTAACCACTGATTTTTTATTTTTGAGGCCTTGGATTCCGATTGCGTCAGAAGTACAGAAGAAAAACCACAAGTCTTATTGAGCAAACGCACAGTTCCTGTTTCGAACAATACAGACTCGAAGAGGAATGATGCAAAGAGACGATCTGGAAGGAAGTGCAGGAGTTACGATTTAACCTCTTCGTCAACTACACCACCGCGACGCAAGAAGCAAAGAGGTACCTCATGTTGGTTGAATGATTGTCCAAATAGAAAAACGTTAAAAGTATCGAAGTTTGAACATAAACCATTAGAATAATATGATACGGGAGTTCGATCACTCCAGTAAATTTTGAGAGTATTTAAGTTGGATTAGAAAGAGTAATTGTAATTGATTTGTATGCAAATAGGATCAGAAGCTGACTATTCATTTTATCTCGTAAACTTGCTAGGCTTACCAAAAGAAAATAGAAATGTTACGAAACCCTACCAAGTGTAGTATTTAGCGACGAAGTGGTAAACTAAACTAACAATATTTTTTCTAATGAGCTGAATTATGGTCTGTTTCAAGCAGAAATTTTAGCTGGTACGACTTAAGATGAAACTTATGTGAATATTTTTACGACAAATCAGTGCTTATATACGGATATTATATTAGGTAAAAGAGCTGTAGATAGAAATTTAAACACTCGGTATCTATGATGAATCTATTAGAAATTGAGCTAAAGCATTAAATTGTTGAGAGCAAATGGATTAATTACATAATTATCTTCAATTACTAGCGTGGTGTAGCAGAGACTGATCTCATAGATAGAGAGCGCAATGATCATGTTAAGCCATCAAATTCGATTAATAGCTCAATCACTTATTTTACTTAAACTTCAAGCGTTTTAGTGTCACAGAGTTTGACAGGATTTGCAAAATTACACAACTTTCCAGCTCTGCGAATAGAATCTAAGCCAAAAGATAACGTAGAACGTAAATCCTAAGAATTCCTATATGTAGTGATGACAATCAAATGCTTTTCAAACAAGTAGAATAAAATTATCAATTTTTATTGGGTATTATATAGATTTTAACAGTGATGTAGTCTTTTGCGTGAATCCGATATAGAGCTACTAGTTGTCAGTAGAAAGTTTATGCAGAACTCATCTACAAATTGCCCGATTTTGAGTTACCATCCATTGTAGTTTGTAAAGATACGTTATCCTTTCACAAGAAACTTGTTCAACAGTATAATTGATTTATTTTTTCTAAAACTTGCCTTGCGCAACCAAATTCAGCTACAGATTCACATCATTCTGGAAATATTTGTATAGACGGATCTTAGAGTATTTATCGTGTGTCACCTTATCGTGTCAAATCTTTCTGACTATATCATAAATAAATCTATGCACAGACATTACCACAAAAGACATACATCAATTAAATGACAATTACATGACCATAACTAGTTCCCGTCATCAAGACTGAAATCGGAGTCAGTCCCCAAGTTAATGATGACAACAAAAGTTTTAAGTATAAAATTACTGGAATTCCTGGTAAGTTTTATGATCCCAGACATAAAGAAAAGCTTTTGACAAAGAACCTTACAACACTATTCTTCTAGTGATGAATGTTATAAACATATGGCGTGACGATAAATTAATGATCCGGAAGCAAACCTAAAATCAATACTAAGCCGAATGTAATGAATTTGAATGTAAAACTTATTTTCTAGTCGAATTGAATGAATTTTCATAATTTTTATGAATATAATCTATCACTGAAATTGTAATCGTGCATCAGGAGATCGCACGATGTCGGATGGCCGAATGTAATGATTTTTAAAGAAAATATTCATAAATCGTTAAACTTCCATCTATAAGCGATAGATGGCGCTAGTAGTTACATTAACTTAAGGCATTCGTTGTAGACATTAATTAATAATTTGTGGTATTACAGTTTATGTAGGTATTTGCTTCGTATAAAAATAATTATCAAAATTGTTAAAATGAAATATTTACTTGCAGTTAATTATTGATAAACCCTAATGTATATTAGTTAGTCAATTGATGTTGTACTTTGCTCTGATTGGTCGGACCGAGTGTTTGTGAAAGTTGGTGGTGGGGAAACATTGAGCTTGTAACTGTCATTCTGGACAGAAGGAGTCTGCTTTGAGCTGTTGAACAGTGAATATGTCCTACCAATCCGTGTATTTGAAAATGATTGTTAATAGAATAATTAATATGAAATTGTGTTGATTAAAGTGAATAAAATATTTATATAACTGAAGGTTGAAGTTTATGATTCATCACAATATCAAACAGCCTTTACTACTTATTCGGCCGGAATAGTAGGTAATTGTATACTTGTGCACTTGTAATCGTAAATCATCGTGATAATACATCGTGGAAGATAAAGTAAGCATACGGTTAACTCATTGCTTAAATACACCACTAATTTTTAATTAGTACAAATATTTAAAGGGCTTATTAGAAAAGGTCTTGTTATCATTAAAGTAGTCTCAATAAATAATAATCATAAACAGCAAAGTTATTAGCGTTTGTTTGGGATATAAACAAACGCTAATAACTTTGCTGTTTATGATTATTATTTCACTGACACAAAATGTCACTTAATTTATGAAAATATTGTACAGGCTTTTTTTACGGTGGAAAATTCATCTTATGATATCCCCCGCCCATGGGCGGGGCGGGAGATAGTGTCAGACTTTTACTGACTAAAAACCCACTCCTGTTCCTTCGTTGCCTTTGTCCCAGGGCCCCGGGTTTCGTTTTCACACTACCCATGGCCCCAGTAGGCTTCGACCCTACGAGCGGGCGGGCTACCCATTGCTCGCCGTCCGCAAGCCTGCGCCTACGGTGGCCGGAAATCGGGATCGGAATCCCGGCGGCGGTTGGGGAGTGAGGACCGTTGCCTCACGCGATCGGCCGCCTCCTTTGCTAGCATTACTGCTTCGCAGAAGGAAGCGACCGCCTGCCACTCCTCCTCGCTCCGGACCATGGCCTGTACCAAGGCCCGACGCGAGAGATCGCCGCCGCCGATCGCCCCCACGAGGACACGGCGTTGCTCTGTCCAAGCGGGGCACATCTCCACCGTATGCTCCACCGTGTCCTCCGGGCGGTCCACACAGTGGCGACACCCGGGCGTCGCTTCTGCACGAATCCGGTGAAGGAACTTCCCGAACTTACCGTGTTCGGTGAGAACCTGCGTCATGCGGAAGGTGAGGACGCCGTGAGGTGTTTCCAACCACGCCTCAAAGAGGGGACTTACCGCCATAGGAATTGTGGCGTGCCCAATTGCCCAATTGCCAATTGGCTTATAAATTGATAAATTACGATCGAAATGGAAAAACACTGCTCGTTGTATTTTCTAGTAGCAATTGTTATGCATTGTTGATTCTATTATGAATGTACCAATCATGACAAATGTTCGTGGACTTTGGGATTTAGTTTTTTTTTACTTTTGACTACAAAAATATGATCAGTGTTACGGATAGAGCCCCATTTTTTCGTACTAATTAAAATTAGGGGTGTATAGATACAGTTTGGTATCTGTTTTTGTACTTATACATATAAAGACTATTTTTATACGATTAGTCATCATATCGTTCCAGCGCTAGCATATAAAACCGGCTACCCTTCACCATTAGCTAGGCAATAAAAATAATATGAGAATCAAATTCTACTCTCCATAAACCAGGGTTATGCATTTATAGTCACTAAACGAACAGACAGAAATGTGTAAATCTCTTCCAATTTATTATTTTTAAACAACTACATTAGTGTGTCGTCAAACTTATCTGGTATCCTTCTTGTAAATGCATACTACATAAAAAATGAAATTCTTTTAAGCTCGAATTTTGCGGTATTAGTTAATTCTATTTTTATAACACAATCGCTTTTCCAATAAATAAGGCACGATAACATGTTACATTGTAATTGTAACAGGATGGTGATAAAACTAAAAAAATAAAACAATGCCGCTTTTTTGAGGTGGGATATCATCAAATAACTCCTCCTGCTCTGGGTGTAGTGAGAGGAAGTCAGACTTACACTGACTATAACTCACGTATGTTCCTTCAGTTGGCCTTAGCGTCCCAGAGTCACGATAATTCTTTCCAACGATCCCGCAGTAAGACAATACCGTTGAGACCGAAACAGAAAGATTGTGAATCAACCTAAACTCATACGAGGAGGGTAGGTTCTAAGAGACATGGTACCTAGAAGAGTTTTTGGAAGGACTTGGCGAGAGCTTTTGCCCAGTAATATGTCAGTATTATAAAAAAGATAAATTTAATAAAAGCATAGTACCTTTTTCTGCCTCTTGCTTTTTGGCTTCTTCGACCCTCGCCAGCTCTGCCTGTTTGGCAGCCAGTGCCATTTTCTCCTCCTTTTCAGGGTCATATTTAACTTCAACAGCAGGATTCACGATCAGAAATAAACGTTCAATCGTAGCTTCCACTGATGCGCCATAGAGATTCTTCCAGGGTATTTTAAGTACCAGCTTCCCTGTATAAAAAATAATAAAGCATGTGCTTATTAAGGCTCGGCGCAAATGGGCCACCGACCACAGCTACTAGTGGCCAGCGACAGCGACTTAACACACTTTTTCATATATTTTGTATAGACGCACCGCACACGTGTAGCCGGTGGCGGCCACTCGCTACAGCGGTGTCCGCGACTCGCCACTTGTGGTCGCTACGGGCCACACAAAACGCCGACACCCGCCACTGTCACACACCTTCACCCCCGCACAGTTAACCGTACCATACCGTCCGTATGGAGCACGATGCCTCAATGCATGTTCATACATTCATATCATCCATCGTACGACTGCGCAGCAGTGAGCGGGTTACAAAATGTACACCTTCCGAACACCGGTGGCTGTTGCTCGCTTCTGACACTGTTACAATTGAAGCGATAGCGTGCGACAGCCACCGTTGGCTGTGGTCGGCGGCACGTTTGCGCCGAGCCTTAATGTATATTGTAGCTGATTAACCCCACGGGAACTGTGTATGTTTTTCCACGATTTCTAAAACTTTTGCCTGTACAAATCGCACTCGGCGATAAAGTAGCTTTCTAGCAGTGAAAAATCTATCAATCTATATCTGATGAGTGCCTTCAGACAATTATAAACAAACAATTATACCCTTTATAAACAAATAGCTGTCGTCTCCCGCAGTTTCACCCGCATCTTTGGTTACTGTGGGCTATCCAACATTAAACGGATTTTACAATTCGAACCAGTAATTATAGTATTAGCGCGTCTATCTACCTATTTATGTATGGTTTCCGCACTTAGTCCTATGTGGACCATTGTACGTGATGTAGTATTAGCGCATTCAACCATACAAACACTCTTCAGCTTTATAACATATAGTAGAATCAAGATGTTACCTATTTATAACATTGGTTTAGATTTACAATAATACCTACTTAAATGTCAACCACCTTGTGAGAATGGCTAACTTACACACAAACTTAAAAATATTAGCATAATGGTATTACACCATAGCATTACGTTAGAACACGTAAACCGGTATCACGACAACATAAAATTAGGAAATACTATAGACGTTAGAGCCTAGATTTTGGCGTAGAAACAGTTCTGTTATTCAATTCTAGCTTAATAGTTACTTCAAAGCTAAGTAGCTGGAAATACTATATTAAACGCCATGTTTTGGCCATTTTATTAGTTGGGCGTAGTCATGCAATTAATTCGGTAGAGATATTGATTAACCAAACCAGTTTAAATATTGACAAGACGGCACGAGGCTCCGCACGTAAAATAGTGATTAGTGGGAGCGGAGCCGGTAGGTACTGCTGGTCAAACCCGTAACTACCGAAAACCGGCCTTATTCAGTAGTTAAGGGTTGGAGTTCAAAAGAGAGAGAGAGAGTGTTAGTAATAGCCAAGAAATTAAAATCATTATTTCTTATAATACCATTCGAAAAATTGGGACCAAAACAAACTAATATACAAACGTACTAATTAATAAGGAGTGGAGAAAAACTGTAATTGTTTTAATTTTCAATGGCTTTGCGTGTAAAATTTTTATCAGGTCAAACACCTACAGTAACTTGTGGCCTTGTAGCCTGGTGCTGAGGAGCGCCGAATAGTATTTCGTAACATCGTTGTGTACCCACGCTTTTTGATAAGTTGTAGTCATAACAATATCCAATCTGATAATTTATCTCTCATTAGTTTAACAATTTGGTAAGCATTAGAATATTAATAAAAGTATGCTTCTCAGATCATATGTACTAGGTACATACAACCACAGAATACTGAAGTTCTTATTTAGCACCTGTAAAACTCAATGTGCTAATTGTTTAGTTTTTGAGGTCAACATGGCATTGTTTTACATTTAGATTTTTCATTTTTTTTTTACACATGATCTAGGTAGATTTTGTATGGTACTATTATTATTTAATATTTAGTTTTATAGCCACTTAAATGTGCAATAATATTATACAATATATATATATAGATTTAACAATAGTACCTTTATTCTAAAAGCCTATTTAAAAGTAATAAAGATAAGCATGAACAAAAACCCATAAAAAGGTAATTTATAAGTACACATGATAGGAAACTGATATACTGTGACATAGATTGATATGCCTGAATCTTATTTTAGTCTAAAAGAAATAATCTCTTGTTTGATAATAAACAAAGACGCTTAGGCTTTATTTTAATAAAGCTAGTTTTACAGCAAGGTCGCCAGACGACATGGCGTAGTTTATTTTTCGGCGCCATAATATATGACTGATTGTTTGTTACAGATTACTCATTATTTTTATTCCATTATATCGAGTGCTTATCAGAGGTGACTGATAAGTTGATTTTTTTCATAAAAATATTGTTATTTGTTTTAATCTTTATTTTTATTATTAAATACCGAAAATGAATAACCAGTTTATTCATTTTCGTATATATTTTATACATTTCTTAAAACACATAAAAAGAATTAAGTAGGTAGAGTACATATAAATTAATTATTTTTTAAATAATAGTATTTAAAATCCAAACTTTATTATTACTAGCATATATTGTTCCACAGTGTAAAGACTTTCTTCCATTCCTTTCAACAGTCACTATTTTTCGCTTTTATGCCAATTAAGACATCCAAATCATCCCATCGTCTCGTTTGCGGTCTCCCTCGGCAACGTGTCGGTGTCTGAGTGCCAAAATCTTATGTTTTAAGGGCCCACAGCTAGTCAGACATGTGGTAGACATGTCCTGCCCAGTCCCATTCTTATTATAAACTCGAATAATAATTTTAAATTCTGAATGTAACTGGCTGTTTTTCTTTACTTCACTCCATGCGGTCTGTGCTCTGCTTATAAAAGATGTCTATTATTATTAAAACTTTTATTTTGCATTGGTAGCATAATGCTCACAGTTCACTACTGTGAAGTGTGATTCATTAACTGAAATAATTAGGTACTTCAAATTATTTTTAACACTACAAAAATCCAAAACTATGCGTACTTAGTCATTGCATTATCTAGACCAGGAAAACAATGTAGCTTAATTGAATGTAGTGTTAAAAATAATTAGATATAAAGAGAATATTTTTCCCCTTTAAAGGGAAATTAGGTAATATATAGGTATGTATGTAACATTTGAAGGTCATAATATTGGCCTTGAGACAGAATGTTTCACAAATAGAGTAGTACCGATTTGATGGGATGATGTCACCCAGGCAGAGGTTTATGACTGTGTAACAATTATAAACTGGGATGCCAGTATCTTTGTTGCATGCTAAGTGGTGACTGGTGTGGTAACCTTGCCTAATTGGATAGGCTGGCCTGTGGCCTATCTATAAATAGATTTCATAGTTATTATTTGCTTTGAGCATTTAAACAGAGATTTAATATAACATTTCACGACACGTTGAATCAATGGTTTAGCGATTAACTGCGTCGCTACGTGTCGCGGGTTCGATCTTCGCACGGAACTAATATTTGTATTGTCTACAGGGTATGAGTATATTAGGGGAAGTTTGAAAGTGGCGCCAGTGACTGAAAAGTTGAAAGGGAATCGTTTATCTTGGTATTGTCATGTGAAGAGGAGGGATGAAGCGCATGTTGCTAAAAGAGTTATGAATTTACATGTGAGAGAGGGAGGCCAAAGAAAAGATGGATGGATTGTGTGAGAAGTGATATGAAAGAAAAGGGAGTGAGTGATAGCGTGACGAGTGACAGGACAGAATGGAAGAAAAAAACATGCTACAGCATAGCATGTTTTATATGTACCCACCACCATCCACCCCAAATAAAACGGGACAAGGGCAAGACGATGATGATTGTCTTCAGGGTCTGGGTGTCTTATGTGTGAGAGTTTACATGTTTGTCACGCACCTACGATACAGGAGTAATTCCTAGTGTGGGGCAAAGACCCGGCTGTTATTACTTATGCACAAGCTTAGCTAAAAACTCTCACAACTATAGGTACTAATATGGAGGAGTTTTTTGGTTGTTAAAACACCATTCTATGGAATTACCAGGATTGGAAAAAATCTTTATGCATAGGATAGCCAACAGCCAGGTTCATGACGAATATTGTAGGCTATATAATATGGTTTTCTTCTTGATAGCAATTTTTTTTTTTTTTCAAAACCAAGTGTTTTGCGTGGCCCAGTATTTGGCCCCGACAATAACGGCATTGCCGCATTCATATAAGTCTATGGATACCAGCTGACTTACATGAATTAATATGGTTATAGAGCCAGGTTTTAAAGGTGTCTGAACAGAAAATTTAAAGTCAAATCTAAGAGAGCTTTGCAAGTTCTACTTTTTGATGAATTCTAACTTGACCTAACTTTTAGGAAAATACTAAATATGATAAACATTTCTAATTAGTTTGAGTCATTGCGTTGAAGGTATTAGTCGGCTAGGCTCTGGTTTTCCGAATGCTAGCTAGACCAGGGGTCGAGAATTTAGGTAATTAAGGCCACTTAGGGAGGCTCGGTAAGGCACCCCAACACGAAAAGGAGAAGAATAAGAGTTTTAAGTACCCCAAAGTATCAATAGGGTCCTTGTTAGTACAAGGCTTGACTCAATTTTATAATAAAGGATTTGAACATAACTAAAACAATGTGGGCCTATTGTACACCATGCAGGGGCTATAAGCTTTTATTTTATGGAAATAGCTTTTTTTTATTAAAGAGGGACGCCTAAGAAAAGATGGATGGATTGTGTGAGGAGCGATATGAAAGAAAAGGCAATTAGCAATAGTCTGACAGGTGACAGGACAGAATGGAAGAAAAAAACGTGTTGCGCCAACCCTAAGTAATATGGGATAGGGCAGGAAAAAGACAACTTTTTTATGTGGGAGATCATGAAAAGACTTCTCTTCCTCTGGGTGGAATGCGAGTGTAAGACTTTTACTGTCTAAACCCACAGTGATCCTTCGTTACCCTTTCCGCTCCTGGGCCATGGTAACTTTTTCGAACAATATTGCAGTCCGTGGTATGGACAGTACTTGTACTTCTATTTTAAAGTGCAAAAACAAACACTACTGGGTATTAAGTATTTAAGTGCTGGTATAGTCTATAAATTGAGATTAGATAACAAAACACTAGAATGTCATTTTCATAAATGCAACAGTCACATATTTTTAAACCATATCAGATAACTACATTGGAAAAGTTTATGATTAATTTAAACTAACATGAAAACAGAATTTACCTTACAATCAAGAATCAACTTTTTTTTGGATTACATTTTCCAGACTTAAACGTTGAGATAATTTTTATTTTATACATAAACATTACATTTATGATATGTGGAGAACTATTCTATTAGATCAATAGTTGTATGAACAACAAGTCATAAAAATTTTACAAAGATTATCATAAAACAGTTTTTAGTCAGGAGAGAAAAATTAACCCATTCCTGTAAAAAGCACTAACAGTTGCTTACAATATTCTTCCTGAAACGGGTTGATATTATGTTTGTTTAAAGTTCATCCTATTATCAAACAGGAGGACAAACCTGGTTTATACAAAAATCATATAGACGATAAAAATTGAAACAATAATAAATTCCAAAGTATAGTAATGGTAAGATTACATTCTGTTTTGTCTCACATAGATCATCCATATAGTTCACACAATATATAGCAAAAGTCCCTGACGTGCTTGCAATCAGTTCACACTTAAAATATTGCACAAGGTTAACTGATATTTACAAATGTGTATAGTTGAATGAAGCTGCTCAAGCTAGTTCACAACACAATTTAATGACTCTTCAATTCTATTTATTTTTTTCTGAAGCTACTTAATTTAAAATAGTTTTTACCAAGTATGCCTATGCTTATACCTATTATTTTTATGTTTACGTTTTATGACCAATAAGAAAGCTATAAAAATTGCTCACCCAAGCGTCCATAAACCGTTTGGACAGGAACATTGAGTTCCTCCAAGGCATTCTGTTTCAGTATGAGGTTTTCCAGCACGACGTCGCCTGCAAAACATTTACCGAAGACATAAATAACCGCAATCAAAGCAGTGCGGCAACTATGACATCACCCTGGCGTAAAAACTCACCGCCCCATATTCCTAGCTTTAGCTGGGATCTGTTCAGATTTTCCACATAGCTCCCGAGGAATCTGTTCAGCACATCCACCACAATCGATTCGAACACCATCGTGAACTATGATTATCTTATTTACTAATGAAAATATTTTTTTCGTCACTCATGTCATGGTCCGGCGTAACACATTATTACTTTAATTTTAACCAATACAATTCAGTATTTATTATTTTTTTGAAATGTTTAAATAAAAGCGGACTTCGATATCATTACGCGCGATAAACTGATTTGAAAAATTAAAAAGTATTTTCAGAGCTCAACACAAACCGCAGCGCAAAATACCAGTGTTCCAAGATTCACTCGGCGCTTTACCACTTCGCGACTTCCATTGAATTTTTAACCAAAAAATTGATGCTATTGGTATGAGGTTATAAAAACTTAAATTCTGATTTAAATATTATATATAGTTCCATTGCTTATGCAAATAATTGCATAATTAAATAAAAAATTCAAGTTTTCTTTATCCTTTGAAATGCAAAATTTTGTGAAAAACACTTTTTGAGGAAAATAGTACCCGTTATTTGGTAAAAAAAAACTGCAAGCAACATTGTATTCAAACGTCAGTGATGTCAAAATCACCTTGTCTTCAGTCACCGACCTTTATTATTTACTACCACAGAGTACTTTTTTAATTATTTTGCCCCTGGACAGGCTACTGTTCCATATGTTTGACAGCTAATTTTTTGTGCCTAGTTGAAGCGCCACTCGCGAGCGTCCAGAGAACTAATTTTGATGTAATGCAAATGGCTGCAGAGAAGTGTACAGTATTACCATAGTATTAAAGAAATTTTGCATTTTGAACGAAATTTCATTCAAATTCCGTGTTATTCCTGCTTCATGAATTATAAAAGAAGAAAAATGAGGTCATGTAAGTGGCGAGACTTTAGCTATAAAATAGTACTCTGTGGGCGAGATATTACTAGTTTTAGTACCGTAGACACTCGCTACGGCCAACAGCCGCAAACGGTTCGAAAACATAACTTCCAACAAGGTTATTATATTTTTGCCGCTTGAGGTTCTCCGCAGCCGCAGCGGCAGCACCAGCACAACACGACGAGTTAGGAAGATGGGAAGGCGCAAGAGTATCGACACAAGTAGCGTCCCATACTAAAGGCCTACCCATCTTCCATGGGAATAACGACATGCCGTCTGGTCTCTTGCCATCGTCGCGTGCCAGGCCATGGGGTTCCAATGCGGCTGGAACGCCGACGGAGACAAGAGCGCGTCTGATGATGTCGTTGATATTCGCGTGTCGTGCTATGCGACCCGCATTTCGGCTGCATGACTCACCGAGGTGTCCGAGGCTGTTGACGACGTCGCCACAGTGGCAGCGATGAGAACAACAGGGAGTGCCTAGAGGTAAGGAAGCAGCGAGGCGGAAAGTATTATTATCGAGCAAGGTGCTTATGTTCGACGATGGTAGTGCGTGAAGCCAGAGACCCGACTCCCACTCTCCCACAGCCAGCAGGCGCGCTCGCTCCGCATTAGCAGTAGATGTTTCAAACAAGTTTTTTTGAACAAATTTGCAGAGCAGCTCATCCCACCGTCTTTGGGAAGATGGTTCATCGGGCGGATTAGAATTCGGGCAAACGAGTCTCCAGGTATCTATAGCCTCGACGAAGCACGGCACATTGAAATCAATCAGTGAGGGAGATAGGATATTCCTGATTAATTTCTCAGCGCCGTGAACCGAGGATATAAAGGCTGATAAACTGATACTAGTAATTTTGTGGACGCCGAGGCCACCCATACGGATAGGAAGGGAAGCTTGAGCCCAAGCTCGGTCATCCATGGCCACGTTTAAAATTAACGTAAGAGTATGCCGGATAATTTGGTTCATTTTTTCCAAAAGATGGGGTGTTTCAATAAATGTGAAGCGCGAAGGCAATATTTTAATTTAGGGCCGAAACAATAGAAACGAATTATGGTGATGGCCGAATGCATGTTAATTTGTAGTAATCTTTCCGAAATATCATTAAAATTTTGAATTTTTTCCTCAACAAAATTTGAAAAGGAATCCTCGAAAATAGGAGACCCATGGAGACGAAGAGAGCTTTTTTCAATAATTTTAATTTCTGGGGCTATTGTGTTAAATTTGGAAAGAGTCAATTGTCTGTCGGTACTGTCGGATAAGAAAAGTTCACATTTTGAAAGGTTCAGATCAAGTTCTATTGACTGAAGTTGATTTTTTAGGAAAAGTAAATCATTTAAAACTGTGTCTGCATCGCCTCCTAGGGTTAGGTATATAAAAAGGTACTCTGAGAGTAGAGGTCACATAAAAAGGTACTCTGTGGTAGTATCCTCTGTAGTCTGTGGTTCAGTGTCTTCTCAGCTGTGCCTTGTCAGCTGTGCGGTCGGATCCACAGAGTACTTTGTATGAGAGTCGGATCCGCTAGAATATTAGTGTTAGTGTTCTGTGATCGGATCATTGTTTCGGATAATTCGGATGTTTACCACAATCAATATAATTTTTCAGTTCTACAGTGACTATTTAGATAAAAAGTAAACGGTTGTGACTATGCCCAAGAGGCCTGTCCAACATTGTCCACTGTTGGACATAGGCCTCCTTCGGCTGAAATGATGATGATAACCAGTTTGTGTAATTTCGATCGCAATGTAACGATATGCTTTTTCTAATGCTCTATGGTAGTAGCGCCGTAGTGCGTGAACTTTGGCAATTATTACTTTTTTATTGGTCTGAGATTATTTGTTTACTGTTTTTACAGGCTTATAGCAACAACTGAAAACTCTCACTTTAAATTCGCATTTTCAGGCATGGGATTAGTATCGCATCTACTTAGAGGTCACTTTGATTTTTAACCGACTTTAAAAAAGGCGGAAGGTTTTTTCCATAGGTATTATGCGGGGGTCGAGAAACGGGATTACCCTTTGGTGAAGATCTAATGAAGAACTTCGGATATAGACAACAGAACGCTTCAATAAATTACCGCAAATGAGGGTTCTGTTGGAATCGCATACCTGTTTATTGTTTACCCAGTCATGGCCAGAACAATTTAAAGAGGTACAACATAGTGCACCTTGATACACCATCATTTCATTGTTTCACACAATCTTTTATTTAATCTTCCACAAAATCTAATGTTGAAATGAACTTTCACAACTCTTTGAGAATGTTCACTTAATCGTAAGCACATTGTCAATGGGCACGCCATAATTATGGCGGTAAGTCCACTCTTTGAGGACTGGCTGGAAAGGCAACACGGAGTCCTTACCTTCCGCATGACGCAGGTCTTCACCGGAAATGGTAAGTTCGGGAGGTTTCTGAACCGGAATCGTGTGGAAGAAACGCCCGGGTATCACCATTGTGTGGACCGTCCGGAGGACACGGTGGAGCATACGGTAGAGGTGTGCCCCGCCTGGGCAGAGCACCGCCGTGTCCTCGTGGGGGCGATTGGTGGCAGCGATCTCTCGCGCCGGGCCTTGGTGATAGAGAGATCGCTGTCTGGAGCGAGGAGTGGCAGGCGGTCGCCTCCTTCTGCGAAGCAGTAATGCTAGCAAAAGAGGAAGCCGAACGTGCACGTTCGAGGCAATGGCCCTCGCGCCCCAACCGCCGGGATTCTAATCCCGATTTTTGGCCACCGTAGGCGCGGGCTTGCGGACGGCGAGTAATGGGTAGCTCTTCGTCCGACAACCGTCCGGACCGAGCTCAGGTCGTCGACGGCGCCTAGTGTTCCACGCGCGCCTCAAGATGTCAGAAAACCGTAAGGACCCAGCAGGGTCGAAGCCTACTGGGGCCAAGGGTCTGATTCTGAAAGGAAGACTCGGCCATGGTATGAAAGGCAACGACGAAGCAGGAGTAAAACAGGAGTGAGACACCTATATTTTTTTAGTTTCAGGGCACATTTTTCAGGTGATGCTAGACTTTCATAAATAACAAATCAGGGTAGTTGATGAAAAAAATGTAAAAACAGTTTTATTGTTTAACATTATTAGCATTCAGCTAGGCAACCTATTCGCAATGTGTCAATAAACGCATTATCTTTAACATACTCAAATAACAGAGATGAGGAAAGGTATTTCTTCAACCGGATCTCATACTATATAATCTTAATTTTGACTCTTCCTAACAAATTCGATTTTCGAGTTACTTTTGTTTCAACAAAAACTAGTTCCGGGATTAACTGTGTTCAGCAGACTATAATTACTAATTACTATACTCTTTGCAGTGAAGTATGGACAACTGACTGGGTCAATTGATTCAAGGAATGAATAAAAACACCATCTTAAGACAGGGGAAAACTTTATTGGCTTTTATTATAACAATAATACTAGAATAGAGACAAGTTTACAACTGCAAAAAAGTGTAATGGAATGCTTCAATTATTATTGCCTGCATAGTTTTTATAAATAGCTGAAACTAGATGCTCGAAAACTCTATTGAAACTATATGAGAGAGAAAAAATCTACAAATTTACGATTACATAGTAAATAGGCTTTTAAACCTAATGAATTGTCAATAATAAAATATACATTTTACTTGTTATACAACAGCCATGTCATCACCTCGCGTTATTTTAATTAACATCACAATATATAACATTTGGGGCTTAAGGAGATAACATCCAAATATTATGTCTGTTTCTGACAAATCAGTTCTTCATTCATACAATATCATTGTGTACCATACTTTGGTACTTATTTAATTAATATATGGTTTCGAAAATAATATACTATACTCATTTTGTAGAAAATAAATAAATTTCTTCACTTATGTTTGCAATGCACCATTTAGGACCGGTCTAGTTAATCTTTTGAAACAAGACATGGTAACCACTTTTAAAAAGTTCATTTTCTTTGATGGTTTTGTTTGTCTTCATTCATTATTGGTCAGTGTCTATAAGGGCTTGAACTTCAGTTGAATATTCAACTGAGTGATCATACAAAATGCAACATCGAATTGCAAAGATTTATAGTATCGCACGCTTACTAAAATTTGTAAATATTTCATAAAGTTTTAAAGGAGTTACAAATACAGTGTTTAAAAAATATTCGAGACCAAAAATTAAATCAACATACAAGTTAAGATACCAGAAAAAAAGAACATAAAAAAATTACACTTAGCTATTATTTGAACAAACAATCCTTATTGTTATCACTATCAATACTTATAACTAAATTGTAGGAAAACTGAAATTATGTCATGTACAGAGGTTGAGTAAATAAAAATGTTTTTTTTTAATAAGCATTGCAATAACTTGTATGTTTCATGGACATAATAATGTCGAATTTTTATTCGACTATTGCATTAGTCTATAGAATTATATCATTTATATTTTTATTTCATACATACAGTTTGTATTATGCTTTAATCATTTACAGACTAGCGGAAAGGTATAATGAAGACACTAGAAGTTCTAAAATAAAATAATAAACTTAATTAAAGGTATTCGAAACTTACAAAATTGTTCACTGGTTTCATTTTTATACCTTCCCTATAAAAATGTGCATCCTTTCCAATTACATATATGCGACGACAGTAAGTTTACGATTTGATTACATCATTGAAATATAAGTAGTATCACTTAAAATAATAATATTGAATTATGTTAGTCAAAACGCAGCATTAATTATTTTGTTTTTTTGCTTACTCCATTAACGGCGATACCATTCTCAATTACTGTCTTTTCATCAGCTATGCTTAGAGAAGAAACTGATATATCGTCCTCGTCTGAAAATAAAATTGTTAGATCTTTATAAACACTCCTCCTAGACAACAGTTCCCTCATTTTTTTTATTTCCTTGAACCTTTTTAGTAGAGGTATATTTCACAAAAAGCCTTCTGCTACTAACCTGAACTGACATCCGACTGATTTCGTGGACTCAACCGACAGCCTTTCGACAAGTAGTTCTTTAATTTTCCAAGAGATGCCAATATTAATCTGAAATAAAAAGGAATAACTCCTTAACTCGACATATATTTTCACTGTTTTTCATACAACCGCTCTTACGCGATTATGAAGTTATTACACATTTTTCATTAGATATTTTGGAAACACAGTATCTTGTGGATATTAGGCTACTATTGAAATAAATTTGTGTAAAACTAATCCAGTAAAAACCTCTGAAAATCTATTTAGCTACACTTAACACTCACTCAGCTCACTTTGACACTTCATAATTTACTCAAAAATTATATAAGTCAAAAAAGTATAACAATAGAAGCCTTGCAAATTTAATCAAGCTTCTGAATGAAGAAAATTTTTTTCAAAATCTTTTAAGGGTTAAAAAAAAACACGTATTTCCTGGAATAACTTTTGTAAAATATTCTAGTAAATCACGGAGTTTTCTGGCGTTATCTCTTTTTTTCGCGTTGCCTTTTAGTCAAACATCACGAAGGATTGCGTTAGATGAAGTAACAAGCTTTTAGACCATGCACGATGTTGACGATTCTTCTTTAGTGTACAATACCCAATATTAAATTTGCACTTTTTCAATTGGCAACCTTTTTTTGTTAGTATGTGGTGCACACTCGTGGGCAAAGTCCTCCCTCCGCTCCTTCCATCTTTCGTGAGCCAGCGCTTCCTTTTACCAGTTATGGCGAAATCCGCAGTAGACATGCATGATGGATTAAATATCTAATTTCTTCCACAAACATGGCGAAGACAAAGGCAACCTTTAAATAACAATAAAAGATAAACTTACCCTAAGAAAGGTGGGCTAGGCGACAGTGGTCGTGATAAATACTCCGGGTGGAATTGCACAGTGACGTAATAAGGATGATTATCAACTACGGCGACTTCCATTCTCGTCTTAGACTCATCTTTGCCTACGAAGCGGAGACCAGCCGCTTCTAGACGTTCTATATATTCCGGGTTTACTTCATACCGGTGTCTGTGACGCTCTTCTATTATATCTTTTTTATATAGCTGAGCTGAAAATTAAATCACTTTCAGAATAAAGAAGTGACCATTTTAAAAGATTGGGGCAGGACAACTAGTCTGGCCTGCAGGAATATTCGAAACAGTTACGTTGCCCTGGAATGCAAAGGCCAACTGAAGGAACACAGGTGGGTTTTAGTCAGTAAAAGGCTGACATACCCACTCCAGAGTGGGAGAAGTTTAAAACTCAAAATGATTTTATTCCACATAGGCCTACATGGGCACTTATAAAACGTCAGAAGCTAGCGCGCGTGTCGAATTGGTCGTTTCCTATGGAGAAGAACCGCTTAGCAGCTCCATAAAAGTTATTTGAACATTGATTATTGATTGTAGAGTGTAGAAAATAACAGATTATTATAGTTTATCAACATGAGGGAAATGCTTTATAAACAAAACTATACCATTAGTGGGTTTACCAGCAGGTCGCGGCATCCTACGTAAGCGATACAACGCAACGCGTCGTCCTACGTGCGCGCGAAGTAGCCGCTTTAGCCGCCATTAATATAAAACCAATCACCGCACCACCAGAGTTCGGGCGAAAATGGACCGCTTCGCTTCGCTCATCGCCGCGCCGCGCCCACGAGTAGTTGGTCACATAGGACCGCAATAGACTATAGAGTATCAATTGTTTGTTCCTGTCGCATCGCGTCGCTTATCGATTGCGTTAAATCGCTTACGGAAGACACCGCATAATAAAATGTTTAAAATTCTAGACACAAGATGACTATTGAAAATGCTTACTTAAAATGCTGGACTCCAAATAAGTCTTCCTCTTTCCTAATCGCATAGTTCCTCCAAGGTTTCCGGGATGATGCTCAGGCATATCTATCACAAGTTTGTCTTCACAGTTGGGGTCCACCTCTGTGGTATTAGCACCTTTGAGGCCAAGCACGTTTCTAGCGAATTCTATGACGGAAGCTTGTAGACCGAGACAGATCCCAAGCATAGGCTTTTGTGTTTCACGGCACCATTGACAAGCTTCTATTTTCCCTTCCATTCCTCTTTGACCAAACCCACCAGGGACTATGACGCCACTGGAATTAAGAAAAAGAATTATAATTAAAGAGATCTTTAATGAAAATTTTACTCTTTTTTTTTAAATAATTTGGCTGTTCAAAAGGGGTTGTTCACATAGGTCCACGAGTCTATTGTTTTCGAAAAATGAAAGTTCGAACATTAGTTCTTAATGAGTTCAAGCCATTTTATAATATTAAATATTTTCTTTCCCTACGAGTCCATGAGAATGTTTGGTACAGTCAAAGCTTTGATATGGGATAAATGTTTATTATTTCTATTTCTATAAAATAAAAGACAATGCATATTTTTATATCATACACGCAGTACTTATGAAACGGTAAACATTACTCGATCTATATGCATGTCTCCTGTACGCAAACCTCTACATATCAATTGTATTAATATTTTGCTTCAACGTCAACGCGCAGCGAATGAATAAAATTACACATTAGTAGTTGCGTAGCATTGCTGAAACACTCATTCGCCGCGGATCAATCATCTATAATTTTCGGGCAATACACAAATTGAACTTAAAATCAGTTTATGATTTAAATGTACCTTTACCCATCTCCAAAGAGGTCATAACCATGCAAAAAAAAAGTTTTATAACATCATCATCATCATCTTCCTGCCCTTGTCCCGTGTTATTTGGGGTCGACGCAACATGTTTTTTTCTTTCATTCTGCCCTGTCATTCGTCATGCTATCACTAACTTCCTTTTCTTTCATATCACTCTTCACACAATCCATCCATCTTTTCTTTGGTCTCCCTCTCCCTCTCCATCCATCCACATGTAAACTCATAACTTTTTTAGTAACATGCGCTTCATCCCTCCTCTTCACATGACCATACCAAGAGAAACGATTACCTTTCAATTTTTCAGTCAACAATTACAATAAATAATTTTAATCTTACACTAAAATAGACTGTGCATTATGAAAAATCACAGTTTCAGAATTATCACAGTACACCACCTCATACAATAATATATTATTGTATAAGGTGGTGTACTGTGATAGCATATACTGACCTAAGCATTATAAATTACAGTTTCAGAATTATCACAGTAAATTAAAATGATCATAGTTAGTAACTATTTATTTTTCCCAAGGTTTACAAACTGATTAAGACAGACAAGAAAAATGGCTTTTACTGACTGTACTTTGGACAAATCTTGTGGACCCGTTCGGAATTGTTTTTTTTTTTCATGAACTCGGTGGGAAATTAAGAACAATAGAATTATGGAGCTCTGGGAACAACCCTTCAAAAGACGTGCCTTATTTCTTTTTTTGGGTTCTGCACTTCAAAAGGAAAAAACGGAATCCTTATAGGATCACTTTGTTGTCTGTCTGTCTGTTTGTTTTTTAATTAGAATTACTCTCTGCACTATGTATAATGAAAAAAACATTTTAGAGCCAATACTTACTCGCTTTTACAAAGATTCTGCCAAGCTTTATGGTAACTGACTGGATCATCTATTTTACTCTGCCGCTCCAAATTCACGGCTTCGATGTACGTCAGATTCAGTTTGCTGCCAGAAGCGATGCACGCGTGCTGCAGAGCTTTTGTGACGCTAGCGTAGCTATCCTCCAACTTTGTGTATTTTCCAACTAGAGCGATGTTGACTTCTTTACGAAGGTTGTCGACTCGTTTAGCAAGATTGTGCCACTTTCGCATAAACCTGTAATTGAATTAAACATTATGAATTAAATAGTTTCAGCTATCAGTGTAAATACGAAATTATCCCAGAGGAATTTTCTCCCAGGACAAAAAGTATCCTATGTTCTATTCCAGGAAATAGTCTACCCGTGTGCCAATTCTGTTCAGACGTTCCGAGGATGAAAGAGTAACAAACACACACATACAAACAAATTTTCGCCTCTGTAATATTAGTGTGATTTACCATTACGATTTGTAACGCGAAATTCTAAATGACATCATGAATGTAGTTTATGATTTATTTATAGACCTGATAAATAAAGCATTAAAATTCTACCTAGTGTCTACTTCCTGTTTCATAAGAATTGGGCACAAAGAATCAATAAAAATAGGTACCTAATAAAAAAACTACAAAACCAGTTCATGACCGATATTTAAATGATTCAAATACATAGATAAGAAACATCTTTGTGATTTTATTCTAGACGGATCGATAACCGTCTTTTATGCTTTACGAGTTCATTAGGTATGTATAACATAAAGATTAAAAGAAATAATGTTTCTGTGTAAGACAAATTTTTCCTCGAGGTTTTGCATAACCTGTATTATAGGTACTTGACCAATTTGGAATATTATTCACTAGACTAATGTGTAGTGACTAATTTTACAAATGGCTCTGCACATTAACACCAATGCGAAAAAAGATTATTTTCCGTATTAAAACAATCATACTTCCACTACAAGTACTGTAACCCCTGTTTGTTGCTATACTTTTGTAGGAGTCAAGTTCATCTTGCTGTCTCAGCTCTTTGGTTTATAGTGAACTAACTTCTGCCAGTGGTTTAACTCGCATCCCTATGTCATTCAATATTAAAGCAGCATTCTACTGGTGAAAGATTTTTTTAACCAGTAGTTTTAGTTTATTCGTTACAATCAAAAATAAAATCATACAAAAATACGAATCTTTCCTCTGTATACATAGTATAGAAGTGTATTGACGTAAGGCGCCAGTTCTTAGTTTAAAGTACAATTATAAAATTCAATATACATTTTTAAAACACATAATGTACTTACTTTCCTGGACGCGGCATAGACATATTCAGCTGCAGTCTCTCATTTAAATATTGTACGACTCCTTGCTCTTCCATCAGTAGTGGTACATGGTAGACAGATGTCAAGTCGTGAATGCATATTACCTGAAAATATGGCGTTATTAAAAATGTATTTATGAAAACTCGCTCGCCCATGTTCTCTCCATCAATCAGATCTGTGAACACAAGATGTTTGAAAGTAGGAATCCAGTTAAAGTAATCTTCTAATATATAAAATCTCGTGTCACAGTGTTTGTTATCGAACTCCTCCGAAACAGTTTGACCGATTTTTATAATTTTTTTTTGTCTATATTTGGTAGGTCTGAGAATAAATCTTTCAACTATTTTTCACCCTCCTACCCCAACCCCAATTTTTTTAATCGCAAAATTTCGTTTTTCTTAATTTTTAGGGTACATGCTACCCCAACCCCTATTTTTTTAATCGCAAAATTTCGTTTTTCGTAATTTTTAGGGTACAGTATCTCAAAAGAAAAAGAATAAACCCATATAGGATCATTTTGATGTCCGTCTATCTGTTAAGACCCTTTATTTCGGGAACGCGTGGAGGTACCTATCAAGTTCAAATTAAAACATCAGGTTTGGGGAAACTTGAAACTGTGTTCGTGTGTTTCGCGTTTGCGAAAACTTTCGAGTTAACGAACAAAAAAAGATACGGCCGTTTATGTCGCAAAAAACGTATATTTGGACACCCTTAAGGGATTCAAAAATTCATAGGGTACTTCCCGTTGGGACCTACAATGCTAAAATTTGGCATTAAGTCTATGAGACTTAATGCCAAATTTTGCACAAGTATAGGAAAAAAATCTGAAAACTGTAAATTTGTAGTTGTCACAAATTTTTTTTTCTTTGTGATTCGAAAAAATTTTCGTAACTCAATCCGAGAATTGAACTGTCATTCTGTAAGTTTGTACGGAATCCTCAGTGCGCGAGTCTGACTCGCACTTGCCCGATTTTTGTATGCCAGAACATGGTCAGCTAGTAAAAAAATATAAATTATCAATAAATTTAAAAAAAATAGGTAATGGTTTATTATAATGCTACTGTACCAAAGTTATACCTAACCCAACACACACACACACACACACACACACACACACACACACACAAGTTGGTACAGTAGCACTTGACACCAATTTAAAATTTATTTACTGCTACAATTTAAATCATATCTTTTATTAAAAAGTAGGCAAACACTAACATAGAAATCTACAAGGCATCTACTTTCAGTTTCTTATAGCCTCATTTGAAAACTTGTTTTATTGATAGTAATGGCTTTCACTAATTTTAACATTAAGTTGGTGGAAAGATATGTTATTGCATTTATAACCAAATGCAGTTTATTATTTTTCAACAATTCGTTTGAAGAATGATAAACTACCTGACAGTCGTTCTTTCGAAAAAACATACCCAATGAAATATCCTTTTCCGTTTATTTGCAATTAAGTAAGCCTCTTCGATCGATCGAACTGCGAGAAACTACAGTAGATACGTGTACCTACTATTATCTATGTTTGATCTCATTCGTTCGTACATACCGTGAGTTCGTACCTACTATAAGTGTTATTATACTTTGTAGTTTGTGCCTCATCCTTCTAGATTAGTACCTAAACCTGACAGCCGAACTAGAGATGCTAAGTATAAAAACAAAAAAAAATATTTTTACGCATTTCATATCAATCAAATACATTTATTTCAAATATACACCATTTGCAGGCACTTTGAATTGTCAAAATGTCGGTAAATCAAAAAAGTGAAGCTTAATTGCATGTTCTAAACCATATTATTATGGCAGAACTTCACATAGGGTAGATGTATCAGGAAGAAAGACAAGGAATGTGACGTTATTCACATAGCAAAAGCATAATTAGCCTTATAATGTTACCACTTCTGTGACTCGGGCCTCCTCTTTATGCGAGTGAATGGGCCATAATTCATCACGCGGGCCCAGTCAGGATGTCACATATGTATATGTCTTCGAATTTTTGGATCTAGGATATACCTACCGGGTTCCTCACGACGTTTTCCTTCACCATTTTGAGAGCAGTGGTGATGCAAATAAATTACACAAAGTAAAGCGCCTGGATTTGAACCCGCGACGTACGATTCCTAAGTCGGGGCCGTTACCACTGGTCCACCACTATTCATGTCTGTTCTGAATTCACATGATTAATTTTTAATTTGGTTTGTTGGTCCAGCAGAGTAAGGGTGGCTCCTGAGCCTGGATATGTACCTGGTTGATCGCAATTAGGGAATCCAAACCTGCAAGCCTGCGGGATTGAAGTCATCAATTCCGTGGGATTTGTTGGATTGAGATTTTCTTAATACTTTTTTGTTTTAATTATAAGTATTTATTTAAAATAATACATATATATATATATATAATACTGATGATGATGATCGCGGGATAGGATTCCCTAATCGCAATATACTTAATGGTTTTTATGTGGGACATAAACGCTGAAATTTTGGTTTAATACACTGGTCAGTCCCTTCAGTAAATACAGGCGTGCTTGATATACCTTATCAATGTTACTGCGTAGTGACAAACAAGTCAGATTCAAAATAATAATTTCTTAGCAATCTATTACTGCAAAGTGCATTGATTGATATGTCATTGCAGTGATTAATAATACGGTTCAGAGCACATGTTTGAAGATTTCTATTTACAGTAAGTATAGTTGTTTCATTCTATTGTTTACAAACACAAGTTGGTTTGTTATTGTAACAGACGTATGTAAAAAATGCTGCACCAACCTTCACAATCAGCACTTATTTATGCAAATATAAACACGCACCTTTTTAGGTAGAACCCCGTGGATATAAAAAACCGGCTAAACTGGCGCACAAAGGGTTCCGTACTGTCCGTAGCAAATAAAAGGTCAAACAAATCATATTTGTTGTTGTATGGGAGCCCACTTTAATATTTATTGTATTCTTTTTTTAGTATTTGTTGGTATAGCGGCAACAGAAATATATCATGTGTGAAAATTTACAATAAATTAATAAACTGTCAGGTCATCACGTTTCATGAGATACAGCCTCGTGACAATCGTGACAGACAGACGGACAGTGGAGTCTTAGCAATAGGGTCCTGTTTCACCCTTTGGCTACGAAACCCTAAACATACTAATAAGTACAGAACCCCACATACGATTTACGTACTGTAAAAATATATATTGTAACAGATTGGTCATGTTCGATTGAACAAAAAGGAAAAACACATTTTCAGAAAATATAACTTTAGGGTACAGTACCAGTTTAATATTTATATTAACCTAGTTTTTATCTTTTCAGAAATATAGTTGACATCGTTATCTGTGCGTTGCTTTATTTCCGTATCCGTGAGTCAGAATTCGGTCACAAAGCACTGACCTGTTCATAGAGCTCTCACTGTATTCAGTAATTACATTGTTTTAATCTTTATACTAATATAACAAAGCTGAAGAGTTTTTTTGTTTGTAATTAAAATGCGTTATTTCTATAACTACCAGAAGGATCAGAAAAAAATATTACAGGCTAACATCACGCTGTAACCTTCAGAAGTGGAGCATTAACTACAGACTCGGGTAAACCATGGGAGACTGGATATTAAAGAAGAATAGCATATTACGCTATGTTTTTTGTTTATAAACTAACATATCTGACAGTATTAAAAAAAAAGTTTGATAAAACATGTTATTAATCTTAATTTTTTTTTACATATTGATTTTATCATATCAGTAATCATTTACTTTTGTTATAAGCTCTTTCCTTTGTATATACTTATTCATTTGTTGAAGAAAAGCATTCAATCAATATAATTGAACTAGTGACCTACAGTAGACATCTTTAAATAAATATGTTTTAATGATTAATGTAAAAACAAACCCTGATAAGATGAACAAAAATATTACCTGTTCGGGACCAACATGGCAAAAGTTGGAAATCTTCTCTTTGACAGGCTGGTTGATGGGTTTCTCTGACCGGCACAATATTAAGTCTGGTGACAAGCCCAAACCACGCAACTCTCTGACGGATGATTGTGTAGGTTTTGTTTTGGGCTCTCCTGTTGATTTTGGCTAAAATGTTAAATGTTATTCATTATGTGAGATTCTTCTCTACACTCTATGAATATGTAAAGATAATATAATAATATAGAATGAAATAGAAACTGTATGCAATTTAAGAGACTACTTGGTTACGGTAATGAATAGTCACAGAACTTCCAATATTACCAATATTTTGGAGGTTCTTAGGTAATTGCCAAAAGGCCAAATTGGCCACAACATATCTAAACAAATGAGAAATAATGGACCAGGATTAAAGGGTCTAAAGAATAGTTATTATTATAATAGTTTGTGTTGCTTTAAGTGTCAGAAGAGTGAAGTGCCCTAACACAGGCATTTTTTGTGTAAAAGGTCACTTAAACCACTAGATATAGTACTTAATTCATTAAACCATTGTGCTTCTAATTACGGTATTTGAAAGGTTAATTTGTGAAAAGAAATAAATTATTTGTACTTGTACATTTATTTGTTGCAACTACTCAATGATGAGATATTGAAATATATAATTACAATCTACTGAAACCACATTTGATAGCTAGATAACCCGATTGCAGATCACATGAGAGTGAGTTTCTCAATGTACCTTAAGCAGTTTCTTTCCTGATAACGTAGGCCATATTTTTTGTAAGAGGGTGAAGCCGCAGGCAAAAGACAGTATGCAATATTTCTGAGGTTTCCTATTTCTGAATACATACATTGTTTTGACATACAGGGCTGCGATCAAAAATAACCAGAGTAGCATCGAGTTGCAACCCAGAGTCGTTCTTTTATAGCTCGAGTAACTACCCTAGAGTTAACCCAACTAACTCTAACTCCGAGCAGGGTAGGTTGGTGTAATGACAGTTGCTTGGCATTGACAGTTGAACTCTATGTTCGCGTTCAAAAAAGTGAGAGAGTTAGAGTATCTACCTGATGACGTCATCAGAGTTAACTCTAATCTCATTTTTGAACGCAGGGCTGCGATTAGGAACAAATTTGTTTGCGGCAGGTGACAATAAACCAATATGGTACATGTTGGTTTTTTGTATTTTATTATAAAGATGAAGATACAATAGTTCAGCTTACCATTGGAATTAAAGACACATGTGCACAGATGAAGTTTTCCCTCTTTACTCTGAATTGGAACTGTCTAAATGCTTCTACAAATGACATTCCTTCAATATCACCTATTGTCCCACCAAGTTCTACAATGCAGACTCTGGGAGGTGCATTGTCTGGCGTAACAGGTATATGAGCCACTCTTTGCACCCATTCTTGTATAGCATCCGTTATGTGTGGAATGACTAGAAGTAAATAAAGCAAATTAATGTTGTTGCTGTCAAACTTACTTGACATGGAGAAAAATTCATGCACATATAGTAATTTTACTATTTACAAAGATTACAAGTGAAATAAGCTAAATTCAAGTTTTTACCATCATATATAAATTCGCACATCATTCAATTTAAGTAATTTAGGAATGCTCAAAAAGAACCTTTTCTATGTTTATTTGAACAATGTTTAAATTGAAAAATTGTGCATTTATTGGAATAGAAATCTGTTTTGAATATGACTTTGACCAGCTCAAAATTTGTGTGTGTACGTACCCTGAACAGTTTTGCCTAGGTAGTCTCCTCGCCTTTCACGCTCAATAACTTGCTGATATATCTTGCCAGTAGTGATATTATTGTCTCTATGCAATGTTATATCCAAGAAGCGCTCGTAGTTGCCAAGATCAAGGTCAACTTCGCCACCGTCATCGAGCACGTAAACTTCACCTAGAAAATAAAAATAGACACATGCAATAAACGCAGCATAACACGCGGCGAAAAAAACAGAAGTGTGGTTAATTCAAAAACTGGCTTTTTCAACTTACCATGCTCATAAGGAGAGAAAGTTCCTGCATCTATATTTATATATGGATCAATTTTTATTGAAGTCACATCGATGCCACAGCTTTTTAAAATTGTGCCAAATGAGCTTGCGATCACACCTTTTCCTACACCACTTATAACTCCACCGGTAACTAAAATATATTTCATGTCCGGCATTATAATTTTTTGAAGCACGTGTATCGTGTTTAATTAGTTTTGTTCTGGTACATTTAGTATTTATTGAAATATATATTAAACGCGATGTAGTAAATTATTTGAAATGTCAGTCGCACGTGCATCAATCACAAACGCTGCGCGCCATTTGCAATTTTTTGCAATACCTACCTAGAGTTGTACCACAAACAGATTACTATTTCTAAGTTGGACTAGTACTGCCATGTTCGGATATACAGTTCTTGTATATCCGATAAATAGTATAAATAGTGGTAGTAATAAATAGTTCAACAAGTTTTTTTTAATTTACTACCACCCAAGCAGAGCAGACTTTTACCGTATGATCCACCGTGTCTTTCGGGCAAAACAAACAACTGTGTTCGGTGAGGACCTCCGTCTGGCGGAAAGTGTGGACGCCGTAGCGCGTATAAGAATTACTGCCACGATTGTGGTATACCCAGCGCCAACCAGGTTGCGACAGTCACTGTAATCAATACCGCTATGAGATCCTGCCAGATCACTGTGCCACGATTTGTCGCGACAACGGAGCTGGACTTGAGATAATGAAGTAATGACATATTTTCCACACTTGCATAAAAATAGTATGAGTCATTCAATTTGCGTTATTATTGCTGACAAAAAAATTTGCACTCGCTGTGCTCGCGTTTTCATCCGGTTGTGTTATGGCCCGTCCACGGCTCCACAATAGTACCGTGAAATTCCGTAAACAGGCCTGAGCGTGAATATGGATGGTTTTCGCGGGGTTCACGCGCGTCCACAACTGTTCCCCGATCAGAGTCGGTATTTTATCTCGTGACAAAGGGGTCGCCCATCGCACGGCGTTCACGTACACATCTATATTCACGGCCCTGTGTCAGTTTGCTCCGCACTACAAAGGCGTATGGACGTATATAATAAATAAATAATTGGAGAAACTTGCTGAAGCAAATATTGAAAGTCCACTGTTTCCATACGAGTAATTTTTTAAAATTCGCAACTGGGTTCAGATTGTAATACTGCTTCTCCATACAAAGTCTGAAAAGATTTTATATGACTAATAAAGACAGATCTAATCGCATACTAAATCAATTTAAAAATTCACTACACCACATACTTTGATCGGTTACGATGTATTTCAGTCATCAACCATATTTTATTCCAACGCTTTAGGTATAATAACTTTCTGGTTTTGAACGAGTACGCACACTATGCAGGCAAGCATATTATAAGTTGGCAGAATAAATTGAAGATAAAAATGCTTGACTTAATGCTGATCTAGCTCCACTACCACTGGGGAGCACAAATTAATTAGTTTGAAATTTTAAATCACAGGTGGTGGCACGTGTGTTGGATCATTCGGTTCCCTTCAAAATAGTAGAGTTTGGTGGTGCTGACATATGCGTCATGTCCGTAAAAGGGCGTCATAAGTAGATGATTACCAACATTAGGCCTGAATTGGATGATATGGACATCTGCCAGACTTATACACCAGAGTCATGGAAAATATGACATTTGAACTTTGATTTTATAAATACCTATAAATGAAATTATTGTACCCAGCCGTCGCATTAGTCTCACTTTTTGTTCTTTAAATTTATCAATCATCTTAAAGAGAAGCCTCCTCGTCGTCCTTCGTTTTTTTTCTAGCATTATATGTTAATAATTTGATATTAATCTTATAACTGTTTCTCAATTTGCTTAAATATTCTTTCCAAATACACTATATGGTTTTTATTTAACAAGTAATCAATATACTCTGAACATTGGTAATTTGCGGGTTACTGTTTGTTGAATTTTTGTACTCTTGAGTTCTAATGCAATTTTGTTACTGTTTTCTATATGGTATCCATAGCTCTTTCAAACGAATCAAAAAAGTTCGATGATATCTCACACACAATTTCTTTTGTTTCAATTTAAAGTTAAGAAATGTTTTATTTCATAAATAAACTTACTAAAATAATATTTTTTGGTTTTATTCATGAATTGTTAAATAAACATGAATCGCATATTATTTTCATGAATAATCAAAAGTATCAACACCGTTTAAGCAGCGTACAGTCAGGATGAACAGCTTCAAACTTTTTTATTCGGCCTCCTTTATGTTGTGCCATCTTTCGATGGCCAAACTCTAGTAGATATTGTGTGTGATGTAAAATTTTTAGTTTTGTATCTCAAGTGTCTGCGCAACTGGACAGTAAATGGAATTATACAAAGAGGCGCGATCAGTGTGAAACGGGAGTCAGAAAATTTTAATGAAGTATTCACTAACTCAGCAAAGTTTGCCCAGAAGGTTAACATTATAAAATGACTGAATTACTGTCAAGTATTACCAAAACATTTGAATGTGTACATCCATATTCTATTGGTATTAACTATTAAAAAATCATGATTCAAATTAACTATTCATAGCTCAAAAGACTTTGTATCAAACTTTACAAATTCAATTACGTCTGTGTAATCGAATGAATTTTTGAATGAAAGACTGAGAACTGATAGCATAGAAAATCGGATTAAACCCGCGAGTTGAAAAGCGCGGGAAATTTCGGTCGGACCGGGTGTATTTTTTCGCGGCAAATTTTTTATATTTAAATTTAATTATAAAATTGGTTCAGTTAAGGTTTTTATGTAAATATATTTTCTATTTTGTGTAAATAATATAATATTTGTATAGATTTTTGCTGTTTATAGGTAAGTTTTTGTAAATATTTTTATAATAGTACAAGACGAATCCCGGGTCGTATGAACGACCCGCCTATAATAGATGTGGGGGATTTAGGCCCTGGCTTAAGTCCCCCAGTAAGTAACTATATTACAATTTCCACGAAAGCAGATGTGAGTGGTATGGACACCGATGGGTCTGTAGCCACTGCAAGTGACGCGTCAACCTCCGGAAAAGTTAGTGCTTCCCGTAAGAGGCGCTCACATAAACATAAAAGTATATGCAAACATTGCAATAAAATAAAAAGAAGTAGACAGGGGATGATCCCTGAGGGAACATCCTCTGTTAACACTGATTGCATGTGTACTTCCAGCATAGAACCTATCCTTAAACTTAATCATCCATCAGTCCCACAATTTCTACCGGCTGAAACTTCTACTCATCAAACCTCACAGTCAGATCCTGAACCTGCAATCAAACAAACCGATCAAAAAGTTGGTGTAGGTAGGAAGGAGTACCAGGGTTCTGATACAGGGCCTTACATAGTCCATGTCCAGCGAATTACGAATACAGAAAACAGTGGCACCATTCTGCATCCTATTGCTTTTGGTAATTTTCTTAAAACAAATAAATTTCAAAATATTGTTCCTGGTAGTGTAAAAAGAATTGGCAGAAATAAATGTGTAGTAGCTTTCACAAACCCTTTGGCTGCTAACTCATTTTTAAATAGTAATCTTTTAACTGTTAATAAATTTAAAGCCTTTTTACCCACATTTAATGTCACTCGTATGGGCTTGGTAAGAGGGGTCCCATCAGAATGGAGTGAGGAAGAAATAAAAGAGAATATAACAACTCCCATAGGCACTGGTGTAGTACTGAAAATTAGGCGCCTTAATTACAAAGTCATGGTGAATGGGTCACCTACTTGGAAACCGTCTCAAATTGTTGTTATAACATTTGATGGTCAAGCTCTGCCTAAACGCATATATATATGTTATAATGCACTATCTGTAGAGACATATGTGTATCCAACAATTCAATGTTTTCGCTGCTGTCGCTATGGTCACACAAAAATCCAATGCCGTTCAGCTGCCCCTAGGTGTTTCAAATGTGCACAAAATCACTTGGGTGAAAGTTGTGTGGTAGAGGAAGACTCTGCATCATGTGTGAATTGTTCTGGGTTGCATTATGCAACAAATAAGACTTGCCCTGAATTTCAGAGGCAAAAAAACATCAAACATACAATGGCTCACTCGTGTGTTTCATATGCAGAGGCAAGCAAGGCACACCCAGCCGCCTCAAAATCTTATGCAAATATTCTTAGTACAGGTACACCTGATTTTCACAACAAAACTAATTACTTCAGTTCACAACCAAAAACATCAACTTCTTCATCACACAAAAAGACTGTCTTTCTTAAACCCCGAACTCCCCCCAAGTCAGCACAGGGTTATGACAGAGCAGCTCATAACGCCCTTGTTAGGGACCTTCAACCCCCATCTTTAGCGAATGGGTGTGCTTTGCCTAAGGAAGCTGATATGAAACTGCAACAGAACGAGAATGAGCAAGTTGTTGATGTTATTATAAACCTAATTAAAATGTTATTATGTAAAAATATATCTTTTGAACCGTACGACGTGGAGCGTTTAAGTAGTTTGTTACTAAATAAAAACCTAAAAGATGGACACAATAATTCAATGGAACTGCCGATCAGTAATACCTAAAAAAACTGACCTATTTTACTTAATAAATAAATTTAAACCAAATATTGTAGCATTATCTGAAACCTGGATTAAAAGTAACCAAATATTTGGTATTCCAGGTTATGTTTGCGTACGCAATGACAGACCTGACGGATATGGCGGAGTGGCCATATTGATTAAAAATAATACCCCATTTTCACGTGTTTCTCTCCTTCCATGTTCTGATATTGATATTGTTGGGGTAATTGTTGGTAATATTACGTATATTTCCACTTACATTCCTGTTGCTAATATCAATGCTCTACAAGAACTTAGCAATATGTTGTCATCCCTTCGTAGACCATTCTTAGTAATGGGCGATTTTAACTGTCACCATCAATGTTGGGGAAGTGGTGAAACAAAAAGGGAGGGGATTCGTTTGTTAGAAATGATAGACGACCACAATTTATGTATTCTAAACACTGGCGAGCCTACTCGTAGAACTAATGTAGGTGAGAGTGCTAGTGCTGTAGATTTAACTATATGCTCCCCTAGCTTGGCTTCATCCTTAACTTGGTCCTGCTTCTCTTCTTCTACCTTTGGAAGTGACCACTTTCCTTTGATAATTACTTCCTCAGAAAAGTCCATTACAATACCGAAAAGACTCCCTAGACTAAAGTATAGACTTGGAAGCGCAGACTGGGATAAATTTAAAAAGCTTGTTGATGCTAAAGTGGCTGAGCTCCCGCAAATTACTCAGGGTGGAGAAAACGATTGCTCTAAGGCTTTAGCGCTGTGCATAATAAAAGTAGCAGATCAAGTATTCCCTTTAAAAAAAAAATCTTCTGATAAAATTTCTATGCCACCATGGTGGGACTCATCGTGTTCCGATGCAGTTAGAAAGCGAAAAGATGCCGAGAAAAAATATGGTGAGAACATGTCAGCTGAAAATTTAGACAACCTTAGAGATATTATTAATGATACACGGATTTTTCTCAGAGATAAGAAACTTCAGGGATGGAGGTCATTTTGTATGTCTTTATCGCCTAGTACATGCCCGTCAGAAGTTTGGCGCAGTATTAAAAAATTTAGAAAAGCCTTCAGTGATACTGCTCCTTTCACACAATTACCTCCATCTCTTATTAATAGTTTTCTTGACAAGTTAGCTCCAGCATCCGCTCCAGAGTATGATCAAGTTTACCCAAATTTTCCTCCGTTAAGTATTGGTGATAGTTCATCTTTGAACTCTCCCTTTTCAATGTACGAATTGAAAGGGGTAATAACGAGCTTAAAAGACTCAGCACCAGGAGAAGATGGTATTCCGTATTCATTCTTCTCACATTGTAGTGATAATGCACTATCATACTATTTACAAATAATTAACTCTGTTATGGTTTCTGGAAATATTCCAGAATCCTGGCGTTCCCAAGAAATATTACCGATCCTCAAACCAAATAAAAATTCAAATGATATTCTATCATACCGGCCTATTGCGCTATCATCTGTTCTTACTAAAATTGCAGAACATTTAGTTAAAAATCGTTTAGAGTGGTATATAGAAAACAAACAATTACTAGCAGGCAGCCAGTTTGGGTTCCGTAAAGGTAAAAGCACAACTGACAGTTTAAGTGTGTTTACCACTGACCTTCACATAGCCTTTTCCAAGAACGAGTCAGTTGTTGGCGCATTTCTAGATATAACAGGCGCGTATGATAATGTACTTATATCTGTCCTTAAACAAAAGCTGATTAATTTAAACGTCCCCACTCTGCTTATAAGGTTTATAATAAATTTGTTATCAGTTCGATTTGTTTCTCTATTTTCTGGTGACACGAAAATAACGAGGACAGTGTTCAGGGGCCTTCCACAGGGATCAGTATTGTCACCTTTGCTTTACAATATTTATTCATATGATTTAGAATCATCTCTAAAAAAATCTGCTGATGTTTTACAATATGCTGATGACCTTTTAATTTATACTACTCACAATAACATCTCGGATGCATGTAACGCGTTGACCGTCTCCCTAAGTCTTTTGCAGCAATGGTTACAAGTTAATGGGTTAAGTCTTTCGGTAGAAAAAAGTGCTGTTGTAGTTTTTTCAAGGAAACGTAACATTCCTCCCCCAATGGTTACCTATGACAACATTACGCTTCCTGTGAAAAATCATTTTAAATTTTTAGGATTAGTCTTAGATAAAAAACTTTCTGGCAAACAACACTTTGACTTTGTGGTTGAAAAATGCGAACGTCAACTGAACATTATGCGATGTCTTTCCGGAGTATGGTGGGGGGCACATCCTTTTAGTCTTAAACTGTTGTATAATGCAATAATCCGAAGCATACTTGATTACGGAACATTCTTCCTTCAAGATGGTAACAGAAAGGGTCTTAAGAAGTTAGATAGCATACAGTCTAAGGCTCTTAGAATCATTTCTGGAGCCATGAAGTCAAGCCCGTTAAATGCCTTACAGGTAGAAGTAGGAGAACCTCCACTTCACCTGAGAAGACAATATTTATCTGACCGATTTTTATTTAAATCGATGCAGTTTTCCAATCATTTGCTTCATTCAAAATTATTAAAACTTGACAAACTCGTACAAATTTCATCCTATTGGCGGCACAAAGATATTCCGTGTTTAGTTAAAAGTCTCAGAAAGTTTAATTCTATATCATCAAGTGTACATAGTTCACCTACTCTTCCTTTATTTGAATGCGAAACATTTGAACCTTTACTAGTCTCTCCGGTAGTACATTATGATCTCGGCATAGAAAAAAGTGATGTAGGGGCTAACATAAAGTTTAATGCAGCTGTTGGTGAAAATTTTATGGACTGTCATTACATCTTTACGGATTCATCAAAGACCCAGAATAGTTGTGTGGGAGTTGGTATATTTCATTCTCAGCACAAAATTGTTCAAATGGTAAAACTTCCTCCTGAAACGTCGGTATTCACTGGAGAATGCTTCGGTTTGTTCAAGGCATTAGAGTATGTTTTGATCGCGAAACTTCAAAATGTTCTAATATTATGCGACTCTAAAAGTGCGTTACAAACCATAGAAAAATTTACATTTAAAATGAAACCCTTTTACCCCATTGTATTTGATATTAGAAAACAGTTGCACAAATGTATACTGAAAAACTACATGGTACAGTTTGCTTGGATTCCAAGTCACTCCGGAATCCAAGGGAACGAAAAAGCTGATCAATTAGCCAAACAAGCAATTCAGAATGGTGACATGTTTCCTTATAAAAGCTTCTGCCATGATCTTGTCAGCCTCCCTAAAGATTATCTGCGGCATACTTGGGATCTTCTTTGGAGTGAAAGCTCTCAAGTAAAGGGTAAGGTATATGCCTCAATTCAGCCTACGGTTCCAGTCAAACCATGGTTTTTTAAAATAAAATGCTCTAAACCTATTGCAAGCATGATAATTCGCATGCGGCTTGGCCACGTTTGTACTCCTTTCCACCTTGCTAAGTTGCATATTGTGGACAGTAATGTTTGTGAGTGTGGTGATGATGTCGGTACTTTAGATCACATATTCTTCTCCTGTCCCCGTCATGATCGTTCATCCTTCCTCCGTTCTCTTGTTTCCTATAATGTTCCCCTTCCTACTTGTGTTTCTTGTTTAATAATGAAACCTATTAAATATTTTAACGTGATATCTGCATTCTTGTTAAAAAATGATATAAAAATTTAGTTAGTATATTTATTATCTATATCCTTTTTTATCCTATGAAAATAAACCATTACCTTTCCTGAACCTTACAAAATTCCTGATTCTCCGATATTTTCCTTAAAAATATTTCCCTACCTTTTACTACCTGAAATTGGCACAAAGATACAACTAGTGCCACACTACAAAAAAAAAAAAAAAAAAAAACTGATAGCATAGCAGACGCCAATTGATGCCATTCGTTTTGGCATGGCAATTTTTAGTAGCTGTCATTTTTGTGTTGAATAAAAATAGTCATAGTGTGTGATTTTCTATTTTATACGACAATGCCTAAGTATTATTGTGATTATTGCGATACATATTTGACGCACGACTCACCAAGCGTCAGGAAAACACATTGTACGGGCAGAAAACATAAAGACAACGTAAAATTTTACTATCAAAAGTGGATGGAAGAACAAGCTCAACATCTCATCGATGCTACAACAGCGGCATTCAAAGCGGGTAAAATAGCGCAAAATCCATTTAACAAGGGAGCTGCTATTCCGCCGCCATGGGATCCCAGTGTTATGGGTCCAGGAGGACCTAGACCACCTGTGCCTGCGCCTGGAGGCCCACCCGGTATGCTGCCACCACCGTCGATGGGTCCTGGAGGACCAATGGCTCCGCCAATGATGATGGGACCACACGGACCTATGCCCCCAATGATGGGAATGAGGCCACCTATGATGGGTCCAATAATGGGGCCAATGGGCCCTATGGGACCCATGGGTCAAATGCGACCACCATTAATGAATGGTCCACCTATGAACAAATAGTGTCAGTTTATACTAATTGAAGAGGACTGGAAATAATTAAATAGTTGCCACAAACCCGTGTTACATCAAGTGTTTTCATCATTAACTTTGAGGTTATGAAACAGTTTTTGTCTCAGTGACTCAACTTGTGCTTTGTTTTACTGTATGTTCTTAATGTAACTGTAATTAGTTATTAGAAATCAATTCGATTTATCAGTGTTGGTAGAGTTGTTGTCTTAAAATGCTCACTCAACCTACTTTCTATAAAACATTGATGGTATTCACTGATATTATAAAACCTAAATCAACCTGTTACAATTTTTGCGTAAGTAAATTGATATGCTATATCTATGCTATACTTGACTACATCAATCCAGCTTTTCTGGATATTATCTACATCTAAAAATATAAAACTGTTACTATCTGCCCTAGTTATACTGTATATTGATGTCCTGGCTTGTGGCATATTATTATAAGTTTATTATAAAATAAATAGTCATTAAGTTACTTTTTGTTTCATTTTAATAGCCAGTTCTTATCTACTAAGATTTTAGATATAATTCATCAATGTATGTTTGTCTTAATATGAAAAAGATCCTTATCTAGGCAATGTTTGTAAAGCCGTAAAATGGTCCCATTTCATATCTAAATCTTTGACCAGTGTATATTGACATGACAATAAAATTTTGCTCACACAGCCTCATTAGAAGAAAACATTATCCTAAAAGGGACAGGACTTTGAAGTATATAATCACAAATGAATGTATCCACAGAAGTGCCAAAGGGAAACAAACTTGCCCCAAGCACTGCCTGTGACTGACAGACTGAGCAAGACCCATTGCTTGTAAAGTGATGGTTGTTGAAGTAGGTAGGTTCTGCAGTGGGGACAGTGTACATTCTCTGTTGTTACCACTGATTGGCTGGGTGTGTCGTAAAACATACTTTCTCAGTTATCTCCCTGGATTTGTTGAAACTGCTGTGACAAATGAAGAATAAATATCTTAATTGTCGCTAGTAGCGAAAAGATATGAAAAATATGTTTTCAAGTGGTTTTCACCACTAAAAAAAACAAGTAAATCCAGATTATGTATCTATTACCTGTTTAGAATTATTGCAAGTTTACAAAATAGTTGTTAGTACATTCCTTAACTGTCTTGACAAAGTGTAAATCAATCCATCCAGTTCATTGATCCATCTTCTTTAATTTATAATGATGACTGACTACTGCAAATAACATAATTATTTTAATCAATTGTGATGTTAAATAATAATCGTAAATATTAATTTTATACCTATTGATCGGAACTTACACAAGGGGCCAGTTCCCACTTCGCTAGAGGATGGGGAAACAGGTCCTCCTCCCAAAGCCAGCGGACTCTCCATCCACGTATCGGTCCATTGTACGGCTTGATGAGATGGGCAAGCTCTTTGAAAGAGTAATTGCAGACCGTCTCGTCGCGCACCTAGCACGGTTGGGGCTGGATCTTGCGGACGACCAGTTCGGCTTTCGCAAGGGGCGCTCCATGGTGGACGCCATCAAGCGCGGGCGAGCCCTCACGACGGGGGATGCGGTTTCCCAGGGAAGGTGTGTCGTGGTCGTGACTTTGGATAATTCCCTGGAGTAGTATTAGGAGGGCACTCCGGTATCACCGGGTACCCGACTACCTCCGTCGTGTGATCGAGGCCTGTTAGATAGGTACATCATCTACCCTGGTCACCAGGGAGGGTGGAAATGGCGAGATGTCGTGCAGTGTTCCGCAGGGATCGGTACTAGGACCGCCCTTGTGGAACATCGGATGCGACTACGTGCTGCGCGGCGACCTTCCTGACGGGGTCAGCGTGGTCTGTTATGCAGACGACACGCTGGTCCTGGCGCAGGGAGAGTCATACCGGGCGGCGGTCGAATTAGCGACACGCAGGGTTGCGACAGTCGTTGAGAGGATCCAGTAGTTGGGACTCAAGGTGGCGCTGCACAAGTCCGAGGACATTTGTTTTTACGGCCCTTGGAGCGCGCCACCGCTGCTTTCCCAATGAACTGTAGGAGGAGTTCACATCGGCGTCGAGTCGACGATGAAGCACCTGGGACTCGTCCTCGACAGGCGGTGGAATTTCGAGGAGCACTTCCGACGTCTGGCTCCCAAACTAAGGAAGACCAAGATAAGTGATTAAATAGTTACTTTTTATTTTATTGTTGTTTGTCCTGTGCGAGTCTCAAATAAATGTTTTCTTTCTTGCCAAACTGAATCGAATTGGGGTTGTCCTCAAGCGGCTCCTGCCCAACCTAGGGGGTCCAGACGCCTCCGGCCGGAGGCTCTACGCATACATCGTTCGGTCCATGGTGCCGGTGTCGGCGCCGTTGCTGCGAAAGCGACCGGTGGCCCAGCTGAACGCATGCTAGAGGGTCATGGCCATATGGATGGTGCGGCATCAGTTCGGGAAGTTCCCGCACCGAATTCGTGTGGAAGTAACGCCCGGGTGTCACCACTGTGTGGACCGCCCGGAGGACACGGTGAAGCATACGGTAGAGGTGTGCCCAGCTGGGGCAGAGCAGGCTGTTCTCCTCATTTAATGATATAAAATATATAATTCTTACACAGCATAAGATTAATAGTTTTTAAGTTTCAATTCACTACATTTATCTCGTCACTTTACATCAAAATTCCTTGTAAGTCATGATGAACACTAGTTATTCGATAAATGCCTCAAAGTAGCGCTAATAAACACCACACTTGACGAAAAGAAGTCCTTATGACATCTATACGACCACTACATGATCAAATTAATAGTGATTAATACGACTGCTGGGTGTGGTCTATTACGACACTGATTCGTATAAAATGGGCCTAATTTCGGTCATATCAACGTGATAGCGACGTATTTACGACCAGCGTATAGAACCAAAATTTAAAATCAGCACGTTGTGGCGACCGATCAAATGTTCGTTGTTGTGTCCTTATGGGGCGATCGGCGGCAACGATCTAACTCGCTTTATCCGTATCCTTATCCGCGGATCTAGACGCCAACAATCCGTATCTGCGGATCTACATTTTCGGCACATCACTAGTAGATATGTACCTATCATTTGGATCTCCTCCACTGAGGACCACTGGAGACCACAGGATGCGCTAAGCACAGGATCAGGTCATGTGGTGGTGCTCGGGGCAACTCTGTCCAGCGGTAGGTAGGTACCTACATGTCTTTCGGTTGGTTTTATTACATATATAATGTATCACTGGAGAAAAATGCTAATAGAGATCTTTGCAATAGTTTGCAGTATGTGCCGAGTCTCTAGATCCGAATCATCAGGTATATTTAAAAAAAAAAGTTGCACCACACTGGGAATTACTCCTGTATTGTGGGTGCGTTCACAAACATGCACCTAAACTCACTTAGCAAGCTACACAAGGCACCCAGAACCGGAACACTTAATTGTAGGCCATACAAATATTTGTTCCGTGCGGGGATCGAACCTGTGACTCGCAGCGCAGCAGCCAATCGTTCAACCACTACACCAACCAACCGTGCCGTCAAAAAGTTGATTCTCAAATAGGTTTGATTAGGTAGTTACTTTTTTTACTTAACTGGCGCAGAAATAGGGCAATGTTTCTAGAATACATGTACTGTATGTTATGGGTATGTCTATTTCTTGGGGCACTGTAAGTTTTACATTTTCAAAATTCTATGATGGCAATAGATTACGAAATTTAAAAAAATATAAGATGGCGGCCGCCAATAAGTAGTTTTATCGAGTTTTTGGCGTTCTAATAGCTGTGTGAATATTGTAGTGTGAAATTTGTGTCGTTTTGTGAGTACTATTTCAAGTGTTTGTATACAAAGCTGTAAAATATGTGGATTATATTGACCAGGCGCGATTTTTCATCGAATCTTGCCGACTCGATACATTTACTGGCAAATAGTAAAAAACACCAAAAACATTACAATGTGTTAAATCTGTATTCTAATATACCTAAATCAAAGTTACACAAAGTGACTGTAAAAAGTAAGTACCTAGATACTTTCTAAACTTGTCACTGGCTAAATGCACAAACAATTAGAAACAGAACAAAAAAAATCCGTTTCTTTTTTTTACTTCCTACTCTGCTCTGTAATGGTTTAGATTAATTTCTATCTAGATGAGTCGAAGACTACGTTTGTGAGAAATAGTAAAAAATGATCAAGTATGCATCATTTTTTGATGCATTCGCGTTTCTAACTAATAGTTAAAAACCCACTAAGGAGAGCTATTTTAGATTTATGAAAAAATATTTTTTCTTGCTGGCATTTGAATCTGTTGATTTCGGATTTAGAATACTAATCTTATAAGAGCTTATATAATTCTTCTGTAAGGGTTTGTACTAGCCTAACGCCTCCTAAAACTACTAAAACGGCTTGACCGGTTGGCATGAAATTTTCTGTGTATATTTGAGCGGGTCCTTGGATGGCTTGAAAATATAATTGGACCCGGCAGATGGCGCTGCAATCGGGTTCTCAATTTTTTTCTAACGAAAAAGCAGCTTTCGGGCAGACCAGGACCGCTAGTTTATAAGTATGTAGGTAGGTATATGAAAGGAAAAACTGACCGACTGACTTATCAACGCATGGCAGAAACTACTGGGACTAAGAGCGTGAAATTTTGCACCAGGTTTCCTTTTAAGACGTAGGCGAGCACTAAGAAATGATTTTCCATAATTCGCCACATAAGGGGATAAAAACTTTGGACCCCTAGTCCACAGTTTGTATGGAGAAACCTCTTTTACGCGGGTGAAGCCGCTTGCAAAAGCTAGTTTATAAATAATTTCATTAGCAGCCTACAGCACCACCCAATTCCTCACCGGACATGGTAAGTTCGGGAAGTTCCTGCACCGGATTCATGCGGAAGAAACGCCCGGTTAATTGTCACTATTGTGTGGACCGCCCGGAGGACAAAGTGGAGCATACGGTAGAGGTGTGCTCCGCTTGGGCAGAGCACCTTCGTGTCCTCGTGGGGGCGTTAGGCGGCAACGATCTTGGGCCTTGATACAGGTCATGTTCCGGAGCGAGGAGGAATGGCAGGCGGTAGGTCCGAAAAGTGTGTCATCTTCGCGATTGAAACATTTGCATCTGAATCACTGAAATGTTCCGAAACAGTGATATGCATCATTTGGAACATCGGCTCAAAAGATACAAACGGATCATTTGAAACATCGGCTCACAAGATACAAACGGAACATTTGGAACATCGGCTCAAAAGATACAAACGGATCATTTGAAACATCGGCTCACAAGATACAAACGGAACATTTGGAACAACGGCTCAAAAAATACAAACGGATCATTTAAAACATCGACTCACGAGATACAAACGGAACATTTGGAACAACGGCTCAAAAGATACAGACACTGATTGTTATACACTAAAGGTTTTATTTAATTGAATTTTGATTTTGAATTTTAGAAAGACTGCTGGTCATTTAAAGTAAACAGTGCTTCAGTGTTCCAAATGATGCATTTAAAACTTTACTGATGTTCCAATCTTTCGGAACACTAAAATGTTTCGAAACAGTGAGTCGGTTCAGTAAAGAGTTACCACACGCCTAGCAGGCGGTCGCCTCCTCCTGCGAAGCAGTAATGTTAGCGAAGGAGGTGGCCGCACGCGCGAGGGAACGACCCTCACCCTCACGCCCCAGCCGCCGGGATCTCGATCCCGATTTCCAGCCACGCTGTCCGATCGTCCGAACCGAGCCCAAGTCATCATCGGCGCGTAGTATTCCACGTGCTACTCGAGATGTCAGCAAATCGTAGGGGCCCAGCAGGGTCGAACCCTACTGAGGTCATGGGTTAAGTGAAAGTGAACCCCGGGCCCTGGAACAAAGGCAAAGAAGAAACAGGAGTAGGTTTTAGTCACGCCTTCTGGCTCCGCCCAAGAGCGTGAGGAGTCATTAGATGATTTCCCACTATAAAAAAAAACAGTAACAGTCAAAGGTGTCGCCAATAAGGATCAAGCTAGAGTATAAATCAAAATACTGTACTCTCTCTCTACATCTCTACTAAATTGTATTCCATTATTCACTACTGAGAACTGAACGGGAATTACTATATCATCCATCAGAGTTGGAAACATTAGGTAAGTCCAGCATTCTAAATGCCTTTCTATTTAGGCATATGATTTAAGGAAGGGGTAAATGATACAAAAACATAATTCAACACGTTTTATTTAAAATTGTATTCCGAATAACTTAAAAACTTTGAAAAAGTTCAAAACACTACTAACATAGTACCTATCAATATGTACTCAATAAATACTTACTTACTAAGTTTTATAACCTGCTATTGTAGAGTAGAAAATATCATTTACACAAAACAAAATTGGCCCCATAGAGCATTAAAATAAAATTATTAATTTGAGCTCGAATTACGAAGTAGTCAAACGAAGAAAACAAAAGTGCCTGCAAAAGTGGCACTGAAGCGAAAGAAAAGACTAGATTAAAGCTTCTATGAATTTCATTGCCTTGTTTACAAACTTTGAGATTGGTTTTTCTAAAGCACCGCTTTGAAACATCATTATCAGCTTCATCATAATGCAGTTTCTAGTGTAGTAGGCGACACCTTGCCTCGGTCGGGTGACGTTTTGCTTCGAGAGTTGACAGACGGACCAGCCGCAGTTGGACTCTTGAAGGAAGTTAACTTGGGAGGGGAGGAATCAGGGCAAGTATTGAAAAATTCTGCTCTCTTTGCTTGCATTATTTCTGTTCTAGATAGACCTTGTGACCTTACGAAGTCGGTATTTAGAGGAAATACTCCTTGCGCTGCTTGAGGGAAGTTTCTTTCGATTTCCAAAATGTTTTCGTTTAATGGAATTAAGTTTCGCCGAGCTCCAAAGTGCTGGTTTGTTACAATAGGAACTGTTTTTGAAGGTGGGGTTTCTGGTAGCGTGTCGTGTTTTTCACCAGAGCTATTGGAGTTTTCATCCTCGTTATAGGCTTCGGGTATGGGAGTAGATAAAACGTCGGACCTTGGGCTGGCAAAACGCCACTGTGACTTGGGTGAAAGCAAAATTTTAGGCGTGTTCTTGTGTTCTTTTATGAGCGCTCCAGTTCTCCCTGGTGACGTTGGCTGAGCATTTGGTTTTATAACTTTTCTATGCGTATAGGTTTTAGGAGACCCACTCAAATCGAGTATATTTACTTGTGATCTATTTGCAACTTGTGAAGGCAGTGTTTGTGGCTTTTCTCTAGACAATTTTAATTGTTCTACTGCTGACAACTTATTGGATTTATTTTGCGGTAATGTATTTAATTTAACACTGTGTTGTAACAAAAGCTTTTTGAAATCAAGTCTAGACGTTTGAGACATCGGTCCATGTCTATCGGCGCAATTTGTTTCTTGCTTTTGTAGTCCGTAGATAGGACCAGGAGGGGGAAGTATATTTTGTTTCTCAGAAGGTGACCAGCTCATTCTGTTACGTGGGTCTCCTAAATAGCCTGTTTCAGGATAGCGCTGGGAACCTTTTGTATATAAAGATGTTTCTGAACTGACTGGAGACAAGCTAATAGTAGATAGTGCGGGCGATTCTGATCTCTCGTTGGTATCTTTGATGTTGAGCTTCTTCTTACTCTTATGTATAACAGCGTAAAGTTCCTCGTTTGTCATGCTTGATTTGACTGGAGATAATAATTTAGTACTAAGGTCAACAACATTTTCTTTATTGGATGGAGTTGAGGATTTAAAGGGTCCCGATGTTCGGGGATCGATAGGTGAAATTCTGATCGATTCGTTTTTGTTTGTAGGACTCTGTATCCTTTGGTCTGGAGGAATTTGATTTCCAGGTGCAGCTTTCATAGCATAGTTGGAGGCAGATCTTGGAGGCGCGTTGGATTCTATGTTGCTTCTTTTTGGAAGGGTCCAGAATTTTGGTTGCTCTCTCTGTGCTGCATTTGAAGAGTTTTCGTAATTGACAATTCCGTGCTTACCACGTAGATGAGCAGTATGATATCGATGTAAGGTGGGGTTTATCGCATTCAGATCTACAGTTGGTCCCTTGTCTTGGATTAGACTTGGCGGTATGTTCAAGTAGGGCTTGTCAGCACTGGAATGTCGATAGTCTGTAAATGTGATATACATTTTTATTAAAAAAAAGGTCTAAATACATACTTATTGGCGAGTATTTTCCCTACATCGCCCAACTTCTCCCTAAACCTACGCGCGTTTGATACTGTGCGGCGTATTTTTACATAATTTACATAATCAAAACCTTTTAAATACCATCCCATATTCATTCCATACACATATAAATATACGTAGGTAGTAGAAAATAAAAATATATATATACTCGTATGGTACCAGTTTCTTATGCCTGGTGGAAATTAGGACTCCGAAGGACATCGTAATTTTATATCTCATCTATATATATCAAAGGAGAAACTGACTGACTGACATATCAACGCACAGCCGAAACTACAGGCCCTAGGAGCGTGAAATTTTTCCCAAGGTTTCCTTTTATGACGTTTGCTAGCTCTAAGAAAAGATTTCCCTAAATTCGCCCCCTAAGCGGTTGAAACGGGCATCGGAAACTAGTTTAAAATATAAAAGTACTCGACAATTTTTTAAATAGACACCAGGAAATATGTTTATCGTCTTTTCTAATATCGTATAATAATTGTATTTACAAAGGACTCGGATAACTATTACACTTATTTGTTAATCTGCATTATTTACCAGTATCCTGCTGGGGTTTCAATTTCTTACTCAGTCTAATAAAGCCTACCTGTACATTAAGAAAGACAAAAATTATAAAAGGAAATATTCGAAATAAAATACATGGGACACAGCTTCTTCTCAAAATAGAACATGCTAATTGAAAAAGAAGTAAATATAAACATAAGACCAAAATATCAACGTAACTACTTATAAATACATAACAAAAATAATACATAACTATACACTAATACTCCAAACCCAAAGCTACTAAGGCTAACACAACGCTAAAATTATATACTAGTAACTCATACATAAATAGCTCAACAATTACATATTATATTACGATGTTCACATTTAAATTACCTACGTTTAAAAACTTTTTGATAATGGGTATGTGAGACCCTGTATATAAAGTGCATGGTATTTTATTCTTAAACCTATCATCATTCGACCAATTTATGTTTAGTAGATTATTACAATTTTGTTTAGTGTGGGCCACTAAGTGCTTTTGTTATTTTTTTTAGTTGTGTTAGTAATTTTGAGTTCCCATGCATCATGCCAAATAAGCAACACAAAAATTTACCTTTTAAGGAGGTGTCGCTAAAGACGAAACATTGGAAGCAATCTCCTTCACTGTGCAAAGCGATGTAAGATGAGTGCAAAGTACTGTACACCTATGTTTTAATCTTCGAACATTGTTAAACATTTTGCTTTCGTGGTCACATTTCCACAAATTAGTCATGTTATTGTAATTGTCAAATTTAGTATTGTTCAATTGGTTATTATCGCCCAGAGGTGTGATGTGAAAATAGATTCAGTGGATTATTTACAAAATTTTATTTTGTAGGTTTATATTTTAAAAATAAGTTCTGTCTATCGTAATTTATTCAAAATTTTACATTTTAATTAAAGTTACAAACATAAGTATTTTTGTAAGGAAAAAAATAAATATTGAAAGTGGATGAACATCAGATTTTTATTCACTAAGCAGGAAAAAAATGAGATGCTCAAAAGTAATTGGTGTAGTCAAGTTGAATAAACAGAACTTTTTAAAGATTCATAGCTCAGTGCTATAATGAGTAGAGTGAGGGTGATAGCTGAAGGTGTGACATTAAATGAAATAAGTGCGTTAATTCACAATAATTCTATAATAATATTATTTACAATAAAAACATAAGGACACAGAATAACACACCATGCACTTACATACGAAGAATATGAACCACTCGTAAGCTGTGCACACTGCGGTGAAAAAAGCCACCATGCATTATTTAACACTTAACACTAAAACATTATTATTATTATATTATGTAAAGTAAAATACTGATACATCGATGTAGCTACAGAATTTAAAATTCATTCATAATATCATTAAAATTCACATTCGCCTACATAAAATAAAAACTATCACAGAATTCACAATTAATTTATAAAATTTAGGGAAGACCGATTTTGGTACTAATTGTACGTTGGACGGATTAGTTCCTAATAGATTTAATTTTAACTATATAATAATATATAATAATTTCTAAGTCTACATTCTAAACCGTCGATAAAACCAATTCATTGTCTAAACATCTCGAGATTCGAGAGAGTTAGGTAAGCGTAATAACATTATTCTAGTAGATATGTGTCGGTAACAGGGAATATGCGTAGTAAGTACTTATTTTAGAGAGTAGGAAATAAAAAATGAGCTAAAAAATAAAAGTTTAAACAGTGTTTCTGAAGTTACCAGATTTCAGTGCCATAGTCGGATTCAGATATTGATAAGATTCTAGCGCGGTACATAGAACCATCAACAGGTACAGTGACTTTGCTAGGAGTGAGGGGGCAAGCGGGTGGCGAGTGGAGAATACAGACATCGTCTGGGTCAGCGTCTAAAATTGCCGACAGGATATCTAACGAAGTATCTCTCCTATCAGGAATTATAGCCACTGTGTGCCTTTTAGGAATGGGAGTAGTAAACGGACTTAACGTCAAAGCTGACAATTTCTTCTCAAACTTATCGTCAATAAAGGAAGTGTTATCGTTCATACATTCACACTTTTCCAATTCGTCAATAGCAGTTCTATGACTCAGTTTAGGGGATACGGTCGGTGGGTAGTTAATTTGATCGCGCAATAAATCTGCAGCTATTTCGGCCTGAATCATTTCTAACGAGTCTACTTTTTTGGTATTTGTGCCAAAACTTTCGAGTTTCAGTAGCTTTTTGATGGGCATCAATGGAGAGTTTGCCAATTTATAGCTATCGCTACGTTTTATTTTGTTGAGATTTGATTTATCGGAAAGTTCGTCGTTAGTGTTACTGGGACTTAATAATTCTCCATTACTATTGGCATTGTTTCTGTTAGTAAACATTCTTAAAACTTCGGCTACTTTACTGCCTGACTTGTTAAATTCCTGTTTATCGAATTTATTTTGCAACATTATGGGAGTTTGGAAGTTCGGAACGAATGGAATTATTTGTTCATTTACTTGGGGTGCTAGGTCAACGACATCTACATTTGGCAATTTTGTTTCGTAAAGTTGTCTTGAGATGGACTTTGAGCAAATATTCTTACCTGCTAAATCGTCTTTCGTCGGAGATAAGCTGACACCCTCCGCGTCGTGTATATTTACATAAGCCCCGGTCCTAGTGATTGCTTCTACTACTCGCGGTATGTCTTGTGGTTTTTTGGTTGTTTTCGAGTGTTGTTGATTGCTAAGTACAGGTGTTTCAGTGATAGGTGTGGCAGTAATAATTGTACTGGGTTTAGGTGTCGGTAAAGTAACGAATTCTGTGGTCATTGGCCCATCGGGAGCGATCGGTGCTCTGATAATCATTTTTCCTAGTTGTGGCGACGTTGGCTTACTTGATGGTGGCGGTGGTTCATAAGGGAAATCAGTTTCATCTATAACTTGTACAATATCAGCAGTTTCGCGTTGGATGACTGTTGTTGTAGGCTTAATTTCTTGAACGAAAGGTCCAGGCTCGAAAGTGGTGTGTGCTCCTTTCCGTCGCTTTAGAGTGTCAGATGAATAAATGACTTGTCCTTGGGAGTCAAGAGTTACTTTGGCACCTTTTATTTGAATATCATCTAATGCTGGTGATGGCTTATCTTCTAAGCTGTGCTCTAAATAGTCTTTACTTCCACTAAGGCAGTTTGGCAATTCATTAAGTGAAACATATTCTGTTTCAGGCAGTTTCCCAGAAAGAACAGTCTGCAAGTTTTTCTTAATTACGTCACTGTTACCATAAATGCCTCTATTGAGACTTAATTTCTGATTATTATTCTTCACATCAGCTATTGTAACATAATCACCAGTATCGTAAAAGTCTTCAATTAATTCGGGTTCTTTTGCGACTGGCGATTTCTTATTGGACAGTTTATGAGGGAGAACTCCTTTTAATTTGCACATTAGACTATTAAATGGCTGTAATGAAGATTTAATTTGACTTGTTTTATTACTTGGCTTCGTTAAGTCTGTTGGTGTTTTCACTTCTTTAGGCTTTTCATCAACTGGTAGGTCTAACTTAGGCCGACTTGCTACTTTTGATAACTCAGTCTGAGTTTTGATGGCGATTTCCGAATCTTTATGACTAATTTCACTTTCGTCATCAGAGTTAGAGGGTGTGATGACACACATCGATGGAATTCTAGAGCTGTTAATTGTAGTCTTGTATCTTATCCTCTCTATTCTTTCTGTGCCTTCGAGATCAGATGATTCTGAATAGTCTTGTTCGGACAAGCTATTCTTCCCGTGTGCACTCGACACAGAGTCTTCGATAGGCGAACTAGATGTGTTGTGTCCCGAGTCTGGGGAACTTGTTCCTGTACTCTTCTTTGCACTTTCTAGCTCCGTCTCTGTATGCACTTCAGCAACTGCTGTTATCTCTTTATGATTACCAACATTTCTGGTTATAGTGATTGTTGGAGGCGGAGCTTCATTTATTTCTGGCGACGAATGATTATAACCTTGTTTATCAGTGTATGGTCTAACTGGATTAAATCGTAGGCTGCCGAACGGAGATTTTGAGAACGAGGAATTTATACTCCTGTCTAGACTAGCATTTGCGCTATGTGCATTAGAGCTTCTATTTCTGCTCATTATAGCTAACGAACTCTTTCGTTCCGGAACGGTTGGACCGATTACAAGTGATCTATCGCTTCCGGCAGCCATTAGTGTCGTACAAACTGTTCCTGCGGAACTTGTAGTAGTACTAGTAGAACCTTTACCGAATAATTCGTATTCGTTCTCCGCAGTCATTGTTTGACTGTTGGACGAGTTTGACAGTGCATTACTTGTATGCATTGGTGTGCTAGGAGTTATTTCCTCTTCCTTCAAAGTCTTCAGGCCAGAATCCATATGGAATGATGTGTAGTAACCTTCGGTATCGCACGAGAATTCCGAGCTTGTTTCCAAATCTTCGTGCAAATCATGAATGATATCGGGTGTTAGTGTGCCTTCACTTGTTACACTACCTGAGCCAGAGGTATTAAGGAACCTTCGTCTACTAATGATAGAACTCGGTGGTCCGTGGTGTGCATTCAAAGAATTATTAGAAGTTGCAGCTGAAGTTGTACTTTTTGGAGGTACTGTTGTGGTAGTTATTTCGGAACCTATACTTGTACGACCAGACTCGGAACTTGCCGACCAATTACCACTTGAGGAATGAGGTTCATCTTTGGCAGTTCCTGAACGTCTCAGTCTTCTTTGTACTGATGTCCCTCGTAGTTTAACACCGGTATTAATAGTCGCAATATTTGGTTGAACAGTGGTAGGAACACCTATACTCTTCTCTGAAGAGGAATAAGACGCACATCTTTGATGTGTCCTCCTGTCTTCATCTCCCGTTCGTTTCTTGCGCATGGTCACCGAATCCTGGTCCAATTCTATTTGTCTTGTTGGTGATTTTGAATCCTTAGGCTTCTCACATTTTGACGTGTCCTTAAAGTTATCCCTACTGGCACTAGGAGATCTACCGATTAACCTTAATCTGTTTTTGCCCCATTGTTTTAGAGAGTTGAAGTGTCCTTTCTTGGTCACCGGATCGATAGGACTTTTCTTAAGTAAATCACTAGACTTCGACCTGATGACTGTATTGCTATCTTCGATTTCTTCAGAAGCCGCAGCGTTTGATGTATCGCTACGATAGAACAAACCAAGCAAAGCATTAGTCACACGCTAAATGCATACCTATGGTTGAATAATCTTTAAAGAGTGCCGCTTCGTCTTGTTACAGCAGAACAATTTAAAGATGAAATTAATCATGAAGCTAATGAACAAATGGCACTATTAGTGATCAAGTGCACAAATGATTGGATGTCTTTGTTTCCGAGTTATAAGAGCGTTGAATCAAACAACGACACCCAATGTTAAACATAATGTATTCACAGAAGCACGATAGTATTATCAACAAGTTGTTAAGATTGTGTGCTCAGGATTTGAATCGTATATCTTCAAAGCTGTCCACACGACTTGTGCTGAACGGTTACTGTCGTTAATCGAGACGCTTTGAGATTACATTATCTACGAGAGAGTATATTAAAACAATGAACAAAAAACATAAAGTGTTGATAAGTGATAGATAATGTAATCTGTGTGAGTGTATACAGTGCATACTAGAAGCTTACCCAGCTATAGCCTCTCTAAGCTCTTTTTGATCAGTGCCCGAAATGGTGTTTCGTCTTTTACCGCGAGGTTTCCTCGTGCGGGTCCTTCGTTTCACCGTGTCGGTCTCACCGGCCGTGCTCTCTATGTGGAGAGATTTGCGGGAGCTGCACATTCTGTCGAAGAACTTCCCGGACGTGTCGATAGCTATGACCTCCGGGGGAAATCTGTTACATGAAAAATATTTTATTAAAATACTTTTGACTTACTAATCCAGTTCTTTGATCAATGAAAAAAAAAGGTTGGAAGTCATTTTTTTTTTTCAATGCAAAACTTGAGAACCAGTGCAGACTGATTATATCGCCAGGTCAACTACAAGTCAAACATGCATAAATTTTCACTTTTATACATATGCGTGTTATCTTTGGCAACATAATTAATTAGTGACCTTATTTATTGATCATTCCTTTGCTCACATTAAATGTTTTGACATTAATTTTATTGATAACAAGTATTGCACGATAAAAATATAATTTCCTTACATTATTACTTTGCATAAAACTAAATAAAGTTACAACATTATTTTATGAAGCAGCTGCATTAAATAGCGATAAACAATAAAAATGAATTAACGAAGCACTTATTTGGACAGTGAACCGCGAAATTGACTTTTAAGGTGCATTATGATCTATCGTGGTCCGCAGCCTTGTTTTCGTGGGAGTAAAATGAAAATGAAGCAATTTTTCCTTAAAAAAACTTGCTAGGGTTACCAACTCGATATAAATGCAGATACAAACTGGTACTTCAGTCGGACAAACCAACATAAACACACATTTCGAATGTTGTTTGATCATATCTCCTCAGATTGAGTCTGTCAATAAAGCTGCTGTATAAATTGGATATCAATCGTTGAAGCTGATCGACAGCCGTTGCATTTAAAACAGACATTCGAAAATCAGGGTTGGCAAAATGAATAATTACTTGGAAGCAATGATCCTAAGTTGTTCATCGGGACTGGGCAGCCTGTGGTCGATGGGCTCGTCGTCTCCGGACCCGCATTCCGAAAGTTCGTCTGGTGTCAAAGTGACGCTGCTTGCAATTCTCATAGAAGCGTCCGGCAGGGCTGTCACGTCACCCACTGCCTCTTTCGATGTCCATTTCCGAAGCTGCTCAACGACTGACGGCTGGAAATGAGTTGCGTTTCAATGCTTAATAAAGCGAACATTGGAAATGTTTCACAGCTATTACTTTGAGTACCGGGATTATGCTGATTTTGTACTTCATTGGAGCGCAATTTTGACGCGCTGACATGATAGCAATTTACAAGTTTATTGAGCTAATAAATGAAGAACTTTTGTCAGTTAATCAATTAAAAAGTTTTTTCCAGAATGTTGGATATTCTCGTTAGTTGCTTATCAAAGTTCTAAGGCGGAATCAGAAGTAATTAACTTTGAGTTATAGGGCCTCAATCGTGATATTTACATAATTTTCTCTAAGTAATTCAAAAACAAGACTCGACCTCTATGCTAATTGTAGTAGGTACAGAATTTACTTACAATGTGGGTTTCGATTTCCACATCGACCTTCTGGTAGATTCGTCTTCGTTTAGTGCTAAGGACTGGGGTACACAGTAAATATGGTGAGTGTTGAGAATCCTTCCGTAGTTGGTCGAGAATCGATGCGGATAGACGGTCTGTTGTCGCCTTATCATAGAGCTTGCGTAAACTTGATGGTCTGAAAAAAGAATACTTTGAAATAAAAATTGATTTTCTTATTTGGTAAAGATAGAACTAAAGAATGAAGATAATAATTTGAGAGGAAAATCCTGTTTTTATCGTACATGTAATTTTAACGTCACAGCCGCCCTTTTTTACGCCAAGGTGGTAATTTAGGAACATTTCAACCTGCTACGTTGGAGCGGGAAAATGCTCTACGGAAATGTTTGTTTTTTGCGCGCGTGAGATAGATTATTCGCTGTCACCTAAGTCATGGTCTAGATCTGTTATATATGCCTATTGCCTACTTATAACACAGCTGTCAGACCCACCTCACTGGTCATCTGGGAATCAGTGTTACAGTTAATAAACCAATTGCCTAACCATTTGGGAGTAAATACGTGACCATTGTATTAATTCTTCGCATTGTAAAACCTTATTAGCCATTGCGAAACTGCACTAAGTTTCAGTACTAATTGGTAATAAAAGTTCAATCAATCGTTTCGAAAGGAATCGTGCTCAAGGTACAATTTGGTAACTCCTGCCCTAAACTAACAGATGCAATACAAGTAGTTTCCTTCATTAGCGTATATTAATGTTCGATAGTGATAATTCATTTAGAAAGTTAGCATTTTACCTTGAATCGGGTGTGAATAGACCCTTTTTGAGGGGATGATTTGCCGTGTATTGGACTTTGCGAGCTGCAAAGTCTGACAGGCTGCCCTCCGCTGTAACAATAAGAAATACAAAGTTAAAATTTTGATAGTAAAGCGAGATATAATAATTAATATATGTTGGTAACACAGGACGTGGATAAATCATAGGCCATCTATTTTACATACTATAAAACAAAGTGCCCCAGCGCGATTGTCAGTGATAAACTCACAAACCACTGAACGGATTTTAATGTGGTTTTCACCAATAGACAGTAATTCATGAGGCAGGTTTAGGTGCATATTATAGTAGAGAATTTGTTACACACAAGGGTGTAAACACAAGGGTGTTACAAATTTGCGAAGATGGGATGGTTCGCTAGCATTCATAATTTTTATGAACTAAAACATTTAAAAAGCTCATCGATAAGTTTCAACACGAGATTCTTTTATTAACCTATTCACAAATTCTGCTATGATTTGAAGAGTCCCTTTAGTAGCAGCATTAGCTTGTCTTTGGGCGAATGCCATTTCATCTAGCTCACGTATTCGCTCTCAGTTGCCTCTTTGATGCTTGTAGTGCTAATTAGAATTCTTAGATTCAGGTTTTTCCGAGATTTGAAAAAGCTAGAACATCTCTTTAAAAATTGTCGACATTTTGTTAGATTGCTAAAACTTTTCACTTTAATTCGCATTGAAATTAAGTTCTATCTTCTCAAGTAAGCAGCCATATTTTTTGCGACGGACCATATTTAATTGAATAATGTTTCCCCACATCGTTAGTGTAAAAGTCAACGTAATTGAGTGTCATAGTCCTCTACTAAATCAAGTGAATCACCTTGCGACGGACTACGGTAGTTTATGCTCAAGCCCATAAATGTAGCCATATATCTGGGCAATATACTGCCTAGTTATGCAATTACATACATATAGATGCTAATATTCTATCCCATGGTCGTAATAATTTTAGTCAGATCTTAACCTACAACACGATACAGCAAGTTAATGGTCAGGACTACTTACTGGGCATGTAAATGCTATGTTCAATAAAGAAAATTTTTCTTAAGAGGGCCCTTCCCGATCCGTCTATCACCAACGTGAACATGGTTTAAAAGCTTGTTGTTTTATCCAACGCAAACCTAAGCAATATTTGATAATAAAGAGGCATCGCGAAAAAAAAAGATAACGCCTGAATGCTGTATTGCTATTGCTAATTCCTTCATTTACTCGAATATTTAAAAAAACTTGTTCCATGAAATAAATGTTTCTATAGAAACCTTGGAAGTTTTTGAAAATAAAATTCATCATTCAGAATCTCGATTAAACGTGCAAAACCTTGCACGTTTATAGATATATTTTTAGTTTATGAGTAGGTACATTATGAAGGGCCAAAGTTCACACAAAATAGTAGATTTTCGCTTACAATCAGAAGCCTCATCAGAAGGCTTACTGTCACCCAAAGGGCAATGGAAAGGGCTATGCTCGGAGTTTCCTTGCGTGATCGCATAAAGAATAAAGATAAACCCAGGAGAACCAAGGTCCGACTTAGCCTGAAGAATCGTTAAACTAAATTGGCAGTGGGCAGGGCACATTGCTCGTAGAACGTATGGTCGATGGGGCCGAAAGGTTCTAGAGTGGCGACCGCGCACCGGAAAACGCACCGTTGGAAGGCCTCCTACATGATGGACCGACGAACTGGTGAGAGGCGCGGGAGTGTGGTGGATGCGAGACGCACAGGATCGGTCCTTGTGGCGACGCTTTTGGTCTTTACTGGATTAGTTTATCACAAATTTATATTCTGACTTTAATAGAAACGTAGATAATATCCACAAGATATCTGTGTTTCCAAAATATCTAGAGAAAGATGTGTAATAATAACATAATCACGTAAGAGCGGTTGTATGGTAATGTATCTCAGGTTGGCCGCTCTTAAAGAAATAAACTTATCTATAATAACAAAAATACAAGGGCTATCAAATGTGAAACATGTTCAAAGAAAAGCCAACAATATGTATGTACCTATCTACTTACAACATATCATTAAAAGATAGTTAGTCTATAAACTAATAAACGGCCGCTTCGAGTCCCAACACTCCATGAAACAGACAAATAATCCGCCATTAGTCAAGAGCTCGCCCCCCAGGTTATCGGGATTAATGTTACCGGTCCTCCTCACGATACTTCATTTCACCTTTTCTTGATTGCCTCATACCTAACTCGCATTTGTACCTTATTCAGCACATTACTATCATGTCATGTGATCTACCATGACCTTTCGAAACTCTTCTATTCCATTTAACAAATCATTGTCACATACAAGCTAATATATTTCAGACTAAATTGATCACGACGACAAACGGCTGTTCAGTAGTTTTATTACATTGTGAACATATTTTGTTTTGATAGTAAAGAATGCTGATTAACTGTGATCCAGTCTAGATTACTGAGCGGTTTATTACAGAAGGAGGAAGCGATGTAAAAGCGGATACAGGGAGAGACAAGTGAGTTAATGCCCTTGCATAGAATCGTGTTCGGAGATCGTGACATGACCATACCTATTTTAGTTTCTAATTATCGATAGGGGAAAATGGATGATATTATTTATCGGCATCAGGATGGATAGTCTGAGTACAAAGCTGTACCGCGGTACAATGGGAACAAATGAAGTAATCAATATAGGGAATGCAATAGAAGAAAAATTCGAATTGGTAATAGTTACGTCTTTTACTGGATATGTTATATCTGAATATATCAACATTACTTATGGCAAAGAGTTTCTCATTGCGAATCACTTGATAAGAAGGCATTTGTGCTTTTCGCAGTAAAATCATGAATCCACTTATTCAGTTCGAAGCTTCTTGCATGCCGATGTAGCATTAAGATATTATATAGAAATAGTCGAAACGCTGTGTGCAAAGCAATGCAATTAAATTTTACTACTAATACGATAATAGTAAAGCTTAATTGCATTTCAAAGGTATGAACCTGGCCAATGTGAACTTTGACTCAAAATGTCTGACTAGAACATTAGAAAACGACAACTATGAAGAGAACGGAGATACAGTTATAAGATAAAACAAATATTATGTACCTATCTAAAGAGGAAATTGAAATGAATTGAGGTTGATCGGAATAACTATTAAAAATTTTATATGTATTCAAAGATTTTATTAGCGTGCCATCAATGTCATTTGTTTTTAATCCACCTTCAAATCGATGTTAATTGAAAATGTTTCACAAGTGCCATAACTGTCGAAAAAGAGCAAATTCTCATGAAACCTGTTTGTCTGATATGGAATTGGGGCTCGTATTTTAAAGTATGTAGAAATGTTTGCCGAGGTATTTACATGTAGGCACGGTCAAAGACAGCAATGTCGCACATTCCGTAGCACTCCCAGTGGAGAGAATAAATTTCCAACTGTGGTGGATCTTGGACATACGACCGCGTTTGCATATGGCCTGACATTGGTCATTGTAGTCTGATAATGTATGCCGCATACAAAGGTGATGTCTGAACTCTTGCATTACTTTTATACAGCACAGTAAAATATGCTTACAGAAAGAACCAAAGCTAAAATACATTTTAGTTCTGGGAAATACATAATTTATAATGCTAATTCCATGGAAACGTCAACAGCCTTACGTCTTTCTAGACATCTTGACTCAATAAATAAGACTTATCAAGTGAAAGTCAAGATCTTATTGCAAATTCAATACCCCTGTGAGCAGCAGTCTATGAGGGAAATGGCCTCAGGAAACTAGTTCCATATAAAATAGATAGTGAGATTGAATAGTATTGGATCGCAATAAGTGCTGCAAAAGTGGGCCCATTGTGAGTCGGCCTTGGCTCCCTGCGGGACGGCGCGCGCGCAGGGACTACGTGGGTGGCGGGGGTACCGGTGCCCACATATTTACGATTGCCGGTAAAAGAAATGTAATTTTATACTCTAAGATGATAGTTCATATTTTTTACGAATTATAGCCGCATATTTCAATGCCAGATCCAAGAAAGTAATTTTAATCTTTATCGATTACGGTTCGATGGAATATTTAAATCAAGGGTTTTCAATTTTGTGAATTATGCCTGATGGATGATGGGGAGAGAGAGTTTGATGGGTACAAAAAAAAACAAGCTTACTTCATCAATATGGTGAGACCAATGAATAGCAATAATTTTGTGTGTGTGTCATCTAATATCCTTGATCTGATTGGTTGTAATAAAAACCTGGATTAGCAAACCCTGGGACATAAAACAGCAGATAAGATAACCGAACAGACAACAAAGGCAAGCAAAACATTGCTACTAGAGCCAAATGCATCATACGTAATACTATTACAGTGCGTATAGAAACTGCGCTGAAGGCAAGGTCCTATGAGGTCACGACTTTGAGAAGGTCTTGCAAGGGCGCTTTATCAGCGTATAGAAGCAACCTGTTCTGTAAAACTGGTTTCGTAAAATGGAATATGATGTGTATGGAATGTGCATCCAGGGCGTAGGATACTCTGGGCTGCGGGATTTTTTGAAAGAGTTACCATGGCCCTAGGACGCAATAGGCAACTGAAGGAATACAGGTGGGTTTTATCAGCAAAAGTCTGACACTCCCTTTCGCACCACTTCGAGCGGGATTGGTTATTTAATGATTTCCCACATAAAAAAGGGCGCAGAATACTCTGGAGAAAAGAAAATGTCTTTCAGAAAACAGTAAGTACATAAAGAAGAAAACGCTAGTCAGAATCAAGTAAACAGTTCATAAATCTAAGAAATGTTCTAGTTTTTACTAGGAAAAGTGTGGATCAAGTTCAAGACGAATAAAATGTCCATGAACTCGGTAGAAGTAATTCGCACGCAACCGTCCGTAACAATTTATCGACTAAAACTTGCAAAACGGCGCGATTTTCTGCAAACGAACTCTTCTTCATCCGTAACTCTTCAAATAAAACGGATGTGTTATAAAGAACCCCCTTTCTTTGTTTTTGGCTTTGTAACGATTCCGACCTGTTCATTGATTTATTGCTGGTTTAATATTCATGAGTGCAAGGAGTAATTTAGTTATTTTATAACTGTACAGGAAGTGCTTCAATTGTTAATAGCCGATTTGCAAAGTTCAGGAATTTAGCTTGAACTTTGTGGAATTTATGTTGTATTATTGTTAAAGTTTTTTCTTTTAACAATTTCATCACGGCTTTCTACGGCTTGAATATTAAAATAACAGGGTACGTAGAGGACGTGTGGGATTAAAGAGCTATAATCTGACAAGGCTTCTTTAGAAGCATTAAATTTTCATGGGCAAGGTATTGCAACCATTTTCATTTAAATTGAAGCCTACTTGCTTTTATACAGCGTATCCAATTACGTCCACGCAGTGTGCATTTCGTATGAAACCTGGTAAAGTAAAAACATCATTTATTTTTTTATTACAGTAGAAGTATAAGATTTTACAGGACTCCACTTTATTTTTTCATCTTTACGGCAACGCGCGTTTTCCTCCCGGGGAAGCTTCGTCTAGCTCTGGGCGTTAATATTAAGCTTTATTACATCTTAAACCAGGTAGAAGTAATATTCTAATGATTTTATAAGCGAGAGTGCGTAGCTAATTCGAATCTGCTTGAAAATCACGTACATGCTCCAGGCAACTTTCCTTTTAAATGATTTAATACATAAACGTCGCATATTAGTATGAATGAATGTCAAACATTTGTCTACAGAATTCCAATTATCTGCCGAGATAGCATTTTCCATACAAACACATAATGCATGACTCATTCCGAGTAACTGATGTATACCTATTTCGGGATCGTCTGGGAATCACAACAAATGCAGATCGTCTCAAGTAGTCCCATCTCATTTGTCTCATTATTAATCTTTCAGTCAATGAAATACACCGCCAGCGGTTAGTGGCAAAGCTGCTACATTTGACATTTATTAGTAGTTTTAATAGAAATTATTAAATAAAAAAAAACATCAATCTTGTTCTGTAAATGAGAACCTCCCTATTTCATTTTATCAATGCTACTGTTTGAAACTTTAGTTTTTGATGGAAGCCGACTCGGCAATAAATAATATCACGCTTCAAATAAACAAATATTCACTTCTTTATCGAAGAAGGGAGAGCTTCATGAATTGCTGATGTCAGCTGTAGTCTATAGCGTTTCTCTTGCAAATAAGAATGTTGCATAAATTTATAAGCTGACATTCGTGCTCAGCTTCCTTAAGAAAAACTGTTTTTATCTGGTCATGATGTTGGGGCAGCAAAGCAGGGGTCTTGAATAAGGGAACTGGTTTTACTACAAGTGCAAGATATACTTAAGAAAGCCGGTTGGTGTCTGCAAAAAATTGCTTGTGACACTACGTTGTCTCCAAACCTTAAATTTGGAGTGTACTTATCTTGACCCACCATAAACCCCGACCCTAGTATGGTAATACGGACATAAAGAACATTTGTTAAAAAATGTTGTTATCAATTCAATGTAAAGTTTTTAGGGACGGCGGCGGCATAGAGGTTATCTGTAAGTGGGAGCAATTTAGGGTTGCAAGTTCTTATTACTCAATCGAAAATCTTCCTGAGGTTCGGAATTACTACTGACACCATTGTACTCTATCCATAATTCTAGATTCTAAATTCAGAGTATGGCGATAAAACTTGTGTAAACTTTCCTCGGAAAGGACGGAGGTAAACGCTTCATGTGCGCTATGTGGAACAAACAATTCCTTACGAACAAAAGTTAAAGCTCCCTAAAGTTGACCGCATATTATTATACGTTATTATGATGGAAGGGAGGGTCGGGTTTTATACCAATATTACTTGTCACATGTGAGAGTTATAACAGCCACAAATGTAGGCTTTCCCTTACAATAGCCGGGCCTACTTAACTTTTACATCGATTTACACATTTCCCTATATTGCGCACATCCCTTTCCATACACCCCAAGGGCTACAAAACTTCAGCGCAATACGTAAAGATAATTTAGAACAAATCGTTTAAAAAACTTGCTATAAAAGTTTACGATCAAGAAAGTTTTACGGTTGATGTTTCACAGTTGGAATACGTGAAAAATGTTTTACTATTGTTTGTGAAATAAGTACAAATTACTAGCAAGCAATAAATGCGACATTTTTACCGCCACAACGATTTAGTACGGGACTGGGGATACCATTGGCACGTTCGAGAACATTAAACCTGGACCCAACTGTTTCTCGCCATCGACAGTCGAACGGGCTTTCTTTATATGAATTCGAACGGATGCTACTAAAAAGTAATGGTGAACTGCAGAAATACAATGGAATCTTGAAGCCAATATTTTTTACAAGAGGAATCCGTTTCCATTATATTAAAAATTCAGGTGTTTCCGACTGAAAAGTTTATGTCTCAGATGAAAAGAAAATCTGAGATTTAACGCCAGTTTTAAATTTTCTATTTAAACTTCAATTATCCTTTTGTCGAGCAGTCTAGGTGATATTCAGATTAAATCGCCTTATTGAATTTCTCCTATCTAATTTATAATGAAACATTAAATATAACAATTCTTTCAACATAAAACCCATTTAGATTTCAGTCGCAAAATTGCAAAGAAGAATAAAATAATTACGTTTTAACAATAAAGAGGTGATTTGTATTTTTATCCCTGGGGACATCGAGTCCACATGCCACTTAAAAGGAATGAAGGTGTACTCGCGTTAAAACCGAGTTTGTAAACACTGCACGTATCGCTGGTCGGGATCACCCCCAACAGTATTGCATCGGAGCTTGGACCCAGACATTTTTTCGTTCCACCAGCATAGTACGAGGGTAATGGCTTTGAAAATTTCAAGATTGTATTTTTTTACAGTTCGTTGGCGCGAACAATTTTGGTTGTCATTGATGGACAGCCGAATGAAGTGTTTAATAATGGATGAAGTTCGAGGAAGTATATGAAGTAAGAAAGTGGTTTACAGAATTACTGAATCTAAATGTCTAAACCACCACAAGCTGAACGTTAAAACATACAATAACTATTACAAAGTTCTTATTGAAGGTACACAGTGCGACCTCAACACAACCTCATGCAGCATAGAAATTACTTAAGGAAGCAATATTCTCTGCGGCTACTAAACAGACAGTAGCTTCACAATACAGGTAATATTCAGCCTCCGTTTTACGGCCCGCGGCAGCAACGTTAAAATATGTTTTAATTATTAGATACGAAGTGTGAGTGCAATAAATATTACATAGTGCGTACGCGGCGTTCTCTGTAAGGATTTAATGTGCAGTAGGTAGTACTAGTGCTTCAAGCGGCCTTCAATTGGTGCATTTACCCCGCGATCCGGCTTTAGAATCCATTTTATTCCTTCACAGCACATTTAAAGTATTATTGTTAGTGCACTCAGAACTATATAGCAATAGCGTTGTAAATACAAGTATTGATGATATTCGTAGTTATTGTTGCATGTTCATTATTGGTCATGTTTATAACATAAGAGTAAGGTTAAGTAAATAGCATACCACATGCACCATAATTACACTCGGTACCGACATACCGTGCGATATACGTTTTCGATTATAATAAAATTCCACAACTTAATAATCGAATTGCTCGAAAAAAAACGTACGACCTAAATCAAATCGAGTGAGGTACGAACTGAGATAGAATCAAATCGATTTCAGTGATACCAAATGCTGTAAAAGTTTGAAGTTAGTAATAAAAGTTTCTCAGAATATGGGTAGTACGTTATTGCTTCGCCACTCACGTAATCCAGCGTTCGTGCGGGCGAATCGTACAAAGATTATGATGTATGAAGAGATGACGTAATAAAATACGGGTAAGTACAAGTTCTAAAGAATAATATAAAGTGCGATATGTCGATCTTGACAGTAAGCAATTAATCAAGATCATTGAATTAACGTTTAAAATTATTATCTTGTTTGAGATAGGTGTTGATAAGATACGGCATAAAACCTTGCATCTCAAACCACTTTTTAATTGGTTATAAACACGAACGTCAATTTTATTGTGTCATAGGCTAAAACGATTAAACTACGTAAATAAGTTGACACCACATTTATTCGTGTACAAAATTGAAAAAGTTATGAATGGGAGAGTTCATTTTTGGCACGGAAATCCAATCAGAGCACAATCCATGTGTAATGGCTGAACATTTTTACGGTTTGCACAGGATACCACGGGGAATAGATTTTCAGTGCGTCCCAAGTATAAATCACGACGCCAGATGACGCCCCATTCCTGAATTCTGAATGAGCTAGCCGAGACTTACTTTAAATTAAGGATTCTCATGCTACCTCCTGCGTTTTATGAAGTTTCGCCGATTACGTATTTTATGTATTAGTATAAAATATAATTCAATATTTTTGTAACGGTACTTAGGTATGAAGTGAAGTGTTTAATGAAATATGAGTGAGTATCAAAAATAAAGCTTTAATTTACGATAACGTCATTTAAGTATTTCTAAAAAGGATAAGTCGATTATGGGAATCTACGAAAAATGCATGCGTTTCCATGTAAATGAGTAGTGTTAAATGCAAATACTACGATAATATAGTCGCATAAGCAAATATTGCTTATACAACACGAGGAAAGGCGTCGTTCAGATTAAGGACAGGTTCATAAAATAAGTGAAATATAATAGAGCTCCAGTGTTATCTACATTCCTCAATGGACTTAACAATGTTAAGTTCACTGACCAATGGTGGCCGACGATAAAGATTAGCGCTACTGCGACCATTCATAGTATTCGCAAAAAATATAGTACGGAGAAAATTACACGCGATGTGGTGGTGCCATTTAAGGATCATAGCAGGAAGCATGCACGACCGGTTCAAGACGGCACTGGGGGATAGGAACGCCGGGAAAAAACTAATCACTACAGATAACTGAACATTCTCACAAGAGACGGATAAAGTAGATACAACTGTGACAAATATGGTATTGTTTTTAATACCGCTACATAGGCCACACTTAATAGTACCTACAGAACCGTATTGAGCCTGTTTCATTTAGCTATGTTAGAGCACTATAAAAAGTGATTTAGGTACAGACATTCTTAAGGATTCATATTTCCTATATTGTGTTAACCCGTAGTATAGCTCACATAGATTTGAAGCCGCCTGATAATAATAGTGGAGAAAATAAACCCTTTGAGCAAAATATTCTGAAAGTTTGCGGTTTTTACGCGTGCAAGCGGCTCTCTATAAATCGCATCATCAACATGCTCAAAGTCCGGCACATAATATTATTATGTAGGTTTTACCTTTATTTCGTCACTTCCAAAGAACTATGCTATTCACGGCTGATATTTCACGAGAAGCGAGCGATAAAAACGTGTGTTTTGGTGATGTAGACATGAAAAAGGAAAATGATCTGGGAAAATACGGATACGGAGATACATCGTACATTTTCGGCAACACTAACACTGATAACAACACACCATTTGGCCGTATACTAAAACATTTTCTGGTTGAACCTTCTGTTTTCGTTATAAAATTTATGCAATACAGGAAGATGTCAGTGACCGCATGTAATGTGATTCGCTGCGGTATCCGCCAGCGTGTATAAAATTGATTTATTCACATAACTATGTGGTATACACAACACAACCCATACGAGTCTCATGACAAACTGCTGTAGTTTGCAGAGCTCTGATCTCCGACTCATATGGTCTAAAAGCTTACCTTTAGCATGCGGATGTTCAAGGAGCGTGAAATTTACTTATCCACGCCTTTGCCTTGTTGAGAGGAAGTGGTACACTTTCGTAATTTAATCTGCACATATGAGAGAATTAATGGCGCCTTCACCGGTGATCCGCATTCAATAAATTAAATTTTAATAACGACGTTAAACGCGTTATAACAAGGAATAAGGTAATGAATTATAATTATGCGCGGAGCGGCCCGACCCACGCGTTCTAATGACTATGGTACAACATTAGCCAAACACAAATTACCAAGAAATGTGTAAACAGGTATTAAAGGGATCGCCGAGTTTTACGTAGCCGAATTAGGGGAGAGGTAATGTTCCCTTGTTGTTTTTTTTATCATTTTTTCCTAATTTATTTTTTGCGTTACCTTGCTGATGACGCGGAATTAATGCTTTGCTTGAATTAAATTACCATTAAGAAGTTGTACAACTTTTAAAAAAACTTTTATAGTATTTGATACAAAATTCCAATAGAAGCTTTTCTCGGTTTAGAGAGTTTTTGTCGGCATTTAAGTAGTCAGCAGCCCGCACTGCGATAATATCGACAGCTCGTTAACGTTTAAGTTATAAATTTTAGAGACCTGAACCACAATGGAGGGCGTGGTTGAAACTCGTAATATTTTCTACTTGCGCTGAAGTTGGAACTGCTTCTGCAATATACGACTGCTTTAATAACATAATACATCTTTACAACCAGTAGCATTCCATATCTGAAAGATAACAGAATCTGAGAAGAACCAGAATATGGTTCTTCTCAGATTCTGTTAAAAAAGAATAGTTAAAAGTAAAACCAGCCCAGTTTGCGGCGAAGCATTTGAATTTCCAGTCGGCAGGCGTAAATGTCCGGCTTCCCCCTAAAGAATATTGGTTTGCATAATAGCAATCACGATCACAGTAGCTACAAAGTTGCCTTGCTGCTTACCACATTTGTATTGTCTTAAGAATAAAGTTGAGAGTAGATACGGTTGGGTGCATTCAGTAGGCTGCTTTACATTGCTCTGTGGTATAGTATTGAATGACGTGTCCTTATTTCAGTGCGCCGCATTCACGTCATCGGAGAATAGATTGAAATGAATAGGAAATGTGTGGAGTAGACAGGCTTGTACCGTTGTAGTGTGGTGGAGCTAAACCATTTCTGGTTAACGTTCTGAGAATCCAAATGTACCTGCCGTCACAACTTCTGCCATGTAATGATGCTTGAAGATGGCTGGCAATAAAAATATTTATTGCATTGCATTTATAGACTTGAAGTAATTGTGGTTAAGAAAGACAAAAGGAAAGTAAAATAGTTTCCATCTGTCGACTCATAAGTTGTTGTTTTGCGGTTGATGCAAAAGTCATAATTCGTATCTCCAGTTAGGTCGCAACTCTATATGATATGAGTATATTATGTACTACTTAGTTTCCTTCTAAATCAAAACAACACAAGGAGTTGGCTCCCTCCACAAAGACTTCTTTTGGCTTCACATCAGTCTGGCCGATTTTATTGAACGGAACGCGTGGTGTCTAATACGGATTAAAGCTTAACTTAAACTTTTAAGGAAATTTAAACTTTGTCCTTGTATCATTGATCCTTTGGTAAAGTTCATTGTTTCAGTCTATAAAAAAAAGTAAGATGGGATCGCTTCAGACAAAATAGACATGACGTGGCCAGATCTTAGAAATTGATCACTTCATGATATGGCCAAGTAAAACTGGCCAGATCGTTTTAAACGTTAAAGTTTGATGATATGTCAATCCTCGTTTGGCCCACATCTTTAGACCTTTTATTGTCATAGAAATCCTTCATCAATGATATGGCCAAACGAGGATTGACATATTATCAAATGTTAATGTTTATACGATCTGATCAGTTTTAGCTGGCCATATCATGAAGGGATTAATTCTAAGATCTGGCCACGACAGACACAATGCGTCATTTAAGGAAAGCAAACGATATAAAACATAGCAATAGTAAAGATAAGTATGTAGTTGAAGTTACGAAGATCTCTGTACTTCGACATTTAAGTGTGTCGTAACTCAAGTTAAATGTTGCTGGTAATTTCGAAGTGAACAATAGACGACCAAGGAAAGGCTGTGTTAGGTAACGAAATAAACGTTAAGGTGACCAAACAGCTGATTACAACTAATTTTGGCAGGTAGAACATTAACCTCATAAAATAAAAATGGTTTCGTAAAAGATTTACCAAAAAAGTTTACAAGAAAAATAATTAAAATATCGTCAGCAATTAAAAACAGCTTATCTGAAGATAGCTGCAAAAGATTACCTTTTACAAGTTGAAGGAAGTACAGTTTTTCCTGTAGCTGTTTGGGTTTAAGAAAATTGGGGACATGTCCGAGCAAAGCTTAGGACCATGGAAAAGCTGGTCGGCAAAACTGTGAAATATAAAATGTAGAAATATTGAATTCTTAGATAAAACATAAAATACTACAATTCTGCACTATACCAAAGTGCTTCTCCGTTGAAAAATTAATTGATTGCTCTTCTTGTTCGTTATTTGTATATTATTTCTTTCGAGCCAAATTGAATGATTTCGAATTTTTCACGATACATTCCTTGTTAAAAATTATACATATGAAATTGACACTCTGTTTCCCATTTTTTTTTCTCATTTGTATATCCCTAATGTATTGTTATGTCTCTTTTTTTTCTCTTTTTGGTTTGTTGTCTCGTTTGGTTTCTGTTGTATTTTAGTCATTGTAGTATTTTTTTAAGTTTATCACAACTTAGAAAACATTGTGGAACACATGAGAATAGTTGATTGAATTAACACCGATCATTTTTTATTAAGTTTCTATTATTTATTTATCTTCAATGCGTGTTTCCAGTGTTTGTTCTTCGTATCTCCGCGGTTGTCTGGGAACTACGGTTGGTGCGGCTAGCTTGCCAACATCCCACGAGGTGTGCCGAGTCGATGACCTTTCTCTCCAGGAAGTCTATACCTCAAATTAATAGCTCACTCCATCTCAAAGCCGTTAATAGTTATAGCGTTAAGTTTAAGTAATGTTTTACAAAGAGATACAATTTTGAAGCAGGGAGTAAGTTATTGTTTCGTGTAATTGAATTAAGTTAATTAATTTCTGTAATGTATTTCGTCTGTTTTGAAATTAAATGTGATTTGCGATGATTCTGGTAAAATAAATCTTATGAATCTGTGTTGATTGAACTGCAACTTTATTTTATCACGTGGATAAACTTGGATATGTGTAACTCCCTCATATCTCATGCATGCAGTAAAACCTTTCAGTGCAACACGTATGATATCGCCAACGAAGACGTCTGTCCCAAGGGTTTACTGATACTGAGAAATTTCATAGAATCTATAAAATTGCAATACATAAATCAAGTCAATTTGTTACAAGTTTAATGGAAAATTGTATTCCTGTGGCTAAATAGGTTCATAATTTCCCTTGCAAGGTATTTTTTTTTAGGTAGGAAATCATCCAATGACTTCTGCCGCTATTGGGCGGAGCGAGAGGGCATCTCAGACTTTACTGACTAAAACCTAATCCTGTTCCTTCTGTCTTCGTTCCAGGGCCCCAGGGTACACTTTCGCACAACCCATGGCTACCATAGATTGACCCTGCTGGGCCCCTACGGTTTTGCTAAAATCTCCTTTAGGCGTGGATTACTACGCACCTTCGACGACTTGAGCAGGAGCTCGGTTAGTTATCGAACGGCTGGACATGGACAGTGAACTCTTCATTGGTCGCCGGCCACAAGCCCACGTTATCGTATCAGACCAAATTGTGTGCACCGAAATGATGACGTTATCTTTAACCAAAAGTCAAACAGTTTGTTTCCTTTCATACTAGTCTAGTCTATAATTTAGGAACAGTAAACAAACGGTAAATTGTAGCAGTACTTTTTGATAGATAGGTAATTTAAGTTCTACGTGGAAAAATCAAAGAAAGAGATTGTACAAAGTTATTAGAATGGGGCCATAGGTTGCGGTAAACACCGAGGGCCAGATATCTAAGGCATTAAAGGAGACAGCCTCGTGCAGATAACCGCAACATAAACGAACCGTAAAGCTGTTTGTTCACTGCTTTTACGATTATTTGTTGGCACTTTAGTGCGACGAAAATTCTCAAGGAACCGGGCAAAGAAAAATATCACGCAAGCGGAATAGGACTGGAGAAGATAACATCTCTGTATTGTTGAGCTGCCTTCGTTTAGCGATAGTAAAAGTGAGTCTGCAAGCCACAGTGAGATAACAGCGCCTACCGGCATCGTGGAAAATGTAGTGCGATGTCTAATTTACAGGGCCCGCTATCCAGGTAGTATATTCCGTGCTGGACACAGAACCGCGAACATTGCATTAGCGGTATCGCCTGTTTAAACAACCCAAACACTAGCCGCTTTGAAGTGCCGATGGCAGACGTTGTTTGACACAGGGCCAAACAATGAACCTTCATATACTCAACACCTCCGCTTTTTAACATCTTCAACGGTGTGTCTGGTACAATGTTTGGGTTTGGATACAAATTGAGAAATTGTTATCGTGTATTTACTGTTCCGAAGGGAAACTTTCACACATGGAAAACATTTGCTTTTTAAGTTTTGTTAAATATTATTGTAGAGGTTAAAAAAAACGACGACACTTCGGGAATGTGAAAAGGATAGTTTCCAAGAGGATAAAAACACAAATACATTTTTGGGTAACCTCTATTTCCACGAAAAATAAACTTGCTTTCTTCTTTCTCTCTTCATAACTGGCCTGTCGTAACATTTACTACGCGTCTATCTGTTTGAATGCATTTGTCAGATGTAACACAATAACGATGATTACATCAAACGCACAGGAACTCTTAAAATAAACCACATGAAAAATGTTTGATCGCCATCGATTGACCTCATCATGTCGGCACCGTTTACTCTGTGGACTAATTAAAACGCAGAACAAGATGCATGTTTCTCATAAACATGGCAGAGGAGTGCAATGTATGGTCATCGTCTTGTGGCCCGTACAAAGTGAAATAGCTACATTGCCCAACCGTGCGTGAAGAAACATTAAATCAGCGTCATTCACCTATGGAAGATTACACCAGGATATCGAAAAACGTAGCCGTTTGAAGGAGCAATCGTTTGATACTTTGATTGTAGAATCAAAATAATATCGAGTTTCCGAAGTACGATTTCAAAATGTAATTGCCAATTCCGATATAAATGTTATTATCGTTTGGTGCCTTTTTGGGCAACAAAAACATAAACGATATTATATCTGTTATGTTTATCAAGTTTCTAAGAAGATAAAGTCAACAGCCAACCTATAACCGATATTCAAGCACTCGTGTTTTCTTTACCGCCACTTGAATAAGGTAAATAGGTTTAGGATATATTCTGCGTACTGATGCGACGCTAACATTTCTGTATACGTATAGGTCAATGATTGACGTACTGTATCTACCGGCATATAAGTATGGGTTTATCTTTCAACAAGATCTGACGTTCTTTAAAATAATGATTAGCGGATAAACAGAAGCCTTATAAGGTAAAACCAAGCTAAAGAAGGAGAGTTACACTATACAGTGGATTGAGTGACATTTAATCTATCATAGGTAGCAGTGAAGGCAATATTTCACAAGCGTGTGGTTATTATAAGTTTGTGCAACAAGCTCATAGTCATTCAACAAGTATACAAATCAAGGTTGTTAACCCATTTGCGTTACGGTCTGATACCACTCTGTGTGGCTTCCTCGTATTCATTACGTTTTGCTGGCATTCATTCACAAAAGCAGTTTGATCGAAATTGTGTAACCTTTTTTGCCCTTTTATTTCGGCTGTGAGTCTGTATATATAAAAAGCAACCGTTACTGACTGATGGATCTATCAACACACAGCTCAAACCACTGAACGGATTGCGCTGAAAGGCACGCAGATAGTTATTATGAGGTAAGCATGCGCTAAGAAAGGATTTTTCAAAATTCATGAAGGTCTGTTGGTAAGGAGGTACCAACTTTCATACGGGCGAAGCTGCTGGTACAAGTTAGTTATAATATAAAATCATCTATTTTGTTGGTTATCTTGTAGTCAGATTGAATTTTCAGAGATCAATGCACGAAAAATTGAGAGACACGGGCGTCTAGCCACTGTTTTGCTCCGTTTCTTGAAACATATTTGAAATATGATCAATTCAATACACTTAGCTTATCTTTGAAACTTTCAGGATCATCTAAGTTCAAGTAAATACCGCAATATCCAGCTCTTGGAACAACATCTCAAGGGAGCGAAAACTACGCGATTGAACCAACTGATAATTTAGATATTTTTAAGTTTGTAAACGGGATTATAAAGTTTATAGTTATTTTCCACAACTGATAACCTATAATTTATGTATATATTATACATGAATAATTTTGAATTGGATTGATAAATATATTATTATTTAAGTAGACTCCTGATGAAAACACAAGTTGATTGAATGAAAGGGCTAACTTTGCAGGGGTCACGAGTATATATTTTCATTAGCAAATGTCTAACTGGAAAATTAATTATAAATGAGAAATGAATTTTGTATCCAAACACGAACCTTTTAAAATTAAATGTTGTGTTCCTATTAGGCAGAGGTGCTCAGTGTCACTCAGGATTACGAGTCCACTAATCTTATACGTGACATGTTTTTTGTATATTATTAGGTGCTTACATACCTACATTATTTTAATAGTTTTTTTAGTAATCAATAGGTGTTCTGTTAGCCGTTACTATCGAATTTGAACATTGGAATCGTTGTTCAATTGTTATCCTCATAACAATGGCAATGGTCTAAAAAGACTTGTTCCAAACGAACTCCGCAGTTCATTTTCATAGACATTCTGTTCAGCAACAGAGCAATCTCTTTCAACTTTTATTTCGAATACATTACGGATAACTGGGCACGGCGTGCAACGGTGCATTCACATTCATACAAACCGTAGTTCCGAATACAATGTTTTAATAAATCACCAAGTAACGAGCCTGTTACAGTACTTACAGTAGCCGCTTCGCCAAATCAGGACACCGGTATGAAGAGCGATTTATTTCATTTGAAAAAGCTGCAGTTCATTGACGAAAGTTAGCGTAGTGGGTGAGCATTTGCATCGTACTTGAAACGGTGAGATACGGCTACTAAAATTGTGTTACTGTTGAATATAAATAGACTGTTACTGAATTTCCAAAAAGAAAGTCAAGTTTAGAGTTATGTAGTACTTGCGGATAATATTTCGACTGAATCTATTTCAAAGCTATTCGTTTGTTCGTATAATGTCCAAGTACAAAATCGTAAACATTGAACGTTTTATTTCCGCGAATGTCTCATAGCCTGGTCCTATTTTTTAAAATAGACAAGAAAAAAAACTGCACTTCATTGTCAACAGCAGAAAAGATTTAGTCTTTTTATTTTAGAGACTCGAGTCGAGGTAGTAGCAGTAAAAGGTATACCAGGGTAACCTTATTCCGATTTAATAGGTGTCGATAACGGGCGAACCTAAACATTAGCTACAAAGCAAATGTGGAACTGTAAAATCAACATAAATGATTTATGACATCCTTAAGGCACTTACTGAAAACACATTACTAGACTAATCTGTGTTAAAGGAAGAGGAAATTAAACCAAGCTGCAGAAATTCCACGGATGCCGAAACAATGATAACTTACCTATTTGAATAAGTTAAGAAGAATAGAATTCATCTTATTTATTCTCCCGTTAGAATACCTTTCTATAATGTAACCAGACATTGAATATGTATTTAGTTTGCATTTTATATCCACACTATCCACAAAGTAACTGTAAGCTTTGGTTCGATTAGCGGGACTGACTCCGGGTTGGGGTCCACCTCATTAAAATTTTACTGCAGCATGGCTATGATAAGATAAAGGGGAGTCACCATGGAACCGCATTCGCGTAGAGGTGTTACATTATCAGCACCTTGATTTTTCATAAAAGTTTAGCAAAATGACGTCTGCAACAGGTGTTACGGAAACTAACCACGAAGGTAAAGCAATCCAATGATTTATTTAGGTGTAATCGCATTGCCCCTTGCATTTACATATTCTGTCGCTTAGAAAACATAATGTTGAAGCGATGGGTAGAGCTTTATGCTAAATACGTGTGCACACCTGCATACAATGACAAGAACGTCGGCGAAGTGTGGTATTTCACAAGGAAGTGGCACGAGGGATGCGGTCGAGCATTCGCCAAGTCCGCCTTCGGCTAGGGCTGTCAATCTCGTGACCACGATACACACAAGGTGCAAGCTTCCGGCAACTAGCGGCGAGACCCTGTATATAGTACCTACAGGTTTCCCGAAAGCGATACACCTAAGAACTCGTATTAAGGTAACGTGATATATTGCATCCGTCATTTCGATTCAATTACTCATAATAACGAATGTGGGAACGGTGTAAAAGGTCTATCAGATGTTAAACCGTGCAAATTGAGACTTGATTCAATTTGGCAAAATCAGAATGTTACAATGTTGCAAAGGAATTTGAGGTTTGATTTACACAAAGGATTCGTGTTTAGAGCTGCAATTTCTTAACCCTGTTCAATCAGCCGGGAAAAGGGATGACACGGGTCAAGAAGATATGCACGGATTTTTCTTTTTACATACGGCTAAGCTATTATTATGTGAATAGTAACTGAATGTTTGGCAAGTATTGAGCGGTATGAGTGAAAAAACAAATATCGTTTTATGGTTTTATAGTGAGATTGGAAGTAGAAGTCTTTATTGTAGTGCAGGCGGTCGCGGCGACTTATAGTTCACGACTAGCTTCAGGCATCAGGAGTCACCTGTGTGGTCCGCCGCTGCGTTTGTGCAGGTTAATACTTAATTATGTGCCTTACCTCTGTTCTACATGTTCACATACATGTAAACAGACCACCGCATAGATGGTATATTTAATCAATACTACCGGTTGAATGAAGCCATCGGTGAAGAAAATTGTTCGCTATCACGAATAAACAGCACGTGAACATGACAGTTTTATGGAACAGTAATTTGAGGTCGGCTTGATTTACGTGTATGAAACTTTGGTCTGTAAAATTATCATTTAATTGCGGACTGAATAAATAAGCCATTAGGTCAATGTAATTGTACCAACCAACTGAAATGAGACGAATGACGGGAAATTCAAATAACAATTTATGACGTTTACTTGGAGGAGAATTTACCTTCCACTTGGTGCTACTTTAGCAAATAGAATTTTCACGCGTTCGTTCCAAGTATACGACAACGAGAACGGGCAACTGCAATTTGTCAGACGCCTCAAGCAAGCCCCTTCAAAATACACAGCTGTTGTTAAATTGTGTAAGAGATCCTTCATTATAAAAGTCCGTGTATAAACGTTGACAGTATCTAGCTAAAATACTGATTTAAATTAAAAGTCATGATGTGATACAAACATCAAAACAAGAAGTAAATTAATGGCTAAGATTTGTAGCTCCGTGCTTCAGGCCATGAAAATAAATTAACTAGGCACTGATTGCTCAATAGAGACTTATACGAAAACTTTACTAATATGCTAATCTCGAGATGATGCTATTGCTACCAATAAAATTACTACGAGGCATCTAATGCGAAACTGGTTCTAAAGCTATGCGATATTAAATCTAGCCCATACATACAATCTACATATTAAACAAAACTTTACTACAATAGCTATAAAGTGAGGTCTCATAAAGTACACCATTCTGACTTTCAAATACATCGGAAATGATTACAAACACACAAATAAACTTGCGTATTTTATAACCCTTTGCATTCGCTAGGATAAACTGTGTTAATAATAGGCGTCAGTCGCCGAGTATGCTTTTAAGGAACAAACCGTTGGGGCACTAGCAGTCAATCTTTGCGATATCGGGCTCTCGGTAACTGTTCCTTATCGCGAATAGCAAAAAAGCCTTTCCATGTCAAGAGCTGTCGGTAGAAAAGCCCCTTTGTTCCTAGTGCGACACTTATGGGTGCAAACTGTGCAAACGAATACGGTATTTCAGTTTTAGGGTTTGACACCTGTGTGAAATGTGCCGTAGCGTGACAAAGCTTTTAGGAAGTACAAGTATTTTAGAGGTACCAACCTAAAATGCACAATCCGTATTCAATCAGCATAATGCGAACACACTGCTTGTACATAAAGTAGAAACCTTTTAGACAAAACAACTTCAATTTGTTAGCAAAAATACACAAACAACAAATCCTGAAAAATCTCTGTTTACCTCAGTCTGAAGAAAATGCAGCGACAGCCAAGTCCTATAGCTGTCATTGCCACCTCTTCTTATTTTCTTCACGCAATTTTTCTCTTCCAATAGCTTTTTCAATTCTCTATGGGGTTACGAGATGAAAAGCAAGCGATAGTACTCTCACAATCAGCTATTATTGGACTATCGTATTCAAAGTCCCATTGTCCGCCCGGAGGCGTTTTACAATCACCTTGGAATTTTCTTTTTACTGCACATTGGAATGTGTTTGTGTTTTTACACAACACTGTGTTTTATAAGTGAATGCGCAAATGTCGTGTAGGTACGTTTCAGTAAGCTGAAGTTGACACTGTTTGTAAAAGATAAATTACCAAATACCATAAATTATACAAACTGTTAAACCCATCTGAAGCAATTAATTACTGTGTTTAATTAATAACACTGCTGTAAAGAAAGGGAAACTTTCTATCATTGAAATACGTCATGAAAATGGAATGTCTGTGTCTGTCGTTTCCACAATGTACAGATGTACAGCGTAATTATGTATGTATTCAGGTTCAATAGGTAGGTCGAGTGGAGCATGCAGTTAATTTGTAGTCGTGATTGAATTAACGAAGCCGACCGCTTGGCAGAGCTCATTTCGAAAGCTCTTAGATACTTATCATCTTATGCCTTTATACTGTCAACCGTAATAACGAAAGCATTTCTCAAATTATAACAAACCTACGACTTTATGGCTGCCAGGAATTGGCGAACCGTGGATTCTCACAGGCAAAGCACGACTCTGGTAATCTAGCTCAAAATTGAAAATTCATTCACTGTGACGACTTGCCATTGTGTGCCCATGCAAATGAAACGAAAACAGAAACCGAATAGCGAAATATTAATTTCCAACAGTACTGTCGACAGAATCGAACTGAAATGAGAAATTAAGCTGGTTTGCAACAGTGTTGGTGACTGCACAGGTTCTTTTCGCCTGTCAACTCGGTTATCTATAAGCTGTATGAGAAGCGATGTGTTATACGATTTACTTCGCGGCAGGGTTCTAGCCTTGAGGTTGTCGGCTACATTGCAGCTGTCCGTTTGAGAATATTACGCATATCTCAAAGCAGTGTCTGGATACGCACTACACAGGTTTAGCCGATTATAAACTCTGAACTTTATGATGAGCTGGTTTAGGATTAAATCTGTTTGTGTTTTGTTTGTATTAACTTGCGATAAGTCACAGTTGACTGGACGCTTGTCTAACGAGGAGTGACGGCTCTAGGACACTATACTTGGCGGTTCAGGTGTGTAAATTGTGACGGCAAAGAATGCTGTGCTCACACGAGTCACACTTAAGCTTATCATAGGTACAACGAAATTATTTAAGTGGAAATATTGTACGTCAGTCAGAGTTAATGCTTGACGAGGCATAACAGAGGTTACATACATATTTATACGGCATAATGTTCAGGCTTATTATTGCGATGGGTTATGGAAAAAAAATCTACAACATAGAAATATAACGGTATCACAATGAAATGCTAATGAATCATCATCATCAGAGGAAACAAACGGGAAGTTACATAATTACTCTTTGTACTCGTAAAGAAAGCGGTCAAATGTTAAAGAGATAATTGTTAGTACAGGAAATTAAAGGCATTTAGTAATGTAGGACAATCCTCGGCGGGCCCGCTTGATGGCAATCTTGTACAAACTCAGCCAACTTGTTCTTATTACTGGCAGTAACGCTCACTGTAATCTTGTTCATCTCACGATTTTACAAGCTTTCCAGTTGACATGCAGACTTAGTTGTTTGACGAAATATTCCGATGAGATTATCATCATGAATTCATATACAACTAGGTACAGTACAAAGGTGCATGAACTATTATTTGATGGCCTCAGTTCCCAGTGATTAGATAATGTTGTTTGTATGTGTCTGTGTGGGAGACACATTGATTGTACATAATATATACACCTTGTTATATCCATTCTCACTTATTTGCAAATAAAGTTTGCCTGCTTGTTCGTCTGTGAACCGTCTAAGTGCGTGAGTCATATGCGTGTGGGATTCAACTAGTGTACTGAGTTAGTGCTTTGCCAGTTCAAGTGATCATGATTCAAGGTTTCACACCGTAGAATAGACCTTTAATAGGCTAAGTGTTCTGTGGGAAGTGGTTCATAAACTAATTTCGTTGTGTGCTAAAATAGGCACAATTTTATGCGAAGCTGTAACTAGCTGTGTGGTCTAGGATCATATCTTAATTGGTTTCAATATCGCAGTGTTCGTTATGATGAATAACAGTACTGAAATTACAACAGAACAGCAAGAAAAACGGAAAACATGTTGTCTGCGGAACACTGCCTAAAGCAATAAACTTCAAGTAAAAGATCAAAGCTGATTTCTACTTACGCTTGACCAAGTTCAAAGCACAGTTTTGTTTTTAATTTGCAATATTCAGCCTAACAAGACTAACTCATGATACGATTATGCGAGATGGTCATGTTGAGTTGGCTAGAACATCGATTAATTTACTTTTATGAGTTGCCGGTTGATTACAAGAGTTATATTGGAGATCCTTATTCTGCGCTTCTCGTTACCATTAAATGATATAAGTCGAATCACGATTAGTAACACTGACTAAAAATGAGATACCCTACCCGAACGTAGCATAATCAGCCTTAAAATGTTCATATTATTGTGATTCAAGCCCCTTGTCTAGGAGAGGGAATGAGCAGAAATCCACCACGCGGGCCCAGTTTCGGGTTGGTGGATGTCACACTTGTTCATTTTTTTTTATTCTAGGACATGTCGGTTTGGTCACGATGATTTGCTTCAACGTGAAATAATCGCGAATAAACGCTTCAGCAGAGGTGATGAAAATAAATTACACAAATTAAAGCGTCTGCCTGGGTTTGAACCCGTACGACGTACGACTAAGTCGGGGCGCACTTTGTATAAAAGTGGGGCTTTAAATAAATTGGTACATAGATCTATATCACAGTATATATTTACCAATCAATTAAGTGGGATGCCAGTATCGCGTGGCTCACGCTTATCTGTCGAGCATTTTTTGTTTACGGCTTCATCCAGGGCGTGGGTTTGCAGATAAGTCGAACGCAGGATTTGTCCCAAATGTTTTCAGTGCCATTTCGTGAAATAAAATCTTTTATGTTCACGCAATTTTCAACGGAATTCTCAGCTATTCTTTTCATTATTTTCGTCTCACGGTGAAACATTAACTTTAAAATAAATTACTATAAACAATAAGCGTAGGTAAGTAACACTGTCAATTAACTTCAAGAAACTTTTTCTTCGAGTAACGAGTTATTTTTTGTACGGTTGCAAAATAAATCCATTTAAAAATTCTCTTCGGGCAATTTTTTTGGTGATGACAACATTTCATAAACGGACTTCCATACCGTTCACGTCGGCGTTTATAGAAAGTTAACATAATGCACTTTTATTGGTTTTGATTATGTGTAGTAATTGAAATACTTTACAGTTACTATTTCCTACTGCGTTTTTATGATACTAAATAATAAAACAATAGATAATATTCCATACGATTGAATTTATTTATGCTTAGCTGTCACAGATCTAGGGTAGTAAAATGTTTTTTTTTAAGAAAAAATAACGTATAGCTTTTTTTTTTAATAGGGAAAAAAGTATTTGAAAAAAAATATTTTGTTTTTTTTTTTTCTATTTATTTATTTGTTATTTCTCTTGAAGACATTTTGTGTGCTGTGCTGTGCTAAGCTGCTCTAGCACACACTAACCGTTTTTCATTATCCTGAAATTTTTGGAAACTATATAAACACTCAATTTAAATAAACAAGTCACTCATTTCTAAATCAGTTTTTTTTTATTTGATATAAACTTGTGCTTGACTGCGATCCCACCTGATGGTAAGCGGTGATGCAATCGTTGATAGTGAGGCACACTAGTTTTACACCCAAATTATAATCGGACGGGAAGAAAGCTGCAGGCAAATTGTTCCAATCCTTTGATGTAATACGCGGTATAAACGACGAGGCAAAACGCTTAGTCCGGATCGTAGAGGTTTCAACAACGTAAGGGTGGATACTCGCCGTATGTCGGGTTGTCCGATGGTAGATATGAGAGGACGGAATCAAGACATGCAATTCCCACGCACACTCTCCAAAATGCATCCAGTAAAATACCGAAACCCTACGCCTTTGCTTAAGGTTTCGTAGATTGGACTTAACCAAATCTGGATCACCAATTAGCCTCTTCGCACGCCTTTCCACTGAGTCCAAAGCTGCTAGGTGGCATTTTGCAGCACCAGCCCATATGTGGCTGCAGTACTCCATACACGATCGGACCTGTGCTTGGTATAACATTAAAAGCTGCCGCGGTGTGAAGTACCGCCGGACCTTTGCAAGAACGCCGAGTTTCCTAGCAGCTACCTTGGCTTTGGACTCAATGAACCGCCCAAAATTAAGGTCTGAGAAAATTTCTACTCCCAAGAGCTGAAGGCAGTCGGTGCACTCCAGGGTTATTTTTTTTAATTTGATTTAAAACAACGTATTCGTGTTTTAATGTAGAAGTGTCGATAAATAGTTCAGAAATTATGCATTTAGTGTTTTACTTTACGCATCATAGTAAAAATTGAAAATAGAGTATTTTCAGATACTTTATTTTTATGCTAAAGTATATTTCCCAAAAATAAAGAAAAATACGTTACCTATTACAAAATATGGTTGGCAACCTTATTGATGTCATTAAGATTGATATTACTTAACCTTTTCTTTACAAGATATGATTTCCCGTTGTTTGCGAGGCCTGCCTAAGAAAAAAATATACTTACAATAAACCTCTTCGAATTCTTGAACCCGGTCCGGAGTGCCGATTAGTACAGCTTTAACAATCAAGTAAGTACCATAACAAAATGGTTGAGAGTCCGACTTCCTAGTCTATACCTACCTATCTACTCTACAAGTTGGCATTCTTGGCTGTCACGAGTGGCGTGACTAAAGACCATCGTGGCTTGATCCATGCGAGGTCATTGGGCCAACATTTGGCGTAGCGATGCCAAGGTCAGCACAAGCTCTGTAGATCCATAATTGAACTTGTATTTGTAACTCATAAACTGTTTCATTATTATTCTGATCCTAAAAGATTAAGGCTGACGTATCCTTCTTCAAGCAACCTTAAATCATCATGCTGTTGTAGCTACTGAAACGTTTTCGGGCTTTAGTGAAATGATCCGGATAATAAGTTATATTTACACGTAAAATAAAATTGTGTATTGAATCAATTAGAAAAGAATCCAAGTTAAAATCAAAATGCATATGATCCACTTAAAACAAGACTATGACTGCCATTTAACCGAAAAAAAACCGACCTTGTAATATTTTAATATGAGTTTTATTGGCACTACGCCAATTATTATTTTATGTATTTACATTCACACAACCGGTTTATGTTACTAACTGCGTGTTGTTTTTTTTCTGCTTACGTATGTAAACGTAAAAATGTGATCGTACGCAAAACTTAACAAGCGTTGCAAGGTTTGATGAGATTTAAAATAGTCAATAAACATGAACCTCTTCAAATAAAATCACATCTAATTTTACACAAAAGTCTAGCTTTGAGAGAACGCCATCAGTTTTACGACAGATTTTCAGAACTGGAAAAAACAACAACTGCATGAACTTCTCTTTGCCCGTGACATACAGGTTATTAACCTGACGTAAAGCAGTCATTTTACACATCACGAACGTGGTTTGTAAAATGAATTGCTAATATAATACTAATAAAAATCGATGAATGAAAACTTAATTTACAAGTGCATGCAAAGGAAGTAATAAACTTTGCTATACGGAGCGTGTACATACATAGGCCTAATTTTAGAAAAACGCAAGTGCGCATAAACCGATCTCTTAACTCATAAAATAGGTAAGGGCAACTTACGTCATAACTGTGTAAGGGCCGTTCGTAAGTTAGTACAATTTGCATAATAGGGTCACTTTTTTCTTGAGTTTTTGTAGCCATAGAGATAAGGGCTGAGCAGAATAAGAAAAGGTGTTTCAATGACTACAGCAGATAAGGAGTAAAAACACTCATATTTCAGTAAAAAGATTTCTTGGAAAGTCTTAAATGTAAGGTTTTTAATACACCTGTAATTTTATCTCTTCACCACCCTTGGTCGACTAGTAGAGAATGCCTAAGGTATTAAGTCCACCTTTGCACTTGTGTGAAGTTTTAATAAATTAATGAGACTAACTAGCATAGCATAATCAGCCTCTTTAATGTTCCCACAGCTGGGACTCAGGGCTCCTCTCTAGATGAGGGATCTTAAACCACCACAAGAGCCCCGTTCGGGTTGGTGGATGTCACATATCTTCGAATTTTTAGTAGGATATGTCGTTTTCCTGACGGATAACTAATTCCTTTCACAGTTTTGAAAGCAGTGGTGATGAAATAAATGACTCAAAGTAATGCGTCTGGCCAAGTTTGAACCTTCGACCTACAACTCGTAAGTCCGTTACCATTGGACCACCACTGCTCTGAGACTAGCTAAATTGATGTTTTCTTGCGCGTTGCTGGCGGGTTCAGATTGCATTTTACCTGTCTTGGTAGGCCAAAGAAGGAAAATGAGTTATATCCCGTGATTAAAACGATACTATCAGATAATAATTTCTGCGAACTGTAGTTGAATGACATTACCTACAAGCGTGTGCAATTAACGCCACGCTGCACTGTGGGTAAAACACTTAGATGTTTAAACAGCATTTGTACCTACCCAAGGTCTTACACAGCGCATTATTTTCCGCTGTCATATTTGTGTTCTCGTATCTTAAAATAATGGTGGACATAACTAGGGTTGCTAACTGTACTCTAATATAAAGTATTGTACTTTATTTTGCGGAGGAGTACTTTATAATCTATGAATGCAATAGAGTACCTACGCTACGCGTTAAAACACTCAACCTCGTCTTAGTTTGACTTTGATTTTAAAAGATCCATTTTAGTATTTCACTGAAATAATTTATTTCTTCTCGGTCATGGCTTCATTAATACGGTTAAGTAGTGATATTTTTATTTAATAACGATATATATAGTTTCACAACAAGTAAAAAATTAAGGGGACATACTATATTTTCCTAGAACAGAAAATGTTTTTTTCTTTCTAAAAAAGGCGGCAACCTCTGCAGCGAAAATTGTCCCTATATTGCATTGCTGTGCTGCACTGCACATTAGCTTCTGTAGTTTTCTCACTATTCTGAGATTTACATAGCTCCAGGAATAGTCAGTAATTCAAACCCGCGCTATATCATGTCACACCAGGAAATGGCGCACCTTATTTTGTTTTATGTTGTATTATGCAAGGCGTAAACACTGGTTAAATCTTCCTAATGTAACTTTTATGTATATTTCATTAGGAGCAAAATAGATAAATTAACAAGTATGCAAAGTCTTCGTGAACATTAACAGTTTTTAAATGTGGTAGTCGTATGTAGTTTATCTTTGATTATTATGACCACTGAACTAAAACATTGTGAGGTAATCTAGACTTAAAAAACGCTAATCCGCGTTGAGCAAGCATACTGATACCTTCACTTTAAAAGAAATGATCTTTGCTCTGCAGTGGGGCAGTTAAAATGTTGGCATTATAAATATGGTAAGTTAAAATTGGGCTTGAAATTTTATATCGCATTATTTATATAAGCAGGATAAACATTCCCCCAATGTTTGTATGTAGTAGAGCGGAGAACGTGACTCCCGGTTTTAGTAAACAAACAATGTTTGTATTGTAATTTCAGCAGGTGGACTTTCTAGGCACGTTTCTGTGCTTGAGTAACTTGGGAAAAATGTAGTCGCTTATGATTTGACGGCTAAGCCATTACTACTTCTGTTCAACAATATAAATCACGGCTTAGGTAGGTATCTCAAAGTTAATTAAAGTTACCTAATTTATTCAAGTTATTTTTATCAGGTTATTTTTTCCAAAGAACAATTTTTTTAAAAAAGAACCTACATTAAATTAAAGATTTTCCTGGTAGATTTACTTTTTATTTCAACAATAAGATACGTCTTTTTTTTTGCGTTTCGTGTCATTTCAGGATATCCCATTCGAATAATAAAAAAGTAGGTAGGTACGAAATACTCAAGAATTTTTTGTTTCATTAAAACATCTCGAGATAAGTAGCGTAGTCGGCTGACCTTACAGGCCAAATTAACCGGCGGAGACGAGACGTACAAAATTCTTTCTCGTACGCTGGTCACGGTTCTTATGATTTGTACTATCTGCCTTTACTCGACAATCATGTTTATTCCAAGTTCCGGGACCTTTTTTGTTACTCCTCTTTCACATAATTACTCCAGACGCAAGAACATTCAAACTGATTTAAATGGGCAATTCAATATGATGACACCGACAGACTCTTGGCACGTGTACAAATCTCCTTGCTTAGAATTAGAAGCTCATTAAGGGGTTTACTAGAGATCTATTATGGATTTTATTAGGATTGCCATGTAATAAAGTTTTATGTTTGATTTTGAAGAGGTTCTAAAGCATTTTGTTACTTAAGGACCAATTAAAAATCGAGGATCAAAACATTTGTATTAAACCGTCTTTATATTAAACGCTATATGGGAATTTCCACGCAAAATTTGTAAGAAGAGTCTTGGTTGGTATAACAGTCAAAGGGCACTTTCCGTAATTCAAATACAATAAAACTGATGGTTTCATCATCTGAATGTTACCATATGGTACTTTCCGCTCTTGTGAAGCAGATAAAGGCGAAACACAAATAGCTTCAGGACGTTACCCTTGTCAACGCTAGCTTTTCACTTACCTAAGTTATGGTCCTATTGTTCTAAATGCCGAGCGAGTGCCGTCCTGCCGCATGGCGGGGTGTCTATCTTGAAAGTACTCCTTTGCACCAGCTTATACCATATCATTTTAACTTTCTACTTTATTAATGACTCTCAAACAATTTTCTCCGATTCATATTAGCCAACCCGGAATCCTGTATTTCATTCTAATCGCATTTGTACGCAAAACATTGGCCATATATTTCCGCAATATGTTGGAAATGTTTGAGAAGCCTCGCGTTCGTTACCCTTTGTCATATGGATACGCCAAAACAATGCTGTGATTTATGTGTTCATGGTTTGCAAGTTTGCTCGGTTGCATACCTACTTGTGTAGAGAGAGGTATGAATGTTCAATAAATTATGTTCGGGACAAACTATCAGCTACGCGATTTGGTCCGATATTATCAAATAACTTTCCAAACAAAATGTGACTTCGAGTTAAGAAGCTTAGAGGAAAAAGTTTGTCTATCCTCTATCCTTGTGTTTGAGAAGATGAAATGCCGGGAAAAGGAAATGTTCTATCGGTGTTAGACTGGCCATTAATTCACGAGAGCCCCTAATTGGAAAATCCTTTTCAACGAGAGCCGTTGTAGACTAATGTGCATAATTGGACCCTCGACCGTGGACAATCGCTGGCGAAATGAGGCCATTCCAAGTTTTTGTTTAAGAGAGGACTGGACAGGCGTCGTTTAATTTAGAGATTAAAGACGTTACTTTAATATCTGCTGCATTGCGAAAATGACTGGATTCGTGTAATCCTTCGTTTTCCTAGAAAAACCAAACAAAAGTAAAGCCTGATGATTATGATGTCTACATTTGCGAAATGCGCTGTATGTAAGATTATCTCCATGAATAACACTAAACTGTCTCATCAAGTCACATTATGACAGGAAGTTACGTGTTTCAACTTTATCCGGCTCGGCAACATCCCGGAGTTGAGGGCACTTTGCGTTCCGGAAGAGGCCATGTTAGACAAAGAGTGATGACGAAGCTGAACAATCAAACTTAGGTCGCCGATGCTCCCTGGATATCGAATTACGATACTTTTTGAACTCAAACGATGCAATTTCAAAAGAATTGAAGTTGAAATCGCGCGGTTTTACGACACAAAATCGATTCCTAAACGTAAAAGTTTTTACTTATTGCCCGAATTTCTGTCTTCCTAATTAAGTAACGATGACTTCACAAACAAGTGGACCACGGAATAAACCATTAATTAAATTCGTATTAGTGTCAGTTCCCACAGAAATTACAAAGTTAGTGACACATTAATAACGATAATTAAGCTGAAATTTAAATTACACATCCATAATTTAAATGAAATGAATTGTTAATAATTATGCCATTTGGATCTTTGATTTATGTTGCAAATCAATTTCTTTTTTAGAAGTGATTAAACCAGTCCTATAGCAAAGCCAAGGTTAGAGATTGTCGAATTTTATAAAGGATTCAATTTAGTTTCTTAGAACATAGGTAACCATTGAGAATTTGAATGCCTTGCCAGAATATACATACGACCAAAAAAACTGCATTGTAATAGCTCTTGTTCATTAAAGTCTTGGGAACAAAATTCAGTTTATAATGATTATACGTAATGTCTCGTCGAGGTCGTCCCAGATCATCTTAATAAGAGTCCGTCTCCGTACAAATCGTTTAAGAAGCGTGTTTGCGAAGCAGTCTCGCCTTGACGAGCTATTACGCAGATTCAAAGATCACGGGTACCTATTTACGCAATCTCTGTAGGGTTTGTTATCTTGAAGTGAAATTACCAACTGTACAAACAAAATCATTTAAAAATCCGTTACCTTCTAAATATTTACAGTTACACGAGGAAGTAATATTACATTAAATGTATTGCTGTCTACACGATGGCTCATAATTAAATTCGACAAATTTGATCATCGAGGGGCACTGCTCACAAGAGAATTCATAAAGCCAGCTCGAGGTCAGAATGAACAATGGTTTTTTTAATTAAAATCTAACGTTGCTTAACTTTTTGTTTGTTCAAGAGGTTCTCATTCTAATCTGTTGTGTATGTTTTTTATATAAGTTTCAGTAAATTTTATTTAGGTAGTGTCAGTGCCATTAGTGTGCTGTTTACATTGTGTTTCAGTATCCAGTAACAGATAACCAGACGCTTCAACCGAGCCCTTTCAGTCACGCCGCCACTCGTGACTAACATTGATGTGGCTTTTAGATAAGCCTACGATATTATTTACACGGGGAATTTATTCTTTGGACTGCTGGTCCACGTTAAAATAGAATAAAGCTAAGATTGTTAGAATCTCCTAAGATATAGCGATATTTTATTGTATTTATTTCAAGTTCAAGACTAAGAAATATTACGTAGATATCAAATATTTTCTCGTCTGTCTCAGTGATTTGTGGAGCTCCAAAGTGAATTTGCAGCGCTAAATATATAGTAATATTATAAAGAGAATAGATTTGTTCTTTGGTTTATAATGACTTAACGCAAAAACTACTGGAACGATTTAAAAAATTCTTTCACCAGTATAATGCTTGCTAATTATCACTGAGTGATTAGCCTATATATTTTCTACTTTCACGCGAGCAAAGCCGCTGGCAGACGCTAGTCCTTGCTAAAGTTAACTGCAGTGGGTTTTGTTTGTAGTTTTTACGTTATCCCTAAACAATCCTTAGTAGAAGTTATCTAATATCGTTTTGGGAGGATAAATAATCATTGGGGAAAAACACTCGCACTAAGCAGCCAACAAGGATCGGCAAGGGGCCATTTGTTTCGCAATAAAGTCGTCTTGTCCCATCTGCACAAATGAAAGGTCAGTAGATGGCCAGACCTTAATTAAACTCAACGAATTCGTAATCCAGTCAGCTCGTTCCTATTAAGAAAATATCAAGAACTTCTGCTCAGAAACCGTACTGTTACTAGTAAAAATGTTACCAAACTTTGCCTATTTCTTATTAGTTTACTGAAGTCTTCAAGTTGTTGTAAGAAAACTTCATGAAGTCACATTTGTGAGAGTACTCGGTAAGACTGTAGACTTCCTTCGCCTGAATAAATTACGAGAATGGATGGCAGTATTTATGAGCGAGGCATGATGAATGAGAGGGTATTCCAAAAGAAAACATTTTTTTAAGGAAAAAGGTCGGAGCACTGATGATGATGAAGATCTACGCAGTAGCGCTGCATATTATGTCGAGCTTTTTTTAAGAAGAAAGCACCGTAAGCAACAATTTTTGTTTGCAGGAATGGAATTTCTCTTACCTAATTAAAAATTATTTTCAAAAATATTTGAATAGCAATGTCTACTATTAGATTTGTTATAAGAATATTGTTATATTTTTTAAGAATGATAACACTAATACTATAAAGGCGAAAGTTTGTGAGTGTCTGTTTGTTTGTTACTTCTTCATGCTCGAAAGGCTGAACGAATTTAGGAAATTTGGTACAAGGGGGGTAGACCATGCCCTGGAGTAGTGTACAGGATACTTTTTATTCTGAACTTCCTGGGATATTTTTTTACTATCACGCAAGTCGCCGGCAGCAGCTAGTATTATAATAAATACTTTTTAATTATGGAAGGAAAAACCCATTCCTGAAAAAAACGGAAACTATCGCTTACTATGTTCTTCCTAAAAAGGGTATATTTTTATCCTTAAAGTTAAGCCCTTACCGCTTACCATATGATGGTAAAACTATATCAGCAGTGTACTTACCTGAAAACAAAATAATTATATTAGCCACATAGTTGGGGAGAAATAAAAATAGAAGTCAACATCACAAAATACAAAAGAAAAGAAGGGTCTTAAAATAAATGGCCTTTTTATTTTTTTAGCGGTTGCACGAATTGTTTCAGTATGCAGGCGGCAACAATCGAAATGTTCAAGTAGTTTGACCCCAACATGCAAAGGGCTGCAGGATCGCTTTCAAGATTACCTCCGTGCTACTTATTCCGTTGACATTGGGCCTAATTTCGCTTGGGACACTATATGTTAGATCCCGGTACAAATTGTTTACGACAACGAAAAGGCCAATAAGATCGACCATTGTGGTCAATAACGGATAATTGAAAAACGCTTACAAATTCGATTGTGAAACCATGCGAGAACATTTCTTATGATTTACGATTGGGAGAGGTTAAAATACCGCGGTCTGTTATTCTTATTTTGGCAGTTAAAACTTGCCTTTTCTTTTTTGCCAATGTAAACGATGTAGTAATGTACGATCCGGATTTCACGACGTAGAGAATGTGTAATTACGATGAGAAACTTTCGATTATGTAATTGAAATGTTTTACAACAGACAATCCAATAAAAATGCGGGCCCAGAATACAATTACGTTTAATTCTAATCATCTATCAATGGAGCATTGTGGCGCTGGCGCAGTCGGGCGTGAAAATGTAAACCGATCGAAATAGGAATGCAACGATAAGTGAATAGGGCCTAATTAAACGAGGGCCGTTGTTAGATAATAATGGCCGGCGCACTGTAGGTCACGAAGCTAAGGGCTCGTGATGCGATCGCGCTTTTGTTCAACAGATGTTCGAGCACACATTGGATGCAGATGCTTGCGAACTGTGACAGATTTGGACATTGATACTGATTTGCCTTTGTGCACTTCACCTGCTTTTCACTATAATATATTCAAATTAAAAATATACGCTCGCACCACAGCAAAAACTGCCTAATGGATTACACACAAAAAATCCAAGTACGGTTCAACTATAAAAATAACGTATTTGAAACTTATTCATGATGCACGCTTTTGTAGAATGACGTCAGTGGTGCATGGGGGAGGTGAGACGACATCTGGCGTATATCAAAAAGCTATTTTAAAATGATAAGCATGATAACATCCATCCATACCACTAATGCACCGCCCCGTGCGTTAAATTACAATTACATTAAAGTCATTATGCCGTGATTACTATTGTATACAGTCGAGAAGGGGGATTACGGGATGAAAGGACCATTATTACATCCTAAACGTTTTATTTCTGCGGTTTTGCCGGCACGTGTTCAAAGCAAATTGTCGTCAAAATAAACGAATTTTAATTGCTACTACATCGATTTATATTTGGTCGAGTGAAATGGACGTGATGACTTTCGTAAGACAGACTTTTATGGTCGAGTACAAGAAAAAAAGTACCCATTCACTCACGATACAATCTGGTTACGAAAACTCGTCTGGACAGTAAATAGAGGTAAAATGTGGATACTAAGTGCCTCAGTGAAGTCATCGGTAATTTCAACCGTGCCCAACTGACCGAAACGGATGAGCGTGAACAAGGATGAGCCCGCACATCACGAATACATTAAATTAAATTTTAAAAAACTACGGCATTAATGTCCTTTTAAACTACTCTAATAGCATTAGTCGTGTAATGAATAATTGGAGTGTTTTTATAATTAGGCTCTAATGTTTGAAACGAGCTGATTAACGTTTTCAAAATTGCTTAAATGTTTTGACGTACGAGTATTAAAATTTATTAAGCGCCAACTGTATTAAAATAATTAATTAATGCCCTGCGCTCACATTTTATGTTGTTACACTGAAATCATAGCACGTGTTTGGAGCAGCTGTCGTTATAAAAAGCGACAAAATATAAAAGTTATTGTGTCGACGGATCGGTGTATTATTCCCTAAACACAATACACTAACTCATCTGTCGGTAAAGTACAATTTGGATTATGCTTTTATATCGCGTTTCATGTACACATATGGTCATCCCTTTATAAGTAGCTATACATATAAAAGTACCCCAAAATTATGCAAGATTCAAAAAAGGAATGAACGTTACATATTTACAGGACAATAAATTCATTGAAAGAACTGTGCGATTTTTATTCATCGTATTATATAAACCTGTGTGTGTAAAAAAAAATCGATCGAAAAATCGTCGTAGCTTGAGCGGACGTGCTACGATATTACGACCTACGCAGCTACGAGAAACAATATTTTTATCTAAATTAAAATACATAATATGACGTTTTCATACTAATGGCGGGTCCTTGATTAGACCACGTTCAGGTATCATAAATTTGTATGATACACTTATATATAGATTTACAGTTTTAATTTAACTGTCAAACAATGCAATTTTATCGCAATCGTAAATGCAATCTCATTATTATCTTCTATTTTTACGAGGGGCCGACAATAATACCATGGAATTACAAACCATATGCGTGAGCGCAATGGATCTATGAATGAAACTGGCATGTGTTGGAGTGATCTCTTAAACGGTTATAAAAACGTTACGTTACGTTTTATTCCAATTTGATCTATCCATCTGTCATGTTTTATGACGTAAGCTCTTAACCTTCATCATAAGCGAGAAATATACACCAATAAATCGCTTTCAATCAATGTAGCAACTAAATTAATTCGATTAATCCGCATACAGATACCAAAGGACGTCAATTAAATGTTTAACCACTTAATTATCGCTAAAATAGAGAACCTGAACACAAAATGGACGGGAAAATTAATACAAACAGTACCGGCAGTATTACCAGATCGGTGAAGTTTCCAAATTACGGTAGATGACGTCACGTAGATATCCGACTGTTAAATGTAATATTGTACTTATTTATTGAAGAAACGGGGCAGAAACTTTCCTAATCATAACTTGAATTCAATATAGCAGATCCCGGGACAACTCACTGCCTCTGGCTTCGCATCTCCCCACCTCCCAAATGCGGTTCGTCCCTCGAATCTTAAAGGACCGTGTTTATTTTCCGGGTGGTTACTTCTGTCACTTATATTATAAGATATTAAAGTTTGAGATGTTATTTGTACCGAATAGACTACATCAATTTATTTTCCAACTAACTACTGGATTGATTTAAATTATCGCCAGGCCTACTAGTCGTGAGTATCGATTTCCCTTTTTTAATCCATTTTCCGTTTTTACAACCTGCATTTTAAGAGGTACTGAAAGTGTAAGAAATTTAATTAAGACGCCGATAATATGTTTGCCCCCAGCGTTCCGTCGATTGAGTTTTACTATGCCATTAACCGTGGCTAACAACGCATAAAACGCATCACTTTGCATGGGAAAAACAAATAAATTAACTTAAAGGGGCACTTGAAGAACAATTTATCTCAAGTTCTCATCTCTAATAATTCACTGTTATGGCTATGTTGGCAAACAAAAGCGAATGCGGAAGAGTTGTAAAGTTGCTCGATGTTATAATATCGTTTCCTTGTACCGTAGCTGTAGTCCGCAGTCGCGCAGGGCAAGCGAAAGCTAAGTTAAGCTAAGTTTACCTTATTTACTCAAAGCACGAAACGCAAGTTAAACGTGCACTTTGTCTTCGTGTTCAAGTAACGCAGACTAATGTGTCTCAACGTCACCGTTACGTAGCCGGTTGTAAGATTACCGGTACGCGGTTGGATCATATTTGACGGCAAACAAACATTCCGCATTACTTATTTAATATAATAAAGTCCATAGGGAAGGCGCGATTTAGACACGGAACGTGAGTCTAGACGCTATTGTTTTTGTGCTTTTAATGCTCTGTATTTTATTGTTCCGGCTTTGAGTTATGAGTTAGAACAGCACGACACTGTGCTTAGCTTCCTGCTTTGTTTGAAACTATTAGCCTTTAGATTTTATTATAAAAAAAAACTCTGTATTGTTAAAGATGACAATGGGTAGCAGATGAAAACATCGTTAAAAAATTACGATCCAGCTTCTTTCAGCACTGACAACATAGAACAACTGTTTGAAGGTGTATCACATATCGGCCTCCCCAAAATGCAGAGACAATTTGGTTTAAAAATAAAAAGTAAAAGTGTGTATGAAAACAAAAGTTTATAGTCAGTAGTTAGATAGTACGTGACAGGATAATGTGTTGCAATGTGAATGCGGCGTCTAGCCTTAAATGGTTAAGTGAACCATTGGGTTCAAGTTCGTTTGGACGATAGACGATAGGATCGCGGTGGGTGTTTGTTTTGTTGTGACGTGAGAGCCGCAGGCGCCGGCAGCGTCAATGCTTCAAGAGGTGCTATTATAAAACCGTGGAAATATTGTTACTGAAAACGGCAGCAGTGCTACGAAACATTGTGACTTGAGCACGGCAACAGCATGAGAGCTCAAAAGATTATATATGAACCATTTTGAATTCCAAATTTTTATTAATTAACGATCGATTTTATTAGTGCGATCAAGTTTATAATAATCATAAAAATATTGAATGTTAAAAGTCAGAATCAAATTAACATAACTGACGTTTTATGATAATCTGACACAAGATAATAAACATATGATGTACACTTATATAAAAACCTCAGTGGGTTCTAGCAACCGTTGTATGTCCGCAACCAACAACACTCAAACAAGCAATCAAGGCAACAATAAAAGTCAAGCAACAAATGTTTAGAGGTCCTTATACAGACCAGAGTAGTCATCGTAAACCTTCGTTTAATTGATAGTGCACGACCACACCTCAATAATTAATAAGTTAAGCCCACTAAAAAGGCGAGCTTGTTAATGCGAATGATATTCAAATTCAAATCACGCCCAATCCCTTCCAGCTAATCTAATTCCACTATTAAGTCCTCAATAGCGCCGCACTGTATCTGGTTTCTATATCCGACTTGTTCAAGAGGCAACGCGGTACAAAAATTCGACAGAAAGTCGAAGTAATCCCATAGTCCATACCGGTTTGGCCCGTGTAGGCGTGTGTACTCTAGATTGCTCTCCAAGTAGACTTGTTCAGTGACGGAGGCGCCCTAAAATATTTTTGTCTTATCGAATTTTATTAACGAACGCTCCAAGCGTCTTCAGGACAACAAAACCAAGATTCTTATCGACGAAGTTCTTATTATGAATGGAGTTTCTATTTTCGTGTGTATAAAGGAATATGCAAACAGACCGGCGTTTATTTTTATTCCGATGTGAAGGAGTGAATTTGTATGATTGTTTATCTTTGAATCTCGTAACATGATTTACATCTGCTAATTATTGAGTGGAAATCTCGTAAAGTGAGTCTGGATCTTTGAGTGTGGTGAGTTTTAAAATTATGAAACTGAACAATCCAATTAAAAATATAAAACTCATTAGAATTTTAAGATGACGTTTTCATCGGCCATGATGTGGCGCTTACCTACCACCATCGGTGAGATAGTGGTCAAACGTGAACCTAACCATAATAATAAAAAAATTACATCCCTTTTAAAAGTTAAAAGAGAATACAACGATGCATGCATCTCAATTAAACCATAAGCGACGTAGGTAGTTCATTCACTTGTAATAACATTCCTTAAGTGCACCTTGAAAGAAAAATTTTAACAGAAGCACATGGCATGTATTTGTTTGTAACTCTCTCATTAGAAAGTAAAGACGTATTTATTGTTATGTTTATAGTTTTTAAGCTAAAAATAAAAGGAGTCTTAATGAAGGGCGTGAAAGTATGCTTTACTTCGGTTCACACCTTCCCCGTGTAGTGTAATGTCATGTCATGAGGTTTGATTACCTTAAGGAGTGTGTTTAAGCTATTTTTACTCAAATTTTGGGGTGCCACACACGAATTTTGTACCTTTTTCTAAGGAATTACACTTTCCATTATGTTGACGAGGTATCTATAAATAAATACGGGAGATTGGTTTCTATAATAAACTGTTCTGTTTTCCAGTTAAGACAAATTGGACGTTTGGACGGGATGTTGACAGGTTTGTAATTGTTTTTTTTTTTCAGTGATAGCTTGATAGTTCTATACAAAGCTTGCAAATCTGTTTCTATTCTACGAGTACTTCAACACTATAGTTTTTTTCTTTCTAGCCCATAATAGTACATTATGACATAAGTGTGTAATGTTAGTGATTACCGTCGAGGCGGTATTTAGACCCGAGCCGTGGCGAGGGTCTTAAGACAGCCAAGAACGGTAATCATTAATTACCCACGTGTGTCATACGACGTTTTTCAATACACTAGTGAAGAAAATAACAGTAAAACTAGTAAAATGTTCTGTGACATGGCGGTAAAAATCTGTTTTCATAAGCCACGCATAATTTTTTTTTTTATTTACTCCTAGAGAAATGCTAAGGTATTTTGATCATACTGCCTAGTTTTACGTTTATCTTGCGTGAAAAGCTTCTACGATAATGTCTTTCGTTGTGACAATGGAACACGGATGTAACATTTTCTAATGATTTTGTAGTATTTCATTTTATTTAATTAATACAGCCACTGAACTTCACTAGAATAAAAAAAATCACGCCAAAAACCGCGCGCATCTTAAAATGGCGGCCATAGACCACAAAAAAAAACAAATTTTATTTGATTGGACGATTTATTTATGTTTTTTTTATTAAATAAATCGTTTCTACAAGTTAAATTTGTCCATTTTAACTTGTAAATTGGATGAAATAAGTAAGTAAGATACTAATTTATACACTATTGAACGCAATAACTTAATTTTTTTTTTACTTGGGATCACACGTCTTACATAAAGGATAATAAACAGTCAATTAATATAATTCAATTAAAACAGTTATTATTATAATAAAATCCTTGACATATACTTTCGTTTGGTGTCCACCCATTACATTTAACAGTTCACTAATTAAAACTTGAAAAATGTTGCCTAAGGTTCGTGGTTATACTGAAAGTTTCTTCGGGCCTCCAGGAATTTGAAGTGAGACGACTATGACGTAGTCTAAAACAAATAGTTTAGTTTTATTTAATTCGCAGTCGTAACTCGGAAGGGATCTATACCGTCCTACTTCTATACATATTACAACTCATCACGTATGTGCCACTCGCACTTTTTGTTTAGTTTTATTTTTTACTTTACTCTTTTTTATTCCGGTTATTGTACAATGTACCTGTTATGACGAACTACCCTAGTCTACCCTCCACGACACAGGGAATCCTAGTGTGGACGATAGTGTATTTTATTACATTGTCATGTTTTTTCTGGACAATAAAGGATTATTATTATTTAGTACAAAGCTGAAGAGTTTGTTTGTTTGAACGCTTATATGCAAATCACGCTATAATGAATAGGAGCGGAGTAGTAACCAAAGACAGCTGGAACTGTGAGGGAAAGCTTTTTTTTAGGTGGGAAATCACCCATTGACTTCTATCGCTCTTTGGCGGAGCGTGAGGGCGTGTCAGACTTTTATTGACTAAAACCCACTCCTTTGCATATGTTCCAGGGCCCCAGGGTTCACTTTCACATAACTCATGGGCGAGGGATAGCTTGTGTTTTATAAAACATGCGTAGGAGCGTCGGAATAGGGCGGTCGTCAACATGCGTCTGACCTCAAGCCTTGCCCACGCACATAACTGTACACATACGCCACAGTAAAACTAAAAATACCTTTGTAATTGTACACACGAACCCTATGAACGTTTTTATAAGACGTGATTCGAGAACCACCCGATAAATTCTCATAAACCATCATACATCAATTTAGAATAATAAAGTCATTTTGAACAGCTTACATTATTCATAAGGCCGGTTCCATACTGACAAAGGACAAAGTAATGAGGCAATGTAATCCACCTGTGATTAAAATCGATACAACGATCAGTTTTAGTACTTAAAATATAATGATAAGCAGCAATACAAAAGTAATGATGAACTTAAATGACGAACTGAAAACCTGACTAACACGATCTGAAACGATGCGTCGATTATGGGCCTATAATGCAGTGTAATGACATCAAAGCGTTTTAAGAATTACCTACAGGGAGTGGCGAAAAGTTAAAAAAGGACAGTATGGCACCTCGTAAACACTTATATCTTATGTCACGCGTGAAAACTTTCCCCAAATTTGTCACATGATAAGTGAGCTCATACAAGGATATTTATGCAGACGGTGTCATTTCTTTTGAAGAAAAAACTAAACATTAACTCTGATAAATATTTCTTTATAAAGAAGTTATCTAATCTTGTTAGTTACATACTTGAGCAAACAAATTTTCGTGATAAGATATCCATACTAATCTTTCACCTACATTTGAGTTACAACATATTGAAGGAAAATTAAATAACTTTTTCTTTCATCGGTGCATCTTGTACCTACGGGCAATAAAGTTCGCATGAAGGATCAATTTGTCCATAATGATGACGATCAGCAAGAGGTTACTGAACTTGACCATGATTTCGAATCGACCCACACGGACATCCATTTCCATTGATTTATTATTCACGTACTGCATTCAAAGAGATGCGCACTTTGAAAAGCGAATACAAATCAAAAACGATGAGACGTATTCAGCCATCATGTAAGTACAGTTATCAATTTATAAGAAGACAAGACACAATTGAATAAACGTGACTATCGAATTTAATTTTTTTCTAATCTATCGTGTCCAGCTTGAGAAGAATTAGGATTTGTTTCCTGCAGATTTTTTAAAATCTGTTTTAAAAGCAGTCAAGTGTAAAACTACGTTAGTAAGAACACCCACACATGCAATGTAATGATTACAATAATATTTTTCTTGTTCGAGTCCGACGGCTACATCGTATGAGTCAAGATCTGTAATGAAGGCCAAGGTGTCAAGTGTCGCTCCCTACAGATGCATTATGTGGAACGCTGACTGAATGTTTGCTTTCACTGGCTGTATGCATGCTCGTAACGTAACACCGACCACCTAAGCGAGAGCCGAGATATCTAAACCGGTGGATTAGGTAGATACTAAACAACTTTAAAAGAAATTGGGCAACTGAAACACAGAATCTGCACAATTTTATTATCGTTCGTGACCTCGTCTAATCCAAACATTTTGTACTAGTAAATGACGAATTTATACATGTACGTAAATTAGTACGGAGTATTTGTATTAACGAGGCGTGAACAGCGGTAGACCGAGATACGGGGTGCTGTGTTCTGTTTATATTTGAGCTAAGGGCCGGTCTGCCCACACCCTCACTCCCACGCCCCATTGTATCATGACGATCAAACTTATTTACATCAAAATAAGACGGCTTGGCCGGCTTAGTTTAATGCCGTGTCATCTCTGTAGAATGTGCCTTCAGTATTTGACTATCGATAGTTTTCAGAGGGAATTGACCCAAAATAATAAAGCAGATTTCTGTGCATATCGCCAGGAATGTGAAGCGTTTTTTTTTTAGATGGGAAATCATCCAATGACATCTCGGGCGAGAGGGCGTGTCAGACTTTTATTGACTAAAACCCACTCCTATGTTCCTTCGTTGCTTTGCGTTCCAGGGCCGGGTTTTCCTTTCAGAAGCGAACCCATGGCCCCAGCTGGCTTCGACCCTGCAGAGCCCCTACGGTTTTGCTGACGCCTCCTTGATGCGCGCGTGGAACACTACGGCCGTCGACGACTTGGGCTCCGTCCGGACGGTAAACGGACGGTACTACGTCGAGCTACCCATTGCTCACCGCCCGCAAGCCCGTGACTACGGTGACCGGAAATCGGGATCGGAACACCGAGGTTGGGGCGTGAGGGCCGTTGCCTTGCGCGTGCAGGCGCCTCCTTTCCTAGCATTACTCCTTTGCAGAAGGAGGCTCTCGCGATGAGATCATTGCTGCCGGTCGCCCCCACGAGGACATGGCATTGCTCTTCCCAAGCGGGGCACACCTCTACCGTATGCTCCACCGTGTCCTCCCGGCGGCACCATGCTGTGGTGACACCCGAGCGATTCTTCCGCACGAATCTAATGTAGGAACCTCCCGAACTTACCATGTCCGGTGAGAACCAACGTCATGCGGGAGGTGAGAATGCCGTGAGGTCTTTCCAACCACTCCTTAAATACGGTCTATGATTTCGACTATTTTATTCAAAGTCAGATATGTATTATTAGAGATAGCTGTACCCTACGGTTTTATCTGCGTCTTTGATTACTACTCCACTCCTATTGGTCGTAGCGTACGAAGCAGTAGTTCCTGAGATTAGCACGATTAAATAAACTTTTCAGTTTATTGACTGGCCTGTTGGTCTAGTGGTTAGTGGCCCTGACTGCTATGCCGGAGGTCGTGGGTTCGATTCCCACCCAGGATAAATGTTTGTGTGATGAGCATGATCATTTGTTCTGTGTCTGGGTGTAATTTATCTGTATAAGTATGTATTTAGAAATATATAAGTATATTTATCAGTTGTCTAGTACCCATAACACAAGCTCTGCTTAGCTTGGGACTAGACGGCGTTGTGTGGTGGAATATTATATTATATATTAGTTTTTTAATATTGGTATAGATAGATTAAAAATAGAAGGACTATTATGATAGAGCAAAACGTAATTATTATTTTTGCCACTATAACATCACTGTACCCATTCGAGAGTTCCCGAGCAAGCTATCCAACTAAAACAGGAAAAACTTGCAAGAAAATACGCAGTAATAATTTTCTTTTTATTACGATTCAGAGATACAATGAAATCACAATCATTATATCCGTAATTTCGTATGCGGTAGGTTATTACAAAATATGAGCTAAGCAAAAAAATAACAATGTCGAAACAGAAACAACACTCCTTAACTGAAATTCGACTCGTATGAGCGTTTGTTTGTTCTTGCAATAAAATATTCCTGCAATTTGTAGTATGTCGGTTTTAAAGGAATTAGGCAGTACCGATCGCTTTATGAGAATTCAGTTAAAGTGTTAGTATGATAATTAAGCTGTCTGTGGTCCGATTGTTCCAGAAAAATCATTATTTTGTCGCTTAAATTGCTTTTTGCAAATATAAACCTAGTGGAATGTTGAAACGCTTCCGGGTTATTGTACCAAGTCAACAATTTATGTTCGGAAACATTCATAACCAAACTGTCGTCGAAATCGTTCCTTCACTTTTACAGGACGAGATAAGGGGCGCAGGCAGCGAGAGGAAAACATTATATTAATGTTTTGGAAAATACTGGGACAAGTAAAGTAATGATGCAGCGGTAGCAGTCCAACGAAGCCCGAAGACGAAGGGTCCAAGTATTTTACAGCAGGTGTTCCCTTCAAGGTTTTAAACAGCTGATCGTTAATGGCCCTGCCATTTAATAACTGTATAGGTAAATGGAAGTCTTAAAATTTCATTAAAAAGTCTGAGAAAGTAAAAATAATACTATCAAGTCATATTTTATGGTACATGGCTCTGGATGGATTCACAAACTAGCTAGGACCTCGTATAAGTGGCTGGAGAAGGTTTTGTATACCCGTAGATATAGAATTTACAAATTGCAAAAGGTAGCGAGCAATATCCATGCAAAAAGATACCCAAAACGATTGATTCTTCAACGGAGTCCATTTATTTCCTTTTTCAATTTAACATAAAGGGTTACACGACAGATAAAACAAAGACCCTTGCCATTTGTCAGTCGCAGAATCAAACATAATTAAATCGATTTTGGTGGAACGGTTACAGTTCAAACAATTTGGTTATCGGTAGTTCAGTATCGAGTCATCACTACTAGGAACTGGGTCAAACCGAGACAGAGTTTATAAGATAATCGTTAAACAAACAATCGCGACTCGCAGCCGGTGGCTAGGTGTCAGAGTATCGAGTGACTGTGTCGTAATGCGATCGGTCACCAATCGATATCGCTTATCTCACATGCTGTTTGACTTACGATAAATAGCGGATGCAACGCGATGCAATAGCGCGTTCTATAAATATTTAATTAAAAGTGACATTACGTAATCTTAAATTATAAAACGTAGTGCGTGAACAAATATTTGACTTCTAACAAACGCAGCTGCTAAAAAGCTTGATAATTGCGCAAATAGTGCCGACATCTGCTGTTGTAAAATGATAAATTGGAGTAATTACGAAATTAACAACGATATTAAAGACTGACATCGTAACATCTTGGCGGGTATTATTGCCGCGCGGGTATACTGCTCGAGTACATAATAATTATTAAGAACTAGTTAAAGTTATTATTCAAACGTGTGCTATTAAGGTTCAAGTCCACGTGTTTGGACACACGACACACGTCGCTCTCGGCTCAGTGGGCATCGTTCCCGCAGGTGGGCGACTAACGGTCGCGACACAATGCAACCGGTTGCAAACGACAAAGTACACGCCGAGGTCTCAGCAAGCGTGGACATTTGCGCCGTTTGCGCGCCAACCTGCCTTTAACGGTCACTGATGTAACATTTAAGGGGTTGTCGCGAATCGTTTTAAATACAACTGCTAAAGACTCCTGCACCAATTAGTATTCATGGGATATCGCGATCGTATCAATAATAAACACTTTACGCTCCTTTTAGTATAAAACAAAAATAACATTTCATGAAATTCGCCGTACCGGAAATTAAGGACGGTAGGGTTTATTTTTTATGTGCCAGAGACAGATAATGTGGTATATAGCTATCACGGTTACCATATTTATTTGATATTTATACGATAGGTACGTTGTTAAGGTGGTTATTAAAAATTGACGATGCACGTGATTGAAACGCATGCATGCGATTTGAAAAATCGATGGAATACCTCGCCTGTCTCAAAATAATAAACGCTCATGCGAGTTCCAAACACGACACGTAAATCGACAAATAGGGGTGTCTCACCCTTCTATAAGACTCGTTTTATGGCTTTTAATAATTTGGTGGGTAAGCTGGCACTGATTGTTGAACTAGCAGCTGCTCGTTGTTACAGGGATTAACTGTATAAATAACGTTTTTTAGTAACCAAGGTAAGTGTGGAAACGACAAGATTAGGACGCATGTGTGATGTTTACTTACATACTACAAGATCCATAAAAGAACGGTTCAAAAATGAGATTATGCATACAGTCACTAAAACGCTCATCAATATTCTATCTGAAGTCGTAAAGCAATCTCGCGCTTCAATTCATATTGCCAGGCAATCAAAGGTATAAAACATGAAAATGGAACTTCAAAGCAGTCTATAAATTACAGTTTAATCGTCATTTACAACAGTTCATGTTCAAAGTGTGAATTCATGATACTTCGAATTGTGGTTTAATATATCACACAGCATTCACAGCTTATGCAATCCACTCTTCGAATCCCATTCAATCGTACCTTTATGGGTATTACCTAGTCATTTTATCTGAGCCGGTTTGTAATGAATGAACGTGCTATGAGGTTTCTTGCCCATAAACGGTCAATATGCGCGTCGGGTACCTACAAAATCTTCTGCCGAAGTGCCGAAACCAGTAATACGACGTAGCGCGGTGACAGGGTTCGTTCACCTAACCCAGCTAGCTTCCACTGCGCTGCGAAATAAATCATCTGTTACATGATCTCCGGTACCCGGTGACGTAACAAATTAATGAGGCGTACCTAGGGCAAACATCGCAAATCTGTCACAATTTGAACGCTTCATAAAAACTTATTATAATATGCGCTTGATTGCAGTAACTGCGGGCAAAACTGTAATTACCGCTCCAGATGCAATTACCCGATGCTTACGATGACTGTAATCACTTTCTTGATTTACTGACTGCATGCCGTAACAGTGTAACTGATAACTCCTGCATAGTTTCTTATTGGGTCTTGTACTATTCCGTTTGTGCATAAAATGTTATCTCTCATTACTGAACTATTCACTCATTCTTCCACTAATTCGGAATGGCACTATTTTCATTGATATGAATGAGCCTGTAAAGTCTACAAAAAGGTCAAAATCGTTTGATGAATGACAGTGCTGAAAGATAAAATAATTTTTCATCGCAATGGAAAATAGTCTTTGTCGGTGCATCACAGCGTACCTTTATAAGCGGCCATTATCGCATGGACGTGCGTACCTTATCTAAATAATACGTTGGCGATCAGTTATTTTCACCATTATTTTTATGCTGTCACCCGACTGAAACACTGCTTTATCTGTATGTATGATTCACGTCAGCCATTTGTGTTGTGGAGCGAACGCAATTAGGAGTATTTCAAATGGATTTATATCATGCACATGCAATCATTTCATTTTCTAATTCTTTATCTATCGACAATACTGATGCTATAGTGTTTAGACGATAAACGTCGTGTGAATGTCGTGGCCAAAAATTAGAAATTGATCACTTCATGATGTGGCCAAGTAATGGCCAGTTTTAGTTGGCCATATCATGAAGTGATCAATTCTAAGATCTAACCACGACATGAACATGAAAGTTCTTGAAATTGAACAATATGTACTTTGTTTAAGCTTACAAAAGGAACTTGTCCATTGTAATTCAGTCTTCAATGTCTACACTCTTTTAATCAATTTAAAAAAAAGACTCCCCATGGGTCTCGAATACCATGTAGCACGAGATGAAACATGACGTTAAGGCTGTCCAGTTAACAGACAAGTCATGCCGCATAATAAAGGTGCCAGTCCGATGGACCATTTGAAATCAATTCAATTTGTTAAACGTTCCACAGCCTTGTAGCGCCATGACTGTACGTATGGATGAAGTGAAGTAATCTTTGATGAAAGTGGAATTTATCTCTTTTTCGGCAGTAAGCTATCTTGAAAACGGCCAGCTAATGATGCAGTTCACGAAAGTTGCAAAGAACATCCGCTTGCAATATAAATGAACTGTTCGAACGAGAACCTGCAATATGGATGAGAGCGGTCTTGTTTCGCCCATATTGGCTGTACCCGTTCTGCCTGGGCAGTATGTGGCACCGTGGTACGTGATGTGCGGACACACCGGCACCGCTAATGAGCTTGCAATGGAACCGTGTCGATAAGGTTAACATGATTGATTTGAGAGCTGCTCTGAAAACGCTCTTGTTTATCAAGAACTGTTCCCCGTGTTTGCGTATCGTGTACGTTCGCCGTTTGAACATCAATGCGGGCTGCTCAGTGCTCACGCTTCGTGTATGAACAACGAAAGTAATTAACTGCAACCGAGACTGGTATACATAATAATTATGCACCTCTTTGAAGTGGAGTTCATTTTTATAGTTTACTAGAACTTACTGGTGTAGTAAAATTATGAGCGCCATTTCGGAATTATAATCTTCCATGAAAGAAGCATAACTTCTTTTCAACGAGTACGAACAAAGAATAGTTGTGTGGTAATTATGAGTAATTTACGGCGCAATAAAAGGGTGTCACAGTATTTGCATCATTTAGCCAAGATTAATGCTATCACAACACGTTTATTACCTACGACTCGCGGTAATGAAAAGGTTACAAACGCCGTGCTATCTTTAACTTAATAGCAAAATGATAGTAAAAACTGATACGTCGAGAGAAAAAAAAATACAAGTACCTACCTAATAGGAGTCAATAAGCTCCATTCGATGAAATATTAAATTGTAATTAATTATGTACATTAACCTCAATGAGAACCATAAAGTATTTGCATTGAAAGGTTAGGTTCCCATTCCCAAAGCTTCATTATAAATTACGAAAGATCGTTTAGCCACATCAAAAGCGTGCAAATGCGGTTAAACCAGGATCGTGATCTCGCAAATTTTGTCTGATTATATTATTAGCTTAGTTATACTTTTAATGGGTTCACACTCCTTTGTCCTTTTGTTGTCTGTCTAGGCAAAAGCTCAGTTTAAATTACTTTCTGAATACTGAAAAAACTTCAACCCTGTTCAAATCCCATTTCGATTAGGTAAGCAAGCACGTAGACGGACCTACAGGATTTCGTGTCTCAAAGTGCGCTTTGATACGTTTTCACCTCTATTTTCCGCCAAGTTTCAGAGTTATCCCATTTCATCTCGGAACACATCTCAAAGCTATCTATAAGCTCAACGTCTCCACCTACAGGATATTGCAAGAATAATTATGTTAATAATATCCCGTTTCCTTGTTCGATTGCATCATATTCCCACGTAGCCTTGCGTCATGAGCTCACTTCAATGGACCATTAACAGAAACTGTGGTTGCATTACCAACAATCAGATTTTGTCCACATGTTCGAACCAAAAAATTAATGTTCCAAAACGTTTTGTTGTATCTATGCAAGTTGAGCTTATATTATTTCATGTTAACGTCCATTAACATGATACTTAATTAAATTTATGTTTTTATTTTTCCAGGATGTATTTATCTAGATTTGTCCGTGCCATTATAATTGTATTAGCAGACAAACTTATCTAGATATTACCATACTTAACGATTTTTTAAAACCTGTTAGAACGACCAATACTTTACGAAATTAAAACTGCAAAGGAAGCAAATGAGTCAAGGTCTTCGTATTTCTGATTAATATCGCTAGATTGATTCTAAGAAATACCTATTTCAATATTTCCGTTAAAGCAAGTTTGTGACGAACTATAAACGCTATTTGCAGAAGCCGCAAAACTGCCGAGGTACTGCTGTCGGGTCGCGCACAGACGCCTCGTGTCGTGCCACTTCCACACCAACTCATTCAGGGGTAAAGCAATTAATTAATTAACTGCAAACACGTGACCAGGTTTCACGTAGATTTGATATGTATCAGATGAAATAGTTTGCATAACAAAGAGTATACTGTCGACGGACTCCATACGGCCCAAACGCCGGAATCTAATCATCATTAATTTCAACCTTTAGATATCTACGGAACTCAGGTGGTGCACAAATGTTACAAAGAGATTACACAAGTCCATTACAGAGGATACTATAATAAATCATTAGACAAAAAATATTTAATGAACGGAAATACACTGGGAAGGGCAGGATGTAGTTTATAAAAGGTAAAAAATAGTCTAGGTGTGTAGTTCGTTTATATTCGCATTGTGTCTGACAAAGCCGACAATTTAAAATAACCGCCTCCCTGTATATCGCGAACAATCGATCTTGTCGGCAATGGATCACACGCTGCGCGTGCGCCGTGCTCGATCCACCATTGTACCCGAAATATTCTGAATAATGGAAAGCTTTCCCTCTTTGTCTGGATAAAAAATGCGGATATTTCATAAGGGACAATGGAGCGTAACACACAAAATTCGTGACATGCAGGGAAATAAAAAGCACGATGCATGAAAAATTTCTATCTACATTGCTATTATTCGAAAAGTTATTTTTTCTTACGTTGAAGTTAAAAAACAGGTCGATTTTGGTAAAATTCCTGACTTCCTTCCTTCCTTGAACTACAAAAAGTGTGGTTGAAAAGTCGAACAAAAGGGCAGGACTTCCGATCAGCTGCCGGCACCCCCACGTTTTACGGGCTTCATCTAATATTAACTAGGTGCTTAGTTGGCCGAAGTCACGCCAAGAGATAAGTAAAAAATATGGGAATTCTCTTATTTAAAATGTATAGTACCGAGCCAAGTATGGACGTCTATTTTACTTATTTTAATGGGAATGCATTTCTTGGAAGCTGTTCTTACATTTTGATTTTTACGTGAACTGATTTATTTTGAATCTGTGGTGCATTGACATCTCAAATATAAAATTGTTCATCAAGAGCAAGGGTGAGAGCAAGTCCTGAATAAACAAATATTACGTGTTAGGATTAATGAAAGTCCATCCGATTAAATATTGATGGACCGTATCGTATTAACTTGAAACAAATTGCATCTAAACCTTGCGGAATACCTCGAACCCTCGTCAATAGTAACAATGTCGGAGGGGAAAGGAAAGAGGATCCATGGTAAGTTGCTGTGGTTACAACCGCATCGAATTAAAATACACACTAACAAAAACACCGTAAAACGAATGAAGCAAAACTACGAGCTGTTTTTTTTATGATTTCATTTCTCTGCCTTCAAGCTTCAGGGGCTAGTAAAAGAATTTTATGCGTCCCAGGCGTCAACCACTTCATCCTATCTTATTCTCGATTTTATAGCTATGACCAATATGTATGGTACGACCTTCTATATTTGTTCTCGTCGATTCTTTATTGAAGTTAACGTGTGATCAACTTCAGCTGTCGAACAGGAACATGTTGTTGAAAGAACCCGACTCAAGCAGGAAACGTTTCATATTGTAACAATGAGTTTATAGCTAGCTCAATCCGTGCATCGTACATAACCCAACAATCGGTAAGAACATCGGGTAAGTTTAAGTAGATTAGCGATTGCACCATATGCTGGTAACAGGAGGGGTTCGTAAAATTTATAGCCGTTGAATCGGTACGCTTATTGCATCATAAGCATCGATGCGCGTTAATTCAATCTTCCTTCTCAATCTTTTTCCATACGTCCAATTAAACTGTGTACGGCAAACAACTGCTGGCTCTAATTAATTAAATTGAATCCTCACATTGGGGAGATAATTCAACGTATTTACCTTCTAGGAATTTATTCATTGTTTTTTCTAGTTATTTTAAAGTTTCGATATAAATTGTCTCAAAATCCTTAAATGCTATAAACTGGTTCTGTTGCATCTTCTATCAAAAGTTAAATTAGGCACTTTATTATGTTGTGTAGCTATGTTGAAACGAGCTATGGCATGAACTAGTCTGGCACCGGTTGACGATGTGTGTATAATTAGCGTGGGTTCCTAAAGGTCATTGTCACAGCCCCACAGCATTCAGGAATCAGATTTAAAATAGACTTTACAGACTCATTTATACAAATACGATATAATTAATTTTATAAACACGGTTCCATCTTCTTTTATCGATACTGCTGGGATTAGAAGAACCAATTCTTGTACTTAAAAAACATTGAAATTCAAGTCGCAATATCATCTCAGTAAGTACCTAGTTATTTAAAGATTAGCCTATAATCATTTAAAGATTAGCCCTTACGTACCATACTGATGTTACATAAAGGCATCGCAGGCCGATGTTGCCAGTCTCAATTATCAAAATGCAGGTAAATTAGACGTAATTTTGACAGATGGACAGAGACAGCGATGCGAATGCGAACGTTCCTTCGAAACACAGGAATTACTCTGACTACGAGTTAAAAGATTAGTAAACAATAACTCCAAAAGGTGATTACCTAAACAATGTTTATATTCAAAGATCGGATTAATTATTCTGGGAAAGTTTCGTTTCGTACACAACTGAAATAGGTTTCGTTTCATGAGAAACATTAAACAGAGTTTTCTCCCACATGTTTTGGTTAAGGGACAAGTCGCAGAAATGTGTATAATTAAATTAATATATAATCTTAGGCAGGTATATTTATATATTAGCATATTTATGCGCGATATTTGCAACGCTAAATTTTAATGTGGATTATGCTTCATTAATCATTGTTATAAAATTCGTGCGACGTGACAGGTACATACGTTGGTACACGTAAAGTTGCCTTTCTGATTACAGATAATTATGATTGGCAAGTAGGAAGTAAAATTTAATAAATGCAAATTATTGGCTTTAGATACGCTATGGTGTGGATAGTTGCGTAATTAAGGGCGAAAACGTGTTATGAATACTTAGTTAATTTATTTACATAATTATTGTTCCATAAATATTTTACAAATTCAAAGCGCCTCATTTATAAAGCTGACGGGATGGTCAATTGCAAATCTTCTCTCAAGTTATGAATACAAAAGCTTCGAATTAGTACCCGGCTACCTGGGACGCATTCTTAGAACACAACAAAAAAAAAACCCAGCTTCCCTGTTGGTTCTAAAAGTTCCCACAATGTCTTAAGAGAGGGGTGAATTTCTCAAGTGTGGTTTTTGTGCCCTCGCCCATTTGTCGAGTGCGATAATAAAACTGTAACGCAACTGACGTTTTGACTAAACAAAAAAAATAAATCGAGGTGGTCGTTCTCATAAAAGAATACACGCTGCAAAAATGCTGTAGTTACAGTGGTAAGCGGATATCCTTACAGTACATGAGGTACACAGTACACTGTTACATTAAAGCCGCTTGGATTCTCAACCCTCCTTTCGAAAAGATATTATTTTTCGTAATTTATTCAGGCATAAAGCATTAGGTACAAAGCCGTTAGATTTAAGCTGAGGCTCAGATTACGCGACGAAGACTTGCTTAATACGGACCGACTGCAGTCATTCAATAGCCTGCAAAACAACACCGAGGAAAGGCACTATCGGGGACGAAAGGTGACACCGAAACCTGTGGCATTAGATCTATAGGTGACTAGGTATTGCATGAAAATATTATTTAGTACGTTGTGCAGTGGTTCTCATTACTGCTGACATTCCCAGGCGTGGCTTGCTTTTATGCATCAGTATCGTTAGCTTGCAATTTGATACTGGCCAGCAACATTCGATTCTGTCAAATTCATAAGTTGCATTTATAGTTCTGTGATTTTGAAACGAATCCTTTGGCATAAAAAACCTTTTTTTGGGGTGGGAAATCATCAAATTACTTCTCTCGCTTTGAGTGTTGCGAGAGGGTGTCTGTCACTTAAACAGGTGGCTGCTGAACGAACATTACTTCAGTTAAGCTTTGCGATTCTAGAGCCAACTCTTTGGAACAATCCCGTGGCAGTCATCAGTCCTAGTGGGCCCCGGCATTTAGGGTACAAAACTAATAAAGAAATCGACAAACCAGCCAGCAAAAATACTCTCCAAAGTTTCTATTCATTATATGCAAACTTGGAGTGCTCGAACGATGTAGGTAATTACAAAAGAGTATCCCAGGATGATGTCATAGCACCATCGAGGCTCCCGATAGGTACTCTAGTCGAGTTTGCGTGCGTCTGTATGGCCTGCCCGTTTATGATCTCTTGTTAAGCACGCAGGACCCCTATGTGATAACAAGATGGTATATTATGATAGACAGCTCCGACGTCCAGACTGACTTGAGAGACGAGTAATGAATATTTATCAATATAGTACAATTTTAGATAGAGTTTCATGTCTGGGAGAATCTGGGACACCAAAATTGATCAAACTTTCACTGTCAAGATTAAATGCCTGTCTGGCATTGATGAAACAGTTTTGTTTAACCTCGATGAATAAAGAGTTGGTAGTAGTCTCGGATCTTATTAAAGTGATTGCCAAGAATTCATATTTGCTTAGTATGAAATGTGGTGTGAGTACTAATCTCACGATCTAGCTGTTTAATAGCCACTCAGGTTATCGACTATGGTTATTTCGAGATTAGATCGTGTCCGGTATAGAAAGCTAGGTAGATAAACACTACAGCATAGGGAAATATCGCATTCAATTTGTTTATTTAAGTCAGATTTTAATTACTTTCTTTTATTAGTTTTATTAAATGTAGGTGGTAAAAATTAATGTTGAAGAACTTTACCGCTACTTTAACAACGAGTATTAGATTAAAGATTAACTGAAATGATGGGATGGTTAAAGAGAGTAGAGTGTGCTTATCTTTTTCCTGATTAAAACGTTACGGCAAGCCGGAACTGTTTATTCCGTTTAGTTTGTACAGTTCCGCAGCTGTTTCAACTTGGTTAACATCCTTAATACAATTATCTGCTGGAACTTAAAGCACTTAAGGAACAAATTGCCCTCTGGATCTAATAAGATTTATATGTGATCAGATGCAGTGGACGGAACGCATAAGTCCATCTGATCGTTTAACTAGAGGAATATCTTCTTATCTGAGATGCGGGCAACGGAAACATTCCCTATAATTTCCTCCTATTCAATATATGAGATCAGTGATTTATGTGGACACTGTCATGGCCCGTCGTTATTTCACTGTTAAGAAACGAAATAGAATTATTTCGATCCTTTTCCGATGATTTTGAGAAATAAACCGTATTAAAATTTGATACCGATCACATGCCATCGGTAATAGGAGTTAACGACTTAAAAACGAGTCGAGGCCACCTTGAAATAGTTTTAAGTAAAACAAATCAATTTGGATGTTCACGACTCTCAGGATATGTTTTCTATGAAACTGGTTTCTACAGTGGGTTATAAATAAGGTTTGTTATTGCGTAACAGGGTTCATTTAGCTAACATCGGCGTCCATACGATTGAATAGATGTTCCTCACGCAGTAGATAAATCAAGCATGGGAAAAACCGACGCCATAGTGCCACAGCTCTCTTTGTCTAGACACCATGACATTTGATCGCTTGCAAATGCAAAATAGACTTTGTATGGCTGAATGTCGAAGGCGAATCATGATGATCTTTCCTCACTTCGCATTTCCTACAACGTCTGAATACTTAGTACTATACACCATTTTAGTACTGAGTACTAAGTGTTATTTAAAAGACTATTGTACCAATATATTGCAAAGCTTATCTCAGTAATTTCGCCACTGCCTAATTAATTCTTGCGACACGACTTCGTTTCCTAGTTACAAAGAAAACTGATAAGAGCTTTATCGGCCAACGAACTCTGTAACAATTGCACAAACGTCGAGTTACAGTGACCATTGTGTACCTGACTTATGTAACGTTAATGTGCTATTGATAGATGTATCAATTCTAGTATTACATTCGTGTTTACGGAGTATTGTGGAGCGTTAAGAGCGATTAGGAAGCATTGTCTGTGGTCATTATTCAGGACACTGCAATTCAAGCCACCGATTGGGTTGGGAACCTCAGGTTTGATGACGGTCTACAGGCTCGTTCAAAAGAGTTATCGTGGCCTTAAAACTTAGAACTCACAAAATATCGCGTTCCAACCAGAGCAGGACGAGGTATTCGATTAATTCCTAAAAAAATAAAAATGGTTTGATGACGCTGCCATTTTAAGTGTATTGCATAGTTTCTGCAACGAAAGTTAATGTGGAAAATTGTTAAACACGCTTTTGCTGCTGTGATTACAGCAACAGCCAATCGCGTTGCTCACTTGATGGGCGCCTTATTTGTAACGGAATCTGGATTTTAGTCACTATTGGTCATGTCATCTATATATTAATATTACAAAAAGGTGAAGTTTGTAAGTTTCCTATGTAGAGGTAATCTCTGAAACTACTGAACTGATTCCGAAAATTCTTTCATCAATAGTACGCTATTTTATCAATAAGTATTACAGGTTACTAAATTTTCTACTTCCACCTGGGCGAAGCCGTTGGCAGAAGCTAGTCGCTGACATAGCAGACACACTTAATCAAAAGCATTTGATAAAGACGTGCAAGGAAGAATCTCGTGTTCTCCCCCTTAACTCATCATCATCTTCCTGCCCTTGTCCCGTTTTATTTGGGGTCGGCACAACACGTTCTCCTCCTTAACTAAGTTATGAAAATTACTTCGTAATAACACATTAGTCATCTTCGAAACATAGAAAGTTTATGCTGTAATTGTGATTATACCCTTCACTTTACATGTTTCACCGATAGCATCTGTGCAACCGGCCAGGTTGTGCGGCCAATAAATTATGAAACACGTCGTGTAACTGCTCTGACTTACAATATGTACTCAGTATTAACTAGCAGGAATTACAAGAGAATCGAAGAAGAACGTAAATGTTGTTGAAAACATGTATATTTTTATTACTGATAGGTTCTCGTTTGACCACTATCTCACCTGATGGTAAGCGATGATGTGGTCGACAAATGAGTGCGCTTGCTTAGTAGTAACTTATTCACTCTTTACTTAAAGACCCCTAAGTTGTAGTTATCAGGAAACAGACTCTGGCAGGGAATTCCACACCTTAGTTGTACGCACAAAAAATATGTTCCCAAAACGTTTTGTACGTATGACCTCTCTAACCTACAAAACTCTCGTTTCACTTAAATCTTTGTCAAATAATTGCCCAGTTTAAATGATAGCACGGCGAGTCTGGACTCTTGGGATGGCAATTATTTTAATTCACACCGTCTACGCTTCGCCATTGATTAATACTATGAATTGTATAGCTCGTATCTTCAGTTTTGTGAAATAGATTCAAACGAGCGTTAATATTTAGTATACAGACAAATATGTGCAGTAGAGTATGTATCTATCTGCTACCACAAATGAGAATGCACTCGGACTGCAGCATCGAACGCAACAAACAGCCAAATTGGTTTTTTGTACGAAAGTGTGTGCCGAATACGGCCTGTGTTTAAAGTCAAGGGATTCTTTACAGTACAAATGAACGAGACCATAAAAGGGCAGACCTCCACGAGATGACATTCAAACAACACTTAGCGCTTATCGTTCAGGTGAAAGGTTGTCCAATGAATTGCAGTGTTTAACCTGGCCACAATACCAACTAAGTCAATGGCTATTTTTGTTTACCTCCATCTTTCACTGTTTCTCTTGCTTTGTTATCCGTAACAAATGCATTTATAGAGATTTTCGTGTCACCGTTGACTGTCTGCGGCAAAGTCGTGGTTACACAAAATTAATGTCCCCACTTGGGTACGTGTAATACGATTTGCTTTGTAAGGAATTTAACGTTTCGTGTTATCTATTCGAATATTAATCAAAGTAACAGAAATCTCGATAAGGGTGTACCTATTTTCGGCAGTGTTCCAATGTTCGATAGTAATTAAAGGTCGGTATTATCTTTTCAGTCGATCGAAATAATAGTTGAACGTATATCATGAATAGTTAGATGATGTTTATAAATAAAAGAACGAGAAATTCCTTCATTCAAGTGTTAAATACTTGAGCGGTCAGAATCATCAAGCGGCGGGCAAGCATTGGATGGGTTGGAAATTATCTCGAGACGTTTTTATGGTTCGCATTGGAATCTGGGAGTTTTTTTCCCATCGCTGGTCCGTTCGAACGCTCAAACAGGTTTTTAGATAGCGTTCAGAGTAATGCATCAACGTGCTACGTTTTTGTAAAGGCGGCATTTCAAGGAGGACAAGGTAATGAGGTTTCGGAACGGTCCTTTCAATGAGCTTAATTTACAATTGCTTGCCTGGACGTCTTTTTACTCACTGTGCTATGTGATGGACGCTAGTAGCTTACCAGTCGTTTATGAGGTAACCACCTGCTATACGTGGCTTTAAGAGTCAATTCAGTTGAGAAATATACCTCCGTAAGATGTTATAGCCTCAATTTGCTTAAAAGCCGGTACGATAGGTTGGTACTCCCCGTATATTCCTTAAGAAATTACATCCAAGGACGCTTGCATCAAACAAAGTAGATAACCTCAAAAAGACCATTAGTTTTCCTTATAGGCGAGTCCTAAGAATATCGAATCTCTGCATGTTTTTAATTGGTCGGTTGATCTCTTTATAGATGCAATACCTAAATATGGGTACTTAGGCAGGTAGGCCGCTGTATTAAACTAGATTTAACCTAGGCATGTGACCTTTGTATTGCACAACCGACTACTTTGGAGCTTTACCTCTTAAGTTTATTATAGGTATGTATTTTTACAAGTATTTATCGATACGCAGGTAACTAGGTAGCTAAGTAGGCACCTACATAAGTAACTACTTTATGCAAAGACCTCGTTCTATTTGTTACACGAATTATTTAGAATAATTTATAGTTATTAGATAATTTGAGATGTTACGTATACCTACGCAGATTAATTATTATTTAATTGGACTAATTTCATTCAATAACTTGAATGAACTAAACGGGTTATCATGTCAAATTAGACTATCTTTGAACAATGTAGGTACCTACATAAGTACCTACTTCGTTTTGTCAACAAACAAAATGTGTAGGTAAGTACGTACTTATCTAGGTAAGCTTACCTACTTATCAAGTGAAAAATCGAGAAATTTAAACCATCAGTGACCTGATTTTCCAAATTCAACAGACCATGAAGGCTTAACCTTTTAATGTTAATTGCTCTGCGATTACACCTTTAGTACCCAGGATAGTTAGCTAGAAAGTAGCTATCGTTGCCCGATGCATATTAATTAGCAATTAGGTAGGTGTCTTAGAGATATCTAAAGCTAAACGAATCGTCAGTTCCGGCCCGGGATAACGCGTGAACCTTTATGACGGAAAAACCATTACATCGGGATGTAAAAAACGAGGTAAAAGTTAAAATAAGTGTTGATAAACAAATTTTAATAAAAGTTATAGGTACTCACGGACTGGCACTTTCTTCGGATCATATTGTTCAACGAGTTCGTTTATTTTGATGATCTTCGTCTGCGCTACTTTAGATCGCTCAGTTATATCTTGGAGTTGTGAGGTCAACTCGCTGAAGATATCCTCCGCTAGCAGCACCAACGACGCCAGCTGCCGCAGCGCGTTGCTCAGGGTGCAGTTCGTGACCGCCTGGAGCTCCTCATCCGATACTCTCGGCTTGCCATCGCTGTCTCGTAAGCTCGTACGCGATAAAAACTTAGGTTCCACTGCACGCTGCACGAAAGGCATCTCGATAGAAGTCCCAAAACACCTTGAACCACTTACTCACCCATCCCCGCGCCACGAATTAAACGTAATTCCGACATCCATTCAACACACCAACACAAAAAACGTCAGGTAACCGCCACTTTGAATTAACCGACATCCTGACCAGTGAACTTTCACTTATTAGCGGTTTTTAACAGTATCGTGCAGTTTTTGCTATGCTCTAGTTATTTTAACTTAGTTTTAGTTCATAGATTCAAGTTTTAAAAGTTTGACAAAACTTCATGTTGACGAAAGCCCGCCATAACAAAAGCCACGCGACGCACAACAATCCACACCTGCTGCCATCGGCCGAATGAAATGAATGAAGTGGTCGGTGTTGCCATCGTTGTTGCTGTACTATGCATTCCAAATAAGAATAGGAATGTCAATAACCTCGATCTGCCAAATGTTGAGTGAAAAGTATGGTTTGCAAAGAAAACTTATTTGCGTTTTTTTGCTTTGTATTACTAAAGTAAAGTAAAATATAAATTAGCTAAATACATTGTTTTAAGTTATAATTAGTTAAAAAAAAACCATTTTCTTTCTTATTTTCATAGTTAGGAACAATTCGCCTTCTTCTTCTTCCATTTGCCACTACTCAGACACTTCACACAGTGACGCGATGAGATAAGCAATATTTAAGAACTGGATTCTGATTAAACTTTTTTTGCTCACGATTCGTAAATAAATTAAATTTTAAAAATTTCCTGTTTTGCTCACCCTACTCAATTTCATCGATTTGAAAGTATGACGTGACGTCACAACATGGCAATCGATCCTATTCTTATTTGGAACGCATTGTACTATCCTATTTTTTCTGTTGAATTTTACATTGCAGATAGAAAAGCGTAATCAGAAAGTATTTAAAAGTTGTGTTTTACTTTTAATCATTATCATCGTTTCAGCCGAAATACGTCTACTATTGAACTTAAGTGTAATTCAAATCTAACAATACCTTTTTACTATTTTTATTTAAATTTAACCCTGATAAACTATATTTAGACAAGATGATACCGATTCCGGTTAAACGATTACGAAGGACAAACCTGCTTTATTTAGAAGGCAGATTGGCATTACAATGAATATAGTGCATTGCTTTTTTTTTCATACTATAAGGTAGGTTTCATAATTATGTTATTTGTTTTTGAGTAAGTTGAAAGAATTAGGAAGGGCTATTATTTTTAACTTGACTTCCTCTTATTATAGGAAACCGTATTATTTGTTCCAAACTGAAATAAAATTATTATAAGAGTAAATGATGTAGTTGTGCTCTGTAAAAGTATCGGAACCAGTTGTCTCGAGTCTACTGATTTTGCGATATATTAATTTTAAATTCAACTGTGAAATAATAAACCAAAATTTTAAATAAAGAGATTAGATTGAATACTGATTTATGGTCCAAATATACTGATTTTACTTAGCAAATCACCAATTTCGCATTTTAATATTCGAGACCACTAATCAAAATTGTTGTTAGGTTTATCTTTTGTTTTACCTTAAATATTGTAAATATTTATAAAATATGATGGCAACATTATCAACGTAAAACGGTAAACGCGCCATCTGTCTCTAGAAATAAGAACCGTTGATGTGATTGGTGATTCATAACTGCACATAAAACAAGGCTGATACATAGATGACAGTACTGTCGAAAATTCAGTTCAGTTTATTACCAGTGCCATAGATGGCGCTGTCACGCAGATTGAAATACAACAACGCCGTTGTTTTGAACGATAACAGCAGACAGGAAAGTCCGATCCAGGTAAACTCTAGATTAATAATATACATTCTAGAAGGAATATGTTTACTATAAGACTCGTATGTGGTATCTTTTTAAGTATTGTTGAGCTCAACGGGGTTCTAATTAAAAGTCCAAGTAGCACAAAAAATAATGTATTACATTTTATATAACAAAGCGTTATAGCGTGACATTCCGAATACACGTCTACATAAATCTACTTAACGTAGGTAATGCCTGGCATTCATTATCATAGATATCATAATATAGTAACATACAAATGTAGCTTTTTTTAGAAAATAGTTCAAATAGGTACGTAATTGTTACTTTAAAACTAAATACAACTGTTGCAAAGAAGACAGTGAATACTATATGTCTATATAATATGTATAATCATGTCTTTAAAAACAAATAACCAGGTACTGCAGGTAGGTACATAAGTTCTAGATCTACAAAATCTAGATCGGTAGGTACAGAATCCTGGACTGATTAGATTTACTAGATAAGTGTTTAAAAACAGAAAACTACGTTTTTTTATTTATTACATAATAAACTAGAGTTTACCATTCTAGTATAATTTACATAATAGAGTAGATACGATACATAATTAATATAACAATTTGGAATTTTATTGCAAATTAGTGTAAGTAGAGCGACATTTACAGATTAATACTTATTTTATGACTAGTTAATTAAACATTCTTTCATTTATAGTCCTTTTAGTTCTGATGTAACAATAGTTGGCACCTACGCACAAGATAGACTTACGATTTTTATGGAACGTCATGTCTCGGATTTTGGTTTTTGTTGTATTATTTACACGAATTTCGTTTGTCTTTCAATTTATTTATGTAAGTATTTATATAAATAGAATTACTGGTACCAGTACCAACGTAGGACAGGTTTTTTAAATGACTTGGACTTTGCATTTCAGAAGTTTGGTGACAGTGAAATGCTGTACTTGCTACCTTCCTGCACCCGACTGCGGTGGCTCCCATAAAGAGTAGAGTGTTTTAAGAAAGATTTTAAGAAGAGTGTTTTTTCATATCCCTGATATTTGATGACAGATATCTATTTGGATATACGGACAGCGTCATCAATTGGTTATCCTCTTTTTTAAGGTATTTTTATGTGAGCGGGGCAACGACCTTACAGCTACTAGATGTCTAATAACAGACGACGCATGTCTGTCAACACATATGATTATAGATCTGATGTCTCGTCGAATTAGAACGCAGTACCCCGCTCCCCTGTACTAATCAGAACCAATCAGAACGTAGTACCCCGCTCCCCGTACCTCGGCTAGTTGACAGAATTGTTTTGGTGCGCTAGTTCAAGCATGAAGCGACTAGTGGCTGTAAGGTCGTTGAAGAGGATTAACCAATGAGGGTGTTCTAAAATGGCATTCACCAGGTGGCAGCACTAAGGCGTCAGGCCCCTGATATAACGCATAAATTAATGACATTAGTCAGACATCAACGTCAACGTCAACGTCAAACGTTAGATGTCAACGCAACGTCATGTATACGATACGTTTTCAAAGGAAAACACTTGACGGCTAAGACCAATGTCCGCCACATTGGTGGTGTGACTTTCTAGAACACCCTCATTGATGCAGTCTGTATGTAGGTTTGTGCTTATTTACTAAATATTACTCTTATATTATAACAATAACATTTAACTATCCACCCTAACTCAATGGCAGTATATTTTATTACTTTAGTAACATATTATAGGTACATACAGTCGCACCTCAGCCAATGGAAATTGGCAAGTGATTAATTAATTATTAATAATTTCGTATTACAGATACTTACATAATTATAGATAAAAAGAGTATGAGATTATTCTAAGAATGTTTAATAACATAATTTCTACAAACGTAGCTATTAAATTATACACAAGGAATTTCTATAATCCGTAGGGTAGGATATAGAAGATCTTTCGGTGATGGCATTTTTCAGGCTGTCAGATGTCATGTGTTCTCTTTTCAACGCTTAGCAATCAAATAGCAGTATCTCGCTCTGTCGCTTTGTTGAACGTACTGTGGGCCAGAGTGTGGACGTGTTCGCTAGATGGCGCTGAGTTCAATATTTTTTAGATTATTTTGTTTTCACCTTACTTGAAGAAAATTTATTAACTAAAGAAACCGAATGTAGGTCTAAAACTAGAAAATGTATTTGATTCACGTTTTAAATATATATATATCTATATTTTTTTCTAGTCTAACATTTTGACCTCACTATTTGCTTTCATATTTAATAAATAGTACAACATACAAAGCTTACAAATACCTAGGTAATGTGCCTTCTTGGCTTAACATTAAAGGGCGTCTTTCTGACACTGAGTATTTCTTAAAATTTACGATAATTTGTAGCGATTTTAATATTCTTAATTATTGATTAATTTGTCAAAATAAAAATTAGCTTATTTAATAAATGTGATTTTTCTAAGAATCGAGAAATGAATATTGATGAAAAATTACTGCGCTGCACGCAGACAGAATCCTTTGTTATCATTACCAAAAGCAACAGAAAATCTGATCTTTTAAGTGAAATAAATAGTTTTATATGTGTTTATTTTGGTATCTTTATAATCGAATAGATACCTAAGTAACCTGGCTTATCCCGAACTTTGAAGGAGAGACCGTTTATTGTAGGCTGTTGAAAGGAGCGGGGCTTAGGAGAGACCATTTTACAGTTTTTCCGGGGATGAGCCCGAATAGTCGTTGCACAGAGAGGATTCCGGGTGGTCTTCAAGAGGTAACGGAGCCCTTTCCGAGTCCTGATGATGATCACCGGGGTGGTTTTAGTGAAGTAAAAATCCTACACTTTCTGGTCTTTTTCCCAAAAAACCAGGCGCCATAAGGTTTCCCTCCGAATTTTTTTTGAAAAGGAGCGTCGCGCGTCGTATGAAATTGCGTAGCATTCATAGTTCCGTGTAGTTTCATGCAATTTCGTAGCGCGTTGTTCTTATTACGCTGACTGTTATAAAATTGATTGATTGAATAGTTTAAACAATCAAAACCTTTTTTCAAATTATTATAAAAAAAAAAAAAATTTTTAAAAGGATCGTCGCGCGTCGTAGCGAATTACGTAGCATTCGTAGTTTCGTAGCAATTTCGTAGCGCGTTGTTCTTATTACGCTGAAAGTTTTTTGAATGTATATGGTAAAAAAGCGTGATGTTTTTGATAATAATAAATGTTATTATGTGCCTATTTTAATGAAGTATTTTTACTTTTAAGCAACATTATATCAACCTTATATTAAAACATTATGTTTTGGCATTTGTCTCCAATATTGATATAATAATTTAAATATCCTAATTTACACATTTAATTCATAACTTACAAGCTTCACATATTAAACAATTACAATGCTTTGCGTATAAAACATAGTTAACATTAAATAACATATTTTTCACACATATTTGTCTATTTCATCTTTTGCACAAATTCACAAACGCACCGGATAACTCTCAACATTATTTTGTAGATGACGTTTAAAGAGCTTATAACGAGACAAAAAAAAATTGTACAAATGGAGCACACCTCTCTGAAAGACCGACACAATCGAATAAAAAAAATCTTCGTAGTTAAAACACATTATATTACACTAAACATTTTACTTATACGAGAGGAAATATAAAGTATTATTTTCTCTGATTACATGATATGTGTGGATAGGTAATATATTTGTTATTAAATACTATAATATACAGGAATGAGTAGCATCAGCATAGGTATAAGCAGATTAGTTTATTAGAAATCAATCAATATACTATGATATATGATGGCGTAAGAATTTATGGAGCAATTTTCGATTAAATATTAAAATAAAAATTGGTGATGACAATAAATATGAAAATAAAAATTGGTGTTGAAATTAAATATGAAAATAGAAATTGGTGTTGAAATTAAATATGAAAATAAATATTGATGATGAAATTAAATATGGAAATAAATTTTGGTGACGAAATTAAATATGAACAAAAATTGGTAGTGTAATGTAATATAAAAATTGATGTTTCAAAACTATGAATGATCCTATAAATATCCATATTTTCAGCAAATAACTTACCAATATTACACTGTTGAACACATATAATGGCATTACTACTTCATGTACATTCAAGAACACCCATACATTCATTATTTATATATTTAGCTATCCTACGTTTCAATAAATATTACTATTATTTATTTATTATAACATGAAGCAGTATGACTATACAACATGTAACGGGAATAATTCACTTTACATCCCAATTAGAAAATTTTGTTACAATTATAATTTAAGTACTGAAATTTTACTTAAATGCACTTAGGTAATGTTTTCTTAAGAAATTTGTTACCTTAATTATAGGCAAATAGTATGGGCATTGACACACTACATTGGTAGCACATCGGTTTTGGTATCTACACTCGCACATACAAACACACTAGTGACGCAACCAAGATTTATTAAGTTATTAGATATTTATCAAAATAGGTACCTATGGGATGATGATAGGAGGATGGTAGTGTAGGTTACCCATTTTAAAAATCTCTGTTTCCTGATGGCTACAACCCGGGAATCTTTAAGTCAAGAGTGAATAGGTTATTTCTAGGTAAGCGCGCTTTATCGTAGACCGCATCGTCGCTTTCCATCAGCCCCCCTAGCCAAGTTACGATCGTTTCGTTTGCGTCGAACTTCTCGAGTAGGCCACGCCTCTAATTCCTTTGTTCTGACGTCATGTCAGCGCTCAGTCACGAGGTCAGAACAAAGGAATAGGAGGTGTGGCCTACTCAAGGCGTTTGACGCAAACGAAACGATCGTAACTTGGCTAGGGGGGCAGGTGAGATAGCGGTCAAGCGCGAACCTATCAAGAATTAAAAAAAGAATAGCTGAAATCGATTCAATTGTTGATTCTGAACATACTACCTATATATTTTCAGAGTGTGCGTTTATTAATGCTACATGTTGTATAAGTATTTACATCTATTCTATAACAATCGGAATGGCAAGGAATATATAGAGTACGGTAAGAGATTTTTTACTTTATTATAAAGAGATTGTCCTCTGTACAAAAATTTAGATTTTTGTTATCCAGATTTCTAATAGAATATGATATGATTACATAAGTGAATGTATATGGGTCTATAAAGTGAATAGTAAGATAAGATATGTTTATCGTTAAGAAGGATGATTATGTCCACAGAAGCTCAATATTAATACAGCGAAGATATGTATACAACTTTTGATTATGTATAGGTACTCCATTCGCAATAAGATTAGACATTTAAACAAACCTTTTTTTACTGTCCCTTCAACCGTTTTTGACTTCTATGCCGTAGGTATAAGGATGGCATTAAAAGCAAAAAAGTGGTTACAATACAAACTATTAATTGCAACCGCCATTTATCATGCCACCATTGTAATAAAAGTCAAAATTGGTTGAAAAGACGGTAGAAAAAAAAGGTTTGTTTAAATGTCTAATCTTATTGTGAATGGAGTGTAGTAGTTGAAGCAGAAATAAATGAAACCGTCAAAGAAACAATTGAATATAATTTTGGCGAAATACAGTCAGCCTTAGATATTTTAAAAGATATATAACACTAGAAATTGCAATGCAATTTCAGTTTCAAACTGTGTAAAGGAAATTATAGATTTTAACAAATAAATGAAGGATCGTTTACGACTGAAGGACACATAAGGACGAGTACAGACACACTAAAATCTAAACTTACACTTAACAAAGAGTCCAATGAACCAAGTGGCGCAAATTAAACGAGTACTCGTCTCACTACTCGCCGCCAATTCCACCAACACACCCTATCTTTGATCTACCATATTTGAACCAACGATGAAGTGGAACCAACTTCATTTACACTTCGAATTAAGACAAAAACCGTCAATTAAAGGAATCCTATATTAAATTTGGAACTCGATTTCCATTTTCAAATGAATATTGACGGTTGACACTCAAATTCAAGATGGCAGACGTAAGATCATCATTTCATTCCAATTGTGGCTCTCCCCTGGCGAAACTAGCGACGAAACGACCTCTGTCGGTCGGTGAATGAGTGCCTCATTTATTTGCGCACCCCGCGCTATGGGTCCACCTCATGGCACACCTCCATGTAGTCAGGGTCGTGCATGATGTCCTTGATCATGTCTTTGAGCATCGTGTAGCGGGGAAAGAACGGGTAGACCTTGGAACTCACGTAGTCTGACTGGAAAGTGAAAAAAAATCGGTTACTAAAGTTAAAACCGGCCAAGTGTGAGTCAAACGAATCCTTTTTTTAAATTTATTTTTAAAATACATAGACTTTTTACCCAACTACGGCAAAGCTAAAGGAGTGTTATGATTTTGACAAACTATGTATGTACATAGCCTGTCAAAATCATAACACTCCTTTCCCTTTTCCACTTTTTCCTTTCTTTCTTTTCCTTTCCTTTCTTTCCTTTATGTGTATGTTCCCTCATAGCTCCGAAACTACGTATCAGAACTCGACAAATGAGGTACCGTTAGAACTATCTTAATCGTCCGCTGACATAAGGCAACGTGACGTGTCACAAAACTCAATTTGGTGCCCTCTAGCGGACAAAAAGTCATATGTTAAAAAAAACGCTAAGATAAATACACCGTGTTTGATATCATTGGAAAAGGCTTCACTTGTACTTATCAAAAATATCATCAAAATTGAATGTGGCGCCTACAAGCGGTCAAAAAATTCAATGCCAATAAAAAAGTATGTAACAAGATTTTCAGGATGCTAAAATAAATAAAAACAGAACAAAAAGAAAATCTGTAGTCACACGTTGTCTAAGTACCAACCGTAACACTTTAATAACGTGTGACTACGATTTTTTTTTTGTTCTGTTCTTGTCTCCAATAATTTTATTTATTTTAGCATCCTGAAAATCTTATTTCATACTTTTTCATTGTCGTTTTTTTGTCGTAGTCGGGTTTTAGTTTTTTTTTACTTTTTTGTAGTGTCGCGTGTAATCTATAAGAAAAGAATTGTATATTTTCTGTACTTTTTATTTTAAATATTCAATTTCATTATTTTTTTTCAAATTACTTACATTACTACATTTGTTTTTTTTTTACTATATTGTTCGTTATCGATTCAAATAACATGTGAGTACCAAATTTTGACCCAATCGGTCAAGTAACTTCAGAGAAAATTGGCTGTGACCTACGGTCATACGTACGAATGATCTTCTAAGGGTACCGTTTTTCGTTCTGACATTCGGAACCGTAAAGGTAAAAACGAACGTTCTTTGAAAGAACTATATATACTGTATGAATTCGAAAAGTGTCACAATTATCATAAAGTTTCTCATGATACAAATAATTATTTTTGCATTACCTTTAATTCTCTTATTAAATTCCGCAGACCAGTATATTTCTTCAGCAGACGATACAAATCATTTGTCATCTGGGTGTTCTCCGTCTCAATCTGAATTGTGGTCATATCTGAAAATGTAATAAATTAAATAAATATATATATCATAAATAAAAAAATAATTATCGTCATGATAATTCTCTTCTCTCTTATCTGATTTTAAGGTGAATGCGGTGTGAAATTTGAAATTCGTTGGTTACTCTATACCAACCTTCTGTCTGATTTGCGACTGTAAAACATATTTATTTAACTAATATTATAAAGAGAAAATATTTGTATTTTGTATGTAATTAATAAAATCAAACTCCGATTTGAAAAATTCTTTCACCAATAGAAGGCTACTTTATGTCTGAGTGATATAGAAATTGTATTTTCAACTTTTACGCGGGCGAAACCGCTGGCAGAATCTATTAATCATCAAAATCATTAATACTACCCTCTCAGTTCATAGCATAAACCATAATCAGCATTTTAATGTTCCCACTGCTGGGAATCCGGCCTCCTCTCTCTAGGAGAGGGAATGGGCCGTAATCCACCACGCAGGTTCTAGGACATGCCGGTTTCCTCACGAAGTTTTCCTTCACCGTTTTGAGAGCAGCGCTCTCAGTTAGCCTAACCCTATTTAAGTGACTATTTCATGAAGAAATCATTAAATAGGGTTAGTTGAATTGAAAGGTTTGTTTTGATGATTATAATGGCTATAATTCCGTAAATAAATACGTAAGTATAACGGTCCCAAATCATATTTTAATGAACATAAAACCTGACCTGCAAAATGCAAAAAACTTAAGAAAATTTTAATTTCGCGGGTTGCCCTGGAGCATTCACCACACCACATACCTACACACTAGTTCTACATATCTATTTACAAGTATTACATAGAATACATGAATGCGTATTCAGTGCCGAGTGTATTTGGGTCTGAGCCCGTTTTATTGTTTGTGCTTAATTCGAGCGTAGGTCAGGGTTTGCGGGACGGTCACGACGCCACGTTTAATTTGGTTTCGAGAACCCCGACACCAATTTACTTTGCAAAGAAAATATATGACCCGTACCTATATTATAATTAAAATTGACTCGGAACGCCTGTTTTTGTTAACGAGAATTTTATTAAAAAACTTCTAACGCATTCCCACATAATCCAACGCATAACGTTGGATTATGTAAGAATATTTTTTTTTTTATTATTACTTACTTGTTTTGGCATTATAAATTGTGAAATATGATGTAACACATGAAATGGTTCTAACAATTCGCTTTGTAATCGATTACAATGATTGGTGGAAAGTAGATGCGACCTAAAATACCACTATTTTGCACATCCAATTAACATCAATCATGTACATACATTACAATCGTTGTCAGCTATCATAAATGACGTTAGAAATCTATTCAGTATGTGATTTCAAATGTAATGTTAGACTAACATTTCAGCCGTGAAACCAATGATTTTAAGCACTAGGAAAAGGCTGTAAAATCCAGCGAAATGAAACACTGTGGACCGAAAACTTGGCAAGCTGCCAATGGTTAGGAGGACGCTTTGGTTTATTTTCCTAATTTAATCGTTTGGTTTAGGTCAAAGATAAATCGACACCGTGTCGTTATTTGAGCATGTGATCATCATGAGATTCGTGTTTTATGGAGGCGGTTACCTACATGTTTTTGATTGCATCATGTTGCTCTCAGTATCTCCTCTAGGTCCACCGTACCCATAAACTATCCTAGACAATTTATGAATAGGTAATAGTTAAATATCAGTTCGTCTAGAGCTCCAGGTGTGTTATTAACAAAAGTATAATCCGTTTATACCTAATGTTTCCACATCCCTTTTCTGTGACAGGGACGTAATCCGCCCCTGGCCGGGTAGTCAGCTAGTGCCAGCAGCTTCGCCCGCGTGAAAGTAGGTTTCTCCATACAAACTTTGGATCCTCGTTTCATTCCCTTGAGGGGTGAATTTTGGAAAATCCTCTCTCAATGCTAGCCTACATCATAAAAGGAAACCTTACGCAAAATTTCACGCTGAGGCCCTGTAGTTTCGGCTGTGCGCTGATATGTCAGTCACTCAGTTTCTCCTTTTATATAGGGTGACTGGTAATTAGTGATCGATACTTAAACACGTGATTGTACTCAATATGATTACAAACAACTATTTCAAAGAAACTTTTTATATACTCAATAGTTTTATCACAATAACAAAAAAGCTGTTTGAATCTAAGGCTGTTTATAATACGCGCGCGCCTGTGACCAGCGACCGCTCAGCTGTTAGCCGCGTGACGCCGTCGTACCTACAATAGTGATAGAGCACCCGCGCGGCTTGCAAACCCAGCGGTGTACGTAATCAGTGTATGTACCTACGTTTCAGTTGTTAACTACAAAATAAAAAAAATAAAAGTGAAAAAAGTTTCTTTGGGAAAGTTGTTGTCCAGTCACCCTAATATAGAAAAAGCTGTGTCCTGTATTACGGGTTCTTTCACAAACATGTGAACACATACACAAGTTACCCAGCTCCAAAAAAATAAAATATGAGGGAGAATTGCGAGAGCCTTTACAAAACGTGTTTAAATGTCAGTCGTGCGAGCGAAAACGAGGGATGAAGCTATACACTCTATATAGCTCCATCCCTTAAACAGTTCAGTTTAGGTCGACAAATGGATCACGTTAAAAGCTCGTGCTCGGGCTTCTGGTATAAAAGGGCATAGTCTAAACAAAATCTTCAATGACGTTGGAGGTAGCTAGTACTAAAATCAACATTACCGTTCAGTCTTTCTATCCTTTCCCGTTTATCAGCAGCTTCCTCAGCCAGCTTGGCGGAGGTCTTGACTCCTTCTCCCGACTTCTGCGTTTTCTCCATGATGGAACATGCGCGCAGCACGAACGCCGGTACTGTCTCAGCTTTCTCCTGCCGAGGAATCTCCACCAACGACCAGTACTGGGTCTCGAGCCGAATCACGTCCTGTAATGTGGAAATTGGGAACTGATCAGAATCCAATCCATCAAGGGACCACAGTAATCTATCAGTCGGATCGATCAATTGGTGAAGTACAGCATAACGATGGAAAGAACATATAGATCCTTTTCAGGAAGAACATCGTAAGCGACAGTTTACGTTTTCTGCAGTAAGGAGTTTTTCCTTTTCTAATTAAAAGTATTTACGTCAATATGTTAATAACAACTATTCTAATAGAACCTACAAATAACTTAAAATTTTAAACATAGTTTTGGCGATTCAAAAATCCTCCGAACTAATATTGTTTTTTTTTTAATGTCGCCATAACTTTTAAACAGTTAAACGGATTTGCATTTATCATTTTATGTACAGTTTTCTAATGTACATCTTATGGTCAAGTGGGATATCAAATGATAGGGTTCATTTGATATCCCACTTGGCCGTATTGCAAACATTCGATTGCAATTCATACCCATTTTCACCCAACCTATAACTTGTAGATAGCTGAACCAATTTTGATAAAACATGTCTAAGAACCATCGCTCGAAAAACTTGCTTTCAAATTCGAAAATTCCATACAAATCGGGCCACCCGTGAATACACTATGGTGCCACAGATAGACACGCACACACATATAGCGGTTAGTCGTATAACACTCAATTTTTGGCGTTGGGGGCTAAAAATGATATTTTCAATACAAAACACGAAAACCAGCTCCTACTCCTATCGTTCGTGTTTTTCGCAGCTAATGTGGAAAAGTGCGACAGCTCGCCCCCACTACAATTGATTACATTGATCGTATTAGGTTGAGCGTCAAGAAGTCCTCTTTTATTTATTTCTTCGTAAGTGTATTGAAAAACGTTATGTGATACACGTGGAAAGTCACTGCAGCACTCGGTTCCATAATACTCTCCCTAAGACAAAGTTTCGCTACTTGTGTAAAAATGTACTAATAATGACAAGTCGAAGGCCTGAAACTGCGTAAAGTGGGCGCCCGCGCGGGTCTAAACTGTGATTTACGCAGTGTCAGGCCTTAATTCGCAAAACAGTTATTTAGTCGGCCCGAATAAAAAAATACGTATACCTACACTGGTTGGCTCCGTAAAATAGGTTTACACTGAGCCTATGAAAAGAAAAAGTTCTACAGTCAGGCTGACTGTAGAACTTTGGAACTCGGGCACGATACTACAACTTCAAACTAGGCAACTATTATTACGAACAACTGAATTGAAAAGTGTTTTTCTTTGTCTGGAGTATAGCTAGTTAGTTTGTTTCTCTTCAACGAATACCTACAAGTTTTTGCATCGTTTGTAAAAATTTGTTTCTGTACAAAAATGTTTTCTTGCTTCGAGCGATAGCGTCTTAATTACAAGTTTTAAATTTTTGTGTTTTTTATTGGAAGCTTTGTAAAATGTTTTGAACTATGTTGCGCGTGACTTAATTTACGATTTTATTAATTAAAACGTGTGCTAGCTGTAATAATTTACATAATAAAAGGTAATAATTAAATTTTGCCTGGAAGAGATTGCGGACTGCGATACTGCTGACCATTATATGTGTTTTAGTTATTGGTTTTGCTGTGTATTTATTTATATTTAATAATAAATGAATAAACTAATTTACATCGAAATAGTAACAATTACTCTCTAATCTATACAGAGAAACCGACTGACTGACATAGCACAGCCGAAACTACTGGGATTAGGAGCGTGAAATTTTGCACAAGGGTTCCTTTTATGACGTAGGCTAAGGACTAACGAAGGATTTTCCGAAATTCACCCCTTGTGGGCATGAAACGGGGGTCCAAAGTTTGTATGGAGAAATGTATTTTCTGCTGGCAGAAACTAGTTTCGTTTATTAATTCAAACGTAATTTTAAAAAAAAATCTTTGTGCATTCATTTTATCATTTCACGTTTACAGGTTACTTATTAACACCAAAATGAACTGCTTAATCTCCTATTTTACTTTTTAGCATGTAGTTTCGTTACGAAGTTAATTCCAGGAACGAATTTCAGCAGACGGTGTGCCATGATATTTCAAAGCGGATAAGTTTAAAGTTTTCGCTGGGCCAGAGCCAATTCTGGCGATAAAGATCTTCATCCCGCCTTGTAACGGCCTGTCTAATGAACCCAATGTATGTTCGAGTGCAGCTACACCTTGTCGTTTGGATTAAAGTAGTGTGGAAGAGTTTATTTAAAGTAGTTCAACATATTCAATGTATTTTATTATGAATATGTGAAATTGAATGGAAATGACTGAAAGTTTTGTGAGGAGCTAGTAAACGTAGTCGTAAGACGATCTTCAAAGTTACGCAACGCTTGCCGAGGTCAATTCGTGGATGGGTGACCATGTTAACATATCGAGGTTCTTCCGTGGTTTGGAAAGCATGAATCCGTTCGTCCCAGCTGTAATATATCTGACTTCAGTCTTGCCTTAGGGTGGGTCAGGGTTGTTGCGAATATCAGCATCAGCATCCGCGGATTGAAATATTTTGAATATTTCATACTCGTTATACAAAAAATGCTGTCAATTGTTCCCTCAGCCGTTTGTTTTGTTAACATAAATTGGTTAGACGATAGTGAGTTGTTTAATAAAATAAGTTATAAACCATCCTCAAATCCATAATGCCTTCTTCAATGAAAAGTGCAATAATATGGAAATATTGCACGTTGATAAACAAAGATACCGTATAGTGTAGTTCTTTTTTACAGTGTTGTTTGTAAAAAAGTCTATTCTCGCAAAGGAAAAATGATTTAAAGGTTTAAGCATCCAGAAGAATATGAAACCAGTCATATTCTTATGAATTTAAGTTGTGAAATTGATAATCAGGAAGCTACTACAAGTATCACATCTTTATCACATTTACCGACAAATTTATTGTAAGATATATTATATATAAGTAATAAAATAATATCAGCATCAGCATCCGCTGATACAGTAAAAACCTGCATCAGCAGCACCTAAACCACGATACCACGTGGTATTCAATAGCAGTAGGTTATAGGGGTCAGGTTGTAGAAGTCGCTTCAATAAAATAATGGTGTTCAGCTGCATCTGATTAGACTGCAAGCCCGCCCAAACATAATTGAAAAAAGGGCAGATTGATTTATGTCTATGAAGGTTTTGTAAAAAATCTGCTTATTTTATACAAAACCTTCATAGAATTCTTCCATCAAATTTATAACAAATTTGTTATTTTTTATACTAAGTCTATGGTTGCCCCATATTAGGAATAATCTGTATCAAGTGTGTGCACAAACACGGTACACCTATCTGTAGCCCATACAAATGCTTGTGCCGGAATCAAATTTGCGAAACGCAGTGCAGCAGCCAATCGCTTCACCACTGCGCCAACTAAATATGCCATCGAGCCGGTGTAAAAGGAAACGCCGGGATGGGACACCCTAGAAAGACACATACAGATATTTTTGTTGAAGTTCTTCAGAAAAGTGCGTAGTACTTATAAGAGGCGTGCAGTATGACCAGTGTGGTATTTCACAAAATACCACAAATCATATAAATGGTGGTATTTTACAAAATACCACAACTCATATATAATCGACCATAAATGAGTACCTAATGGTATTTAATAAAATACCACAACTAATATACAAATGAGTACCGAGTGGTAATTGGCGAAATACCACATCTAAAATAAATGAGTTTCTACTGAGTGGTATTTGAAAAAATACTATAACTAATATAAATGAGTACCGAGTGATATTCTACAAAATACCACCACTAATTTATATGTACTTAGTGAAAAAAATGGAGTACATATACGACGTTCGTAGTAGGCAACGACCATACAGGTATTAAGTAGGTGTGTGGTTTGTTATTGTAGGAGGTAGTATAATATTTAGCGTATACGTATTAAATAGGTTTATAAGATTAAGCAGGTTGATTTTACACACTACACTTGAGCCAAAAGATTACGTGTGGATTGATAAACGTGGGTTTACATCTTTACATAGTCACGTCTGTACATAACATTTGTTTATGTATATTTAAGACTAGCTTCAAACAGCGGCTTCACCCACGTGAAACTAGAAAATATATGTCTATGTCACTCAGTGATAAACTGGCATTCTACTGGTGAAAGAATTTTTAAAATCGTTTCGGTTTTTGAGTTTATTCATTGCAAAGTTTCAACTGTCCCGATGTTTACTTGTCTGTAATCAAAACTTGGAAATTAAATGTTTTGATCCATTTCCCGGTTACCGATTGAGATGAAAATTTTCATGCATGTGTAAATCAGATATACAAAATTATTATGACATGGAACTGATCTGATAATGAAACTGGTAGGTGGCCATAGGAACACAAATAACCCTATCGTGTTTGAGCTTTTTGGAATGGTCTTGATGAGTATTAATTATATAGGTATAAATCGCGCTATAAAAGCGTTCTAAGAAAATATATTTTTTTTTGAAAACTTATAATTTATGTAGTGCAGTGCAAAATTTGAAATTTCAGTTTAAAATTGCCATTAGGTAATAAAATATCAATACAGTAGTAGTTATACAGATGTCAGCAGTAAAAGAACTCGAGGGAAAAATATCTAAATCTTTATAATGATATTTTCTCTATTTACTATATTCATAAAAACTAAGAGTTCGTAAGAAGTATCCATTGAGAAATCTAACAAAAAAATAAGACTATATGAATCACTATTGTACCCTGGAGGTTTTTGTTACGTATTCTCCAGGGAAACGAGGAGTTTTTCTTTCGATTTAACCCAAGATAGCCATATTACCATTGTCTAGAACATTTTCTTGGTTCTATCATAGCTGCAGGGCTTAGGGCTATATGATTGTCTGACAATATTACCGGAATATGCATTTAAAAATGATATTTCTGCTTGAGATAAATTGTGAAGAGAATTTAATTGAAAGTTTTAAGCTCATACGAAAGAAAGAAATATGTTTATTTGAGACTCGTACAGGATAAACAACAGAATTTTTTTTTTTTAAATAATACATAAATTAACTAAGATGAAAAACTATAGCTTACTTAAAAAGAACAAAAAAAAAACTGTGTGAGGTCAAAAAGGCTCTTATCTCAGCATATATTATGCAGCTTTGCTACTGAGGTATATATATATACAGCTATTATTAGCTGCTACTAGTGGCTTCGCCCGCGAGAAAGTAAAAAGATCTACCCGTGTGCCAAATTACACACAAATCCGTTCAGTCGTTCGAGCGTGAAGAAGTGATAAACATACATACACTCACAGGCTTTCGCTATTATACTAATAGTCTGAAGTGTGGTATTGATAAGAGTGCCTATTAAAAGGGCTTTACAATACTGACTGAATATTATCATGAACAATTCAGATAGTAACTTGAAAAATGATCAGCTTAATCGCCGATGTTAAATAATTTGAGTCATTAATTAACAATTTTTTGAGCAAACCAATCAATATGACTGTGTACAAAAAACATGATGCATAGCTCGATTCTTATTATTTTCTGTCAGCAGCTTGTATCAAAATTGATGTGCTCGTTACAGCGGATTTTTGGAACACCCAACTCGATTACACTGGATGTTCCAACAAAAGTTGATGAAAATGTAATTTATGACAAAAGCCACACGCGAGGCGGAAGCCGGCTATTAGTTTTATTTGTACATCAATGTTTTACACGAAATAATTAAATATATTCATGCGTGCAATGGCCACGGGCTTGCATATTCAGACGCATTATTGGTCAGTAGCCGAAACCTTAATGCGATAAGTGGCGTTTAAATAATTAATATTCACGGGTAAAATGTACGCAGGTTTTTTTTATATAACCAGAATATTCGATGCATTATTAAACTCTTTGATTTATCGACTGAAAGCAACCAAGTGCGAGGGAACGGAAATTAAAATTCATTTAATTTTTTCTCGGAGCAGAACGGAACCAGTTTCCTTACTGTACTTATTCTAGTTTTGATTCTTTTTCTTACTTTGTAGGACGACATGTGAAATTGCATAAAATATTTTATATCCCGTATTTTTTATTATTTTAAGCCCGCCTCTCTGCTTGCTTGTTTTGAAGACACTTTTTACAATGCAAGGCACTTTATGCCAAGCAATATTCGTGAATTGTAATAGATATGGCCATTTATCTTATTCTATTCTATTTTACCTTTTCTCCGATATGGTAAACAAAAACCTGCTAACTCTTGTCTTGCTTTTTTTACTTTAAAACTCTTTTAATAACAATTATACCTAGAACATTTCGCAACAAATTTACAACATTTGCTCCAGCTTCAATTCCAATCGCACCTTTATATACATTTCTCTCCGGAAAAGAAAATTGAATCCACGGTCAAAAATAAAAATACTGAACCACAAGTTTCATTCTCAAGGTAGAGCAAGCGGTGTAAAACAAAGAAATCAACCGGTATCGTTTGGATCGGAAGTAAAAAGTATGAAGCCGGGAGCAGCCACGCTTCCTCTACGCTTCCCCCACGCTTCCTCCACGCCGCGTGCCGGCGCCTGCTGCAACTTAGTTTAAATAATTGTATCACAACTGGAACATCTGTAAGTTGGCCAACTGCCCGCTTTGAAGCACTCTCATTTTATGTGCGTATATAGGTAACTATTATAGTGTTTCATAACGATAACAATAATAAGGATACTTATTTTTGAATAAAATAAAATGATAACAAGAGATAGGTAATAGTTTTCTCGGCAACACTTTTTTTTTTCGGATGGGTAAATCATATAATGACATCCCCCGCTCTTTGTTGGGGCGGGAGATAGTGTCAGACTTTTAGTGACTAAAAACCCACTCCTGTTCCTTCTTTGCCATTTTTCCAGAGTTGCGGGGATCTCTTTCGCATCACCCATGGCCCCAGTAGGCTTCGACCCTGCTGGGCCCCTACGGTAGCACTTAAGATTTTTTTCGCTCCATATCGTAAATCTCGCTTCGGTTGCAATGATCAACTTCATCCACTTTTTTTTCTTTGCTTATCTTGCAATTAGTTGGACGAACCATTAGCAGATTTTTTGTGGGAATTGATTGTCTGCCTTCGCAATATATATGTATTATTTTTACTTTGCTATACTTAGGTGTCCCAAATGTGTGTTGCTGGTTCACTTAATGCTGTGGGTAAGTAAGGTGTGTGTCATTAGTCGGTATTTGCTTTGTGTTCTATTTTCGCCTTTATGGTTCCGATACGTAGATGCTAATGTAGTTCAGAGGTTTTGATGAACCACGGAGCATTTCATATAATTATGAAAGCTTTATTCTAGAATCGCTGAAGGGTTTCCACATTTGAGTTCTTATCTGAGACCCTGTTATCAACACCAGACAGGTTTTAGCACTGCTTAGTAAATAAGAATTTTTATTTAATTTTGTCTACTTATATAATAAGCTGTCCCCCACGGTTTCACCCGCGTCTTTAGTCACTGCTACACAATAACCCACGGGAGCGGTCCCGTGGGTTATTGTGTAATGTTATGTAGCATATAACCTTTCTTGATAAATGGGCTATCCAACACTAAAATATTTTTCAATTCGAACCGTTATTTTCTGGGATTAGCGCGTTCAAACAAACAAACGCTTGAGCTTTATAATATTAATAATGTAATATTAATAATTAATAATGTCTTCAGTGAACGCCCACGTTTCGGTCACTGTAACCGGTTATAACCAGCATTTTATTTTAGTGATAAAAACGAAGCTTTACTTTTAATAACCATACTTGAGACTCCCCAGTTAAGAACATACTTTGGAACCATAACATAAAAAGAGAATACGAAATCCTTAACCGTTTAAAGTATCAGTTCTTTAGTAAAAGTAGTTTAGATTCACAACAATTTTTTTTTAATGAAATGCCTCGACTGTTGTTCGTACAGCTGCGACAATCGCGCGTTTATTTCGGCTATAGTGCTAGACGAAGCGTTCGGCGCTAAATCTCGTATCATCTCTAACCATTCGTCTAATTAATATGCAGTAAAAAGCATGTATGCAAAAAAACATGTATTTAGTAATTGTGCCGACAAACATGCTTATTTTTATAAGTATTAATAAATAATACGACCGGTTAAACATAATTCAACGGTTTTATTTATTTTCTAATACTTAAGGTTAATACAAAGGTACAAAAAAATAGCCTTTTCTAGAGACGATGCTCAAATTTAGTTTTTAAATAATAAAAAAACTGTTATGTTGACATAAACCTAACATTTAGACACATGGTGTTGCGACAACGACAATTTTAGTAGATAATGATATGTTCTACAAAATCGTAGTACTTTATTTTGTTCTATCATCAATAGTTTTCACAACGCACGCGATGTAAGGAAATATATATGTCATTTATTTACACTTTGGTTTACCTTATTGGAGTTTTAGTAGAGAACTCTACTAAAACTCCAATTCCTATTGTTTTTTAAAATAAAACATAGCTTATGTCACTTCATGATAAAGTAGCTTTCCACTGATGAAAGAATTTTTAATATCGGTTCAGTAGTTTTTGAGTTTATTCATTACAAACAAAAATATAAATCTTTCCTCTTTATATTATTAGTATAGATAAATGCACAAATATCTACTATAGAAATTGAGGAGAGAAAAGCTTCCTCAATTTCTGCTCTACGTACAAACATACTGAGTATATCTATGTATATATAAGGGGAAACTGACTGACATATCAACGTACAACCGAAACTACAAGGCCTAGGAGCACGCAATTTTGCGTAAGGTTTCCTTTTATGACGTAGGCGAGTACTAAAAGAGGTTTTTCTAAAACTGACTCCCTATGGGGTTGAAACGGGGGTTCAAAGTTTATATACTTTCGCGCGGACGAAGCCGCTGGCAGAAGCTGGTTAGTGATCAATTGTTTTTTGATGAACAAGAGAATAGGATTTGAAACAGAATCATAATAGAAAATAATTGCGAAGGAAAGGTGAGTAATTTCCTAATTACGTTTTTCCCCTTGGACTATCACAATTCGTTCGGTTTTACCGACACACGTTCCACATATTCTCCAAAGGGTTAAAACCAACATTTCTGTACCGTTAGCTATTTAATGAAAATGGAAAAAAACAATTCTGTGTAAGAAAAGCTGATGACGCAGCAATTGAAAGAATTTATTTTGATGATGTTATGCAATAATGTTCAATTTAATTACAATGTTTTGTAAAGACTGATATTTATAATATAATTATGTATTTAAGCAAACAAATTTTTTCGCTTTATTGAAAACTAGCGACCCGCCCCAGCTTCGCATGGGTATTAATTTTTTTTTGAAATTCTCGGTTTTTCTCTGCTATAATATGTAGATATGTATATAAGATATGTTATTGAGGATTTAGATAATAAACACAAATTGTTTCTCTGAAAATACAAAGATTTATTTAACACAATTTTACTTTATAATAGAACAACAAAATATGAGAATTACACTTCTATCTCACCTGAAAATACAAAGAAACGACATTTAAAGTTCACTAATATCGCCTCCTCAATTATATCCTTTCATTTATTTCTCTACAAGTTTTTTTATAACGTTATATTAACAAAATAATCTGAACATCATCCGCCATTGAATTACATGTCACCCCGACACGTTTTCTACTAAATCCACAGACAACCTAATACACGCGCGAAGCGCGGCAAATTCAATTTAATGAAATGTCATTTCATTACATCTCCCCCCCTAAGAGCGTAAATTCTAACATATCCACACACTGTACCTATAAGTTATTTTCATATTCGTTTTCTTCTACTTCATCTTCTTCAGCTTCTGTTGCGACAGGTTGTAGTTTTGTTATGTGGAATAAAGTTGATTCTGTTTTTCTGTTGCCAGTGTCAATCCTATAAATGGAGTTCGATATTTTCTCTATTATCTTGAAAGGGCCTATTTTTAATTCGTCTAATTTCTTTCTATTCAATCTATTTCCATTTTCTACATATACACTGTCTCCTATATTAAACTCTTGCATTTTTCTATTTCTATCAAATATTTTCTTGTTGTACTTATGGGATTTTATTGTATTCTCTAATGCCAATCTTCTATCAGCAATCCACTTGTCTTCCCTTTCTGTTGTTTTTAATTCATTTGGTAGAATACTGACATTCGTACCATCCAATAAATATTTTGGTGCAAAACCTGTAACGGAGTGTTCTGTTTCATTATATTTCTTTATACATTCTCTTGCAACTGTTGTCCATGTTCTCTTATTATTTTTCTCATTTATTTTACATCTTATTTTATTTACTACTGTTTGATTTAATCTTTCATTCAAACCGTTCGAGAATGGTGTATTCACAGCTGTAAAAATTAGTTCAATATTATTCTCTTGCAAATGTTGCTTAAATTCTCTTGAATTTATGCCCGGATATTGATCTGTCAGAATTATTCCAATCTCATCTGTCTCTAGCACGTTCTTTGTTAGTTTTATAAAGTCACTTGCATTCTGTGTTTTTGAAGTCGCAATAAATGCATATCTTGTGTAGTGGTCTACTAGAAGGTGTAGGTATTTTTTTGTTGACCTAGAGCCTCCAAAGCCACCGATAGTATCCATTGACATAATCTCAAATGGTTTTGTTGCTGGACCCAGTTGTGACATTAATCCAAATTTTCCTTGACATCTTGATTTATTTTTTATACATATTTCACATGTTTTACAAATATTTATGATGTTTTTTGTTAGGTTTTTAGCTGTATATATTGGACTTATTTTTTTCTGCAATTGTCTGATCCCAATATGGCATAAATCTTCATGCACGTTTTTTATAAGTCTTTTACTAAATTCTTCTGAGAGGATAATCTTTTCTTGTTTCTTTATTTTTTGATAATAAATTCTATTTTTGTGTATAAGATTTGATTTCTTTTCTTTTATTGTTTCATTTTTCTCTTGGTCTGCAACTATATCTTTTATTTGTATTAAGTTAACTATTTTTAATAGTTCGTCTTTGTTATCTTCTGATTCTAATACCGGATTTCGGCTCAAACAGTCTGCTTCTACATTTTCTTTACCAGGTATGTATTTTACTGTAAAGTCATATTGAGACAGATAGTATGTGAGATCACCCAATTCTTCGTCTGTCCTGCTTTTAATTGTCATGTTCTCTAGAGGTTTGTGATCTGAGTATATAGTGAATTGTTTTCCAATAAGCCAGTGTTGCCAGTATTTAACAGCTTCTTTCATAGCAAAACATTCCAAATATATAGCCTTTTTCCGTTTTTGAGATTCATTCAGTTTTTTTGAGAAATATGCCACCGGTTTGTCTTTACCATCTAGTTGTGTTTGTTTTAGTATTGCCCCGATGCCCTCTAAGGATGCATCTGTAAAGATTTTTATTGGTAAGTCTTTGTCATATATTTCCAATATCGGTTGAGAACATAAATATCTTTTTATTTGATTAAATGATTCTTCACACTTCTCTGACCACACAAACTTTTCGTTTTTTCTTAATAAATTATGTAATGGATCTAAGATAATTGCGCTTCTTGGTATGTATTCATGGTAGAAGTTGATTTTTCCCAAAAATTGTCTGACATTCTTTTGCGTCTTAGGAGTTGGAAAATGTCTTATTGAAATCAAATTGTCTTTTAGTGGTCTTACCGAATTGTTTTGAATTACATGGCCAAGATACTTTACTGAGTCTGAAGCAAAGGTACATTTCTTAAACTTCAATCTAAAGCCTTCTTTTATTATTGCCTCTAATACACTTCTTATGTGTCTTGTATGGTTCTCAAAGGTGGACGAATATATCAAAATATCATCGATATAGTTTACAGAGTATCCTGTGAGATTGTGCTTTCTTAGAATATTACTTAAAATTCTCTGGAAAATTGCTGGTGATGTTTTCAAGCCAAAAGGGAGGCAGGTCCACTGAAAGTGGCCATCTTGTGTGACAAATCCTGTTTTATTTCTATCTTCCACCCGTAGTGGTATTGCCCAAAATGCTGAGTTTATATCCAGTGCAGTAAAATACTTACAATTTCTTGTTTTAATAATCAAATCATCTATTAATGGGAAAGGTTGAGCTTGTGGCACAACAATTTTATTCAGTTCTCTGAAATCTACACATAAGCGGGATTTTCTATTTTCACCTTTTTTAAATGCTAATGTCACTGGTGCAGCAAAAGGACTGTAAGATTCTTCTATTAAATTATTCTTTAGTAACATGGATATTTGCTCTTCAATTTCTAATTTTTCTTCTATTGTACATCTGTATGGTCTTTTACTACAGTATCTATTTACTAGTAAATCTATATGAGCTTCATAATCTTTAACAGATCCTATATCATACTTGTCCTTAGCAAAAATTGTTTTATATTCCTTTATAATTTTCTCTATCTCAATTTTCTTTTCATCATCTAAATGGTCTGTCATACTAACAAATTCCTCTGTTTCTATGTGTTCATTGAAATTTATTGCATATGTTTTTATATTCTTATATTCATTTGTGTTATCTTTAGACATCCTGTCTATTGTATTTGTTATTTTCTTTTGTTCTATCCGCAAGTCCTCATTTTGGATTAATTTGAATTTCTTTATCATATCCAATCCGATTATAAAATCATCAAAATCTTCATTTTCTATTACATGTACATCCACCTCTTCTTCTAAATCAAAAATTTTTATTTTTATTGTTATCAAGCCATCAGTCTTCTTTACACCATTAACCGTTTTCATATATGCTATATTCACATTGTCTTTTATTTCTTTTACTTTAATCAGTCTTGAATTTATTAATGAGATCTGTGAGCCTGAATCATAAATGCCTCTCACTTCTAGTTTATTTTCTAACAAAAGCTTGATTTTGATTAATGGTGTACTTACTCGTTTTTTTTATCAGTATTCATATCTACTTCAATAATGGAGTTATTATTTACATTTTTTGCTTTAAAGGTCTTTTCAGATTCATTTTTATTTTTCTTGAACCAACATGACTCCTCCGGATGATATCTAGTTCCTTTGTCCAAAGATTCACAAGTCTTACATGGCTTCTTCTCATTAGTTTTATGTTTATAAATAAATGTATTACTTTTTATTAAAGTTGAGTTTTTCTTGTACATCATACCTTCATATTTTCTTATCTCGTTGAACAAATCAGTGGTATTCTTGAGTTCGTCCCTGTTTAACTTATTTAAGATAAATCCTGGTAGACCTGTTGCAATCAGATCTATCATTGTTTTCGGGTCTATCGATTTGTTTATATCTAGTATAAGCCGTTCTTTTTTTATAGCATAATCAATTAACAGTCCTTCTTTATACCTGAATGCGAAGGCAGTTGTGACTATGTCCCATCCTCGGTTTTTAAAAGTTTCCAAAAATGTGTCTTTCCATTCCTTCCATTCAGAATTTACTGTTAGTTTTATAACCATCGAGCTATACCAATCCAAACAAGATTTTTCTAAAAATAACCTCAATATATCTATTTTTGTTTCATCTTTTGTTATATTAAAGCGCTCACATTCTCTTTCAAAAGTCTCTATCCATTGCATTGCATTAGGGTTCTTGCTTGTGAATTTTTCTATAATAAATTTCTCTGAAATATGTTTTAGGTTATGTTGATTTTCTTTCTTTGTTGTAGTTTCTATTAATTTTTCCAAGATATGTTGCAGACTGTCATCTTTGTCTTTTGGTTGTTTTGTGCTCATTTCTTCTAAATATTGATCTAAAAATTGTATATTACCTTCCTCATCTATATATGTTTTCTTTAGACCTTCATCCAATTTTATCCATATTTTTCTGCTTTGGTGCCTTTTCTTTATGCTATTTTTTATTTTTGAGAAAGTGCTCATTTTAACAATATATGTATGATGAATCACCGGCTTCAGCTCATCAGGTAAAACATAACATTTTCCTTCTTCTGTAGATATTGCGGTTATGGCTAATACATTAGATTTGCCATCATTTGAAGCTATCATCGTAAACTCAAATTGCAGCCGGTCCATCTTCATTTAGTTAACGAAAATGTCGTTTTATAAGATATGTTATTGAGGATTTAGATAATAAACACAAATTGTTTCTCTGAAAATACAAAGATTTATTTAACACAATTTTACTTTATAATAGAACAACAAAATATGAGAATTACACTTCTATCTCACCTGAAAATACAAAGAAACGACATTTAAAGTTCACTAATATCGCCTCCTCAATTATATCCTTTCATTTATTTCTCTACAAGTTTTTTTATAACGTTATATTAACAAAATAATCTGAACATCATCCGCCATTGAATTACATGTCACCCCGACACGTTTTCTACTAAATCCACAGACAACCTAATACACGCGCGAAGCGCGGCAAATTCAATTTAATGAAATGTCATTTCATTACATGTATTATACACTTAAAGCTTCCTCGTGAGTCAACTTGTAAAAGTCAATGATAAAAATTGTATGATTCTCCATCCGGTGGTTTTTGAGTTTATCGCGTTCATACAGACAAACAGACGGAGTGGGGGACTTTGTATTTATTTTGCAGCAGTGTACCATGACGACATCGTCCTCCCTCAGGCGTTATAATATGTCCTCAAATTACTTTTGCCGCTCTGGATGGAGCGATTGAGTGTCAAATTTTGTATTATTTATTTTGTACGTATTACGAATTGTAGGTCGCGGGTTACCGGGAAACCGGCATGTCCTAGAACCAAAAATTTGAAGACATGTGACATTCACCAACCCGCACTGGGCCCGTGTGGTTGATTACGGCCCATTCCCTCTCCTAAAGAGGAGACTTGAGTCCCAGCAGTGGGAACATTAAAAAGGCTGATTATGCTTATGCTTACCATCAGGTAGAATCGCAGTCAAGCACTGTTTATATCATTAAAAAATTTTTTTTGTATACCACTTTATTTACAACAAAACATAATATCTAAAACTAGCATCAACTGCAAAGCAAAAAGAACAAAGTAAAGCTCACATCGAGGAACAAACTGCATATTTATGAGAGAACTCCATGACGACGTGGTATAACGTTATGATGCCGGAGATTGCTGTGCTTACGTAGTACGCATATTATTTCCCTGTCAACACACGAACGAGGTGCGATGTTTGATTAAATCGAGAACAGAGAAGTAATTACGTTAAGTGAATTGCAAATATACGGAGCTCAATTAAATTTGTTGCCATTAAAAACAACATAACAAAACAATCACATCGACGTGTTCAGGTCAATATTTGAGCTGAAATATGAAATCGTTGAGTTACTATTACTACGAACGAACAAAATTAAAAGTACTTGACCCTAAAATTGCAATAAAAATAAATTGGTAGAAGAAAGTTATTACCTGAAGATTGCTTTCAGTTATTCCCTCGGCATCTCCATTCCTATTGTTAGGGCTTTCACTTTGATTTACGACTTTCTCATGCCTCTGTATAAATTCGAAGGTTCGCTGGAATTTCTTTTTTTTCTTGGGTACTGAGTTCATAAAGTTGTCCTACATGCAGTGGTCGATGTAAAATCGTGATGTATAACCGAGGAATGATTGATGGTTTCGTGAGTCAACATTCGTCATAGATTGTGGCCTTATTAAAGTAGGCAAGTCGAAGATTCTATTGTTCCAGATGCGGGTCACGATTGTTATTGTTAGTTCGTTTCTGTGTGGTTCAATTATGAAAATTTTGGCATAGAATCCGATTATGTTTCGGAGGTAAGGAATAGGCCTAAGACGATTGGAATGCTACAATATCTCGCATTATATTACAAGTTATTACGTTGGGAAATCGAAGGTGGTTCTCGGATTTTCTCTTCGGGTTTCGGTTTCAGATTTTTTTTTCTTTGTGTTTTTTTTTATTGGGTGGAAAAATCATTTTATGACAAATCTCGCCCTTGGGCGGAGCGGGAGATAGTGTCAGACTTTTACTGACTAAAAATACCCTCCTGTTCCTTCTTTGCCTTCGTCCCAGGGCCCCGGGTTTCACTTTCACACTACCCGTGGCCCCAGTAGGCTTGGACCCTGCTGGGTCGACCCTACGATTTGCTGAAATCTTGAGGCGCGCGTGGAACAGTACGCGCCGACGACGACTTGGGCTCGTAGTAAATCTTCAAATAATTTGTCTCACTCCAGGTGGTTGAGAGAGAGAGAGAGAGAGTGAGAGTGTTAGACTTTTACGGACTAAAACCCACCTGTTTCTTCCCTATGCGTTCCAGGACCACCGTATTTTCGAACATTCCCGCAATTCAGACAAGCTTGAATCATCAAATTAATATATAGGTAGATATTGTTATCTTTGTGCCACCGAATTGGAACGCAAATATTAAATTCCTTTGTAGGTGATACGATTCTTTTCGTTTAATATACCAGTATGAGATTTAATTTCATTTCCAATATTCACGGAAACTACCACTTAGGTTTATTAAAACCTCTTCAGATTCTTGATTCTGGAGCAATTTTTCTGTAAAGTAATTCGAGTTCTTATTGAATGTTTTCTTTTGATGGTTTTCGTGATTCGTTTTTAGTTATAGATAACAATAACAACAACAAATGTGTTGTCGAGTTGAATTCCCTGCCGGAGTCTGTGTTTCCTAATAGCTGCAACATGGGGATCTTTAACTTAATAGTGAATAGGTTACTTCTAGGCAAGCGTGCTATATCGTCGACCACATTGTCGCTTTCCATCAGGTGAGATTGTGGCTAAGCGCGAGCTTATCAGTAATAAATACAAAATATTGTTAGCTTCATTAAAATACCAAAATTGGTTTTTCTAGTTTCTACCATGCTGTAAAACGACTCCTCTATAAATCTTTGCTTATCAATGGTTCTTCAGATCCTTACATTACAAGATAAATTAAGCAATATCTTTATTGTATGATATAAAAAAATATATATATAGTAGGAGCTTAAAAAATCGGAGCAATACAGCATTTTTTTAAAGATAACCTTTGGATGGATATGACATAGCAGGAGAAAAAAAAACCCAGCCGCAGTTCGTGGTGTACTATTTACATGTACGTAAAAAAAAAGAAAAGTTAATCCTTCGAACCGAATTTCGATCACGGTGGCCAATCTAAATAGAGATTAACTAGATATATCGATACTGGAAATATGAAATAACGTAAGAGACATTTTTACGTTTTGCGTAAAATACCCTTACATCAATCATCGTTAGGTACATTTTTACATTTTAAGTAAATGTCCTTTACGCTATTTCATATTTCCAGTATCGCTATAGTGCACAAGTGTGCGCAAAAACAGGTGCACTCTCTGTTTCTTTACTCTCATAGTCCGATGGGACGGTAATCTGACAAGACCGGTGTGGTGTTTACTAAAATCACTGGTAACGGATTCGGGTTTATAAATGAAACAACCAAATTATCAGTAAGCAGGCACAACTTGGGAATGACGTCTACTCGTTCTCGGGGTCCGACCGAGAGTGCACACGACGTTGGTCTACATTTAATGTAGACCAACGAGTTCAGGCGGGCCGAGGGCTTTACGTGCGAGGTTTTCCAAGGCACGGGGATGTCACTCCATCAACTTCCAAACTCCGGGCTACATAAGAGTAATTCTAAATAAAACCTAGTAACCCCACGCTCAACAATTACATTTTTCTTCTTCAAGTCTTTTTAAATTCTAAATTGATGGTGTACCTATTATAGTATGGTGAAAGAGTCTTGGTTAAAATGATTTATGTATTACACATTAATAAAACACCAGTTCTAAGTGAAAGTAAAAGCATATTTCTGTTAAGAAATTTCTAACAGAAGGGTTAATTGCATAGTAAATATGCACAAGCTGCTTCGCCCACGTAAAAGTAGAAAATAGTTGCAAGGGAACATACTTCCGAGATAAAAAGTAGGTATCCTTTTTGCTATTGCAGGATATGGTCTACCCGTGTGCCACATTTCATCCAAATCCGTTCAGCCGTTCAGTCGTTCGAGCGTGAAAAAGTAATAAAACATAATGTACACCTAATGCCTATACACTGTGTCTTTGACATCGACGCACAAAGGAATACCACGGATCCAGTACATGATTCTAGACACCCCTGTGGTGCAATTTTTCGTCGACTATTTCCTAACTAAAAAAAAACTGTACTTTTTAAAATTTAAACTCTGTAAAATCGTTATTCTAACCAACCCCGATGACATTTTCAGAAGAAAATTGTATTAAAAATTAATTAATTAAAAAGTCATCGGGATAGATAGTAGAGATTGCGGAATGCGATAAGGCCACCCATTGTATGTATGTGTTTTAGTTTCCTTTTGTATGTGTAATGGTGTACAATAATATATAAATAAAGAATATTGTTATTCTAATCAACCCCGACATATTTAATTTTAAAAGTATTTAGTTCATTTTTTTCACTAAAAATGTTAGAATAACGATTTTATATGGTTTAAATTAAAAAAAGTAACGATTTAAAAAAAATGGAAAAGATCGAAGAAAAATTCCACTCCTGCATAATTACAGCTTTCTAATACTAACAGGTAGTGTTGCCTTACTATTGATATCCTATCGATAGAAAAATAGTCAAAATATCGATAGCCCTATAGATACTATTGAAATTTTACAATACTATCGATAGTATTGCATTTTATCAATAGTATTGCTCAATTTCTTAGATAGATACTATCGGTAGTATCTATAGTATTGTAAAATTTCAATAGTATCGATATTGTGACTATTTTTCGAGGTTAACTATCGATACATCAACTATCGATAGTTAGGCAAGCCTACTAACAGGGTCTTATCCGCCAACGGACGAATGAACAGACAGACGTACACGGAGAAACTATTAGGGTTCCTTATTAAGACTACGGAACTCTAAAAAGTCCAACACCTGTTGATAAGCTACCTTACTATCAGGTAAGGCTCAGATAGGGTCACAAATTGAAAATATTATTAAACTTGTTCACAGCTTTAACAAAATATATTGGAGTTTCTGTTAGTTTTGAATTATTAAGTTCGGTCGTTTTTCTATTCTTACATTTCAGCTTGTAACTAAATATTCTGACAGACAGAAGGACATGGAGAAACTATTAGGGTTCCTTATTAAGACTACGGAACTCTAAAAAGTCCAACACCTGTTGATAAGCCACCTTACTACCAGGTAAGGCTCAGATAGGGTCACAAATTGTTCCTAAACTTGTTCACAGCTTTAAAACAAAATATATTGGAGTTTCTGTTTGTTTATTAAACTCGGTCGTTTTTATATTTCTACATTTCAGCTTGTAATTAATATTCTTTATAATTTTCAAAGGTTATTTTTTTTTTGATGGGAAAATCATCTAATGACAAATTCCGAAATCTCTTGGGCGGAGCGGGAGATAGTGTCAGACTTTTAATGACTAAAAACCTACTCCTGTTCCTTTGTTGCCTTTCGTACCAGGGCCGAGTCTTCCTTTTAGGAATCAGACCCTTGGCCCCAGTAGGCTGCGATCCTGCTGGGCCCCTACAGTTTGCTGACATCTCCTTGAGGCGCGCGTAGAACAGTACTCGCAGTCGACGACTTGGGCTTGGTCCGGACGGTTACCGGACGGTCGGACGGCGAGCTACCCAATTTTCGCCGTCCGCAAGCCCGCGAAAAAAAGGTTGTTTGTTACGATTACCAAATTATAAGTCTAATACGGGCAGTAGTGGTCAAATGGTATTGGCCCGATTTACGAGTTGTATGTCGCGGGTTCTATCCCAGCCAGGTGCATTACTTTGTGTTAGTGTCAACATTGGGAACATTATAAGGCTGAATATAAGTGGAATACTGGTAAAAATTACCTTAGTAACATGCCAAAATATAAAAAAAAGATACGCTCTGATAATAAAGACGATAATAAATGTATTAGAGGCATTAGAACGAACCAATTGTTTCTTATTTCATATTCAGGCCGCACAAAGTGTAGGTAGGTAATGAATCCTTGAAATTGGGCGGGGCAGCCCTATCGCTAAGGTTGTAAGTATAAGTAGGTATGGTACGTGACGTGTTTACAATAAGGGTGAATTTAGTTTCGCACGTTCTCCGCGATACTGCTAACTCAGTTACAATGTTTTTCACCCAATTAAGGTTGTCTGTAATAATTATAGAACAAAAAAGTTTTCGATCATTTTGTATTGTTTGAGAAAAGAAGACAAACAACAATTTCATTGGGTCGTTTACGATTACTGAGTTAACTTGATTTTACGTTTAAACTAATTTAAATATTTATTATTTGTTTGGGAGAGTGGTCCTGAAATTTTAAATCCTTTAATGAGCTAACACATCCCCTCACTTTTTTAGATGAAAGTTTTAAAACATGTAGGCAACATCCAGTTAGGGATTTTATGGCGAGTTTTTTTCGAGTGAAGTTCAGTGGCTGTTTAATTTATTCACAAATTGGTTCTTACTGAATGTGGTTATGTTAACTTGGTGTAGATTTTTTGTACTTGAAGTGTATATGCAACTGGACAACATATAGAGTCCTGAAAATAGGCACAAGCTCGATGAAATAGAGCTGAGAATTTTATTGTAGTAACGGGTCAACGAAACTTACCGAGAAAGCTGGCTCGATACATTTTCTACTAAATACTGCAAATATTAAAATTTGTTAATTCTGCATTCTAATGGAACAAATGACTGTATTCTGTATCAAAAATTAAGTACTTTTTAATCTTAATACTGTTTTGATTGACTAAATACTTTTAAGAAGCCATAACAATAAAGAAAACTGATCAAGTATGAGTCGAATTCGGACATCAAGGGTACCGTACTTTAAGCTTATAATTTAACTACAGATTTACGGTTTTTGATTTTTCCTTTACTTGTTCTGCTTGCCTAATGACTTTGCCTTGCATTTAATTATTATTTTTCGATTTCCTTGCGAGCGTCAAAAATGTGACATAAACGGCTTGAATCTTTAGACTGTACTGAATTAGAAGTTTCATTTTTTTCACTGCTTCAAAGGCATCAAAGTGGTAATTACTTAGAAGTTCTGATTTTGCCAAGTCAGGTACGCAACTCTAAAAAAACAAACAGTAACTGTGCTGCCCCATTTGGTAAATTACCGAGTCCAGTTACCCTCACAGTGTGGAGGCGGGTCTCCCAGCAAGAGAAATATTATATCCTGACTTTTTTGGTGGTGGGAAATCATCCAATAACTCCCCGTACTAGGGTAGAGCGGCAGGGTGCATCAGACTATTGCTGACTATAGTGTATTGGCGGCACTGACCCTTACTATTTAGTGGTGCTATTTGGTCAGTGATTGGCGGAAATGTTGAGTTGCAAGATGTATTTGATACTTGTCAGTCGCCATCCGGCGGTCGACCAGGGCCTCAAGTCTGCTATTACAATAGTGTCAGAATGGTCTATCATTGATTTCATAATTGTTGATTTTGAAAAGTTTTGTTTTTCAACAACTTTCCAATGGTCAACCACTGATACTCCATTGAAAGAAGTGGCATAGAATGGTAATCTCGTATATTATATTAACAAACGAATATCTGACGTATGCGGCAATCTGCTAAAATTTTGACAGTTCCTTTGTTCAGTGACCTACCATTAGAACGTCATTGTACAGTCATTGCTTTTAATAAGCTCGACATTGTCATTCTACCACAACTATAGTACGAGAACATTGACCGATCAATGATCGATCATTATGAATTAGCAGATTATAAACTTTGGTGAGCTGTAAAATACTCCAATAAGCAGTACAATACACTGACTAAAACCAAACCTGTGTTCTTTACTTACCCTTTCGTTCTAGAACCACGGTTTCCCATTCAGAAATTCCCCGTGGGATTATATCCTGACTATACTCATGTTTATAAAGTAGGTGTAAACAAAAACAACACAAGAGAGTCTAACAATTCAACTAATTTCTTAAAAACTAAGAAACCCATTCCTTCTAAATCCGAACACGGCTTTAAATAATGAAGACGAACACAGTAGCAGGGTGGTAATTTCTAAACGCAATTATACAATGGTCCCAGATGCAAGCAGGACCGTGTAATTTAACTTGGCGAACACACAACGACATTCTACAGAATTCTGCTTATTCAGTCACCCACGTAAGCTAACAAATGGGAACGAGAATACCGTTATAAATAATTTGGAAATGGAATATAATGTCGTATAATGGTTTTCATTTTTCCGATAGGTTTTGCAATTGCTAGCGGTTTCTCTCGCGTGACAGCAGCAAACTTACCCAAGGGAACATATTACCGGAATAAAAACAACTCGACTGGCCTGTTGGTCTAGTGCAGGGATGGCCAACCTTTATATGAGAACATGCCACTAAAAATATTTAAAAGAAAATGTAACATCGCGTGCCGCCAAAGAATCTTGGCTTTGTGATTTAAGAAACAAATATTTAAACTAAATGCTTTACTTAACTTTGCTTAACTTTTAGTTAGCAGTCAAAAATTCGTATATCGTAATGTTTACAGTAGTTTGTTTATTCAATTATATGTATAAAAGAGAAAACTGGTGTGATTACTAATGTTTCAAATTACCTACATGTTGTACTTCTTTCACTGGCGTGCCCGAATTATTTTGCCGCGTGCCACCACTGGCATGCGTGCCATAGGTTCGCCATCCCTAATCTAGTGGTTAGTGGGCATGATTGCTATGCCGGAGATCGTAGGTTTGATTTCTACCCAAGACAAATGTTTGTGTGATGAGCAAGTTCATTTGTTCTGTGTCTGGGTACAATTTATCCATAATATTTATGTATGTATGGACGGCTAGCAATCGGCAGCTTGCCGTCCAGCTGTCCGATAACCGTCTGTATCAAGCTCGAGTCGTCGACCGCGTAGTGTTCCACGCGCACTTCAAAGAGATGTCAGAAAAACCGTAGAGGCCCAGCTGGGTCGAAGTCTACTGGGGCCATGGCTTGTGTGAAAGAGAACCCCGAGGTCCTAAGAACGAAGGCAAGGGAGGAACATAGGAGTGTGTTTTAGTCAGAAAAATTCTGACAAGCTCTCCTCCTCCGCCCTAGAGCTGGAGAAGTCATTGGATGAATTCCCTCCTAAAAAAAAAGTAGACACTAATTAGTGGATACTAAGAATATTTAACTATTAAGTTTGAACACTGGGCTAACTTTCAGGGTAAAGGAAATGCTTCAGGTTCATTAAAACTTGTTCAGAAGGCGAGTAAACAACATTTTTTTCTGAAAGAAAGCAAGTTTATTGAACTCTGTTGTTATTGTTACGCAATGGACATCTTACTTTTGCAATGGTGCTGAGTGATAGACAGATTGACGCTGGCCTATTTATCACCGTATAAGAACGGTATAAGATGGAATTCAAAGAAAAACGTAATTTGAGACGTTCTTTTTTATCGTCAATTGAACTGTATAAAAAAGAGTTGCTGACGATTCGGACACAATACATTTAGAAAACTGTGTCTCTTTTCTACACAGTTTTATACAGACCTAATCGACACTTTTTAATTTGAATATTTTTTCACTGACGATTCCGACATCAATAAATTTATTGAACCTGTATTTTGATTTTAATTTTGAATTATTTTAATTTATTTAATTTGATTTTAATTGATTGAATTTATATTGATGATTTGTTTATTTATTATTTTTGTATTATGTAATGTAATTATTGTGTTTTATTAATTAATTCAATATTTGAGGCAATTTTATTTATTTATAGTTAGTTAGTCTTATTAGGTAATAATTAAGTTAATGTAAATTGTGTTATATATAGTGTTGTGTTATTTAATGATATGGGTGTAACTTACCTGAATAAAGATGATTATTATATTAGTCTGATAAGAAAATAAAAAATAAAAAATGGAAAAAAAGCGTAAAGTATAGAGCGAGAGAGAGTGTCAGGCTTTTACTGACTAAAACCCACGTGTGTTCCTTTAGTAGATAGCCCTTTGCGTTCCAGGGCTATAGTGACTCTTACGAATAATCCTACAGGCCTGGCATGCAGATATGAGCCTTGCTGTTTTGTAGCATTAAATTCTGCAAGCAATATTCCTTAAGACGGCTCTTCCCCACTCGTCTATCGTCGATATGAACATGGTTCTAAAGCTTCCTTCAATAGGAAATACGTGTTTGTTTTTAAATATTAAAAGTTTTTGGAAATAAATTCTTCATTCAGAATCTCGATTAAATGAGCAAGGTTTCTATAGATATATTTTTTAGCATTTTTAATTTACGAGTACATTATGAAAGGCCAAAATTCACGCAAAATAACAGATTTTCAGAGGTCTTCACTGGATAATACTATCCAGTGAAGACCTCTGAAAATCTGTCACACAAATTTATGTTTTGATTTCAATCAAAACCTAGATAATGTCCACAAAACATATATCTGTGTCAAAATATCTGGAGAAAGATGTGTAATAACGTCATAATCACGTAAGAGCGGTTGTATGGAAATGTATCTCGAGTTGGTCGCTCTTAAACCCACTGTTCAGTATACAGCTTGCACAAGGCAAACGTTTGCTGCAAGTTAAAACAAGCAACGTTGACAAATAGCTCAAGTGATCGCTGTTGAATTTTTATGAGCAAGTGACAGGTATCCTTACTTGAGAGCATTTCTTGCGGACAAAGTAATCCATTAGAGTGTAGTAAACTAAAGAAGTTTTCTTGGGCATAGAACCGCGGGGTCGTGGGCGGTTGAAGAAAGGGAAATTAATCCCTAATTCCCCTAGTTATGTGAGGGGCTACATACTATACTTTCAATACATTTGCGCCAACCACAATATAAATCTGCGCTCATCTCATAACCGCCTTCTTCAATGTCCCACTCATCCTACTTTATTCACTGTTCTTTCTTTGTTTTTATTTCTTTGTGGAATGCGCTCCAGGAGATTAGGATGGCAACAAATCGATTAACATTCAAAACCAAAGTTCGCGAGCTAATTCGTAAGATGTTGGCAGTAGTGTCATCACAGCGTTAATCTTTTCAAATTGTCGATTTGAACCAATTGTTTGACTTTATTAGTGTAGATATATATATGTTTTTTTTATTTTTTTATTTATTGATAGGCTCGCGTTTGACCACTATCTCACCTGATGGTAAGCGATGATGTGGCCGAAGATGGAGCACGCTTATGTGTTCCCAAAAGGCTTTGTACGTATGGGTGGGATGTCCACCATGTACCGATGGCGCAACGCCGTACGTCTAGTGGTCCGATGATGGAACGGACTTGGTGGAATTAAATTGTGCAATTCCAACGCACACTCCCCGAAGTGTAATCGATAGAAAACCGACAGGCCAGCAACTCGGCGTCGATGCTCAAGGCTTTGGAGTTTAGATTCGACAAGTGCATCGTCACCGATGATCCTCCTGGCTCGCCTCTCAATCGACTCCAGAGCATCAAGCTGGTATTTGGCAGACCCATCCCAAAGATGAGAGCAGTATTCCATACACGATCGAACTTGCGCTTGATAAAGTTTAAGCAGCTGTTCCGGCGTGAAGACTCACCTTGGCTAAGATACCCAATTTTTAGGCAGCTTGTTGAGCTTTAGCCTCGATGTAAGAGCCGAAATTGAGGGTAGACGACAACGTCACCCCAAGAAGCTCAAGGCCGCCGGCTATCGGCACGGTCACACCCCGGAAAGATGGAGCCGGGTGGAATTGGCTCCGTTTGGCGGAGAAAAGACACGCCTGGGTTTTAGCAGCATTGAACTTGACCAGATTGGCATCGCCCCAATCGGATACTGCCTTCAAGGAAAAGTTCAAGCGTTCAACCATAACCTCTCGGAAAGACTGGATCTGTGACCCACTAGCACGTGCACCGGACACGTATCTCTCAGAAACAGTGCTATCGTCTGCATACCCAAAGGTACCGGGTTTAAGAAGGTCGTTTATGTGCAGCAAGCTCAGTGTTGCCGAGAGTACCGACCCCCGAGGGACCCCGGCATTAATTTCCATTTGACCGGTCGAGCAGCCATCAATAACCACTCGGATGGATCGCCCCCTCAAGAAGTCAGCGATCCAGTCATACAAACCAGTGGGCAGACCGAAGGAAGGAAGCTTAGCAATAAGGCTATCATGCCAGACCCTGTCAAAGGCCTTTGAGATATCAAGGGAGACTGCAAGTGCTTCCCCATGCTTCTCGACGGCCTCGCTCCAGATGTGAATGGCATACGCTAGAAGATCCCCAGTTGACCGATTTCGGCGAAAGCCGTATGGTCGATCACTGAGGATGTCATTAGCTTCTAGGTATGCCAGGAGCTTATTATTGATCACTCGTTCCATACTCTTGCAGAGAAGGGACGTTACCGAGATAGGTCTAAAATTAGCAGGGTCAGCCCGACTACCCTTCTTGGGCACGGGTTGCACGTTAGCTTGCTTCCAAGCAATCGGTACTTTTCCAGCCTCAAACGAAAGACGAAATAGGCGTGTCAGGATCGGAGACAGTTCAGGCGCACAAGTTTTTAAGACAATTGCCGGTATCCCGTCGGGACCGCTGGCTTTTTTCACGTCAAGGTTACGTAGCACCCTACGGACGTCCTTCTGATGGATGCGTATGTCTGCCATAGTCGTCTCGCATCGCTCAGGAAAGGCAGGGGGCCACGCGTTACCGGAATCAAGACGTGAAGATTCCGCAAAAAGAGAGGCAAATAGATTAGCTTTCTCCTCAGCGGTGTGGGCCAGCGACCCATCGGGTTTCAGCAGTGGTGGTAGTGAGGGACGGCAGAAGTTCGATTCAACAGATTTAGCCAGGGACCAAAACGCTTTACTACCTGCTGGGTATGAAGCAAGTTTGTTCCCAATTCGGCTAATGTGGTCATACCGAGACCTCCGCATCACCTTCTTGCAGGATTTGGCAGCCCTATTATAGGCTCTCTTCTTTTGAGTCACGTCACTTGCTTTGCGTCTACGAGCGTCGACCCATTCTTGGTATGCCGTATGTTTTAGCGCTTCAGCGCGATTACATCCGGCGCCAAACCAAGGTCGAACTTTGTCAGACATTGTTACATCAGAGAATGGAATGTAATATTCCATCCCCCGACGCAACACATCCGACACTGCGTCCGCGCACAACGAAGGATCAGCGGAAGAGAAGCAAGTAGGCGGCCAAGTATAGCATGCGAAGAAAGAACGCATACCATCCCAATCTGCTGACTTGTATCGCCAAACCCGCCGGGTGCCTCTCGGGCTGGGATCGGGCGGGGAATAGACGGATACAGATTTCACCAGACAATGGTCGGAACTACCTATTGGTGAAGATATCGACACTGAGTACCGGTCCGGATCTGTAGTCAACAGAAGGTCCAAGCAATTGGCCATGTGTGACTCAACATCTGGCACCCTTGTAGCCCCCTGGACCAGCTGGGTAAGATTTAACGCTAGCGCTAGCTTCCGCGTCTCACGCCCAGCATGATCTGTGCACTGGTATGGGAAGAGCCACTCCTGATGGTGGGCATTGAAATCCCCCAGAATCACCAATTAGGCAGAAGGGTACCGCTGCTGAGCCACATCCGCCGCCTCACTAAGGTGCTGTGTGAGCCTGGTTGTCTCCTGATCACCGCTGTGCGAACGGTAGACACAAGCATAGACAATTTGATCTATGCCAGTGTCCACCAAAGCCCAAAGCGTGGAGTACCTGGAGTCCTCAAGATTGCGGAGACGCCGATAGCAGATGTCGTCCCGAGCATACATATATACATACACCTGCGCGGGGTTTAAAATGGTGCTCCAGGGTAAACCCTGGGTAAGATAAGTACGACACGTCCGACGGACTACTGATCTGCGTCTCCGAAAGAAAAAAAAGAGCAGGTTTCTCAGTCTCCAGATGGTGGTGGACTGCGACGAGATTGGAGTGCAATCCTCGGATATTACTGAGGTGCACTTTAAGAGAGAGGGAGTGCTGCCGCTGTTTAACTGTTCTCTTTTTAATCTTTGCCATTTTGTGTAATAAGAGTGAATGAAGGAGAGGAGAAGGAAGTGAGATGGGGTTTCACGCTGCTATCCTTCAGGCAAGCACTGATAGGATGGCATCATTGGGGTACTAGTCTGGAGACTGCGGGGACGCCCGAGCCCCCCCGGGAGTGTCCATCGGGCCTTCTCTTCTGGTCGCCAACCAGCACGATGGCGCATCCCGGGATTTTTCGACAGTTGGCGGGGCAGCCTTTCATGTGTGGCTGGTACATTAATTGGGCCCCCAACTACCTGCGGTCGGCCAGCGGCGCATATGTAGATAGTTTATTAATTTGTGTATGTATTGTATGATATTTATGGTTTATAAGTTTCTTGTACCTTTTCTCTCTGTTTTTTTGCACCTACCACTATTTATCTCTGCATCACCCTAAGGTTGACTGGTGGAAAATGCCTAAGGCATTAAGTCCGCCGCTGTACGTTTGTGCATAAAGTATTTAATATATATATATATAAATAAATAATTAATAAATAAAGGGGACAATTATACCCAGTAGCGGGTGATTACGGGCTGAAATGATGAGATCCTTGAAGTCATCAGAAAATATATTTTTTTTTATTCGTTTTCATTATTGTAAGTGAGCGGTGCTTAAACGCTACCAACGTTAAAGAAATTGTGAAAGAGCATAACTCATAACTTTAATTTTTCTTCTAATACACATAGTATCTACTTTTAACAAAAAAAAAACCCTGCCGCGTCTGTCTTTCTGTCTGTCTCTTCACGATAAACTAAAATATTACTGAACAGATTTTAATGCAGTTTTCACCAATAAATAAAGAGATTCATGAGGAAAGTTTAGGTGTATAATACATGTATATTTTTTGTAATACTCTTGCAAGGCTGATGTGGATCAGCCTTGCAAGAATGAGTCAGTTTTATAATATAAGGATTACGTCTCCAAATTAGTATTCAGCTTAGTATTGTCGCTCTCGCCGACGGTATGATTAAGGTCCGGGATCGTTCTGCAATGAAATACTTGGGACGTTATATAAATTTACTTTACTTAACTTATACTTTTCTTCAAGATTCGATATCAGCACATCATGCTACAATGGTTATGTCCAAACTGAAAAAACTAGACATTTCTTTGTTCTACTCAATTTTCAAACCTATTCTAGAACAACAAAATCCTTAAAAGTATATTTTATAAGCCAGTTAGTTAGCTATAACAAACCTAACTCATGCGATCTCCTTTCGATATCACAGTATAAATGCCTAAATCTAGACTCTAATCCCTCTTCAATGTATATATGTATGAGGCCGTCTTATACTTCCCAACTATTTAAATGAGTCTGAGCGGCGTAATTTCAAAGTGCATTGAATTCAAATGTACGACTTGTTGCGCATTCGTTTCATAAATTATACTTGTACTGGCATATTTATATGTCTCATGTCTTGTTTTCGCAAGATTCATCTGCGTAATGAATACATTTTCATTTGTTTTGTATCTCTCTGTTTTTTTCCACCCTTGTAAAAGCTTTAGTATCTTTGAGATCTACTGCCATGATCACCACTTTCTTCTTTCTATTTTAGGGTTCCATAACCAAAGGGTGGAAACGGATTTAGAAGGAGGATTAGTTACACTATTTATGACTCGAGGACGGCTGCACCGATTTTAATGATCTTTGATTTATTGGATTTATTTTCGACCCAATAGAAGAATAACTGACTAAAAAAACCCACATATAAATAAAGATATTCAAATACATAGAAAAAGGTGTCACTACATTATGTTCAATGACTGTTAGGTGGTATGAAGTTCGACGGGTCAGATAGTATTAAATGAATCACATCAAGTTATGGAAGATGTCAAATACGGCCGAAAGTCAGAAGTTTATTTAAACTTGGTATGAAAAATCAACGTCCGCGTGTATACCTACTCTGTTTTTTTTTAAGATGGGAAATCATTCAATGACTTCGCCCACTCTAGGGCGGTGCGAGAGGGCGTGTCAGACTATATATTATTCTGAAACTTTAATATACATATATACGTATTACAAAGAAAGATAGATTCTTTGTTACAGTATAAAGGCCGACTACTTAAATATTTATTAAAAAATAAAAAGAAAACTTGTGTCCACTGTAAATGTAAATATGACAGCAGCTTTTCCCATCTCATTTCTTGAGTTAGGTAGAATTTTTGGATCTAAAAACATCAAGACGGAATAAAAGAAAATGAAATGTTTTTTTTTTCAAGGTGGGAGTCTTCCAATGACTTCTCTCGCTCTAGGGCGGTGCGTGAGGGCGTGTCAGACTTTTACTGACATAATCACAGCTATGTCTTCTTTATTTTTTTACCTTGCGTTCCAGGAGCCCGGGATTCGATTTCGGATTACTAATGAGGGGGTCATTGGAGGTCAGAGGTGTTGTATACTTTGGTAAATCCGGATCGAACGAAATTAACGGTGTTAAATGCTAAAGCAACAAATACTTGACCTGACCCTGTCTCTATTAATATGAGTAAATTAGTCATTATAATTATATTAGCACAGTTAATCGTTAATGTAGGTTATATAAGAGTAGGCACATTATGTCATTGTAACCTTTCACATAACTGAGGAATGCGACCTCGCAGCAAAATCGTGAATACCTTTATAATGAGTATGTTACAGAATTACCTACTGCTGGGTAATTAGTCAAAACACTTAACAAGTTTAATTTTTATTGTTAAAAAAATACGTAAGAAAAAAAAAAGATTGTCCGAAGTGCTACTGACCAAATATCTAAACATAAAAACAAAACATTTCACTAGGAATTGCTTCTGTGTCGTAGTGCGGTCACAAATATACAACATTTCAGAATCAGTAACTGAATCGATTCCAATCATTTTTACACTTTCTTATATTTTTTCCCAAAGATATTTAAAAAAGGTCACAAGTTAGATACCACCGACACTTAGTACAACACAGGTCATGGTAGGTCATAGCGGGCATCAGGCACCAGCGAACAGCTGGGTACGGGAGCATAACCACCCCTCCTTCACCCAGGTGGCCTGGTGTGTATTGTGCGGACAACCAGGTAATACAACAAGCTTATAACTTTGTGATTTTTCATGATACAGTTATGAAATTTTGTACATAGATTCATTACATAAAAATACTAGACACGTGTTTCGGGTTTTGCATATACTAAAATTAATGTTGTATAAACTTATATACGTACAGACCCGGAACAACCATTTGTATATAGGCAATACGAATATTTTATCCGTGCGGGAATCAAACTTGTGACTCGCAGCGCAGCAGCTAATCGCTCAACAAAATCATGGTGTACATTGTCATAACTAACAAGAATTATATGCCTAAGGCATTAAGTCCGCCTTTGTACAGTGTTATTTATTAGTGCATGAAGTTTTCATAATTAAATAAATAAGTTTCTAATCAAAATCTACAAGGGTAGGTTAACTAGAGGTAGTTACTTTGTTTAGGTGTTTGTCTTAAAGTAATGCCGGTCCTAGATTGCCCAGAACGGGATAGATCGAGTTCGCAAAGTTTTCTAGTAGGTAATTAATTTTGCGAGGCTATCGTTTGTCTAGTCCTGATTGTTGTGTGTTTACCGAGGTCCTTGATGGTTTCGGGTAAATGTTTTCTTAGGCATATATTTTCTGACTTTGTATGTACCTTCTGATGTAATTTTTGCATGCCATTTATTTCAGGCAAAACATCCATAACATAAATAATTTAAAATCTACCAAATGTAAATATTGGTGATATAAGTTATGTGGTGATATTTTTTTTTTAAACAGAATACAACACAGTTTCAAGCAAGCACATTCATGAGACAGCTCTAGCGAGTTGTTACGAGCGCGAGGAGGATAAATATCTTCATACTAGTAACATATTATGCATAGGAAACTGTTTAGTTTTGTGTTTAAAAAAAGTATCACTATATTACTTATATCACCAACATATCTCCCTTTCCCTATTAGGTATACTTAAGACTATCGTGTGTTAGTGTTGACACTAATATAACAAAGAAAGCGAAAGCTAATTTGTATATACATATTATGTGAATGTAGGTACATTTGTTTGTTACTATTTCACGCTCAAACGGCTTTGTGTGTGTTTGGAGAACGTTTCATTGGAATAATTTTCTACGTCGCTGGCAGAAGCTATTAAATCATAAATTTGTCATAATTAACTTAATATGTTGCGCCCCACAGGGTCATGGACCCATATTGTAGACTTATCGCAGCTGCATAGGTATGTGTAGATTTTATGCAATAAATAAACAATGTGTTAGTATTTCTTTACTTTGTACTCTAGATCCAAAGATGAGAGATCAACTCTCGATATGTTTGTAAGTACTAGCTGCGGTCCGCGAGTCCGTCTACATGAAATTAGTACTTCTCAACTTTAAAAATGCCTATGTGTTAATCAAGGTCACATAAGCCACCCATCGGCCATTGGAGTGTGAAGGAGTAACAAACATACACACACATACATACTCATACTAACTTTCGGTTGCACTCTTGCAAAAACAACAAAGCCTAAATTCTCCTGTTGACGATACATTCCAGATCATCGAAATTCGAACACACGTAGGTAGGTGTTCGTTTTGCTGAAAGCCTGTAAGCGCACCTGTCGAAGCAGTAAAAGCCATCTGCGACTAACTGCATTGTCCGATTGAACAAAAATAAAGGCAAACAACACAAGCGTGTTGGCCTTTTCCGAGCTATCAGAGTGATGAATTGCAAGGAGAAATTTATTGCTCTCATGCTGAAGAACGCGTTATTCTTTTATTGGATCAAGAAACCTTCTGCTTCTAGTCATAAACGTGGCCATGTTGTCGCTGAATAATACGTTCAGCGCCATCTAGTTCTGCTGCTCAGAGTGTTTCAATTTGTTCGACCTTTAAGTTAGCTGGTATGAGGTGTACCGTATTTGGAACACTGGTGCCTATAAGATATTGTCTTCTAATAAAGTCGTGGCGTGGAGGCACGGAAAATATGTCTTCTATACAAGGCCGTGGGGCTTGAAAGACTATAGAATGATAGGACTATTCCTATTTCTGCGGGATTGTTCGAAAGTCACTGCGGCCCCGGAACGCAAAGTACAACTGAAGGAATACGGGTGTGTTTTAGTCAGTTAAAGTCAGACACGACTTCTCGGACTACTTAGAGATCGAGGAGTTATAATGGCATTTGTTTATTTTTCAGCCAAATCTCGGGAAAGGTCCATAACTAATTGGGCCAAGATCGAGAGGAGTGGAAAAAAGGCTTAGTTTTTTTTGGTGAATACCAGCCTGTCCATAGCTGACTTGATTTGTAAAATATAGGTACAATATGTTACAAGTACTTAAAGAAGCCATACCTTTATCATAGCCTTGAGCAGTGCGTATCTGGTGAACACGTTCCTCTGAGTCTTAGACTCGGAGTAGCGCGCCATGAGTGTGACCAGCGCCTTCTTCGCCGTGTCATAGTTCTCGTCAAGGCGCACGCGCACTCCGCGCAGACGTTCGTTGGTTTCTATCACCTCTTCTTTCGTCTGCCCGCCTGGCATACAGAAAGGTGAAAAATTATTAAGCGCAAACCTAGCACTTAGCATTAATAAACCAGAGGAATTAGGAAAAGCGAGAAACAGGTAGCTTTCATATAATCAGCGTTACTGCCAAAATCTTGTGAAATAGCCTCTTATGTTTAATGAGCGATATAAATAATATTTCAAAGAAAATCTTGGCGAAAATTTCATGGGAAATAAATGACGTTATACTACTGGTACTCGTGTACTCGAATATGTCACCGGATTATCGCGAGAAGTTGTAAACTATTTTTTCTAAATGCGACACGATTGTGTAGGGAACGAATGAATTTGATTTTATTCATAACTAGCTTCTGCCAGCGGCTTTGCCCGCTTGAAAATAGGTTTGTCTATACAAACTTTGAGCCCCCGTTTCATCCCTTTAGGGGGTGAATTTTGGAAAATCCTCTCTTAGTGCTCGCCTACGTCATAAAAGTAAACCTTGTGCAAAATTTCACGCTCCTAGTCCCAGTAGTTTCGGCTCTGCGTTGATATGTCAGTCAGTCAGTTTCTTCTTTTATATATATATAGATATATCGAAAAATTATAATCTGATAAGGATTGTTTACAACAATACGAAGTCTGCAATTTTCCGGTGATACATACTTTTTTATGTCCCGGAAGTAATTTGTCTTAGAACTATTTTTGACAATCATACGGGCGAAACCGTTTTCGTATCCTGGTAGAACTAAAGTTTTTTTTGGAGTGGGAAATCATCAAACTAACTCCTCTTGCCCTGGGTGGAGCAAACGGGAATATCAGAATTTTATTGGCTAAAACCCATTCGTGTTTCTACAGTTGCCCTTTGCAACGTTGACATGAAATTAAATACAAAGCCTGGAGCACAGGCGTAGAGTAGGCACAGGGTAGAGAGTGTGCGCAGGAATTACATGACTTGATTCCGCCATCACCTTTCTACCATCGGACAACCCGACATACGGCGAGTGTCCACCCTTACGTAATTTACACCTCTACGGTCTGGACTAAGTGTTTTGTCTCGTCGTTTAAACCGCGTACATCGAAGGATTAGAACAATTTGCCTGCAGCGGTCTTCCCGTCCGATTATAATTTAGGTGTCTTCAAGGCTAGAGCGAATAGGCTAATAAATTCTTTGAATTTTCCGTAATATCGCAGTACTTATAACCATTTTTCTATGAAATCCAAGAAAACTCGCATTATTTTGTAATATGAGTTCTACCGTGGAAACAATGTGTCTGACGTCAAGCGGTATGCAATATTGATGATGTATATGGGCTTAAAACTGCTAATGAATGGAATGTATATTTTTGTTTCAATCACTTTCACGTGAGAAAATTAATCTCACGAGTAACTTTTCTTCTCAGGGTGGCTACAAGACAAAATTTCCAAAACGAAAGCTATTTATTTAGTTCTTTTGTTAGAAGAAAGTCGTAGATAAGTCATTGATATTGCTTGCCCTTTGAAATGCATAGTTTCTACGTTGGAATAAAAACGTTTTTTTTTATTATGGTTATAAGTACTGCTATATTACAGAAAATACAAAATACAAAGAAACCAATAAATACCTAATTTCGAAAAAATAATTAGGTACCTATAAATAAATAAAGTTATTCTTTAAAGTTTATTTGAATTTATAATTCCAAGTCAATCCAAAGATGTACTTAACATTTCAAGTTTTAATTAAATTACCGTTTTTTAAAACGAACCCGTTTTAAAAAACGGTAATTTCATAGGTAAAGGCCTATTATTATGATGCACAGTTTTATTGTTAATCACATTTGCAAGCACTATTCAAATACCGGGTTATGCTATTTTGAGAAATATTTGTGCAGTTACCATCAATGAATTAATTGCAAACACATTTGAAGAGCTTATTATTTAACTAATCTGTGAATAACGTTAAAATGAATAGTTAGTTGCATTATCCCATTTAAATAAATACGTAGTTGGTTTGTTGTTTTGTTCCACCGAGTAATAAAATTTTATTGTGAACACTAAACGCTTTAATATTTTAAGAGATGCATTAATTTATTTGATGAATACCTAATCTAATTGTACAAAGTAAATAATTTGCATTCAGTGCTACGTTTATTTCCATAATGTGATAATAACTTTTTATTGTTTTGTATGTTTTCTACCGGTATTAATAAGTATGTAATGTATACCACTAATAGTACTACTTGCACCCATCGACTGCTAAACAAATGACAAATGGGGATCATAACAAATGAGATACGTTCTCGCAGTCCACGCAGGCCGTGACTACTGGCTACACAAATCAATGACCGGTTCGGCGAGCCAGCCTCTTAACATTCCGCCCGTCTCCGAGACTAATCTTCTCCTACCCACATTTGCTTCCGACTCTACCAGAACTACGCTCCATATTCATAAATATCGTAGGTATAACTTTAATGGTGATGGTCTGTTGCCCTGTGCTTCACACAACGTCGTATGTTAAAACAATATTGATCAATAATATTAGGAAGGTAAAAAACCAGTTAATAGTAATTGTAATATTAGTTAAAAAAATTATAGATTTATTTAAACATCTCATCCCTAGTGTGAAATAATGACCTTTTGTGGGGCCAAACTCTATTGAGGTACAATCACTGCAATCATGAGTTCACAATAGAGATGAATTGATAGATATCAATCATGATTATTGAGCAACTCAAGATATAATAAAGAAATAAATGTCGACTACTTACTGGAAGTACCTTCATCCTTGACATCTTGTACGATACGACGGACGCTCTGCGTAAACTTGCCCACTAAATTCGTACTCGCTAGAACAAAGGAAAATATTCATATTAATAAAAACAAAACACCAAAGTTTCAAGAGCGAAGGCTTGACAACTTCGAAGGCGCTGAAGTAAAAACAAAAGACACAAAAACAAGAGGAAAAATTCTTTAGAATTATCAAATAATCTCTGAGACGGCGTGACATGAAAGTGATAAAAGAAGCGAAGTTTGAATAGATAGTTGCGGTCATGTTTCGTAAAATCTTCAGCGAATTTGCAAGCGGTCGCATCGGATTTGAAACATGCATGTGCACTCAGTTGCAACGAGTGAGTGGTTCGGGCGAACATTGGGAAACAAAAGCCGAATGAATGAATTCAACTGGCCAGCTTTATTCTAGAGCCTATGTGAACTATATTGGATTAGAGTGAGTGTGATTGGATTAACTGATACGTGTCCATTACGTTTTGAGTTTGTTGGTAGTGTCAGGGATTTACTTTCTAAAACCTACATGTGTTCAGTCTGTTGCCCTTTGCGTTCCTGGGTTGCGGTTTTATTTTTCAAAAAATCCTGCAGCTCTGGTAGGCGTCGCACCTAGTGGGAACTCGCAGGGCCCGCTAACATTTCTTTTAGGTGTGTTTTGAATACAACGTGCCCTCGACCCGGGGCTGCAGGCCTAGCCAAGTTACGACCATTTTGTTTCGAATCTCTGTCTGGTAACGCCTCCGGTTCCTCTGGTCTGACCACGTGACTTAACGTTGAGATGATGTCATTCCCATACATTTGAAGTTTTCTACTTGCGTTAACGATATTAGATTATTGACTTGGCCAAGCCCTCTGGTCCTTATTGGACCACTTATTGGACAATACCAATCTTAACTATTTTAAACAAAGTTTTTTAAACTACAGTAGAATTCAATTGAATTCATTATTTTATCATGATGATTCAAGCTATGATTTCAGAGCGCGTTAATTAGTTTTCCTTAGATTATATTTCGTCAGCAGATATTAACCTTATTGTGTAAGCTTTGCCTTATAGTAGATATTATCCCCTGTTCTTAGTAAGATCATCGCGTAATTCTCTACAGAGTAAGACTAATTATCATAAGTCAACAGGTCATGTTCGGCTTAGCTGACTAAGAATGTAGCCTAATGAGATCATATGCGGAATACCTGAAGTTAAGACTACGTCATTTTATTGTTGTAGCTATAACTAAAAACTTAATGAATATGGCTAAGATGTGTCAATGCTGTATCAACCGTAGATGCTTGAGAGGATTGTATTTATTAGATTAAAAAAACGGGGAACTGTGAGTCAGACTCACACCCTCAGTGGGTTCCGCACAAACTAACCTATGAGAACAGTTCAATTTCCAAATTGATTTACGAAGATTTTTCCGAATCGCAAAACGATTTTTTTTTTGTGACGCAAAAACTACAAATTTACAGTTTTCAGATTTTTCTATACTTGTGCTATGAGATCTTGCCTCATGCCAAATTTCAGGATTCTAGTTCAACGGGAAGTACCCTATGAATTTTGATTCCCTTGAGAGTGTTGAAATATACGTTTTTTCGTTAACTCAGAAGTTTGATTTTTTCACAACTTTAAGAGACCGCAGATCTGAGTATATAGTTTTAATTTCAACTGGATACGTCCACGCGTTCCCGAGATAAAGGATTTTGACAGACAGATAGACGGACAACAAAGTGATCCTATAAGGGTACCGCTTTTCCTTTAGAGGTACGGAATCCTAAAAATTGATAGGTCTTTTATTTATTTATTATTGTACATCAAGATAACAAATATTACAAAGGGAACCGTAAAAAAATAAAACATACAATTAGCGACGTTATCGCACTCCGTGATTTCTTCCAGACAACCTAGAATGAACAGAGATTGTCTGGACACAAAATAGGGTTGTACTTGGTGTAAAAGTAAAATAATTAGTTAAAAGAAAAAAGTATATGCTTAGATAATACTAAAATAGATACCTACATAAAACATACAGTACACTCAAAATATAGACAAGAAGAATACTCTCAAGTGACGACAAAATTTAATAAAGCTAAAAAATACCAAATTAAATAAATAATATATTTTGTATTCACCAAATTATTTATCATTCCACATTCATTTTTATTAAGGTTTCTTATTCATCAGATAGGAGATGTAATTGAAAACATGAACATGAAATTCTGAATCTTTTGATTGTTAAAAGTTACAGACTCAGAACTCACTGAAAGATCTAATTGAAAGATTTTCCTTAATTTCAATATTTTGAATTGTTCAAACGTAACAGAAGCGACAAGAAACATGTAACCGAGTTATATATTTTTTAAATAATACGAGTATAAACAAGTGCTTGACTGCATTTTCAATTGATGGTAAGCAATTATGCAATCGTTAATGGTGAGGCGCACTAGTTTATGAGGAGCCTATTCACTCTAGCCTTAAAAACACCCAAATTACGAGTTTAATCGAACGGAAAGACCGCAGCAGGCAAATTGTTCCAGTCCTTTGATGTACGTGGTATAAACGACGAGGTGATACGCTTAGTCCGGATCGTAGAGGTTTCAACAACGCAAAGGTGGATACTCGCCGTACGTCGGGTTGTCCGATGGTAGAAAGGTGATGGCGGAATCAAGTCATGCAATTCCCACGCACACTCTTCAAAATGCATCCTGTAAAATACCTACAGGCTGGCTACCCTATGCTTGTGCTCCAGGCTTTGCAGATAGGACTTAACCAAATCTGGATCACCAATTAGCCACTTCGCACGCTTTTCCACTGAGTCCAAAGCTGCTAGGTGGCATTTCGCAGCACCAGCCCATAAGTGGCTGCAGTACTCCACATACGATCGGACCTGTGCTTTGTATAACATAAGAAGCTTTCCCGGTGTGAAGTACCACCAGACCTATGCAAGAACGCCAAGTTCCATAGCAGCTACCTTGCCTTTGGACTCAATGAACCGCCCAAAGTCTGAGGAAGTGAGGTCTGAGGAAACTTCAACTCCGAAGAGCTGCAGGCGGTCGGTGCACTCCAGGGAATACATTCCGAAAAGATGGAGCCAAGGTGAATGGGCTCCTTATAGCGATGAACAGACACGCTTATGTTTTGGCAGCGTTGAATCCCACAAGATTTCGCCCCATTTGGAGTCTGCCTGAAGTGAGACATTCGTACGCTCTACCATAGCCTCTTTTTCGGACTGGATTAACACCTTGCTAGAGATACTTGCCAGATGCTCGGGCTAGAGCATCCCGCAGTTATCTCCCTACAACTGTGCTGTCATCTGCATACCCATAGATACCGTGCATCAGCAGATCATTGATATGCATATTTTTGTAATATACCTATATTCTGATTTAAAAGATCTAGATAGAGTCTCTTGCTCATTCGTCTCAATATGCAATTAGTATCATTTTTCTGACTGACTGACTTCTTGACAATTCAAAAGTACCTGTAAAAGGTTTATTTGAAATAAATACTTTGATAATGATTTCAAGTGATTTGTTAAAATAATTAATTTTGAACATAGATAGAACAAGTTTTTTTTTTTTAAATTGTGGAAATCAAAACACTTAACTAATTAAAATTACATAATATATACACAATAACTCCTACCTAGAATATGGCATCAAAAAATTCCTCCCCATCGCTGTCGACTTAAAGTGAGTCCGAAAGACTGGTGGTATTGCCACGTTGTATGGCAATGCTTAATCTCTGACCGAGGTAAAAGCCAGCCCTTGGGTTACGCGAAATACGGAATTGCTCGCCGTCCGCAAGCCCGCACCTACGATGGGGGACTTTTACTGACTAAAAACCACCTGTGTTCCTTTATTGACAATTCTATGTACACGCGTAGCCTGTGTGCTTATGTTTGTTTTCAGGAACCTAAGGTTATTTATTTCTTTGTTGCACACTAAATTAACTTATGTGTGTTTATGTGGTTTTTAAAACATGTATCCTTAATAAATAACTGGGCAAGTGCCAGTCGGACTCGCGTACTTAGGGTTCCGTACAAACTTACCTGGTCTATGTAAATAGTTCAATTCTCGAAGAAAATCTCGAAGATTTTTCGGAATGGCAAAAAAGGTTTTTTTTTGTGACGTAACAGATTTACAGTTTTCAGATTTATTCGTATACTTGTGCTTTACGACCTCGCTTTATGCCAAATTTCAGGACTCTAGATCAACGGAAAGTACCCTATGAATTTTGATTCCCTTGAGAGTGTCGAAATTTACGTTTTATGCGACATAAACGGCCGTATCTTTTTTTTTCGTTAACTCAGAAGTTAATTTTTTTCACAGCTTCAAGGGACCGTAGAACTGATTATATGGTTTTGATTTCAACTCGCTACCTCCTCGCGTTCCCGAGATAAAGGATCTTGACAAACAGTCAGACGGACAACAAAGTGATCCTATAAGGGTTCCACTTTTTCCTTTTGAGGTACGAAACCCTGAAAACACCTAAACTCCATACAAACAATTTGAAAGACATTCAATGATTCAGACGTTTCGTATGACTAGGCATTTTTTAAATATTATTCTGAAACTTTAATATACATATATATGTAGGTATTACAAAGAAAGAATAAATATTTATTAAAAACTAAAAAGAAACCTTGTGTCCGCTGTAAATGTAAACATGACAGCAGCTTTTCCCGTCTCATTTCTTGAGTTAGGTACAATTTTTGGAACTAAAAACATCAAGACGGAATAAAAGAAAATGAAGTGTTTTTTTTAGGTGGGAGTCATCCAATGACTTCTCTCGCCCTTGGGCTGAGAGCAAGGGCGTGTCAGACTTTTACTGACTAAACTCACTCCTATGTTCCTTCGTTGCCTTGCATTCCAGGGCCCCGGGTTTTCTTTTCAGAAGCAAACCCATGGCCTCAGTAGGCTTTGGCCCTGCTGGGCCCCAACGGTTTTGCTGATATATCTTTGAGGCGAACGGAGTTTCACCCCGGCGTTGCATCTCCACGCGCAAATCGTGCTTGCGTGCAAGGACTTTTGCCTCCAGATCCCATGGTGGCAGGCCAGCGCTTCGCGGGAAATCGTGTGGTATCCCCGCACTATCGGGATTGTCATGACCCTCCGGCATACGTTCAGCTTGGCGGCCGGTCGCTTTAGTAGCGACGGCGTCCATACCAGCGCTCCATAAAGGGCCATGGACCGAACGATACCTGCATAGAGCCTCCGGCAGGAGACGTCTAAAGAAAATAAAGTGTTTACACACACTTCATGTATGTCTCTAGACGTCCACGACCTACGACTAACTGCTACCGCAGGTTTGCGGGCGGCGAGCTCATGGCTCGCCGTCCGCAAACACGCGGCCGTCCGTTAAAGACGTTGTGTTCCACACGGACCTCAAAGAGATGTCAGCAAAATCGTGGAGTCCAGTTAGGGCCGACGCTTGCTAGAGCTGCGGATGGTGGTTAAGAAATTACTGCAATAAAGGGAGGGCAACTAAAGGAACACTAGGCACTAAAAGTCTGACAGTCCCTACCACTCCAGACAGAGCGGGAGAAGTCATGTGATAATAATTGCTCACTTAAAAAAATGACGTCCACGATCTCGGATTAATGTTTCATAAATAAATTCAAATGAACTAAAGTAAGTAGAAATTAGTAATCATTGCCTGCAAGGTTATTAACATTAAAATATTCAGAATAATGTTCAAGTGCTTCCTACTCCTAGCTAGTCGGAGATACTGTTTAAAATTCTCTAGACAGTTATGTCAATTATAAACTCCCTACTTTAGTTCCGTACTTTAATGCTTCGCTGTGACACCTCTAAGAGAGTTTGAATAAGCTGACGACTATTAAGTTACTCATAGGCGTCAGCACTTGGCCTTAGGAAGTTGGTTAATTAGTTATGTTTTTCAGCCGTAATTAGGTTGTTGATTAAAGTTATTATTAGGACAAGTTTAAAAGTTGAATCTGCATTATGAGATCTCCATTGAAACGGTCTGTGCGTTGAGTGTGAATTGTTTTTATATTAACGCGATCGTAACGTTTACCGCATTTGGTTCTCTGATTGGTTAAGAGCCTGGAGCGGGCCAATCGGAGCGCCGAACGTCATAGACGTGTTGATCGTGTTGATCGTGTTTACGTAAAATAAATTCGCACTAAGCACATTGAATATATTCCTAGTACCAACAAAGCATTGTGCAAAAGAATACATGATCCCATTTGGCAAGAATTAAACTTATCTAAAGTGAATTGCATTTTAAAGTCCGCACTAAATTGGAATGGCTCCAGTTAAAATCATGCTCACATTTGAAAGCTTCAGTTTTTCAACATGTAACCAAAAAATCCGGTTAAGTGCAAGTCGGTCTCGCGCACAGAGGGTTCCGTACAAACAAAACTTAAGTTTATAATTGCGTTGACTTAGAACTTTAGATTTTTTCACTGCTTCAAAGGAACTTGAGCATTTGATATTAATTTTAGTTTCCGCGTGCTCCCAGTGGCGGATTAAGCCAGCGCGGGACCTGTAGCAAATTCAATCAAGGGGGATCAATTAGACCTATTATTTTCATTGTTATTCGCAATCAACAATAACCAGGTGGATTTTAAGATTGGGCAAGCAAGTATGGTAATAAGGGATTGTCTATCATATTCAATGAAATAATCAGCTGTATTCGAATTTCAATATATATACTTTGACAATTTTTTTTTGCGTTCTAGCGCAGGATCCCCGAACATGCGGGGTCACCGAATGCGCGGGGCCTGTAGCATTTGCTACTCTTGCTACATGGCTAATCCGCCACTGCTTGCTCCTGATCCTGACGAACGGGGTCTTGTTAGACGGACAACAAAGTGATCCTATAAGGGTTCCGTTTTTACCCACTGAAGTACGGTACAAAAAAGGTACCAGTGAAGACTAACGCTGATCGCAGCAGCAAAAATGAGATGAATTTGTTATAATATTATTGGGTTGTTCCATGACGAAGTTCTCAGTAGCAGCTCGAAGTTTAGAACTTGTTGGCGTGACCTTCCCTCGCCTCGTGTCTCGAAAAGCAAGTAAAGCCGATGTCGGTCCTGCGACTGAGCCTGCCTCGGTCGTGTCAGATTGCCGTCCCATGGGTCTATGATGGAGAGTGCACCTGTGTTTGCTCGCAAACTTTTGCATTATATAAAGTGATGCAACGGAAGTGTCTTAATGGAAGCGTAAACGGAAACAGATGTCAAAAGTAAATCTTTGCGGATGCGAAAGCGAAAACGGAAGCGGAAGTGTTAATACTATGAAGAAAAAAGACAATTTTATTTTTTAAAAACAACAGAAGGTAAACGTCGTAATTACGTCACGAGGCGCTGTGATGCGCAGAATGAACCAAAAACAATACAATAATAAAAAAACTCGATGCGACACGTTTGTGTACCGCCCCCGCCCCCCCCACGCCTATTCCGATGTGTCCAGTCGTCCAAAAAGTTTTCAATTTGTGAATTTGAACTAAAAAGTTTAGTCATTAGAGTTGTATCACTTACAACACTAAGAAGTTTTAGACTGTGTCATCCGAAAAGGCACGTCCCACTCTTCTGTCAAAGGTAAAACATGTTTTTGAGGTAGGAAATCATCAAATGATGTCTCTCACTCTAGAGGGGAGCGATAGGCGTCATACTTTTACTAAGAAAGAACGTTTGGCCTTTGCGTTCTAGGGCTAGGATTTTTCAAAGGTTCGCGCAGCCCTATCAGCTGGTGTAACGACATTATGTATGATGCCACATAGGAACCAAAATTCAAAATCCTGAATGTGGTATTAAAGTTCTCCACGCGATAAGAACATATACAATTGCCCGAAATCAACTACCGGGCAGTTGCTCGGACCAGACTACTCGTCGTCTGCAAGGCCGCATCTAAGGTAGCAGCCAATCGCACTGCGTCTCCTGACGTACAGCAAGACATGACTTGCACTGTACGTGCAAAGGCCATAGTTGATTAGTATACACAGAACTTAAAAACTAGTGTTAGTACTTATAACTATCGGAAACAATTTTTTACGTAATATACGCCACAGGGGCATGCAGGCGTACCCAATGCTCCAGTATGGGACTGTCTCACCTGTCCGCTATTGTCTTCAGAATGATGTTGGGGTTGGCTCGTACCCTGCGCATGATGGAGGCGCATCGCTTGCGCATATTAAAGTACACAGTTACAGTATTGGTAGAAGCGGGGTGTCTTCGTAGATGGCTCTAACTATAGAGTGGGTACATAAATACCAAGTTGTAAAATATACTTAGAATAGGTACCTTCACATTTAAGAACTGACCTTACTATCTAACGTGTAGGAACACAATTCCAGGGTTAGTGCTCATAAAAGTGACCCATGGGTCTATGATGGAGAGTGCACCTGTGTTTGCTCGCAAACTTTTGCATTATATAAAGTGATGCAACGGAAGTGTCTTAATGGAAGCGTAAACGGAAACAGATGTCAAAAGTAAATCTTTGCGGATGCGAAAGCGAAAACGGAAGCGGAAGTGTTAATACTATGAAGAAAAAAGACAATTTTATTTTTTAAAAACAACAGAAGGTAAACGTCGTAATTACGTCACGAGGCGCTGTGATGCGCAGAATGAACCAAAAACAATACAATAATAAAAAAACTCGATGCGACACGTTTGTGTACCGCCCCCGCCCCCCCCACGCCTATTCCGATGTGTCCAGTCGTCCAAAAAGTTTTCAATTTGTGAATTTGAACTAAAAAGTTTAGTCATTAGAGTTGTATCACTTACAACACTAAGAAGTTTTAGACTGTGTCATCCGAAAAGGCACGTCCCACTCTTCTGTCAAAGGTAAAACATGTTTTTGAGGTAGGAAATCATCAAATGATGTCTCTCACTCTAGAGGGGAGCGATAGGCGTCATACTTTTACTAAGAAAGAACGTTTGGCCTTTGCGTTCTAGGGCTAGGATTTTTCAAAGGTTCGCGCAGCCCTATCAGCTGGTGTAACGACATTATGTATGATGCCACATAGGAACCAAAATTCAAAATCCTGAATGTGGTATTAAAGTTCTCCACGCGATAAGAACATATACAATTGCCCGAAATCAACTACCGGGCAGTTGCTCGGACCAGACTACTCGTCGTCTGCAAGGCCGCATCTAAGGTAGCAGCCAATCGCACTGCGTCTCCTGACGTACAGCAAGACATGACTTGCACTGTACGTGCAAAGGCCATAGTTGATTAGTATACACAGAACTTAAAAACTAGTGTTAGTACTTATAACTATCGGAAACAATTTTTTACGTAATATACGCCACAGGGGCATGCAGGCGTACCCAATGCTCCAGTATGGGACTGTCTCACCTGTCCGCTATTGTCTTCAGAATGATGTTGGGGTTGGCTCGTACCCTGCGCATGATGGAGGCGCATCGCTTGCGCATATTAAAGTACACAGTTACAGTATTGGTAGAAGCGGGGTGTCTTCGTAGATGGCTCTAACTATAGAGTGGGTACATAAATACCAAGTTGTAAAATATACTTAGAATAGGTACCTTCACATTTAAGAACTGACCTTACTATCTAACGTGTAGGAACACAATTCCAGGGTTAGTGCTCATAAAAGTGACATAAACACTTTCAGTATGCGTCTAATAGTTTTGCAAGGTTACAGCAACGTTTAAATGTTATAGTTCCGTGGATCTTTTGTTAAAGATCCACGGATGGTCTTCTAATATTTTCAATTATATTTTATACGTATCATTCTTCTGTATGGTGTTTCGCCATCTATAACGGTTCTTAGCGTCATGAAGTGCGACGTGCAATACTATTAGCAAGAAGCTAATCCAGCGGGAACTTCATATAGCGGGAATACGACTCGAGGAGGAGAAGTCTTCTGTACCTGTGTTTAGACCTAACTCCTCCTAAAAGGCTTGCCTGTTTTGGATGAAACTTTGTGTGTATATTTGAGTGGGTCATTGGATGATTTGAAAATACAATTGAACCTGGTAGCTACCTACCGGGTTCAATTGTATCTTCAAACCATCCAGCACTACCGCTGTAATCGGGTGCTGGTCATCTTCCAGTCAAACCAGTTGCAGCTGTATATCAATATTGTACATGGAGCGACTGCCTCTCCGACCTCCACTACACAGTAATTAGGAGTTACCTAAGCCCTTGGCAACACTGGTGTTCAATTTCCTGGATCCTGAACCGTAATAACTGTCAAAAATCAACAAATGGCAGCCGAGACCAACGGCTTAACGTTTCCGAGGCATGGAGGAATCTCGATCTGTTAAGAATGTCACCCATCCATAGTCCGACCTCGACAAGTGTTGCTTAACCTCGGAGATCGTCATAAAAAAGCATTTTGTAGTTATTTCACTGTCGCGAGCACCGCTCGGGGCACTCCCTAAGGCCCTGCACTATAGGTAAAGCCGGCCCTGATCACTGCTACCAAAATGTTGAAGGGAAACATCGTGGGGAAAATCATGACCTAGAATCAAATATTAGAAGACATGTGACATCCACCTATCCACACAGAGCCTGCGTGGTGGATTACGGCCCACTCCCGCTCCTAGAGAGGTGGCCTGAGTCCCAGCAGTGGGAACATTATAAAGCTGATTATGTTATGTTATGCCAATGTCTTCTAGCGACATCTATGTCCTCACATTCACCAAGCTACAAAATTGTGCATCGCGATATAAGAGTTCTCTGCGTGATTAGAACACGCACAACAGTCCGAAACAAACTATCTGTCAGTTGCTTGGACCAGAAACAACGCCCGTCTGGTCGGAGGATCCTTCCTTCTTAACGGAGGTTTGTGGGACTTTACGCCCTGCTCCACATACCTCTAAAGTCTTGTCGGACTAAGAGAACTGTACTTGACTTCTAAACAATACCTGTATTTGATACAATGGGCAATATAATTAGATCGAGTCGTCAATGTAACATTTTCCTACAAGAAGTTAATCGGTACGTAGTTGAATAGTTTCTGATTTGCCGTTACAGGTTACCTAAATCCAATACAATACATATTAGTCCGTACCCAAACATGTCGCCGATACCAGTGATTTATGACCCATAACGGAATTGTAGCTAAAGGCACAATTTACGATACATACCTACATAGGTAATAGGTTCACACTAACTAGGGATGTAACGGAGGCCGTTCAGCAGATTTGGAGGTCAAGGAAGTAAGAAATAAAAAATTACTTACTTTTAAAATTACAGAGATAATCGTTCGGATCATCGACCTTACTGGTAATCATATAATGGATGTCTCAGAAATAATTTACTTTTGTAGATGCATGAAAAAATAACAAACACATTTATAAATACGCATTAACTTACAAAATCAGATCACCATTATCACACTCTCCGCCCGACGCTCGCCCCGAACGGTCGTGCCGCTCTGTGCTCCGCGCCCGCTCCGTGCTCCGTGTCGTTACGTCACCCCGTGACGTCATCAGTGGTCCCCGACCGCACCAGCGATCCGAAGCCGCCTTTCTCAAGGCAGTGGAGGATATACGTTTCCTTAACGGGAAATAGTCGATAAACGTTGTGCCCCTTCAGGGAAAAGCCACAGTTTCGTGGTCCTTGGTGGGAAACCTCACGGTGCCAACAAAACCAAGGGGGTGTTGCCCCAATACACCCGCCGAACCCCTTCAGGGCTAGGCAGTCAATTGGAGTCGGGAGCTAGATTTTGGCCTTGGGGGAGCTCCTAGTCAAATCTAATACTCCGAGTTCTCTTTCAGCTACACACCTGGTGTCGGTTGGGGTGTCTATCCCTTCGCACCAGACCCTGGTAGGGCCCGATCGCACAATAAGACTGGCGATCGGTTTACAAGCTTAGGGCACACCATTAGGTACTCACCTCCCAGTGTACACAACCCTTACTGGGAGGGTCACACACCCCCGGGCCCGTCCACCCGGGGACGTAGGGACCGATAGGAGTTTTTCACAAGAGTTTTTTCCAACTCATGTGACCTAATCCCAAGTCCCCTTTTTAACCATGACGGACGCTATCATATTAGCGTTCGTCAAAGAGGTCCTCCTCAAGGACCCCGATATCCTCGCCAAGTATGGCAAGAAAATCGCCTCATTTAGAGGCCCCCCCCCCACCGTCCCATCGAGCGTCACTGACTTCAGTGACGTATTGTCATTCCCGGACTCTGGTCCGTCCCCGCCGACCCCCTGCCCCCGCCCTCCCCCGGATATGCCACCCCTATTGGTAGCCCACTTTGCCAATGAGGCAATGGACACCTCCGTCCCCGCTAGCGACTCAGCGTCGCAAGCCCCTTCGGACTCCGAACAGTCCCCTGAATCCTCCTCCTCCGAGGACGACTTCCAAGTCGTCCTAGGGGGCAAGAGGAAAGCCAGGAAGGCCGCTCAGGCCACCAAAGCTAAGAAGACCGTTGCGTCTTCTCCCGCCCCCGCTATCCAGCCCGCCCCTGTTGCCCAGCCCGCCCCCGCCTCGCAGGCTAGTTGTTCCCCCTCCGTTTCCGCTTCTGTCACTCAGACGAAGAAGCAGCGCCCCCCTCCGCCCTTGTACATCCAGGACAAGGGTAAATGGAGCGACGTGTCCAAAATGTGTAGTGATCGCAAGATCAACTATACAAACGCCCGCTCCTGCCAACAAGGCATAAAAGTCCAAGTCCCGACGTCAACTGACTATCGGGAACTTACCAAAGTCCTTCGTGAAAGGAAAATCTCCTTTCACACCTACTCCCTCCCTGAGGACACGCCGACCCGAGTGGTCATTAGACGTGTCCCGAAGGAAATCCCCGCCGAGGACATTAAGGCCGACCTCCTGGCCCAAAATATCCCCGTTTCCGCTGTCCATCGCCTTCACAAGGCGAGAGGTAACGAAGTATACGACATGATCCTTGTCGTGTGCGACCCGACCGACGGGCACCACCCCATCTTCAAGATCAAGTCGATCTGTTCCCTCTCCGGCATCTCCATCGAGAAGCCCTACAGACCCACGATAGTTGGGCAGTGTCACCGCTGCCAACTATACGGTCACTCTCAGAAGAACTGCTACGCTACACTCAGATGCGTTAAGTGTCTGGGTGAGCACGGCACTTCTGACTGCCCCCGTCCCAAGGATCGCACTCTTTGCACAGAGCCTCCCAGCTGTGTGCTGTGCGGCCAAGCCGGGCACCCGGCTAACTACCGGGGCTGCCCCAAAGCCCCCAAAATCCCTCCCAAGCTGGCAAAGCGTGCTGCCGCTCGCCAGCAGAGGGAAGCACCCTCCGGGAAAGTCCCCTCTTCCCAGCCCCCCGAACGTCTCGCACCCCAGAGACCATCCCCCTGGAATCAGCTAAACCATCAGAAAGCCTTCCCGGCTTTGGTGGCTTCCCAGCCAATTCCAGCGCTAATGGCTAAGCCCATCCCAGCGCCTCCCCCGGCTTCTGTGGCCCCCGTGGCCGCTAAACCTCCCCGAAACGCGCCCCAAGTTTCAGCTGCGTTCCCACGCAGATCAGTTGGCCAGATTATCCTGGACAACTATCGCATCTTTATGACGCAGGACGCTAGGGACTTAGCTGATGAGCTAACCCTAGCGGAAGTCACTGGCCAACTCGACTTAGCCAAGCGCGCTGCGCTATTCACTAAGTACGAGTCGGTCGCAGTCGAACTCGACAAATTACCTGCCGTACCCCTAAATGGATAGACAACAAAAAATTTGTTGTACCAAACCGCGATCCCTAAAGTTAGGCTTCTTCAATGCCAACGGCATTATCAATCAGAGAGATGAGATCGCCACGTTCCTCCGCGACCATCAGTTAGACCTTCTCCTCATCCAGGAAACATTCCTCAAACCCCACCGTAAAGATCCTAGAATTGCCAACTATCGTCTAGTTCGCAACGATAGATCTCGTTGTCACGGTGGTGGCACCCTTATCTATTATAGAAAGGAACTGTACTGTATCCCTCTAGCTCCTCCCGCGCCCCGATCTTTCTTAGAATACTCGGCCTGCCGAGTAGGCATGACTGGTCATCAACCGATCACTGTCGTCTCTGCCTACTATCCCCCTCCGACTTCCTCGTCTCGTATGCCAGACGAGTCCATCGCGCTCACTAGCGACCTCACTGCCCTCTTTGGCTTGAGTGACTCCGTTATCATAGCGGGCGATCTCAATGCTAAACACCCCGCCTGGAACAGTAGTACGACCAACCCTAGGGGAAAGGTCGTGTTCAACCTTGGTGCATCCCTTAACTTTGACATCATCGCCCCGATGTGTCACACTCACTTCCCCCATGATCCCAACCATAGCCCCGACGTCCTCGATGTAGCGCTCCTTAAGAATGTCAACCTCCGGTTGCAATCTATAGAAGCAATACACGAGCTTAACTCCGATCACCGACCCGTGATTATGCACCTAGGCTCCCGTTCGGGCAATCTCGACCCGGGCCAGCCCCCCGCTTCCCAATTGATCACTGACTGGAAGAAAGTAAGCGAAAAGCTGAAATCTACCACGTCACCTCAATTGGATTCTATTCCCGACCACATAGTCTCAGTCGCTGACACGACGGCGGCAATCGACTCGCTCACAGACCACGTACAATCCGTCCTGAACGAATGTTCAAGGGAGATTCCTGCGAAGGAGGACCTTCGCTGGAAAATCCCGGACGATGTACGGGCTCTGATGACCGAGAAGAACGCAGCCGTCCGTGCATACAGCGCTTTTCCTTGCGACGCTAACAAGGCTCACATGCGTAGATTACAGCGTGCTGTAAAGAAACGCATGACCGAGCTGCGTTCCGCCCGCTGGGACAAGACGCTCAGTGAACTCGAGCCTACCCATCTCGCCTTCTGGCAACTTCAGAGGAAATTACGTTCCACTGAAGAGTCCTCTATGCCTCCGCTCACCCGCCCTGATAAGAGTGTCGCTTTCGACAACTCTGAAAAAGCGGAATGCCTAGCCGACAGCCTCGAAGCCCAATGCTCGCCTAGCTCTCAACTAGTAGACCAAGCCCACATCGACATGGTGGACGCTGAAGTCGAACGTAGAGCCTCCCTCCCTCCCGTTGAAGACCCTGATAACCCTCTGGCCCCCGTCACTCCCGACGAGGTGGAGGATATCATTAAAAAACTTCAACCAAGGAAAGCCCCCGGCGCCGACGGTATCACGAACAGAGTGTTCAAACTCTTCCCCCCCCAACTTATAATGCTAATGACCGCTATCTTCAATGGCGCATTAAGCAATAATATCTTCCCCCAAGCGTGGAAACAGGCCACCGTTATCGGTATCCCCAAACCAGGCAAGCCCAAGTCTGACCCCACCAGTTATCGCCCCATCAGTCTCCTCAATGTTCTCGGTAAGATCTACGAGAGGCTTATTTATAAGCGACTCAAAGATTTTGCCGAATCCAAGGGTCTCATTCCTGATGAGCAGTTCGGGTTCCGTACCGAACACTCATGCGTCCACCAAGTCCACCGCATCGTAGAGCACCTAAGCGCTGGCTTCCAGCGTAATGCGATGACGGGTGTCTTGTATTTCGATATAGCGAAAGCATTCGACAAGGTCTGGCACAATGGCTTATTATATAAGCTATATCAACTCGGTGTGCCAGACCGTCTCGTGCTCATCATGCGAGACTTTCTGTCGAATCGCACCTTCCGCTATCGAATCGAGGGAGCCCTCTCCTCCCCCCACCCCATTCGAGCTGGAGTCCCTCAAGGCTCGGTAGTGTCCCCCCTAGCTTTCACGCTGTTCACCAGCGACATTCCCAAAAGTAAAAAGGCCCAGTTGGCTCTATTCGCCGACGACACGGCAATTTACTACACCGGTCGTGACCCCAGAGTTATCGCTCGCAATCTCCAAACCTCCGCAAACATTTTGGGCAAATGGTTCCGGAAATGGAGGATCGAGGTTAACCCTGATAAGAGTCAAGCTGTTCTCTACTCGAAACAGCGGAAGTCCGTCCCCCCTCCCCCTCCGATCACCATGTACGGTAAGCCGATCCCCTGGGAGAAGCAAGCCAAGTACCTCGGAGTGATCCTCGATCAGCACTTGTCCTTCGCCGAGCACATAAAGCAGGCTCGCTCGCGAGCCGCTTTCGCTCAAGGTAGGCTCCATTATCTCATGACTGCCCGCAGCAAACTGTCACTTAAGTGCAAGCTGCGCCTCTATACGGCAGTAATCCGCCCGATCATGACGTATGCATGTGCAATCTTCGCACACGCCAAGCCCCGCTTCCTCCATAGGATGCAGACCCTTCAAAATAGGACCCTCCGTAAAATTCTCGGTGCCCCATATTATGTCCGAAATGAGAATCTACATCTAGATCTCAAAATCCCCACCATCCAGCAGTTCATGAAACGCCTTTGCAAGCGTTTCTTCGATACTGCTGTAAAACACCGCAACCCCCTCATAGTATCGGCAGCCCGATACGAACCCTCCCGCATCTCTAAGGTTCGCCGTCCTAGGCATACTCTCGTCACCCCAGATGACCCCACTACCCTGCTCCAAGAGAGCCGTAAGGAAACAAGTACAGTTCGTAGACAATACAGACCGCCGTCCTTCCGTCCTCGCCGCCGAGGCCCGCCGCGACATTCCCGTAAACGTCCTCCCCGTCCCTTGCTCGAGCCAGCCCGCGTCGCTGAGCCGTAGTTTTAAAATTCCCCGATAATAATAATAAAATCTTTGTTCGATCCAGCCCGTCCCTTGCTGTCCCCCCCCAGCGACGCCCTAAGCCGAGGTCCGTACCCCACAGGGGGTGCCCTTAGCGTGTAGTCGCTTAGTTTTTAAGTTTAGTTAAATAAACCCTGGCTGGAGGCTTTGATTCTCGAATTGAGGCCGCCACAGGCAAGTCCGGTTAAGCAGCCGACAACCTCCTAGGTTGACCTGCGAGAGGCCACACAAAAAAAAAAAAAAAAACAAAATCAGAAAGTGAAAACGTGAGAAAATTACTTTAAAAAAAAATACCATTATTCAAATATCCTTCGCGGCTCTGGCGCTCTTCAAAGTTATCACCATTCATGACGACGCACCTCAGAAGTAAAGTAGGAATGTTTTTGATTTCTGGTCTAATGTTTTCCTTCATCCCCTTACAGAACCCAGACGTCACACACCTTCGGATTGTTTAGTCTCGAGTTATCTGAAGAGTAGGGTAGAGGTAGGAGGTAGAGGGTAGAGTAGGTACAACAGTAATTCATCAACCATATATCTGAATAGAAGGAAAACATTAGACAAGAGATCAACAATATTCCTACTCAACTTCTGAGGTTAATATATTTGTTAATTTTTTATGCATCTACAAAAGTGAATTATTTCTGAAACACCCTGTACTTATATTTTACAAAAACCCTGTTTAGTTGTTATGTCACCTTTTGGGCAATTTTATAAAGGCTCTTTAAATAATCAGGCTCTATTAATCACACTTGGATGGACCAGCTTGCATGGACCTTGGCTCCACCACTTGGCTGGACCAGTACCTGTACCAGGTCCTGACCTGGAATAGAATTTGAAACTTCAGGATGTATCTTCAGGTCCATTCGGCCAATCAAATGAGGAGGCAGAAGCGGATGCAAAGGTAAGCCTTCAGAGGTGGCGACTTTTTTCTATATTCCAAGGAGTCCAGTTGGGGGAAATGATTTGGATAATAATGATAATATTTATTTTCTTTCTCATCACAAATTTTATAGGAAACAGTAATATTTAAACTAAATATAGAGTTTCAAATCATATCTTCCAACTGGACTCAACTTCAATTAATCATATTGACAGTGATAGCTTTTTATTTAGTAGAGAAAGAATTTTTCCGTTGTCATGGCAACTGAGTCGAGTAGAGGTCCTCCAAATTGACTTGGAATATGACATTACAGCCCTAGTTTACACTATGCAGTATATAGCCGTGCATATACCTGACCAGGCGTCGCTCATGATGTGATTGGAATTAGTTCTATGTGTGAATGGAAATATTTAATCAGTGTTACATAGTTGAGGGTCTAACATGCGTTGTAATCGAATGAATTGATGAAGTGGAAGTGTGGTTGGTAAGTCAAGATTTTGTAAATGGAAATATTTCATTAGGTGTCCCCAAGGATTCACCCACGTCTTTGGTAGTTGGAGCGTGCGAGCTGTGAAACGTAGCGAGATGTTATTAATTAGCCTTCCTCTATGAATGGGAATCTTTAAGTCAAGAGTGAATAGGTTACTTCTAGGTAAGCACGCTCCATCGTCGACCGCATCGTCGCTTTCCAACAGGTGAGATAGTGGTCAAGCGCAAACCTATCAAGAATAAAAAATAAAAAAAGAATGGGCTATTCAACGCTAAACTGTTTATTCAACTCGAAACAGTAGTTTTTAAGATTAGCGCGTACAAACTAACGAACTCTGCAGCTATATAATCTAATATACGGATATTGGTATAAAAGGTAAAATCTTGAATTACTGACTCATCATCGAATAGTCTCCTTGGACCTCAAACACTAAAATTTTGCACAGAGGTTCCTTTTGTGATCAAAGAATGAGAAAGGTTTTTCCAAAATTCACCCCCGTCCCGGGATATCTTGTGCTATTCCAGGACATGGCAATTACACGTATGACAAATTTCACCCAAATCCGTTCAGCCGTTCGTAAAGAAGTAGCAAACATAACACACACACAGTAAGGGGATAAACGGGTGCACAAAGTGTTTATGGAGAAAACTTTCTTGTGGGCAGAGCCGCTGGCAGAAGCTAGTCTATCTATGCTAATAAAAAAGGTACAAAATTATCCCAAAGGAACATTTGACGGAGATATTAAGGATCCTATGTCCCATCAGTGGATATGCTCTACCCGTGTGTTAAATTTTATCCAAATCCAATTTAAAACGTTTGACGACGAGCAATCAGTAGCTCGCCGTTCACTCGTCTGATAAGGACCGAGCCCGAATCATCGACAACGAGTAGCTCCAAGCGCGCTTCAAAGATATGTCAGTAAAACCGGTGGCTGAGGGCCAGCTGAGCGTTGGGTCGAAACCTACTAGAGCCATAGGAGATTTCGGAAAAGGAAAGTCGTGGTCCTAGACGGCAAAGAGCTACCACCTGAAGGAATGAAGGTGGGTTTTAGTTCGTAAAACGCTCTCCCCCTCTACCCTTCGAGCGAGAGAAGTCATCAGATGATTTAATTGAAAAAAAATATTGTGGTGGTAGGTCACCTCGTCGAGGAGTAGCTGGAGTAGCGCCACGGTGTCCTTCCGCATGACACAAGGTCGGATGCCTGCTAGGGCGACGGAAAAATGTATGGAAGGGTAATTCGTGGTCCTAGAACGCAAAAAGCAACTGAAGGAACATAGGCGTGGCTTTTGTTAGTAAAAGACTGATACGACCTTTCACTCCACCCTAAAGCGCGGGCACCCATTAATTTTATGATTTACAACCTCAAAAAAAAAGGTATAAAAAGCATGTTTGCCAATCATATACGCAATTTATCGAAGCAATTGACCTTTCCATTAACGATGCGTTTGTAAAATGGACCTCTCATACCATAAGTCACGTTTTATGGCACAAATAAAAAGTAACCGATTTTATTTGCAATTTCTGATTCGAATTTGTTTGAATAGGATTTCAGGTGGGCTGTGCTACTCGTGAAATACGAGTAGACACCAAATTCGTTACCTAAAAATGAATTTGTATTTATTTTTGTTGTGGATTGCTTTGAAATGTATTGAAAGCTGAGCGTGTGGACCAACGAACACTGTAATTTTTATTGGTTTAATTTTTTTTATATTATAGTTTTTTATTTATTTATTAAAACTTTATGCACTAGTAAAACTGTACAAAGGCGGACTTAATGCTTTAGGCATTTTTTTTATGTTTCCTAAGGTCGACTAGTAGAAAATTCTACCAGTCGACCTTAGGGTGGTGCAGAAACAAAACATGGTAGGTGCAGCCTAATGGTAAAGAAATAGAAAAGAAATACAATAATAAATATAGTTAGGTTATTTAGTTTTTCGGCATAGATGCTTTGTTTATCGGTGATAACAAGTTAATTATATGAGCCTGTAATTGTCCCGATGATAAAAAAAAAAATCTGATAGGTAGGTATCAAATAAGCAACTACAAAATTAGGTTCACTAACCTTCTATTTTATTCTTGCACATTCACTCGTCAAAAATACACAAAAGGCAGTTTTACAAGAATCATCCTATTTATCAAACGAAACAGCTTTCTTCACATACCTTTCAGGCTCACAATACGATAGAATAGGCCGCTAAAAAGGGCTCAATACGGATCCCACGCGAAGTGGGGAAAAGGCAGCTTAGACATTTTGTGATATGAATCCAGGGGCGTAGCTACCTTCGTATCAGTACTATCAATATGGGGCTCTCAGGTTTTAGGGGCCCTGATTTTTACTTAAGCATAAAGTTGTAGTCAACCAACTCGTATTCTTATTAATGAGAGTCTCTCCATTTCTCCTGCCAGCCAATTAGTTGCTATTTAGGGATATTTTGTAATAAAAACAATATCCCTGTTGGGCTTTGCCGCAGATAAACAAGGGCCCCCCAATATTTCAATATAGAAGGACTAAATGTGACGCCTCTGTACGAATCCGAATGTGAAATTGAATCTTTGAAATCCTTGAGAATATACCCGAGTAACTCTGTCACAGCCTAATTTAATGTGTGGTGGTTCAATGGAATAATCTTCTTCAATTAGAGCACTGTTCTATGTCAGTCTGTGTTCTATTCGTTCCAAATTGAAAATGGAATTGTGTGTTACAATTAGCAACCAACTGTAGATCTAGTTTACGCGTCTTTTGTTTCAGAGATTTCAATTGATTAAAAAAGGTTTTTCCGTATCGTTGTTAGGGTTGAATGTTTCGTCGATAAAGTGCCTGTTTTGTGAGGCTAACAAAATGTATTGTAATTTAATGGTAGCTAGGATCCGTATGACGATATGTAATGGAACCGAGGAAATGAGAGTGTTTTGTTTATTTAATCTTCGTGTAACACAACGCCAACGGTATAAAGAAGGACTTAAGAGGGCCCTTTTCCACTCGCCTATTGTCAATGTCGAGCATGGTTTAGAAGCTTGTTGCTTCATATAACGCAATCCAACGCGACGTTTGATGGAGAGGCCTCTCCATCCAAATTATAAACTTGTTTGGACAGTTTTTTTTTTTAATTTGATATAAACTAGTGCTTGACTGCGATCCCACCCGATGGTAAGCAGAGCATGAAAATCGAAATCTTTTGATTGTTAAAAGTTACAGAATCAAAAATCACTGAAAGATTTGATTTAAAGATTTTCTTTCATTTAAATATTTTGAATTGTTTTAGTTTTAGTTTATCGTAACAGAAGCGACCAGAAACATGTAGTATGTCCGAGATATTTAGTCAAGCACTAGTTTTTTTATTTAAACTAGTGCTTGACTGCATTTCCACCTGATGGTAAGCAGTGATGCAATCGTTGATGGTGAGGTGCACTAGTTTATTAAGAGCCTATTCACTCTAGCCTTGAAGACACACAAATTATAATCGGTTGTATGGAGAGGGCAATTTTTTTTTTGGTTTCCTGAAAAAAAAACTTGTGGAAGGTTGTTCAGTTTCGTCTACTGAACAAGGTCTTAAAGTTTGCGGATAACTGTCTCTTAAACCCTATATAGTAAAAATAAACATGCATACCTATTTATATAGTTTTAGACGATTTTATTATTTTACGATTACAGAGTTGGACAAATACCATGACTTATTAATATTAATTGCAACTTTCACCCCATAAAATATTGCTAATAAATCAAAAGTATTTTTCAAGTAATATCGGAATGAAAATGTTAACAACCAAGCACAGATTTCTTAAATGAGCTCTTTGTCACTGTCCAGACCGAGCCCAAGTCGTCGACGGCGCGTATTGTTCCACGCGCGCCTCAGGGAGATGTCAGCAAATCGTAGGGGCCCAGCAGGGTCGAAGCCTACTGGGGCCATGGGTAGTGTGAAAACGAAACCCGGGGCCCTGGGACGAAGGCAACGAAGGAACAGGAGTGGGTTTTTAGTCAGTAAAAGTCTGACACTATCTCTCGCTCCGCCCAAGAGCGGGATTTGTCATTAGATGATTTTCCCACCTAAAAAAAAAAGAGCTCTTTAGTACGCGTTTCCTGCATATTAGACGTCTATATAATTGTAGATTGTTATCTCGCATGAACTCGTAAGGCGGTGTTCATCATAATTAATAGGATTAGCGTGTTGCTTCCACCGCGCTGGTTCGCATTGCATTTCATCGTAATATTCTACTCCACAGAGATCTGTTTGTCTGCTGAAGATCTGCACGTGTATTGTGTTTTGCTTTGAAGGGCTTTATTGTGTCTTATAATATAATTAGTATGGAATAACTAATATCTTTATTCTAAATACTGTAAGGAGGCGATCTATTTGTTCTTTCATTTCTTAATGTAATGAATTGTCTTTTATAAAACTGTTGTTCTGAAAAGCGAATACGTACATATTATTTTCAACACGATTACTCGGAAAATCGCTCCTATTGCCTTTAGTCACGCAATTTGCTGTTTTTCGCACTAGTGCGTACAAGTGTATTAGCTCGCTGTCGCTACAATTTATTATATTTATCGTATCAGGCTGGGCGCAGCGCAGCCCCCACGAGTCCCCAGTCGACCTCCGTTTATTTATTTATTCGGAAATGTATTGAAAAACGTTTTTCATCGTTTTTCATTGAGCTTCTCGTAACCAGAGAAAAATATCCATCTGAAGGTTTTTTTTTTTTTTTTTTTTCTGTGGGAATATCATCTTATGACATCCCCCGAGTCTTCCTTTCAGAATCAGACCCTTGGCCCCAGTAGGCTTCGACCGTGCTAGGCCCCTACAGTTGCTGACATCTCCTTGAGGCGCGCGTGAAACAGCACGCGCCGTCGACGACTTGGGCTCGGTCCGGACGGTTACCGGATGGTCGGACGGCGAGCCACCCATTGCTCGCCGTCCGCAAGCCTGCGCCTACGATGGCCGGAAATCGGGATCGGAATCCCGGCGGCGATTGGGGCGTGAGGACCGTTGCCTCACGCGATCGGCCGCCTCCTTTGCTAGCATTACTGCTTCGCAGAAGGAGGCGACCGCCTGCCACTCCTCCTCGCTCCGGACCATGGCCTGTACCAAGGCCCGGCGCCAGAGATCGCCGCCGTCGATCGCCCCCACGAGGACACGGCGTTGCTCTGCCCAAGCGGGGCACACCTCCACCGTGTCCTCCGGGCGGTCCACACAATGGTGGCACCCGGGCGTTTCTTCCGCACTAATCCGGTGCAGGAACTTCCCGAACTTACCATGTCCGGTGAGGACCTGCGTCATGCGAAAGGTAAGGACGCCGTGTTGCCTTTCCAGCCACTCCTCAAAGAGGGATCCATCTGTATGTAGATATTTGATTTACAAAAGGTAGGTATCCCATAATCTGATGCCGAACCGTCTGCCGGATTTTCGATATAGGTAGGTTTTAGTCAGTAAAAGCCTGATACTCCTTCCTGCTCTACCCAGAGCGGGAGAAGACATTTGATGGTTTCGTAAAAAAAGATTTCTCATATTTTGACGCTCATAAGGAAAACAAAACCTACAGAAATCCTGAAATTTGGCAAAAAGGAAGGTCTCATAGCACAAAAAATAAAACCGGTTGTTACGTTACAAAATAATATTTGTAGCGATTCGGGAAAATGTTTGAGACTTGATTTGTGTATCGAATTATTTACACAGGCAGTTTGTACAGAAACCTTAGTGCGCGACTCCGACTCGCACTTGACCTGTTTTTAAGCATAGTACTACACTACGGTTTGAAACAAAACAACCTGATGTAGTTTAGTTTTAAGTGTGTTTTTGACAGACCACGTAACAAGTGTCAAAAATATAAAGTATTAGCTTTTGCCCGCTACTTCGCCCGCGTACATAAAATATAGCCTATGTCACTCAGGAATAAAGCAGCTTTCAATCGGTGTAAAAATGTTAGCAATCAGACCAGTACTTTCAGAGATCACCTCCTACAAACATAAAAACAAACTACCTCTTTATAATATTAGTGCACGAGTAGATTGGAGTAGGTATTGCGTCAAGAGTTTGTCTTCATAGATTCCGGATCCCAGGAGCCTACATCTTGTGGCAGAGCTGCAACCATCAAAGTACCTACGAATCGACTTACGAAATAGTTTGGTAAGTGTACGATTCTAAAGCAAACATACAGGAAGAGTTAACTCGATGCCGTCGACGTCTTCCTTCGGGAACACTATGTTTGCACAAGCAAGCCAGGAAATGGAATTTCTTTCGGCGACAGAAGAATACACTTTGCAAGGTAGGTTTAATAAAGATAGCATTTAAAGGAGTCTTAAGATTTGATGATAATCTTTTACATAAGACAACTATCGATAACATATTGGGGAAATAATAGACAATGCAGTTCTCTTAATTTTTATTTTTTAGGGTTCCGTACCTCAAAAGGAAAAAAGCGGAATCCCTATAGGTTCACTTTGTTGTCTACCCGTCTGTCAAGTCACTTTATCTCAGGAACGCGTGGAAGTATCGAGTTGAAATTAAAACCATATACTCAAGTATGCGATCCCTTGAAGCTGTGAAAAAATCAAATTTCTAAGTTAACTAAAAAAAAGACACGGCCTCTTATGTCGCAAAAAAACGTACACTTTCAAAGGAATCAAAATTCATAGGGTACTTCCCGTTAACCCAGAATCCTGAAATTTTGCATAAAGCAAGGTCTTATAGCACAGATATAGGAATAAATCAGAATACAGTTAATTTGTTATTACGTCATAAAAAAAAATCTTCGAGACTCCATTCGGGAATTGAACTATTTACGTAAGTTTGTACGGAACCCTCAGTGCGCGAGTCCAACTCGCACTTGCCCAGTAAAGGACATAGACATAGTTTAGACCAGTCAACAAATAACCAAAAAGGTATTATGTTGATACTGGTCTACACTGTCCTCACATACATAGGTATGTGTATATTAATAGTAATATCCCTATAAATATATACATAGGTATATCTATCCATCTCCTTTTGTTAAGTCCATCCAAAAGTTGCCTGTAAGAGATTGCTCTGTGCGATAAGACCGCATCATCATCATCATCATTTCAGCCGAAATACGTCCACTGTTGGACATAGGCTTCCCCAAGCGTCCCCACAACGACCGATTCTGAAATAAAGAATATAATAAAAAAAATACATTGTAAGAAAATAAAAGAGTAATCGTGGAGTTTCTTGCCGGTTCTTCTCCATAGGAAACTCCCTATTGGAACAATGTAGTCAGAAGCTAGTTGATAGAGATGGGCACTTATAAAAGGCTAAACTAGCTTCTGAGTAGGGCTGTTTAAAATAAAATATTTTGAATCAAATTAGAAAGAATGAAAAAAAACATTTTATTCTGCTTAAATAGACACACAATTAATTATAAAAAAACAGTTTCACTGTCAGGCCATGTGTGAAACGGGCAAAACTGTCTTGCACCATATGACCATAGATGACGCAGTTGTAGACCATATATAGATTTCAAGTCAAGAATTCAAGGTTAATCAAATAAAGCATTTTATAAAAAATATGTAGCATCCTTATGAAGAGAAGTTTTAATTAACCCCATTAACAAACGAAAATAATTTTGAAAATTTGCAATGAAGTTGGTAAATAACAATGAATTATAAAAGAATTTATTCTATAAGTTAATTATAAAAGAACTTATTTTACGGCAATGAAAATTCATTCGACAAAACTCGGGGTGTTCCGGTCTACAACAAATGTCGGAACTGTGCAACTCTATTTAAATCCGTCGGAATTCTCGAAGAATGTCAGCTTGCTGTTAAAAACAAATCGTTTCTAGCTGCCTGATGGAAATTAATTAGCACTTCCTCGGATTCCTTCCTAGGAGTTGGCAATTTAATAATTTTATTGGATCTTTCAAGTTTTGTCGAGATCGATTTTGGAATATTGTTGCAGGAAACTAAAACAATATTTGCATTATGTTTATGGTACTGTAAAGTACGACATATTAATTAAAAATCGTTTGCGCTTCCTGTAGGATTAATTATATATTTTTTTAAACTTTGTACCACACTAGGAATTACTCCTGCAACGTAGGTGCTTTCAAAAACATTCATTATCTCATGCACAAGATATCCAGACCTGGAACAACTATCTGTACGCCATACAAATATTTTTTCCATGTGGGAATTGAACCCGCGATGCACAGCACAGCAGTCAACTACTCAACCACTGAGCCAGCAGTGGTGTTGAAGTTCTTTTAGATTATAAGGACCAAAATCTACCTGAAAATTCTATTTGACAATATTTTCACTTTAAACTCAATTATTATTTCGCATGACAAGTTTTTTTCAAACATTGGGTTTAAAAAAATCGTGAGTCAAATTGACAATGAATGAAAAGTCATTTTGGTATAACTACAAAAACCCTAATATATTAACAGTTCTAGTAAAATATACTAAATTAGGTAGGTCCGTAACTTGGTATATCATAAATGTTCATTACAGTGAGTCAACATCATACTAATTTATCATTGTTCATTATTTGTTTAGCGTGTCCTCGGCCTCACCCCTGTTAACTTTTGTACCCGACTAATTTATATGACGTTCTACCCTTTCTTAATTACTGGAAGACTACTGTTGTCGCGAATATAAATAGAAAAGGTTTTATAATCCGTGTTTTTACTGGAAGTAGGAATGAGTACATATTTGAATGTCGAACATTAAAATACCTACAGGTAAAATGTCAACGAACAATGACAAATCGATTGTATCATAATATCGAAAATTGTTATACCTAAGCTTAAAATCTCTAACATTGAAATGCTGAGTGACAAAAATATCTCTATCGATTTTTTTAATCATTAGATTATTAAAATCGATAGTCATTATACCTAAGTTCAAAAGGATTCATAGTTTCTGACCTGCTTTTTCTCTGTGGTCAATTGGGATCCCATCTCGCTGTCTTAGGTCACAGTTATTTTAGCCCACAGTTTGTTCAGCCAGCGGCAGACTGGTCCAGCTTAGGCCTACGTGTGTAAAAGTTTTTTGCGTCATATCTTATACCATTTCTAGAATAGAATTAATTTTATTGTACACCAAAATAGTAACCATACTTTTATTCAAACTTAAATCTATGGATACATTTTATAAAGGTACGTACAATGGCGGTCTTATCACTGACAGCGATATCTACCAGACAACCTTAGGATGAACTATAAAAAAAACTTAAAATAAAAGGTATTGTGGAAACTGTCCTGCGAGAAAATTAATTAAATATTTAATCTACCAAAAGCCAACAATGTGTACGGGATGAGGGTTGTAAAATATTTAGTGCCTTACTTTCTTAATAAACTTCCAGAAGATTTACAGACTTTATATAGAACAAGTTCGAAAAGTTATAAGTATTTAAATTAAAACGTTTCTTTACACAAAAGTTTTATGTATAATCAGGTAATTATTCTTACATTTATAACATCACTATTATGTTTTAAATGAGCGACTCGCCATCAGACAGATAAACCCTGAGAGGTTTCTTTGCTTAGCAAAAAACAAAATATAAATTAAGAAATCGAGGTCGACCTGGGAAGGGGTGGCGAGACGACCTAGATGCCTACCGCAAGGACTGGTTCGAGGTGGCTCAAGAAAAGAATACCTAGAAGAAGTTGGGGGAGGCCTTTGTCCAGCAGTGGGACAGTATAGTCTATAAAAAAATTAAGAAATTTGAAAATAAATAAATAATTCTACATTAAAACTATATACTACTAGACAATACATGGATATAAAATTAAATTACGTAGCTGTTATATATAAAACACAATAGAAAACATTCGTATTTAAAATTCTACCAAGAATAAAAAGAATATACGTGTTGAATAAGATGATTCCATTAAATGAAACAACCGAATAACATTTCTCACCCTCCATTATGGTTTCTGAGAACATTCAAAAGATTCATTTTCCATTTCAGCTGTACAGTCAGGTCGCTAATCCCCATTTTATGTTTTTATTTTATATTTTTCATTTTCATTACGAGGAAGGTCAAGGCTTGCTGAGTGGTGACGGACGGTTTACGATTCTGTTTATAGCGGCCACATAACTAAAAGTTTGGTGCCGTAATCTCCGCGAATTAAATACATAAAGAATTAACAACATATTTTATGGGGGGAAATAAAAGAAGAGTGGTTACGCCTTTATGACCATTGTTTAATTTTTGATCTTTAAATAAAACCAAGCTTGCGTTGGCTTTGATAGCTTTAGTTGATTCAATAGTGGGAAAGTTATTGTAATGTGCTGGCTGCGACGAAATTAATGGTGATGGTGATGCGTGATTAAGGTGACTCATTTTATAATCTCTAAAAAAAGTAAAAAACTAAAACCCGACTACGGCAAAGAAAAAATGACGCTGAAAAAGTATGAAACAAGATTTTCCGGATGCTAAAATAAACAAGGTAACTGGAAAAACAAGAACAAAACAAAAAGCCTTTCACACGTTATTAAAGTGTTTCGGTTGGTACCTATAACGTGTGACTGCGGCTTTTCTAAATAACCACTTATTTGAAACCCCGCAGACGGAAATAGGACCTGAGTACTATGATACATAATAAAATTAACGTGAAATTAAAATTATTCTGGCTATAAGTATCTTATTGTGATTTGCTTATAAGTACTCTGGTCTAAGCTAACGTATCCGTGTCGAGGTTCCCTAAAATTACATCACCTCCTTCCCTGCTCTCGTCTTTTATTCACATTACCGGTTGCGCATTCGGTATTGCAAGTATGAAATATTTATTTTACACTTTTTAAGTATTCTATGCATTGTATTTTATAGAATACCGGATTATACAGATTGCCGGCAACATATATAACTCTTCTGTACGTGTCTTTTTCATCTAAGTACTCCTAAACGACTTGACTGATTTGGATGAAATTTTGTGTGTATATCTAAGCGGGTCCCTGAAAAGTTTGAAAACATAATTGGATCCGGTAGATGGCGATGCAATAGGGTACTCAGCAGTTGGCCTTTTTTTCTCTAACGAAAAGCTAGTTTTCGGACAGAACAACGTTTATCAGGACCACTAGTATACTTATAAAATGTTATTTCTTTTCATGAACTTACAAAATTCACAAATCGGCGTTCCAACCCGACCGTATGAACATGATTAGTGAACATTTACGTACCGACGTTGATATGAATTAAAAAGATAAGTTTTTATTTTCACCATCATGTAGGTGTACCTTATGTTTACTGAAACCTTTGTTAAATTCAGCAATACCTCATAAAACATTCCTGTCGTATACAAAGATAGATTATGGCATAATAACGTGGAAGCCCAGAGCTTTGCGACTTGCTTTCTAAGTGCAAATTGAGTTGCGTGGGAAACGCCTCACGATCTGTCTTCTGAAGAAAGTAATTACGAAGTCTAATTAGTTGCTAATACTAAGGACTAGAAGTAGAATCTGAAAAAGGAGCAGGTTTGGAAGGCCTCCCACAAGGTGGACCGATGACCTGGTAACGGTTGCGGGAATCCGATGGATGCGAGACGCACAGGACCGGTCATTATGGCGACACTTGGAAAAAAAAAAAGAAAAAAAAATTTTTTTGCCACACGTACACAAATACCTACACACAATGTAGAAACAACATGTACAAAAATAAGAAAATAAAATAACTAACATGCGGGAGCGGCATATGTCCAATAGCGGACGTCTTTCAGCTGAAATGATGATGATGATGATGACTAAGGACTAGAAAGAAGGAAGAAGTCGTGGCTAAAATAATTACATCCGCATGGGTTAATCTCCAAGGTTAAGCAAAGCAACGCTTACCGAGGTCGTACTATAGATAGGAGACCATAGTAAAATACCAAGATTCCTTTGTGCCTACTTACTTCCTACGAAATATAAAAACCTAACAGCTGTACATACTTATGTTCTTATTACTCAATTATACAGCATATTGTTAAGAGCTTTTATGAGATCATGAAACGTGCAAGGCAATAACAATGACGTGATCCCCATAGATACATGACGCCACTTTAAATGGCGTCATCACACTTCATGCCTACTTGGAAATAAACTTCCTTTTCAAATCACGGTTGATTCAAGGAAGATGACAGCTTATTTGGTTTAGGCATTCTGTATCATCCGGAACCAGATCATCGTTAAATTAGTCATAAGCATTTTTTATGTGGGAAAACAGCTCAATTTATTCCACCCTGAGTGGAGCGAGGGAGTCGTTAGGCTTTTACTGACTAAAACTCACCCGTGTTCTTTCAGTTGCCCTTCGCTTTTCAGCTCTACGGTACTGCAAAGTTATTAGCTCTAATTATGAAGCTGATAAAACTAGTTTAAAAACTGATTTTTTTCTCGTGATAAATAAAAGATTCACACAAAAGATTCCACAGAATCACTTCTGTGGTTTGTCTCTCAGGAATCTTTTATTTTTTTCGTGGTAAGAAATAGCAAAGCACTTAACAATAGTGCAGTTTATTATCACTGACAGAATTTTCCTAATCATAGAAATCAAGAGTCAATAGTGAATAGGTTACTTTTAGGCAGGCGTGCTCCACCGTCGTCACTTACTCGTTCCATCATCACTTACCATCAGGTGAGATGTGGTCAAACGCAAGCCTATCAATAATACAAAAAAAACCTTCAGAAGTTATCCCCTATAAAACGAATAATCTTGCACCTTTTTTTCTTTCATCTTCGTACGCATTGTGCAAGTGTCAAGTTTAGAAAGTATTTGGTTTTAGTTACAGAATACAGCAACATAGTCTTATAATACGATGCGGATGTAACTTAACATCATTATATCCGTTAGGAATCATCATCATCATCATCATCTTCCTGCCGTTGTCCCGTGTTATTTGGGGTCGGCGCAACACGTTTTTTTCTTCCATTCTACCCTGTCACTCGTCATACTATCACTAACTTCCTTTTCTTTCATATCACTCTTCACATCCATCCACAAGTAAACTTCGTCCGCCGTCCGTGCCGTTAGGGATGTATTCGAAGAAACTCCGCCAAAAATCTTGCCCCTGTGTAACTTGTTAGTGTTTTAGATAGCAACTACAATAACATTACTTTTAAGCTCAAAGTCGGTATTACCTCTATATATATATTGCAGTTTTTAAGCTACAGTGCCGTTAAGTGACATTTAGCGGGTTTTCGTTTTACGATGCCACAGTAATTAACCAAAATTATCTATCGATTTGTCGAAACATCACTTTCCGAAATACGTAAATAAATCACCGTTAAGTTCCCTTGATTTCTATGTCCTCAAAAATAACTCAAAACGCGATTTTGTCAGATAATGGCATTATAACTTGTGGACGGCGCTATACCGAAGTATACCTAATGCCATAGTGCCGCCAACTTCGTTAGCTGGGAAAATATTGGTTCTATACGTCAACTGAGCGTTAATGGGCAGCTATCGTCTTACCAATCTTGATTGTGGCTATATTTTTCAGTCAGAGCAACCGAGATGTGGGCGTTTGAACTGAATTTTCATTAATACCTATAGCTAACTAAGATAATGCATTAGGAACTAAGAGAATTACTTCCATATAGAAATACTTTCAGGTGTATTTAGTTGAGGTTATGGACGTGAAAAAAATATTTACCAATTTGATGCAGATCAATAATATATCAAACATGTCCAGTCTGTTATGAGTTCAGAAAAAAAAAATCTTAATTCATGGACGTTACTTTCGGATACATGATGTCCACCATGTAGCGGCGATACACCATTGGTGCATCCCGGTCATTTTACCTAAACGTACAAAAAAATTTGGAAACACATTATGCGTACAGCAAGTTCGGCAAGGAATTCCGGTCCTTAACCGGAATTCCTTGCCGAACTTTGTGTTTCCTGATAGCTACACCCAGGTTGCCAACCAATCAAGAGTGAATAGGTTAAATCGAGGTAAGTGTGCTCCATCGTCGATCACATTATCGCTAACCATCAGGAAGATAGCGGTCAAGCACGAGACTATCAACAATAAACAGCAAGAAAATCGTCAGTTTGGTTTTCCAATATTAGAGCTATTTTTTAAAAATCCTTGTAGTCCGTATGGCCATTTCACGGAACCTGAAGTATCTGTAAATAAAAGCCTCGTGGCTTCTTTTTAAAATACAACAAGACAGCCTTTGTTGTGTCGTTCCGTTATAGTTCGTGACTCGTAAATTGAATATCAAAATGGAACAACTCTGTATGGTTTCCCACATAGTTATGAGTGCCACCTAGCGAGAGATACGTGCCGAGGTTTTTAATGTAATGACAAAAATCTTTGTTTTCGATTTTCCTTTTTATGTGGACACACTATATACAGTGACAAATATTTCTGGGTAGACAAAGGAGAATTCCTTTGTGGTTATTCTGAACTACGAAAGTTTTGATTAGCTTGAAACGTAAGCAGCAGTGAGTAAGTTTAAAATAGTTCTGCACAGAAACGCAACGTGATTGTATCACGACCATAGTTCGGGGTGCAAAGTTTAATCCTTTACAGCACGTCTTAGAATCTCCCAGAGGGCCGATTTGATTAAGTAGTTTAAGAGCGCCCGCGAAACCTCTTTTACGTGATTATGAAGTTATTACACATCTATCTCTACATATTTTGGTAGAACAGATATCTTGTGGATATTATCTAGGTTTGTATTGAAATCTAATCATAATTGTAAAACTAATCCAGTATAGTCTGAAAATATGCTATTTTGCGTGAACTTTGACCCTTAATTAATGTACTCATAAATTAAAAAATCAAATATTACCTATATTTATAAATTGCACATTTAATCAAAATTCTGTGTGAGGATTTTTTTTCCAAAAACTGGAGTTAGTGATAGCGTGACGAGTGACAGGACAGAATGGAAGAAAAAACGTGTTGCGCCGACCCCAAATAAAACGGGGCAAGGGCAGGAAGATGATGAATAAGTCAAATAATTGTAAATGTCTGGCCAGCCTGCTCTATCGTCGACCACGTCATCGATTACCATTAGGTGAGATAGTGGTCAAACGTGGGCCTATAAAAGGTAAAAAAAAACTTCCGGGGGTACAGAAGGTGCCGTATTTCTTAATTTAATGTACTAATTATGATAACCGCAATAATAATGGGTCTTTTTCAGGAAAGTTTAAGAAGAATAAATAATTTAAGTTTTTGATTAAAATGAAGCCATAAACAAGTGTAAGTGGAAGTTAACGAAATGAAAACCGAAAGAACAATTATTTTTGTGGTCCCTAGATTGTTTTATTTACCTTCGAAGACTTAAAAAGTTTTACACGTCGGTGTATTTTTTGGAAGAGTGACTTAAACTTAATTACTTATACTTAGGTTTTTCTTGAGTTTAGACTTTATTTTTGTAAAAGTGACTTAAACGTAATTAAATACTTGCGTTTCCCTTGAGTTTATACTTTATATAAGTAGTACATTAAGGAAAGTTTTTCTTTCTTACCGATAATGTCAATGTAATGACAGGCCTGTTGGTTTAGTTGTCAGTGGCCCTTCCTGCTATGCCAGGAGTCGTGGGTTGGATTCCCACCCAATTGCTTGTGCGATGAGCACGATCATTTGTTCTGTGTCTGGGTGTAATTTATTTATAATATGTATGTATTTAGAAATATATAAGTATGTTTATCAGTAGTCTAGTACCTACTCATATCACAAGCTCTGCTTAGTTTGGGACTAGATGGCGTTGTGTGAAAGTTGTATTATTATTCACTTTATTCATTTAAAATACATATTAATTAAATTTTTAAATATTTTTTTTAACAAAATTATGTAAAAAATATGAAAAATAGTAGTCCGCCGGTGTCGAGACAAGGTCCAAGCTACCGGTGGTTAGGGTTCCAGAGACAGGAACCTCTTCACAATGCGAGCCGTGTCGAGGAGTACTGCGTTCTGTATCAAGCCCTTGATCCAACCCCGCAATGACAGCTTTGACAGATGGTCGTCGAAGCTTTTGGCTATAAGGCCGTTATATAATTATTGTTATATGGGTTATTATATCTCAGACCCCTGGGGTCCTGGACCTTTAGAAGGCGTACGAGGAGTCGACATCAACTCGCAGAAGCCCCTTTGATAAGAGAGCTATGGATCTTAAATGGACTGGTTACCAGGAACTATTTTAAAACTATGGCCCCTGTTTGAACAATGTTTTTAATTTCCATCGATACAAAGAACGGGGTGTCTTAATATTATTATGTCTTGTCTCTGCGAAAAAATGTGATAAAATTCTCAAATTTTTTGCAGATCGTAATATCGTATTTACGCTTGAAAATTTTATGATTCTCAAATTTCTATTAGGTATTTTGAGTTTATTACCTTTAAATATTATATGATAATAATATTTTTATTTATTTTTAAATTAGTCTGACAAAGTGGACGAAATATTTTCTATTAATTGATTTTTAAGATTAAAGTTTCATTCACTTTGATCGTAGGAAATGAGCAACGGAAGTGTATGTATATACCGATCAGATCAAAGCCTTAGCCGTAGGGACCCAGCAGGGTCGAAGCCTACTGGGGCCACGGGTAGTGTGAAAGTGAAATCCGGGGGCCTGGGACGAAGACAAAGAAGGAACAGGAGTGGGTTTTAATCAGTAAAAGTCTAACACTATCTCGCGCTCCGCCCAAGAGCGGGATTTGTCATTAGATGATTTCCTACGTAAAAAAAAAACAGATCAAAGTCCAAAAAAATAGCTGGCTATAATACCAACCAAGTTATCTCTACAGTACAATCACGCCCAGCGTCAGATACAAACAACCTACTTCCAGATACCCAACCCGCCTTCAGAGATGGATGAAATTACATCATAAATGCATAAGGTGTATGACAGTACCTTCGCCACACCTGCCTCTGACACGAAGACACCTGAATCACTACAGTTTTGCATATTGAATGCCGCTGCGACAGACGAGTCAACCATTGTGCATTATAATGACTCACGTCGTGTACTGTCATGGTGGGCAATTGAAAAAGCTTACGATATTGTAATAGACTGTAAGTATACTCATTCATAGACACACCTTGAATAAACCAGACATATTTGTTAAAAAACTGTTTGAGTAATACTCTTTGGTAATCAATATCAGTCCTTGCGAAGCGGTTAATATTAGACAAGCCAAATATTATGGTAGACAAAAATTGATCTTTGAACGCACTTTATGGATCAACAGTTTTATTAATATTTGTTTAAGACTATTTGAGTAGTGATGGCATTCTTCAATTTTATGAGACGATTGTTTGCCGCTTTACGACATTATATAAAAGGCTAGCTTCTGCTAGCGGCTTCGTCTTTCGTCCCAAATTAACATACTCCCGGGAAAAAAAGATATCCTATGTCCTATTATAGGACTGATAACTAACTAAATAAGGTAACTTATTACCTTTAATAATTATTACTTCTTATTATAAAAAGGTACAATGTTACGAAAAATGGCGCGCAATTCTCCGTGTCCTGGTTGTCAAAGATGCTAGTGCGGAGCGATGGGACGTGGTGACGTAGGGATGCGCTCACTCATCGACTTTAAGACTAACAGGACATAATCTAAACACATGTACGAAATTTTAGCCGTTTAAGCGTGAAGCAGTAACAACCATACATATAAACTAGCGTTTATAATATTAGTGTGAAGTCAGAAAAAGACTTGTTGCGTCGACCCGAAATAAATTTGGAAAAAAGGCAGGAAGATGATGAATTGAATTGACGGTAGAGACGCGCAATACAGACAGTTGTGTGTGAGTGGTCTCGCAAATAACCTTCCTTCTGGTTCTATTTCAATCTATTTTAAGCTAGAACCACTCAGTCAAGTAGTTCAATTTTAGGATAATATCTAAATAAAATTTACATTTGTTGTAGTGATAGTATTTGCGCTTGATTTTTGTTTCAGTGAGCTATGGTGGCTTAGTCATAACGGCCCCAACTTACGTGTTTTTTGTTTGTTATGGGTTTTACTTTATGTAATTTATTTCATCACCACTGCTCTCAAAACGGTGAAAGAAAACATCAAAACGTTTAAAAAATGATCCATCAACCCGCACTTGACCCGCGTGGTGGATTATATCCAAACTCCTTCTAGAGAGATCTGAGTCCCAGCAGTGGGAATATTGTTAGGCTGAGTATGTTATATATTATGTTATGCTCTCAAAACGGTGAAGGAAATGAGGAAAACGACATATCTTAGAACAAAAATAAATCACAGACATGTGACATCCATCAACCCACACAGAGCTTACGTAGTGGATTACATAAGTACCATTACCTCTTCTAGGGAGGAGATCTAATTCCCAGCAGTGGGAACATTATACGGCTGATTATGTTAAGTTATTGTTAATGTACTGACTGGGTCCTTATATTTATTTCTACGGGTCTCGAGTTATGCTTTTATGAAACACAAATTATGATACTACATTAAGGTAGGTAAATGAATGCTCAGAATGTTGGGCCCGACCTGGTATGCTTGATTAAGTAGCACTGGCATGGCTACGAAATTTCACTAAATTACAAATGGAATTTCAGGTAAACGCTTACAGAATTATGAAAAGGGAAACTGTTTTGAAAATATCATTAATATTACCTTCGAGGATTTACTGGACGTGAGACAAATAAATAATGAGATATGGAAAGTGGTTCAATTAGGAAGCTGCTACGGAATCTAAATTATAATAGTATTTTCTACGAAATATATAAAGGCGAGCAGTGGTGGCCGAGTAGTAACGGCCCCGACTTACGAGTTGCGCATTACTTTGTATAATTTATTTCATCACCACAGCTCTTAAAACGGTGAAGGAAAACATCGTGAGGAAACCGGCATGTCCTAGAACCAAAAATTCGAAGACATGTGACATTCACCAATCCGCACTGGGCCCGCGTGGTGGATAACGGCTCATTCAGTCTCCTACAGAGGAGGCCTGAGTCCCAGCAGTGGGAAAATTATAAGGCCGACAATGCTATGCTATATAAAGGTATTGAATCTCGATTTGTGTCATGATGGCCCAGTGGTTAAGGTACCCGCCTTTCATATACATGTACTGATGTGAATTTTTCAGCGTGTTCAATTCATATGTAGACCTTTTCTAAGTTAATCTAGGATATTATTGGAGATTAAACGAACTTACCTGAAGTGAAGTTCTATCCAAATTATACGAGTTGCTTCGTCCGAAGAGATTAGATAACATTGTAGTAATACGTCTAAGATATCGCCTTTCATCCACTAAGTTTGAGTTTTTTTTTTTTTTTTTTTTTTTTTTTTTATTCTGTGGTAATTTTGTCTTCCGTCTCGGTATGCCTGTCTCTGTCATTCATTTAGTTGAAAGTCTGGAACCTTTTAAATATTTCACCTTTATAGATATTGGGAGTTATCGGGGTTGGGAGGGAACTAATCTCTTCGGACGAAGCAACTCGTATAATTTGGATAGAACTTCACTTCAGGTAAGTTCGTTTAATCTCCAATTATACTTCGTTGCTTCGTCCTTTGAGATTAGATAACATTGTAGATTTTGAAAGATGGTGAAATATTAAAACACATATCATATTAATAATAATAAAAAATATTTATTACGATTGTTTGTTTCTCATTAATTTTATGTAAGTAATTAAATTATAACATTCTAACACAGTATGTCAATCAGAGTTTAGGATTGATAAAGCAAATTGATTAGATTGTTCACATTGAATATCTCTATGATAGTATCTAGCAAAGACATTGGAGGTGCCACTCCACCCAGCGGTCTTTCGTATCGTATCAATATTGACACCAGCTTTATGAGCGGCTGAGGTGGCTGCGTGTCTGGTGGAGTGAGCAGAAAATATTGAGGTGTCAATTCCGCTAACTGACAACATGTCTTTTATCCACCGGCTAATAGTATTTGTGGATACCGGTTTATGTGGTTTTTTAATACTTAAAAATAGGCTATTAGCTTTGTTTCTCAAAGACTTTGTCTTATCTATATAAGCTAGCAACGCTTCAGCCGGACATATTTCCGGACGGTCTTTATAAAATGGGATATTAAGACAAGGTTGATCTGAGCCTGGACGAGAAGTTTTTATTAAACTATTTATCTTGATTAAAATGAGCTGACCATGGATAGTTATATTTTCTAATGTTATTTTGCTAATCGTCTGCACTCTATGTGCAGTTATTAGCATAAGCAAGGTAATGGTCTTTTTAGTTAATTGTTCTAGACTTAAATTACAATTTGGGTACAATTTCGATAGTGAATCTAAAACGATTGAGGGGTCCCAAGTGATATTATATTTAGGGACTGGAGGACGAAGTCTATAGAAACCTTTAAATAGCCTAGTGATACGGTCATCAGACCCTACTCTCGATCCTAAGATCAAAGACAGAGCGGAGCGATGACTGTTTAAAGATCCGTATTGTAAACCAGAATTAAATAATTCAGTGAGAAAATAAATTACCATAGGAATTGACGCCTCATGTACTTCAATATTCTGAGTGTTACAAAAGCTTACCCAGCGTCGAATTGCAATTTCGTATTGTTTAATTGAATTTTCAGACAAGGAAGCTATCATTATATCTAAAGCTGACGGTGGTACTCTTCTGTTCCGTAGTGCCGTCCTGATAACTTCCCTGCAATCAACGTGAGTTTCGGGAGACTGTTGGTAATAGATAATAACACATTATCAGAGGGGGTAAACTGAACCAAATCAGAACAGAGAAGTTTTTGAAACAGTGGAAACCAGGGTTGCGTGGGCCAAAAAGGGACCACAACAATACCCTCGGCCTTATCAGTTATTATTTTTCTTAAAACTTTTAATATAACCGCAAAGGGAGGGAATGCGTAGAAAAAAAGATTTGCCCAGCTTAAAGTAAAAGCGTTCACTGCAAATGCACCCGGGTCTCTATTCCATGAGATGTACTTGACACATTTGTTATTTAACCTAGATGCAAAAAGATCAATTTTAGGTTGCCCAAAGGCCTGTACAATCTTTTCAAAAGCATTATCTTTAATCTCCCATTCGGTATCGGGGTGAGATTTTCTTGACTCCGCATCTGCTATTTCGTTATCTTCTGAACTTATGTATGAAGCGAATACAAATAAACCACGAGCTTCACACCATTGCCACAGAGATTTTGTGATTTCAGTTAGATGTGGAAATCTTATTCCACCCATACGGTTGATGTACGAAATAGCAGTTGTGTTGTCAATACGTAATAAAACTTGACAATTTTTTAATCCCTTTGCGAATATTTGTAAACCCAGGAACGCTGCCAGGAGCTCTAAATGATTTATATGTTTAATACATTCTGAATTACTCCACTGGCCACTGGCGGTCTCCTCACCGCATGCTGCCCCCCACCCTTTTTTGCTAGCATCAGAAAATATTTCTAGCGAATAGCTGTCTTGTCTAATAGGATTGACTGCGTCATCAATTGATTTTAACCACCAGGAGAAATCATCCTGCAGGTACTGTGGTAAAGACATATGGCTATCGTAATTATTCGTTTGACACAATGCAAGGTATTTGCATCTTTCCATTTGCTTAGTATAAAGCCAACCGTACTGAATTGCGGGGCAAGATGAAGTGAGAAGGCCTACCAAGCGTGCAAAATGTCTTATTTTACAACGTGGTTTTAATTGGAACGATTGTAATTCTTGTTTTATTAAGCTTCGTTTTTCTTTAGGCAAGCTGACATGGAATTTTTTCGTGTCTATTAAGAAACCAAGGTATTTGCAAACGTTACTCGGAATCATGCAGCTTTTTTCCATATTAATAATAAACCCTAAGGTCTCTAGAATTTTTCTTGTTTGGAATATATTGTCTAGGCAATCTTGATAATTGTTAGAAATAATACAAATGTCATCTAAATAAATAGATGACAGATAGCCCAACGATCTCAATAGACAAATGACCGGTTTTAATAATTTCGTAAATACAAATGGGGCTGTGTTTAGGCCGAACGGTAAAACATTGAATTGATATATTTTACCCTCGTACTTAAAACGTAAGTACTTTCTATAGTTTGGATGTATAGGTACGAGAAAATAAGCGTCCTTCAAATCAAGGGTGGACATGAAACTATTTTTTGACACTAGTTTTAAAGTTGTTCTCAGATCTTCAATTTTAAAATGTTCAGTTTTAATGTGCTTGTTTAAGGACTTTAAATTTAATATAAATCTGTTTTTACCATTAGGCTTTTTGATCAGGAAATAACTAGAGAGAAACTGTCCTTCCTCTGGTTTGCAATATGAAATAGCTCCACTGTTTATAAGATCAGTGATAGCCACCCTGTATTGAAGGGATTCTAAAGAAGATAATGCAGGTAAACTAGGTTCGAATGACTGATGAACCGGTTTCGTAAAAGGTATCTCGTAACCTCTTATCCACGACAATATAACAGGATCATTGGTTATCAATTTCCATTGATCATAAAAAAATGATAATCGACCAGCGGAACGTACCAGGTTTAGCGCCGGGGGGCTTGGCGCTGCTGCAAGCGCGGCGGCTGTCGCTGTCGCGGGCGCTGTGACGGCTCCATCCTCCTGGCTGCTCCCGCTTGCCGTGGCACCGGCGGGAACGGAGGCCTCTGGTTTAAAGGCTGAGTTGGGGCCTGTTTTGGTCTCTGCGCTGGCATAGTTCTTCTAAATGGTGTGTTCATTTTCATTTCAGCGCCAGATTTGGATATGGCTTTTGCAGCTCTGATAGTATCGGTCAGTTGTTCACCGAATAAGAAATTATCGATTTTTGTGTTAAACAAATGATCTTTGATGTCTTTTTTTATTGTAGAACATATAAAACTACGTCTAGTCATAGACTCGTTGTGTTGTGAGTCACACAACAGTCGACCTGCCTCGATCAGTAATTTTATTACTGTCTGGTCCTTGTGATCCGAGGAGAACAAAGTATTGAGAGCTTCGCTAATACAAGAAATACTTGCTGCTACTTGTACCTGTTTATTCTCCAGAGCTTTGTCTTTTTTGATGAGCACATCAGATAAAGCAGCCTTTATTTCTGGATTTAACTTCGGCGCGTCAATCTTTGTACAGTTTTTGGGGACAAGATGTTTTTCTAGTAGTTCTTTTCTGGCATCCCTTGACAAGCCTGTCGTTGCAATGTGTTCCCAGTGAACAGATAATTCACCCCTAATATCTGGTCCATACATTTTTTCCTTGGTAGGTGTGTCACCCAAAAGATTCAGAATCTCTTCATTAAGTTTAGGGGGATTGAGCGCTGCTTCAACAGGCAATTCAGACTGGACTGTCTGTACTGCCTCTGTGGCAGGGAAGTCAGTAAATGAGGTGGGCGTACCCAGTTCTGGCGCTTCTGCATCTAAAACCGGAACTGACTCGACTTCGGGCTGAACTTCCATTTCATCTGAAATATAATAAGTAGGTACCTGTTGTAGGTATTCGAGATACTTGCGCGGCGATAGTTCTTTAAAACTATGCACAACACTATTAAATAGCTAATCTGTACCTACGTATCTACATAAGCATTAAGTAGGTCATGAAGGTAGATAAAAATAGGTCATGTGAAGGGAACATTCATTTCAAATGTACACAATCACTAATATGTAGGTAGGTATATAATTAGTTCAATGGGTTGGGAGTAAAAAATTATGTGCAGGTTACATCCCCGTAAGATGTACACAGCACTAATAAGTAACTAAACTATACCTACGTACCTACATAAGATTTAAGTAGGTCATTAACTAATGTGAAGGTAACATTCCTTTCAAATGTACACAATCACTAATATGTAGGTATATAATTTTCCCATTGAGTTATAAATCAAAAATTCTGTGTAGGTAACATCCCCATAAGATGTACACAACACTTTTGGAAGCTGACTCCATGTTAGGTTATGATACGGATATAGTCCTTAAAAACTATTCACAATATCTTTCTTATAACATTTATAAGAAAACACTTCAGCTTACCTTCCCGATCCGATAGGTGAGGCGACGGAATAATATTCGTCGATGAGCTACTGCTTTCGGAAGAAGTTCGAACTCGCGACCGTTTGGCATGTTTTCTGATCTTTTTTTCCAATTTCCGAAGTTTTCTTCTTAAATAATCACCGTCATCGTTTTTGTGGCCACGTTTCGGCATTCTTATTTGAAAGTTTTAACGATAAAAGAAAGATTATTTTCCTCTTGAAGAAAGTAAGTGGTGATCGGCGACGCACTAAAACGCGAATGAATGACAGAGACAGGCATACCGAGACGGAAGACAAAATTACCACAGAATAAAAAAAAAAAAAAAAAAAAAAAAAAAAACTCAAACTTAGTGGATGAAAGGCGATATCTTAGACGTATTACTACAATGTTATCTAATCTCAAAGGACGAAGCAACGAAGTATAATTGACAGCCCTTGCCGCAGAAAGCACGTAAAGCCGTTGGACTCAGTTGTAATTCGTAGATCTTTGACAGTCGTTACAGATAGTCAGACGCCAGGAAGTCTAACCACCAATCAGTCTATCCAAGAAGTATCGTGTTACCCAGTAACTGGGTTGTGGAGGTTTGACAGGCAGTAGCTCTATGTAAATTTCGGGTATTCAGCCGAATCCGGTTAGATTGGAAACCGACCACAAGCTAGCTGGGAAAAGGTTAGTTAGGTGATTGGATCTCAGTAAAGTAAATTCCAATATCTTAACACCGTGGCATCGTTATATTGTTCGGACGGTTACCGGACGGCCGGACGGTGAGCTACCCATTACTCATCGTCCGCAAGCCCACGCCTGGAAATCGAGGTCGGGATTCTGACGACTGGGGCGTGATGATGTCTGTTACCTCACGTGTGCGGCCGCATCTTTCTCTGCTACTGCTTCGCAGAAGAAGACGTCCCATCCACAGACCGACCTCGGTAAAGGTTGCTTGATCTTGAGTATCAACCTGTGTGGCTGTTTTTATTTAGCCACGAGTTATTCAGATGATGTATTTTGTTGTGTAACATTTTTATGAATAACATGAATAACATTTGAGTTGAGTTCTAATGTTCTGCAATTTAGTGTTAGAAGTAATCGATGTGGATGATTTTGTACATATTGTTTGCTCTAACCCTTAATGTCCCGTTGCTGGGCAAAGGCCTTTCCCAACCAAGTCCTTCCAGATTTTCTTTAGTCCTCGCGGTACGCGTCCAGATCATACCGCCACCTCTTTCTAGGTCGACCTCGACGGCGGTTTCCCCAATGCAGTTGACGTAACCAGCCTAATCCCATTTGAGCCTGGCAGCCTCTTTGTCTACGTCTATTATGCCCGTTTCCAAAACGCGCAGCGTTATTATTATGTTATATATATATTATATTTTATCTACCTACACAAACATACGGACATAGTAACCAACACATGTGTTTACAATAAGGGTCACGTTACAGATGGTAATGTACCAGGCAACTATGAAAGCGCATCTATTAGTTCGGTTGTTTATAAGCATATTGTGGATTTGTAACTTAGCAATATTAGTCAATGCAAGCATTCGATTCATTACTCTCACTATTAATCGAATGTTTGCATGTGTGAGTGATATTCTTCTCTTCATAAAATAACCTGATAAGTTGTACACCTGCAAGGTATTCGTTACCTACTCATGTTGCTTGCGAAATAGCCGCTAACTGAAATATAACGGCTTCACAGACGATCTATACCGGGAACACAAAGTTTACTTCTCTTAAAATAGTGCTTTATTTACCGCATCGATTTGTTTTCGTTTGAAAACCCACATCGTTTCTTATAAAAAAGGCCGATAGATTATTTATTTTTATAATGGCTCGAATCCACTAACATTTTTTCATAAATTCCTTTACTTTTGCAGAGCACTAAGGAATATACAAGAACAAAAATTTGTTATCTAACCAGTTTATCAATAAATGTACAAAAATAGAATATTAACAATGTAAAATATATCATAATTGGTGGAAAAGCAAATGAGATATAACGATTTTAAATATATGTCTAAATACTGTTTTCTATGGCAGCCGTGTATGGGCGTGATGAACTTTGACGTCAAATATAACTTTATAACTTTATCTATCTATCTATCTACTATATAAATAAAAAAATGAATAGCTATTCTTTAGTCTCGCTGAACTCGAGAATGGCTAAACCGATTTGGCTAATTATGGTCTTGAAATATTCGACGATTTAAACGATGAAAAAATTTAAAAAATCACGAAAATAAAAATCAAAATACAACGCCATTTCTAATTAAAATATCATTTAAATGAATTATGTTGGTTCTGGTAATGCCAGTAAATGGCGTTATAAATTGACTGACAATTTAGCTAAAAGCTATCACAACATTCATTGACTATTAGGCGGTACGAAGTTCGCCGGGTCAGCATATTTAAAAAAAAAAACATAATATTTGTTTATTAAAGCTAAAACTTATTTAATTTAACAAATAAAGAAATTGCATATATATTCCGTGTTCTGGTAAGATCTCTTATTAGTGAAATGTCAGTATTTATCATTTTACGTAAAGCTTTAGATTGACAGCTCACTACACTTGTTTATCATGGTGACATTTTAACTGAAATAAAATTCAAAACACACACATTCAATCTCTCTCTCTCTCTCAACATTAGGTAGGTACTTACACATACGGCACTTATTATTAATTTATTATCTTTGTATTACTATCCCACAGTACATGTTATTGCATTAGCCTGGAACAACCAGCTCTTTCACTAGAAGGCGGATGCTGATAAATACGTCCCAGTTTTAAGTTTTGCAGTTATCACAGTTTTTTTTGCTACGAAATTATAAAATGTCTCCTTTTCTTGGTAGAACGAGGAGTCAGACTTTTAGTGACCCACTAGTTGCAATTATATTTCAATTTTCCATAGCTTTACTATAGCTATCTTTTATAAAGACATAGTTATACAAAAAACACAAACGTACACAGTAGCAACACATGTGTTCGCAATAAGGGCCACGTAACAGATGGTAATGTACCAGGCAACCATGAAAGCGCGCAAGTATTTTATCAGAGGATTTCGGTATGTAATATAAGGGGAAATGTGGGAATAGAAATGGAGCGCGGAAATGACAAATTATAACTGTGTTGTCGTCGACGTCGTTAGGTATATTAATGTAGTAGGGACTGACTTGTGAGTGCTTGCTTCAATATTTGCCATTAAATATTTGGGTACAGAAATATGGCTTATTTTCTTCTTTTGTAATGGAGACTATGTTTATGCCTTATGTTTTTTTTTAATTGATGTAAACCAGTGCTTGATTGCAATCCCACCTGTTGCACGGCGCACTAGTTTATTGAGAGCCTATTCACTCTAGTCTTGTGGTGTTTCAAGCCACCTAAATTATAATCGGACGGGATTATAGCTGCAGGCAAATTGTTCCATTATCGATTTTATTTATTAGTTACAAAAAAAACAATTTAAAATATTTTTTTAGATAAATAGATAAACTTATAATCCACACTTTTGTCTACGGATTATTCAGAATGAAGAAATATACAAGCAGAAATGCAAGGACAGTGTCAAACTTTACGAAATATCTTTAATATAGTAGTTTCAAGTAGGCGGATAAATGGCATCATGTACATGATATGTCAGTTAGGCAACAAATTGTACTAGATATAGTACGGGATATAATTTTGAATACCACATAATTTGACAGATATTATTGCAACAAATGCTCATTTCTCAGATATGACTGCAACAAAATTGTTCTTGAATCGTGAGATAAAGATGCCATATTACACAATAAACGATCGTAATAAGTAATTTGATCGATATTCTAGACAGTGCAGATTGATGTTCTGATACATTTGGTTCATAATAGAATTCACCACTTGCTCCTTGATAATCTCATTGTGTTTTGAGATGTAAATCACGGCAGAGATACTATGTAACATTGATGGGCTTAGGATAACCTTTATAGTCTTCATAAGTGGTAACTCAATCTTGTTTAAATTTTTTATTTATTACTGATAGGCTCGCAATCGGCCACTGTTTCACCTGATGGTTAATGATGATGTGATCGACTATGGAACACGTTTGCATAGAAGTAATCTATTCACTCTCGAGTTAAATACTCCTAGGTTGAAGTTATCAGGAAACACAGACTCCGTCAGGGAATTCCACTCTTTAACTGCTCGCACAATGAATAGGTTCCTAAAACGTTTTGTTTATATAAGTGCGTTGTCCACACTGAACGCATCGCCGTACTGGTGGTCCGATGATTGAACGGGCTTGCCGAAATTAAGTTAAGCAACCGGCAGAAAACCGACAGGCTAGCAACTCAACGCATGCTTAAGACTTTGAAGCTATAATCTCATTACTTGGGTTTTTCGTCAACATATAACATTATTACCCGAGAGGATCTTAGTTAGTAGTTTTTGTACCTGATCATAATATACAATTTGCTCAGCTTCTACTATATCTTCATTCGTCAATCTGGTCACGTCATTGAGACATCGATTAAGTCCAGTCGTGATCTATTGTAGAAGGTACGTCAGGTAATTACAGATCTATCTCTGTTTGCGCAATTATTGTGATCCATCTCCTGCCTGCTAATTACAGTGTTTCTGTATCGGGCCATTTCGTGAAATGGGTGATGAAACTATTCATTCACTTTCTAACTTTGTTTGATGGTATTGATATTGAAGTGAAAAAGTGCATGTTTAAATAAGTGCGTGTCAAGTCTACTATACCATTACTAATAGCACTATAATTATCGTAGCGGCATTTTTGGAAGGTACGTGCTTGGCATTGAACGGGTGTCAATCTTGATGATGATAGTAATTATATTAGAAATACTTATACAGTGAAACTGTATAATGCGTTGAAATACCTCTGTTACAGAAACTAATAAGCCTCAATAAATGAGATATATTTTTCCTCAATAGCTTCAGTGAGACAATTAATTAATCTGTAGCCTATAGCTGAATAATGGCTAGGCTATAGTTATATTATAAAGATATATTTGTATTTTTTTATATTTTTGTTATTAGACTGTAAAACTCCTGGACCGATTTTAAAAATTCTTTTACCAGTACAATTAAATGCTATTTTATCACTGCGTGACATATGCTATATATTTTCGACTGTGGTGTTATATTTTTCTACTCGGGTGAAGTTGTTAGTACTTTAGTATTTTGAATATTGCTCCGGACAGATTGCGATACGTTGTTAGCAAACATACGACACTCGAAACTCGAAGCCCTTTGTAAATATGATAACAACACTGTGAACCTGAAATACTATATAAATGAAAAACCTCTATAAATAATGAAAAAAATTAAATTCGATAAATTAAAACTGTACTTATAATAGGCCGTTCACATGTAATACATGGCCATTCCTAATCATATTAAACGGTTTAAAAGCGTCAGACTCAGATAGTGTAAAAAATAATAATCACGGCATACGTCCAACTTTCCCACAACTCGTAGTCTAACTTTAAGGACCAAAGCGGGTCATTTGTTCCCATTCAAACTTTATATTGATAAAAACGCTTTATACTATAACTTTACCGATGGAGGTCGGATGGAGAAATCCACCATAGTTCTGGATAAAACAGCTATACAAACTTTACATGCGATGCCGTAAATGCTTTTTATGAGCAATGAATCCGACCTTCTTTGCCAGTTTTATTACTTGATAGTCCTCGACCGTTATCTTCTGTGGAAGAATTTAACTGAATGTACCAGGAGTCTGAACAACAATTACAACTTTTAAAGTACACAAAATAATTAGCTAATAAAAGTGGACTTTAGTCTTCTTGAAAGTTTGGCTTCCAAGTGCTTTTACAAGATAGCGTTCTTAATTAAAATGTTGGTGAATTGTAAAAGCAACTGCAGTTTTTGGAACATTAATTTGAGATTAAATGTTCTTTCTTAAAAATATTACCTATACTTTGTAAAATATTCATATTACTAATGTACTTGGTGCGCCCCTCAACTCAAAGTGACTCTCGTCCGAACTATATTCGACCCAAAGCAATCCGATTTACTTGAAGCTTTGAATTATGTTATCCTATTTCGAAGATTGCAAATCGTTTTTTCGGCGAAATGGTCAGATTTTTCTATTACCAACAAAATAAAACTGCTCATTCCAGCGAGATCGGGATAGAACTTTCTTGAATATTTTAGCACGTTACGTAGGACTTCAATTTCGAGTGAATTTATATGCCGACAACACGGTACAGCTTTGTGTATATTCATTGGATATTTATTGAGCACAATAGTACAGCAGTAGTACAGTAATAGTACAGCATCATGAGCTGATTACGTTTTTTTTGTAATAAATTATGAATTATCTAAGATTAGGTATTTAAATCAGTTTTAAGTATAGTTTAAGTTTACATAATATGTAGTGACGGGACGAACAGGACAGATTTGCAAGCCCGTGAAAGATGAAAGGAGTGGAGAAAGTGGTTTGCGCAGGAACATGATAGAACAGGTCGAAAGGGTACATTGCTAGTAGAACCGATGGTTGGTGTGGCCGAAAGGTTCTAGAGTGGCGACCGCGCACCGAAAGATGCAGAATTGGAAGGCAACCAACATTGTGACCTGGTGAGAGTCGCGGGAATGTGATGGATGCGAGACGCACAGGACCGTTCGTTGTGGCGACATTTGGGGGAGAACTATGCCCAACAGTGGACGTGCTGTGGCTGAAATGATGATGACGACAGAACACGAAACACCAAAAAAGTTTGGGGGTAGACATCATGAGACAGTCAGCCAGCTTAATTTCTGTGATTGTTCAACGAGCGTTTTTGTCAGTTTGGCAAGTCAAAAACTTAAAAAAAAAAAATAAGATTGAGACCCAAAGACAAAAAGTTTTCAAATTAATGCTGTGTTCTATTCGTAATGAAATTGACAATGCTTTTATAATGCGACAAAAAAAATATTAAATGCTTTGTAACGATTTTTTGCACATGCCTATTGTTAATGCAACAAAGGTGCCACTGGGTTTTGATACGCATTTATAATGATCTTTAATGTTAGAATATCATCACGATTCCAGATAAATCATTTGAATTACAGAAATGTTTACGTAAGTTTATAAGAATTCTTTGAAAATGTTGACGACGTTAATGGAATATTTCCTGTTTGTCCAAAGTAAAGTAGAACAAGGAATTGTTTTAGTTTCAGAGGGACTTAAAAGCTTTTTTGCTTACTAGTCGGATTTGAATTAATACTTGCTCCGGCGAGGTTGCAGTTTGCACTAGTACTAGGGGGAAATGGTGAGAGAATTACGTCGTATTGTATCTGTTGCAAAACATTTCGTAACTCATGTTTATTTATTGCAAAATGAGCTGTGAATTTTAATGAAATTGTAGTAGGTGTTCTCATGAAAATAAATAGGAAGGTATTTTACAGAGTGTGCGCTTTCTACGATCGGACAACCCGACGTACGGCGAATGTCCACCCTTATATTGTTAACACTTCTACGGTCCGTACTTGGGGCCATGTGTTTACTTCTGAAAGGGAAACCCGTGGTCCTGGAACACAAAGATCTAAGAGAGAACATAGATACTATATAGTCAGTAAAAGTCTGACACGCCCACGCACTCCACCCTAGAGCGAGAGAAGATATTAGATGATTTCCTAACTTAAAAAAAAAACCGGGCAAATGCGAGTCGGACTCGCGCACTGAGTGTTTCATAAAAACTTACCTATGAAAACAGTTCAATTCCCGAATATGATTTTTGATTAGCCTCTATGTCGAGAACGTGTGGAGGTATCGAGTTGAAATTAAAACCATATACTCAGGTCTATGGGGCTTTGAAGCTGTGAAAAAATCAACATTCAGAGGTAACGAAAAAAAAGAGACGGCTGTTTATGTCGCAAAAAACGTATATTTCGACACTCTCAAGGGAATCAAAATTCATAGCGTACTTCCCGTTAACCTAGAATTCTGATATTAGGCTTGAAGCAAGGTCTCATGGTACAAATATAGGTAATATAAATCTGAAAACAGTAAATTTGTTGTTACGTCTCAAAAAAAATTTTTATGCGTTTCAGAAAAATCTTCGTAACTTAATTCGGAAATTGAACTGTTTTCTTAGGTAATTTGGTACAGAACCCTCATTGCACGAGCCCGACTCGTACTTGCCCAGATTTTTCCTTTTGAGCCCTCCTCCTTGCGTCGTACTCGTCAATGCTTCATCATTTTCATTCGAACGATATTCCTCCATCTGTTTCTGTCTCTGGCGGTGTGAAGGGCTTGTATTGCGTAGAGCCTAGCGTAGTGGCCTTTTCTCATCCACTTTACCGGTCACGATGAGCCTTTCAAGTTTGCCACCATCTTTCCTTGCAATGTGACCGAAGTATTGTAGAATCTTGTGTAGACTCTCTGATGATAACCGCGAGCAGATTTTGAGTTCTCGCAATATGGATACATTGGTCCGAAATGCGGTCCAAGGTATACGGAGCATCTTTCTCCAGCACCATATCTCAATGGCGTCAACGCGTTTGCGGTCTGGAGCTTTTAGCGTCCAAGTCTCGGTGCCATATGAAAAGATTGAGAAGACCAGGGTCCGTACTATTTTGGTACCTTTGAGGTACGGAACCCTAAAAACACTGTCAACTAAGCGTTTTGCCTCGTCGTTTACTGTGTACATCGAAGGACTGGAACAGTTTCCCTGCTGCGATCTTCCCGTCCGATGAATAATTTAGGTGTCTTCAAGGATAGAGTGAATAGACTCTTAAAAAAATAGTGCATTGCACTATCGACGACTGCATCACTGTTTACCATCAGATGGGACCACAGTCAAACACTAATTGATAACATTAAAAAAATATCTTCATTCCTATATATTGTATTATGCAGGATATAATATCCTATTCAAGCACATGGTAAGTTCAACCTTGGGGTCTTTATGGTGGGTATACGCTAGAGGAGCGGAGCACGAGCCGAGGTCAAATTACTCGGCTCGCCACCTTTAAGTCAAAAGATTGTTTCGAGCCAAGCTTGCTCTTTCGGTAACTACATTATCGATTACCATCAGATGATAGTGATCAAACGCGAGCCTATCTATATTAGAAAAATTATTTTTGTAATCGCACTAATCTTCTATATATAAAAATAGCTGTTCTTTAGTCTCACTATAACTCAAAAACGGCTGGACCGATTTGGCTAATTTTGGTCTTGAAATATTCGAGATAGTCCAGGGAAGGTTTAAACGGTGAGAAAAAATGGAAAATATCACGAAAATAAATCGAATACAACGCCGTCTCTAATTAAAATGTCAATATAAAATAAATTATGCTGTTGTGGTAATGCCTGTAGATGGCGTTATCCTTACCTACTATTAGGCAGTTCGAAATTCGCCGGGTCAGCTAGTTAAAGGCGAAAGTCAAACGGGGTATTGTCACGCGGGCGACGCCGCTAGAAGCTAGCAAGTTCATAATAATGGTAAAAATTCTCAGACGAAGGCACTACGAGACGATATGCCGTTCTTTTATATTTTCAGATCTACATAAACAGCTTATTGGGAAAGCGTCTGGGATATAGGGAGGGAGATAGCTGTCATAAAAGAGAATAGGACGACAATTGCACAATCTACACATGTATGAAATTGTATACAAAGGAAATGGGAACCAACTTTGTTAACAATATTTTCATTTTTTTCTTTCTTATTCAAACAAATCCCAATAGCATTTAATACAAATTGTTATCTATAAGATAGGCTGTGATTGGAATATTCGATGGAAGAATTTTACAAAAAAAAATCTAACACAAAAACTCCGTAATTTAATACCGTGCGTAATAAATTCTATTAAATTATAGCCGAAGCTGCACAACTTGATAGGGATGTTTGGGAGAAATGAAACTTTGAGTTACATTTCTCTTTTCAGAAAATGTATTTCAACTGTCAATTCCACCAAGCAATCGAAACTCGGACTAGATATAGCCTGAGCTGCGGGGTTGCTAGAAAGAGACCTAACTCTAGTTCTCCCCAGTTCTAAGGCCTGCCTTAGAACGCAAAGGGCAACTGGAGGAATACAGGTACGTTTTAGCCAGTACAAATCTGATATGCCCTCTCGCTCCACCCATACGTGAAACGTTATGTGGTGATATCCTCCCTCAAAAAAAAAGGACTACATATAGGCTTTCTCCAATCATTGTCACATCAATCAGCGCTATGCTTTTTGCATCCAGCGGCACTCCCACATCTCTCACCACAGATCAGTCCACCTTGTGGAAAGATCTTCCAACGAAATTTCTTCAAAAGAAACTTCCGTCAACTCTGGCCTCACTGCTTACAAAACCAAGTCTTTTCAAAACCTTTTGTCTTTACCGCAAAACCATGCATGAATTGAGTTAGCGTTTCTCTCACTTCATGCATGCTAAAGTCCTAAGCTAAAAGTCTTCATAATTTTGAACAGACATTTATCTGGTTACCAACAACTTAAGTAGCATAATACTCAGCTAATAAATAAATAAAATCATTTCTTCCGTTACCAGTTTATGCGAGACGGAAGAAATTCCTTTCCTAAAGCGTTATACCCAAGATTTAGTGCTGTATGTGGTCTCCACTCACGCTTACATCCGAAATGTCCGCTATCTCACTATGCAACAAACATGTTAAGTACGACGTTAGAAAGGAAAGGGTTAAACGCTAAACTTATAACTTAAATGGTTTTAAAGACCATTTCGCAGTAAGTATGCAAATATATGCAAATGGGTAGGTTTTATTTTCGCTATCTCATTCCTGCATTTACCTGGCGAAGGGAGCGAAGAACAGTTAAGGAGACAATTAGTTCAATAAATGTAAATTGCTTGTGGCTACACTGGCTACTATATTGCAAAAACCTATCAACAATAAAAAGAAAAACATACTTCCAGAATAAGAAGTTTCCTATGCATTATTCCTACCTATTCTGTACCTATTTTAGCCCCGCCGTGAGGCACACAATTGAATTTTTTTTTGGTTCTCTTTTGTTTGGTTTCGTGTTTACATATCGACTGTTGAAAGGCTAATTGAACTAAGCGACATTTTTTCAAAAAAAATTGAAACCTGACTCAAACGACAGAGAAAAATTTGCTGATTCCGAAAATTCCGTATTCAATATTGAGTTATATACATAATATAACTCAACATTGAAAAAAAATGTCGCTTAGATCAATTAGCCTTTCAACCGTCGATATATTGTTTGTGTGCCTTGCGTTGTGACAAAATAAATTCATTTTCTTTTTTTCTTCTTCTTTTGTTTCTTATTCCAGGACACCCGTGTGTCAAATTTTATCCAAATCCGATCAGCCGTACCAGCATGAAGAAGTAACAAAGGTACACATAAACTTTCACCTTTATAATAAACTTCTGCCAGCGGCTTTACTCGCGTAAAAGGAAATATTTTTCCAAGGGAAAATACTCCTGGGTTAAAAAGTATCCTATGTGCCATTCCAGGATACCTGTGTGCCCAATTTTATCCAAATCCCTTCTGTAGATTCAGCATGAAGGAGTAACAAACACACTCACACTAAAAAACGTTCGTCTTCATGAAATTAGAGTGATGAGAAAATCCCTTTCTTTCAGAAGTGCGATGAGCAACTCAAAAGATAATTTTAATAACCTACTCGGTAGAATTTTATTTCTTCTAAAAAAAAAAAAAACGAATATTGGTAGTATTCGGAAAAAAGGAAAATATAAAGGAAGATCGAAAACTGCAGCCACGCGATAAATGTTCCATTACCGCTCAGTAAGTATAAAAAAAAAACTAATAACTCAAATCTCCGATTGGGTGCGACAGGTTTGTCAATATCAGGAGGTCGATTCCAAAACCAATTACTAGCCGCAGTTCAAATAAGACGTATTTCTTATTGACGTGCGTTTTGTCCTTGCTTTATTCCTACCATTCACTGTTATCATAAATATCTTTTATTTTTATAGTATTGGACATTTTATTTTTTACGTTTAGTTGACCAATGTCTCTTGATCCGTTTTGTGACGTTATTATGAGACACGACTTTTCCTAGGATATGCATTGGTCATGTTTCCGTGTTGGGAGAAACAGAGTTTGTGTTTGGTAGGTAGGTACTAGCTAGATACTGCCTGAATGTTGTCCTGTCTTAGCTATGAAAACGTCAAACGCGCCAACATTAAATAGTCGTCGTAGTTTTCTGAAATTTCCTAACTTTCTTGCGCAACTTTCTTAATGTTTTCTTTCATAAGAACCTTCTCCTGGATATAACAAAGACAGCAAAAAAAGAATTTGCGAAATTAGTTTAGCCGTTCGAGGGTGATGACATGCCGAGAGAAATGTTGTATAGATATCTTAAAGTATTTTTTTTTTTGTTGTAGTGCTGTAGTTCCTGCTTTGCAGGGGTGCAAATTATTTCCTGAACCGGAAGACGCAGCGTTGAAAGGTCTCCTACGAGGTGGACTGATGGACTGGTGAGGGTCGTGGGAGTCCGATGGATGCAAGACGCACAGAACCGTTCGTTGCAGTGCCACTTGGAGGAGGTCTGTGTCCAGCAGTGGACGTCTTTCAGCTGAAATGATGATACTGATCATGATGAAATTGTGCGAGTATACATAAACCTTCCTCATTTATTGCTCTTTCTGTTAGAGAAAACCCGAAAACCGTATCAATATCCATTGCATGGTTTAAGAGGAGATAGTTGAAGATACATGCGGCAAGCGCCTTTTTTTTACAGTGTAAAGAAAAAGAAAGAAAGAAAAACGTTTATTCTTGCGTCACACAAACGTATAAACTAAAAATGAATAATGTAAAAACAAATTATACCTGATCAGTGTGAGGCCATAAAGGCACCTGATGAGGCGTGTAAATAGCCTCATCTGAGAAAGGGAGGTGTTTTAAGACAACCAATATGGCGGCGAAAGAAAATTTAAATTACGCAAAATTAAATCCCTGTTGACGATTCCTCTGAGACACCAATACCCACAACATCTATTTGCAGAAATAAAGCCCACGTACCTTGCTAATCCAGGGACCTCACTTGAAAGCAGGAAGGCGCCTCGTTCACGGGTGCGCGGTCGCTTGGTGGGCTGCCGGCCGGCGAGCTAACTTGGTTCATCCACCGGTGGACTGGTCAGAACTCGTGAAATCAACACTGCACTATAAGGTCTCAATGTCTCACAGTAGCAGATACACTTATCACACGAGAATTCTCAGGTTTTCAACATATATGGGATTTCTATAGCGGGGCGGAATGCGTTCGACGCAAAATCGTAATCGGAAGTGGAGACCTTTTTTCTTTTGCGGGAAGACGCCCTCTATCGGTCTTTAGCGAGCGTCTCAAGGGAGCATTCGATACGTCAACCAATGGGCTCTGCGGTCGTAGATATTGGTGAATGGAATCCTCAACAGAGACTCAATTGACTTACTTTTTTTCTAAACTAAGTAATGTTTTTATTAAAGTGCGGAGAATGCGGGAAACGTAACTAATTTATATTATTTATTCTCTAAAAAACATATACACATTGAGAACGGGCATTGACGCTTCACCATGCTCCCCCCCTTGGAAGGACGCAAGTGCTTTCAAAGGGAAAGGTGAAAATTGTAAAGATTTACTGACCTAGATCATGATCAGAAAGTCTAAGCTTTATCACTAAATGCGGAAAATAAAAATTATTTAGAATACTAATCCTAAACCTTAAAAACTACGATATCGTTAAAATGAAATTTTATTGCGTTGGAATAGGATATAGTTTTGTGACAGAGCGTTTAAAATTACCAAACCTTGTCCTCACCATTGCAACGCGAGCGACATTGTCAGTCCCTTTATAAACCTCAATTATGACTCCTAATGGCCAACACAGAGGAGGCGAATTGTCCTGTCCCACGAGTACGACAGTTCCAACTTCTACAGGCTTGTCCGGAGTTGCCCATTTTTGCCTAACTTGCAGCGTATGCAGATACTCTAGATGCCATTTCTTCCAGAAGGATTGTACCATACTATCTAACAACTGTTTACGTTGGGACAGATTTAAGCGCTGACCAGACAAATCGGCTGCCGGCAAGTACTGCAATGGAGTCGACATCAAAAAATGAGCGGGAGTAATAACTTCAGGATGCGGATCAGAAGACAACACGCTCAGAGGGCGTGAGTTCATAATGCACTCTATTTGGATGAGTACAGTTTGTAACTCTTCATAAGTGAGAAGTTGATTTCCAATCACTCGATAAAGATGCGTTTTTAATGTTTTTATATTGGCTTCCCACATAGCGCCAAAATGTGGGGAGCGAGGTGGAATCATTTTCCACTTAATGCGGCGAGCTGATAACTCATCTAAAAGAGATGAATTGAGGTTTGACCTCATTAAGAAATTATAAAGTTCATCTAGCTGAGCTTTAGCACCAACGAAATTGGTAGCGTTATCCGAATATAGACAGGATACTGGCCCTCGACGCGAGATGAAACGTTTAAACGCGGCTAAAAAGGCGTCGGTAGTAAGTTCAGAGACTAACTCTACATGGACAGCCTTGGTTACCAAACACACAAACAAGCAGATGTAAGCCTTCTGAGCGTGTTGACCTCTGCGACGAGAGAGAGTTATGCGTATGGGACCAGCATAATCCACTCCAGTATGGACAAATGCCTTTGATTCCGATACACGGTATTCAGGAAGGTCCGCCATCATTGGAGTGGGATGCGTCGGATTAACTCTAAAGCATGTGTTGCATTGTCGCAACTTGGACCTAATGACAGTCCTGGCATCTAGTATCCAAAATCGCTGTCGTAAAATAGACATAAGTAGCCCAGGCCCAGTGTGACAATTCATCACATGGTAATGACGAATTATCAAATCCACAACAGGATCATGTTTGGGAAGTAAAAAAGGATGCTTAGCATCAAAGGGAAGGTATGACTTTGAAAGTCTTCCCCCAATGCGTAATATACCCTCTTCATCTAAAAAGACAGATAAACTGTTAAGTTTCTTTGGTAACAATTTACCACATTTGATGAGCTTAATGTCATCTGCGAAATGAACAGATTGCACAGCACGGATCATAACTCGTTCCGCCGCTGACAATCCCTGAGGCGACCGGGGTTCACAATGAACCTTCGGTCTAGCGAATTTAAGTATATAAGATACGATGAGCAACAGCTTATCCCATGATGAGGTGCGTTGCGCAAGTTGACAAAGAAGAGGCAGTTCTACTTGCGTGGTCACAGTTAAGACATTTACCTTATGCTCGGGGAGTTCCCCACAGTCAGTGGGACAGAACGGTTTGACAGGCCAATCTTCAGGAGCACAACTAAGCCAAGAAGGGCCGCTCCACCAAAGATCATGTGACACCAACTGTGAAGGCAGTAAACCACGAGATAGGCAGTCGCTTGGATTCTCAACACCTGCTACGTGGTAGAAATGTTGAGAGCCCAGGTTCTCCTGACATTGAGCTACTCTATTGCTGACGAAGACTGACCAGCGATGCGGAGAAGAATGAATCCACGATAAGGCTATCGTGGAATCTGAAAATGCGTAAATCCCTACAATTGGAACACGTGAAGCGTAAGTATCGCGAACAGTCTTCACCAACTTTGACATGAGCACGGCTGCGCACAGCTCCAGACGTGCAAGAGTTGTGACCTTGGTAGGTGAAACCTTTGACTTCGCACAAAGCAAGCGAACTACGACACCGGACGGGCTAGTACAGTGTATGTAAATGGCACAACCGTACCCACCCATACTGGCATCGGCGAATGCGACTATACGAACACAACAATCATCGGTAACACCCACATGACGTGGTATCCGTAAGGAATCCAACAAGGGAAACTCCTGCATGAGAAGCGAAAAACGTTGGACGATCTCGTCAGGAGCGTCATCATCCCAACCGATATTGCTCAGCCATAACTCTTTGATGAGCAGCTTGGCGTAAAAGATCACGGGAGCGACTAGACCAAGAACATCAAATAAGCGGGCAACTATCGAGAGTATATTTCTCTTAGTACATTTCTCGGCTACTTGAGCGGACGTGAAGAAGAACTTATCCTGAGAAGGTTCCCATGAAAGACCTAGAACCCTGGACACATCATTGCCCTCGTGAAACTCGAGTGACTTACGATGTGAATCAGGTAGGCTGTTTAAAAGCGCGGGTGAATTGCTACACCATTTTACAAGGTCAAAATCGCCCGACTTAAACATTTTTATGAGATCATGCGATAGCTGTATAGCGTTCTCTTCGTTATTCACCGAATAGACCAGATCGTCCATATACAAGCTGGTCTCTGCTACTTTAGCCGCTTCGGGATAATGCGGACTGTCCGAGGCCAGCTGTCGCACAGTGCGCATAGCTATGTAAGGACTCGACTTCAGTCCAAAAGGTAAGCGGTTAAAAGCGAATGTCAACACAGGATCATTCTCACTGAATCGAAACAAAATGCGTAGGTACTTACGCTGCTCAACAGGTACGCAAATTCGTAAGTACATCTGCTTAATATCAGAATTTATAGCGATAGGAAATAATCTAAAATTGATTAAAAGAAGAAACAAATCTGTTTGTAAATTTGGACCAATATGGAGTACATCATTTAAAGATAAACCGGTATGAGTCCTGGCACTCGCATCCAATACAACGCGCGGCATCGGTTTGTCTGGCCGAACGACAGCGTGATGAGGGATGTAGTACCCGTCATCCGAAATGGCGGATTCGTCGACTTGACTTAAGTATCCATTGTCTATGTACTCTTGGATCACTGCGTTATAATTTTCCCGCAACGTCGGCGATTGGCGGAGTTTTCTCTCCAGCGCAACTAGTCGACGGTACGCGGCGGTGCGGGAGTTACCTAACTCGGCGGGATCTTTACTAAAGGGTAACGCGACAGTGTAACGTCCCGCATCGTCACGTGACACGGTCGAGGAAAAAATATTCTCACATTCGGTTTCCTCAGGAGATAAAAAACGTTTATTTTCAACTTCTTCCAATTCCCAGAACTTTTGTAATAAATCATTAAGGGCTAATGCTGTGAAAGAAGAGCTAGGTAAATTTAAATTATTTTTACTATGCGGAAAATCACCCATAAGGACATACCCGAATGTGGTCAATAATGCGGGTGGCGCATTTGAACCTAAGTCTACCCTATTCCCCAAATAAATATACGGAAACAGTTGAGCGCCTAACACTATGTCAATATCTCCTGGAATATTCCAGCTTAAATCAGCGAGCGGAAGCGAGTGGAAGTCCACATGACAATCCCACTTAATATGATGCGAAGGTAGCTGGTCCGTAATGCACTCAACTACTAACGCGTGAATAGTATATTTTTGATGCGAGTATACGCGAGACTCGATATCTAAATTCACATAACCTATTATCGGCCGCGACACAGAACCAACTCCTTTGACAAAAGAATTATTCAAAGGAATTATTGCTAAGTTGAGTTTCCTACAACAATCTGTAGTTATTAAATTATTTTGCGAACCATTGTCAATTAAGCACCTAACTATTGTTTTATGGCCCGAACTATTATTATTCGCGCGCGCATAAACCTGAGCGGTTGATAACAAGACTGCTGACTTAGTCTTCGTATCTGCAGCTAATAATACGGCCGTGTTATGGGTCGGAAATGTTTGAGTAACATCACCCGAACCACAAGACGCCGCGCGGGGCGGGAGGAGCGCGGGAGGCGCAGCGGACAGCGGCGCCGCCAGACTGGACGCGACGACTACATTGCAATTCGTCGGTTTAACATCAGCTATATGCGGTTGTTTATTATTTTTCTCAAAATGCAATAAAGTATGATGGCGTTTTTTACATACGTTACAGACTGAGGTCGACTTGCAATTAATCAAACCGTGCGACGTGCTCAGACAATTTGCGCAACCATGTACGGATTTAATAAACTCAAACCTAGTTCTAGGAGTCAACGCGGATTGAAACTTAGCGCAGTTATACAAATGAACATGAGCGTTATCTTTACAATACGCGCAACTCGAGACGGAGCTTAGCGGAGCGGGAGAATTAGGCGATTGATTCACGACAAACGCTTTCGTTTGCGTGCGAGGCTCGCGAGATGCGGAACTATGAGGTTTATTATAATTATTTTTCGCGTTCGAATGAGATAAATTCGAGCGTGCTAATATCTTAGCCTGATCTTGAACAAAGCTAATTAACAATTTAGTTGTAGGTATTTCAACATCGCGAACGGAAAGTTCAAACGATTGACCAGTCTGTGAATCTATTTTTCTCATAGCGCAATGCAAGAGAATAAAATCCGCAAGATCCGGAATACCAAGTTGTTTCAAGGCAGAAATACTTGCACTAAATGTTTCAATGAAAGAATCGAGACTATTTGCGTTACACAAACAACTTTTTAAATCTAATATATTATTTAAATAGTGTATACCTAATGTACGCTTATCCTGGTATTTATTAACTAAGCTGTCCCATAGAAAATGATAGGTATCAGCCGTAGGTACAATACCGGCTGTAACCTTTAACGCGTTATGTGTAAGCCTACCTACTAAATACTGCACACGCTGCGAGTCAGTCAGCTGTTCATTGTTATGAATATTCGACTTGAACGACTCATAGAAAACAGGCCAATTCTCAGGTTTCCCGTCGAAAGATGGCAATGCGATTGGAGGCAGTTTTATTTTTAGTGGTTCAAAAAGCGTTTTCGAATTACTACATTGTGATAACTGAGATTGACTACTGTCGATTTTATTCCTAATACGCTTAATGCGAATAAACAAATCTTCAAAGGATTCTAAACAAGCATAGTCGGGACTCGAACCAGGTTTCAAATTAATGTTTATGTGGTTAATTTGATCGACATAAGATTCAAATTTGTCACGAATGTCGTCAATAGTTTCCGATTCAGTCATAAAACTTTCATTATTTCTCGAATCGAACGACGAAATATTTTTCGATAAATCATATAATCGATTAAGGCGTTTAAATAACAATCCTTTCTTTTCATGAAGGATAGTCAGCAAATCTTCCGGCTTTAATTGTTTCTCAGTCATTTTGATAAGTTAATATCAAGAGCAATATCTAAAAATATGCGCGGGTAAACTTATCAGGCGGTTTGCAATAGTGAAGTACCTACCAACTATGTGGCGGTGTCTGAATAAAAATAACTAATACGCACAAAGCCGAAATGATGGGTAACTACCTCCTATCGTATGTTACCAAAGTGAAATACGTAACACATTAAATTCTATGAAACAATATTGACAGATTTACCAAAACCTACGTAGAATCTATTGTCAATTATGTTTATGTTATAGCGGAAAGCGGTTTATAGGCAAGAATAATTTACCAATGGTTTACGTAAATATCTATAACCTATATATATCTATTATGATTTTCACCAAATATTACGTAAAAATCTAACCGGGAGCGGTTACCTATCCAGGCTCGAATGGACCAAATAATTGTGATGAGGCGTGTAAATAGCCTCATCTGAGAAAGGAAGGTGTTTTAAGACAACCAATATGGCGGCGAAAGAAAATTTAAATTACGCAAAATTAAATCCCTGTTGACGATTCCTCTGAGACACCAATACCCACAACATCTATTTGCAGAAATAAAGCCCACGTACCTTGCTAATCCAGGGACCTCACTTGAAAGCAGGAAGGCGCCTCGTTCACGGGTGCGCGGTCGCTTGGTGGGCTGCCGGCCGGCGAGCTAACTTGGTTCATCCACCGGTGGACTGGTCAGAACTCGTGAAATCAACACTGCACTATAAGGTCTCAATGTCTCACAGTAGCAGATACACTTATCACACGAGAATTCTCAGGTTTTCAACATATATGGGATTTCTATAGCGGGGCGGAATGCGTTCGACGCAAAATCGTAATCGGAAGTGGAGACCTTTTTTCTTTTGCGGGAAGACGCCCTCTATCGGTCTTTAGCGAGCGTCTCAAGGGAGCATTCGATACGTCAACCAATGGGCTCTGCGGTCGTAGATATTGGTGAATGGAATCCTCAACAGAGACTCAATTGACTTACTTTTTTTCTAAACTAAGTAATGTTTTTATTAAAGTGCGGAGAATGCGGGAAACGTAACTAATTTATATTATTTATTCTCTAAAAAACATATACACATTGAGAACGGGCATTGACGCTTCACCAGCACCTAAATCAGTATATGCTGCGATATTTAAAACGATAAATAACACTGGTATTCTGTTAGTGTAAAGATTTTTACACTCACAACTCGAACAGTAAAATAATTGCTTACGTGTGTGTTCTGTCAGAATTTACGAAGGCTTCAATACTCATGTACTTGTGACAGATTCAATTAAACTGTCACTTGCACAAACAAAAGAGAGTTGCACATTGTAACGAACGAATATTTGCAGTGGTCATCAAAAGGCCTTTGACACTGCAGGGCTAACGTTTGGAGTACTCGAAACGACATTTTTGGAAAGCGTTTTACTAGTAGCATTGTTTCAGTACGTACCAGTTTGTAAAATTTCCAAATATAGTCATGTATGTAAAACATCGTGAGGAAACCGGCATGTCCTGGTACCAAAAATTCGAAGACATGTGACGTTCACCAATCCGCACAGGGCCCGCGTGGTGGATTACGGCGCATTCCCTCTCCTAGAGACCTGAGTCCCAGTAGTGAGAACATTAAAAGGCTGATTATGCTATGCTTATGCTATAGTCAAATATTTAATACTTTTGGAAATTGAATATTTTTCTTTTGTTTTCATCTCTTTTTATGATTGAACAATCATTCACTATCCTGCACTGTTTCTGCAGCCCGCGCGATCGTAACAAGGGACATTAAAACTACGTCACATGCTTTATAACTGTATACTTTTAAAGAGTACGTAGTAGAGTAGTAGTCACAGCGCGGAAAATCTTGACACGGTGACCGTTCCACGCGTGCTTCAAGGAGATGTCAGTAAACCGTACGGGCCCAGCAGGGTTGAAGCCTACTGAGGCCAAAGGTCTGCTTCTGAAAAGGAGACTCGGCCCTGGTACGAAAGGCAACGAAGGAACAGGAGTGGGTTTTTAGTCAGTAAAAGTCTGACACTTTCTCCTGCTCCGCCCAAGAGCAGGGGATGTCATTGGATGATTTTCTCACAAAAAAAAACACCGCGATTTAAAAACCGGCGCTCACCCACAGACCTCACAGTCACACTCACACAGAGAAAGAATTTTTAAGTCTGTGCGCTCACCTAACAACACTATCAATTGGTCAAAAACTAAATAATATTTATAACAATTACCTTTGTTCGTTATTCTCTGATTTGTTATTTTGCACTTAGACTTACTTGTTACTTGTGTTATGTACTACTGTTGTGTGCTATTATGTCTGTATATTTATGATGTTCTCAGCTACTTAGTAAGAAGTGAATGACCAATTTGGAGGGATTCCGATCACATACATAAACAGTCATTGAATAAGAATCCTTAAAGGAAAAGGAAGCGTGGCCTTCCTCAGCAAACCTAGTGATGAATTTCAATATGGTTATTGAAATGGAGCAATGTGAAGCGTAAAACTCAAGACAGGTCGCAATGGGTGACTACTATAGACGCGCTCTGCTAGGGAATCAAATCAAATAAGTCAAGAATAACAGCCTTTGGTTACTTCAATAAAGTGACCAGTGCATCCGTTTGTAGCTTAACTAACCATTCGTCAAACATGGTTGACCATTAGCATCATTTGACAACGGAAACGAACGGTTAAAAACAGTTTTAAAAGTTAATATCCGCACGAAACGGAAGATGGCAACTTGTTAGCGAAGCATCTAATACTTAATAATGATCAAGGACAAGAGGATTTTATTTTAATTAATTTCGCGACGGGAAATCGTGAAGAATAAAACTGTTGGCTCGCTCTAGCCGTCTCGTGCCGCGTTGAACCGCCTTATAAATTATTATTGGAAGACTCGAGACAAGAATTATTTTATTTTATTGTAATGAGGAACTTTTTATTCATGTGTATGAAGTTGGAAGAATAGTATTTCAATAAAATAGTTTATTTGTTGTATTCAGAGATTACTGCGTGTCTCGGAAAGCACGTTAAGCTGTTGGTACTAGCTGTCACTTCTAGATCTTAGACAGTCGGATACTTAGCAGCAAGAAAATCTGACACTTGACTTGCCAATAGGTACCGTATTAATGACTCAATTATTTTTCTTTTTTGAGGGCCTACCTCAAAAAAGAAAACGACTTTGGGTCATCAAATGACTTCCGTTCTAAGGTGGAATGAGAAGGCGTGTCAGACTTTTTCTGACTAAAACCTGTGGGTTTTTTTCAGTTCCCTTTACGTTCTACGGCTACGGTCACTCCTACGAACGACCCCGCAACCCTAGCAGGCCAATGACATTTCTTTGAGGCGCGTGTGGAACACTATGAGTTGACTTGGGTTTCGTCCTTACCGGACAGGCGGACGGAAAACTTTTGGAAAACAATCAGCAGGTCAAGTTTTTGGTAGTCGCTCTTCAATGTAAAATACTGATATCCAGTTGCATTCGGATGGACTGGAAGCCGACCCCAACATAGTTGAGAAAGGCAGAATTTTTTCCTTTTGATAGACTCGTGCTTGACCTCTATCTCACCGGATGGAAAGCGTTGATGTGGTCGACTATGGAGCACGCTTGCCTAGAAGTAACCTATTCACTCTTTACTTTAAGATCCTCTTGTTGTAGGAAACACAGGCTCCAGGTGTTCCGGGCAGGGAGTATTGAATTGATAGAATATAAAACTTACTAATCATAATTATGAATAGTTTAAACTGGGCTGTTGGTCTAGTGCTTAGTGGACCTGACTGCTATGCCGGAGGCCGTGGGTTCAATTCCCACCCACGACAAATGTTTGCGTGATGAGCACGATTATTGTTCTGTGTCTGGGTGTAATTTATCTATAATATGCATGTAGTTAAAAATATATAAGTATGTTTATCAGTTGTATATTACTCATCGCACAAGCTCTGCTTAGTTTGGGTTTAGAATTTTAGATGGCGTTGTGTGATAATTGTAGAATATTATCAATATTATTATTTTATCTTTATCCTTGAAACCACATTGTGGCTTTCTTTACCTTAACAGATATGAAAATAGAAATGGAAAATCAAAGAACATTTAATCGCAAGTTTAAACTTGGTAAGTTACCTGAACCCGGATTAAAACTGCAGATCAAATACGCTTTGTTCAAAAGAACACGGAATTAAAAGGCGGTTATAGGAATTTCATTTGTGGCTTTTTCAATAAGCGATTGGAATTAAGGAAATCAAAGTGATTCTGTTTGAGCGCAGAACAATAACGGTTGCAAGCGGCTGCAGAGGCGGCTCTCTCATTTCCTTTATTATCTTTGTTCGTTGTTTCATCTCGGATTGCTTAGCTGTTTTCTCTTAAAATGGGATTACTTTTTGCTGTACACTTAGTGAGAATTCCTTGGTTTGAAAGCAAATGGTGAAATAACAATTTGCTTTGCAAATCAAACCATCTCTGGGGTTGAAAAATATTCATTTATGATATTTACACTAACTTCTGACAGCGGCTTCGCCAACCTGATAGTTTAAAACTATCCCAAAGAAACACACTCCCACATCCTATTCTAAAACATAGTCTACATGTCTGTCTAGTTTCATCCAAATCCGTTAAGGGGATGCAACTCGACATACATTTTCACTGTTTTTCATACAACTGCTCTTATGCGATTATGACGTCATTACACATTTTTCATTAGATATTGTGGAAACACAGTATCTTGTGGATTATTGAAATCAATTTATAAATTTGTGCAAAACTAATCCACAGACTTCCGAAAATCTGCTATTTTGTATGAAATTTGACACTTCATAATTTACTTAAAAATTAAAAAGTCAAAAAAGTCTAACAAAAAAAAACAAGACTTGCAAAAATCAAGATTCTGAATAATGACAATTTTTTTTTAAAACTTGTATGAGTTTAAAAAATAAAACATGCGGAAGCGACGCACGGGTGTCGTATTCCAGATTATGGTCTACCAATATCCCAGGTTTCTTCGAATTCGTTTCAGCCGTTCAAGCATGAATAAGTAACAAACATATAAATGCAAAGTGTGACATTAGTGTGATTTGGATATAAACATAAATTGCTAAAAAACGTCAACTTGTCGAACCGTGTTGGGTATTTTATAAGCACGCACCGTTTATAGAGCCGTCTATTTGGTTCATTGAAAAAAGAAACCTAAAAATTAATCCATAAAATGTTGGACGGGCGGCTGTCAACAAATCGACGTCGATTTGCATTTAAAACCATCCGCAGTGGTTTGTTGGCAAATCTGAGGCCCTACCACGAGCTCTTAACGCGATCCATTTGACGACCTAAACTGAACTGTTAAAAGGACGGAGCTATATAGCTTCTGCCAGCGGCTTTGCCCGCGTGAATGTAGGTTTTCCCATACAAATTTTGAACTCCCGTTTCATCCTTTTAGGGGTGAAGATTCGTAAAATTCGTTCTTAGCAGATGTCTACACCCTATAAGAAACCTACCTGCCAAATTTTAAGTTTGTAGGTGTTATAGTTTCTGAGACTTCGTGATTAATCAGTGAGTGCTATTTCGCTTTTATATTTATAGATATAGTTCCATCCCTCTTTCTCGCTCGCACTCTTGACATTGTAACACGTCATGATAAGACCCCAGCCCCCCTTGCCAAGTTACAACTGTTTCGTTTCTATTCTCTTTTCTTCGACCGCCTCGGGTCAGCCACGCATCCGATTCCTTTGTTCTGACGTCATCTCAACGCTCAGTCACATGGTCTGAACAAAGGAATAGGAGGCGTGGTCGACTTAAGGCGATCCACGAAGAGAATCGAAACGAAACGATTATAACTTGGCTAGGGGGCAGGGGCCTTACATTTAGATTTTAACACGTCATGGTCATACCTTACCTTACCCTGTACACCACTAATTTTTAATTAGTACAAATACTTAAAGGGCTTATTAGAAAAGGTCTTGTTATTCTTTAAGTAAAGTCTCAATAAATAAAATTCTTATACAACAAAGTTATGAGAGTTTGTTTATGTCCTAAAATGTCACTCAATTTATGGAAATATTGTACAGGCTATTATTGATTATGAATGAATGAATGGCGATAAAATAGAAAAATACTACGCGTAGTATTTTCTAGTAGCAATTGTTATGAATGATTGATCCAATGATGAGTTTACCAATTATGACAAATTTTCGTGGACAATTTTGGGATTTCGTTTTTTTTTTTTACTTTTGACTTCACAAATATGATCAGTAAAGGGTACGGATAGAGCCCTATTTTTTTTGTACTAATTAATAAATAGGGGTCTATAGCTTCATCTCTTTAAAAGTTCACTTTAGGTTGTCAAATGAATCACGTTAAGAATCCATGGTAGGTGACGCAGTCACTATAATATTATTCATGGCCCAAACAAAAGGTTTTGTATATTGGCGATCGAGATAAAATATTGTCGGTCACATCATACTTTGAACTGCTGTTTGCATGCAAATGTTATTTATTTACTGAACTACGTTCTACGCTGGTTTTGCTTGCTTTTCCAATGTTATAAATATGTGAAACGTTTGACGTCGCGACGCGCTCGTGCACTCATATTTTATGAGAAAAGTTTGTGAATATGATATCAAAAGCATGTTCCCTCAGTTACAAGATAAAGTGAAGAGAGGTTTAATTGGAAATGTGAAAACTACATGCATTTTGCGCAATATTTAGTCGAATATTCCATGGAAAAATTGAAACTCTCAGTATTAGAAATTGTTGCGTTGTTGCCCAAAGCATTTTAGATATGTATCGACGAAGCGAAACTGTAATTATAAACGAGGACTGTATTCCTTTGTGAAAGTTCTATGATAGAGAAACTTTAGCTGTCTCATTTACTGTGAGAGCATTTGAAGTTATACACCGAAAAAAAAAAACAAAAAAATTATATCTTTATGAAAATTTGAAGTAGGATTCTACTTATACTTTTCATAAGGAGAGCAATCGACTACGGGAAGCAAAAGAACAGCGCTTGCAAAACCAACAGTCCCTTCCCAATAAAGTTAACAATAAATTCTCAAAATGGTTTTCTTTAGGCTTCCTTATCAATAAAGGTGGATAGTTACCATTATTTTACATGACTTCACATCGTATAAAACTTCGCGTTTGTACTTTGTATACTCTATTATTACAATTAAATCGTCCGCAGTTCTGAACTTATTCAACGGTAAAATTATGTCAGAGACGAGCAATTTGTGGTAAGTTAGGTAGGTTTTCGTTCTGTTTTTGATTCCATGTTGGTAGGTATATTAGATTAGATTGGGGGAATACTAGAGTGAATAGGCTCAATATTGCATCACTGCTTACCATCAGGTAGGATCGCAGTCAAGCACTAGTTTATATAAATTAAAAAAAAGCATTTTCAATCTGCTACTCTAACTACCTCGTATTATTATTTTGCTTTCAGAATTCTCGCGCAAGTGTCAGCGAATTTAATGCTTATTTGCTATTAGGACTTAACAGAAATAATCCAATCTAAATATATAGGAATGCAAGAATATTGTACACTCACAAATAAAACCGTTTGTGTGGTGTTCGTTTATGCAGAAAAATATGAATTCTGAAAGTCAGCGTCCTCTCAAAAGCTAAAATTATAGACCATAGATAGGTACAGTGGGGGATGGAGACGCAAAGAAAGGCTTCTAGTTTGAACTAGTGAATATTATTACATTGTTCTAAGCATTTTCTATGTCATTTTACTATATAAAATTACGTCCCGACATATATCTGACGTGTTTCTATCTTATTGATTGAAAATCAATCAAACTAAACTTTTCATGACATAAACTTTAAAAGTATAAACATGCCAGTTGTGCAAGTTAATAATAAGTGTGAACTCCTTAGACGTCACAGTACCTTACAATGTGTTGAGCAGTTGCGACTATCGAGATTAATGGTAAAAGATATACCTATAACTTAGAAAAAGATTGCCAAAATATGTACGTGACTGGTTAAATATTTAGATGTACCTTTCTTCGGTGCGTAGTGTTCCACGCCTACTTCAAAGAGATGTCAGTACAACTGTAGGGATCTAACGTACAAGTATAAAGATTAAAAAATATATGTTCCTCATTGGAGGCCGAAAGTAACGTGTATGTATTTAGTGTGTAAACTTTACTGCAAAAATACATGTGATCTGTGTGTGTGGTGTGGACCGGGCATAAATGTGTTACATGTGCCATATGTGGACATGGCCCGTCAGGGAAAGTGTTTTTTTCCAGAATAAACATGTTTTCTTTCTTTGTAATATTGGTATGAATTTAGTCGTTTCCACCATTGCTAAGAAAACTGTAAATGTTGTTAAGAAACTGGAGACTTTTCTTATAAATCAAGAGTCGGTTTACGTTTAAATTCGTTGCGGGTAGAAAGATAATTTAACTTGCGACAACACCGCTACGCTGACAGTTTTGATTTTTCAGCACTTCTGTTTCTTACAGCTTGTTTTCAGAATGAGTTAAGTTTTCTTTGCGAACGAACAAAATTTTGATAATTCATTTAGTTTTGCGACAGATTGTTAATGCAATCTTCTTATCTATTTAAATTCGCAACAACAAAATGATTATTTACAAAAAATAGGTACAATCAAATTCAATTCAACGGACGACAAGCAATGGTTAGCTCGCCGTCCGGTCACATCCGGACGTGTCCTATCGTTTCACCCTGGAGCGGGAGAAGTAATTGTAAGATTTAACCATACTAAAAAAAAACAAAAGTTTAACATAACATAGATACCTACTGGTAATGAACAGCATCCGCAAGTCAGATGGGAAAGGGCTAGGTAGACGATAATTTCTCAATTCTGTATTCTATATCGTGTCTCGGATTTTGACGCTTAAGGGCTTATTAGAACAGGTCTTGTTATTATTTGCATCACTGCTTACCATCAGGTGGGATCGCAGTCAAGCACTGGTTTATACAGAATAAAAAAAAAAAAAATATTCAAAAACAACAAACTTATGAGCGTTTGTTTATATCCCAAAATATAACTCAATTTGTAGATTTTTTTTACAAGAATGGCTATAAAAATAGAAAAACACTGCTCGTAGTATTTTCTAGTAGGAATTGTTATGAATAATTAATTCAATCATGAATTTACCAATTATGATTTGTGGACAATTTTGTGACTTTGTTTTTTTTTTTTACTTTTGACTACAGAAATATGATCAGTAACGGGTATGGATGGAGCCCGATTTTTTTGTACTAATTAAAAAGTATGGGTGTATGTACATGTACTTCAATATCTACCTTTTTTTTTTGTTTTCGGGGGAAACCTTCGAAAGGCTTCCGGACTTTGGGGATAAGTCCGGGGAGTGTAGTGATTTTTACCTCACTAAAACCACCCCGGTGATCACCATCAGCACATGTAGAAGGGGCGCCGTTACCTCTTAAAAGACCACTCCGGAACCTCCTCATCCCTGAGGAGACTGTACAACGGTCTCCTCTGAGCCTCTTTGTGCACGGCAGCACATGATCACTGTGCCACCGTCTTCCTTGGAATCACTTGATGGGCGGGCAGAGTCCCCACTCTGCACACCCGTGGTTCCAAAGTCCCGTCTGTCAACATCTACCTACGAGCATTAACATGAGTTGACATTGACAAGATTCTGATTACAATAAATTCCAGATATGCTAACAATAAGAGTTTATCTTGTTATGCGAATTCTATTTTAATCTATGAATTGAATCGTGTCACATTGCTAGATCATTTATGTAAGTCTCTACATTAACATACAATCGTTGTCAATAAATCAACGTATCTAATCGTATCTGAGAACTCGACATCGACTATAAACAGCTTCGATCAGCAATATTATTGTTATTGAACGTACAATATTAATTGCTTCAACTTTTTTAGTCTTCAAACAAGTGCATGCTTAATTGCTAATGCCATTTATAATTTGAGGAGTCATGCTGTTGACAGCTGAACAATAATTACAAAAAATATTAAGCATTTTTAGGGTACCCTAGCAGAATTCTGTAAAATGTAATCATTAAAGTCGTTTCCCGCTGTCTGTCCCTATGTATGCTTAGGTCTTTAAAACTGCATAGTTTTAAAGATGGATGAGAATGGATTTTGATGCTTTTTTTTTAATAGATAGAGTGACTCAAGAGAAAGGTTTATATAGGCATAAACTAGTAGAGAAATACTGGTAATTTTAGAGGTTTCCAGTGTAATGTCGTAAATAAATACATTTTTACGCTTACATTGCAAACGCTGGCTGAACCCTACGAGACGGATATAAATAATATACTTATAGTACTCGTATTGTACACCATAAAAAGGTCTACAAAAAAGTCGATAGTATTTATCTATCTCTTAGGGATAACCCACAACAACCATTTTTTTCCCTTTACTTTTTACGAGAAATAATGGCTTATTTACGAAGCGATTTTAAGCAATATAGCATTAATCCTTATCCAATTAAGTACCTTAAATACATTGTGCATTTAATATAGATCAATATGGCTTACAGCATGTAATTTAAATGAATATTTTTGAAGATATTATAGTAGTAAAGATATAATAGTCAAATTACAATATTTTCTATTTGTCTTTTGTTTTAGTGGTATATACTAATGTTTGACTGTTATCCCACTTGATGGTAAGCAGTGATGAAATCGTTGAGAGTGAATCGCACTAGTTTATTAAGACGGCTCTTAAATTAATGTATTCAGCATTTCCTTTGCCTTTTTCTTTTTCTAAAATAGAGCCGTGTTTCATGATGGTTTCAAAAATGCTATTTATCTCCTTTGAATACAGTTCTGATATCATTTTGTATGAATGCTTCGATTCAATTTCGATTAGCTTTTCGCATAATTTGATCGGCAATCATCGGAAAAACCATTGAGCGTTGTTATAACATCTCGTTCCCACTTCCATGCACAATTGTGTAAGTATGTAACAAACTGGGCTATGGGCTTACCGCGGACCTGGAATGCAAAAGGCGACTGAAGGAACGCAGGTGGGTTTTAGTCAGTAAAGGTCTGACACTCTAGAGTATCTTTTCCCACCCATAAAAAAAAACAAGCCAACTGAAACATACAACTTACTTACACAAAAATATAGCATACTGAAACATACCAGGACAGCATTATATTATTTCGAGTCTGAGATAAATTAGCCAACACGTCCTTTTCCAGAAATGAACTCCAAAATCAGGAGAAAATAAGTTCGTTCGGGATTCACGAGTGTCGTTCCTATTAATTATTATAAAACCAGCTAACTACTCGTATAGTACAATAAAACAGTGTAACTACACTATATTTTACTTCAAAAAGCTAGTTAAGAAAATTAAACAGTCATAATTTATCAGGCTAACATTGGACTGGAAAATTGGCGCTTGGGAGAGAGCATACGTGATGAAAATCTTCAATGCTTTTGTCTTCTTATTTAATTTAGGTATTCTTTCTTTCTGTCTTCATACCGAACCTTTCCGCTATACAGGGCGAAACTCCCATTCTTATATTTTTGTCAATGAACTAAAAACAAAACAGTTTTGTGAGAAAGTATTCTAGAGCTTTTATGAAATCCTCATAGTCTTTGGGGTCGGCGCAACACGTTTTTTTTCTTTAATTCTGTCCTGTCAATTGTCACGCTACCATTAACTCTCTTAAACTGTAGGGGCCCAGCAGGGTCGAAGCCTACCGGGGCCAAGGGTTTGTTTCTGAAAGCAAAACTCGGTTCTGGGATGAAGGCAAAGAAGGAACAGGAGTGGCTTTATAGTCAGTAAGGGAGGGCCCTGCTCCGCCCAAGAGTGGGGATGTCATTGGATGATTTTCCCAACTAAAAAAAAAACTTCCTTTCATATCGTTTCTCACACAATGCATCCGTCTTTTCTTTGACCTACCACTACTTTTCCATCCATTCAATTGTACTGTAGTGTGTGTGTGTAATTTCGGTACTCATAATTCTTTTAGCAATATGTGTGTGTGAGTTGAGGTCTTTTCTTCAAATGACCTGTAGTAAAAACTTATTTATCGTAGTCCAAATTGAAAAGGCGTGGAAAGTTATATTAGAATATTAAATTTCCCGAAAATTATTTTTAAGCCCAATTTAAATCAATATTGCCCGAACATTCAGAATGTAATTTAAATGAATATTTTCGAAGATATTATAGTAGTAAAGATATAATAGTCAAATTACAATATTTTCTATTTGGCTTTTGTTTTTAATGGTAACTAATGCTTGACTGTGATCCTTTATAGCCAATAGAATCGATATATTAGTTTCCTTGTTTAATGTAGTTTAGGTGTAGGTATTCATGATAGTTTTCAACACACATTTAATATTAAACTTAGTTTAGTTTATCTCAATATTTGTATTCGCCTTATTGAGAAAACGCTTGTTTTTGCTAAACGATTGGTTGCGAATAGTTTCCTACTTTTGATCAACCTTATGATAATACTCGTTACCGCTTTAAAACATACAATAACAATAGACTCGATTTTATCTTAAACCACGACTTTATAACCTGCTGCATAATAAATATTTATATTGTTTTATAAAAAGTTAAGCTGATTGTAGTTATTGTTGTTTTAGATTACAGTATTTTTGGCGCCTACCTGTGGGGCTCGTCTTTGGAGTATTTTGGTCGAGTTAATTTTGTATGCATCAAAATAGTGAAAGCCAATTCTGACTTCAAAACAATTAAAAAAAAATTATCGAGTAACCTAAATTTCAAAGCGAGTTTTTTGAAGGCGCGTCGAAAAGAAATACAAAGAAATGTGTTTTTTTTTCATTTATTCACTATAAAAGAAAAGCGAAACAAAAAGCATTTTATACCAAAAGGGCCCGGGTACGTCATAATCACGGTGGTACCGTAGAGGAACGTGATCTTGGAACACAAAGGTCGATTGAAGGAACATAGGTGTGATTTTAGTCACTAAAAGTCTGACACGCCTTCCTGCTCCGCCCTAGAGCGAGAGAAGTCATTAGATGATGGACCCCTAAAAAATAAAAAAAGAACCAGCTCTACATAATTATACATTCAAGGCTACGGGAGTATTCAAAAGGTCACCACGGCTCTTAAACGCAAAGAACAACTAAAGGAACACAGGTGGGCTTTAGTAAGTAAAAGCCTGACACGCTCGTTCGCTCGACTCAGAGCGGGAGAAGTTCTTTAATGACTTTCCTTCCAAAAAAAAGAGAAATGACTAAATCGTCTGTCGTCCGTAAGTTCTATATTTCTAAGTTTTAATTTCAGACACTGAATAATGAAGGACTACAAAAACTTGGTATGTTAAGTGACTGTTCGCTTGCCACCAATGAGCTACGTTTTTTCCGTGTATGACTGTTTTAGTGAAGGATATTACAGTCAAAACCCACTTAGGAGTTCAAGTTCCTCGTGGTTTTCCAAGTGTTCCTCTAGTGGAATAAACATGAGTCATACGGCTCATTATGATGTAAGCTTTTGGTATGATAGATGAAGTTAAGACATCAAGTATGTTCGTTGGTATATTTTTTTTTATTGATATAAACCAGTGCTTGACTGCGATCCCACCTGAGGTAACCAATGATACAATCGTTGATGGTGAGGCGCACTAGTATATATTGATTTTTTATAGTAAGCTTGTTATAGTTTTGAGCATGAATTGATCTTTTTAATCGACTTCAAAAAAAGAGGAGGATCTCTTTTATTTTTTATGTTTGTTCCCCGATTACTTGAAGGCGCCTGAACTAAATTGGATTTTGTTTTGTTTGAAAGGGTATATTTTCCAGGCGGTCTTATGGTCATCAACTAAAGATGGGATCTTGAAGAAATCGAAGGAACTCTTCAAATATTTAGGCACACTTTAATGGTTATATTCTATAGGTACCTTAGTATAGGACTTACACACTAATATTTAGGTTTAGATGAGCAGCTTTTTAAAAAGTTTTAATTCTTTGTTATTTAACATTGACTTCCAAAATTAAATTTGATTTTAGAAGCCGATTTTATATAACGAAGAAATAAAACTTTTGCACTTTTTAGTGTTTTTTTGTATTGCAGTCGGTTGTATTATTTTGTAACATTTTTTGGGTTCTTAAAAAATGATCGGAATTTATTAAATGCAGAAATCTGTACCCAATGTTTTAGTAAACACAGTCGTCAGTTACGTTCGCATTATGTTAGTGTTCTGCCAAATAGGAAACAGGTTCGCTTAATATCAAGTTTTGAGTTTAGAGGCTTGCAGTCTTCCCAAATGCCGCTGAAAAGAGCGTAAATTTCTAATAAATAAAAGTTTAGTCAAAAATAAAACCTTCTTGCAGAGAAGTTACAGATAGGTACAGCAAGACAGGCGAACCTCGACTCTTCGAGTAGATTCACTTAGGGCTTCTATTTTGATACTGACATTTATAAATGTCTGACACAGATGTTAGAGAGCATTGAGTTTATTTTAGTCGAAAACAACTTCGTAATATTGATCCGCAATGAAATATTGAAAACTGACTTTTTCCTACTCCTAGCTCGCAACAGGAAAAAGTCAATGAAAGAAAAGTTTACAAGGACTCTCTCAGTATCCACAGCAGCTTTCCATGAATGTAAGAATTTTCGAAATCATATCAGTACCAACTTCTAGAGAAACAAACAATTTTAACTCTTTATACTTGTAATTCGTACTTTGACTGGCCTGTTGCTCTAGTGGTTAGTGGCCCTGACTGCTATGCAGGAGGTCGTGGGTTCGATTCCCATCCAGGAAAAATGTTTGCGTGATGAGCAAGATCATTTGTTCTCAGTCTGGGTGTAATTTATCTATAATATGTATGTATTTAGAAATATATAAGTATGTTTATCAGATGTCTAGTATTCATAACACAAGCTCGGCTTAGCTAACGCCGTCTAGCCCCAACTAGACGGCGTTGTGTGATAGTTGTAGAATATTATTATTATTAATAAATCTACATCTGCACTTTGGAGGACCTTATAAATAACATGGCGACCGCTATGAATGTGGCCACCTACAGGGCCCAAATAGTTTGAGGAAAAAAAAAAACAAACGATTTTAGAACAAGAAGAAGACTCGTATTAATCTGCCAAGCTTACCATCTCTTTGCTGGGGTCGGCCTGCAGTCAATGAGATGCAGCTGGAAATCATTATTTTACATAGAGTGACATCTATCTAAACTCCACGGCCCAGTAATGGAATGCAAAAGGCAACTGAAGAAACAAAGGTGTGGTTTTAGTCTGTAAAAGTCTTTAACGCCCTTACGCTCGACCCTAGAGCGAAAGAACTAGTAAGATGATTTCCTACCTCAAATAATCGACCCAGTGATTGGGTTACACGATACTCCTTGGCAAGACTGGTTTCAAGGATGTTTTTCGTGTGTAATGTAAGACTATTTCTATGGTATGCCCTAGAGCCTAAATGACTTGCTGCATTTTGGTTTTAGAGGTATCGTTAGATTCGTCTTAGTTGTTTAAATTTTTAAGGGGAGAGTCCTTAAGACACCTCTTACAGTTTTCAAAATTTCTAAAAACACACCGCACTGAATTACGCATAAAGAAACAACGAAGAACCCAAATAGATGTGCCAACAGTTCCGCGAGATATTTGCAAACCTATCCTTAATTTCGGAAAAAAAATATTCATGTCTCTCAAAAACAGCAAAACCTTTTTTATAAGCAGGAAATTTAAAAAAAAAATCTTGCCTTCTTTGCCTTTTTGGTGTTTCTTAAGGACTCTCCTCTTAAAGTTGCATAGCACATGTAGAGTATCAAAATAAAGAATACGAAGAGAGGACTTAAAAAGTGTTACTCACTAAAATGTAGGATATTACAAAAAATAACTTTTTTTCAGCGTATGTAGGGAATTTCCTCAGCTAGGTACATATTAGTTATTGTCCCAAGAGAAAACCTTTATGGTTTCATTCGAAATTGTTCGGAATATGAAGAGAAATACCAAACTAGCAAGAAATTATTAAAGGGAAAAGGTTTGCCAGTTCCCTACAGGAATGTAGGAAATGGGACAGTTGTTAGTAGTTTAGAATATGGTTATATGACGTCGTTAGTAACTAAAAAAAACGGATGTTTTTGGTTACAAAAATCAATAAAACTTATAGGTGTTTTTTTAACTTTTTGTGATTATGGGGTTGAAATTATAGAAAATGATGATTGAATCTATGAAACCATAGATAATGATTAAATGATGAATGATAATGGTAAATCTGAATAATCCTATTCGTAATGTATTATTACGATTAGGATTATTCAGATAATAATATTAGGCAGATTTTGATTACACAAAAATTAAGCTGTTTATTTTTTTTTTTCATCATTATGAATGTTAATGGCAATTATGTTTATGGCAAATAAAGACGTTTCTTTATTTAATTATTTTATTTTACTATATAAACACACAAAAAATAGAAAAATATAATGCATTATCAGATATTGGTACAAAGGTACTGCTTATTTGAGAGATTAAAAGAAACGTAGACAATAGTGTGCAGAAAGCAAGAAGACTAAATAACACATATCAATTAATAATATAATATAATGTTCCACAACTATCACACAACGCCGTCCAGTCTCAAGCTAAGCAGAGCTTGTGGTATGAGTACTAGACAACTGATAAACATACTTAAATATTAATCATAATTAAATAGTTAATGTATTTTGTCTTGTTTTTAAAATTTGCAGAGATTTGATAGAACTACAGACTTTTCAGGAACATGAAATAATAATGACTTAGGAATCCAAAGCCCTGCAATGGTAATTTTGTTCATATTACGAAACGAAGGTAGAATAATGGCATGTATTATTAATCATCAGTACACTATTGTCTTTCATATTTGCTTAAACATTCTTCACATAATTAAATTTAAATTTAATTACGGCCCTGAAATTTAACGCAGCACGATAAAATACTAATATAATGTTAATGTTAGTTTGTTTATTCTTGACTGTCGTATTATTATTATTTATAACTGCTTCATCTTGTTGTGAAGTCAGGAATATAGTTATCGCTTAAAACACATGTTTCCAGTTACCTCTACTTTCATTTATTGAATGAATCTAAAATAACATAATTCCCACAAACTTATTAAACAATTTACTTATTCAACGCAACGTGACTGGTATACGTGTATTTCTAAGGAAATGCATTTGGTGCTACATAACATTGTGTTAATTACAATTTTATACTACGACAACTAAGTCTACTAACTTAGAAAACTTTTGTCAACGACATATATATTATAGCAATCCATCTGTAGAGCGATACGATATTATGTCACACTTTTTATTTTTACTTATTACAGTTCTATCTCACTGGATGGTAAGCGATGTGGTCAACGATTGAGCACGCTTGTCTAGAAGTAACCTATTCACCATTGAACTAAGTACCCTTAGATATATAACCTAATGGTACTATCAGTAAAAACAGACTTCAGCAGTAAATTTCATTCCTTCCAAATAAAGTAATATTGACCAGAGCTCCATTTTCTCACTACCTATCCAAACCTTCTATATCATCACCATTTTCCTACCCTTGTCTCGTGTTATTTGGGGTTTTTTCTTCCATTCTATTCTGTCACCCGTCATGCTATTACTAACTCCTTTTACATTCATATCCATCCCTCTTCCCACAATCCTTCCATCTTTTCTTTAACCTCCCTCTGTCTCTCCATCCATCCATACATATATATATATACTCATAACTCTATATTGACCGAGCCTCATCTTCTCACTATCCAAGTCGTTGAACTCCTTAGTAGTCCTGAGTTGAACTTTACGGATACAGACAAATGCTTGCACAGACTGGACAGGTCCACTCAAATCTATATGATTATTTTCTCAAAAGACCATCTCAGAAACTAATCTACATGGTTCTCATGTAATTTGACCATTATATTTGCTGTACGGACTTTAAAAGAGTCTTTGACCACTGAGTTTGTTTCGGTTCTTAGAATAGTCAGCTAGGAAACACCGGCCTCATCTGATTTAAATTGACGAGTAAATTGTTTTTTTTTTAAACTAATTTACAAAATAAACATCATTTATCAAATTTTGTATATATATTTGTACGATTTTGAATATATTTTGTATATGTACTGTATTTCTAAGAGTCGCTTCAATAAAAGGCCTATCAATCAAATCTCATTTTCAAATGTCCTTGAAATTAGCTAATTAGTTAGAATGTTTATTATTGAATAGTACATGATTGTTACGCCACTGACATTGTTCCCGAGGTTACGACCCATTGTTTCGGCTATCAAGCTCTAACAAAGATGGGCCGACAAAAGCAAGACTGCTGTGAATTACCAGATAACGATGTTACAGATTGGATCAGAATTGTGCAATAGATTTTATAGTTCTCCTTTATTCGATGGAGATTTTGGCTATTGTTTTAGCCATAACAAGATGCATTGGTTTCATCATGGTTTAGATTGTGGAACGGCGTTAAAAGTAATAGACCTTGTCTCTCTAAAAAGAGGTTATATTACTACTTTCATCATTTTGCTACTAGCCATAGTCGTGTGTAAATTATAAAGTTCAACCGTGTCAAAATTGGTACTTTAGAATAAAAAGCTCCATGACTGCGCGATTGTTCAAAAGAGTTACCATGGTCCTGGACAGGAGAGGGCAACTTATTTGATGATTCTCCACTAAAAAAATAAAGAAAAAGCTCTGAAATGTAATTTTTGGTAATTTTTATATTTTGTAAAGAAACCACGGGACTCAAGCCTTATTTCACGCAAAAAAGGTTTAGTAATCCACACCATCGATGATAGTTCTTTAAAAACCTTGAATAAATTCTTTTAAATGTTTACGAATAGCTCGAAAGTAGCATTTGATGCTTTTACGTTATAACTTGAAATGCATCTGAAAACTTATCCGTATTGCAAACCAAAATAACATATTTATAAGTCATAAACTGTGTAAAAAAAATTACAAGGCTTCGAACTAAAATGAAGCAAAAATGAGAGAGGAAGAAAAAAAACTTCCTCTTTTATTTTTACTTCTATTTTGTTTCGCTTATACCTAACTAGTGTTTGATTAGATCCAGAGTCCATTTTCATTCTTTCTTTTTGTATCTAAAGCAATCATATGTTACTAAATACCTAATAATAAATGTAGCTACATTAAAAGTCCAAGCAGAACCATTGTCTCTACTAAAGCCGTAATTGAATCTATTGCAACAAAACAAAAGCTCTCACAGTACTAGACAAAGAGATAATTAGCTGACATGTGCTTCCACACAACCGGAATAAGCCCGCTCCGACTCCCACACCCCATGAAAAAGACGTAACAAAGCATTTTTATAAGGAACTTTCAACCTTTTCGGCTTTTATAAGTCCTATCGCTACGAAGACATTCTTCATTGACAATATTATTGAATTCCACCACCCTGCGAAGGGACTTTGTTCCAAGGAACATCCAATTTTAACCGCCACTGCCTTCGCGAAATATTTTATTTATTGTTCTGCATGATCTTTTATAGAGAAATAGAGGGGTATTTTCAACGGGATAAGGACAAGATGTAACGCGATTTTGGTGCAGATACTTTGAGTAATACTATAATGTTTCAGGAAAATGGCTTTGTAAATTCCAAGCAGTATTTTCTGGGGTATTTGTTGCTTCCAAAAAGCGCTTACTCTGCTATTTTATTTTTATTTAGCCATTTTATTTTTCACGTAATTAGGAATGCAAAAAGGATTTTTGTATTTATTCTTTTTAAAGTATCAAAATCGATAGCGAGTTTAATCACTATATTGTTCCATCTTTCAAAATGCATGCAAATACATAATGTATCAAATAAGCTTTTCAGGTAAGACCTTCCCTAAAGTTGTGTTTACTTTCAAAATATTCTCTTTAAACAACTTTATATATGTATAAACAGAATATGATACTGGCATGAGAGCATTGAAGACATGATTGATTTTCATTTTCTTGGCAATCAGATTTCTGATGGAAATGGCTAAGCTCGGAGTTTCCTTGTGTGATCACATCAGAAATCAAGATATCCACAGGAAAACCAAGGTTACTTAGTAGGTTACATAGTAGTAGTAGTAGTAGTTACAGACATAGCCTGGAGAATAACCAAACTTAAGTGGCAGTGGGCAGGGCACATTGCTCGCAGAACAGATGGTCGATGGGGACGAATGGTACTGGAGTGGCGATCACGTACTGGAAGTCACAGCGTTGGAAGGCCTCGTTCAAGGTGGACCGATGACCTAGTGAGGGTTGCGGGAATCCGATGGATGCGAGATGCACAGGACCGATCGTTATGGCGTTACATGGGGGAGGCCTATGGCCAACAGAGGACGTCTTTCGGCTGAAATGATGATTATGAGATTTCCTATATAATGAGGTGTATGTCCTCATTAGGCGGTACATGTGCACCTGATAATATCGTAATTATCATTGCTTTGTGATGTTAATTGCACTGTTAACTGCATTAGGGTGGAAATAGAGTAGTACTATCGACAGATTCGGAAGTAAACTAACGTCAAAGATAAACCTATTCAGGTGAAATACGCCAGACTTTAGAGGGAGCACATATGTAAATGTAGAAGCATAAATTAGGTAGGAAATAATACGAACTGTGAATACTGTGGCCGTCCAAAGTGTTTGCTTTGGTTACGGAGCCTCGGTGTGGTTTTTGAATTTACATTATTGGAGTGCATGATGGAAATGTAGATTTTATTCCTGGACATCGTCTCCTGTCGGGTTCAGTCGGGAAGTTTAGCCGAGGATGAAATGTGTGTTTTGACTTCTTCATGTTTTAATTTCAAAACACGTTCTCGAGATAAAGGGTGTTGACAGACAGACAGAGGGACAACAAAGTCATCCTATAAGGGTTCCATTTTTTCCTTTTGAGGTACGGAACCCTAAAAATAACAAACACACACACACTCACAAACTGTCAACTTTATAATACACACATTCCAAAACTTTCAACTTTAGGTATAATATTAGTTTGATGTGATTTAAATAACATTTTAAGTTATCCCAACTTAACTATAGATAAACATCCTGAAAATTATAAACAAATTATAACACTTATAAAACCGCCTGATACCACTTAGTAAAGGTGTTCAACCCTACTAGAAACTTTGCCTACGCTGGTAAAGTTAACGCAAGCGATAGTGCGCTGCCAACTTTTTTATTTAGTTTTTACCTTATTTTCAATGCAAAGTCGAGCCTGTGTTGGCTGCCAAGTAAGCTTGGTCAACAACACAGCTAATTGTACAAACAAATTAGAGATAGCAATGAACGTAGCTGTGGGATCTTCGCTGGAAAGAAACGAGGGTGTAAATTTTTGTTAGTGTCGTACCTACTATACGTTTAGGGGATTTGGTAAAGTGAAGTCAGGGTGTCTTCTACTTTTCGGGCTTATAGAGGCTATGGATATTCAGACCTTTGACTTTGTTTGGGCAATTTTATAGCCCTACTCGTTCCGGTAAGTGCGACGGTCGGAAATTATTCTTAAGGAATGTACTACCGGAATAAAAGGCCCGCCCTATTTCTTAATTCAGGGCACCGTCTACCTGTGTGAAAGTTTCATCAAAATTGCTCGGCGGTTGAGGTGTGATATAGGTACCTATATATAGTTTAGTAAATAGTAGAAATGGATAGATGTAGACAGAAAACGGATGGCGAAAAAAATATACCAATGAAATTACAGATTAAAGAAAAAGTGCGTAATAACTTGAATTTCGGAAACGGGTGATTCTGTTTTAATTTCTTTGTTTTTTTGACAACGAGTGCTGACAAAATACCCATAATTACTTAATTTATACAATGCTTTAGGATTGATAAATGTAATGAAATTAATGAGACGACCACGACACAGTTATCAACTTGACCCTACATTAATACCTCGACTCATTAATTTTGTCATGGGGTTCGAACATAATTGGTGAAATTAAGGTATACTAGTGTGACCTTTATACATCTGTGATCAGATCAGAGCGTACCGGTGTGATGTTATGTAAATAAATAGTTAACAGAAAACGGACATACGATTGTAACAATCCTGAGATGTTTGTTATCATTTATTAAAGACTTACAAGACTTGTTGCCTATCTTCGAGGTTTTTCATTAGATCTTCACCAAATTTAAACGGATCCACCTCGTAAATGTATTGTTCTAAATAAAGAAAAAAAATACTGAACAAGACAAGAAGAAAAAACATTCAGTCGACTTAACAACCTCCTTTTTTAGAAATCGGTTCAAATTATGCATCATGCATTTTAAATCGACACTGAGTCAATAAGCTGTGCCACTGCGTAAGCTTATGTCTACTAATGTGTTAATGTGCAAATAAAACAGTCACAGCTCCATTTGTAAATCTTTTCTAATTACCAACACCAGACATGTGTCATGTCTTAATAACACTCAGATTTATCAGGCTGTCATTTTATCGAGTTTTATGATGGCGACAGGTTTACAAATCATTCTTATTGGTATTTATTATTAAAGCAATAAATTGATTGAAGTGTTAGTTATTACTGCTATTACGCATCGGTAAGTTTATACATGGTGTAGTAGCTTTGTTTGGCGACAGGAAACTGTAGTGGAGCAACCTTTAGATAAATTTATCGACTGGCTGAGCAGTAGCATGCACTGGTGTGTTAATAATTCATTCTGCAATTAATAGTGAGCTTTTCAAGCGTGCATTTTGTAAAATAAACAATGAATATTTTTGACGTTCTTATTTTAAATGGGGTGGGGTAATAACTGATCGCGACGTTTGAGGTAGTCAAAAAGTGGACTCTAAATAGAGATAGTTGCTATCTACATAATTCATTCAACGTTAGGTTTTCATAGTAGTAACTTGTTAAATTAACGCATTCTGTGTAGACTATGGTTTGATACTATAGCAAAATTATCATTTAATTATTGTCATCTGTGCAAATACGAATCCTCAAATTCCTTAGGCATGACACCTGTAACAAGAACTCTTGGAACGATTAATGGGGCAAGGGAAAGTCGAGGGCAAAATATCCCTTGGGCGCTCTCCAACACGGTGGATGAACTTCATTAAATCTGTGACAAACTTCAGCATCAATGCCAACTCCCAAGCCGTCAAACGCAGAGTTGCATGGCGTCGCGTCATGATGAAGAAGGCGGTGGCGCAAGACCCGACCGACATATGAGCACGACCACTCTGTCAAGAGTGCAAAACGGTTTCGGTAAAAAGATAGGCAGGACTTATTTATCAAAATGCTCAATATAGGTAATTAGTTTTCGTCCGGCCGTCCGGTAACCGTCCGGACCGAGCCTGAGTCGTCGATGGTGCGTAAAAGGAGATGTCAGCAAAACTATAGGGGCCAGAAAGTTCGAAGCCTACTTAGGTCATGGGTTATGTGAAAGTTAAACCTTGGGCCCTGAAATGAAGGCTAAGAAGGAACATCAGTGTGGGTTTTAGTCAGTAAAAGTCTGACATGCTCTCCCACTCCGCCAAAGAGTCATGGGATGATTTTCCAACTAAAAAAAATAGGTAATAGTTTTGCTAAGTTGATAATGACGAATTGTGTGTAAAAGAGAAATCATTTTTGAGAGCTTTTCAATGTTACCAAAACCTTTTAATGACCGCACCTGCGTACTTTCACCTGAACAAAGTAGATACTTTAGCTAATGGTTCCGTTCAAACTTTTGTTACACCATAAAAATAAAATACTCCAAAAAAACGGACATAAAAAGAAATCATTAGTAACCAAAAGCATTTTCGAAAATCTGTAAATAAGTACCGCAGAACGGCAGGAATCGTTTGAAGTAGCCAAAAATTGTTTTTAAAAGTTCATAACGGTCATTGAATTTCGACGATTACTTTTATCAATTTTGTTTTTGGCTTTTTTCGTTGCTATCGGTATTGTTCGCAAAGTAGGAGCAATGTTAAAAATGGCGACCGTCCCATGAAACATTCATGAGTCGCATTCGCTTTCCCTGAAATATTCAAATCTATAGATTTTTTGACTTGTTATACGCCTTTCCTTGTGAATATGTAGAGACAAGTTATCGAATAAAGCTGTTGCTTCGACGATGTTTTTATTTGCAACACTTACTGTCAACCTCAGATTTTTTATGTTTTGTATTGACTACAGACACGTACAAACTAGGTAATAAGAGCAAACTTTCTTTTGTTGGTGTGGGAAACCATTAAGTAACTCCTCTCGCTCTGGGTGGAACGAGAGGGAATGTGACTTTTATTGACTTGAAGGAACTTAGTTCCTTTAGTTGCCCTTTGAGTTCCGAGGTAGATTTTTCGAACAATCCCGCAGAATAGGACCTCACTTATGATGTATTCAGTTTTAGAGACGGCATTAATGATGAAAGGGGACTATACTCATTTGTTTTATCTGTGCTACGATCCTAAATTCGGGCAAAAAGATATTACATAATTATGTGAATTATCACATAATTATATAATATCTTTTTTACACCACCTGCTCGATAATGCCTTTTTATACGTCATACAACCATCACTTAAAGCAAGTCATTATGTCCCTAGGGAGATAATGCGGTATGGGCGATCCCTAGGGAATAATGAGATTTGAATTTGGAACGTGAAAAACCGTCAGCATTATGGGAATTAAAATGTAGTGCATCAAACAAAGAGATTTAAAGAGATACAATAGAGCGGCTATCAGAACAAATGTCTTAGAAAAACTGTCATCCTATGCCTCAGTGACGCCATCTGGCTTTGAGTAGCAAACACGCGAATTAAATTTGTCAAAATTTATAATTATTTAACTATCGCTCGATAGGTGGCCAGGAGCCTTACCATGATAATATTAAAATGTCAGTCGTACGAGCGAAAAAGAGTGATGAAGCTATACACCCTATATAGCTCCATCCCTTTAACAGTTCGGTTTAGGTCGACAAGAGACACTGAGGCTCTACCACGAGCTCATAACGTGATCCACGTTATGAGCTCGTGGTAGAGCCTCAGTGTGTGATAAAGGCTAAGCTTTTCAGCAATAGATGGCGTTATCACCAAATCATTAAATGTTCTAGAACTATTTATAAAAATTATTGAATTCTAATTAATTACTTTGTAAATACCAAAATTATTTACGAAAATAAACTGAAGTAAAAAAAACAGAATAAAAAAAGTTTCTAAAAAAAAGTAATGAACAAGCAAGAGCGTCATAGAAAATTTAAACTATAGAATCTTTGAGTAGTGAATTTTGTTTGTTTCAAATCTCAAAACATTTTGAGTGATAGTTAAGATTAACTCGTAAATAAATTTATTGTTTTACTAAATTGTCTTTTAATTATCTCACAGATGGTGTAAAAAGTAGAGTATCCAACACGGGGATAAAGCTGGCTTTGTCTTGGGCGGCTTGAATTCCTCACTTCACTCAGGTTTCTTTATTAACTCCCTCGCAGTGCTCGGGAGTCACTTATATAAATCCGACACTGCTTTATCCCCTAGTCACATAATCTACTATTGATGTTTTTTGTGATGCTTAGTCAGTTCGTTATTCAAAAGTTTAAGTGTCGCCGCACACGGACCACACGTGACAGCCTCAAACGCCGCCACGAGAAGGTAGAAGCGGCCACAAACGAAGCTGAAGCGCACGAAAGCCACTTGTGGCCGGTGGCTGCTATTTTATTTACGCAGTATCTTATTGAACTCTGACGACGAATGTTTAAATGCGCAAGTGGCGTGTGACGGCGTTTTGCATCGGCGTTTAGTGGTTAGTGCGGGCCACAAGAAGCGAGCAGCGGCAATATGTAGCGTGTGGCGGCCACCGGCGTCAACCGTGTGCGGCGAATCCATTTAAAATGTATGAGAACTATAGGAAATATGCCGGTGGCGGTGTTTTGTGGTTGTGGCCGGTCGTTCGTGAGAAGAATTTGAATTTAGAATCCGGTAATCCATATTTAAACTCTATTAAACTATACATTGCATGCAAAAAATACAAACATCAATAAGAAAACACAGGAAAGCAGAGAGACTGGAAGTACTAAGAGAACAAATAGAGAAAACAGGTGGAATCAAGAAAGGTCTAAAACAACTAAGAGAATACACACAATGGATACCTAATATGAAAACGAAAAATAGAAATAAAAACGAGAAACTAACGATAAAGAGACCATCAATAGCGAAAGTGGCGACAGAATTTTATAAAAAATTATACACAACGACGGACGAATCAATACAAACAGAGACAAGAAAAGTGGTCTACGAAGAGGAACCTGGTATATTAGAAGTAGAAGTCATAAAAGCTATAAAAACACAAAAAAGTGGGAAATCGCCTGGAGACGACAAAATCTCAAATGAAATACTAAGAGAATCTCTAACTGCGATATCCAAATTTGTGACGAACCTATTTAATGAAATTATGACTACAGAACAAATACCTATTCAATGGACAAAATCCACTATTGTCTTACTACATAAAAAAGGAGACAAAAACGAGATAAATAACTACAGACCAATATGTCTAATGTCCAATCTATACAAAGTTTTTTCAAAAATAATACTTGGGCGAATAACGAAACACCTAGATGAAAACCAACCTAGAGAACAAGCTGGATTTCGCGCCGACTATTCTACCATTGACCACATTCACGTCGTGAAGCAGATCATAGAAAAAATGAATGAATATGGTCAACTTTATTATATGGCATTCGTCGATTACAACAAGGCTTTCGATTCTCTAAGCCATAATTATATCTGGAAAACTCTAGAAAACCAGGGTGTAGAAAGAAAATATATACAAATCATAAAAGAAATATATAGAAATATCACAGCAACAGTTCAACTTGAACAGCAAGGCGAAGAATTCAGTGTTCAGAGAGGCGTCAGGCAAGGAGATCCACTTTCTCCAAAACTTTTTACTGCAGAAAATATATTCAGACAATTGGACTGGGAGAATTTTGGAGTTGACATTAACGGATCAAATTTGAATCACCTAAGGTTTGCTGACGACATAGTGATATTCGCAGAGAGACCAGAGATACTACAAACTATGTTACAACAACTAGATTACGAAAGCAAGAAAGCAGGTCTATCTATGAACCCATTGAAGACTAAAATAATGACGAATGGATCACGAGAAAACATCGAAATAGGACAAGAAGTCATTGAATATGTAGATGAATATATATATTTGGGACAACTAATATCAACAAAAGATCAACACTCCAAAGAAATAAACAGAAGAATAAGCAACACTTGGAAGCGGTACTGGTCACTAAAAGAAATTGTTAAAAACGAAACGATACCAATGTAATAATAATAATAATAGTTTATTTGATAACCTTATACGTACAACAAATTTGAGATTGGAGCCTCCTTTTAAGCAAAAGATGCCTGTATTAGGAGACTCCGCTCCTTCAAAAACAAGAAGTGTAAACTATACAATACGAGTACATAATTAAAACAAAGTGAATTAAGTGAATGAGGGTGGGTGTGTGTAATGAGTGTATGTGGATGTGTGTAATGAGTGTGTGTGTGTATGTATGTGAAGGTGTATAGTATTAGTATGTCTGTTGTAGAAGTGATTCAGCCTCACCATAGGTTAGCTTTCCTATCCAATCCGTTAGTGTATTTTTGCATTCATAACAATTCTTAGGGTAGATGTACACGTGTTTATTAATAGCATTATAAAGCTGAGCAGATCGTTTACAAAGTTGAATACTAGCAAATCGTGTTTTTGTTTGTGGTATTTTTAATATAATGTCTTTTCTTCTTCTAGCCAATACTCTGGGGTCATAGGTTAGTGATTTATGAGTTGTGAGAACAACTTGGGTAATGTAAAGCTTCCGGACCGTTAGAAGGTTACTGATTTGGTAAAGTTTTTCAGTACAATATCTCCGTTTTTTAAAATACATGCACTTAATGAGAGCCCGTTGTGCTCGCTCTAATTCTAAAAATTTTGTTTTTGAAGCCCCCCCCCAAATAGGGATGCAGTATAGCAATACTGATTGTGCAAGCGCTAAATATATCATATTTAGGAAGTTTTTGTTCCTGCCTGAGGGAGTACATACATTTATAGGTATAATATGTCTAAGTGTCCTGAAAATCCAGCTTAATTTTCTGATTCTGTTAGCAACTTGATCAATGTGGGGATGCCAAGATAATCTATGATCGACGATAATACCCAAATATTTGATATGAGTTACTCTGTTTATGGTTGAGCAGCTGCAGTTTGAGTGTCTTTCAGCATCGCATAGGTGAACTTTAAGTTTAAAATCAATACCGGGTTGTGTACGATTGCTCACACTGAAACATATGTAGTTAGTTTTAGATATGTTCAGTGTGAGCAAATTTCGTCCCAGCTATTCAGCAATATCAGATAATCCCAATTCTGCGCTAAGCTGAACGTCTCGCCAAGAGTTACCCGTGAACACTACTGCAGTGTCGTCAGCGTACGAAAAAATTCTTGCGTTTGCAATACGCATGTTACAGAGTTCGTTCACATAAATAAGGAACAAAGTGGGCCCCAATACGCTCCCTTGGGGGACTCCGTAAGACACTGCCGTGTCCCCACTAATACACTGACCCACTCTAACCCTTTGCTTTCGATTGCTGAGATAATCTTTGAGAAGATTCAACGGCAGCCCACGAACTCCAATAGCTTCTAGCTTATTTGCTAAGAGTGGGACAGAGACGGTATCGAAGACCTTTTTTAAATCTAGTAAAGCAGTTACACATTTCTTGCCGCTATCAAGTTGTTCGGTAATTAGCGCACTAAGCGCCGCAACTGCATTCTCGGTAGACATACCATGCCGGAAGCCAAATTGAGAATCAGATAGTATTTCAAAATCATTAAGATATTTAAGTAACCTTATATTAATAAGTTTTTCAATTCAATGTCTATCAAGAAAAAATTATATAACATATGTATCCTCCCATCTCTTACCTACGGATGCCAAACGTGGCCAGCTACGAGTAAAACCTACAATAGCCTCTTAGTTTGTCAACGCAGCATGGAACGAAGCATGCTTAACATAACACTACGGGACCGGTGGACAACACTAAAAATAAGGGAAAGAACAAAGGTAACAGATGTAATACAGAAAATAAAGAAACTCAAATGGAATTGGACTGGTCACATAATGAGGACGAACAGTGGAAAAAAATGGACGAAGGACGTAATGGAATGGTACCCTAGAAACGGAAAAAGACAGAAAGGACGTCAAACCAAAAGATGGGAGGATGATCTGCCGAAAGGATGGAGGAGGATAGCTCGTGACAGAGATAACTGGAAGGAAATGGGGGAGGCCTATGTCAAAAGACAACCTGACTAAAATGTTGCAAAAAAAAAAATGTATTTTCAAAAAGTAGGACTAAAATAAGAATTTTGATTTTATTTAAGTAGTATAAGTCAAACTGTAATATGGTCAGCGAATAAAGGCTTTTATTATTATTATTATTATTAAACTATACATTTGGTAAGTTAGTATTATGTAATACTAGCGGTCCCGACAGACGTCCTGCCAGAAAGTTGGCATTTGAATAGAAAAAAAAACTCATTTTTTTTTAGTTTCCTATAGAAGCGCCACCTACCTTCAATTGTATTTTGAAACCATCCAGGAACCCACTCAAAACACACAAAATTTTCATCTAAATTGGTCAAAACCATTAGGAGGGCTTAGTTGGCGAATACACGTACAGAAAAATTATATATATATATATATATAAAGGCTGACAATTAATGTTAATATCTAACCTTTTATGTACTGTCAAGCACAGTGCTGTGATGACATTGCGGTAGTTATTCCAACAAATACGTGGAAGAATTAACTTAATCGATGGCTAGGTTTTTATCCCCCGGAAACAATTCAAACTTGTCTAATTTCAATTCCTAAGATTTATATCGAGAATAAAAGTTAATATTCATCAAGAATATTACACGAACTGGTATTGAATAGATATTTATAGCAGTTATCTGTCCGTGTGCTGATCGCCTTGAAAGGCTTTTATTAACCTCACGACGTACGTAACGACGTAAAATCGAATTTACAGACGCGATACATCATACTTCTTATCACACTGCCACAGCACGAAGACCGATGGTTCGCTCGGAAAATGTTTAAGCGAAAAATAGAAGCTCATCGAAGTTGATTTGTAACTTTAGCCTCGCGTCGTGCCGCAATTAGTGTTAATTAGTATTTGATACATTAATTGCCACTATAACTTGCAAAATGTTAAATATTTCATGGAAATTAAATGGATCAGATTACTTTAAGAAAATCACTGTTTTATGGCACTGCTTGGGAGCGCCCGAGCAGTGTCATAAAACAGTGATTTTCTGAAGACTACTCCTCGGTATTTGCTAGGCTTGAAAAAAACAAAATATTTCATATTTTTAGATTAGAACATTATCAACAATTGTTTTTGTCGAGTGACTCCTTTTTGCAGCCAAAAAAAAAATGAACAACATATTTTTGCTATTCTTCTGTAATGGCGACCACGTACCGGAAGACGTAGCGTTGGAAGGCCTCCTACATGGTAGACCGATGACTTGGTAACGATTGTGGGAGTCCGATGGATGCGAGACGCACAGGACTGTTCATTGTGGCGACGCTTGGGGGAGGCCTATGTCCAGTAGTGGACGTCTTTCGGCTGAAATGATGATGATGCTTTTGTCTTGTGACTTCTTTTTGCAGCCAAAAAAAAAAATAACAACATGATATTTTTGAGCATTTATTCCCTATTCCTTTCAAACGGCTTTGATCTTTATTAGAATATGTTTACACAAAAAAATGCTAGTTAAGTATTCTTCAGAATATACATAGCCAATGAAAATCAATCAATATTTCGCAAAGAAAATGGTTTTAAAGATCAGCGGGGGCAGGCGGGAGTACGAGTATGTGTGCATTAAACTCTGGCCAGATGTTCAAGGGATCTCGGAGGACACGGTGGAGCACACGGTGGAGGTGTGCCCCGCTTGGGAAGAGCAACTTCGTGTCCTCGTGGGGGGCGATCGGCGACGGCGATCTTTCGCGCCGGGCTTTGGTACGACGGTTGGCTTTGGTGGAGCGAGGAGGAGCGGCAAGCGGTCGCCTCCTTCTGCGAAGCAGTAATGCTAGCAAAGGAGGCGGCCCATCGCGTGAGGCAACGACAACGGTCCTCACGCCCCAACCGCCGCCGGGATTCCGATCCTGATTTCCGGCCACCATAGGCGCGGGCTTGCGGACGGCGGGCAATGGGTGGCCCACCGTTCGACCGTCCGGTAACTGTCCGGACTGAGCCCAAGTCGTCGACGGTGCGTATTGTTCCACGCGCGCCTCAGGAAGATGTCAGCAAATCGTAGGGGCCAAGCAGGGTCGAAGCCTACTGGGGCCATGGATAGTGTGAAAACGAAACCCGGGCCCTGGGTCGAAGGCAACGAAGGAGTGGGTTTTTAGTCAGTAAAAGTCTGACACTATCTCCCGCTCCGCCCAAGAGCGAGATTTGTCATAAGATGATTTTCCCTCCTAAAAAAAAAATCTCCCGCTGTGCCCCAGAGCGGGGGATGTCATAAGATGTAATTCCCAACGAAAAAAAAAGGTGTTCAATGGATTAATGCCTTAAAGGTGATGTAGTATCGAAATAGAGATAGATTATTTTGAAGGACAGGTAAATTACTCATACGTGTGACGAGTAAGTAATTTATTACCCACATCTGAAGGTTGACTGATGTACTTTGATTTACTGTGCGCAGAATACATTACATTTTGGTCGTAAACGTGAACTGAATGTAGACCACAGGATACTTAGCATAATTTTCTTGTACTTATTGTTGATGGGAAAAATAAAAATAAGAAAGCCTTGATTCACTATGATCGATATTTTTTTTTAATTTAGTTTCTCTAATATTATTGTGATGATTAATCTGTTAAAAGTTATACTGGTTCGTTTGCAAAGATACTGCCCTGTAACATAAATACGGACAAATAAACAATGAACGATTTAATCAACGATTGGTGTGGTTAAGCGATAAGCTGCTGCGCTGCGGGTCGCGGGTTTGATTCGCAGATGGAGCAAATATTTGTATGGCCTATAGATGTTGCTGGTCTGGGTGATTTGTGTATGTGAGTTTACATGTCTGTGAACGCACTTGATACAGGTGTCATTCCTGTGTAGAGCAAATTTGGTTAAAAAAATGAGAATTCCGTACAAACTTACTAATGAAAACAGTTCGATTCCCGAATTGAGTTACGAAGATTTTTCCGAATCGTAAAAAAAGTTTTTTTTTTACGTAACTACAGAGTATTCAGAGTTTTTCCTATGCTTGTGCTATGAGATCTTGCTTCATGGCATGTTTCATGATTCTAGGTCAACGGAAAGTACCCTATGAATTTTGTTTCCCTAGAGAGGGTCAAAATACATGTTTTATGCGACATAAACGGCTGTATCTTTTTTTTCGTTAACTCTGAAATTTTAATTTTTCGCAGCTACAGGGGACTGCAGACTTGAGTATACGGTTTTAATTTCAACTGGATACCTCCACGCGTTTCTTAGATAAAGGGTGTTGACAGACAGAGAGACTGACGGACAACAAAGTGATTCCGTTTTTTTCCTTTCGAGGTACGGAACCCGAAAAAAATAAACAGACGAATAGTGTATATTTGGTTATATGGTCTCGTAGGAACCCTTATTTTTGGTACCCTAAAAAGGAGCACGATGACACCAGCCTGTATGTATAAGTAAATATATTTTAACATACAATTTAACGGCTTCAGATCCAATTACAAGATATCAGGATCGAACATAAATCTATAATTGATTCCACGAGCTTAGCCATTCGAGCCGCGATGAGACAGGTCACAGAGAACATGGAGATTTATCGCTTCGATAAATATGTATAATCTACTAATGATGAGGGAATACAGGCTCCCATAGATAGGCACGATGCTAACCGATTTTTACCCAACTGTCTAAGAAAGCAGGTTACATTTTTCAAATGTATGTTGGTATTGGGCACGCCACAATCATGGTGGTAAGTCCCCTCTTTGAGGAGTGGCTGGAAAGACTTCACGGCGTCCTCACCGTCCGCATGATGCAGTTCCTCACCGGACATGGTAAGTTCGGGTGGTTCCTGCATGTGATTCGTGCGGAAGAAACACTCGGGTGTCACCATTGAGCGGACCACCCGGAGGACACGGTGGAGAATACGGCAGAGGTGTGCCTCCCTTGGGCGGAGCACCGCCGTGTCCTCGTGAGTGTGAACGGCGACGGTGACCTCTCGCGCCGGGCTCTAGTACAAGCTATTGTCCGGAGCGAGGAGGAATGGTAAGCGGTAGCCAGGAATTCAGCCCTTTTGGCTCGCTGCCTTTGCAATAAAATGGCGAATTCAACGTGATCATGTTTCACTATTTTCAAGGGTCTAATATAGGTTAGTAATATCGTTTCACGCAAATTACATTGTCTTATTTCTAGTTCACACGTGCCGACAAGGCCTCCCTTACAATATGTCTGTTGTCTCAGTACCTAAATGGCAATACAATCAAGTCTCAGATCAATTTTGTCTACTATCTAACTACTTTCGGGGACCAATAAGGTGATTTTCTATTGTCTACTAAGCATCTCACCCCACACCTCATTCATTCTATATTCATGCACATTACACATGTGACGCGCTTTATTCTTCACAAAAAAAATTATAATGATTAAAGAAGCAATTGTCTTTGTTTAAACTTTATAAATCTTTTAATTTTATAATTTTTTATTTTTAACAGTGAATACTATTTTATTTAAAGCATTTTATATTTTCAAATGTAATACTGTTAATTTATTTAATACAATTTTAATTAAATTCTGGCAAAAAATCTGATTTCGAATTTGAAGATGCTGATTCCTGTACCACGTAGCACAGTATTGTAAAACAGATATTTTTACTAGCATAGGAGTTTGGGTCTTACTCTAACTGGAATTATACTTTTTTACTTACCTTTTTTATTTTCCAAAAACACATAGGATAACTTGATTGTAGTCATACAATAGACGGTGATTGTGACCTAACAGTAGCCTCATGGGTCGATCTTCGAGGTTAAGCAACGCTTGCCGAGGTTAGTCAGTGGATGGGTGACAAGCCATTACTTTTCTAGAGTCCTCTGTGCTTCAGAAAGCACACTAAATCTTTGGTTCCGGCTGTTATTTGCAAATATCGAACGAAACCATAAAGGTTTTTCTCTTCAGGCAATAACTATTAATGTAAATAGCTGAGGAATTTCCCTACACACGCGGGAAAAATTGTCTAAACAAGTTTAAATTGTTTTTATGTGTCTATTGGGATTTGTTTAATATAATTTTTTTATTTTGTTGTATGAGTATGAAAAAGTTTATCTTTTTTTAAATGAAATAAAACATTAATAAAATTTTACTGGGGGGCTACCGATATACCTAATCTAATCTTCCCACCTGTTATCTTCCTTCCTACCTGTTAGATACGCGATATATACGCGTATCTATTGTATCGATAAGACCGCATATTGTGGCACAACATTAATTTCCATTTTTTTTTTTTTTTTTTGTGTACAATGAAGAGTATATCTATCTAGATTCTATCGATAAATATAATATAATAAAATTACGAGTATCATCATCATAATTCAGCCGAAAGACGTGTACTGTTGGAGGCCTCCTCCAAGCGTCGCCACAACGACCGGTCCTGTGCATCTCGCATCCATCGGATTCCCGCAACCCTCACCAGGTCATCGGTCCACCTTGTGGGAGGCCTTCCGACACTGATTGATTGATTTGAAATTTCTTTATTTTCACATAAATAAAACAGTTAAACGACAATTAGATCTTATTCTAAAAGCATTAAACATAAAGAATGTGTATTTTCTGCAGACTATGACGCTTAAATAAAACATTCAAGAATACTTAAAGTAATGTACAAAACTACTTGTTATAAATCTTCGGTATATTTTTACTAACGTTAAATAACTAATGTATCTACTTACAGCGCGATGATAAGACACAAAACGCACTTTTTTAACACATTCACTATATATAAGTAATAGCAACAAGTACACTGTTACTTAAGAATAATTTTACTTCGATTAGGCTAAATAATGGTAATTACGTTATCTAAAATGCAAGTGAACTTCGTGTACCGTGCGAGTCTCGCTCAAAATCTACCCTACATTTCTATCGAACTTGTAAAAAATGTTGACACTGCGTCTTCCGGTACGTGGTCACCACTCCAGAACCTTTCGGTCCCATCGACCATCTGTTCTGCGTGCAATGTGCCCTGCCCATTGCTACTTAAGTTTGGTGATTCTTGGAGCTATGTCGGTAACCTTAGTTCTCCTGCGGATATCTTCATTTCTAATGTGATCACGCAAGAAAACTCCGAGCATAGCCTCTTCCACTGCCCTTTGGGTGACTTTAAGTCTTCTTATGAGGCCGATTGTAAGCGGTCACGTTACGGCCATATATCATCACTGGCAAATTATGAGTACAAAGAATGATAAACCGGGAAATCTGACACAAGTCTTACCAAGGTTACAAAGCTATTGTTGTTTTTATGTCATTTTTTAATTTAAGATTTTCTACATATTATGTTTCTTCACTGTGTGTCTATATGTTCAATAAATGTATTTTCTTTCTTTCTCTTTATCGTTAGGTAGTCGCTCTATGTCAAATACTGGTACTAAACTGAGTTTAGTTAGACTGGAAGCCGACGATGATTGTAAAACATCACATACAGCTTTGCAAAAATTTTTTTACCCATTAGAAAACTATCCGTTAGCTATGCCATTCTTTCTTTGTAACTAACAGTTACCTAAAGCACAAACATCCCAAACTGTCCAGAGTATGTTGACCGCCCATTCCGGCGCTAGTAGTAAAGGTGAACCGTAACCAATCTGTCAAATTCGGTACATTAACCCTTAGTTCCGTATTCCACCGCATTCCAAGACATACTAGTCCCGCTATATACAACTTAGCTGTCACACCTGTCCTAGTTGTATGATACGACAGTTAGTGGCCCATAGTGGCCCACAGTGACCCACTTGTCATTGTTGATCAAAGGTTCCGTTGCTCGTCAGAACAGTGTATTTGAATTTAGATCGCTTCGCCAAGCAAACTGCAGTGTAGATGTGATACGCAATTTGTATGTACGAGCTTCATGAATTGTGTTGTTAGCGGCAAGTGTTCTCAAACGTTTCTAAACCTCGCTTGGTAAAGGATGGAAGGTAAACGTGCCATGTGAAAAAGAAAGCTTAGAATTAGATTTTACGATTAGTATTGTGTTAAAACTAGGAATGTCTACAATGTGTTTCAAATAAGAATAGGATCTATTGCCTTGATGTGACGTCACACCATACTGTCAAATCACAAGAAATTAAATCACAAGAAATTGGGCAAAATTGAAGAACTCAGAGATGAGCAAAATTGAAGAACTGGATTCTGATTAAACTTTTTTCGTTCACAGTTCATAAATAAATTAAATTATAAATAAAACTTGTTTTGCTCACCCTATTAATTCTTCGATTTGATAGTATGACGTGACGTCACAACATGGCAATCGATCCTTTTCTTATTTGGAACGCATTGTATGTTGCAAACGTTCAAAATTTAAACGTTATTAACCTATGGCTGACTAGACAGCCAGAATCAACGTCACCACCTTTTTAAAAATGTATGTATGTATGGATCTATTTCACAAAGATAGGTATAATCACACTTCACACTAATATATAAAGGCAAACGTTTTTAACTATGTGTGTGTATGCACGTTTGTTACTCTTTATCGATCAAAAAGTAAACCCTATCCTGGAATAGCACATAGCATTCTTTTTATCCCAAGGAAACATACAATTTGGGATATTTTTTACTTTCACACAAACAAAGCCGATGACAGAAGCTAGTACATACATAAGCACAACACATCAAGCCTCATTATTTTGTTCTAGGTATTATACTTATCGGAATGTCAGTGTGTTACGAACAGCCACGTTGTTTGGCTAATCAATAGGGCTCTTGCCTTTTGTAGAGCTGATGGCATCGGCGATTTAATTGAGTCGATTGTGTGCGATGATATGAAAGCTCGCATTGTTCGATCAGAAATCGATCGAATACACAATAAATTAACTGACAAAATATTATATAGAGATGTGATGTGGGGTTGCATAGTCTGCCATTATTATAATAATAATAGCTTCTGACAGCGGCTTCGCCCGTGTCAGTAAAAAATAATCACAAGGGAGTATTCTCCCGCGATAAATAGAATAGAATAGAACGAAATGGAATGGAATAGAGTGGAATGGAATGGAATTGAATGGGATGGAAATACTTTTATTCAGACAGACACAGCATAACGGTTATAAACACAAAGTAAAAGAGAAGAAAAGTACTGATTTAGTCGTGCATACTATATGTACCGAAAGGGTGAACATACACCCAGCGCTGGTTTTCAGTTGGCACCCTGCTACGTGCTACGTACTGAGCGTCTAGGAGTAACAAACATACACACACACATATTCACACAAACTTTCACCTTTATAATATTAGTATGATATTTGGCTATTTCTATAAATTTATGTATTATGGGCGTCGTTACATAGTTAAGGTTGGCAAGTATTTGATATAACTTAGACCAGCGGATACGCAGCGTATACTAACACTAAAAAAAGAAATACATTTGGCTTGTAGAGCTGATGGTCGATGGGAACGGCTTGCACGTGTTGAAAAAAAGTGCATTTAAGTTTTTTAATGCATTGTTTTAATGGTCTACAACTAGTGTCACATTGTTGCCTTTCTGATGAAACCGGTTTATACACCCCTATTTTTATATATTACAAAAAATGGGGTTCTGTCCGTACCAGTTATTGATAATATTTTTGTAGCCAAAAGTTAAAAAAAAAAAAACAAAAATTGTCCACGAAAATTTGTCATAATTGGTAAATTCATAATAATTCATAACAATTTCTACTAGAAAATACTACGCGCAGTGTTTTTCCATTTTGATGGTCATTTATTCATTTATAATCAATAGCCTGTACAATATTTCCATAAATTGAGTGACATTTTGGGATGTAAACACTAATAACTTTTATGAATATTAGCTGTTTATGAATTTTATTTATTGAGACTTTACGTAAATAATACCAAGACCTTTTTTAATAAGCCCATTAAGTTTTTATACTTATTAAAAACTAGTGGTGTATGTTACCATTATTTAATTTTTGTATCATCAACAAGCAGAATAAAAAAAACTTTCTACAAAAAAATACAACTTTAATGTAAAAAAAAAACACTAAAAAAGTACAATATAACGGTAATTTTAGAAGTCAGTGTTTCTATAATAGTTTTGTTTCTTCGTTATTTAACACCGACTTCCGAAATTGAAGTTATTTTGTACCTACTTTTGTAGTGTTTTTTTTTACATTCAATTCAGTTGTATTTTTCTGTTAAAAGTTTTTTTTCTCTTTTTAGTTATGGTAGCACAACTAAAAAGTACCCCTCAGCTAATATTCACCAGATTAGCTCGATGGTACCTTATAGCCAGAGTGCATCTCATGAAAATTTTAATAATCTCAAACACGTAGGGGCCCAGCAGGGTCGAAGCCTACTGGGGCCACGGGTAGTGTGAAAGCGAAGCCCGGGGCCCCGGGATGAAGGCAAAGAGGGAACAGGAGTGGGTTTTTAGTCAGTAAAAGTCTGACACTATCTCTCGCTCCACCCAAGAGCGGGATTTGTCATTGGATGATTTTCCCACCTTAAAAAAAAAAAAAAAAAAAACACGATTAGGTTACATTGATTTATTACAGAGTTCCGGTGTCTTCCAGCTTCACATTAAATCAATTTGATATATCCCCTCCCCCCCTTTCTTTCAATCAGTCATCGAATACACGTATAAACAAAGCCCTTATACTTGTTACGACAGTTCTGCTATGATCGTAGAGGAGTCCATTCCATATCTTTGAAGATCCTCATTGGATCATAACAATATTTCTATGGGACCAACTAGGAAGCATAACCAATCACTAAAAAAAATCTAAATCGGTCTACATTTGACCGAGAAATCGGTAAACATACACAAAAAAATATACATTCAGCCGAACATAGAACCTCCTTCTTTTTGAAGTCGGTTAAAAAGACAGAGTCTTGGCATAATCAATTAACTATGTAAAATCGGCCTGCCATAGGTGCAGGATTGTTCGAAAGGGTTACCGTGGCGCTGGAACGAAAAGGGCAACTGAAGTCTAACTCTCCGTTTCGCTCCACCCCGAGCAGGAGGAGTTATATGATAATTTATCCCAAAAAATAGGGCTGCGAGATTAAAGAAAGAAGAGTTATCGCTGCTCTGAAACGCAAAAAGGTAACTGAAGGTGGTTTTTAAACAGTAGTCTGACAATCCGTCTTGCTCCACCCAGAGCAGAAAGGGATACGGGGTACACAAATAAGTTATTTGATGATTTCCCATCCAAAAGAAATCGATACTCTTAACGACACTATTTCTAAAAGGAATATTTACGTCACATCTAAACGAATTAACCTTTAATTTATATTTTGGCCGGCAGCTGCGTTTTATTAAGGGAATAAAACTCACCTTCAATAATTGTCACTCCAAACACGATGATGAGACAAGTACACAGGCGTATTTGTTTTATAAAATAAACAGACAGCTTCGCAAAATATTTTCACGTAAAATTACCGGAAATTTCGCGGAGGTTAGTGTTACATTTAACGACTTCTTAGACCTATTTAAGTGAAGGAGGGTTGCTTTAAGTGTCACTGAAAACCTAACAAAGGGCTGAAAATGTCGACTCACGGCCTGACAACCTTTGTATACGGCCTACCATAAAGTTATAGTGAAAGTAAGTAACGTAATTAGTGGCATTCTTAATGAATGTATTGTGTTGGATATAAGTGTTCGTGTGAGTTGGGTAGTGGCTTACTGCTGGTGGCCGGTGATATTACCTCTGTTACGTTCCAGGTTGACATTATGGGTCACGAAATATAGTGTTAATGGGCTAGCTGGGCTATTCGCAGGGTTAGTAAAGGTAATTTAGTAGCTAGTACATAAGTAAGTCCTTGCGGTCTGTGAACTGCGTCGCGACGATTAAGGCACCATTCGAACCGCGGCTGCAGGCTGCGGATGCAGGCTGCGAATACCGGTAGCACACGCATGACATGCAGCCGTTGTCTGCATGTCTGCAGCCGGGAGTGATTCCGAGGCTAGCGGCACGTGCTTCCAGTAGCAAATCTACGATTCAATCCAATATGAGCGCTATCGGCTCCGAGTAGCGATTATTGCTTGGCTTGTCTAAACAGGTTGGAGTGACGTAATTACGTGTGCCTCGACTTGCGGCCGCAGCAATACTGGTCTGCGATCGGCTGTGGCTGCAGGTCGCGGCAGCACTGGCAGCCGAAGCTCGCCAGCACGTGCGGCCGCACCCGTTTTCGGAATAGCTTTCACAAGCTGCAGCCTTCGTGCACCTGCCGCATGTGCTGCCTGCATTCGCAGCTTGCAGCCGAGGTTCGAATAGCACCGACAATACTTTATATTTGGACTTGTTTTCGTCGTTTTAACCGCAGTGCATTTATAGCCAAAACATATGAAACAATAAAAAACTAAAACACTTCTATCGCTCAACGTAAATTCTTGGCATTACATCAAAGAAACACTAACATTTCACGGCCAGAATAATAAATTATTACGTTACCATCACCTTTGAACTGCCTTCTGTGATGTTGCTACTACACGATAGTACTGCTGTTGTTACTATCATGATTCGACTGAGAGAGTGAGACGGAGCTATACATGACGAATACCACTATTTCTTTTTCACAGTAAATTTGTGAAGGTAGTGACACGTCTTAGTGGGGGAGGGAAGGGGGGGCTATTCACTGTAAAAAGAAAAAGGTCCCGCTATACTAATCATCCTATTCATTGAGTTTAACAACTTGTGAATCCGCTCGCTAAAGTTGCCCACGCAACTTGAAAATGTCGACGGGAAAAGGGGTTTCGGAAAATTGGTTAGTTGGCTGAAAATCTATCACTACTATACATGTGCAAGTGTAGATAGGAACGTGCCGAGCTTTTCTTTTAACTTTGATACAAGTGAGATCTATAAAATTACAGCCAACATAGTGAGGTATCGCGCTATAGGTATGTCGTTATCATCAGCTGAAAGATGTCCACTGCTGTACGTAGGTCTTCCCCAAGTGTCTCTACAACGTATGGTACTGTTCGTCTCGCATCCATCGCATTCACGCGATTCTCTCTAGGTCATGGGTTCATTTTGTGGGTGGCCTTCCAACACTGCAACTTCCGGTGCGCGGACGCCACTCCAGGACCTTTCTTTCCCATCGAATTAGTTTGGCGATTCTTCGGGCTGAGTCGGTGACCTTGGTTTTACTGCGTATATCTTCATTCCTGATGCGATTACGCAAGGAAACTCCGAGCATAGCCCTATCTAAGCAATGGACAGGGCTATAGGTACCTATATATTTTTTAATTACTAGTATTTAATCTTAACATATTATAAAACAAAGTCACCCACCGCGTCAGTCTGTCTGTTCGCGATGAACTCAAAATCTACTTTATTATTGTTGATAGCATCGCGCTTGACTACTATCTCATCTGATGGCAAGCGACGTTGTGATCGACGATGAAGAACGTCTGCATAAATGTAATTACCTACTAAACGGATTTTCATGCGGTTTTTACCAATAGACAGAGTTATTCTCGAAGAAGGTTTAAGGACCTAGCGCCCGAGCAGTGTCATAAAACAGTGACCTTCTAAAGCCTACTCCTCGGTAACGGCTTACATAATGGGTTTGAAACAAAAAATGGTTATTATAACAAAAAATAACTGGTTAAGTGTTCTTCAGAATGTAAATAGTATATGTAAATCAATCAACATTTCGCAAAGAAAATGATTTTAAAGGTCAGCGGGGCTCTATACGGGCGCACGCGGCAGTACGACTTTGTATGCATTTAACTCCGGCCAGTTGTTTAAGGGTATAATGAACGCATGTACACCACAACCGAGCGACGCTGGGACAGTTTGCTAACTCGCTAGTGTTTCACTAACATTAAGATTCTCTTTTCGGAATCGGCTTTCACCTTTTTAAATGCTATTTGCCATCAAATCTAATTTTACCTAAACTACGAAGCTACTCAAAAGGTTCTACATCAAAGAGCCTCATCCTTTGACACGTCCACCACACAAACAAGTAAACATACCGACTAATATTAGGATGATAACTGTAATACACACACGTGTAGTATACAGATATACTCACTATTTACCATCCGATACTGGTAGCCTGATATTGCCATTAGCTATAATGTTTACCGACACTGGTATTGGTTGTAATCTCACGCATTTCGGAGAGGCACGTCTGAGTGATTTAGTGCGCGTTTATATTTGGTAGAGTAGTAAGTATTTAGTAAGTTAATAGTACTGTATAGTAATAATATATTTTTTTTTGGTTTACAATTCTAATATATTTGTATTTTAATGTATAGTGTAAACTAGCTGCTAGCAGCGGCTTCACCTAATGAAAGTAGAAAGTTATCCCTGGGGAACTTAAATCTATAAAAATGTGCTATTTCAGGACATGGTCTACACGTATACTTACCAAGTTTTATCGAAATCCGTTTAGCCGTTCAAGCGTGAAGAAGTAACAAACATACACACAAATTTTCTTTTTAGGGCTCCGTACCTCAAAAGAAAAAAAACGGAACCCTTATAGGATCACTTAGTTGTCTGTTTTTTTCTCTGTCTGCCTGTCGAGACTCTTTAACTCAGGAACGCGTGGAGGTATCGAGTTGAAATTAAAACCGTATACTCAAATCTGCGGTCAAAAAATCAAAATTATGAGTTAACGAAAAAACAAGATACTCTTTAGGGAATCAAAATTCATAGGGTACTTCCCTTTGACCTAGAATCCTGAAATTTGGCATACAGTAAGGTCTCACAGCACAAGTATAGGAAAATATCTGAAAACTGTAAATTTGTAGTTATTTAAAAAAAAAAAAAATTTTGCGATTCGGAAAAATCATCATAACTCAATTCGGAAATTGTACTTTTTACGTAGCTAAGTTTATACGGAACCCTCAGTGCGCGAGTCCGGTTCGCATTTCCCCATTTTTTTATCTCGCGATTATGTTCCTTGGGGACAATTTTCAACTTTCATGCGCGCGAAGCAGCTGACAGCAACTAGAATATGATTATACAGCCAAAACACAGATTACGTAAACATTTTATGCTCTAGTTTCCCACTGGCTTTCCCGCCGGATATCGTAGATTAACTGACTGCGCACGATTCAAACGGTCAACAAATGGGACTAAGTACCAATGTAAACAGACCCTCATACTATGTTATCGTTACACACCAACTAATAGTGTTGTTCTGTGTTTTCCCAATTATCTTTAATGTGCTCAAGGGTTAGCTTCCCGTAGAAATAATATTAAATTACCGCATATACTACAGTCAAATGGGGTAAATAGAAACTCAGGGGTGAATAGAAACAAAAACTTCAAAGGGCATTTTCACGATATTTGAATATTTTTTGCAGCATTTAACTACATCAATTTATTAATGAATTGTTATTCTAAAAAGTCGATGCTTTGTAAGAAGCCGATAATATGGTATCAAAGTAAAAAACTAAACCAAAGTTTTGATTCCATTCACCCCTGCGTTTTTATTCACATAATTTTACGGTACCTATGTAAGATTGGGTTATCCATTTCGACTTCACTATTTCTGCGAATGGCAATTCTATCTTCAATAACTGACGATTTTTTTTTATTGTATCGCTGCTCAGTCGTTGGTATTTCTGTTCCATGACCGGAGCCAATCCCGCATAGCTTGCACGAACACGAAAAAATCGTTTGATCTATTTGATGACATTGTGTATAATGGAAGGCGTAGGTACTCACAGCTGGCATTCCTCACCATTCTATTTCAATGTAGATGTTAAACTTACCTGGAAAGAAAAAAAAAACAATTAAAAACAGTTTATCAAACAGTTTTTCAAAGAAATCGATATACTTACTCTGCCTTCTCTTTATATCTTGGAAAGTATTTTGTACGTTCGTAAAAACCTAGGACTTTTCAAAATTAGAAGCGATTTTCATAACATAAATACGCGCAGTAAACACGAAATTGTATTACCCAAATGGAGATTAGCTAAGACCAGCAAGTCATTTTTAGTAAACAGCATACGCTTTTATAACAAGCTACCAAAGGCGGTGACTGAACTTAGCGAGGGCAAGTTCAAAACCCATATTAAGCGTGTCCTAACTAAAAAAGCGTATTACAAGGTTAAAGACTATGTCGAAGACACGCTTGTTTGGCAATGACTGCTTCTGCACATGTGGCCCCCTGGTAGCTCATAATATTGTGTACATCTATCTATTAACTGCTCCACATTTGTTGTAATATATACATTTTTTCTTTTCATCCTACACATTGCTTTTGCAATATTTTTTATATTAGTAGACGCCAACCACCATAAATTCGTTAGTAATTTTCTTTTTGTTGACATGTCATTTATTGATAATTGTAATTACTTATTGTTCTTGTTTTTTTTTTATATAGCTTCTTTTTTTTTAATGTGAATGTGAGAACACCGTGGACTTCGCGAATTCTTAGGTTACTTCCTATTACGACTCACTTTTTTTTTTTTAAATATTATTATTTTTATTGTGCTTTTGGGTACAATATCGACTGGTCTACACTGTTCTTACATAATGTCTATTAATACTGTAATATGAAAATATTGTAAACAATAATTTTTTTAAAAGAGTAACGATGGAGTTTCTTGCCGGTTCTTCTCCATAGGAAACGACCAATTTGGAACCGTGCACTAGCTTCTGACGTTTTATAAGTGCCCATGTAGGCCTATGTGAAATAAAAAATTTTTGACTTTGACTTTGACTTTATGTTTTTTTAAATAATGTAAACTAGTGCTTGACTGCAGTCCCACTTGATGGCAAGCAGTGATGCAATCGTTGATTGTGAGGCGCACTAGTTTATGCGGAGCGTGCTAACTCTAGCCATCCGAATTATAATCGGATGAGAAGACCGCAGCAGGCAAATTGTTCCAGTGCTTCAATGTACGCGGTATAAACGACGGGGCGAAAAGCTTAGTCCGGACCGTAGAGGTTTCAACAACGTAAGATATACTCGCCGTACGCTGGCAAAAAGTACATTCATATAGCCTAGGAGTTCGACGTACTCAATAAATCAGGTCTTCTTTGGTTATCAGTGCCTATCATCTCAAACTAACATCTAAAGTGCGTGCGACTCATTCAGCAGCGGGTATACTTATTGTCATAAAGTAACTGTGTTTTTCACAATGACATTGAACTATTTGCAAATACTTTAACCCTTTTTATTACCCACGGAACCTAACATAGAATTACGGAGCAAGTTCATGAGTAATCAACTCAAATACATTCGCGAGCCATTTAAATTATTCAGGGCGCCAGACAGAAATATACTGCTATTAGCTACAAGAGGCACCTATTATAGATAATTGTGATAGTAGGTATACATATGGCACATTTAAGGTCAGTGCCAGTAAAATCTGCGTCTAAGGCCCGTATTCTACCAAAGCGGAGACAAATTGTGAAGAGAACCTTTTTCTGTTGTAAACAACCAATAGAATTTCACTAGCCCATATCTCGTCTCCGCTTAGCTTCGATGGATACCGTTAAGAAGAGGAGAGAGATGAAAAAGAGACGTGAGTTGTGCCACATAAGCAGGTGGCGCGCAGAACGGCAGATGTGAGCGACGTCGATGAGTGAGTTGGTTCATCTCAATATCGCCGTTCGCAGCGCAGCTTCGCTCTGTCTAGTACACATTTATGCTCTAGCCAGTACGTATCTCCACACATTTTTGAAAATATTTTATGTTCTTGTTTTATGACCAGTCATCATAACTTCACCCATCTTCGGACATAGATCTCCCGAGCGTTAGCACACCGACCGGTCTTTTGCGTCTCTCATTGATCGGATTCCGGCGACCCTCAAAAGATTATCCATCGAACATCTATTCTTGAGCAATATGTCCACTGCCACTTCATTTTGGCGATTCTTCGGGCAATGTCGATAAACTTGGTTCTCTTGCAGATGTCTTCATTCTTGATGTGATCACGCAAGGTAACTCCTAGCATAGCTCTTTCCATTGCCTTTTGGGTGACTTCCCCAGCTAGCCAGTACGTTTCCTCCCAGGTTTTTGAAAAGTTTTAGATATAGGAGAATTGTGGCTTAGCACCACACTTAGCTCAATCATTTTAATATTTATAGTTTTATTCAAATAATTTAATTTTGTTGTTTGTCCAGTGCATGACAAAAAAAACCGTTATTTTTTTTTTGTTGCTTTTTTCTAATTAAATCTTCTAATATCTCACTTTGTGTATATTTTCGCATTGGAATCCGGGCCTAAACAGTGACCAACCTATCATAAATTTTATTACCTACTTGTAAAGTTATGCACCATAAAACCTTGGTACGTGCCTAAAAGTTACATGTAGTAAATTTTATTTATGTACTTGTATCGTAATATAGCTGGGAAAATCCAAAACCAATTAGCTACACTCATTAAAACATTGGTGACACATACAAACGTTCAATGATTCCGCGTTTTCGCTGGAGGAAAATTATTATTATATTTGATTTTTGATGCATTGAGAATTTATTGTATTGTAGTCGAGGTATATATATATATAGTCACTCTTTTAAACATCGCCTTAAAACAGTAGTCCTATATAAATATTACCTCAATACTTAAAGGTTTATTTAGTATCAAGTAAAAAAAATATACATACTTGATTAATAAGAAACATGAATTTGTTTAATAAACACTTGGTAAGTATAGGTTCTTTGTACTTTTCTGCTATAGTGCATCAAATTACTGCAAGAAGTACCGAATGTTTTGTAAACATTTGTAACATATACAACGAAAATATATTAGAATACGGTGACACAATATGTTAATATGCATAAAATTTTGGTACGACGTGTGCAAAATTGAGCAATGACTCACACTATAATGCCCTGTTTAACCAAAAAAGGTGGCAAGTAAAGTAATGTGTTTCGGACGTAATAATGGGACATTAGCTATGTTTTTGGAGCGCTTTTGGGTTTAGCTAGGAAATCCTTAGAGTTAGAATCCTTGAGTCACGAATAGACAATAAGACATGTCTTAAACGGAGACAAATTAATAGCAATCAGTGTTTTTTGAGTAGACATATTTTATCTAAGTTATAGTTTTTGCCAGGGGCGTCTCTCGCTTTAAAAGATATTCCACAGTAACGTACTAATAGGACAAAAAGTGTTCTCTGACCTATTCAGGTCATAATCTATTCGTGGGCCAAATCCGTTCAGCCGTTTGAGCGTGATAATAGACATGCACATTTATGTTGTTGCAGATATATTAGTTGGGTATGGCATAGTCGCAGTCATTTAAGACCCTTCTTTGAGGAGTGGAGTAGCTACAGATTCACTCACTTTCTGCTTGACGATGGACCCCACCGGACACGGTGTGAGCGGACAGTGAGCAATGGGTAGCTCGCTATCCTGATCATAGTTATATTTCAAGTGCAACTCAAAGAAATGTCAGTATGATTGAAGCGGCCAGTTAAGACCAATGTTTGCCAGGGCTACAGATTGTTTGTAACAGTTACCGCCACCCTGGAATGTAAAGAAGTGAAAACTAAAGAAATATAGGTGGCCTAGTCAGTAAAAGTCTAACACTTCCTCAGAGTGGGAGACATTTGATGATTTTCAAATGAAAAGACATGGGTATTAGCAGGAAGCAGGATTGCAAACAAACCTCAAAGACACAAGGCTTGCCACTTCTGGTTACGTAAACAGCACATCTACACTTATAGTACGTTTATTGTTGCTTACTCCACCATGTAATTTGGATGGTCATTCATTATCTATGAAATTAGAACCTCTGCAAATTATCCGATAAAGGGCCGGTCTGTTTGTTTGTTAATGCTAATGAACGTGCCAAGTAGTGCTGACCTGGAAACTAACCAAATATGCCTAAAAGGCCAGTCTCTGTAATTAATTTAACGAATATTACATCTGTATCACCGCCGAGCCCGCGTTTTGGGATAAAGTAATACTACTTCCTACTTATATATATATAATAGAGGGTCTGTATATTTGTTTATTATTTATTTAAACTTTATGTACAGTAGTGGTACATAGGTGGACTTAATGCAACAAGGCCTTTTCTACCAGTCAACCTTTGGGTTAAAGAAGACAACACAGTGGTAGGTGTGCTCAATAAATAGAAAACCGGGAAAGTGCGAGTCGGACTCGCGCACTGAGGGTTTCGTACAAACTAAAAGGCCCCGTACACGGTACGATTTACCTTGACGGACACCTTGGGATTTCCTCCATTCTTTCCTCCTGTGGGAATAATGAAGAAGAAAATAAGAAGAAGAATGATGAATGAAGAGAATAAGAACGTCAGGAATTGTCAGAAGTGGTCCAAAGCTAGCTACCTTGTACCTCTTCTGTAGATTCCTAAAGATGTAACTTAAATTTAATAGGGTGTCACAATGGGCGGTCTTATCGCTAAAAGCGATTTTTTGCAGACACCCTTGGCATGGATTTGTCAGAGAAGGAGAAAAACATACGCAGGTGCGCATTGCGTGGTGTACTATTTATATATATACAATACATAACTAATAAAATACATATAAAACAAACCATATATAATATATATTCATATATATACATGTATATGAAAGCAGAGAAATATTGTATTTAATATAATTTAAAAGAGTATCCATGGAGTTTCTTGCACGTTCTTCTCCATAGAGATCTACGCTTTGGAACGTGCTATTTAGCTTCACTTTTTTGTTTTTGGACTGGCCTACCTTTAACTATTCAAGAGTGCCTGTAAATGTTCTATTTAAATTAAATGCTTTTGTCTTGAACTTTGACTTTGATTTTGACTTTTGACGTTTAAGAGGAGATGTAGTGATCCTTAACCATATTTATTTAAAACATCAAGGTCATTTCGTAGATAGAATTCTATTTCTGCTGCTAAATTATAACCATCAAACTAAAGTACGTCGGGCTGTCGTCAAAGCTAAGACCAGTAATATTCCTTCTGGCTGCATATTATATCAGATCGTTGAATTTTACAGCGCCCGCCTTACTAACGGTATTGAATTCACAGACGCTTATGTTTTAGACCCTGCTATTTGAACTGTAAACTTGAGAATATAGCAGAGAGCCATTTTAAGTGTATGTTTTGAGTTTTGTTTGGTTGTAAATATTAGATACCGCGACACTAAACAGTTAATACATATGGTTGCAATCTTAAAGATGTAGCTGACTACAGTATGTTAAATGTTGTTATGACAGTAGGCATTCAAGAACAGTCGTGCTATTCATAATCCTATGTACGTATTTGGATTTCATCGCTGCGGCCAGCGCTGCGCTCAAGACTGTTTTCTTAGATAATAGCACTGAATCCAATGTACCTATTTGGATTTCGTCGCTGCGGACAGCGCTGCGCTCAAGGCTGTTTTCTTAGAGATTATCACTGAATCCAATGTACCCATTTGGATTTCGTCGCTACGGACGGCGCTGCGCTCAAGGCTGTTTTCTTAGAGAATAGCACTGCTGCTCTACACCACTAATTTTTAATTAGTACAAAAATTTAAAGGGCTTTTTAGAAAAGATCTTGGCATTATTAACGTAAAGTCTCAATAAATGATATTCATAAACAGCAAAGTTATTATTGTTTGTGATATCCCAAAATGTCACTAAATTTATGGAAATATTGTACAGGATATTGATTACGAATGAATAAATGGCGATCAAAATGGAAAAATAACTGCGCGTAGTATTTTCTAGTAGCAATTGTTATGAATGATTGATTCAATTATGAATTTACCAATTATGAAAATACTTCGTGGACAATTTTGGGATTTTGATTTTTTTACTTTTGACTACACAAATATGATCAGTAACGGGTACCGATAGTACGAAACGAGAAATTCTAAATAGGCATTTAGAATGTCTCGTTTCGTAAATAACTTGTACGACTTATATTTTCGAGGTAGGGCTACAAAATAGATAGACAGATAGACATACTCTTAAAATTACAATAGAAACTTTAAATTTATAAGGTGTCACAAAGGGTGGTCGATTTTTTTGCAGACGACCTTTGGATAGATATTACAGATAAGGAAAAAAAAATACGCAGGTAAAGTTCATGGTGGTGTGATGTGGAGTAATTTGGTATGAATTATTGGATCAATTTTTCTTGTTTCTCTTAGAATGAATCCATTTAAAAGAAAGCAATACGTAAATTAGCCTTAATTTTGTGTGAACAAGTTTGATTACTTACGTTCTTGGATAAATTTCCTATAAATTGAACGCATTATATTCTTTAGTCTCTACCCTCAATTTTTTTTTTATTTCGTTTTTATTTGTAAAAAGTCATATTCCCGCCACTATTTTGTTTATGGCGCCCCTGCAGTTTGACAGTTCTTGACAGTTCTTATTCGTCAAAAGGGCAATACAACACTCAGATCATCGATGCGTCTTTCATTACGACTCTCACCTGAAATACCTTTTAAACAAACAGTTTCAGATTGAGCAACCCTAAAAAAGAAATGTAGCTTTGAAATACTACCAACATTGTATTATTTGTGAGCCTGAAGTATTTTCCCGTGTAATCAGTAGCAGGACAGAGTATCTTTGTGTTTTTGTATATTCTTTGTAAGGAAATTCGACTGTACGAATTTCCCTTTTCGCTTTTATTCCGTAAAGGGCGTCTTCGTAAATATTTTTTTTCGCGTATTTTGTGATCTGTAATTAAAGGATCTTTTAGTAGGTGAAAAAGAAAATTTTGTACAAAGGTCAGGGCTTATTTTTTAAAGCCTGAAAATAAACTTGGGTTTTTATTAGGAAGGGTATGTAACGTAATATCCTTTATTACGTAGAAAATCATCGAATGACTTCTTTCGCTCTGGTTGGAATAAGAGGAAGTGTCAGACTTTTTCTGGCTAAAACGCACAATGTTCATGTTCTATGATATTTCTTTCAGACAATCCCGCAGCCCTGGTAGGAGCGTAATATCCTAAGAACCAAACCTCGATTTCGAAACCCGCAATAAGACCTTTATTATTTGAGGTCCCGGGTGTCACCATTGTTTGGACCGCCCGGAGGACACGGTGGAGCATACAGTAGAGGTGTGCCCTGCTTGGGTAGAGCACCGCCGTGTCTTCGTGTGGGGGCGATCGGCGACAACGATCTCTCGCGCCGGGACTTTATACAGGCCATGGTCCGAAGCGAGGAGGAGTGGCGGGCGGTCGCCTCCTTCTGCGAAGCAGTAATGCTAGCAAAGGAGAAGACCGCACGTGCACGCGCGATGGAGCGGCCCTCACGCCTCAGCCGTAGGGACCCTGATCCTAATTACCGGCCACGGTAGGCGCGGGCTTGCGGACGGCGAGCAATGGGTAGCTCGCCGTCCGACCGTCCGGTAACCGTCTGGACCAAGCCCAAGTCGTCGACGGCGCGTAGTGTTCCACGCGCGCCTCAAGTATATGTCAGCAAACCGTAGGGGCCTAGTAGGGTCGAAGCCTACTGGGGCTATGGGTTCGCTTCTGAAAGGAAAACTCGGCCTTGGTATGAAAGGCAAAAAAGGAGTGGGTTTTTAGTCAGTAAAAGTCTGACACACCCTTGGGCTCTGCGCAAGAACATGAGATGTCATTGGATGATTTTCCGACCTTAAAAAAAAACAATATTTGAGGTGGGAAAACATTCAATTATTTATCCCGCTTTAAGGGGGAACGAGAGGACGTGTAAGTCTTTTACCGACTAAAACCCACCTGTGTCCTTTATTTGCCATTTTTGTTTCAGGATCACAGTATCCCTTTCAAAATTCCCTGTGGTTTTAGCGAGCATCGGCCCCTACAGTTTTGCTGACATTGTTTTAAGGCATGCGTAGATCAATTTGTGCCGTTGAGACCACGGGCACAGTCCGTACCTGACGGCCAGACGGCAAGCTAATGCCTAGCGGATACAATATAGGCAGTCAAATCTCATTAAGTAAGCTTTTATAACTGAAAGGCAGAAATATCAACAACTAATCAAGATAATTTGATTAAAATATCAACGGGCAATCAAAAAAAGCTGACAAAAGATTTGATAAGGTCAGACAATATTAAATTTTTTAGCTTTGTGATTGAGATTGTAAACGTAGGCGTATTATACCTCTATGTAAATCTATATTAACAGCATGTGCGTGTAACGTAACGTTCGGCGATAAACGCTAATTTGGCTCGCTATTATCGGCGTTGGCCACACAAATTAATGTGGCCAGCCAAATTATGTTATTGGTTGGTGGAATTTAGCGCTTGTTTGTTTAATGCGTTAAACCTTGCCAGGTTCAACCTGCATTCTTCGTTTAATACCTGTGAACATTATTGCAATACATCTTGGTCTTATATTAATATACATTTCAAAAATCGAAACAGTACTGCATTCAGGCGGCATTTAAATAAAAAGAGGAATGATATCATTAAAAAAAAGCCAATAAATATTATATAACTGACTCAATATAACTGACAGTTTATAGTCTACACAATGATGTACTATAATTCCAAATTTGAATATTTCCGAATTTTGATTCAATAAATGAATGTATTGGTATTTGTTGACTTTTTCAACCTTATCTATAGTAAAAAAGTCTACCTAAATGGTCTATCTATTATATTTTGAAGCTGAAATCCTAATCCATAGTAAATAATTTTAGACAGAGTTCTTGAAAATGGAACCGATTTAAGAAGACCTTATGGAAATCATGTAAAATCTGTTTAGCAGTAGGTACATAGTTCGTTCTTCAAAACACAGCATTTACCTATTTATGAGAAGATTATCTGAATCAATAGTCAGACAATCGTCTTATACCTAATATATCTTTTACCCAATATTTTGTATAAGGATAAGCTTTAATGAATGATTACTGGCTTGTTTATTAAACCATGGCCAACGAAGCTAGACAACACAAGTGATCAGAAACACATTACCTTCACGCTACTGATCTCAATAGAGACGTTGGGGCCGTATATTCGATCGCCCTTAGTTCGTAGTGAAGGTATTAAGTCCCATGAATAGACGGCCAATCGCCAATTATCGGTCACAATGCCAAACCAATTTTCAGTTATATGGGAATTGTTGTTCATAACAAAACCTTCTTGATATTGTTAAGAGCGTATTGTCGATAAATTAACTAATTGAAATATGATATTTAATAAGGTTCTATAGCCCTCTTGTTAAATATCAAGAGTCATGTAAGTACTTTAGAAAATATGATAGAACAAAGAAAATTATGTGTACCAACCAGTATATGAATTTTGCTCAAATGTTACAAGTAAATAAGAAGATAGAGTTGATAGTACGATTGGCGCGGTAGTTCGAACAAATATTAATTTGAATTAATATAATATAATATGTGAAAATGTGTTTGTATGCCTCAAACAACTTTTTTTTAATAAAAACCAAATAACACATACGATAAAATATTAATAAAAACAATGGTATTTTTATGGTCCAGAGCAGGGATGGCCAACCTCTATTGGACAACGTGCCACTAAAAACCAGAAAAAAAAAGTTGTGGTCATGACGTGCCACACAAAAATTAAACTAGGTGTTATTTATTCTGAATTTGAATTCCAAAATTCCAAATAAGTATATTATATATGTTTTATACAATAATTAAATACATAACAAAGGAGTGATAACTGCTGTTTCAAATTATCTAGATGCTAAACATTTTACACTGGCGTGCTCGAATTATTTTGCAAAGTGCCATATGTTCGCCATCCCTGGCCTAGCAGTTCTGGGTCTGGGTGTTTTGTGTATATGACTTTCATTGTTGATTTCCATGTTTTTGAACAGACCCACAAATCACGATACAGGAGCTATTTATTCCTAATGTGTGGAAATGTTTAAAAACAATACACGTCTGCGTGTGTCCTACTTTGTATCAAATAGGTGATCGTCCGGTTTATTCTGTGAAACACCGCCGTGAAAGATAATCTTTTTTCACCTAAGTTTTCACTATAAGCTCTTTTCATAATATATTCACCCGACAGGTAGATTGACGGCTCAATTCATTTAGGGTGTCTTTCCACTAACGCGAAGCTGTGTGGAGTGGAGAAGAGCGGACCGTGAATTGACCAAACACAGTGCTCGAAATCTCCACTCCACTATAGTGGAAATAGTTTAAGTGGAACTGAGTAGACTTTTAAATAAAACATGAACACGCGGCCTCGAGGTGGACAGAACGGAATCTAGCAGGCTGTGGTGCCAAGTGGAGGGCACGAAGCGGAGGGTAGCTTAACTCCACTCTACCCAGCTCCGCTTCAATGGAAACACTTGCCACTTTTCACTGCTCTTTTCTGCTCCACTCCGCTCAGCTTATACGGTAAGATTTTCTTAAATAGACTCATCAGGTCAATAAATGTCGGACAATTCTAACTTGACGCTGATTTACAACTGGACCATGGACTAACGCAATATGTTAATTATGACGCTTTTATAACACGCTTCAATCTTCAAAAAATGTTCAAATGCATACAATAACGAGTTGCAGTTTCACAGTGTAAATAAACCCGTACAAAAATAACTAAATATTTACAAAACAGGAGCATCTGCTCAGAACTAAAATCAGTATTTCGCAGAAATAAAGCTTCAGAAATGTTCAAGGCGGTTTTCGTTTCAATAACTACTAAAATTATACGGTTTTTGCTTGGTTTCTTGAGTAGAACGGGCTCTCGAAATATATATATATATATATATATATTTTCACATTTTATTAAAAGAGAAGAGAGAAGGGTAAGCTACGATGTCTGATTATCTTCCTAGCCTTTATTCAACTATGTTGCGGTCGGGTAGCCCCGGATCTAACGGAGGTCAAACCGGGGCACTTGCCGGGGTGGCAGTTCCATGGGGGCGCCAAATCCTTGAGACAAGAATTCGAAATATTGAACAAGTGAAGCCTCTTTTATTACAATCTCATAGATTTTTATTAAGTAATCGAATCTTAATATAATATGTTTGAAAAACCAACTTTTCTATTTCTATACGCCCAGTTAGTTTTTGAACACATACTGGGTAAGTGAATTATGAACGCGGGGGCCACTATCAAGGTTTTGCCATCCCGGTTCGAAAAATCGTAGATCCGGGGCTGCTAACCGGATGCAACTGGATACTAGTATTTTACATAGAGCAACTGAGGCTGTCAAATATCTACAATTGACAGCCAGGTCCAATAACTAAACATGCTTTCCAAGGCACGGAGGAATCTTGGTGTCTTAAGTTGGTCAGCCATCCGCAGACCGACCTCGGAGTGTTGTTATTGTGTAGATATGTTTTACTATAAGACTAAAACTCTGCTAGCCATTTTAATAAACGTAAAGTACTGATATCAATTTATTTAAAGAGGACTATGTAGGTATCGTTATCAATTAGAAATTACTCGTACCTACGTTATCAGCAACAATTTAGTTAAAGACGTGATTTGCAACATTTACTCTTTTTTTTTCGGGTGGGAAAATCATCTAATGACATCCCACGCTCTTGGGCGGAGCGGGAGACAGTGTCAGACTTTTACTGACTAAAAACTCATTTCTGTTCTTTCTTTGCCTTTGTTCTAGGGCCCCGGGGATCTCTTTCGCATCACCCATGGCCCCAGTAGGCTTAGACCCTGCTAGGCCCATACGTTTGCTGACATCTCCCTAAGGCGCGCGTGGAACACTACGCGCCGTTGGTGACTTGGGCCCGGTCCGGACGATTACTGGACGATCGGACGGCGAGCTACCCATTGCACGCCGTTCGCAAGCCCTACGGTGGCCGGAAATCGGGATCGGAATCGGCTGAGGCGTGAGGGCCATTGCCTCGCGTGTGTATGTGCGGCGGAGGCCATACTGGTTCGCAGAAGGAGGCGACCGCCTGCCACTCCTCCTCGCTCCGGACCATGGCCCGGCGCGAAACAATTACTCTTGCGATATTATACAAAATAACATAATATCACTGACTGGCCTGTTGGTCTAGTGGTTAGTGGCCCTGACTGCTATGCCGGAGGTCGTGGGTTCGATTCCCACCCAGGACAAATGTTTGTGTGATGAGCACGATCATTTGTTCTGTGTCTGGGTGTAATTTATCTATATATGTATGTATTTAGAAATATATAAGTATGTTTATCAGTTGTCTAGTACCCATAACACAAGCTCTGCTTAGCTTGGGACTGGACGGCGTTGTGTGATAGTTGTGGAATATTATATTATATATTATATTGTATCAATCATCAAAACGACAGTTTGACTCCTCACCCTAGCCATGTTTCGATGAAGTAAAATTTCAAGAGATCAAGGATTCATTCAGTCGTAATCACACTAATATTATAAAGGTGAAAGTTTGTGAGTGAGTGTGTGTATGTTTGTTACTTGTTAATGCTCGAACGGCTGAACGGATTTGGATAAAACTTGGCACACAAGTAGATCACGTCCTAAAATAACACATAGAATACTTTTTCATCCCGGAAGTGAGTTCCTTTGGGACAATTTTTTACTTTCACGTGCGTGAAGCCGCTGTTAGCAACTAGCATTCCATAACCACAAACAATTTTCCAATTTGCAAAATGATCACCATCAATCGAGATTAGATTAAATGGTTGTCAATCAGTACTAATCTACATCTACGTCATAAGGCGTATTAATTATAGGCTTTACTTCACATATGTAGTACATTATGTACTGTTGAATATTCTCAGTAGACATTAAACTATAATCGTGATCTATTACAACATTCAGTTGTCAATCAGCAGCCAATGCCGCGCAATTATTGGCGCGAGGAAGTTAATTAATAGACTTATTGCTTTGACACATCTAACAGCTTGTTCACACTGTAGATAAAGAATGTTCGGTTATTATTTGTCGATTAAGGAATCATCATACGTCTGGAAAAGGTAGAAGTACGGCAGCGGCAAAAAGCACAGCACCGGTGTATGTGGCGACGCTTACGGCCTGTTCAGGACTTCAGTCTTAGCGGTGAGCGGGGCGGCATCGGTACGCGGGCGTGCAGCGCTATGAACGGCGTCCCTTGGCGTGCTTAAAACATTTTCATACTTTTGATCTTACTGCTCGCCGCACCGCACTTAGCCACCGCTCACAGCGGCAAGGTCGTGAACGGGTCGTTAGAGGTCTATGTCCAGCTGTCAGGGCGAAAGGATTGATCGAAAGAGTCACCGTGGTCCTAGAACGCAAAGGGCATCTAAACAAACATGGGTTTTAGTCAGCAAAAATCTGAAACTTCCTCTCACTCCACTCTAGAGCACAAGCCGCGACAAGTAAGACGCGAAGAAGGCGGCCACAAGAGTGAGGGGACGTCTTCCCGTCTGATTATAATTTAGGTGTCTTCAAGGCTAGAGTAAATAGGCTCCTAATAAACTAGTGCGCCTCGCCATCAACGATTGCATCACTGCTTACCATCAGGTGGGATCACAGTCAAGCACTGCAACTAAAAATTCCTTCGTAGCGTGGTTAATTTATGTGAATAACGATTTGAACTGCCAACCATATTGATGGCATTTATAACATTGTTGTAACATGAATTTCTCTCTCGCATGACCCGGTTCAATAAAAGCGGATGTTGTAATGACGTTGCATTGATTGGGGAAATATTTAACGGTAATCGCACTTTTCCGGAATTATTTATAGTTGTAGGTTAGTTATTGCACATTTCAAAATGAGGATTAATTTTGAAAAACCTAATTTTTTTCTTATCTTGTCGGCTAAATGAGAGTTTTCTAAAATAATGTTCACCAGGTCAGCAAAGATTCATCAGGTACGTAGGTGGTGGTAGGTTCAGTTCGTCAGGTACAGGCACCTGTCAAAAAGCTTATGTTAATGACATCAACGCTAACGTCTTGGTCGTGGCCAGATCTTAGAAATTGATCACTTCGTGATATGGCAAAGTAAAACTGGCCAGATCGTTTTAATTAAACGATAAAGTTTGATGATATTTCAATCTTCGTTTGGCCTACTTTCTTTAGTGTGGCCAGTTTTAGTTGGCCATATCATGAAGTGATCAATTCTAAGATCTGTCCACGACACATACACGTTTCCAAAAGTAGAAGACCTCGGCTAATATTCGTGAAAAAATAAAAAAATACGAAATAAAATCCGAATACAACACCATCTTTAATTTAAAAAAAAACGCAATTCGCGTTTTTTATAATCTTTCTCCACTTTTAAGAATCATATGGTGAATCCATATGATTCTTAAAAGTGGAGAAAGTTTTTCATAGCGACTGAGGCGGAATTTGTCTCAGCCGCAGGCGAGTGTTATGGAGCCGAGTATTGCCATGAAAATTTCCATGTACGTATAGCAAACGATGTTTTTCAATATATTTATGAAGATATAAAGAAACGGGGGAAACTCGCCCACTTTTCCGTACTAGTGTGGAAAATAGTAAATTGCGTGCCTAAAAGTGGTTGGGATAAGAGTGGGTTCGGAGCGGTCAAGATATTTCGGTCGTACTATACAGCAACTGTAATATTTGTTCCGTGGCTGTAATCATAACTTCAAGATTTCGTAATCGTAAATGAAAAGTCTCAAATAATTTTTTATATTATCATTCTCATGAAGTGTGTCCAAGTAGCATTAAAATGAAATGTCAATGGCATTAGTATTTAATAGGTCCTGCGATCACCAATAAATTTAATATTAGAACAAGGATATTGTAAAAGTGCATTTAAAAATGTCATGCCATTATCTTCTTGAGTGACGATATAATATTTTAAATTATCTGTCTGACTGCGGTTTGGCATTATCTACTCATAAGTATGTCAATGGAACATATATTATAAAGTTAGGGACTTTGGCGGGGCTTTTTTTGAGTGAATTCCAGATGCTATTTTAATTATTCGCAAATTGATTCTAAATTGATATTGTGATATAAAATTGGTGTAGTTTTGTATCTCAAGTGTCTACACAACTGGACAATATGTAGTATCATTGAAACAGGCGCGATCGTGGCATGAAGGAGCTGAGAACTTTATTACAATATTGACTACCTCAGTGAAGCTTGCTAAGAAGGCAGACTCGATACGCTTGCCGTCAAATACTGTAAAAATATTAGAATATGTTGCATCCGCATTCTAATGCAACTAAAAAAAATGTATTACTTATGGCAACGCGGGACGGTCTAAGAACTTACCCTGCCCAAATGAGGTGAAGAAAAAAATATATAATGCCAGGTTTTGCAACGTGCATTGCAGTCAATTTGGTGTAAAACAAATCAGCTTAATTGGACTATTCTGCGTTGTAATTACATCGTACGATCGCTGAGCAGTCCAAATTAGCTCATTTTGCTGTTGTACGTGTGTAACCACCATTATAACAGTGAATGCACTTTATTAATTGTTACAGTATTCATTTTTACTTTTTTTAAACATAATGCAAAATCTAGATTAATCAATTTAAAAATCCAATAATCCAAAATCAATACATAACAAAGATCTGTTTAAAATATTTTCTCGTTTCAGATTTTACAAAGTTGTTTTTGGTGTGACTGAAATACTTTAGAGGAGTTTTTAAGAAGAGATAATTTCACGGTGCATAATGAATTAGACTAAAGGCATCATGAAATTATTACAATTTGATAGCTTGTTTTTTTTTCTTTTGGTTTCGCACGGTTTTTGAATTTAGCCAGTGTCAAATTTAGAAAGTATTGAATTGAAAATAGAAATTTTTGATACGGAATACAATCATTTGTTTTTCATTAGTTTGCATACATTCTAATGTTTTTAACCGACTTCAAAATGGTGGAGGTTCTATGTTAGGCTGAATGTATTTTTTTTTGTGTATGTTCACCGATTTCTCGGTCAAATCGACCCATTTTGAAAAAAAAAATTTTGATTGTATGGTTATAATTCCGAGTTGGTCCCATAGAAATATTGTTATGATCTGATCATGAACTTCGAAGATATGGAAAAGAACTCCTCATAGGATCACAGCAGAACCGTCGTAACAAGTAAAATTGCTTTGTTTATGACTGACTGAAAGAAGACGGGGAATATATCGAACTGATCTGATAATGAAGCCTAAAGTTAAGCATGGGAACTCTGTAATAAATAATTGTAATCTAACCGTGTTTGGGATTATTAGAATTGTCATGAGATGCACTCTAGCTATAAGGTATTTAAGTTTGGCTGAGGGGTACTTTTTAGTGGTACCATAACTAAAAAGTGTAAAATAAAAAACTTTTTGCAAAAACAAAATACAACCGACTTTAAAGTAATGTTTCTATAATAGTTTTGTCTCTTCGTTATTTAACATCGACTTCCGAAATTAAAGTTATTTAATTTTGCACTTTTCAGTGTTTTTTTTTTTTACTTTGAAGTCGGTTGTATATTTTTTGCAAAAAGTTTTTTATTTCCTCAGGTTTTTTCAGTATCGAGTCAATGTGCTCGGCATACTTCGTTGAGATAGTTAATACTACAATAAAATTTTTAGCTTTATTTATTTATTATTTATATATACTTTATTGTACACCAAGATAATAAATGATACATATGAGCCTTATATCAAAAAACATACAATTGGCGGCCTTATCGCATTCCGCGATCTCTTCCGGGCAACCTGGTATGGAAAGAGATTGTCTGGACATTAAATGGGGTTGCACTTGGTGCATTACAAAAAAAGATAAAAAAATTGGAGAGAAATAAAGTACATACTTAACACTAAAATACATACATACTAAATAATTATATAGGCGAGGAAACAAGTGACAACTACAATTAATACAGCTAAAAAGGAAACAAAATTACAAGGACAAGTAATATTCCTTCACAAGTGTTTTAAATATATGTAGTGATTGCGCGCGTTTTATTGACACTGGCTTTGTTACCGGCCAAACCCGGTTTTAGGAAAAACTGAGGCAAAACTCTAGGCCAAACCAGTGCTATATGCCCTGTACGCCCGTAGGCCCGGCTGGGTTCGTTTCCGGCCCGGCCCCCGTGGGGTTCCTATATCTGGGTGGTTATAACAAAAACATCGTTTTGGGGTGCTCCGACTACCAGCCACGGTAGATGCGGGCTTGCGGACGTCGAGCAATGGATAGCTTGCCTTCCGCCCGTCCGGTAATTGACTGGACCGAGCCCAGTCCTCAAAGAGATGTCAGCAAATCGTAGGGGCCCAGCAGAGCCGATGCCCACTAGCTAGGATCACGGGGAATTTCTAAAAAGGAAGCACGTAGTCCTAGAACGCAAAGGGAAACTGAAGGACACAGGTGTGGCTTTAGTCAGTAAAAGTCTGACACATCCGCCCGCTCCGCCCAAAGCGAGAAACGTCATTAGATGATTTCTACACTTAAAAAAAAACCGTTTTGGGGTGCTCTAAAATTGCGAACTTGCTTCGATCACTCTCGGACCAATATCGAAATTGTGAATACTACTAATAGTGAAATTAGTTCATCCTAAAATCAGGTGTTAGCCGGCAATAGCTCCACTTTTACCGGTATCACGCCTATTTAAAAAATCCTACATATTATCCAGTTATGTACCTAGACTAGTTATAATTATACACAAAACAATATCTACCAATTTTATATCACGCGAATAATTAAAACAGCCTCAGTTCACGGTCGGTCACGGTTGTGATAGACAAGGTCTTCCTCCTACAGTTTGACTGTTTGTCTATGATAGCAGTGGTTCCCAATCTTTTCCTTTTCCAGTGGGAAATCATCAAATGACTCCTCTCGTTCTAGATGAGGAAGAGGAAGAGGAGACTTGCCTTTGCATTCCAGAAACGCAGCAACGCCTTCGAACAATTATATCAGGTAAAGAAAAATAAAAAAAAATGCAGTTACACACTGTTACAGCACTAACTATAGGAGCATACGCTTTACCTGTCGCAGATCATTATAATATGTGCATGCTTATTATATGTGGTCAGAAGACCACCTACCACACGGTTACAGAAGTAACTGAAGAAGCACATGCTAAAGGACTTCTAGTACAATTTATGGTTAATGTTTTTTAACTTTGTATACTTTGTTTGAGATCAAAATAAAATAAATACATATTGATTGATACAAGTGCAAAAAGTTTGTCATTGTGACCCTGGCTGTTATGGAGCCGAGGGCTGCAGTGAAAAAATTTCCACGTGTATCAAAAAGCGTTTTTCATTAGGCTTATGAAGACATAAATAAAGAGGGGTTTACGCGCGACTCGTGGGGGTTACCGTGCGCCTCGTGGCAGTCGCTTAGCGCGCAGCCTGATACAATTAATCCAATAAAATTGTGACAGGGCGACTTTTCCACACTAGTCCGAAAAACAGTAAAATACGTGCCTAAAAGCAGTAGGGAAAAGACCGGGTTTCTGAGTAGGTAAGTGTATTGAAAAATAAATATTGTAGCTCTTGGGGTCCACTAGTATGTGAACACAGGTTGGGAAATATTGGACTATGGTGACGAAATCTGTCTAATCCTCTTGTTCGCTAAATCATTTGTTTGTCTGTTGTTTAATGGCGTTGCTAAGTAAGCGGACGATTACCCATCATGGCGGCTAACGAGCAAAAAATTTGTTTGTTTGTTCGCGTTGTGTAGTTTTTTTAGTGAAAGATGAACTAATTATAATATATTGGCTTGACAATGAAATATTATATTTTAGAGTCCCGTACCCTACGGGCAAAAACAAGACCTTTTTGCCATCACACCGATGTCCGTCTGTCTGTCACCAGGCTGTATCTCTTAAAATAAATATTTAAGGGGGCTTCCATACAACAAACGATTTTTTTTTTGCAGTTTTTTTTTACGGACGTTACGGTGCAAGTCCGACTCGCACTTGGCCGATTTTTTACTTTTTAAATAAATAAATTGTGATCATTTTTATGTGTTATTTTTTTACATTTTTATGTGATTTTATTTGGTCATTCATAAGAGTTTTCCACAGTCGAGAGCCTGATAGCCGTATACACAGTTTCAGACCTGAAACTTTAATAAAAACTTAATTTGTAATTTTTTATCTCTTTATTAAGTACGTGCCTTAAATTGAAGAGCAGATTACTAGATTGCGTCAGTATTTTATGATGCATAATTTTAGCATAGCATAGCATATTCGGCCTTATAATGTTCCATAATTTTAGCCAGTGAACAAATATGGTTGAGCAGATAAAATAAAACACTACAATTTATTGTACGTCTACTATCATACTTGACTTTACTTAACTTTGTAGTAATGGTAAAAAAAATATTTTAAGTATACAATCGTGTTCTTATTCAAATCTTTTTGCTGTGTAAAGTAATATTAAACAGGCTTTAACACTTTGGGTTTTTAATCGTGTTTTTTATGTTGTTTCTTAAAAATTATGAATACGTGTAAAAAACTGTTGAGTTCCTAGCAGAAAAAATCCTAACACTCTTCTAGATTAGTTTGACTGAACTTGATTGCTCAATTGATCTGAAACACCGCAGAATCAAAACCAGTTATGGAACATTTGCTTCATTTCCTAACGAAAATACAATGTATCTAGATAGATAAATATCAACTAGAATAAAAAAAAAGACTACTTTCTAGAGTATCTAAAAAGTATCTTTTGAATGACGAGCTATATCAGCTATATCTGTGAGCTGTGTATGTACCTACTGTTTACCTAAAATATGTTTTGGCACCGAGTTGTCGCTTCTGACATAGCGCTGTTAAACCCGCGATGGTTTGTTAATTAATCTGAAACCCATAAAACTTAAACCCAGCAAATTACAAGAAAACCTATGTTTCGTTTACCAAAGTAGATAAAGTTCTTAAAGTTATTCCTCTCACATCGGTTGCACCGACACGATCAACGAAAGAAAAACGAAATGCAACGAGACTCGTGAATCGGCACGTAGTGGCAAAGTTTAGCTACAATTTGTTGCAATTTCGATACGAAAGAAAAGTTCCTTTATGCGGGAAATGCAGTTGGTAATTCAGCGTTAGGCATTTTGGGGTTATTTTCTGGTATGAACCAGAAGCCAGAGTTAAATGACGCGCTATGTATTAATTTTGTTTTAATTAGTCTGTCAGCTTGGCGAATTTTCTAAACTGAAGTCTCTATCGAGAGACTGAGATAGAGTTCAAAGTTCGAGATCTAATTTTACCTTATTTCATTGTTAAATAATTTTAGCAGTGTTATGTTAGAATGGGAACATCGCTGAGAGTAGATTCATCAGTAATACTTACCTAAATGATATTATCAAAATTCCACAAAAAGCGCCGGCGACACCATTGAATTCCATAACATGATTAATATTAATTCTGGTGTTCCTGTAAATGACACTAATTATATCCCTAATAATTTCAGGATTATTTCAGCAATCCTAATTATGGATACTAATGAAGCTTAGCTTCCGATACAAGCGTGATTATAATACGATATTATTTTGCCCAGATATGAATATTAAAGTTCCATTAATAATTTAAAGCAATATAATTATCAGGCTTAGTAACGGTAATTATTTTATTGGCTGGCCTGTTGGTCTAGTGGTTAGTGGCCCTGACTGCTATGCTGGAGGTCGTGGGTTCGATTCCCACCGAGGACAAATGTTTATGTGATGAGCACGATCATTAGTTCTGTGTCTGGGTGTAATTTATCTACAATATGTATGTATTTAGAAATATATAAGTATGTTTATCAGTTGTCTAGTACTCATAACATAAGCTCTGCTTCGCTTGAGACCAGACGGCGTTGTGTGATATTATATTATATTATTATATTAAGTAGGAACTTGGTGATGAGTCAGGGGTGGATCAACCATCAAATCATGTTGTGGTCACGGCAACCTTTTAAATCGATCGAGTAAAACTCGCCAGAATCCAGTATACCGCACTCTTACAAAAAAGTTGTTGACAGTATTTATGATGCTCTGGCCTTTGGGTACCCACGAACAAAGCCGCGGGGCGAAATTTAAAGCGCCTTGGATAAGTTACATAGCGACTTTTGAAGAAAAGCTTGAGCATGAATCACACAAGCATTTTAAATTTTCGCAGCAGGGCCTTCTGCGTACGTAATGCTTTTTGCTATGGAGATAACATAGAGATTTAAAAATTCCTTTTAGAATTCCTTTTTTTAAAAAGATTTATTTGTCGATTTAGGCGTTATTTTTTTTTGTTCGGTCTAACTAATTCGCTCTTTATTTTTACTAAGGTATTGGATGTAATACCAACCTTTCATTGTGGGCCTGCTGACCGTGCCCACAACGGTGCATCCGACCCTGTGATGAGCTTTAAAATTAAGTTTATATATTAATGGGAGGAGATTATGAAACTGTTCTCTTTATTTATTATTTGCGATATCAATTTCAGATTTTATTGATGCAATGCGATTAATTAAAATAAATCCACAATCAATGAAGGAACATGGGTGGGTTTTAGTCAGTGAAAGTCTGTTATGCCCTCGCGCACCACCCTAGAGCGAGAAGTCATATCCAAAAAAATTTAACCATCCACATTAACTTTTTCTTAAAACCATTATGTTCATCGTTTTATTTACATATTTTATGAAACTAGCAAACAGGAAGTTTGGGCAAAATCAAGTACTTATCGCTTCCATGAGAGGATTAAAATAAATGCTAACCCAGGTAGGCCCATTTGCCCCTAAGCTGTGCTTACACTGGCTTATTTTCGCTAATTATTACTCGAGTTGCAGAAAAGGAACAATAAAGTTTAATGTTTTAAAAATATTATCGCTAATTTCTATCCTAATAGGTAAAATAGTTTTATTACGAGTATAACACATTAATACTGTAATAAACTAGCTTCTGCCAGTAGCTTCGCCCGCGTGAAGGTCGATTTCTCCATACAAACTTTGGACCCTTGTTTCTTCCCTTAGGGGGTGAATTCTGAAAACATCTCTTAGTGTTACCCTACGTCATAAAATGAAAACCTTGTGCAAAATTTCTAGGTCCTAGGCCCTGTAGTTTCAGCTGTGCGTTGATAGGTCAGTCAGTTTCTCCTTTATTATCAAGACTAGACTTCACTCGCGAGTTTTTTTATTACTAACTTTATTTATTTATTTAGCCACATTACAATAAATTTAATTCATTAAACCCCAAGCGAACGCCGGGTTCGCTCTCTCATTGTCTTTCTATTGTGTCTCTAATTACGGTATTCGAAAGGTCATTAAAAAACAAAAAGAATCGATTGCATCGTGTCGGTCATCAACTTTAACACCCCCGCCGTATTTTGAGGGTAGTTTTAAAATATTAACAATGAAAACCTTTTTTACATAATTGGTTTACTATTTATGCTAAGTTTCAGGAATATGGGCCCAAGATATTTATTTTTATTATTTTATTATTATTGATAGGCTCGCGTTTGACCGCTATCTCACCTGATGGTAAGCGATGATGTGGCCGAAGATGGAACATGCTTGCCTAGAAGCAACCTATACTCTTGACTTAAAGACCCCTAGGTTGTAGCTATCAGGGAACACAGACTCCGGCAGGGAATTCCACTCCTTAGCTGTACGCATTATGAATGTGTTCCCAAAACGCTTTGTACGTATGGGTGGGATGTCCACCATGTACCGATGGCGCAACGTCGTACGTCTAGTGGTCCGATGATGGAACGGACTTCATTTGTATATAAAATTTTATATACAAATGAATTTTCTTTTTTCACTCCCTTCAGGATTAAATTTTCAAAAACACCTTCTTAGTGCTCGCCTACATCATAAAAGCAAGCCTGGTGCAAAATTTTTACGCTCATAGCTCAGCTTTGGCTATGCGTTGATATGTCAGTCAGTCAGTTTCTCCTTTTATATATACATAGATAAAGAGGATGATGAATGCATTGTGATTTCAGATAGGCAGATAAGTCACACAACATCAAAAATTGTTCTGACTATGATTATGACACTCCCTCTCACTCTTCCCTGAGTGAGAGAAGTTATCAGATAATTTGCATTAAAAAAAAAACTTGTTGGCACGGTATTTTTTAAGCACACAAGAGTAAAAAAATATCTCAGCATCACTAGCTAAGCTGAACATACTCAGTTTTGCTATTGGGGTTCAAATCAGCCGTTTAAGTTCACCCTTGCAAAACTTGGAGCTCCAACAATTTATAACTAAGAACTTTAGGTTCTCCTTTATTATTACTTAGCGATCTTGTAGGGTCGATTGTTGCGAATAATTTCAACTATTTTGTTGTTAATTGTTATTATGAGATACATTCTTTGTTAGTATACGCCGATGGGTTGGTGTAGGATATTGTAGTAGTTAGATTGTTAACCAATAAAGTTTTGTGTTAAACTATGAAGTTATAAGCTTATCAAAAATTTATAACTCGTCACAAAAATAGTGATTAGATAAAATTTTGAGAATAGTGCTTTACCCTTGACCGGCCTGTTGGTCTAGTGGTTAGTGGCCCTGACTGCTATGCCAGAGATCGTGGGTTCGATTCCCACCCAGGACAAATGTTTGTGTGATGAGCACAAGCATTTGTTCTGTGTCTGGGTGTAATTTATGTATAATGTGTATGTATTTAGATACATTTAAGTATGTTTATCAGTTGTCTAGAACCCATAACACAAGCTCTGCATAGCTCGGGACTAGACGGCGTTGTGTGATAATTGTGGAATATCAGTATATCTCGGAATCCTAAGATCCCGGACCTTTGGAAGGCGTATGTGGAGCTGAAACCAACTCGCAGAGGCCCTTTGGTCACTTTTAATGGAATGTGACACCAACCGACGATTATCCCTGTACGCGCTATGCTAGTGCACCCAAGGATAACCCCCGGTTGGTGGTTACTGACTAAAACTCATCTGTGTCCTTCAGTTGTCTTTTGCATTTTAAGGCCACGGTCTCTCTTTCAAACTTTTCCGCTGTCTTAGCAGGCATCGACCTAACTGGACCCTTTCAGCTTTACTGACATCTTTTTGAGGTGTGTGTGGAACGTTACGCGCCATCGACTCGGTCTTGGTTCTTACCAGACGGGCGGATGATGAGCTACATACACGATAACATCGCTTTGTCGCATTATTGTGTTGTGACTATAACGTGTTGTAAATATGACGTTTTCGATTGTGTTGTGAATATAACGAACTGAACCTTACATACTCATTCCAATCGTAGACGAACATTAAAGCTTATCTTCTTTTTTGGGCTGAGCGAAGGAGATGGCAGCAAGCGTGAGGGAACGGACATCCTCAAACTCCAGTATCCGCTGAAGGAAACGCCCCGCATGGGTGTCGCAGGGTGATTTTTGGCCACCATAGGCGCGGGTAAGGACAACATAGCTTGCCGTCCAGTCGTACACACTGTCACATGAGGTTAACGTCTGTAAAGAGGATACATAAATAAAATAATTTCTACCGTTCCGGTGGAGCGAGATGGAGCGTCCGACTTTTACTAGCTAAAACCTATTTGGGTTCCTCTTTGCATTCCAGTAGGTCTAGCCAAGTTACAACCGCTTCGTTATTAATCTCTTTCGTCGATCGCCTCGAGTCGGCAACGCCTCCGATTCCTTTCCCTTCAAATCAGTTTTGAACTGTATTTATTAATTATCATAGTATTCTTTAATGATTAATTAAATGTGGACCAAAATAAACTGATCACTTAGTCTAAGTGATGGCCTGAAACACAGGTTTTTGTTAACCTAGCTCAGACAAGTCGCTACAAGTTGTAATGGCAGTACTAATACACCATTAATAGGTCAATATAGACATGTATAAATTAAACTAGTTTTTATATAATTAGGCCAATCTTCATAAGTTTGTTTTATGTATTTCTTTGTAAAAGTACCTACTTAAATAAATTATTATTTTACTTTTCTCTGACCACGTGAATGAGCGTTGAGATGACGTCAGTACTATATATTTGAAGTTTTCTACTAGCATTTACGATTGAAGATTATTAACTTGGCTACGTGGTGACTTTATCGAACAGTCGCGAAATCAATAAAGCTGATAACCCAATTTCAGTTCGTACTATTGACCTTGACTTGCGATTGAGAAGTTTAATAATTATAATTGACTAATCAAAAGCCTAATTTAAAGCCAAATTAATGGCAATAAGCTCCCCGTAGGTACATACTCTGCGGATTAATATAATGAATAGAGTATTACCAAAGCGTTCTCACTTAATAATTTAATCTATAAACTTACGCAACCATAACTAATTAAATATACCTCACGAGGCTATTCACCCGTTTGAGATCAAACTACAATCTTACTAATATTCTAAAGAGGTCAAATTTATAAGTTTCTATGTAGAGGGTAATCACTGAAACTACTGAAGCGATTCTGAAAATTCTTTCACTAATATCATCATCATCATCATTTCAGCTAAAAGACGTCCACTGTTGGACATAGGCCTCCCCCAAGTGTCTACTGCTATAGATAAGTCTCATAATGACCGGTACTGTGTGTGCCGACTCCATCGGATTCCCGCGACCCTCACCAGGTTATAATCGGTTTACCTTGTGGGAGGTCTACCAACGCTGCATCTTTCGTTACGCAGTCGCCACCCCAGAACCTTTTTCTCATAATTATGTAACATCACTTACCCCGAGTCCTATAGGTAAATATTTTCGTGCGAGAAAAGCCGCTGGCAATCGCTAGTCAGTAATAAACAGATACAGAAAACATTACGAAACAAACGCTTTTAAATAAATAAAAGTGAAATGAAACGTCATTGACCATACTATTTCCGAATTGCAGAGTGCAAATATGCAACTGCGATGGATCAACGCGTTCATCGACACAAATTAACCTCATTCGTCAAACTCCTGCACGCTATTCTTAATTTTACGTACAACTATTTATAGCCTATTATACCGTGCATAAATTTAGTAGTAGGTAGAAGGAGTACAACGGTTCTCAGCTAAGCTATTTACAAACCGATGAACATTTCACATTTTTGAGTCATTGGCCTTTTGAATAATAACTTTTTGATTAGCACTAGTCTGAGAACTCTGTTAATGCACTATTCATTAAAATCATGAAAGTTTCAACCTTCTTTTTACCAAGTTTGCGAAAGACTATCACGCTTTAAAATCTAAAAATAACATAATCAGCCATTATAAGTCTGCCGCTACTGGGATTCTGGCTTTCTCTTTAGGTGAGGGAATGGGTCGTAAAGTTATGTCCAGACCTGGTGAATGCGCCGCGAACACGCCGAGAACGCGCTGCTCGCGAGCCGAACAGCAACACTCGTGGTTGCTCGCGTGCGGTTACAGCCTAATTTTGGTGCGCCGCTCTATTGCAGCTTCAGCAAAGCTCGAGTAAGGCGTGCGTGCAGTACGCGCGCAGCTCCTGCGCCGATCGAGTACGGCGTGTAGCTCGCGCGCGAGCGGCACAGGGGCTCCGTACAAACATGATATGCACGCGTGCAGTTCGCAAGCGGCTCGCGAGCGGCGCATTCGCCAGGTCTGGACACACCTTAATATACCACATGGAAGATACAGCATTGGAAGGCCTCAAAATAAAGTGGATTCATGACCAGGTGCGAGTCGCGCGCCCCATGTCCAACAGTGGACGTCTTTCGGCTGAAATGATGATGATACCACGCGGGTTCAGTGCGGGTTGGTGGATCACATGTTTTCGAATTTTTGGTTCTGTCACAATTTCTTCACGAAAATATCGTGAAGAAATTGTATGTCTTTCAACGTTTTGAGAGCAGTACTGACGAAACAAATTACATAAAGTAATACGCCTACTTGGGTTTGAACCCACGATCTGCTATTACTTGTAAATCGAGGCCATTATCGCTTGGTCACCTTTGATCAAACTAAAGACCTAGTATAACAAATTTAATTTTATCGAACTTCCAAATAATCTACATCAAAGATACCCTTATATTTATATTTTAGCAATGGTTAAAATTATACCATTTAGTTAGTTAAAAAACGGAAGTGCGGGTCGGACCCGTGCACGAAGGGTTCTATCGTAATTTTATATTATGTCTGATAAATTAGATAAGTTAATTGATTGATTAAAAACTTTCCTTTGCAGTTGATAAATTTCTTCCACATGTAGAATCATGGTCAATTCTTTAACTACAAATTTATGTTTGTAATCGCAAAAAAATAATAATTTAATGACACAAAACTACAAATAAACCATTTTCAGACTTTTTCCTTTACTTATGTTGTAAGATATTCTTTCTTGCCAAATTTTATGATTCTTGTTCAACGGGAAGTATCCTGATGATTCCCTTGTGAGTGACAAAATATGCGGGAAAATCTTTTGATTGCGTTGCTTTAGAAGTTTTTTTGTTCAGAGCTCCAAGGAATTGGAGACATGATTATTTGACATTAATTTGAACTTTATACCTACACGCGTTTATAATAAAAACTGGGCAAGTGCAAGTAAGACTCGCGCCCGGAGGGTTCCGTACAAACTTAACTATGTAAACAGTTCAATTCCCGAATGGAGTCTCGAAGATTTTTCCGAATCGCTTGTTGCGTAACAAAAATTTACAGTTTTCAGATTTATTCCAATACCTGTGCTATAAGACCTTGCTTTATGCAAAATTTCAGGATTCTGGGTCAACGGGAAGCACCCTATGAATTTTGATTTCCTCGAGATCAGTGTCGAAATATACGTTTTGTAAAGGACCGCAGACCTAAAAATATGGTTTTAATTTCAGCTTGATACCTCCACGCGTTCCCCAGATGAGAACGGACGGACCACAAAGTGATCTTATAAGGGTTCCGTTTTTTCCTTTTGAGATACAAAACCCTAAAAATGGTCTTGACGGATAGACACATGGACCTCGAAGTGATCCTCCAAAGGTTTCATTTCTCGAATGGACTACTCTTAAAAAACAAAAATAAATTCTAACTTTGAAGTAGAATCTCTATATGTTATCGGGAACGAAACAATATTTATTTATATTTCATCATCTTCTCCCTAGCTTTTTCCCTACTAGCTCAGAATCACCTTTCAGTCTAATCGGATACGGCTGAATATTAAAAAAAAAACGCCAAGTACACACAAACAAATAACAAAAAAAATAAACAAATATCTGTGTTTCACATAGAGCGACTGCCTATCAGACTACAACCCAGTTACTGGGCAACAACATACTCCTTGAATAGACCGATGGTCAGACCTTCTGGTGTCTGACTACCAGTAACGACTGTCAAAGACAACCGGGACCAACGGCTTTACGTGCTTTCCGAGGCACGAGGTGTCAGTAATATCCGAGATAAACTCAGAAAAGTACACATAAATTAAAAAAACCCACATTAGTACTTGCTTGGTTTCGAACCCGCAACCTCAAGCAGGAGAGGCATATCGCTCATTTATTTATCATGAATCATTTATATTATGTTTGATACGGAATACCGGAAACTGGAATTTCCCAGAGCTAATTCACGAACGGACGTTATATCTACACCGATAATATGTGCAAATATTTGGTTAGAACTGCCATACTGATATTGTAGTGTTATCTTAATACCTTGAAATATACGCCTAAGGCTAATCCAAACTAATATTATAAAGAGGAAAAAATGTTAGCTTGTTTGTCAATGGAAATCTCTGGAACTACTGATACGATTAATTACTTAATGGTTAATGTACAGACAGAATTATTATAAACAGACAAGAAGAACGAAACAGTAAAGTATATTTATGAAGAAATCTCTCCTAGCATAGTTATCTGTGAAAGGAGAGTTGGAAAAAAGTGATGAAGGTACGATGCAAGTCATAGGAAAAGTAAGTACCTACATAAAACAATTCATCATCATCATCATCACCATCATCATTTTAGCCGAAAGACGTCCACTGTTGGACATAGGCCTCCCCCAACAGAAATGAAGAGATTCGCAAGAGAACCAAGGTTACAGACGTAGCCTGAAGAATCGCCAAACTTAAGTGGCAGTTTGCAGCAGGTGGCACATTGCTCGCAGAACAGATGGTCGATGGGGACGAAAGGTTCTGGAATGGCGACCACGTACCGGAAGACGCAGCGTTGGAAGGCCTCCCACAGGGTGGACCGATGACCTAGTGAGGGTCGCGGGAATCCGATAGATGCGAGACGCACAGGACTGGTCATTGTGGCAAAACAATTCACTGTGAAATCATCATCATCATCATCATTTCAGCCGAAAGACGTCCACTGCTGGACATAGGCCTCCCCCAAGCGTCGCCACAATGACCGATCCTGTGCTTCTCGCATCCACCGCACTCCCGCGACCCTCACCAGGTCGTCGGTCCACCTTGTAGGAGGCCTTCCAACGCTGCGTCTTCCGGTGCGCGGTCGCCACTCTAGAACCTTTCGGCCCCATCGGCCATCCGTTCTACGAGCAATGTGCCCTGCCCACTGCCACTTAAGTTTGGCGATTCTTCGGGCTATGTCGGCGACCTTGGTTCTCCTGCGGATATCTTCATTCTTTATGCGATCACGCAAGGAAACTCCGAGCATAGCCCTTTCCATTGCTCTTTGGGTGACTGTAAGCCTTCTGATGAGGCCCATTGTAAGCGACCATGTTTCAGAGCCATATGTCATCACTGGCAACACGCACTGGTCATAGACTTTCGTCTTGAGACACTGTGGTATGTTGGACGAGAAGATACCGCGCAGCTTCCCGAACGCTGCCCAGCCGAGTCGGATTCGACGATTGACCTCTTTCTCAAAGTTAGACCTACCCAACTGGATTGTCTGTCCCAGGTAAACGTAATCGTCTACAACTTCGAGTGCAGAGTCTCCGATCTTGATCGGAGTGGGTGCTACATGGTTATTTACCATGACTTTGGTTTTATCCATGTTCATTTTAAGACCCACTCTTTTGGAAGCTCTACTAAGGTCATCGAGCATTGTACTGAGCTCCTCCGTAGTTTCAGCCATGACTACTATATCATCGGCAAACCGAAGGTGAGTGATGTACTCGCCATTGACATTAATGCCTAGTCCACTCCAGTCCAGAACCTTGAAGACATCCTCCATTGCAGCCGTGAACAGTTTCGGAGAGATGACATCTCCCTGCCTCACGCCCCGCTGCAGAAGGATAGGTTTCGAGGTCTGGTCCTGAAGTCGGACTGACATTGTGGCGTTTTCGTACAAACACTTCAGCACTTCGATGTACCGATAGTCAATCTGGCACCGTTGGAGAGACTGCAGTACAGCCCAAGTCTCGATCGAATCAAAAGCTTTTTCGTAGTCCACGAACGCTAAGCATAGAGGCAAGTTATACTCCTCTGTCTTCTGTATAACCTGCCGGAGCGTATGTATGTGGTCTACGGTGCTGAAACCTTTTCGGAAACCGGCTTGTTCGGGAGGCTGGAAGTCGTCGAACCTGCGCGCGAGACGATTCGTGATGACTCTGGAAAACAGCTTGTAGACATGGCTCAGAAGAGAGATGGGCCTGTAATTCTTAAGCAGGGCATTGTCGCCCTTCTTAAAGAAAAGTACCACCACACCTCTGCTCCATGCCTGTGGCGTCTTTCCCTCAAGTATGACGGAATCGAACAACCTCTGAAGGGCCCTTAGGACCGGTTTTCCACCCGCCTTCAGGAGTTCGGCTGTAATTCCGTCGTCACCCGACGCCTTGTTGTTTTTAAGCTGCTTCAGAGCCACCCTAATCTCGTACAGGCTGACGTCCGGGATATCTTCGGTATAGTGCCGGGTTAATCTAGCTCTTGGGTCGTTTGCTAGATTCGTTGTGGGTTTTGTGATAGATGTGTACAGCTACACACTGTGAAATAATATAACATAATATCTTCAGAAATAAATATTATTATAATAATGTAGGTACATACATAATAATAGAAAATAACATATAATATTTTTAATATATTTTAACTTAGCAGCCACGCACTAGGAATTACTCCTGTATCATGGCTGTATTCTGAAACATGTAAAGTCTGACAACACACCCAGGCCTGGAACAACTATCTGCATGCCATACAAATATTTGTTCTGTGTGGAAATCGATCCAGCGATACGCAGCGTAGTACCCAATCGCTCAACTACTACCACGGCCGTGCCGTCATAATCTTAGTCTTCTTCTATCTCCAAAAAATCTCTACTACTGAGCGTCATGAGTTACTTTTTATCCCCAGAATAAAATTAAGGTTTCCTGCGGGCTAGTCCACGGAAGCAGAACCGAGGTAAATAACTAAAAAATTACACGAATTAGCCCAAAAACGGTAAGTAGGCAATCCCAACTCTAATTATTCTTAACTCGGTTAAGCGTAATTAAATTTTACGGAATACGCAGGTCGGTAAGTGTTCATTTAAAATGGTCGAAAATATAAATTGTACATAATTAGGTTTGTTACCAATTTTCAGAAATTTACTTTTCTGATCGTGGAAAAAATGATTATGCCTATTCTGACTTTGCCTGCGTGGTAGTTGAAAATTATCCTAGGGAATACCAGTGTAAATAGTAGATTATGTGACTGGGGGATAAAGCAGTGTCCTAAAGACGCGGGTAAGATGTTGAATTCCGAACGAAACTTAGCAAGTTTTAGGAGTTTATACAATTGACTCCTGAGCACTGCGAGGGAGTTAATATAGAAAACCGAGTGAAGTGAGGAACTCAAGCCGCTCAAGACAAATACAGCTTTTTCCCCATGTTGGATATTCTTCTTTTTAAACATCTCTCTTATTCAATTCTGAAAAGCTGTTGAGATTAATACATAATATGATTTACGAACGTAATCTGAACATACAGGTGAGATAGTGGTCAAACGCGAACCTATCAATAGTAATAATAAAAAATACAGACTCTCCCATTTATAATACAATGCCATTTAAAATAGGAAGTAGGACAGGATTAGTTAGGATGAGGATATTACTCCAAAACTTTTAAGGTTTTAGCACCACTCTGATCGTTAGCTATTTATAAAACTAGTTTTAGTAGAATTTACATTCACACAACTTTCTACGGAAAACGTGGCTTATTTGTAAACTCACAAACTCCTAACCAAATGAAATATGCTAACCGCCACAGACATTTAAAACTTTCTGGATATAGCTCTCCGCAGACGTGATGAATGTGCTTGCTACTCATTAGGTACACTCGACAACATTATGAGTCTTTGAAATAAACTCCAAACGTGACTTCAAGGAAATTAGGGTAAAACTTTGCATAAACTAGAACAGTGTTTCGTATATTGTCATATTATGTATAAAATTTTATACATAAACTAGCGGTCCCGATAGACGTTTTCCTGTTCGAAAGCTGGCTTTACATCATAAATAAAATTGAGAACCGGGGTCCAATTGTATTTTCGAACCATCCAAGGACCCACTCAGATATACATACAAAGTTTCATTCAAATCGGTCAAACGGTTTAGGAGTTAGGTGACAACATACGTACAGAAGAATTATGTATATGTCGTGAGATCTTAGAATTGATCACTTCATGGTTTGGCCAACTAAAACTTGCCAGATCGTTTAAACGTTAACATTTGATGATATATCAATCCTCGTTTGGCCATATCATTGATATAAGACTTTTTCCAAAAAAAATACAACCAACTTCAATGTTTTTTATTTTACACTTTTTTAGTTATAGTACCTACCCCTCAGTCAAACTTCAATACCTCATAGCCAGAGTGCACTCATCACAATTCTTCAAACACGGTTAGATTACATTAATTTATTACAGAGTTCCCGTGCCTAACTTCAGGCTTCATCGTCAGATCAGTTCGATATATTCCCCCTCTTCTTTCAATCAGTCATCGATTACACGTATAAACAAAACAATTTTACTTGTTATGACGGTTCTGCTGTGATCCTATAAGGAGTTCTGTTTCATAACTTTGATGTTCATGATCAGATTATAAGAATTCGGAAGAATAACCTATCTATCAAAAAAAATAATAATTTCAAAATCGGTTACATTTGACCGAGAAATCGGTGGGAACATACGTAAAAAAAAAAAATAGCCGAACATAGAAACTCTGTTTTGAAGGCCAAAAAGGATTGACATATCATCAAACTTTAACGTTTAAAACGATCTGGCCAGTTTAACTTGGCCATATCATGATGTGGTCAATTTCTAAGATCTGGCCACGACATATAGATAAATTAGATTATTTCTCAGTGGTATATGAGAAACTGTTTATAAGTAGGCCTTAGGTTAAATCTTAATTCTTTATTGTACGCAAAAAACTTAAAAGTACACAGTGATTTGAAAATGTATTTACAAAGGCGAGCTTAACTCGATCATGTGTTTTTTTCCGAATTGCATTAAGCGCTGTCGTCTAAGGGCGCTCCTCTTGATGCACGCGGACGCAAGTTCTCTGCATGAGTAATAAACTTAACAAAACCCACTTTTACACGCATACGTTACACGGAGCATATTGTAGGTTCAAGAGTTATAACCAGGGATCGGAATTAGGTAGAGTTATTTATGTACTTGCATCGAAATGTTGATATTAATATGGATCTTCCCGGGATTTCTAATGAAAATCCCGTGTAGCCAATATTACTAATAAATAATAATATAAGCCTCAGAAATAGATAAGACAAATAAAACAAAAATACAAATTTTTATTTGTATTTTCCAGATACGTCAACTAGATAGTTACATCTATCTAAACTCAACTGAGGTTTTTTTTTATTTTATTTTTATTGTTATACAATTCTCGCTCTTGGGCGGAGCGGGAGATAGTGTCAAACGTTTACTGACTAAAAACCCACTCCTGTTCCTTCGTTGCCTTCGTCCCAGGGCCCAGGGTTTCGTTTTCACACCATGGCCCCAGTAGGCTTCGACCCTGCTGGGCCCCTACGATTTGTTGACATCTCTTTGAGGCGCGCGTGGAACGAGCCGTCGACAACTTGGGCTCGGGGGACAGTTACCGGACGGTAGGACGCCGAGCCACCCATTGCTCGCCGTCCGCAAGCCCGCGCCTACGGTGGCCGGAAATTGGGATCGGAATCCCGGCGGTGGTTGGGGCCTGAGGACCGTTGCCTCACGCGATCGGCCGCCTCCTTTGCTAGCATTATTGCTTCGCAGAACTCCTCCTGGCTCCGGACCATGGCCTGTACCAAGGCCCGGTGCGAGAGATCGCCACTGCCGATCGTCCCCACGAGGACACGGCGTTGCTCTGCCCAAGCGGGGTACACCTCCACAGTGTGCTCCACCGTGTCCTCCGGGCGGTCCACACAGTGGCAACACCCGGGCGTCGCTTCCGCACGAACCCGGTGCAGGAACTTCCCGAACATACCATGTTCGGTGAAAACCTGCGTCATGCGGAAGGTGAGGACGCCGTGAGGTCTTTCCAACCACGCCTCATATCAACTGAGGTAAGGTTAACAAATTTATACACTTGTTCCTCCTCGTCATTAATGCAGGAAGATATTTTTTCTGCTATATTTCTGATAGTGTCATAAAAAATCTGCTCTTTTTAAAATTAATCTCTGGATTTGAGGCATATCCACTTTATTCTTTCATTCTATGATATCGATGTAAGTACATTTTTAACTCTACCTAATTCCAAACTCTAGTTATAACAAAAATTTGACATCTAACATGCAGAGTACCTACTGAGTATGATATATATAGTTTTTTACATGACACGTGGGTAAAATGGATACAATATGTACGATGTCAAAAACACTACATTTGTTTCATCACAATTCTGCCCTTGTTTCATGATATTTGAAGTCGGAATAATTCTTCAATTCTTTATTGTACAGCATAACAGTTTATAATATATGTGGATATCAAAGTTCATGTAATAATGTTTTTTTTTTTCCATTCTGTTCCATCAACCGTCAAGCTGCCACCGACTCTTATTTCTTTTATATAATGACTTACACAATCCATATCTTTTCTTTGGCTTAACACTTTCATAACTATTTTAGTAACACGAGTTTCAACACTCTACACATGTCCTGACATATATGACATAAACCAAGACAAACGAATCCTTTTCAGCTTTTCTGTCACCTGTGAAACTTCTTCTCATACAAAAAAAAAAATAAACTGATTCCACCTAGAATCATAATGGGATATCCATTAAGTACTCATAGTAATATACAGCTCAACTTTCAGGTCAGAACATATTTCAAGTAATTCAGTGAACCGCTAAGTCTTTAAAAGCTTAATGCGAACGGTTGGAGGGAGGGTAGACTGGCAAATATAAAATACCTACAGAAACAGAAAACAAATTAACACGTTAGGTATTTATAATTTTCTCTGAGCACGTACGGGCAACATTTTCTGTTTTTGCGTCATAAAATGCTTTTGTAAAATGCTAGGTAGGTACTGTGTTCTTGGTGACTGTCGTCAAATAAATATTTTCTCTTTCTTTATTTATTTTTTCAACATCTAATATTGAAACCAAACCTAGAATGCTGAAATTTTGCATAATATATGTGCAAAATTTTAGCTTTCTTAATCAGTTGGAGTGCAGATTAACTAGTTATTTGCATGCATCGCATGTTTTAGTCAAACAAAGAACTTGTTTTATAACTTAACCGTATTTTGGGCCGTTAGTCTGCTGATTATTTAGTAAATAGCTTAAACATCTTTTCCACTTTAACGGACTCAATCAGATAATCTGCAAATTAACTAGTTAATGCGCATATACATATATTCTACATAAGTATTTTGCATTGTAACGGTAACGTATACATGGAATAGGAAAGGATTTTCCAAAAATCACACTATAAGGGTATGAAACGACTGCCAAAATTTTGTATGGAGAAACACAGTTTGAGGCGAGTTAAGCTGCAAAAACAAGTATCTTAATATACAAGCTTTAAATTTAAAAGAAAAAACCACTTAGGTACTAATTTAGTGAGTAATTAATCACTGACGGAGAAAACAGGTCATCCAAGTGGATTCTCTCATCTATGCCTACATTGCGGTTAAAATGAACTTATTGGCTAAACCCAATAAACCCCAGTTATTTAACCTAAAATCGAAGAAGTCAAAAAAAAAGCTCTTATTGATAAAAAAAAAAACTATTATATTAAAACCGATATGTTCCCAAAACTGTATTCAAATTAAAACAAATGTGATTATACAACTCCACAGAGAGTAAGTGTGCACCCAAGTGTTCTTGAAATTCGATTGCGGTTTTGCTGAAGCGTGCTTGCAATACAACGGTGCACTGAATTGTGATTACCTTGCAAAAGAACATAGCATGCAATATACGTAGGTACGTAAAGTCCGTAATGAATGGTGATTGGTTGGCAAGACCACACGTCTTGACTAAAAATAGATTATAAAATTTTATTCTCGTTAATTGACGTAAGTGGCGCCAGACATAAGATATAGCAACTGACAACTGACGGCCAAGGTATGGGCAGATTGATATTTAGTACCTATTGAGGTATTTTTTTTCTGATCCAATGATATTCCGCGCTCTTGGACGGAGCGGGAGATAGTGTCATATCCACTCCTGTTCCTTCGTTGCCTTTCATACCAGGGCCGAATCTTCCTTTCAGAATCAGACCCTTGGCCCCAGTAGGCTTTGACCCAGCTGGGCCCCTACGGCAGCTGACATCTCCTTGAGCCACGCGTGGAACACTACGCGCCGTCGACGACTTGGGCTCGGTCCGGACGGTTACCGGATGGTCGGACGGTGAGCTATCCATTGCTCGCCGTCCGCAAGCCAGCGCCTACGGTGGCCGGAAATCGTAACGGATTCCCGGCGGCTGGAGCGCGGGGGCCATTGAAACGCGCGTGCACTTGTGGCTTCCTCCTTTACTAGCATTACTGCTTCGCAGAAGGCGACTGCCTGCCACTCCCCCTTCTCTCCGGACCATGGCCTGTACCAAGGCTCGGACCTATTGAGCTTGACGTGAGCCGTGCAGAAATTATGAACTTCCGTATAAACTTTCATCCACTAATAGACCTTGTAGCGACATTTTTGACACTACATAGGAATTAAAATTCGAACTCCTGCATAGCGGTATTAGAGTTTTGCGCTTGATTAGAACATATACAACAGTCCAAAATCAACTATCGGATAGTTGCCTGGACCAGACACAATACCCGTCTGGTTGGAGGATCCTCCCTTTTCAATGGACGTTTGCGGGACTTTACAACCTGTTCCGCATACCTCTAAGTAATTATGAACTTCGGTATAAACTATCATACCCTAATAGACCCTTTCAGATAGTTAAATTTCCAATAAAATAATCGTTTGTTGTCCCTCACTTATATAATCCTTATTAATCCTCTTAAACAAAATCAAATGCTTCCACACTCAGCGAGCGGTTTAGGCGGTGTTGTCACCGGTGATTTTTATTAAATTGACAAAACAACACTGAGGTGGCCGAGTAGGTAGGTATCATGTGTTTTTACTCGTAAAAGGTCATAAGCCGAATTTTAGGGCCGAAACCGAATTTTAGCGTAACGTGTGTCGTGTGCAACGGTCCCTGTCGCGGAAACTGGATTATACCTGCGTAGTATCGCTAGTTCAACTTTAACGGTGTGCATGTAGTCGTGTCGATAGAGAACGTAATATTTATTATGTAGCAAAAAAGGGGCACGGAGCCACCCACGACGGAGAGAGCTACCCACGACGGATGCCCACGCGTGTCCTCGCTACGGAGCATTTTTGTATGGGAACGCGTGGGCGTCCGCATAACGCAGGCCCGGAAATGGGCGATCAAACTGCTAGCGTACTCTAGGACGTAGAAAGTTTTGTAAGACATTTTGATAGGTCTTTGCATTAGCAAAAATAAAGTCCGATTTGGGTATAGCCTGCAATGATTGCAAGCTAAAGTGCTCTATGAAAAAGTCCAGAAACCTAGCCACAAGCTCATATCGCGATAAATTTGACAACCATAACTGAACTGTTAAAGGGATGGAGCTACATAGGATGTATAGCACCATTCCTCTTTCTCGCTCGCACGTTTGACATTTTAAAACATCATGGTAAGGCTCCAGGACTCCATTCTTAGATAATTACAACCGATATTCAATTCAGCCCCCCTAGCCAAGTTGCAACCGTTTCGTTTCGATTCTCTTTTCGTCGATCACCTCGAGTAGGCCACGCCTCCGATTTCTTTGTTCCGACGTCATCTCAACGCTCAGACACGTAAACAGAACAAAGGAATAGGAGGCGTGGCCGACTCGAGCCGATCAACGAAACGAGAATCGAAACGAAACGGTTGTAACTTGGCCAGGGGGGCAGAACGGTAAATGTCTAAGTTGTCTTCTACCTTATAAAATATGATAAATGTGCACATAATGTAATATTTGGCTGAACGTTACTAATGGTTTCAAATTCTAGTGCGAATATTCTCGAGGTCTTTAAATAAAGTATGTACGAATGATAAACGAGGAAACGTATAGTGTTCATGAATGTTCGTTATTTTCTCATAGCTAAAGCTTTTGGCGGTTCGAAATGTAAGGCGTTCTTTGCAATATTTTCAAAATAAAACCAACTATTTTTCTGCTTATTATAAACAGAAATGACTGACATATTATAAACGGTCTGTTCAATTTACAATTAAGCTATATGCTTGCTTTAAGGGAAATTAAAGAAGAAACGAAGTACGCAGTTTTTTTTTCGGTTAATCTCAATGCTAACCTCCTGTATAGGTAGATGTTTGTACTTTCTGTTTAAAATTTATAAACGGTCGGTTAAGTACTCGTCACAAACAAAAGGGTGACCACACACCGTGAATCCGGCACTCAATCCGCAAACTGAGTTTAAAAATACAACTGTGGCTTAAATTACATTTTTGCTTAAATTTAACAAAAGAGGTTGACAACAAAAATATGACTAAAATTTGTTCTGTCTGTCTAGTTCTTTCATTTTTAGGGTTCCGTACCTCAAAAGAAAAAAACGGAACCCTTATAGGATCACTTTGTTGTCCGTCCGTCTGTCTGTCTGTCGGTCTGTCTGTCTGTCTGTCGGTCTGTCTGTCTGTCTGTCTGTCTTTCAGACGGTCTGCCAAAACCCTTTATCTAGGGAACGCGTGTAGGTATCGAGAGGGAAAAATCTGAAAATTTGTAGTTTGTCTCAAAAAAAACTTTCTTTGCGATATAAAAAAATCATCGTAACTCAAGGTAAGGTAAATTTGTACGGAACCCTCAGTGCGCGAGTTCAACTCGCACTTGCCCGGTTTTTCTTCTTGAAACTTAGCAAACCCAATAAGATGTAGTAGTAGTAGAGGGTGTGGTCTATGTCCAATTGTCCAGCAGTGGAGGTCTTTCACCTAAAATGATGACATTACATAATTATGTATGTCAACTTATTGCTACGGGACTGCTTACCTACTGTTTTCATTTACATACCTATTCAATATTCGCCTACGATTCCAAACAGGTGAATATTATGCATATAAGCATAAAATTATTTGAACCACAAATTCGAGCTTCAGACAATGTAATATAATTGAACTAATAACCGTCGGTGCCTATGTTTAATCAGCGATTTAGTGCAAACAGACCATTACTGGTACTAATGCTTTTAAACAGGAACTTAAACGGATTTACTGAGCCAGGATATTTTAGGGTATTTGCACTAACATTTGGATAAAAAGCCCGGGTTTTTCATTTAGATAAACGAGGGTGGAAATTTTGTAAACGACCGTTTAGCTAGGTTTGATAGAAACAAAATAGCTAGCGTGGATTTGTGTGTGTTGTGTAAATCTTTGGAAAAGCCCTTTGAATTTAAATAAAGCCGTTTCATAAGTGCTAAATTGGTGGTAAATGAGCGCTTTTGGTAATTTCTAACTTATTTTTTAGTGAAGTAGTTTTTGTCAGTTACTCTTATTCAGAACATGATGAATGTTTTCAGCTGCAAGATGTCCACAGTTGGGCATAACCCTTCCCCAAGTGTCACTACAACGACGGGTACCGTGCGTTTATCATCCATCGGATTCCAGCGACTCTCACTTGGTCATCGGTCCACCTAGTGGGAGACCTTCCAACGCTGCGTCTTCCGGTAGATACGCGGTTGACGCGGTCGCTACTTCAGAATTTTTCAGCTCCATTGGCCATCTGTTCTGTGACCAATATGCATAGCCCACTTCTACTTAAGTTTGGCGGTTCTTCGGGCTATGTCGGTAATCTTGGTTCTCCTTCGGTTACCTTCATCCCTAATTCCATTACGCATTTTTATTCATCGTTAAATTTCTCCTCTATATGAAATGCTGTGTTCAAAAATACTAAAATATCGCGACATGTTAAATTGACAGACACGTGCAAAGGCAAAGATACCTTTAATTAAAACCATTGATGCAAGCACTGCCGAGCCAGCCAAAAATTTGCTTCAATTTCAAACATTTTTTATTCATATTTTGCATGTAGCACCATGCCATCGACTTTTTAGGGTTCTGTAACCAAAATGTACAATTAACAGTAAATAATTCATGATGACGATGATGATTAATAATCAAAATAATCTTTTTCAGGATTCCGTACATCAAAAGAAAAAAACGGAACCCTTATAGGATCACTTGGTTGTCCGTCTGTCTGTCTATCTGTCTGTCTGTCAAGACCCTTTATCTCGGGAATGCGTGGATGTATCGAGTTGAAATTAACCATATACTCAGGTTTGCGGTCCCCTGAAGCTGTAAAAAAAACAAACTTCTGAGTTGACCTACAATCCTGAAATTTAGCATGAAGCAAGTTCTCATAGCACAAGTATAGGAAAAAAATAGGAATGCGTACAGTCAGATACACTTCCTTTTTATGTTTTATTTTTCATTGTGACTTACCAACATGACGAACATCACAAAATAAAATGCGATTTTGTTTTGATGATTCAATATTCAAATCGTATTTTCGAGTTTGGGCTACACCTACTGCTTCACCTTTGTGTGTTACTTGAATCATAATGCATTCATAAAAGCGTGATGTGTAGAATTTTTTTTTTGGCTGGTCCAACGGCCAACTGCGGCCAGTGTGTGGCGGTTCCATACATTTTGTATGACGTCGGTGCCTCCAGGCAGTTCTTTTTTTTAACCAGACCAGGTCAAACGAGAATGTTTTATGTCCGGCTGAATTTACATCTTCACATCGTAGATTTATGACTTTAGTGGTCTATAAATAATAATTTTGTATATTCATTTGATGATGCATAATGTTGATAGGTTTGTACTTTGGTTTAAACTTCTTGACCTATTTACTGAGTAATTACGAGTTTGGTTGAATCATAATTTCTTATCTATCAAATTATGATTTTAAATACCTACTATTATGTTTACTGATAACCTAATCTGTTAGCAATACAGTGATATATGACTGGCCTGTTGGTCTAGTAGCTAGTGACCCTGACTGCTATGCCGGAGGTCGTGGGTTCGATTCCCACCCAGGACAAATGTTTGTTCGATGAGCACGATCATTTGTTCTGTGTCTGGGTGTAATTTATCTATAATATGTATGTATTATATTAATTTGTTTTATTGTTATTTAAGTCATAATAATATAATAATAATTTTACAATGTATAAAATGTCAAATGTCATTAAATAACCCGCCTCTGATCGTTCCCGGTGCAAAAGTGCCCATAATACTGGCCGCATTACCTCGCTGAATAGCGATGGCCATCCTTTGCACCAAGAACGACCCGAACCGGGAGTCACCCGTTGCCTGCCCGAGCCTACGGCCCAAATCTCCCACAAAACACTTTGCCTCCGTACTCCAACTGCCCAGAGTCTCTACAGCAATTGACACTAAATGGTAAAGCTGACCCAAGGAAGCGTACTTCAGCCTTTTTTTAGAGCAGGCGTCTTCAGCGGCGGCAGAGGCAGTGTGCATGGTGCGACTCAAGTGACTGGCGGCGACAGTGCTGACGCAAGTTGCGTCCCAGATCAGGCACTTCCCGTTTTTAATTGTATTTAGATTGATATATAAATTGTGATAGATGAATTGTGTCTAGTACTCATAACACAAGCTCCGCTTAGCTTGGACCTAGACGGCGTTGTGTGATAGTTGTGAATTATAAAAAAAAAGTAATAAAATCCTTAATAATTTATTGGGCTTTTTTACAATTTATTTTTAAGAAAATTTATTACCTATACTGGATGTACATATGTCTAGTTTACTTGACGGTCTTCCCCTTTCCTTGGTCCCATTATTTGGGCTTGGATCTCCTCACTTTCCTCGCCAAGTGGCTCTATTTTGGGTTGTCAATTTTGGCAACTGGGCTTTCTTGAGATCACAGTCTATAAACTACCTCTTTTTTGTGTTTTGTTTTGTGGTAGGCGTAGAGCGATCTGAACTACGTGGTTCTCACTAAAATTCAAATATTTTTATTTCACATAGGTAGGCCTATGTGAAATAAAAATATTTGATGGGCACTTATAAAACGTCAGAAGCTAGTGCACGGTTCCAAATTGTCGTTTCTTATGGAGAAGAACCGGCAAGAAGATCAATGGTTACTCTTTTTAAAAAAATGGTTGATGTTACAATATTTTCATATTAGGTACAGTATTAATAGATATTATGTAAGGACAGTGTAGACCAGTTAATATTGTACCCAAAAGCACAATAAAAATTATAATAAAAAAACTAAGGGTCGAAATAGAAAGTTATCTATGAATCCGCGGAGTCTACATGTTCTCACATTCACATTATAAAAAAGGCTATATAAAAAACTAAGAAAAAATAAATAATCACAAACATCAATAAAAAAGAGATTAACAAAATAAATTACGAGTACTAATAAATTTAAGGTAGTTGAGGTTGAGTTGATGAGTTACCGGGGGGCCACATGAGCAGAAATAGTCATTGCCAAACAAGCGTGTCTTCGACATAGTCTTCAACCTTGTAATACGCTTTTTGAGTTAGAACACGCTTAATATGAATTTTTGAACTTTACCAAGCTAAGTTCAGTTACCGCCTTTTAGAGTTAGTTAGATTGACTAGCTGGTCTCTAATCTCCATTGGGGTAATACAATTTAGTCTACACGTATTTTTGTTATGAAAATCGCTTCTAATTACAAAAATACAAATCTTTTCTCTTTATAATATTAGTATAGATGTACACTCTAACACTTAAAAAATATTAAAAGCACTAATACTGACAGAAGAGTACAAAGGTGGAACCACCAACACAAATAAAACAATTCCTCAAAGTCCTCAATGACTTATTCGCAAGACTTTATTTGCTCATTGTAAAAACCATGATATTCGAAATTGCATCCTTTGAAGCAGAAAGGGTCGATATATTCCAAAATAAAGGCAAAACCTGAACAATGAATATTTACGCAAAGGGATTAAGGATCGGTCCCTTGAAGCACATCCGCGCAAAATGTCGTTGATTCTCCTTCTTTTTCAATTATGTTAAGTAGGTACGTACATTTTTATAGGCCACCACGCTCAACGCCTTGGTTTATTTAACAAAAATACTTTTATGGAGTTGTTTTTTTTGGCGAAATGTTCGTTTTGGATCAGTTACAGAGTTTGAAAAGGAGACGATAATACAAGCTCAAGATGTGTGAATGTTGTAGAATATTGTTATTATTATTATACTTTGTTTATTTACCATGGAATCAACCAATTCTACATCTATTTAGCTAATTCTGAAGTAAAAACAACGCTTACAAATCAGTTGTGTGAAAAAAAGTTTTTTCTTGACGTTAACACGTCAGGAAAAAATCAATCTCTTAATAATTTTCGGGATTTTTCGAGTATCGGGTCACCTTGACCTGTGATATCTTCAGATTGACTTGGAATTGGACAGGGATGCACAGGATCATTCGTTGTGGCAACACTTGGGGGAAGCCTATGTCCAACAGTGGAGTTCTTTCGGGTGAAATGATGATGATGAAGATGATTATTCTTATTTTAAAATTAAATTATTAGTTGGGTTTTGTTTTTTCTGTAATATCGCTATATTTATACTAATACTAATAAACCCGCTAGTATGAAATCTAAGAAAAATCGTGATTTTTTGCTTCTTATGTAATTGTGTTAGTAAATCTGATTATAACTCAGTTCAAAGTGTTCTGTTTCATAAATAATAATTTCATAAGAGCGCAGTTTTTACATCCACAAAGCTTGAGCTAATATGCACTTACGAATAAAAGTCATATTGAAATTTGTATTGCTACATGTTCCACGTTTGTCAAAAAAGACAGGCATTCTCGACTGGCCAACAGTGGCCCTGACTGCTACGCCGGAGGTCGTGGGTTCGATTCCTACTGAGGATAAATGTTTGTGCGATAGCATGATCATTTGTTTTGTGTTTAGGTGTAATTTATCTGTGGTGTGTTCTGACCACGTGACTGAGCGTTGAGATGACGTCAGAATAAAGGAATCAGAGGCGTGGCCTACTCGAGGCGATCGACGAAAAGAGAAACGAGATGGAGCTATACACCCTATATAGCTTCATCCCATTAACATTTCAGTTTAGGTCGCTATACGGATCGCGTTAAGGGCTCGTGGTTTGGCCTCAGCAGTGCGTTCAGATAGTATGACCCACACTGCAACACTGGTTTACTTACTAAGTCGATTGAACATGTTTAGAGGTATGTGGAATAGGGTGTAAAGTTCCACATACCTCCATTGAAAAGGGAGGATCCTCCGACTAGACACGTGTTGTGTCTGATCCAGGCAACTGCCCGACAATTAATTTTGGGCTGTTGTATATATTCTAATCGCATGGAGAACCTAATACTGTGATGCGGGATTTTGAATTTTAGTTCCTGTAAGCCGTTAGTACACATGTTTTTCTTTTCAGAATCCTTGAGAATCATCATCTTCCTGCCCTTGTTCTGTTCTATTTGGGGTCGGCACAACACGTTTTATTCTTCCATTCGGTCCTGTCACTCGTCACTCCCTGAGAATATTCACTGAATATGGGTGAGTGTTACGTGTGCAACGTGTAAAATTGGTGTGTACTGCTATTGGTGTGTTTAATAATTGTTATAGTTTCTTTTATAATTATGTATTAGTTTATTATTTTCTAAGATTATTTGTGTATTTTTTCTATGGGCCTTAGTTGCCTGATAATAAAGGATGATTATTATTATTATTATAAAACGATTTGGTTTGTTTATAACAGACGTATAGTTTGACATGATCACTTAAGGCGGATAGATTTCCTTCACTTTTATTTTTATTTTGCCCCACTTTAGGAAATATTCCTGTATCGCGGATGCGCTCACGAACGTGTAAACTCAAATACACAAGACATCCAGACCCGGAATTACTATCTGTAGACAGTAGCTTAACCACTGTGCTAACCGCACTATCTATAAATATTCAGCATGCAATGTGAATACAAACAAAGTGTACATATTACTTTTACTACATCCGACAAGCAAACAATTTTTCAATACTGCTCGAAAATCCGCTCCTACCCCTAGCGCTCTTACGCACGCATTTTACTGTTTTCCACACTAGTGAGGAAAAGTGCGCCAGATCACTCTTCCACAATTTATTGCATTTATCGTATCAGGTTGGGCGCTAAGCGTCCCCCGCAAGTCGCTGATCAACTCCCGTTTAAATATTTCTTCGTAAGTGTTTTCAAAAACGTTGTTTGATACACGTGGGAATTTGTCACTGCAGCACTCGGCTCCATTTCACTCTCGCTTGCGGCTCGCAATGACAAAAATTCTCTACTTGTATCAAAACGTACTATTTCTGTTCTATGATACTGCTAACCACAGTTACCATAAAGAGCTCATTCGATTTTTATCGATCGTAAAGTCACGAATGACTGAAGATCATTTGTATCGATTTTCGATAAGAATCGATGTAATCATCGGATCGTGATGTCACTGGTTTTACTAACCATGACACAGAGGTTGGCCTAATAGGATTAGATCAATTAGTGTTTTGGAATGATTCATCTGATTAGCGTTATTTAATTGCATGATTGTTTTCTTGTGTCTAGACGTAATGAGTGTTGATCTGGATCTGGGCTAGATTTGATGGCAATATTGTTTATAATTAGATGTTATTTGTATAAATAGTATCTTTCTTCTTCTTTTCGATTCGATGGTAAACTCGTCAAACTGTTTGGGCCCAATAGGTGGCTACATTAATAGCAGCATCGGTAGCACTCATCAAATCCTTCATAGGGCAGGTGTATGGGCACTTGGGGCATTCTAATATGTGGCTCATGTTTTGAACAGGAGCGCCGCATTCACAATGAGTATCCGACGGGTCTATAAAACCCCATTTTGCCAAGTTGTGTTTGCAGTGGCCTACCCGGGTTCGCAACCGATTTAGTGCTTTCCATATAGGCCACTGCAAATCGCGCCCAGGCGGGAGATGTTCTTGGGGTTTCAGGAAGTCGGATGGTGGTAGATGATGCTCTTCCCAAAGCTTTAAATAAATAGTATCCTCTCCTATAGCAGAGAAAAATAGATCGATAACTGAAGATACACTTTTCTCTTACACCGTAGGACTACACGGAAAAAATAGAATAGAATAAAATTATTGTACACTAAAATAGTAACAATTTTACAGAAACTTAAATCTATGGGTACAATGGCGATCTGATCGCTGACAGCGATATTTATCAGATAATCTTAGAATGGATTATAAGAACTTAAACTTAAGTTGTAAGTATGCTGTGTAAATAAGTGAAGTACTGTTCTCATCTTTGGGATCTGCTAAATATCAGTTTGAAGCACGTACCCACCGGTACGTACAATATAAAATGTTAAGTTCTGAAATCGCGAGGCTGGGTCGCGGCTGATTTAGATGTCCTCTTTAAGAAATGGCAAGAAGTGGCTTTTTTTTTTCGGTGGGATAAACATCTAATCACATCCCCGCTCTAGGGCTTCGACTCTGCTGGGCCCCTCCGGGTGGTTACCGGACGGTCGGACGGCAAGCTACCCATTGCTCGCCGTTCGCAAGCCCGCGCCTACGGTGGTCGGAAATCGGGATTGGAATCCCGGCGGCGGTTGGGGCGTGAGGACCGTTGCCTGACACGTGTGGCCTCCTCCTTTGCTAGCATTACTGCTTCACAGAAGGAGGCTACTGCCTGCCACTCTTCCTCGCTTCGAACCATGGCCTGTACTAAGGCCCGGCGTGAGAGATCGCCACCGGTAAGAAGTGGCTCAGAACTGCAGTGGAAAACGAAAGAAACGTAGGGAGGCTTTTGCCCAGTCGTGGGATAGCTCTGGCTTGATCTAATAATAAAATTGCTTTAAGGTTCCAGGTCTGCCCACCGCATTAGCAATACAGCCACAACAGTTCATGAATTCGTGTTTATTTGGCCGATGTTTCGTCGATTTATGTGATAGCAATTCATTGGCCTAATGAGAGCACTTTGTTAGTCGCCAGAAGCTTCTATTTGTCCCGAGGGAGCTCGGGAGCTCGGGAGCCCGGACAAAGCATAAAATTGGGACCCGGGTTGTTGACTTAATTGAGGTGCCAACCCTGTACTTTGTATAAAACATAATACTGGGGGGTTAATGAATATTTGTTAATACGACGGTTAGCAAAAAATATTTATAAATCTAATTATTAGAATTGTCATGAGATGCACTCTGGCTATGAGGTATTAAAGTTTGGATGAGGGGTACTTTTTAGTGGTGGTACTAAAAAGAGTACATAAAATAAAATAAAAAATACAAAAATAAAAAATATATTACGAAGAGACAAAACTATTATAGAAACACCAACTTCCGAAATTAAAGTTATTTTCCACTTTTCAGTGTTTTTTTTACATTGAAGTCGATTGTATTTTATTGTAATTTTTATTTATTCCTGATAGCTACATCAAGAGTGAATGGTTTACTTCTAAGCAAACATGCTTTAATCGTCGACCACATTATCGGGTAATCGCGTAGAGGCCCAGTAGGGTTGAAGTTTACTGGGGCCATGGATTTACTTCCAAAAGTACAACCTGTGGTCCTGGAACGCACAGTGCAAAGAACGAACATAGATGTGGTTTTAGTCAGTAAAAGTCTGATACGCCCTCGCGCTCCGCCCTAATGCGAGAAAAGTCATTGGATGATTTCACACCAATAAAAAAAAAACCATCGGGTAATCAAGTGGTTAAATGCAAATTAAATTTTTGAGCGGTTCAAGCCTAAGCGTCTAATAAGTCAGTTTTTTTTAAATTAGTGATTATTTTTTATTACTGTTGTTACCAGAATCAAAAGTTTGAATTCTAGGTCAAAAATTGTCTCCAAATATAAGATTCAACTTCTTATATGCTCTACAGCTAACTCTGATGCTAACTAGGTAGCTTACTACCTACTTTATTTAAAACTCCGTGGTTCAAGTCCTCACACTGTAATAGCCAGCAAAATAATCTATGCATTTAAAAAAGCGTAAATCTAAAGTATCTATTTTTTTTTATATAAACCAGTGCTTGACTGCGATCCCACCTGATGGTAAGCAGTGATGCAATCATTGATGGTAAGGCGCACTAGTTTATTAAGAGCCTATTCACTCTAGCCTTGAAGGCACCGAAATTATAGTTGGACAGGAAGACCGCAGCAGGCAAATTGTTCCAGTCCTTCGATGTACGTGGTATAAATGACGAAGCAAAATGCTTAGTCAGGACCGTTGAACTTTTAACAACGTAAGGGTGGATACTCGCCGTATGTCGGGTTGCCCGATGGTAGAAAAGAGATGGCGGAATCAAGTCATGCATTTCCCGCGCACACTCTCTAAAATGCAACCTGTAAAATACCGATAAGGCTGGCTACCCTGCGCCTGTACTCGAGGCTTTGGCATCTCACCGTAATTCCAGTAATTCAGACGTTAATGCCGAGTACGGATGAACGTCGTTACGTAAGGGTCCCCGGATTGACCCGAAACCAAAATATGCAACATAAAAATTTATGTTATGACAGGCCGGATGCGGCGGTTTCTAACTTTCTACCCACAATTTGGAGGAATTTAAAACTTTTCTAACAGCACGAATGTTTAATGGAAGAACGAAATTGTTTATTATTATTTATTTTTATAATGATGGGACACAAGAAGATAATTTCAATCAATTTTTTTTTTTTTTCGATGGGAAAATCGTCTTATGACATCCCCCGCTCTTGGGCGAAGCGGGAGTGTCAGAATTTTACTGACTAAAAACCCACTCCTGTTCCTTCGTTGCCTTTCGTACCAGGGCCGAGTCTTCCTTTCAGAATCAGACCCTTGGCCCCAGTAGGCACATAGCGAAGCTACTGCGTCAGCTGTGTCTTATGTGAAATGCACTTAAAACTTTTTAGGGACCTACATGCCTACACGGGCTATCTAGTCTATCACAAAGCCATATGTCTAGTAGTACGATGATGGGACGGGCTTGGCGGAATTAAATTGTGCAATTTTGATGCACACTTTTCGAACTGTAAACGATACAAAAGCCACAGCCTAGCAACTTGGCGTCGATGCTCCAAACTTTGGAGTTTTGACTTGACGAGTATATCAAGTTAGTAATTGGCAGATCCATCCCAAAGATGAGAGCAATAATACTCCATACACAAACCTGCGCTTAATAGAGGTAGAGCAGCTATTCCGGCGTGAAGTACAGTCCCAAGCTTCACCATTTGCCAGTTGAGCTTCTGCTCGATGTAGGTATGAGCCGAAAATGAGTGAAGAGTCATTTACATACGTATTCATTCTTTGAAAGTGTGGATGAGAATGTCTATTAGGGAAACACTTACACGTCACTCTCAAATTGGTACTCCTTGCTGGGCATTATTCCAATTGAATGATGATTAAACAAGAAATTCACAATAATTCTATGATGCAACATTAATATTTCGAGCAACACAGCGCAATGACATGCAACTTTTGGCTTAACGCCAAACTTAATCATAAAACAACCGCCATTGGGCTGTATAGTCGCTGTCATCAAACTGTTCAGAGTACCTACTGTTATAAAAATGAACGAGGTATTGTGCCCTGTTCCTATAATATGATATTTATTTAAGTGCTTTAAGATAAGAAAATCTTGGGAAGAGTTGGGGGAGGCCTTTGCACAACTGTGCAAATACAGTACAGACTAATAAATACAGAGTCATTCTGCGATTATAGTTTGCAGTTTGGGCTCATTTGTTACGATTGTATAAGATATTATAGTGGTTGAGTTTTCTTCAAACAGCGTGCATGCTAACGTGGCTAGAGAACACCAGGTTTGGAAGAAGAAAACGCTTAAAGCTTATTTTGTATCCAACAGCTGGACAAAAGGATCCTTTTGCCCAGCTGTTGGATACAAAATAAGCTTTTAAAAAAAACATTGTTGATGACTTTGTTCTGCAGCTAAAGATTAAGAGGGCCTTGACCATTTTGTGGTTCTAATTAGGCCTTCTTTTTAAGGTAAAAAATCATCGAATAAGTCCTCCCGCTCTGAATGGAGCGAGAGGTAGTATCTGAATTTTTCCTGACTAAGACCCAACAATTCTCGCAGACCGTACTTATTATCCGTACGGAACTAGACAGGTATATGTAGCACTTTAAAACAAACATCGATTAATAATGCCAATTAGCACTTAAGTAAATAAGTCCTTGACTTCCATATAACACAGGACGTAATCGTATCGCGTGCTTATTAGTATTATTAGTGAAAACACTTCCGACTAGGTCATGAAACAAGAGCTCTGGTTGTAGGCTCGGAGTAGACAACAAATGAAGAGCACCTCTGTTCATGCAAATAATACTAAAGAATTTGCGTAAATAGAGGTTACCTCGTTAGTGGTACCTTGAATACGTTGATAGTTTGCAAAATTGCATTTAACTGTACAAGACAAGGTGTCCACCCTATCTCGTCTCGGCCTCTGATTTCATTGTGGGCAATACAGGCTTTACATTGTTTTTATTTGTGCCATGACATGTAATAAGGTAAACATGCAGATGGCCCACTTGATGGTAAGTGGTCACCGTTCCCTAGGACTATCCGGAGTAATTATCAGGATTATGTAATAATATTATGTATTTTATTTGAATAGGCTGGTGCATCTTGCCGCTCGCAAGAAGTAACCGCGAATATAGTCTAGAGAAAATAATATCTTCAGCACTCCATTTGTCACTACTCTGAGGTTAAAGGTAATGACGCAAGTGAACGTAATAATTGCTGAACTGGAGCTAATTCTGCAATGTTTGTGAGCAAAGGGCGGCCATTGCGTAATGTTTACAAAGTGAATTATAATTCCAGGGAGTTTTGAAACCCGGATCTTTGATTTCTGCAAAGTTCCCCAAAATTATATTTGTCACAAAAAATACCTATACGATTTTGATCTTATTATTTATTTAGTTTTTAGTAATTTTAACAGAAGTCGGCAACAGATCCCCAAAAGAGTCTTTATTCTTGATTTGAGTCTTGAGTTAGACCCCCAGGTTGTAGCCATCAGGTAACAAATTCCAAGAAATTTAACTTAATTGTAACCACGCATAATATGTGTTCCTAAAATATTTTGACCAAAAAACCCTGTTGATATTTTCTTTGATGTGTCGTTGTAATGACTATTAAGGTCGATGGGGACTAAAAGTTCTAGAGTGGCAACTACGTACCGGAAGATGCGGCGATGGAAGGCCTCCCACAAGGTGAACCGAAGATCTGGTGAGGGTCTTATGAATCCGATGGATGCAAGACGCACAGAACCGATAGTTATGGCGACGCTTGGGGGAGGCCTATGTCTAACAGTAGACGTCTTTCTGCTGAAATGATGATGATGATGATGAATGACTACATCACGAGCCCACCTAAGTCGTCGACGGCACGTACTGTTCCACACGCGCCTCAAGGAGATATCAGCAAACCGTTGGGGTCCAGCAGCGTCGAAGCCTACTAAGGCCAAGGGTCTGCTTCTGAAAGGAAGACTCGGCCCTGGTATAAAAGGCAACGAAGGAACAGGAGTAGCTTTTTAGTTAGTAAAAGTCTGACACACCCTCTCGCTCCGCCCAAGAGCGGAGGATATCATTGGATGATTTTCCCACCGGAAAAAAAAATCATCAAGAGCCCAGCTGGAGGATGAGAAAGTTCCAGAAGAAGAATAACCACTGGGATAACCGATAAATTTGTGGCTACTAGCAGCCATGACCGATCTACAAGAAGGTCCATATATGCCAATTGACTGTTGACATAATGAATGACCGTACATATAAAGTGAGTTCACCGCCGTGTTCTCGTGAGGGCGATCGGCGGCAGCGATCTCTCGCGCCGGGCCTTGGTACAGGCCATGGCCCGGAGCGAGGAGGAGTGGCAGGCGGTCGCCTCCTTCTGCGAAGCAGTAATGCTAGCAAAGGAGGCGGCCGATCGCGTGAGGCAACGGCAACGGTCCTCACGCCCCAACCGCCGCCGGGATTCCGAGTCCGATTTCCGGCCACTGTAGGCGCGGGCTTGCGGACGGCGAGCAATGGGCGGCTCGCCGTCCGATCGTCCGGTAACCGTCCGGACCGAGCCCAAGTCGTCGACGGCGCGTAGTGTTCCACGCGTGCCTCAAGGAGATGTCAGCAACCGTAGGGGCCCAACAGGGTCGAAGCCTACTGGGGCCATGGGTGATGCGAAAGTGATCCCGGGGCCCTGGAAAAAAAAAATGGCAAAGAAGGAACAGGAGTGGGTTTTTAGTCAGTAAAAGTCTGACACTGTCTCCCGCTCCGCCCGAGAGCGAGGGTTGTCATTAGTTGATTTTCCCACCCGAAAAAAAAAACATAAAGTGAGTTAACAAAAATATACTGCTACGAAGAAATACGATGACTATCAGTAGTCTGCCACTTTAAAAAAATACGGAGAACAGTTAATGAATCAATTGGGAAGACTAAAGATTCAATTGGTTTACCACTAACTACGAAATCAAATACCAGATAATCGTACTTATCTATGTATCTATATTTATTTATATCTAAACGCGGAAATTTCCGACAAATCCGTATATCCTACTTTAGCGATTTGACTAATTCAATCAACGATTTCAAACGATACACCAGGAATTAACAATGAAATGCCAAAGAGGAAATTGCTGCTTTGGACTGTGTCGACAATGGTTACCTACAGTACCCGGTAATGCAAATATTTATCACCATAAGTCTATGTAGTTATGGTAATTCTATTTGCTGATCGTCAAAACTTGAGGTTAATGTTTGTTTTATTTAAAGAATTCTCTAAAAAATAAATAAACATCAAGCACAAGTTTTCGCGGGTGAAGCCGCTAGGAAAAACTAGTATTTATAATTATAATGTATTTGGGGCCTAGGGCCATGGTAAGAAGTAAAACTTTTTTGGACAGACAGTCAGACACGACATTTGTGCGCATTTCATAACTGAACCGAAATTCTCAAAAGTTATTTTCATAGTGCATCTTCCTTCTATTTCATAACCGCATAGAAAAGACGCCATCCATAACTGGAAACAATCGTTCATAAAAGCCCTAAAGGTCCGTTTTCTCCAATTTTACAGCACATTAAACAGTAATAACGGCTGGAGATAAACGGAACAGATGTGGACACAGCAAGGTAGGATCACTGAGTTCAAATTACTGTCCTGAAAAAACCTTTCAGCTACATACAAACCCTTTTAGTCGTGTCTGACGGGACATCGAAAGTAACTATGGCGCGAAGGGTTTACTTAAAAAAAACGTTTTGAGAAGCTGCAAATGTAAGAATTACGAAACAAGTAATGAATACATCCACGGTTAGTGTGAAAGCGAAACCCGGGACTCCGGGATGAAGGCAAAGAAGGAACAGGAGCGGGTTTTTAGTCAGTAAAAGTCTGAAACTATCTCGCGCTCCGCCCAAGTGCGAGACTGGTCATAGATGATTTTCCCACCTAAAAAAAAGCAATGAATACATAAACTACATCTATGTGTTAAATAAATAATGGGTATGCGAGTTTACATGTTTGTGAACGCACCCACGATACAGAAGTAATTCCTAGTATGGAGCAAAGTAAAAAAAATAAATAAATACTGTTAACAGGCAATCACAGGCAGCAGCTTACTCGCGCTTGATCAATTTTCAGCAGTAAAAAATATCTATTCTAAGAAAATATAACATTCTTAAAAGAAAAACCATTTGTAGGTAAGTGCGTATAGGTAAGTGGTAGTTAGCGATAAGTCTTCATTCACTAGAGTAGATGGGCACATTTACACGTGTGTAAAGTGCTTATATCACGCATTCATTTACGCTTCGAGCCGTAACCTAGTTTCATGAGTATTTATCTAGGAATCGTGCCTCTGAGACCCTATTGCATAAGCCAATATTTATTTAACACCATGAACACTTTGTAACATTTAACAAATTTGTCGGTGAAGTCATTGGCGTAGGTAGATGATTGTCCTCGGACAAAAAAAAAGGGGGCCCCCAATTTTTTACATAGGAAATCAACAGATAACTCTGGTTGAAGCGGGAAGGAGTGTCAAACTTTACAGATAAAAACAAGTTACCAAGATTAAAGTAGTGTTGCAATCTATTTTATTTAGATTTCGAATTTGAAAGAATTTTTTGGTAGCTCAATAAAAGGTTTGCTAATCAGGTTATGGGGGCCCACCCATCTTGGGGGCCCTGGGGCACTGCCCCGCGTAGCACCTCGGTAGCTACGCCAGTAGGTGAAGTTAAGTATGGAAGCTTGAAAATAAATGAACGAGTCGAAGCGATACTGACGCATTATCACATTACTTCTACTGATCACATTACTTTGACAGAAGAACCAACAGATAAAAGTCCCGACTGCATCAGGGACGTGATCCTCTTTTCTGTGTCGGTAGCCGTGTGAACAACAGTATAGGGATTATTAAATTTCACGGCTCGTTGCGAAGTGAATACCTAAAGCCTATATCGTAATAAATCAGTTGCATGGTCTGGAATAGTTTGTTTATTGCTCGTTACCCACTCATCGTCTCTCAGGGTCTCTGGAAAGTATTACTATAAAAAGAGACTATGAAAGTATACTCTGATCGGCATCCTGAGCCAACCCATTTATCAGCCCCCCTAGCCAAATTACGATCGTTTCGTTTGCGTCGAACGCCTCGAGTGGGCGTCGGCGCAAACGAAACGATCGTAACTTGCTGATCGGTATCCTGAGCCAACATATTTATCAGGAATAATAATTCTCCCAACCGGATTTCGGCCATGGTGGATAACGTTAACGGGGATCAACCAACAGTTTTTGGTTTCAGGAGAGTTTGGAGTGCACAAGTGTTTGCGCAAATACAAGTGCTGTCTCTGCTGTTCCTGCACGTTTATAATCCGATGGGACAGCAATCCGACACAACTGGGGAAAGTTCAGGCGCATATTTATCAGTACAGTTCCAGTTTGATATTCATGACCACATAAGCTTGCAGCGTAAATGGACTGTCTTAGAACCAAAAATTCGAAAACATGTCATCCACCATTCCGCACTGACCCCGCGTGGTAAAAGGGTCCATCCCCTTTCCTACCTGAGACCTGACCTGACGACCTGAGATTATGCTTATGGGCTGCGAGCACGTTCAAGATTGATAATGGCCCTAGAATGCAAAGGGCAAATGAAGGACACAGGTGGGTTTTAAGTCAGTAAAAGCCTGATACGCCCTCTTGTCGCTCAATGGTATACCCTTGAGCGGAGGATGTAATTGGACAAGAATAAATTTATCCAACCCTACCAGATACGAATTCGTTTCGTTTTTTTTTGTTAACCTGTTATATCACCCTCTTGGGCAAAGGCCTACCTCCACTCCCTTCATCTTTCACGGGCCCGCCCTTCCTCTTGCCAGTTCTGGTGGAATCTGTCTAGTTCATCACGCCATCTCCTTCGTGGTTTACCTTGACCCCGTCGCACTCTTTCAAGGCACGAACTTTGTGACCCAAAGTTTGTCGGGTATGCGGCAGACATGTCCTGCACAGTCCCATTTCAATTGGGCAGCCTTAAAAGCCACATCAACTATTCTGGTTATGGAACGCAGTATAGCGTTGCAAACTCGTTCCATTTATTTAACACCTAGTATACTGAGCTCCATTGCTTTTTGGTAAACCTTGAGTTTGGACTTTTGGATATTAGTAAAATACAAAGTCTGTGCGCCATAGATCAAAACGAGGAGAATACAGATGTCCATGAGCTTTTCTTTTAGTACAATGGGCATCTTTGAATAGGTCTTTCATGGACCAGTAGCTTCTCTTCCATTCGTTTCGTTAACTAAAAATAAAAAATATTTCTTAGCTTACACGGACTCTACCATAATTCTACAAAAATGCGTACAGTTGCCATTGTTCAGCCTGTATTAACTTGAGGACAAACACTAAAACTTTAATATGACTTTATGTAAGTGCTCAAGAGAATTAATTTATACACCCAGTGAGAGAACCTCCTCTGTTTTATTATGCATTGCGGGACATCAGACATTCTCAGTTCTGTTGTATCCACCTACTTAATATTCGACCTAACTACTCTTGTCTGTATCTCATTAGTATCAAGTACAAGAATCTGGTACCTGGAAATATTCAGCTGCATTCGGTTAAACTGGAAGACGATTCCATCATATTTGTGAATAGTTAGGCAGGTTGACTGGGTACCAGGATCAATTTCTTCATAATCATCATCATTTCAGCCGAATGACGTCCACTGTTGGATATAGGCCGCCCCAAGTGTCACTATAAAGACCGGGCCTGTGATTCCCGCGACCCTCACCAGGTTATCGGTCCAGCTTGCGAAAGACCTTCCACCGTTGCGTATGTGGTCGCCACTATAGAACCTTTCAGCCCCATCGATCACCTGTTCTGCGAGCAATATGCTCTGCCCACTGCCACATATAGAAAACGCGTAATTGATTCCGGTACAAAATCAAATAAACGCAAGGTAGATTATTTTCGACTGTATAAGCGCATTATACACCTATGTCATTGTACATTAAAATATCGGTTAGCCTTCTACTGACTGCGATGGAGCGATCATATACTATACTTTTTACTCTTGTTTTCTAAATTTTTTTTTCACCTACTATATTGTCTCCTCATCGCCCTAGGTTTACTGGTCAAGAATGCTTAATGTATTAAGTCCGCTTTTGTACTTTGTGTTGAGTTTAATGTAGAATAAATAATTAACATAATTATGGCACTTTTGATTGCCACCTTTATTTAATTGTTGGAGACTTTACAAATAGCAATGCTACCAGTCTTCTGGGCACCTTTCTGGATGACAACGATATGGACAAGTACTTCGACGCCTGAATGTATTTTGTGTTTTTTTTTTTAAATAGTTTTGTGCATATAGTTAGGTTTATCTTAGTTAATATTTCAGTTCCTTATGTATATATTGTTCGAAACAATTTGTAAAAAAAAAGTGTGATACTTTATAAGTCCTGGACATGATCTTGGCTGATTGTAAAAAAATGAAATTAACACCATGATGCAGATAAAACTTTAATTTAAATTTGCGCATATATATAATTTAGCTATCGTACAACTAAAAATCCACGTTGGTATGAATGAAAATGCAAATTATCTCGTTTCTAACCTCAAAATATATTGAGAGATGATCGGTTAAACGTTAAACAAGTAAAATATTACCAAGCCAAGGTTAAATATCGAAGTAGTTCGTGTAAATATTACTTAACTCTGTTTACTTTAGACTTTATTTAACAAAATCCGGATCTATCGGACGTTTTCCAGAAACCAGTCATTTTATATGAGAGAATTAACAATTTACATCAAAGTCCATAATAATATATTTAGGTCAGGTATCCTCTAATTTCAGTGCATATTTAGGACACACAAACACTTAATCATATTACAGAATTAACGTAAACATGGGCTGCTGCACGGCTGGAAGCTGTGGCCAAATGAGATATAATTTTCAACACATTTTGTGCTGGAAATGTGAGAGTAACGTTGAGCTATAAAATTCAGGAACACTTAACATTTCGGGAAATTATGAAAATTTTCATTGGGGAACCACAAATACATACAGGGATTAGTGATTCGCCACGTTTGCTCGATCGCTTTAGGGTCTTAAAGCTTTTGTAGAGAGTTTGCACTTAAGGTGCATAAGGTGAACTGTTTTCTGAAGTGGAAGAGACACATCATCATTTCAGCCAAAAGATGTCAAATGAATGTCCGTCATCTATGGGACTACACAAGGCAACATCAACAACAATAACGAAGCAACAACAAAACAAATACCAAAATCCTACATCATGGTATTAGAGTTATCCGCGCGATCAGAACATACACAACGGTCCAAATCAGCTGTCGGGCAGGTATCTGGACCGGACAAAACACCCGACTGGTCGGAGTACCCTTCCTTTTCAACGGAAGTTTGCGGGACTTCACACAACAGGTGCGAAGTCCTGTAAATCTTCTGAACTACTCGGCTATCACCAAATCGACCGGTCAGCAATAAATTCTTCAGGGCTATATCAATTACTTTTGTTCTCCTACAGGTCTACCTCCATTGCTTTTTCGCTATCTCTGACACAATAAACAGCAAAAATTCTTGTCTCACCAATATACAGCTGTTCGTTGCATATGTCGTTGCCAGATCATAGAATTGATCACTTCATGAAATATCAAACTAAAACTGGCCAGTTCGTTTAAACGCTAACATTTCTTAATATGTCAATCCTCGTTTAGCCATATCATTGATGTAGGATTTCTATGATAATAAAAGGCCTAAAGAGAAAGTAGGATTTTTAGGACCAAACGAGGATTGAAATATCATCAAACTTTAAAGTTTAAAACGATTTGGCCAGTTTTACTTGACCATATCACGACACATACAACTGTACGCATACAAAGCACTCTGTTACACCCTGTCACTCCCTGTCACTCCCTGTCACTCCCTGTAGGTTCTTTATTGGTATCTACGTTTGTTGAATCAATTGTATTTGACAAGTAGCCCGATTCTCGTAATCAAAACCGTAACGATATCGTAGCGACTTAGTCATTTAGACCATTACCGTATTCGCATCCATCAATCGAGTTTGAACGACAACGATTCTAAAGTCGATCATCTTAAAATATGTGGTCTCAAAATGTCAAATCCTAGTAACGTAAGTTAGGCGGCGAACGCAACTTAAAGGCAAAAACCCTTTCCATCCACAGCCGTTTGTGTTCTGATCGTTGATAAAGGAACTTGCATTACAGGAAGGAGAAGGATGTAAGAACACCTACTAATATGTTTAACCAGGATTCCTAAATAGTTCTGAATATGTACTATATTTTTTCTGAAGGCAGCAAAATGCTCACCGCATCACTCTAGGGTTAAGATACACATTTTACACATAAAATTCAAGGTTTGAGGATTATTACAAAAATCCGTCTGCCCGATCCTCACTACTCAATTACATCGATCGAGTCTTCCTAAAGATAAAACCGAATCAAATTGTATTTAAAATGCTAATTGAAAAACCTACTTACATACTTTGATTGTTTCCTTGAAACTAGCACCGGTGCCACAATAGAAGACAATTTTGGTAATAACACGCTTATTTACGAAGATAATGTGCACATTAGGATAATTTTACACGAGTCTTAAAGTTAGGATTGTTTTCTTCGAAAATGTATACCTACATGACAAATCCACTGTCGTAGTTGCCAGAATTGTTTTGTGAACAGTATTATGAAAATAAATGGCTGCAGTTTACTATTACAGAGGAAAAGATCGGAAAAATATTCATATCTAAATGGTTTTCTTAATTGTTAATTTTAAAACATTGTTATACTTAAGATGACAGTCATGTTATTTAAAAACACATTACAACCAATGTCATACTCGTAAATAATCTACTGTAACTGAACGGTTCTATTCAGAAACTACTTAATGCACATTTTATGATTCAAACGTATTAAATCTAAATATAAATTATTAGCTTTTACCTGGGGCTTCGCTCGCGTAAATAAAATATAGTTTAAATTATTCAAGAATAAAGCAGCTTTCTATCTGTGAAAAAATTTTAGCAATTGGACCAGTATTATCAGAGATTACCTCCTCCTAGAAACAAAAAAAACTTTACCTCTTTATAATATTTGTGTAGAAAATCTGATTACTCTGTCAATCAGAATTTTCTTAATTAGGAACAAGAAACAGAAATTATAAATTAAGGGAAAAATGAAGTAATATAGTTAAACTGGATTTTGACGTAGGTTCACACAGGTTCACATGCACCTTCGTGATGAAGTTACCGACATAGCTCAATGAATCACCAAACTTAAGTGGCAGTGCAGATCAGATAGTAGATGGGTTGAAAGGTTCTGAAATGGTGATCACGTACCAGAAGACGTAGGTAGCATTGACAGGCTTCCCATAAGATGATCCGATCATATGGTGAAGGTCGGAGACGCACAGGACATGATGACCTTGTCATAACCCTTCGCAGTCATCTACTCAGCCTCAGCTCTTTATACAATTTAATCATCATAATGATCATCGTCCTGTCGTTGCACCATGTAACAATACCGAAGCGATAAGTTTTTTCTTCTGTTCTGTCCTTTCAACCCTCACGCTATCTCTGACTACCTTTTCTATTAAATCACTCTTCACACAATCTTCTTTTATTTGGCCTTCCTCTTCCTCTTCGTCACTGTCACGCATGGTATTGACGAATTCGTGTTTGTATACTGTTGTATCACTTGAGTGCTACATAATGTAGTGTGTAGGCTGCTAGTCCTTGCATTACTGCTCTCTTATCTGGTTAAGTGTAAATATTATGGAATGTAACTGATTTATTCTTCACCTGATTAGTTTATTATTTCAAAGTATGCAAAATGGATTTAGGCGTGAATGTTTTTAATTTTGATCGTGAGAACATTTCAGGTAAAAATATATGTGTACCACTTCCATTTATTCGGTTGTGAGAAGTAGGTTCAAACTCCTAATCCTCCTCCAATAGGTAAATCAAGCAAATAAGAATACCTTTCCCATATTTTTAGGAATCTAATTGACAAATGGCGACCGCGTACTGGAAGACGCAGTGTTGGAAGGCCCCCTACAAGGTGGACCGATGACCTGGTGAAGGTTGCGGGAATCCGATGGATGCGAGACGCACAGGAAAGTTCTTTGTGGCGACATTTGGGAGCGGCCTATGTCTAGCAGTGGAAGTCTATCGGCTGAAATGATGATGATGATGATAAATTGACAAATCGAATAGATATTTTAAAAGCATCGAAGCTAGACTCATCGAAACTAAAAAAAATACTAAAAGCGCTCCATCGTCGACCGCATCGTCGCTCTCCATCAGGTGAGATAGAGGTCAAGCGCGAACCTATCAAGAATAAAAAAAGAAGTAGGTACGGATCATTTGGCTAACCGTAGTCAATATAGCAGTATCATTAAGCATGCACGAACGTCAGGAAAAATGGGAGAAATTACGGAAGAAGATAAAAAGAAGGAAACAACTGTTGTTTTCAGGTTCGACCCTTCGAAAGAGCAAATGACAACTAACAACTGGTTTTAGTCAAGAAAAATCTGCCACTTCTTCTCACTCCACTCAGAGCGGGAAAAATCATTTGATCAATTTCCACGTAAAAAAAAACTTCCTCACCCTGTCCACCAATGTACAAATAAGATGAAACCATTAATGAAAACCAAACTTTAGTAGTAGAGAGCAGGGCACATTGCTCGCAGAACAGATGGTTGATTTGGACAAAAGGTTCTAGAATGGCGACCACTTACCGGATGATACAGCGTTTGAAGCCTTCCAACAAGGTGGACCGACGAGCTGGTGAGGGTCGCGGGAATTCAACGGATGCGAGACGCACTGGACTGGTCGTTATGACGGCACTTGGGGAGATCTATGTCCAAGAGTGGACGACTTTCGGCTGTAATGATGATGATGATGATGGTGATGAAACCAGATAATCTGAGGAAGCAATATAATACTGGACATTTATAGACAAGTTTGTAAAATAAAATGAGGCACAAAGTAGCAAGTAAGTACAAGGGAACACTCTCAGAGGCGGTGGTCTGCGGTCGCGACACTCACTAAAACAAAGGGGTTTAGTTCCTATAAATGTTGATTTAAGTCCTACTTTATCTGTTTGGTAGTCAAATCGACAATAATGTTGATTTCACAACAAATACGTACAATATATCTTGTTTATTTATTTATTTATACACACAGACACTTAAAAATGAAAAGAACAAAAGCAGATAGAAGAGCATAAAGGTAGCATTACCTTTGTGACCAACAGGCCAGTCATTAGATCAAAGTAAATTTTTATAAAATGGGTGAAAATCAATATGATGTTCCACGAATTAAGGTCCTAGCAGACAGAAGAGACAAAGCGAGAACACGTTTCATAGAAATTATTCAAAAATATTTCCACACATTTCTAAACAATTTCTACGAAAACGTGTTATAAAATCAAAGTATTTATTTTAAATAAACCATTTTGGGCACTTTTGAATTGTCTAGAAGACAGTCAGTCAGAAAAATTATGCTAATTACACAGAAGAATGTGTAAGAAACTCCATGGACACTTTTTCAGACCATTTTATATATTACAAATATTTAAATATGTAAGTGGCCTTGTCACGGCACCTAGCGGAAGCCAATAATCTATTGGAAATTTCCTAATTACGATTGCTTAGTCACATTTTTCCATTTTCCAACGGGACAGCTAAAATTGTACATGCTTTCATGCATTTGGTTTCACTGCAAAGTTACAGAGCGATCGTTTTGGTTTTATTTGACTTGAATAATTAAGTTCCTGATTAATTTATAACCGTCTTATCAGCTGGATAGACTTCCTACACCTATTGTAAATGTGTCACCATATCAAAAGTAACGGCTGGACAAACACACTGTAAAGTGACATCATGTTCCAAGGACTACGCATTTTTAAGGTGATTATAATAAGACTAACTTCTGCCAGCGACTTTGCTCGCGTAAAAGTAGGTTTCTCCATACAAACTTTGGACCACCCACTCATCCTTGAGGCGCGCTTGGAACAGCACGCGCCGTCGACGACTTGGGCTCGGTCCGGACGGTTACCGGACGGTCGGACGGCAAGCCACCCATTGCTCGCCGTCCGCAAGCCTGCGCCTATGATGGCTGGAAATCGGGATCGGAATCCCGGCGGCGATTGGGGCGTAGGTGAATTTTGAAAAAACTTGACTTATTCTTTGTATATGTTACCGTTCAAACCCAATTTTAGGATGAACTGGTTTTGCCTAGGCTGAACCCGCGACATCAGTCCAAGAGGTAGCAAAGCGAGCTCGGAATTTTAGGGCACCCCGCCGTGGACAGGTTAGCCTTCGTGGTTATTTTTTTTATAACCTAGAAATAGAAGTCCCGCTAAGCGGGGTTCCGTGCGTGTAGGGAGAAATGCCCCCCTAGCCAAGTTACAATCGTTTTGTTCGCGCCGAACGCCTCGAGTAGGCCACGCCTCCGATTCCTTTGTACTGACCAAGTGACTGAGCGTTGAGATGACGTCAGCGGGGCTAAGGGGCTGGTTTGGCCGGTGAGCATTGGGTAGCTCGCCGTCCGACCATCTGATAACCGTCCGGACCAAGCCCAAGTCATCGATGGTGCGTACTGTTCCACGCGCGCCTCAAGATGTCAGTAAACCGTAGGGGCCCAGCAGGGTTGAAGCCTACTGGGGCCAAGGGTCTGATTCTGAAAGGAAGACTCGGCCCTGGTACGAAAAGCAACGAAGGAACAGGAATAGGTTTTTAGTCAGAAAAATTTTAACACAGCCTCTCGCTCCGCGCAAGAGCGGGGGATGTCATTGGATGATTTTCCTACCTACAAAAAAAAAAGGCTTGCGATGGGCGTTGATGAACTGACTAACTCACTGACTAAGTGAGTTAGTCAGTACAGATGAACTACTTTATCATTGCTTTTCGTTACGTCAATATATACAACGGAAAAAATACATGTGTGAGAAATTTTCCACATTTTTTGCGATATTTACGTCTAGACTGATTTGTAATCGTTATCATATGTTGCGATCTGAATATTTGGTTGTGTGTCATTTTAAATAAAATATTCAAAAAAATCTGAAAGGTCAGTTAGCGTTAAATATTTTTTTCATTAAAAATACTAGCGGACCCCTGCGGTTTCAACTACTTTAGTTAGTATTTAGTGACTCGTAACCTGATGTTATATAACCTATAGCCTAGGTCGAGAGTCTGCGTGCCGCCCAGCCGAACCCTCCAGTGTACATCTCCCGCCTGCATTACACCACAAGGGTGGAAGGCATCGTGGAGTACGTGCGCCGAAAGACGAAGTACGCACTGAGGGTACAGTTTCTGGAGTCGCAACGTAACGTCTATATCAGGGCGTTCGTGGAGCGAGTCCCGAACACTTTTCTGCCGCTCATGTTAAAGGAAGACTTTTGGCCGCCGGCCGTGGTGTTCCGTCGCTTCCGCGGACAGGTGCCACAGAACAGCACGAAGTGAACTCAGTGCATTGTCAAGTTTTATTAACGTAGTCCTAAGTCTTATTTACTAACGATTACTTGTATTCACTCTATATATATCTTAGTCTGTAAGGTATGTATCTATGGGTCAAGATGCCTGAAAATAAATGATTTATAGTCTTCCTCAATAAATGGGCTATTCAACACTAAAATAATTATTCAATTCGAAACAGTAATTCCTCAAATTAGCCCGTTAAAACAAACGAGCTCTTTAGCTTTATAATTTGTGTTCCTATTGGTTGGTTTTGTTCCTAATGATTGCTCGTCATTCCGTCCGTAGGACTCGGCAATAGCAGTCTTCTATCAGTATTTTCATCATCATCATTATTTCAGCCGAAAGACGTCCACTGTTGGACATAGGCCTCCCCCAAATGTCGCCATAATGACCGGTCACGTGCGTCTCGCATCCATCGGACACCTTGTGGGAGGCCTTCCAACGTTGCGTCTTCAGTACTTTCAGAAACTTATAATAAGAAACCCATTCCTTGAGTGTGCAAGTCATACCCTGTCTTTTTATCGATGGATATTAATAACATTGTTCAGGCAGGGGCTATTGTCTAACCATAGTTATTTGGAAACCAGTCCACTTAAGACTCCAAAAACCATAACCATTTAAGTATCTTTATTCTCCATATTTTGCAATAGTTTTTCACCAACCGGGAGTTGACCTTGGGTGCACTAGCATAGCGCTTACAGGGATAATCGCCGATTGATACCACATTCCATTAAAACTGTTTAAAGGGCCTCTGCGAGTTGGTTTTGGCTCCTTGTACGTTTTTCAAAGGTCCAGGAATCCAGGATTCTGAGATAAACCTGGGTTACCTGGGTTATGCTGAGCGTTCGGCTTGAGCGTTTTGCGTGGACGTGACGCATATTTTTCATAGAAAATGTTTATAATCTGTAAGTTAGTCCTAAGATTGCGTCTTTTCCGCCGAATAAAATGTTTTACTTTCTTTCTTTACTTTCAGATATACTGACTCATGATAATAATTTAATTTATTTACCAAAAAATTAAATAAGTGCTTTACATTTCCTTTACATACTACTTAACACTTAGATTTACAAATATATTAAAAATACTCAAAGGAAACAGAAAATTACTACTGATACTAGGTAGAGCCTGTCTCGTGGAGTCCGAGAGTGAGGTTACCAACAAAACGCGTAATAAGGTAATATTGTTTGACTATCGTTATTACAAGCCAGGGTATGTTACACTATTATATAGTTAAGACTAATTATAATTAAAAAAAATACATAGAAAGCATAAAAAGAAAGGGGTGACCAGACGGTTGCAAACCAACGTCTCAACCAAGGTGACCTTGCTAGTTTCAATCTGTGTAGACAGCAGTTGTAATCCATGGCCTTCGTGGTTGAGAAGCGTGTTTACATCCATGTAGCCGCAACACAAACCAAACACATAAACCAAGGTCACCTTGATTGGAATGCTAGTTTGCAACCATCTGGTCACCCCGGAACAAATTTAATATAAACATGTTGCGCACTGTACACAAGTATGACTTCCTGTAACCTTTTTAATTTTGCTGTATTTATCAGGTACCTCTCTAATGGTTTTTCTGCAGCTCAAGTCTAAGTTTCACCAAGCTATTCCAATAATATCAATGAATAAGTTACTGTAATACTTATTAAACCTTCTTCGGTCCCAAAGCAAGTTCCGAAGTCTCGGGTATTAATTTATACACAATTTAATTGCTTCGGCGAATCGGCCTCCTGTTTCGAATTTAGGTTTGTATTTGTGAATTGACCACGAAAATGGCGTAACCTCTCGAACAAATAAGAGGTTAAGACTCCCACAGACAGGCGCAATGCGACAATACCATGTAAAATAACTATGAAAAAGTGTTGTTTCACTGTCGTTTTGCGTCCGAGGCCTATAACTACAATCACACATATTGTACACTGATGCATATAATTCTAACATGTAAATAAGTTCATGAGCAACGACGTCATAATTACAGCGTAAGTACCTAATTGCTTACGCTGTAATTACGTCATTGATGAATAAAATTATATTCTTATCAATCTGATTCGAACTAACCATCGATTAAGTATAGTTGCTGGTGCTGCCAACTATTTCCATGTCTAAAGGTTAGCCCACAACGCGATGCGACGCACTTGGAAAGATTCAGTGATTTGACAATTAAGTTTTATTTTTTTATTAGAAAGAAAGAGAGAAAGAAAAATTTTAGTCTCGCACATTGATACACACATACAGTGTAAAAACAAACATGTAGCAACTGAAGATTAAAAAAGAAGAAAATTCCACACACCCACTCTCTCGCCCGGTGTCTTCGTCTATTTTTTTCCAACTCTCCTTTCGCAGGTATGCTGGAAGATATTTCCGTAGAAATAAGCATCAAGTCACAAGGTGGACCGACGACCTGGTGAGAGTCGCGGGAGTGCGGTGGATGCGAGACGCATAGGAGCGATCGTTGTGGCAACGCTTGGGGGAGGCCTATGTCCAACAGTGGACGTCTTTCGGCTGAAATGATGATGATGATGATGATTAAGTATACCTATTTTTCCTTCTTCTTATCCTTTAACATATGTGTGTACATAAATTGTTAAGTAAATAAATAGAAAACTAACATTGTGTGTCCCTTTTTTTAATTGGTAAATCATCAAATGACTTCTCCCGCTCTAGAGTGAAGCGAGAGGGCATGTCAGAATTTTCTGACTGAAACAAACCTTTTTTCCTTCATTTTCCCGCTTGCATGTTTCCAAAGCACAGACGTATATTTGATTACAATTGTAATTAGTAATATCATGCCGTTATATAATATTAAAAGTGACACGTTTATTGCTGGTGAAAGAATTTTCAAAATCGGTTCAATAGCTCCAGAAATTACTTTCTAAAAACGAACTCGAAAAACCAGTTTTCCATGAAAAATATTTTTTTCATAGCAAGCTTTCATATCGCGGTCTGTACCGATATAGTTAATATTCATCACCACCATTCCAAAAATTTTAAACATGATAGGGTTATCTTATTGAGCTTATTACCGAGTTCCTATGGCCATCTTCCAGCTCTATCATCAGAACCTGGTTACCCTCTAGCACTAAAGTACTCGCCAAAAAAATCAAAGGACCCAAACTCGATGGGGTAATGTCGTTTAACTACTGGGTTCCTATGGCCACGTCCCGGTTCCATAATCAGATCAGCTCCATGTGAATTTTACTTTGTCATCTGATTTACACATGTAAGCAAAATTTCAGCGCAATCGGTAACCGGGAAGTGGATCAAATTTAATTTGAAAGATTTGATTATAGACAAACATCGAGACAGGTGAAACTAAATAAAAGCTTTTATTAAATTACAAACTTTACCTCCTTATAATATTAGTTATTTATTTATTACAATTCAGAGAATTCGAATACATGCCGCGGCGGCAAAATTGAAAAATTCGAATCTATTCTTACAGCTTACGTTTTATCTTCCAACCATTTGTGACATGACAATTTATTTACCTAAAAGAAACTATTTCACCTCGTGGAGTGTGAGTCATTCATTATCTTGTATAACAATCGCTTTTATTTGGCATCGGAAGTAGTGGACGGTTTGCCGATGACTGTTCGGAGGAAAGCCTTTAGCTATAACAAAATGTAGGGAAACCCCATCCATTTTATTTATAGATTATATAGAATGTTGTTTATTTAATATAGATTGGCACATTTAAATTAAGAACCATAAAAACAATTATAACGGATATATTGCATTTTTGCCTGAACTAAGTTGGAGCTGTATGTCAGGCTAAATTTACCTTATTATTGTTACATCAGCCATTATAAAATGTGTGGGGTATCCACCACCTATACTTTAAAGTCAATTAAAGAAACGTAAGAGTTTAATTCTCGTAAAATATAAATATATTTAAAATAATAATAAATAATAATAAGCCACCCCGGTAGCTTGGACCCTGTTCCCGATACCGGTGGGATATTATTTTTTATATTTTTTTAGTTTTTTTTTTTGTGATTAGGTTTAAAAAATATTTAAAAATGTAAATTTATATGTATTTAAAATTAATACAGGAAATAATAATAAATATATATTTTTAAACAATACATGTTTTTTATTACTTCTTCCATCTCTAAGGACTAATCATAAAAATTATATATATGTATTTGCATATGCAAATGCATAAAACACTATTTTCACAGCGTTATTGCATATTTTAGTACTAATATATATAATATATTTTTATTAATAGTGCTTATTTCAATATTTATGTTGTTTTTACGTGTGTGGGTGTAACAGTAGAGAGCTGTAGACAGTGACGTGCTATGCGTGCGTCTCTACAGCACTCGGCCAGCACACTGCGCACGCACAATTTTAAATGCTTACTGCTGTATATATTCGCGCGGAATTTACTCCAGCACATTCGTAAACTGGCTGAAATGAATCCAAACCCACTGCTTTAGTTGGCTAAAGCTGAATTTCTGAATTGAGTATTATGTGTTGAGAACTTTTCAAACTCTATTTTAACGCCAAATTATGGCAGGTTTTCTAGACTAAGTAAAGTTTGAGAAATACTCAACATCTTAATTCAGAAATAGCATTGGCGGGATTTTATAATTATAATTATGATAAAAATTGAGAAAATAAACGTGAATTCAAATAATAAATTATACTATTTTCATTGTGCATTTTTCGTCCTTTTTTGCTCGCATATTTTGGCATTTTTATAGTGCATATAATCCGATGTCTACATAATAGACCTAGCTTGTGATTCCTCTAAAAAAAACTTAACCTTTAAATTCGTCATTTTGTAAAAAGTAGTCATCGTCACCGTTTAATCTTAGATTAAAGATTATTAATCTTTTCACTCATTCATTCATACATGTATTTATTTGCAAGTCAAAATTTTACGCACGTATGTAATGAGTCACTTTTTGAATTGACTGAACCCACACATGTTTTAGTGAATCATTGTGTTATTCTTCGCTTGTAAGTTATAATTTATACAAAAGATAAATAAATATATTTTTAATAATAAATTGTATCCAGAAAAATTTACTAATGCGTGTTAAGGCTGCAGCAGACAGGCACAATGAGGCAAAAAAGAAAGACAAAGAGAGAAATTGTGATATGGACATATATGTTACTCTTACCTGTATTCAAGGCATTTTCACAATAGACCTGCGCGGTGTGTAGCATACATTGAACAAAATCGATAATAATGTAGGTATGCAAAATCTGGGAAACTGAGTCTGCTCACGGGTTTGGACTATAACTCTAATTTTAACCACAGGAAAACCCCTAATTTAAAATAGAATGTTTCCTCTTTCGTCCATGGTTTGCTGTTGACATTTCCAAGACTGAGTTGTTACAAGCAATACTTCCGAACAGTTTACATCCGAGGTCAGTATTAAGGTGTAATTAGAAATAGTTCAAGATATCATTGAAGTAACAAAATAATACTGTTGTGAGTTACTTGAACTCGTGAACGTTATTTGATGGTTAAAACCCACCACTTATAACTAAATGCGGGTTATTGCTAATACAGACAGAATAAATATAAGGGCGATATCATCTACTATCAGGTGTACTTTATGTGCTCACACGTTCGCGCTATCTTCTTGTGATCAGTGTGCTGAGTGCGAATTATTTTTATATTAACTGCTGGCTCTCTGATTGGTTAAGATCTTGAAGCGGTCTAATCAGACTGAACGTCATAAACATGTCAAACGCATTAACGTGAAACAAACTCAAATTAGGCGCCCAGCTGTCAGTCGATTGTAACAACAATGACACCCTTGAATAAGTTTTGCGTTTGCGCAGGGGTGCCGTCGACGTTGTCAGTTGGTGGGTGGACAGATGTTGTTTTTTAGACCCTACTCGCACGGACATAGTCAGCTGGCACCTGGGATGGATGTACCTAACATGGATTGCATAACAATGGTTTGAGTTCTCGACCCCTTGTTTGGAAGTCCGTTCAACCAATGGTTTGTTTATACACTGTTATTTTATAACATACTTGTGAGTATTATTAAACCTATTAACTTCCGAATATTATCCGTCTGCTGTCCATCCGTCTTAACGCGATTGCATCCGTCCATCTAATATTGCCCTCCTGACAGATTTCGGTCATGGCGGCAAATCTTACATACAATACATAATCAGCCTTACAATATTCCCACTGCTGGGACTCGACCCACGGGTAGTGTGAAAGTGAAACCCGGGGCCCTAGGACGAAGGCAAGGAGGGAACGGGAGTGGATTTTTAGTCAGTAAAAGTCTGACACTATTTCTCGCTCCGCCCAAGAGCGAGATTTGTCATAAGATGATTTTCCCAACTAAAAAAAAAAAAAACTGCTGGGACTCAGGCCTCCTTTATAGGAGAGGAAATGGGCCATAATCAACTGCGCGGACTCAGTGCGTGTTGGTGGATGTCACAGGTCTTGGAATTTTTAGGCCTAAATCTTACCAGGAGATATTATAGGGCATAAGTATGCGCACAAACAGAGGTGCACTCTCATATTCTGATGAAACTGAATGGTAAAGGCACTTGTACACGCTAAGAAATTTCACTGTGTCTGCGGCAGATAGGACCAATTCATCATGTCAATGAAAAGAATTTTGTCGGATCTAGGCACGAAATCTATTATGGCATCCCCTCACCTACCCCACCCCCTTACCGCACCATAGCAACTTCGCGCCTCGTGTCTAGTTTCGACAAGATTTTTTTCTTGGTCAGTGCCAAAACAGTGTACACAGTTCGTGTGTAGAAACGACACGAATGCTTGCATAGGACTGGCGACTTTTTTAACGTGTACAAGCGGCCTTACCTGGCACAACCGGAGAGTGATCAGCCATAGGACGGCTTACCATGGTTTCTGAAATACGAAATAATCATTCCGCCATGCACCAGCTTCCAAACTCTGACCTGACACTCACAAATTTCTGATGGAAAACCCCAATATCACTTTTCCCAACCAGGAACTCGCATCCATCGGATTCCTGCGACTCTCACCAGGTCATTGGTCCACCTCGTGGAAGGCCTTCCTATAAAATTCCTATGGTGCGTTTACACGTGGGCCCAGCCTCTGCCAATCGCCATTGCTTAAACGGGGTTTTCCCGTTTACACAATGACTAGGGAATAGGGATGACGATTGGTCGAGGCTGGGCCCACGTGTAAACGGGGCATTAGAAAATCTCTCGTCTCAATGGCCGAGTGCCAAGCCTATGTTTTTACGATTGTTGCTATTATTATTACAAACGGGATTTTTGTGATTTCATCATACTAATAATATAATTATACTCATTCATTCTGTTATTGTTATATTTATTGCATAACTATGCAGATATATAATATTGTGAAATAAAATTACCTATATGTAACTAATTATAAATGTTGTGAATTAATATTAATTGAAATATTTATTGCGCAATAAAACATAATTAACAGTTGTTAAAGTACTGTTTATATGTTGTTGTTGTGTATGTTGAAATTATTTATAAATAACAGCAGGGTTCAGCAAGAATTAAGGCATTAGACTGATTTATCTGGAATTTTCTATTGAATAAATATATAAATAAGACTTTATTGTTCACGGTTGATGGCAATAATAACAAAGTAACAAATAAAAAAAAATAGTACCTAATTGTTATAAAATAAAATAGTGACTCACGCCTTCTCTCTGAGAGAAGGCAAGTGCCACAATCCACCACGCGGGTCCAGTGGAAATTGAAAAAAAAAAACTTCGACTTCTTCTGTCTAGGACATGCCAATTTCCTCAAGATGTTTTCCTTCAACATTTTAAGAGTAGTGGTGATGAAATAAATTACACAATAAGCGCCAAAGTGGGTATGATCCCATGACGTATAAATCGTAAGCCGGGGCTCTCCCTGGGCCACCACTGCTGCTAAACATTAAATGATGTAATATTGTGTGAAAATAATATTGTTGTGTAATAATATAACATAACATAAACATTTATTTTCTCATATTTTTATAGGAGACTGGTATGCACTTGAAAATCTTATCACGTTGGTAGGTAGATTATTACCATAATTTTAAGAAAGTATAAAAAAAGAAATTTAAAAATTAAGATTAAGTTATAAAAAAAAATATGTTGTGTGGAGGTCATTAGGTATATTGATAAAATTACTTATATACGTAATTATATATTTACTTTCAGTCGCAGTAAGAAATAAGGGCAATGTTTTGAAACACGAATAATATTATTATAATAATTAAGATGGCAATGAGAACACGATAATGAAAGAAAGAAAGAAAAATATTTTATTTGGAACACATAGATACACACAGTGTAGAAACAAGATGAACTTAAGGTTAAAAAAAAAAGAATTAACATTATGTATCTCACGGCTGCACCAAATAGGTCGAGTTCAGCAAAAATTCCAGACAACTGCATGGTAGTTGCCTGATGCTGATTTTCAACTGAACTCTAATGAGATTGTATGGTTGAAAATTTGTTTATTTATTAGTGTTAGGTATAAATAATAACATATGTATATGTTAATGTGTGGTAAATTATAAAATAATAAATAGGTGTAATATTTTATATAAGTGTTCAGTGTACAAAATAATAAAATATTGAGACAACAAGAGAAAAATGTCATCAAATTAATGCTCACATTGATGTAGGTAGATAATTACAGTGATATTTGTATGAATAATTTAATCTAAATGATAAATCGGAAAACTAAATAATCGGAAAATACCGATATATTTATCGAGAAAGATTTAAAAAGGTGTGTAATGTGATCAAAAATAGAATCAGACTTGTTAATTCTATGAAAGAAAAAGTTTCTAAAATGTGTAGACTGTCTCAAATAAATGTTTTCCTTCCTTCTGTTTTCTTCTTTCTTTCTATATTTATATAGAGTTCCGAAAAAAAAATATTGCCGAGGTTCGATTCCTAAGTTCACATACCACTACCACCCACCACTATAAATATGTGGACAAGGTTGAATTAAAAAAAAACATATATTTTTATAAAGAAATCTTTTGATTCTGTTTTAAATAAAATAATATTTTTTAATATATATATATTGAATGAATAAAGTGAATAATATTTATTATACTTAAATTTTTACCTTCTACTATTTTTTTGATTTAAAACTTATCGTCCTATATATTTTTGATTTAAAGTAAAATATTTAGCAATCATTTCAAAAACGTCTTGTTCATCTGAAAGGAAAAATTTATTAAATTTATTTTTAATTTAATTGTCTCTGAATATAGATAGATATACATATTTCTTACAATTTTGAAAAAAAAAATACTCTTCTTAAAGATAATATATAAGGGGTGAATTTCAAGTTCATCTTCATGGGAATTCCAAGTTCGAATCAACGTACCAACGTACAAAGCTTACTACTGTATATATTCACGCGGAATGTTCTCCGGCGCATTCGTAACCAATTTGCCGTACAAAGTGCTAGTGTCAGTCTTTAACACAAGCGCGCGCAGTCCACACGCGTTTCAAAATAAACACTAAACTAACTGTGATATAATTTAAATTTCGAACGACATTAAAGTAGTGTTGTGCTGTGTGACGTAACGAGAAACTTGTTTATTTTTGTCTGCGATTAAATATAGCGACAAGGTGTGTATTCGCTTCTTTGAGGGTGTTTCAATGGGATATTGTGATAATTAATGGAACTTACTATTGTATGAGTTTGGGATCAGACAGTGAATGTGTGTCTGTTACAGTTTGTACAAAAAAAAAACTGGATTTTAAGCCGATACCAACAAGTTTCAAAGAAAGTATTTTCTATAGTCTAACAGTGAAACGATGTGCTTGACCTACCTACTTATAGTGCCAGTGTTATACTCGGATAACTGATATACAATTACCATTAACTTGTGACTTTTAATTTATTGACAGTACTAATATCAGTATTCAAGAATTTTTGTATGGTATCGCTGTGGAAAATCGTGTGTTAAGTTCGATTGCTTTCAGAAATCATTAGCAAGTTGCTAATGAGATAAATGCTTTATAATAGCCTCTAATCAGCAAATAATGAATTTGTCATAAACACGTTGACTAATATCGGAATTAATTGAATTAGAGAATTAGTAGCTTATAAATTAAAAATTCTTTTACTTTCTGAAATAACTCTGAGACGGTACATAAAAACATGTTTCTCAGATCCATGATTTTGTTAATATCATCATCTCGACCAACACTAAAACCGGCTTCTGTGTAAGAATTTACAAGTCGTCGGCGGACGACCCAAACAAAATGTCAACAAGCTATATTGAGAATTAAATTAAAATTCAATTTAGCTTTGAGGTCGTATAACACCACAAATACTAATGAGCCATAGACGGCACACTAGAGTCTCGTCATCTAGGTCTATAAGACATGTGAATTGGTTAACAAAGCATCTGTATGTAAATAACATAGTTTTTGTTGACAAACAAGAAGTCTGTCAACAGTGAGACGTCCAAACGTCACAAGCGACAGAATGTTTTAGAACTAGCAACCGTCAAAAAAACCAGCATCAATAATTGGGTCCACCTACGTTTCCGCGTTTAAGTTCAAGGTTATTTAACGAGTTTCCTGACTGTGTATTTTTTTTCTTTTACAGATGAATTCGCTTATTTTACTACTAGCAATGTTCTTTTGTGTGGGAGAAGTCTACCCAAGACACTTATTGGACGAGGTCAACGATCCCGATTCGCTATCTTCAGACCATAGCGATGGAGTCAGAAAACATTCATCAGATATGAACCGTCATCGGCGAAGGAGGTGGCAAGCAAACTATGGTGCTTACGACTATGCCATGCCAGCCCCACATTATTATCCCGACAGAAGGGACTATGATCGTAATCAACAAGACCTCTTACCACAGATTGTAAAGTTACTCGAAGAGATTTCAACGTACGTGAGAAGGCCTCAGCCGCCGCCACAACCACCACACCCTATCTATATTCCATATCCAGTTCCCTACCCTGTTCCACAGTACAGCCCTTGCTCAGAAAATACAACGAAGAAACCATCCATTCAAAGCAGATTTCCTGAAATGGAGGACACAAACCAGAATTGGGGATTCGTAATTGATAAAGACGATGACACAGATGACTTTGATGGTTCAAGACCAATCTCCTTCGATCCGATCAAACCGGTACGACCAATGAAACGACCAGCACCAAAGGTGGAGCACGGCAGTTTTACGGAAGATGTAAGTAGTCAATTACATTGTTGTTGTCAATTTTGCACAAGTTGTTAACAAAAGTTGTTGATTACATAAACAATAATAGATAGAGGTAATTGCAGCACTCGTCATCGATCCTAATCAAAGATAATTTTGCTGATGATGTTTGAGAAACACTCTAAATTCATTTATATACCTTCGTCTAGACCTTCAATAAAGCTAAACAAACTTCTTACTGGTTCTTCTCAAGATTTACGGTCTCTCTAAATATAAATCCACGAATGTTATGTAATCCCTGCATCTGTTTTTTCAAACATGTTTGTCTTTTAGTTTATAAAAGAGTATTTCGATGAAAATCAGTGTTATTATCAGCAGTGGAGCAGCAAACTAAGTCGGCTATCCAGTTATTCACGCGTGGTTCCACTTTCTGATTTCGTGCACACAAGCCGGCAATTCCTGCAGATGACAACTTATCAATGTCGTGTTTAATATTGTTATTTTTTTTTGCAGAGCCAGCATCCGTCTACCTCGGCTCCACAATCCGCTGATCAGCCGGGGTCCCTGAGGACCCCGAGCATGTGTAACGCGGCTGTTCTTTCATGTTGTGCGGATGAAAAGTCGCAGCAGAAGCTGTGCTTCAATGGCTTTGGTTGTGCTGTCTCGTACGATAATGGAAACGCTTGCAGCGACGCCTCTATTAACAATGCCCTGGAATCCTTCAAAGCTGCTTATTCGCCTGTGCAGTGAGTCCTTCTAACTAAGTTATACGAAATAGTCATTGTCAGTATTTTTGCAACTGCGTTTGTTGTTGCTATGTTGAATGTTGTTGTACTTGTAATTATTTACAATAATTATTTGTATTAACTTCCAAAGCCTTATTAATGTATGAAGTACGTGAAATATGTAAAAAAACTAGCCACTTTTATTACATATTACACCAATTATTAACCAAAAACCCTTTGTTTTTGTAACTGTTTTCTGTTTGTACTGCTGTTATTTTGTAAAGGAATTTGATTTACTGTTATTTTTTTGGCAAATCAAATCAGCAGCCTGTCTTCTGACAGCAGCAGATTGGTTGTCAGAAACCAGGTAACTGTTGTAGATAATATAATGTTTCAGTACGTTCGAATGTATTTTAGGAAACCCAATGTAGCGAGTTCTTTTATAATGGTGTATTCACATGTAACCTCGTCAAGCCGAAGGGCATGGCAATTTAGTTTCAATTGAACTCGACTGAATCAATATTGATTTGTATTCACAACACAGATTGAAATGTATGAAATTGACTAAGTTAATGACCCCGCGAGGATTTTCAACATCAGTAACATATGACTAAAAACCATTTAGAAAAAAATCTTTATTTCTTATTATGTAAGAACTACAAGAAAAATCACCTCTAAGTAATTGTAATAACAATAAAATAATCTTTCAACAGAACACGATCGCAGTATTTTGTACTAAGATACTTTTTCGATGCCATATATTTAAAATATCGTTCCTTATATTTGTGTAAATAAATATTATTTTAAATAATATTACAGACTGTTGCACACTATTCTGTAGAATTGATATAAATTATATTTTATTGAAAGTTATTAAATATGCTAGAAAGAATTTATTGACGAATTCGGATACGACGGTATATCGTCAATATTCTGTTAACGCTAACGCACACGTTATGGTTTCGGGTTTTTTTCATTAAGGCCAAACGAGATTATAATTGTCAGTCAGTTTAGTGTCTAACAGTCAAACAGCATTTATGTAAGTCGCTTAGGAGAAATATTTTTTGTTAGTCTATTTTTTATTATTGGCAGCTTAGCAATCGAATAAGTGTTTCCTAGTCTGTATGTTAGTATTAGTGTGTCTAAGTAACAAATAAAAAAAATATCACAACATAACGCTATCGTATTATTATACAGTAACCGCAAAACTAAGAAAGAACTTCTAACAAAATTGTTTTGTCATCTCAAATAATTTAATGATTGCCACACCAAGGCAATGTCCTCATATAGAAAATGTTGCCAATGCCATTAACCTGTAGAGTATGGTCAGAAGTGTACCTATGTATAAAGGCACGGTTGGTGCAGTGATTTAACGATTGGCTGCTGCGTTGCATATCGTGGGTTCGATTCCCGCATGAAACAAATATTTTTATGACCCGCAGGTAGTTGTTACGGGTCTGGTTGTGTTGTGTATATGAGTTTGCATGTTTGTGAACGCACCGATACAGGAGTAAATACTAGTGTGGGACGTTTAAAAAAAATGCAATTAAGTCGATGTAAAAAAATATGAACGAATCAAAATGCTTGTTTTGAAGTTTCAAGCATTTGGAGAAGAGATTTAGTTTTACAAGTAGGTCTATAAAATAAACAGATTCAGTCCATGCTACTAACCCTATTTTATGGTTTCGTACCTCAAAAGGAAACAACGGAACCGGCAGTTCGATATTTCTACGATATGTGTGAAATATTGATTGATTTACATAATATGCTATGTACATTCTGAAGAAAACTTAAACAGCAATTTTTTTTTGTGTAATCATATTTCTAAAGATCAAAGCCGTTTGAAAGGAGTAGGGAAAACAAGCGAAAAAATCATATGTTGATAATGTTGTAAGTACTCGTACATGAATCTATAATAAAATTATTTTTTTTAAACCAATCGACCTAGCCATTACCGAGGAGTAGGATTCAGGAAGTCACTGTTTTATAGCACTGCTCGAGAGTTATGGCCTTTAGTGTTTTTGTTATTATTAGAATTTCAAAAATACACCTAACTAATCATTTTACAATTATTGTCGCGGCAGTTTTTGTTATATGATGGGTAATATCAATAAGTCGATTTGTATTGAATTTGTACTTGTGCAAGTCGGATACACTTTTTGTGAGGGTATAATAACTTTTTATCATCATTTCGGCCGAAATCCACTGTTGGACATAGGCCTCCCTCAAGTGTCGTCATAACGAAGGGTCCCGTCTCGCGTCCATCGGGTTCCCGTTTTGGGTGGAGTAAACTTTTACTATGTAAATCCCACTCTTTTCCGAGATCCCAGCCAGTCATTCCTTCAGTTGCTCTGGTGTTCCAGGGCCGCGATGACTCTTGTGAACAATCTTGCATCAGAAATCAGAAACGTTTATTTGAAATAGACTATTTACATGCACTTTTGAATTGTCAATAAGTCGGTAATTTTGGCTGGCACCGGCACTTGCGGTCTCCGTCTATAATACTGACACGTCGACATTTTTTTAGGGTGGGATATCATCAAATATCTTCTCCGCTCTGGGTGGAGCAAGAGGGAGTGTCAGATTTTTATTGACACCACCACTCGTATTTCTTATCGTAGCGTTTCAGGGTAACTCTTGCGAATTAGCCCGCGTCTCTGGCTAGCATTGGCCCTAGTGGTACCCGTCATTTACTGTCAATCATATTGATAAGTCGGATACACCGGCACAACGCCAGACATGACGTTTTCAGCTTGCCAATTGTAAAACTCAGTCATACTATTGACAGTCTGACTCATCATTGAACCCAACATTACTTATCATATTGCAATACAACACTCGCATCCCCCATATCACCTAAGATAGGTAGTGTTCCAACATGCTGTACACAGAGCGTCATTGCAACGGTGTTCTACAAAGATAACAGTTCAATTTACGTTATCAGCGAGGTGACATAACCCACATGGTCTTACAGGATAATTTGTGATGCTACGAATTCTGTAATGTATGTATCAGAATTAAAAAAAAAAAAAACAAAACAATTAAGAGAAAATTATTAAAGTACTTCGTGCACGAAAACCTTAAGTAAAGTTTTTAATTTTCCCCCTTTTTGAAGTCGGATTTAAAAAATTAGCCAGCCCCAGAGACAATTCACAATGAACGAACGAAGAAACCTGCAATGTATTACAGATCACTCTGCAGGCCTCAACATTTTTGGAGGTTTTGCACGGGTGCAAATTAATTTAAATACATAATAATTTTGATTGCATTATTGCTCTTTCTAAATATTAGTGAAACCCGCATCCAAATCCATCTGAGGAGTTAGCGGATAGTCTGTTTATCCGCTGACTCCTCGGATGAATTCAGACGCGGAAAGTGACTTTATAAAATGGGGGGTAGGAGAGTAAAAAATAGCCTCAGACTTATCAAATATACACAAAAAAAATCATAAAATTGGTAAAGCCATTTTGGAGGATTTCGTTAAAATAATTGGGCAAGTGTGAGTCGCGCACAGAGGGTTCCGTACAAATTTACCTATGAAAACAGTTCAATTCCCGAACTGAGTTATGAAGATTTTTCAGAATCGATTTTTTTTGGGACGTAATTACACATTTACAGTTTTCAGATTTTTTGTCCTATACTTGTGCTATGAGACCTTGCTTCATGCTAAATTTCAGGATTCTAGGTCAACGGGAAGAGTACCCTAGAAATTTTGATTCCCTTGAGAGTGTCATAAACGGCCGTATCTTTTTTTTTCGTTAACTTAGAAGTTTGATTTTTTTCACAGCTTCAAGGGACCGTAGACTTGAGTTGGTTTTAATTTCAACTCCATACCTCCATGCGTTCCCGAGATGAAATATCTTGACAGATAGACATACAGACAACAAAGTGATCCTATAAGGGTTCTGTTTATCCTCTTGAGGTACGGAACCCTAAAAACACTGAGACATGGGGTTTTAAAAATTTAGGTAAGTTATACCTGTGAGTCTTTGGGGCCTGGTGACTACACACACGCACACACACACACACACACTATGGTATACATGTGTACTTTGCCTTTTTCGGGCACTAGTCTCACAAATGTTTAGGGGTTCATGACACGGTCATGCAAGCTTCAATGACAACCATCAATCATGAATGAAGCTTGACTGACAGAATTTTATCGCCATACATTTTTCGTCATGCAAACGTCAGTCATCGCATTACACGGTAGGTTTTTCGTCAGTCAAGATATTTGACTGTGGCAAAACTGACAGCAAAACCTATCGTGTAATGGGCCCTTTATTTTGGATTAAGCAATTGCTGTTCACTATAACATTTATGATGTGAAATATGTGATTTTTTTAAATTTATTTACTATTTATACCTGTTCTAAGATTACTAAGATTTTCTAGAATCTGATCGTATTGACAACGCTGAAAATTGAAAGAATGACTTTTTAATGCTCATTTATGTAGGCCATGGAATGCTATACTGTACTAAATGAGGTCTTGACTTCATGAGTCATAGCATAACACATTAAAACTAATGATGTGTGACAGATTAGCTGACTAAGAACTCGAATAAAAGGAAGAGTAATGATCATAGATGATTGTTGGCGTAGTTCATACTTACTCATCTATTTTGTGCTCATAGATTTACCATATAGCCTTATACAGCAGGGAATTCCACTTCTTAGCTGTACGCACGATGAATGCGTTTCTAAAACGGTTCAAGTGCGTATTGGGCGGGATTTCCACCATGTGGCATTACCGGCGGCGCATCGCCATACGCGGTGGTCTGATAATGGAACGGGCTTGGCGGAATTAAGCTAGGGCCATGGGTTGGTTTCCGAAAGGGAAACCCGCGGTTCTGGAAAGCAAGGCCAAGTAGGAACATAGGCGTGGGTTTTAGTCAGTAAACTTGAATGACTGCTCCCACTCCGTCCTAAAGCACGAGCAGTCATTGGATGATTTCCCTAAAAAAAAAGCATAGCATTCAATCGCTCAATCACTGCGTGGACTGAGCATTCTAACCGACTTTCACAAATCTATTAGGTAGGTAGGTACTATTACAGTTCTTGCATTCCAGTTTAGTCATGAGACAGCAAAAACCAAGGAAGATTCGCAATTTATTTCACCGTTGCCTGTTCCCTCATTTCTTGGAAGTGTAATCGATGTGGTTACTTCGTTTTATTGCAATGCCTTTATGGTACCCCGAGGCAGGTTCGAGGACCGGTTCCCTGACCTAAAATGCCATGGACGGGCATGCTTATGGGAGGCTTGTATTGAATTTAAAACGGACTTGAAGCTTCCTATCTATATTAGAATTTGGCAATTTTTTCTGTGTTTACAGGCAAAATCATGTACCGTTAGGTATATTGCTTGAATTTTAATCTCATACCTTCTCAATATGGCTTTTGCAAATTTTTTGTGTTAAGAGACCTTTATTGGTAAAACTAGCTTTTGCCCGTGACTTCGGCCACGTACATAAGGTATAGCCTATGTCAAGAATAAAGCAGCTTTCTAACGGCGAAAAAATTTTAGCAATCGGACCAGTACTTCCAGAGATTACCTCCTGTAAACAAAAACACAAACTTTACCTCTTTATTATATTTATTGTTAAAATAATGGACTGGACCGTTAGGTATACTACTTGCATTTTAAATCTAATTATACAATTGGATTTAGTTTTGAGGACCCCGAGCATGTGTAACGCGGCTATTCTTTCATGTTGTGCGGATGAAAAGTCGCAGCAGAAGCTGTGCTTCAATGGCTTTGGTTGTGCTGTCTCGTACGATAATGGAAACGCTTGCAGCGACGCCTCTATTAACAATGCCCTGGAATCCTTCAAAGCTGCTTATTCGCCTGTGCAGTGAGTCCTTCTAACTAAGTTATACGAAATAGTCATTGTCAGTATTTTTGCAACTGCGTTTGTTGTTGCTATGTTGATATGTTGTTGTACTTGTAATTATTTACAATAATTATTTGTATTAACTTCCAAAGCCTTATTAATGTATGAAGTACGTGAAATATGTAAAAAAACTAGCCACTTTTGTTACATATTACACCAATTATTAACCAAAAACCCTTTGTTTTTGTAACTGTTTTCTGTTTGTACTGCTGTTATTTTGTAAAGGGATTTGATTTACTGTTATTTTTTTGTCAAATCAAATCAGCAGCTAATATGTCTTCTGACAGCAGCAGATTGGTTGTCAGAAACCAGGTAACTGTTGTAGATAATGTAATGTTTCAGTACGTTCGAATGTATTTTAGGAAACCCAATGTAGCGAGTTCTTTTATAATGGTGTATTCACATGTAACCTCGTCAAGCCGAAGGGCATGACAATTTAGTTTCAATTGAACTCGACTGAATCAATATTGATTTGTATTCACAACACAGATTGAAATGTATGAAATTGACTATGTTAATGACCCCGCGAGGATTTTCAACATCAGTAACATATGACTAAAAACCATTTAGAAAAAAATCTTTATTTCTTATTATGTAAGAACTACAAGAAAAATCACCTTTAAATAATTGTAATAACAATAAAATAATCTTTCAACAGAACACGATCGCAGTATTTTGTACTAAGATACTTTTTCGATGCCATATATTTAAAATATCGTTCCTTATACTTGTGTAAATAAATATTATTTTAAATAATATTACAGACTGTTGCACACTATTCTGTAGAATTGATATTAATTATATTTTATTGAAAGTTATTAAATATGCTAGAAAGAATTTATTGATGAATTCGGAAATTACGGTGTATCGTCAATATTCTGTTAACGTTAACGCACACGTTATGGTTTCGGATTTATTTCATTAAGGCCAAACGAGATTATAATTATCTGTCTATATATTATATGTCTGTCAGTTTAGTGTCTAACAGTCAAACAGCATTTATGTAAGTCGCTTAGGAGAAATATTTTTTGTTAGTCTATTTTTTATTATTGGCAGCTTAGCAATCGAATAAGTGTTTCCTAGTCTGTATGTTAGTATTAGTGTGTCTAAGTAATAAATAAAAAAAATACCACAACATAACGCTGTCGTATTATTATACAGTAACCGCAAAACTAAGAAAGAACTTCTAACGAAATTGTTTTGTCATCTCAAATAATTTAATGATTGCCACACCAAGGCAATGTCCTCATATAGAAAATGTTGCCATTAACATGTAGGGTATGGTCAGAAGTGTACCTATGTATAAAGGCACGGTTGGTGCAGTGGTTTAACGATTGTCTGCTGCGTTGCATATCGTGGGTTCGATTCCCGCATGGAAAAAATATTTTTATGACCCGCAGGTAGTTGTTACGGGTCTTGTTGTGTTGTGTATATGAGTTTGCATGTTTGTGAACGCACCGATACAGGAGTAAATAATAGTGTGGGACGTTTAAAAAAAATGCAATTTAAGTCGATGTAAAAAGATATGAACGAATCAAAATGCTTGTTTTGAAGTTTCAAGCATTTGGAGAAGAGATTTAGTTTTACAAGTAGGTCTGTAAAATAAACAGATTCAGTCCATGCTACTAACCCTTTTTATAGTTTCGTACCTCAAAAGGAAACAACGGAACCGGCAGTACGATATTTCTACGATATGTGTGAAATATTGATTGATTTACATAAGCAGCAATTTTTTTTTTTGTGTAATCATATTTCTAAAAATCAAAGCAGTTTGAAAGGAGTAGGGAAAACAAGCGAAAAAATATAATGTTGTTAATTTTTTTTTGTTGTAAGTAAGTACATGAATCTATAATAAACAGATTTTTTTTCAAACCAATCGACCTAGCCATTACCGAGGAGTAGGATTCAGGAAGTCACTGTTTTATAGCACTGCTCGGGAGTTAGGACCTTTAATGTTTTTGTTATTATTAGAATTTTAAAAATACACCTAACTAATCATTCTACAATTATTTTCGCGGCAGTTTTTGTTATATGATGGGTAATATCAGTAAGTCGATTTGTATTGAATTTGTACTTGTGCAAGTCGGATAAGTGTATCCGACTTATTTATTTATATAAATAAATAAGTCGAATATATGTGTATCCGACTTGCACAAGTACAAATTCATTTGAGGGTATAATAACTTTTTATCATCATTTCGGCCGAAACCCACTGTTGGACATAGGTCTCCCTCAAGTGTCGTCATAACGAAGGGTCCCGTCTCGCGTCCATCGGGCTCCCGTTTTGGGTGGAGTAAACTTTTACTATGTAAATCCCACCCTTTTCCGAGATCCCAGCCAGTCATTCCTTCAGTTGCTCTTGGTGTTCCAGGGCCGCGATGACTCTTGCGAACAATCTTGCATCAGAAATCAGAAACGTTTATTTGAAATAGACTATTTACATGCACTTCTGAATTGTCAATAAGTCGGTAATTTTTGGCTGGCACCGGCACTTGCGGTCTCCGTCAATAATACTGACAAGTCGACATTTTTTTAGGGTGGGACATCATCAAATATCTTCTCCGAACTGGATGGAGCAAGAGAGAGTGTCAGATTTTTATTGACACCACCACTCGTATTTCTTATCGTAGCGTTTCAGGGTAACTCTTGCGAATTAGCCCGCGTCTCTGGCTAGCATTGGCCCTAGTGGTACCCGTCATTTACTGTCAATCATATTGATAAGTCGGATACACCGGCACAACGCCAGACATGACGTTTTCAGCTTGCCAATTGTAAAACTCAGTCATACTATTGACAGTCTGACTCATCATTGAACCCAACATTACTTATCATATTGCAATACAACACTCGCATCCCCCATATCACCTAAGATAGGTAGTGTTCCAACATGCTGTACACAGAGCGTCATTGCAACGGTGTCCTACAAAGATAACAGTTCAATTTACGTTATCAGCGAGGTGACATAACCCACATGGTCTTACAGGATAATTTGTGATGCTACGAATTCTGTAATGTATGTATCAGAATTAAAAAAAAAAAAACAAAACAATTAAGAGAAAATTATTAAAGTACTTCGTGCACGAAAACCTTAAGTAAAGTTCTTAATTTTCCCCCTTTTTGAAGTCGGTTTTAAAAAATTAGCCAGCCCCAGAGACAATTCACAATGAACGAACGAAGAAACCTGCAATATATTACAGATCACTTTGCAGGCCTCAAAATTTTTGGAGGTTTTGCACGGGTGCAAATTAATTTAAATACAAAATAATTTTGATTGCATAATTGCTCTTTCTAAATATTAGTGAAACCCGCATCCAAATCCATCTGAGGAGTTAGCGGATAGTCTGTTTATCCGCTGACTCCTCGGATGAATTCAGACGCAGAAAGTGACTTTATAAAATGGGGGGTAGGAGAGTAAAAAATAGCCTCAGACTTATAAAAAATACACAAAAAAAAAAACATAAACGGGAAGAGTACCCTATAAATTTTGATTCCCTTGAGAGTGTCATAAACGGCCGTATCTTTTTTTTTCGTTAACTTAGAAGTTTGATTTTTTTCACAGCTTCAAGGGACCGTAAACTTGAGTTGGTTTTAATTTCAACTGCATACCTCCATGCGTTCCCGAGATGAAATATCTTGACAGATAGACATACAGACAGACGGACGGACAACAAAGTGATCCTATAAGGGTTCTGTTTTTCCTCTTGAGGAACGGAACCCTAAAAACACTGAGACATGAGGTTTTAAAAATTTAGGTAAGTGTGTGAGTCTTTGGGGCCTGGTGACTACACACATACACACACTATGGTATACAGATGTACTTTGCCTTTTTCGGGCACCAGTCTCACAAATGTTTAGGGGTCCATTACACGGTCATACAAGCGTCAATCAAAACCATCTATCATGAATGAAGCTTGACTGACAGAATTTTATCGCCATACATTTTTCGTCATGCAAACGTCAGTCATCGCATTACACGGTAGATTTTTCGTCAGTCAAGATATTTGACTGTGGCAAAACTGACAGCAAAACCTATCGTGTAATGGACCCCTTATTTTGGATTAAGCAATTGCTGTTTACTATAACATTTATGATGTGAAATATGTGATTTTTTAAAATATATTTACTATTTATACAGTTCTAAGATTACTAAGATTTTCTAGAATCTGATCGTATTGACAACGCTGAAAATTGAAAGAATGACTTTTTAATGCTCATTTATGTAGGCCTTGGAATGCTATACTGTACTAAATGAGGTCTTGACTTCATGAGTCATAGCATAACACATTAAAACTAATGATGTGTGACTGATTAGCTGTCTAAGAACTCGAATGAAAGGAAGAGTAATGATCATAGATGATTGTTGGCGTAGTTCATACTTACTCATCTATTTTGTGCTCATAGCTACCATATAGCCTTATACAGCAGGGAATTCCACTTCTTAGCTGTACGCACGATGAATGCGTTTCTAAAAACGGTTCAAGTGCGTATTGGGCGGGATTTCCACCATGTGGCATCACCGGCGGCGCATCGCCATACGCCGGGTGGTCTGATAATGGAACGGGCTTGGCGGAATTAGGCCAGGGCCATGGGTTGGTTTCCGAAACCGAAACCCGCGGTTCTGGAAAGCAAGGCCAAGTAGGAACATAGGCATGGGTTTTAGTCAGTAAACTTGAATGACTGCTCCCACTCCGTCCTAAAGCAGTCATTGGATGATTTCCCTAAAAAAAAAGCATAGCATTCAATCGCTCAATCACTGCGTGGACTGAGCATTCTAACCGACTTTCACAAGTCTATTAGGTAGGTAGGTACTATTACAGTTCTTGCATTCCAGTTTAGTCATGAGACAGCAAAAACCAAGGAAGATTCGCAATTTATTTCACCGTTGCCTGTTCCCTTATTTCTTGGAAGTCTAATCGATGTGGTTACTTCGTTTTATTGCAATGCCTTTATGGTACCCCGAGGCAGGTTCCAGGACCGGTTCACTGACCTAAAACGCCATGGACGGGCATGCTTATGGGAGGCTTGTAATGAATTTAAAACGGACTTGAAGCTTCCTATCTATATTAGAATTTGGAAAAATTTTCTGTGTTTACAGGCAAAATCATGTACCGTTAGGTATATTGCTTGAATTTTAATCTCATACCTTCTCAATATGGCTTTTGCAAATTTTCTGTGTCAAGAGACCTTTATTGGTAAAACTAGCTTTTGCCCGTGACTTCGGCCACGTACATAAGGTATAGCCTATGTCACTCAAGAATAAAGCAGCTTTCTATCGGTGAAAAAATTTTAGCAATCGGACCAGTACTTCCAGAGATTACCTCCTATAAACAAAAACACAAACTTTACCTCTTTACTATATTTATTGTTAAAATAATGGACTGTACCGTTAGGTATACTACTTGCATTTTAAATCTAATTATACAATTGGATTTAGTTTTCAAGTACCATAGGGCAATGCAATCTAAGACTACCTCATTAGTTATTACCTCATGCTAATTTTATAGAACATGTTTATTCAATTCTATGTGTATTGTCTCACTTGTGTGGATGATTATTCCGACAAATCTCATTAGTTTTCCATACCATGTAGATAGAGGATAAATAATTAATTCTATTTCAGATTTAATTAGATCATTGCAGATTTACATAAACCTTGTTTTCTACTGATTTATAAAAATAAAGGTACTTGAATAGGAGAGAAAAATCGCCACAATACATAACCGCTGTACCAAAAGAATTTTCGGACGAACAAGCCACATAATTTCACGTATTCCAATCTCACTTGTCCAGAGGGAGTCCAAAATAAAAAGTTTTAAGTGCTTTTATTTCATCATGTAAAAGTTAAACATTTCCTATGGGAAAATCACGGGACGGCCGACATTGTCAAATTAAGCCTCGACGCACACTGGCAATGCTCGCATTAGCACGCCCGGGTCATGGTGCAGTTCTGGGTACTTACCTATCATGACGTGTTAAAATGCACCCTAAATAACCCTTTAACAGTTCAATTTAGATCGTTAAATGTATCGCTTTAAGAGCTTGTAGTAGGGACTCAGATACTTTTGAACATTCGTAAATGACGCTCGTATCGTCATCAGCTAACGCGTCACTACGCGCGAGTAACGTATGTCGATGCGTGAAACTGCTCGACTTTAACCACAACGCGCGTCGACGCGCCATTCATTATTTGCATAACACGAATTTGTACTTTGGTACTGAGAAAATACATATGATGTGCAATAGAAGAAAAACATGACTCGTCGCGACGTTTAGACTCTGCGTCAGTGTGAGTTGAGCCTGATAGGCCGTTAAGGTTTGATACAATTGCCGTGGTGTTGCTATGGGTTTGCCATCTTCCCGTCGTCCATCACTGTCATAAAGGAATTGCTATTAACTTTTCGAACGGGTTATCTCGCTTGCTATGTGTCATCCCTTTCTGTGCCACGGTCAGCAGGCAATTCATTGTTTCGATGGCACGCGTCATGTTAAGGTCATTTTGGTGTTAATGACACCGATTTTATTATGAAAACTAGAGCAGGTAATGGTTGTGATTTTTCCTTTAAAACCAGGTACAGATTATGTGGACGAGTGAGTGAACGTCTGACAGTGGAAAATACCGCGTTCTCTCTAGCCTTTAGACGCGCGGTTCTTTTCATTCGCTAGCGTTCGTTTGCTTGAGTACATAGACAGGTCATGCTCGGGATAAGGGGCGCAAGCGTACGGCGTCAACTGTCAGTGATTCCTATTCGTTCACTCGCTCACTTAGGCTGTACCTTGTTGCTTGTGATGTTTTATCTCACCTAAACTAATTTAATCAGCCTATGATATTCTCATTATAGTGACATAAGTTTCCCGTGAGAATAATCGGGCCGTTATTCGGGGACCCCAAGCAGGTTGATGGGTATCACATGATGTCTAATCTTCAATTAGATAATAAATGCTCTTGACCCAAAGAATCAACAATATCCGTGGTCAAGGTTGAAACGCTTTATCGTAACTCGTTTCCGTATTATTGTAGACCAGACTTGCACAAAACAGTATAGCTTTTTTCAAGCGCATTATAATAAGTCGGTATTGAACGTTCGTTGCATGTATTCTTAATTTGGGTTCAGAATTAACATCATGCCAGGAATGCAGAATGGTTTAAAAGAGTCACCAGCTCTGGAACGCAATGGGCAAGTTCACTCTCGCTCGTCTGAGAGCGGGAGAAGTTATCTGCTGATTTTCAACCCAAAAGTTCAGACGGCATGATTAGCGCCGCACGGAACAAATATTTGTATGGCCTACAGATAGTTGTTCCGGGTCTGAGTTTGTGTATATGATTTTACATGTTGTGAACGCACCCACGATACAAGAGTAACTCCTAGTGAGGGGCAGTTTTATTAAAAACTAGCTTCTGCCAGTGGCTACGCCCGCGTGAATGTAAGTTTCTCTATACAAACTTCGGACCCCCATTTCATCCACTTAGGGGGTGAATTTTGGAAAATCCCTTCTTAATGCTCACCTCTAATAAAAAACGAAACCTTATGCAAAAATTCTAATGTCTATACGTGAGAACTTGTAATTGGCTTTCTAATGATTATGGTTTCCTTTTTTTGTCTGGTTTTATTAGCTCTAAGTCTTCCATGTACTAAATAAATAAAAAATACACCCTCCTACTCCCAGTAGTTTCGGCTGTGCGTTGATATGTCAGTCAGCCAGGTTCTCCGTTTATATATATATATAATATAGATCTTGGACTTTTTATTAACTCCTGTCAAATAATTATTATCAGGCATGGTTAACTAAAGCCTCATAATAATTACCCACTGTATAAAACCTTTTCTTTCTTTTTTATTTCAACTTAATTGCCAGCCTTTTTCATTCCGTCGGCTTAGTAAGCATGTCCTTTCTATTAACAATTCTGGAATATTGTAAATTGCTGCGTAATTTATTCCCGAATTTGCTTATAATTTATTAAAGCTACCTAAATTCGTCGGAAATATCTTTACAAGAATAAATTGAGTTTTTGTTCCACATTGATCGCTTTTTAACGACCACAATAACGGTATTACTGAAAATTCTGTACGTATGTATTTTATGAGTAAAGAAGTATTGCATTTTATGTTTGAGGAAATACGGATTTATATTCACTATAATATTGTTTCCCACTCTTATTTATTTTTGTTCCGTCGATTCATTCGTGTGTGTAATAATACCTACGGATTGCATAACTTTTCTGTATTGCTGTAAAGTTCCAAATACACTGACTTATCACAGAGAAGTCGTTCGGCAGTCATGTCATAAAATATGTATAGTTTAGTTGAAATATTTGAATATTGACTCTATAGTGACATAGATATATATATCTCCACATACAAACTTCAAAAATAGATCTGACGTCAAACAAATCGTACATCGCCCAATAAAAGCTAACGTTGCTAGGGCAGCTGGGATTTTTCGAAAGACGTGGTCTGACTGCAAAGGGCAATTGAAGGAACACAAGTGGGTTTTAGTGAGTAAAAGTCTCATACTCCCCCCTCGCTCTATCCAGAGAGCTAGGAGTAGTTTGATCATTTTCCACCTCAAAAAAAAGTTATCCACGTGACTCGGAACTACACACAGTAGGATTGTTCGAAAGAAAGTCCACGGCCGTGGAATGCTAAGGGCAACTGAAAGAACACTTGTGTGTTTGATAAATTTTATCATCAAATCATATGATGATATATCATCTTATAAATAGAGGTTACCCACGTGACTAAGAACAATATCAAGTCCGAAGAATACCATACGGTACATGTAGACCAGACTCCACTCCCGTCTGATCGAAGGGTGTTTTTTCAATAAAGGGCGACGGATTTTTGCACACTATTTCTCATACCTCTATATCCCGTCACATGTCTGATCAGCGACTTGATGTTTTCGTGACTGATGTGTGTGTGAACCATTATAGTCTACCGTTTTAATTAACTACGGTAAAAACGAACGTGAGATGCAATTCAATTGGCCCGATTCTCTACAACCTATTCCATTTAACGTAGCTCAATAAATATTCATTATTATGGCGCCGAATAAATCTAAAGTTTAGAACTAATAATTCAAATAATTCGAACGCGGCGGGACCACTTAGTAGTCTTCTTAAAGAGGTGAGGCAAAATATATAGGTAGTGTCAAGCGTTGCATACAGGTTCACTCACTGTTTCCTCACTCTCATAGTCGGGATGGAATTCTGTCACAAACGGAAGATCGGATACAGGAAATCATCAAATAACATCTCTCGCTCTGGTTGGAGCGAGAGAAAGCGTTCAACTTTTACTGGCTAAAACCGACGTGTATTCATTTCTTTCAGTTACTCTTTGCGTTTAAGGGCTATGGTAAAAAAAAAATAGCTCTGGCAGGCATCGAAGGACAATGGCTTAACATCCTTTTTGAGGCACACCGTCTCTCACCGCCAACGTTTTCAAAATCATGGGCTGCGTCTGAGAATTTTTTAATGGAAAATCATTTGAAAACCAATATATGTACACGGGACGAGTAAGAATTGCCTTAATCATCACACAAGGTGAACGGAATGGTTATCACTAAATTTTATAGCAAAACCTATCTTCAACATTTTATTATTTAAGTTATATAAAGTAGATGTCAAGTTGATTATAAAAGACGTTTTTAAGGATTTCGAAATGAACATACTAAATATTATATAGACGTAAACTGGTTGCCAAGATCCAAACGAGGTAGTTTTGAATATATCAAAGCAATACGAATTGGCAGTATTGACTGCTCTTTGAAATAAAAAGGTGTTTATGAAACAAAATGGTGATACGAAAGAGAACAAAATAACAACAACAAGGATACCTTTACCTGGCCTTGTTTACTTTGGTAAAAAACAAACCGGTTTAAAAAAGAATAAGATGTAAAAAAGACCAATATACATAATTATTATATTGGTCGATTCGGTAAGATGCCTCGTTCTGGCCAAAGTGTCATTAGGTGATATAGCAAGGATATAATACCTGTATACAACCACCAAAATATTATAAGAGAAGGAGTAAAATGAAAGGAGCGTAATGGAAGGAGCGGACTAGCTGAAATGACAGTAAGATTCCGTAAATACAGAGCATATCTAAGCAAAAGGTATGCGGGCTGTAGAGCCAAAAGAAAGGTACAGTTAATAGGACCCATATTAAAGTGAACTGTTAATAATGACTGTCATGCGAGTCCTATCTATAAAAGTTCAAGATGTCATCAACCGAAATAAACAGTTACAATGAAAACAATTTGAATCTGTCACATTCAATTATTCCTTGTTCCCTAAAGCATTTGATTGTATCACCCACCATTTCAATTGTTACAATCATTCTAATGATCATAATATTCAGTTGTATTATGCCATAAACTAGTTGTAAGATGAATGAACCTACCGTCATGGCTCAGTTTATTGATGTCAAGTCTCAAACAGAAAAAGAAGAAGACGATATAGCTAACGATGTCAATAAGTATAAAACAACAGAGGCGGACGATATAAAAGAGCAACAAGCTTGATAAACAAAAATCGAGAATATTGTATAAGGATAAGGTAAGAAACAAAACAGTATTGTCGAAAGGAATAAACATAAGTTCCGAAACAATTAATTCAAATATCATTTATACAAATAGGCTTAAAACAAAGAACTTTATGAACGTTTACTACTAATAACAAGGCAGCTCCATGTATTCCACCCTTTACTTCTTCAGATATTTACTATGAAGCGATTCCCAAATATTATAATTGGTACTCCAATTTGCGAAATAAAACAAAAGACCTGTTTGAACAGGAAGTATAAAGCGTGTACTTCAATTTCAGAGTTTCCTGAAGCTACTATTGGATCTACTTTTAATTGATTTTTTACATGCATATGTTTGCTATGTTGAAGAAACTATCTCAAAATTTTCGTGCACACATTCAGCTTTGTATACAATATCATCTCTACAAATTGTAATATTTAATAAAAAAACGCACACTCTAAAAATAGTATGTACAGAATCGGCTACAGAATTGATTTCAGCAGTTTTTAAAATATGTAATTTTTAATCCTAAACTAATGTTTACGAAAAAAAATTAGAAAAAATAAAATTACCTGTTTTGATCAATATAATTTATTGCTTGCGTAGATGCCAATACTGATGCGCTATTAATGTCATCAATGCCCATAAATGTAGGTAAATATTATAATTATAATAACTAATTTCCTTAAAAAATACTAGGTGCATTTAAGTAGATACAGTGTAATTTAATTACCTAATTGGGGAATATTATATTCTAGTTACAGGTTAAATTATGTATTGCAGTTTCAAACGTAAATTAACTGTTTTCAAAGAAAGATATGATACAGGTGGTGAAGTTTTTCTTTAATTTTGAGTGTTCTAAAATCTATTGTGGTCTAGTTTTCACACTTAGTCCCTAGCGGACCATTGTGCGTGAGCCATGGAGGCCTTTACTCCAACCAGCCCACCTCACTCCAGAAGTGGATGAGTCTTTTCAGTTTGTTCAGGGCATCTATGAGTGAATTCGGTGCTCCCAAGTTTCGTGCTCTTATTTCGCTGACGGCTGTACACTCAAGGAGCACGTGCGCGACAGTTTCTTCTGACTCCATGCCACTCCATTTTATTGTTGATTCGAGCCACTAACATAATTGCCTCCTGACAGTTTTTGCAGATTCAAAACTGCACCTTATATATCAACAACAATCGTGATTCTCTTGAACCCATATTCCGAAATCGGTGCTATCGTATAACCAGTGCAACTTTCGCAAATAAAAAACTTGTTTGACAGACTTTTTGTGAATACAGTTAATAATGTAGCTTTTCAAATGACCGTCAAGGTTGACTGGGTCGCGTTTGAATAGGATCTTATACGATTGTAATACGGCAAAATGTCATTGACACCATGTTAATTGATAGGCGGTGTACACTAAACACTGAATTGTGTGTCCGATATTTTGCAAGACTATCCCATCAGAATCGGCGCACTGAGGCCCTACCACGAGCTATTAACAATAACCATAAGACGACGTAAATTAAACTCTTAAAGGGATCGCGGTATACAGGGTGTAAAGCTCTTAAAGCTGCTTAAAGATTAGCGAGCGAAACAGTTCAGATTTTTATCAGTAACATTTTACTGGTCAATCTTGGGATTTACCTTTGATCGGGCTTTTACCTAATTTACCTAGATATATACATATACCGCGCGAAAAACACAACCTTTCTTGCAGTCGGATAATAATGATATTGATATACTTTATCCATTTTTACCCGTGCGTATGTTTTCTACAAAAACCCATTTCGACTAAATTAGTTAATTTGAATGCAAATCATCATCATGTTTTTAAATCATAGGAGACTTAAGTAGATGATGAATAGAAATGCGAGGACTATAAAGTGCTAGAGAAAACTCAAATATCTATAAAAAAACATACTTGTAAAAAAACATGAATTTCCTCTCATTTATCATTCTGAAAGATGAGCTGTGGGCTAAAAGAGCCACTTATTGGGTCCTATTAAACGAATGCAACATCGCAACAGAGTAAGACGAAGGTGGAAAGAAGAGCTTGACATCGGAGGGATTGGTCCGCAATGGCAGAGGACAGACGTGTGTGGAAAAGGGAGAGGGAGGCCTTCGTCTAGCAGTGGGACTTAATAGGCTAACTACTACCACTTATCATTCTGAAACTTTGTTAGCTTAATAGTCTGTTGAATTATTCTCTTGCCGAAAAGTTTCCTTGGAATTTTACTCCTAAAATTTTGCTGGAAATTGTATTAGCAGATTAATTTGCTAAAACAGGTGTTTTTAATTTTATACAGTTCAAATACCTACATTTTTCGTGACTTGAAAACAGTTGTCATTGTTATTGTCAGTATTTTATTAAAAAATAAATGTCTGTCTATACTATTAGCTGCTGCAAACGACTTTGACCGCGTCATAGTAGAAAATTATTGTAAGGAAACATACACCCGGGATAAAAATCCTTCCAGCATATCCCATGTGCTATTCCAACACATAGTCTACCCGTGCACCAAGTTTCATCGAAATCCGTTCAGCCATTCGAGCGTAAAGAAGTAACATAAACACACTCACAAACTTTCGCTTTTATATTATTAGTGTGATTATTAAAAAGTTGAAGATTACTGTTTGAATGGTAAAATACTTTTACAGTAAGATATATCCCACTAGCTTTTGCCCTCGGCTTCGCCCGCGCTCATAAAATATCGCCTATGTCACTTACAAATAAAGCGGCTTTCTATCGGTGAAAAAATTTTAACAATCGTACCAGTATTTTCAGAGATTACCAACAAACAAAAAAAAAATAAAAATACAAACTTTAGCTCTTTATAATATTAGTGTTGATTAGCGTAGATTTATCGAGGAAAGGCTATATAATATCACGGTACGACCCTCGGGAACGCATCAGCAACCAAAGACGCGGGTGAAGTACGACCCACGGGAACGCAGCAGCAACCAAAGACGCGGGTGAAGTACGACCCATGGGAACGCAGCAGCAACCAAAGACGCGGGTGAAGTACGACCCATGGGAACGCAGCAGCAACCAAAGACGCGGGTGAAGTACGACCCACGGGAACGCATCAGCAACCAAAGACGCGGGTGAAGTACGACCCACGGGAACGCAGCAGCAACCTAAGACGCGGGTGAAGTACGACCCATGGGAACGCAGCAGCAACTAAAGACGCGGGTGAAGTACGACCCATGGGAACGCAGCAGCAACCAAAGACGCGGGTGAAGTACGACCCACGGGAACGCATCAGCAACCAAAGACGCGGGTGAAGTACGACCCACGGGAACGCAGCAGCAACCAAAGACGCGGGTGAAGTACGACCCATGGGAACGCAGCAGCAACCAAAGAGGCGGGTGAAGTACGACCCACGCGAACGCAGCAGCAACCAAAGACGCGAATGAAACCACAGCGGACAACCGGTTTAATATTCATTTGTGATCACGGGTCAACGATGTAATCAAGTTTGGAATCAGTATAATATGTAAAAATTTCAATTCCTTATTACGATGACATCATTTACATTTGTATTTTGCTTATAAACGCAGTCACATGAACATGTTATCTATTGCATATTCATAGGCTTCGCCCGTGTGATAGTAGACTTATCACCTAGAGGTCCGTCCGGCTGTCTGGTAGCCGTCCGGACGCGCCTCAAGGAGATGTCAGCAAGATCGTAAGGGGCAGGGCCGAAGCCTAATAGCGCCATGGGTCAACTTCTAAAAGGGGTTCCCGTGGTCCTGGGACATAAAGGGAAACTGAAGGAACATATGAGTCGTTTTAGTCAGTAATAGTCTGACATACACTCCCGCTCCGCCCAAGACCGGGAGAATCATTAGTAGACTTCTCGCCTAAAAAATTAACAACATGTACAAAAATAGCCTACAACTTTTTCTCGGACCTACCAAATATACACAAAAAATGTCATGAAAATGGGTCAAGCCGTTTCGGAGGTGCTTGATATCAAACATTGTGACACAATATTTTTACATACTTATTAAATATAAATAATGATTCAACTTAAATCGTCTGGAGGTTATTGGGAGTACTTTGTACACCTAATGTTAACCTATATGTTGGGGTGAAAGAGCATATAGTATCTCATACAGTACTTATCTAAAAACGTTTAAGTACGTTAGTCACTATTTAGTCATAGTATGACTAAATAGTAATTATATTCATAATTATTATCTTGCTATGACTCATGTGTTTTTAATGTTTCCGGCCTACATTTGGTACGAGTTCCGATTAGGTGTCGTAGACAGGGTCATATTAAATTAACTAGAGGACCTCTTGTTTATTTTCTGAGGATGGAAAATTATCAAATAACTTCTTCCGCTCTAGGTGGAGCGAAAGGGAGTGTCTGGGTTTTATTATCTAAAACCAACCGTTTTCTTTCAGTTGCTGTGTTCCAGGGTCTCGATGTCTCTTTCGAACAATCATGCTGCGTAGGTTTTTTTCTTAAATACATAAACTAATGCTTGACTGCCATCCCACCTGATGGCAAGCAGAGATGCAATCGTTGATGGTGAATCACACTCACACTAGCTTCATTAAGAGCCTATTCTCTCTAGCCTTGGAGACACCTAATCGCACGGGAAGACCGCTGCAGGCAAATTGTTCCAATCCTTCGATGAACGCAGTGTAAGACGACGCGAAACTCTTAGTCCGGATCGTAGAAGTGTTAACAATATATTAACGAAAAAACTACAAAAATAACCCTACACAGAAATCCTACAATTATCATTAGGTGTAAATAAATGAAAATATAATTAGGCACACTTTAAGTCCAAAAGCCTCGTCTACAGTCTTAAATTATTACAGCGCCTTTGTGCTACGTCAAATTAAAATTTAATTTTTTTGCCTTAAAGCTGAAAATTGCTTAATTTTATTTATTTGTAACCCTTTATTAACACTGTTAAGCCAGTGCACTGGACATTTTTACATTTATTATACAGTTTAATTTATTTCTAAAATTGTTCACTGCACAAATTTTGGTAAAAGAATGCTGTCGGCATTTTAATCTTTAATTTAAATTTAAAATAAATCTGTAGAAGTTTTTAGTTGTGCGCGCATCTCGTAAAATGTACGAAATCAATATAGATAACTTGTATAAATTAAAATTGTGTGTAAATTGATATATTACTTAGGTTTTGTTTCATCGTAATCGGTTGACTATATCGAAATATATACTAAAATGCATTCCAAATAAGAATAGGATCGATTGCCATGTTGTTACGTCATGACATACTGTCAAATCGCAAGAAATTGGGCAAAATTGAAGAACTCAGAGATGAGCAAAATTGAAGAACTGGATTCTGATTAACCTTTTTTTATTCACAGTTCGTAAATAAATTAAATTTAAAAATTTCTTGTGTTTGCTCATCATAATAATTCTTCGATTTGACAGTATGACGTGATGTCACAACGTGGCATTCGATCCTATTCTTAATTTGGAACACATTGTACATTCATTGACTTTTAGGCGGTTCGAAGTTTTCCAGGTCAGCTAGTCGTAGAACAAATATGTAAATATTAGTAAAAGCTGTATTTTTTATGTTTTCAATATTATTTGTAGGGTGTGTATAAATGTATGGGTGTAAATCGTTTATATTGTATGGTGACTTTATTTTAAATAATAATTATTACTCATAATTATGTTTGGTGAGTAACTCAGAACTCATCTAGTTATAAAACGACCAATTAGCGTCATTCACGTAAATATTATCATTAGTAATTGACGGTTTCGGGGACCCTTAACATGAAAAAAATGTATTTGATGTATTTTATATCCTTGGATATGTTTATTCCATTGTTGGTGAGGGAAATAAATAAAATAGAATGTAATTTCACTTAATAATTTAGGTTTTTGGTATAAAAATTATGATATTAAAAGCATTAGTACTGCGGAAAACCTCAATTATTATTTAACCATCAATTATTGGCGTCACCGCTCGATATTTTTTTTTTAATTCATTTTGTGGTTTACTTAATATCCCTCTTTAGTGCAGTTGTGCTTGAATATTTTACGTTTTGTGGTCAATTTAATGTTTCTCCAATCAATTATTAGGAATCATAAAGTCTTTTTGAGTCACAGTTTGACGCATGTATTCGATAATCTGGTAGTCACAAGAGGTTTGACTGCCTTGTTGGTCTCGTGGTCGCAAGTGCGACTGTTAAGCGTTCGATTCCCGAGTCGGGCAAAACTGCTATTTTTTTCGGGTTGAGTATCTCAAAAGGAAAAAACGGAGCCCTTATAATATCAATTTGTTGTCCGTCTGCCTGCGTGTCTGTCAAGACCCTTTATCTCAAAAACGCGTGGAGGCATCAAATTTCCTGTACCTGTATTAAAACCGTATACTCAGGTCTACGGTCCCTTGAAGCTGTGAAAAAAATCAAACTTCTAAGTTTACGGAAAAAAAAGCTACGGCCGTTTATGTCGCAAAAAACGTACATTTCAACACTCCCAAAGGAATCAAAATTCATAGGGTACTTCCCGTTAACCTAGAATCCTGAAAGTCGGCTTAAAGGAAGATCTTATAGTATAGATGTAGGAATAAATCTGAAAACTGTAAATTTGTAGTTACGTTACAAAAAAAAAATACAATTCGGAAAAATCTTCGTTACTCAATTCGGGAATCGAACTGTTTTCATAAGTAAGTTTGTGCGGGACCCGTAGTGCGTGAGTCCAACTCGCACTTACCTTGTTTTTTCTACTAGTAATTACTCTGAAGCTGTCCAAAGTTTGGATGTTGTTGTTGTGATACCCCCTTCTTTTGGAAAACACGTAAAGTCGTTGGTCCTGCGCCTGATCTCTCCTGTCGTGTCGGATTGCTGAGCCATCAGGCTATGAGGGTAAAGAAACAGAGCACCTGTGTTTGCGCATACACTTGTGCACTATAATTTCTCCTGCACACTTGGCTTATCTTTGTTGAGGAGGCTTATACGGTGTGTTTTTTATATAGAAGTCTTTTATTAAAAAGAATTTCCAAAATAAAACTTTAATAATTATTCTTTCAGGGAATGATAGTACAGGAGTACTGTCTGTACTGATTGTGGACTTTATATTTGAATTTATTACCAAAAAAAAAAGAAAATGCTATCCGAATCTGTGTTTATGAAAGATAATATTACTGATGTGGTTAATATGTGGTCTGCAGCGGTGAAGCTATTGTAAGCTCACTTATTTGACGACCGTTCAATAAGCACAAAATTTGTCATTTTTTTCTGTAATTATTGATTAACTAGGTAAGATCGACCTTTTATAGTTTAAATTGTCAAAATCCATTGCATGCACACAGAGAGTATCAATTAATGAATTCTAACTCGAACTACTTTATTTCAATTGCCTAAGGTAAGTTTACCTAAGATGACACATACCAAGATTATACAACAACATCTAACCCTTTGTTCCTACCTTATCTGATATTATCGTTACATCAAATAAAAGTTTCAGAATATGGAACAGTTAATTTCTTTGTGCGTCACTTCGTAATAAAAAAACAAAAATACGAAATATGCCGTATTTTTACTGATTATATTAAAATAACTTGGATAAGCTGCGAAATAAATCGGTAAAGAACATTTTTTTTTTCTCCGTATATAATCTGCGATTAGTCTAGTTGAATATAATCAGATATGTTGCAGTAGTTAGATATTTTGGTGGGTTAAAGCCACTGCTTTAACTCTCCTTGGTCATGGTCATAGAGCACATTTGCTCTTTTCAGGCGATTGATTGGAAAAGGCTCAAACTTAAAACTATTGTATTGTAAACATTTTGCATGACAAAAACACAATTAAATATAACATAAACGGCCGTACGCTCAGCATAATGCCGTGTTCACATGCAAAATGCGACGAGTCCACAGCGCTGATTTTCAGTGTGGGCCGGTGACATAACGTCACCGGCCCACACTGATCAAATGAAAAAACAAATACTCCAAACAAACATAAAAAAACAACACACATTTAAATGACTCCTCCCACTTTGGGTAGAGCGAGAGGTATTTCGCATCCGACTTTTACTGACTAAAACTCACCTGTGTTCCTTTATTACTCCCTTTTGTATTTCAGGGCCGTGGCAATTCTTTCATACAATTTCGCACCGCTTTATTTTAATTGTGGGAAATCATCTAACGTTCCTTTTTACGTTCTAGGATCACGAGTTTCCTTTTTAAGTTTTTCCTAGCCGGCATCGGCCCTGCTGAGCCCCTACGGTTTTGCTGACATTTCTTTGAGGCGCACGTGGAACACTACGCGATTTCGGGTAACTTATAGATTAATAATTCACCCTGGTGATTTATGGGAATACATGGGTTTAAAAAGTAGGTACTTTTCAAACGTAACTTAACTTATAATGGAATATAAAAAAAAAACACGAGAGTTGTCTCTAATTACAACTCTCGTATTTTTTTCGATACGTCATTTGCCATCAATTATCAAATTCCAAAGCATTGTGTTTATTTTGTAACTAATTGGATAATTACGATTTTCATTGTGTGTTAATGTCCCGACAACGTTATTAATATTGCAATTTGTAGCATTATTAGAACATGAAGTAACTGTTTTTTGTTCTGGTAAGTTCTTACAATCCTGAGGTTTCAAATGAAATTTATTTAATTAAAGTTGCTGTTGATATTGTCATTTTTATGGGTATTTTTAACTTGAATATTGTCAGTAACGAGTTTTTTTTAATTATAGCGTTTAGGAAAGCAATCTGAAAGGGTTTTCCCATGATTGCTGTGCCCTACCTCATATCGATGAATATTTAGTGCACTCATTGATACTATTCCTTGATCAGTAAAGAAAGATCATAATCGAATCAGTTCTTCCAGAGGAGCGGAGCAGGACTTGGTGTGTCAGACTTTTATTGACTAAGAACCCACTCCTGTTCCTTTGTTGCCTTTCATACCAGGTCCGATTTTTCCTTTCAGAAACAAACCCATGGCCCCAGTAGGCTTCGACCCTGCTGGGCCCCTACGGTTGGTCGGTTGGTTGAGACACGCATGGAACAGAACGCGTCGTTGACGACTTGGGCTCGGTCCCAACGGTTACCGGACGGTCGTACGGCGAGCCCATTGCTCGCCGTCCGACCGTCCGGTAACTGCGCCTAAAGTGGCTGGAAATTGGGATCGGGATCCCGGCGGCTGGGGCTTTCCCGAGCGCGTGCACGTGCCGCCTCCTCCTTTGCTAGCATTACTGCTTCACAGAAGGAGACGACAACTTACCACTGCTCCTCGCTTCGGACCATGTCCTGTACCAAGGCCCGGCGCAAGAGATCGTTGCCGCTGATCGCCGCCACGATGATACGGCGTTGCTCTGCCCGAGCGGGGCACACCTCTATCGTTTGCTCCACCTTACCTACGGACAGGTTATTAACCTATCATTAAGTTCAGCTTTCTTTCCATTCAGAAAAGCGAAAGCTCTCAAAATGATCCTTTCCAAAAATTAAAGTGATTAAACAGTACGAGCTTATATTCATTGCCCATCTAGTGTGGGTTATTCCGAAATTAAATTTCAGACAGACATGCCCACAGATGTGAACGTAAACCCGTACTAAAGTTTGTCATAGGAATGACGTCATAAACTCAATAAATGCATGTCAGCTACCTTCTCAGGGAAATGAAACAATAATATTTATTGGTAATTTCCCACAGGATTTACCGTGGAAATTAATAATTACTGTTTCCTTATATGTACCTATTCGTTTGATAAAATTATTTAAATTACCTTTGTAAGTTTCCTATCGCAAATTATAAATGTCGTTGACACGTAATGCGGATCAGGAATGTTATGAAGCTTCGAAACCAAAACTATCGGATATCCGAAATAAAAAAACTGTCAGTCCGATATAAAACTATCGGATAATTTCGGATGAAGGCAGAGTAAATGACAGGTTCCGACTGGTTTTTGTGTGACCGCCCAAATAAATAACGATTACTAGAAATAAAAGTCAAAACTATAAGTTCCTATTTGTTTTTACTTAATAATTTAATATTTATTTTAATTTATAAATAATTTTAAAATTCTAATATCCGTAACCGAAAGTAAGGGATAATCCAAAATAATTTCATATCCGTAACTGTATCCGAAACCGGTATAATATTAGTCTTTTCCTGTCCGCATCCATTTCCATAACATACAGATGTTATAATTATAATGTATGCAGCAATGCAGATTATCGGTACAAATCATTGCGTCAGCAAATACGACCGTTCTATTGATAACTTTTTTTTTGGGTGGGAATTCATCTAATGACATCTCCCGCTTTTGGGCGGAGCGGAGGAACGTGTCAGACTTTTTCTGACTAAAACCCACTTGTTTGTTATTTATTTATTTATTTATTTAAACTTCATGTACAGTAGTGGTACATAGGCGGACTTAATGCAACAAGGCATTCTCTACCAGTTAACCATTGGGTTAAAAAGAAAATAATGTGGTAGGTTTGCACAATAAATAAATAACAGATATTTCAAAAGGAACAAATAAAATAAAAAATAAGTTATTTATAATAATAAAATAATAAAAATAAAATAATAAAAAAAATTAAATATAATAATAATTTAATAATTAATAATTAAAAAATTATTAATTATTAAAATTAATTAATTAATTTTGTTATTTTTGGAACGAAGTTCCTTATCACGCGCTGTGAAAGGGGGCTAGACGGAAAAAATTCTTACGAAAAGTTGTCACGACACTTTTTTTTGTTTACTAAATATTTATATCAATTGATTCAAAGATTGAGTCAAAGATTGATTGATTGATGGATGGATTGAAAGATTGTTTTATTGATTGATGGATTAAAAGATTGATAGATTGATAGATTGATAGATTGGTAGATTGATAGATTGATAGATTGATAGATTTATAGATTGATAGATTGATAGATTGGTAGATTGATAGATTGATAGATTGATAGATATGTTGATGGATTAATTGATTGATATATTGATTGATGGGTTGATGATAGATTGATTGGTAGATGGATAAGTCGATAGATTGATAAGTTGATGGATAGATTGATTTATTCAAAGATTGAATGAAAGATTGATCGATTGATTGATTCAAAGATTCCAAAGATTTTAATGAAATGGTTGAGAAATTAGTTTCAGTAATCGAATCAGAGGAACTTCGTTCCATCCGGGTGTCCCTTAACACCTCTCAAGTTTTTTTTTTTATATTATTATTTTTTATTATTATTAATTTTTTATTTATTTAATAATTTGTTCGTTCTTTGCCTTGCGTTTCGGGGCCCCGGGGCTTCATTTTCACTTACCAGCAGGTCCCTGCTGCGCCCCTACGATTTGCTGACATCTCCTTAAAGCGCGCATGGAACACTACGCGACTTGGACTCGTTCCAGACGGTTACCAGACGACCGGACGGCTTGCTACCCATTGCTCGCCGTCAGTAAGCCTACGCCTACGGTGTTCTATTGATAACTGGAAAACAAATATGAATTACTAGCTTCTGCCATCGGTTTCGTCCACGTGAAAATAGGTTCCTCATACTCATACAAACTTTGGATCCCCGTGTCATCCCCTTAGGTGGTGAATTTTGTAAATTCCTTTCTTAGTACTCGCCTGCGTCATAAAAGGAAACCTTGTGCAAAATTTTACGCTTCTAGGCCCTGTAATTTTACAAGGATTGTGTGAAAGTATACCCCGGTGCCCTGGAACAAAGGCAAAGAAGGAACAGAAGTGGGCTTTAGTCAGTAAAAGTCTGACACGCCCTTTCGCTCCACCCGCCCAAGAGTGGGAGAAGTCATTAGATGATTTCTCACCTAAAAAAAGGCCCTGTAGTTTTGGTTATGCATTGATGTCAGTCAGTCATTTTTTCCTTTATTTTAAATATAAAAAACTAGCTGGTCAATATACCCACAGACTTTTATTATTTATAGTTAGTAATGAAGCAAAAAACTTTAATGAGATGTATTTAATTTACACCTCCGAGTATAAAAATAGTGACAGCAGTAAAAAGCACGCCATTACAAAGTAAACAACTTTTTGCTATAAACGTGAAACCACAGCAGATTACTTTTCAAAATCAATTGAGTCTGATTTAAAATATATAAGTACCAAAATGTCACAATCAACTTGTTTATACCCAGGTGTACATAGGCTAAAAGATTTTTAACATCAGGTTTATAATTTTTTGCACTTGTGATACAGCTATCAAAGATCAGCGTCTTTACCTATGAAATTGCCGTTTTTTAAAACGGGTTGCTTTGAAGTGTTATATCTTTGGATTGACTTGGAATTATAAGTTCAAATAAACTTTATATTAAAGGTACGTTATTCTTATTCCGAAATTAGGTATTTATTGAATTTTTTGTGTTTTGTATTTTCTGTAATATCAAACAGCGATCAAAATCCACTAAAATTATGCCTAACTAATTAGCTGTGTATTCAATAACTGTGTATTCAAGATATGTGTACTAACACGTATCTATTAATCAATTTATATACCACAAAAATTTTGCTGTGAAAGTATGCCAAGTTCTCTATAACGACTTTACTCAAACATATTTCACATTCTACTGTATATCACAACGCATAACGCGAACGTTCTTCAGTTGCTTTAATAGAAAATATTCTTTGCTACTCAATAGTATCTCTCCCCCATTTTGAAGGTTAGAAGGAGACCCCTTAAATGTACATATATTTCAAATCCTTTAAACAAAAGTCCTTTCTTTCAAGCATGTAGATTATTGCCCGAAATGATTCGCGTGTATCCATGTCCGGTGTGTCACCTTTTTTACTTTGCGTACTTGGCTAACACACTGCCGCGTGTTTAATATCAAGACATATTACCCTTGAACATGATCCGGCTATGTTAGTCTACGTTTAGATTTTCTGCTCACAAATATTGCATGTTATCTGTGAAATCTCACGCAAAGAATTTATAAAGGTGTGAAAAACACTTGCAAGAACTGTTTACATACTTATTTGTATCTTCTGAATTTAGCTCGAGCTATGTTAACCTATATTAAGAGTTAAGGACTACACACAGTGACGGATTAGCCCTTAATCAAATTAAGCAATTGCCTAGGGCATCACGTCTGGAGGGGCACCAGAAGAAGCAAAAACAATCCGTCCTTAGGGCATCACGTCTCACTCTCACGTCACCCAAAACCACACCAAAAAAAGTTTCTAGGACTAATTTGAAAATTTGCATGCACCGGAATTGCGATCAGCCCATCAAAAACCACCTAAACTACTCCGCGGCCCTCCCGTAAATCTGTGTCAATGAAATGTTTTGTTTTTTGAGTAATTGTGCCGGCCGGCTTCTATTCATACGTAATAATAGGGGTTAAAGTATGAAATTGCCGTTTCATTGTAATAGGTACTTCGAATTGACATAAAACCTTCATGGTTTGGGATTTTTGAGTGAACCTTTTTTCACATAGTACCTATGAAGTTCAAGAAAGATGGATATTTCGAAAATTCAAGTGATTTTTTAATACGATTTTCGACGCGGAAATAACGCGGCAGAAACACCTCGCAATATCAAAGTTGCTTTTGGAGAGAGGAGACTGCTAATTAACGCACCGTGTGATTTTGGCTTTCGTAATGGAAACTTTGATTTGAAGAACGAACCACGTGGAAGACCGCCCACAGGAAAATAACAATGAATTGAAAGAGATTGTGGAAGCCGATCTGAGCCCAACTACCCAGAAATTAGCGGCATGGTTTAACGTTACCTTACCAACAGTAAAAAAATATGTAAAATGGGTGCCTCGTGAATTGACTGATGATCTGCAGAAAGAAACGCGTGTTGAAACTTGTGTTTCCTTGTTAAATCGATACAGAAATGAAGGAATATTGGATCGAATTGTGACATGTGATGAAAAGTGGATTCTTTACGATAACCGTAAGCGAAACAAATGCAATGGCTAACCCCAGGACAACCGCCGCAACAGTGTCCTAAAGCAAAGCTTACCAATAAAAAGGTAATGGTAACTGTTTGGTGGTCTCAGCATGGTGTAATTTACTATAGCTTTCTCCAATCTGGTCAAGCAATAACGACAGATGTCTATTGTGCCAAACTCCGAACAATGATAGCAAAACTAGCAGTGCCATTATTGCTCCATGATAACGCGAGACCTCATACAGCACGCGAAACCGTTTTAACTCTACAGGAACTGCAATTAGAAACCATTCGTCACCCTCCGTATTCGCCAGACCTTGCTCCAATGGACTACCATTTTTTTCGAGATTTAGACAATTTTCTACGTGATAAAAAGTTTTCTTCTCAGGAGGCAGTACAAAATGCTTTCACACAGTTTGTCGAATCTAGATCACCAGAGTTCTATCGCAAAGGCATAAATGACCTTTCTATTAGATGGCAGAAATGTATAGATAGTAATATAAATAGTAGGTAATTATTTTGATTAAATAAATATGCTACTTAAATGAAAAAAAAATACAAATTTTAATTTTTTAGTTCAAATCGGCAATTTCATACTTTAAGCCCTAATAAATAAATTATGCTTTGGTTTTGCTTTGGTTTTTATTGTAGTCGCAGCTACTCCACTTCTAAGGTACGTTACATCTCATCTTATTTTACAAAAAACTAATGTTTTTAGGCGGTAAAGGTTTAAAGACCGATTGTAGTTGACATACGGATAGGGGGGCCCACAGGCGTAGATTGCTTAGGGCATCAAGTAGTCTTAATCCGTCTCTGACTACACATAACATATAACTATTATAATATAATATATCTATCTCCATAGTAAAACATTTTGAAAGTTTATTTTATAACTAAAAATACCTGCAATGACTTTTTCAGCAAATCCCATTTAAAAATCGAATGATCGATGAGGTCGAATGGTTTTGGAAACGCAACGGCGCCGCGGCGCAGCGTACTGGAAAACACATCGTTGTTAGGTGTCCGATAAGGTAGACCGATAGCCTGTTAAAGGCTTCGGAAATCCTATGAATCTAGTAAAGACTAATCAACATTGCGATGCTTGGTGAAGGTCTATGTGCAGCAAGCAATTTCATCACATCTTCAGAAAAGTTTATATTCTTTCATTCACCGTTCTAGGTAAAACCATAAACAAAAAAGTAAACACATTACTCGCATTCAGCTGGGAAACTAATTCCAAGAAAAAAAATCATTTTTGGCAACGCATCAAAACAAATGTTTTAGAGATCAGCATCACAAACGAAAATGGATTACCCTAGAACTGTCAGTCAGATTTATACTTTTTTACTGAACGCACGGGAATGTACAGAAAAATCTAAGCATTATGGAGAAAGCGTGGGTATTTTAGGCGGTGATTCCCGAAACATGTATTTCCGATAAAATCTCTAGAATACAGGAAAATATGGCCACGTTTTGTTAGTTCCTTCCAAACCGCAATAAGCCTTTTTTCAGTTTATTTGAAATGGAATACTAACAATCTAGAAAAAAATCCGGGTAAACAGTAGAGTTCAATTACTTTTTTCTTGTTTTTAATAAAAAATATAAATGAATTACCGCTATATTATTATCGTAGTCTTTCAATATTAATGTCTCAAGTTAAGTTCTTATTTAGGTACGTTTTTCCAGTTCAAAATGGTCTTTAATAAAAACAAGGTAACCGTATTTTTTTTATTTCTTGACGTTACCATTACAAACAGGATCTAAAATATTAAAAAAAAACACCGGGCAAGTGCGAGTCGGACTCGTGCACTGAGGGTTCCGTACAAACTTACCTATGAAAACAGTTCAATTTTCGAATTGAGTTAGGAAGATTTTTCCGAAACTCAATAAAAAGTTTTTTTTTTGTGATTAACTACAAATTTATAGTTTTCAGAACACTTTCGAATACTTTCAAGGGAATCAAAATTGTAAATTTTGATTCCCTTCGAAGTCGACATAAACGGCCGTATCTTCACCTTTCGTTAACTCAAAAGTTTGATTTTTCACAACTTCAAGGGATTGGAAATTTGAGTACATGGATTTAATTTCAACCCGATACCTCTTTGCGTTCCCGAGATAAAGGGTATTGACCGACAGACAGGCAGACGGACAACAAACAACAAAATGATCCTGTAAGGTTTCCATTTTTTCCTTTTGAGGTACGGAACCCTAAAAAACCTATTAATATTGATTTTTTCTCAGGTAGGTACTTAGATAAAATATAAATTGTTATGCAGAACCACAGAGCATGTTATTTACAGTGATTCAATTATTATTATTTATATGTTTAAAAGCGATGAAAGAACCATTGGATTATGACCCTTTCATTTGTCTGATCTTGAAATGTCCAAATAATTTACATAAATCTAAAAAACGTTGACCGTCACGGGACGCTCGACAGATGTGAAGCATCTGTTTTCTATGTGCACGTTTCAGGAGCGGTGGCGTATTTGGGGCATCACACCCTGATAGCGTCATGTCGTGTACCCTCACGATATTTAAGCTGGTTTTACTACCAATAATTTTTTCTCAATAATACATCCTAAACTGCAAATGTGTTGTCATGTTGTCAGGGGCAACTGGTTGACGATCATTGAACATCTGCCAATCGAATACTTTTTTGTAATCAATTTATTTACAGGAACTTTTGAAAGCGCTTGTGCCAGCCAGCAAGATGAAGATAGTTATACGTTCAAAAGCGTAGCAATCACTAAAGACACTCCAAAAATCCGTACACGCACCCAGATAAGCTTCTGTTGTACCACTGTATACAGTTATAATAGGTAGACTGTGGCATACAATAACTAAACTTATTCATTTACACACACTTTACTGTTAACTATCCGTACCTATATTTTGTAATGAAGATCCACTCACGTCACGACTTGACTCTAAACCTTGATATTTGAGAGTACTGCGTATTGGCAGATCACGATGGAGACATTTATTGAAGTACCAAGAAGGTGGAAAAAAAATAAATAAATAAATATTATAGGCTTTATTAACTGAAGATAATGAGTTCGGATTTTTTGAACATAAAGGTATAAATGATCGTCGTATTCTTGTTGTAGGAAGAGCACTGGTGGCCGAGTGGTAATGGCCCTGACTTACGAGTTGTAGGTCGCGGGTTTGAGTAATATAATTCATCACCACTGCTCTCAAAACGGTGCAGGAAAACATCGTGAGGAAACCGACATGTCCTAGAACCAAAAATTCGAAGACATGTGACATTCACCAATCCGCACTAGCCCGCGTGGTGGATAACGACCCATTTCCTCTCCTGGAGAGAGGAGGCCTGAGTCCCAGCAGTGGAAAAATTAAAAGGCTGATTATACTATGCTATGCTATGCTCTACTAGTCATTATAAATCTAACACTTCTTCTATCTCTTCCACAGCAGAAGGAGTTATTTAATGATTTCCCGAGCGAAATAAAAGGTGCTAGTTAGGTAATTATTAAATATTCATACACGTGGAAACTAAGCGATAATTTCAAAACAAAAACAGCAGATACACATCATAATTTTTAGTTAACATTTCGATGCAACATGTAACAATTAAATAACCGAAACGTACTACGTACGCACTCACGTAATAATGTAAGAAAATAAAAAAAATATTAACTAGTTAGTCAGTTCTGTGTTTCTATAGTGGAGTTCAGAGGGAAGCGATAAAATGTCAAGCGTGAGAGCGAGAAAGAGGGATGGAACTGTACACGGTACACTCTATGTAGCTCCTTCCCTTTAACAGTACAGTTTAGGTTGTCAAATGGATTGCGATAAGCTGGTGGTAGGGCCTCAGTATACCTAATTTACCATTCACGAAAGATCTGCTGAGCTTGTTGTTGCACAGGTTCAATTGAAATCCAGCGTCTTAATTGTCTAGCATTAATGATAAACTGGATCTTCTTGTAAGCAATATTAGCAATAACAACATTATACTACTTATAGACAGAAGATTTTTTAATTTCACGTTAATTTCATTATGTATGCCTCAGATCCTATTTGTGTCCGCGGAGTTTAAAGTATGGCTTCTATTTCCGAGTGGTTATAAAAAAAAACATGAACGCTAAGGCGGGAGATGAGTCAGCCCGCCTTAGCCTTCTAACCAGTCAGTGTCGGGTAGCCCTAAAATGACGTCAATTCCTGCCCAGCTCTCGTCTTTTACAGACATTGATATTAAATAACAGAACATGTTTCATTTGCCTGTCATTTTATAAGTAGCTGTCATTCACAAATATAGACCAAAAGCTATTTTACGCATTGCCTATAGACCAGCAGGTACTTTATACAATCCCTAGGAATTATATACATTACCTAGGTAAAGTATGTAATAGACAATAATTTTTATAATGTTGAATATATTGCGTGGACACCTAAGGTATTCTATACATTGCCTAGGTATTGCATAAAATACCAGAATTATACAGATTGCCGGTAAAATATACATCATAAAAGGAACTTCTATGTTTTAGGTCTAAGGGTTTGGGCTAGGCTTTAATGAATCACTGAGTGAATCAGGACTTAGCCTTTCATATATTATAAGCTTCATTAAAGTTTGAGCTAAAGAAATTTTAGTTTCAAAGAGAAAAAAGATCTTACGATTAATCTCATTTATTTGCGCTCACCAAGAAAGATTGTTGTAAGTTAAGATACCGAGATTCTTAGCTGTCGGTGTATGCAATGATCGAGCCTTCAAATAAGGGACAATGACGTCTAAGTGCAGAGTGACAATATCGACGAACAATTCTGCAGGCCAGGAGTCCTAGACAAGTGGTAATCGCTCCGTGTCAATTCCATTTCGAAAGTTTGATTTCGCCTTTGCCATATCGATTAGAACCCAATTACCGACTTTCCAGAATAAGCTGTGTAATGTTATTGAAGATATATTTTCATTCATCATAAACACACTGAAACCAAATTGTCTATCAGTTTTCACATAGCTACTATTTATGATATTCAAATGAACCTAAAAACTATTGATTTTAATGTATACATTGTGAACCTTTGCTTTAGAAAGTTTATTATGTAGCTAAACCTACATAATATGAGAAAGGCTTTTGTTGGAGAAAGGTGTGCCTTTCATGCTGATGTCTATTATATCTATAGGTACATACATGTATACTCTACGTATATTGTAAATAAAATTGAAGTATCTGTCTGTAATATAAAAATAATTTATCTATCTATATTATTTTATATAAAAAGAGAAAATAACTGACTGACATACCAACGCACAACCAAAACTACTGGGTCTAGGAACGTAAAATTTTACACATGGCTTACTTTTATGACGTAGGCGAGTATTAAGAAGGGGTTTTTGAATAAAGGGGATGAAAAAGTGGGAATTCATTTATATACAAAATGTTATTTCTTGGGCCCATATACTTCTAAAGCTAGCATAATTGGTAACCTAAGTAAATAAAAGCGGGCAACTACGAGTCGAACTGGCGCACTAAGGGTTCTGTACAAGCTTACCTATGAAAACAGTTCAATTCCCGAATTGAGTTACGAAATTTTTTCGCAAATAAAATTCTTGTGACCTAACAACAATTTTACTGTTTTCAGATTTATTCCTATATATGTACTATAGGACCTTGTTTTATGCCTTTCAGTATTCCGGGTCAACAGGACCATATGAAGTTTGAGTCCCTTGAGAGTGTCGAAATATACGTTTTTTGCGAAATAGTTTAAGAAGTTTTATTTTTTCACAGATTCAAGGGACTGTATATGGTTTTCATTTCAACTCGATACCTCCACGCGTTCTTGAGGTAAAGGGTCTTGACAGACAGACGGACGGACAACAAAGTGATCCTATAAGGGTTCAATTTTTTACCTTTTGAGGTACGGAACTTTAAAAGAAATGTCAATTTCCTTTTTATAACTTTTTTAAAACTACCCCTATAAAACGATTTAGGGGGTGTTGAAAGTTGTATGGAGAATTTTATTCCTTGGGTTAATAAACTTGAAACTTGGAAAAAATCGTATTCAAAATTATTAATAAAGACAGTCATTGTTAGTTATTACAATTTTTATGAAAACATTCACGCGAACGAATTAAGTTGTTGACAATATAATAGTAATGACTAAAGCAGTTAATTTTATATGAAAATTAGTTGTTCGATTTAAATGAAAACTTGCCTGTGTATAACTCACCGATGTAAAGATTAAAGAAGATATTAATTAATTTCAGATAGGCATCTATAGTAGTTGAAAACTAAATTATCTAAAGCAACCAACTTTTCAAATTAATATAGGCGAGTAGGTCTACTTTACACATATATAAACCTAAATATATCGCTTGATTGCTTTATTATTTTAGATTAGTCACATCAAAATATAAGCATAAGCATAATCAGCCTTATAATTTTCCCGCTGTTGGGACTCGAGCCTATGTGAATGGGCCGTAAGCCACCATGCGGGCCTAGTGCAGGTTGATCGATGACACACGTCTTCATGTTTTCGGACGTCTTGGTTCTAGGACATACTGGTTTCCTCACGACGTTTTTACACAGTACACAAAGTAGGTAATATAGGCTGAGTTTGAATTCGCGACCTACAACTTGTAAGTCGGGACCATTATCACTAGGCCACCAGTGTCCAAAATAACTAGAAGTAAAGTATAATGGGTAACACAGATGCGAGAAGGCGCTTGAAGTTCGTACCGAGAATCCAATCTGCTTACGAGAATAACCATGTGTTATTTGAAAGCATCACTGATAGTTTCCAGACATTAATGACGTAAGTAATTCATAAATAAAGAATAAAGTTACAAGATATTAGTTTATACATCTTATCAATAGTAAATAAGTTGCTACTCACTATTTGCTTCAGAGAAATATAATATGGTGCATTGGTTGTGTTTGTCGTACTTACCTGAAAAAAAAGAAATTAGAAAATGAACTTGTTATTGTAGTAGGTACCTATAAAATAAAGGCTGAAAAAGCAAGGTTTTTAAAATCGCACTTTATATATCAATCTCCACTTATGCTTGAAAACCTAAAGTACGGTTGGACTCGTAATACAGAAACCATCCGAAAGTCAAACCAATCATGTGAGTAAAACCGTAGCGAAATATATACTATATATACCTATTTACACACACACGCACCCACATAGGTATGCGCACTGTATTGTATTTCCTTTTTTTTCTTACAGTAGCATTTTTTTTTGTTATTTTGTCTTGATAATTATGCATTATTTTTAAACGTGCGGAAGGGAGTGGACCTCACGGCCCAAGGTATCCTAGCCAGAGAAACTTACTAATCTCGTTCGAATTGATAATTTTTTTGTCTGACTGGCGATTCTGACACAATGTGTTCGGACACAATATCCGGATTGGCACATTAAGAACATTTTTTTTCTAACTGTACTAAACAGCTTCAATAAATTTGGTGGTGTCCGAATATATTGTTTCCGAATCGTCAGCGACTTTTAGAGTTGGATAGCCCAATTATCAAGGAAGGCTTAACAGGCAATATAACATCACGCTACGACTGATAGAAGTGGAGCAGTAACCTAAGGGCCTGTGCACACCACATTTTATAAACGCGCGTTGACAGCGCGCTTTTATCCTATTAAAGGTCTAGAGGCTGCGGCTGACTCGCGTGCGTTACGCGTCTGTATCGCTACAAAAGCGCGTCAACGGCGCGTTTAAAAGACGCAGTGTGTACAGGCCCTAAGCCGCAGGTCAAACCGTAGGAGCCAGCTAGTCGATCATAAAAACTAAAGAGGTGAAGTTTCACAAACTATTCACAGTCCCAGGAAATTGACATTTCTTTTAAAGTTTTGTTCCGACATTTGATTGAACCGTGGTGTGTCTTGATAAGGCTCTTGACATATCATTTGGCATTTTAGCTACAGAACTCCCGTGCGTGACTGATGCTAACTAACAGTGTGAACTTCGAATAATGCCGACTAACCACATTGGAGGTCAACGCTCACTTGCAGCCTAGACAATGTTTACAAACTAAATAAAGGTTGAGTTGGAAACTTTGTCGAAATATTTCATGCTTATGTTATCTCATGATTGTGCTAACACATCTTTGGAAATAGTAGTATTAAATTGAGTGCTCAATGACGAGTACTGTTATATTTTAAAAATTATTGTAGTTACCATCGTCGTCTTAGAATGATAAGCTCAAAGGATTGTTCAAAAAATTACTTCAGTCTTAAAAAGACTGAAAAGCTAAAGGAACACACATGAGTTTTAGTCAGTAAAATTCTGAAACTCCCTCTCGCTACACCCAGAGTGCGAGAAGTTGTTTGATTATTGCGAAGCAATAATGCTAGCGAAGAAAGCGGCCGTACCCGTGAGGGAACGGCCCTCACGCCCCAGCCACCGGGATCGACGTCGAGCGATAGGTAGCTTCCCGTCCGGTAACCGTCCGGAACAAGCCCGAGTCGTCGACGGCGCGTAGTGTTCGACGCACGACGTATGTTGTTAATATTTTTTTTAAAGACTAAATGAACATAGTTCCTAATTCGAAACAAAATGTAGCAATGTACGCCTACAGTATGTTTTAATCAATTTTTTCGTTGTGTGATACTTTGCTAACATTGTTAGTGCAGGCACTGGCACACGAGTTTCAAATGTTTTTTTTTTTCATTCGAACGTTGCATCCAGTTATAATGACGAGCTACAGAGAGAACCTAGTTGTGATATTGCCAGAATTTCGGGAACGAGTTTTTGTTTTTATCTACTGGTAACACTATTATGATTGACGTTATGAACCTTTTGTTACTGTAGTTACAAGTCAGACTACACGCAGATTTTTAGGATATGCACCTACCTTCACTATCTGTTTGTATTTTTGTGTTTTATTTTTATCCTTATCTATATTATAAGCTTATATATATTATAAGCACTTATTCAATGGACTTGCATTGTTTTATTCTAATTAGGTATGGCCGAGACAGTTTCTCGTCGTAATAAAAATGCTTAATGGATGCAATGAACTGATAATGAATGCTAACGACTCCGGATGTTATCTAGACTCTAGACGACAATTACTGTTGACTTCACAACGGTAATAATTAGTTATTAATGTTTTAACCCTTTACAGCTATGTTTTTGACTTACCTACGCTAAGAAAACCTACTGTGTAGCATTTTATAATAGTTCAGAATCAAAGATAAACTCAAATGAAATCATGGGTAGACTTGAACATGATGATGTCAAGATATCTTCCAAATGTGTATTTCTTTAAAATTACTCTTTAAAAACAGGCCTGTTGGTCTAGTGGTTAGTGGCCCTGACTGCTATGCCACAGGTCGTGGGTGGGACCACGAACATTTATTCTGTATCTAGGTGTAATTTATCAATACTATGTAGGTACGTATTGAGAAATATATAAGTATGTTTATCAGTTGTCTAGTACTCATAACACAAGCTCTGCTTAGTTTGGGACTAGATAGCGTTGTGTGATAGTTGTGGGAAAAAAAAGCCAGTGATCACGTAATGCTAATCATTTCTGTAACCTCCACAGTAATAGACTTCCCATCGTATGAATTGCCAGGCCTTTTACTACCCACATTCAAGCACTACCTAATTTTATCCATCATTGGTACCTATTGATGAATGGCTAGATTGGATCTTCCAAGTCAAATCCTATCCACTCAGTACCTCTTGGACCTGTCGCGTTTCTATCTGGAAAGTCCGCTACGCTTAGGTATTACCGAAGTATTTTCTGAGTGACAATACGTATGAAAACTACATGAAGATTTCTACTATTTGAGATGGCATGAAAATGGTAGTTTTTTTCTTTTTTTTCGGTGAGAAAATCATCTATTGACATCCCCCGCTCTTGGGCGGAGCGTGAGATAGTGTCAGACTTTTACTGGCTAAAAACCCACCCTGTTCCTTCGTTGCCTTTCACACCAGGGCCGAGTCTTACTTTCAGAATCAGACCCTTGGCTCCAGTAGGCTTCGACCCAGTTGGACCCTACGGATGCTGACATCTCCTTGAGGCGCGCGTGAACACGAGTGATACTTATCCTGGGAAAATAAAAATTAATCTCTAACCGAAAATTTGTATCATCATCATCATTTCAGCCGAAAGACGTCCAGTGTTGGACATAGGCCTGCCCCAAGTGTCGCCACAACGAACGGTCTTGTGCGTCTCGCATCCATCGGACTCCCGCGATTTTCACCAGATCATTGGTCCATATTATAGACAAATCATCGTAAAATGTAACCCCCAAAAACCCACTGATACATTTACGCACCGCATTATGTTATGCGAAATACACATGAGTCAGAAAATAAGAAAGTACGTGTAGACCTGTTCTTAATATTTGGAGAAAGCATAAAATGGGCCAGTAGGTAGTTCCACCTACATACAGTGTGGTACAAATTCTTTGTAAACCACAGCAGTAACCCGGTCACCGCAGTAGTTAACTTAGACTTTTGTGGTAAAACTATGAGTATGAAATTCCGTATTTGCATCTCTTTGGTCTATAATACTAGTTAGAATTATATACAACTAGCTTCTGCCAGTGGTTTTGTCCGCGTAAATGTTGGTTATTGCTGACGCGAAGTCGAAGTCGCATAAAAAGTAGCCTATGCTCATCCCTGGAGTTCAAGCTTACTCCGTACCAAATTTCATCAAAATCAGTTCGGTAGTTTAACCGTAAAAGAGTAACAGACAGACAGAGTTAATTTCACATTTATAATATTAATAGTATGGATTCTAGGATATATGTATATAAATACCTTTAAAAGGTATTTATTAATTTTTTTTTTTATGTAAAAAGCACAAAGGTGGACTTAATGTCTTAGGCATTATTACTTACTATCATTAAGTATTCAATTAACTTAATCATTAATTGAATGGTTATTAACCACGTGTAGTGTTAAGTAATATTTAACAACAGGAAAATCGTGAAAACACATGAATAGCATATCCCAAATTTGTACATATTTCTTTAATTTAATTTACAATCAATTAATTTTAAAATTAATTAAGTGTTAAGTAAAATTAATAAATGGGATTAAAGTACTTAATTAAAATTAAAGTGATAAATTAATTCTTCACAACAGGAAAATTGTAGGAATAAAAGAAAGCACGTGGAGGCAGTTTTTATGTCTCAGACTTTCCTTGTTTATCTTACTTGTGTATGTCTTACACGTGTTCCCTACATATTTGTTCTTTTATCGTGTGCTTTCCGCAGGCAATCTATTTTCAACTGTCATTTGAGAAAATTTATACATTGGATTAGATCAAACTGTACTATTACAAGATATAAGCATCAATATCTAAAAATAGTATAATGATACCTCGTTGACCTAGAGTAATTATTCTCTAGGTCGTTACTATAAAGTATAGTCACTAAACCCTGCATTTGACGGGTTAAGTACGAATTATCACGTGGTGCAAAGTAGCGAGCGGGCAAAAAAAAAACCGAGTGAATAAGTGAATATCCCACGGATGTGAGTAACGGTGTTAGAAGACGCCGCTATGTGCTGTGGAGGTGGGTTTTGTGAGTCGTGATGGCCAGCAGACAGTTTCGTATATACCACTCTGGTTATATCCACGGCGGTAGTCGCCAACGTCGCAGACATCCAAACACCGCCGCGCAGCCCGCGCGTCTAACACTCGTATTTGTGATCCACTCGTGAATATGACATAACCATACAAAATAAAACGATATTTTTTTTATTAATATTTCGTGAAAGTGTTTACGTGCTGTTGAGATTATTGGAATTGGGATTTTTTCGAGTTAAGGTGAGAATGTTTTAGTATTCTTTATGTGTTGATATTTCTTTCACTTTTTTTTTGTTTTACTTCGTTTATCTTCAGTTGATTACATCCACTCTAGATGGAGTGAGAGGTAGTGTCAGACTTTTACTGACTAAAACCTACCTGTGTTTGCAGTCTAAACCTAAGCAAAAATCACAGTCATAGTCTGTTAATAGAGTTGTTTACTTACAAATGATACGTAACAACAACAAATCAACGTCCGATGTCTACGAATGAGTAATTTCTATTGTATGTTGCTTATGTTGATAAGACCAGTAGGTAATCACCAACTCAACTGACTGACACACTGCTAATAATGTTTTTCTTTTTTCCTCTAAAACGTTGTGTGGAAAATGTTTTCCATTTTTGTACACAGTAAAAAATGTAGCAACACTGTTATTAGGCTTGTAGACTGTGTTGGAACACAAACTTTTATCTCAAAACTTGTTGTTTTCGCATGAAACCTCGGTGTTTTAAAAAGAACCGAAGATTAATCGTACGTTTAGTTTTTCCATTTTTTTATTTAGTTGAACTTATTTAATTATTTAAACTTTATGCATAGTAGTGGTACTTAGCGGACTTAGTGCAACAATGCATTTTCTACCAGCCAACCTTTTGGTTAAAAAAATTACACATTAGTAGGTAGGTGTGAATAATAATTAAATATTAGGTACCTACTAATAATAATAAATGACATATAGGTATATATATTAAAATAATAAACTATTAAGTATCTATACCATATACTATAGCTATCTACCACGTTCTGTTTCTACATTGCCCTAAGGTCGACTAGTAAAGAATTAATATTTATAATATTCCACTTTTGTACAAAGTTTCTTACAAAATAAAGTTTTAATAAATAAATATATTAATTTGGCCATGTTATGCATTCACATCTTACTTTCACTTAATCATAATAATTGTTAATATATTTCATAAATCGATGTATCTATTGACTTACAAAGTTGTTTATCAACCAATTAAAATAGAAGAATGGCTAGGACTGGTAATATAGTACTCGTAATACCGTTTTATTACTTTGTCGATTATAGTAACGAACTATAAAAAAAAGTTAAACTTGATCCATCTACTAAATTCATAAAAATAATTAACTATAAAATATGAAGCTTGGAAAAACCCAAATCAAAATATATATAAATCAATCAGAATACATCCTAGATTTGTGACCAGTTTAGGATTTGACATTTCATTATCATTAGAATCAGATATATCCTAAAATCAATTTCAAATTTGTCATTAACTAACAATCTACTAAGTACCTATTAAATATGTTTTAATTATCTTGATCTATTATTATCGTTTCCTTAATTTATAATATAATAATAATAATAATCTTTATTTGAAACTAGAAATAAATGTAACAATTTATTTATGTACGATGATAGCTGCAATAGTTTGAAACTGAGGCGCAGCTATCGACGCCCACCTCCAGAAACATAAGAACAGGAGTAGTTCCATATCTTATACATTATATATATTTAGATCAGTTTTTTGGATTTGGTCTATTTGTTTACTAGGTTAATTCCATTATGGAAGTAAAGAGAATTAAGCTTTGCATTGATTTTAATATTTTTCTATTAAGTAAACCTTTGTCTCTTTTTTTTACTTACATAAATAACTATGTAGAACCATCGGGATATTTCATTAAAACTACAAGGAACAATAATTTCTTAACTTTTATAATGAAAACAAGAACTGAATAATCTAAGGTTGCAACAAAAAACAAAATCTTTTGTTTCAACTTTTACCATATTAGCATCAAGTATATTTTTTTCTTTTTTGGCTATATTGTACTAAAAATACCAATTTAAGAGGACTTTTCATTCTATATTTAAATACAGTAAAAATCTTAATTTTATTATGACTTTCAGTCAATTAAGCACTTGATATGCCAAATAAACAACAGGGATTAAAACATTAATTGTCTTTTTGTACTGCGTCAATGTGACAGTCCGTATTTTTTTTCTTAAAATAAACCATTACTATAAATAATATCTACTTGTTTAATGACGCAGGTAGAAGCATCGATAAGACTGACGGTATTATTTTATTTTCCATTTATTAAATATTTAAATCTTACATGCAAAGGTACTGAGCATATAAATAAATAAACCACATTACCATCACTTTACATTATAGTGGAATTTATGAATTACTTGCAATAACATTTAATTTTAAATGAGGATAATGTCAGGTTGCGATTGTAGTAGTGGTCTAGTAGTAACGACGCCCCGACTTATGTCGTCATGAGTTCTAACCCAACCAGGAGCATAATTTTGTGTAATTTATTTCATCACCATGTTCTCAAAACGTTGAAGGTAAACATCGTGAAGAAAGTGGCACCACCGAAAGTTTTAAGACTTCACTAATCTAAACTTGGCCCGAGTGGATTACGGCCCATTCCCACTTTTAGAGAGGATGCCTGAGTTCCAACAGTGGGAGCATTATAAGGCTGTGATTAAGCTGTTATGCAATACTATTAGGTATTCGATTGTTGCAAAGCCCTTTGAGTCGTTGACCCCGGCTGTCATTTGTACTATACCTTCTCCTAATAATTAGGAGAAGGTTGAAAGAACGTGGACTGGTGCCGCACAAGCCAGAAAATGTGCCGAAATTAACTACAAACCATCGCGCCTTAACTTTGCACGTGAGCACCTTTATTCTAGAGTCACTTACAGCCACCCTACGTATAACATGAAGCTGCTGCTGTAGTTGAAAAGGCGTCAATTACGTAAAGAAGTTGTTACAATAAATCGATCATCTCGCTTAGAAGTGACCCGATTCCTGCCAGATCCTGAACGGCGCGTGAACAAACCAGTCACCCGATAGCGTTTGTAGGCTCTATGAACAAACGACAGGCTCAGAAACAATCTTTCAGCCGCAACATGCTGACTAAGTCCAGAATCCAGCAATGCCACCACTTGGGCGGTTTCTGCGGGCAAAGTATATATATATATATAAAAAAACTTTTTCAGACGTCCCAAAGTCACAGTAAACAAATAAAGAACAAAAAGTTTTAAGTTATGCGCTAATTTTTAGTTTTCAAAGGTGAAATGTACTCCAACTCAAAACACACATTTGTCTCAAAACAGTGAATCATTTCATTAGGATAAACAAATGAAATTCTAATTTTGAATTTTCGCTTCTTCTTTTTTCGTCATTGCAGTGAAAAAAATCACATGATTGTATAGCTGGCAGTTTGGCATTCCAAACTGTCAGCTATACAATCATGTGATTTTTTTTCATGGAATGAAAACTCTTTTGTGTTAAATTAGGACAGAAATCATAAAAACGGAAGTGTTTCGATTTTTCTGATGAGAAGTGTATATAAAAGAGAAATACCACTCACTGATTAATCACGAAATCTCAGAAACTATAACACCTACAGACTTAAAATTTGGCAGGTAGGTTCCTTATAGGGTGTAGACGTCCGCTAAGAATTTTATGAAACTCTACCCTTATGGGGGTAAAACGGGGGTTGGATGTTTGTATGGAGCTAGTATGTGTAGGAAAATAAGTCTTAAATTACCTGTTTGATGGTTAGGAAATTAAGAACCATTTGGCGTACACATTGGAAATGTGACAATATATGTATTTTATTTATTGTTTGGGACTGTACATAGCAGAGAAAACGTAGATTTTTTTTTATTTGTTTCTTAGCATTTAAAAAAAAAAAGAAGAAATCTTTCTCTAAAACGGTAGTGCGACCTATTGCAAGAAATAACTATGTATTACATAACAAACAACAATAAAAAATAGGCCATACACCCATTAATATGATAATCAAATTTCAAAATAACAAACGATGTTATTCGAAACGTTTTTATTGTTAAAACTAAGGCTAATCGCGTAAAAAATGAATATAAATTTAATGAATATTAACCAATGTAGATCCAATAAAACAAAGATTGGATAAATCTAAAAGAAAAATGGTGGAACGGATCGCAAACACAAAGTATTTCGTGATCAGATCATTAAGACGTTGGGAAACCCAGAATATTTAGTGGATTAATAAAATTTATCAATGGTATGTCGAGAGACCTCTATATTATTTCAAAATATATACATATGTTTACATAATAATAATTATGAATAATGTAATACGATTGTAATGCCCTACAAATAATGGAGCAGACATTAAAGAAAAACACAATGGAGCACTATGCGAGATTGTTCGCAAGAGTTACCGCGGCCCTCGACGCACAGGGCAACTGAAAGAACACTAGCGGATTATGGTCACCGTCCGGACCGAGCCCAAGTCGTCGACGGCGCGTAGTGTTCCACGCGCGCCTCAAGGAGATGTCGGCAACCGTAGGGGCCCAGCAGGGTCGAAACCTACTGGGGCCACGGGTGATGCGAAAGAGATCCCCGGGGTCTTGGAAAAAAGGCAAAGAAGGACCAGGAGTGGGTTTTTAGTCAGTAAAAGTCTGACACTATCTCACGCTTCGCCCAAGAACGGGGGATGTCATTAGATGATTTTCCCACCCGAAAAAAAAAGCGGGTTTTGGTCAGTACAAGTCTAATAGTTCATCTTGCTCTACTCAGAGCGGGAGAAGATATTTGATGATTTTCTACTTCGAATATTCCTTATTTTAGGTATGTACAGGCAGCTTCAATAACTGGTTACCAGGGCAGTAACCAGTTATTTGACGCTGCCTGTGCTTTTAAGCTATATTAATGTGAGAGGGTAACCCAATTGATGCAGCTGTCTGTACCAATAAGAGCAAGGTATTAATCAGTAGTTGTCTCAACCAATGGTTAAAACTAGTAACTAATTGTAAAATTATGCTATTATGTATATATATTATCTTTTTTATTGTTGACAAATAAAAGTTATTTATTTCGATCGTTCTAAATTAACTTTATTAACGAGTTAGATTTCAACATTTTGGTTGAGTTTCAAAACGAGCATGTTACATTTTTTATATAATAAAAACACTGCCCCGTACAAGGAATTTCTCCTGTGTCGTGGGACCGTTCACAAACATGTAAACTCACAGTATACACAATTAAGGTTTCAAGAACTGAATAATTACCTAAATATAGACTTATGAACAACCTTAGAGACTTTCTCATCTTACTTGGAACACAATGGTGTACCGTATAGGGAAATTAACCTAGTATCTCACCAAAGACATGTATGTCCGTTACCGACACTTATGTTGTTTATTTTTCTACTAACAAACTCATTAGAGCTTCCTTACGGCGCACGATAATGTGTGTGTCGTGTATTTAAAGCAAGCAAATATTAAGGGGTGACCAGACAGTTGCAAACTAGCTTATGTGTTTGGTTTGTGTTGCGGCATAGCATAGCATAGCATAGTCGGCCTTATAATGTTCCCACTGTTGGGACTCAGGCCTCCTCTCTAGGAGACGGGATGGGCCGTAATCCACCATGCGGGCCCAGTGCGGGTTGGTGGATGTCACATGTCTTCGAATTTTTGGTTCTAGGACATTCCGGTTTCCTCACGATGTTTTCCTTCACCGTTTTGAGAGCAGTGGTGATGAAATAAATTACACAAAGTAATGCGCCTGGCTGGGTTTGAACCCGCGACCTACAGCTCGTAAGTCGGGGCCGTTACCACTCGGCCACCACTGCTCTTACATGCGTGTTGCGGCTACATGGATGTAAACCACGCGCCAACACGTTCGGTGGTTGGAAAAACGCGCCTCCCAACCAAGGGCGTTAAACGTCATGGTTTACCACTGCTTTCTACACGGATTGAAACTAGCAAGGTCACCTTGGTTGGGACGTTGGTTTGCAACCATCTGGTCACCTCTTTACTAATTCATTCAGTACAAGTGTTATGTACATATACGGACCCACAGTAATATTATAGCGAGGAGGAATGGCAGGCGGTCGCCTCTTTTTGCGAAGCAGTAATGCTAGCGAAGGAGGCAGCCGCACGCGAAGGGAATGGACCTCAAAGAGATATCAGCAGAACCGTGAGAGCCCACCAGAGCCGAAGCCTAATGGGGCCAGGAGTTTACATCCGAAAGGGAAACCTATGGTTCTAGAAAGCAAAGAGCAAAGAAGGAACATAGGTGTGGTTTTAGTCAGTAAAAGTCTGACACGTCTTCCCGCTCAACCCTAGGGCGAAACACAAATAAATAAAAAAGAACCGGGCAAGTGCAAGTCGGACACGCACACTTAGGGCTCTGTACAAACTTACCTACGACACAGTTCAATTCCCGAATTGAGTTACGAAGATTTTTATACTTGTGCTATAAGACCTTGCTTCGTGCCAAATTTCAGGATTCTAGGTCAACGGAAAGTACCCTATGAATTTTAATTCCCTTGAGAGTGTCGAAATATATGTTTTTTGGGACATAAAAGGACGTATCTTGTTTTTCGTAACTCCGAAGTTTGATTTTTTCACAGCTTCAAGAGACTGCAGACCTGAGTATAATGGTTATAATTTCAACTCGATACCTCCACGCGTTCCCGAGATAAAGGGTCTTGACAGACAGACAGATAGACAAGCGGAAAGACGGAGAACAAAGTGATCCTATAAGGCTTCCGCGTTTTTCCTTTTGTAGTACGGAACTTTAAAAAAAAGTTGAAAATGTATGTATGTTATGTTAGTTACTCCTTCATGCTCAAACAGTTCAACGGATTTGGATGAAATTTGGTTTAAGGGTAGACCATGTCCTGGCTTAGCATATAAGCATAGCTTTATATCCTAGGAGTATGTTGCCTCGGGATAATTTTCTATTTTCACGCAGGTGAAGCCGGTGATAAAAGCTTGTACATTCATAATTGTTACTAATTTCAGTGTTACTGTTTTAAAAGGTTTCGCCTTATTGATATTCTTATATACTATTTACCTTCAGGCGTTCAAATGTCTTTTGCAACGGCATCACGACCTTCATTATTAATGCTTTGTGAAACGGAACCCTCAAAGTTGGCATTGGATACACTATATATTATGTAAATACGAAGAAATGTTTGGCAAATCGTTGCGAATTTATCACCTTTGAGGGCCAGATGTCACGAGGAAAACATATCAAATAAATAACATTTAGATAATAATTAACATGGCCTTATATATATTACTTTGAGTTCAGTTAGAATTTACGCAATGGCACATTAAATGAATAACTTTTGCTTGAGTATCGGGGATCATTGACCTGGTGAGGGTCGCGTGAATCCGATGGATGCGAGACGCACAAGACCGGTCGTTATGGCGACGCTTGGCGGAGGCCCTTTATTTATGATGAGTATCTTCGTCATCTTATTCTTTAGCTAAGTCATTCCTAAGATAAAAATTGTTTTCATCTGCAAGATCAATGATGATTATTTTGGTTTTAACACAGGAATTTGGTTTACGACGAATGATTGTTGAGACATAAAATATTCTGGAATACTATAAGTAAAGTCAGAAATAAAATCAGAGCTGTGCCTATTCATACACGCTAGTGTTCGCGATAAATGGATATATAGATATATCTGATACATATTTTTTAAACAAACTTTTTTATATTCTTATACATAAAAAACATTTTTTTTTAAATATATTCTTCCATTTCCCCATTGGGGCTTCCGGCATTCTTAGTGCATCTTAAAGTGTTGATAACACGCTAATATTTGCATCTCCATTAGGCTACCTGTCAAGTCAATACGTGTTACCTTGTAACTAGGAGCTATAAAATCAGTGTAAACAAACTGCGGTCTGCTATGCATCTTTAATGCCAAAATTTACTGTTCAACTCGCGTTTGAAGTTTGTCGTTTCGTATTTATAAGTGATTTATTTATTTTATAGTAAAAATAGTTGTCCCTCGCGGTTGTCTCGCACGCTTTTGGTTACTGCTCTGCTCTTTTTAGCCGTAACGTGATGTTAATATAGCCTTCTTTACAACAATTAAAGATTTTATCAATTCGACCTAGCAGTTCCTGAGTATTATTATTGCGTTTTAACAAAGAAACTCATACTTCAGCTTTATAATATTAAAATTCTGAAGTATTATAAGTATAGATACGTCATTAACTTCTGTGTCACCTCAGAGAGCCATCAAACACCTTTATTATTTTTTGTATAATTGCGAGTGTTTGCAAATTAAAGCTTTTCTCTATGTTCGAGCAAGATTTTAATTTGTAATTTGTAAAAGGTCTAAGCAATCGAGGCGGACTACAAATTACGAACTACGAATTTAGAATCAGTTATATTCTAAATTTAAAAGTGTTCGAATCCAGCCAGGAACATTTTTCTGACAGCCTGCGTAATGTACGGTTCTTTTCAGCAAATCACTTTTCCATTACCCGCCAATAACAATGACATGTGGTAATATTTTGTGTTGAAGGTTACAAAATAATGTGGTAAAGTTACATGACATGAACTCTGATGGCCAGTCAAGTACACAAAAGTCATGAATGCACGATAAATTAGTACTCGTATCAGTGTGGGAACGATATCACGATGCGGTATCAGACGTTGATCGAGCCATCAATTATAATTATTACTAAATCGTGATTAACTCGCAAAAAATAATAAATTACTCTTATTTGGAAATTAAGTTTGGCATGTTTAAATTTAAATCTGTCTATATTTATTTATTAACATGTACAGGAGGATACTTTTAAGAAACTGCTTAAAAAAACTCGAACTTAAAATATTTTATTTCAAATGGGCTTACATGGGCATTCATGAAACGTCAGAAGCTAGTAAGCGGTTCTAATTGGAAGTTTCTTGTAGATTTTCAATTAAAAAAAAAAAAAAAATTACCTCACACGTACCTGGTTTAATCGGTTATTTTTTTTTTAATAATATAAACTAGTGCATAACAGTGATCCCACCTGGTTAGCAGTGATGCAATTGTTGATAGTGAGGCGCACTAGTTTATGAAGGGCCTATTCACTCTAGCCTTGAAGACATCTAAATTATAAACGGACGGGAACACCGCAGCAGGCAAATTGTTTCAGTCCTTCGATTAGCCTTTGTTTTTAAAATATATTCTTGTCTAATCATGACATCATTATAGAATTGTAACAAAAAAAAACATATCTTGCTTAATTGTCATATTACTCATGTAAATAACATTTGGGACTCTTCCTAAAAAAACGAGTTTATGAAACTGGTTATCATTTTATAGTTCACTTTTGATGATTTTGACGACAAATATGTATAATTAAACAGCTAGAATGCTGTAAAATGGGCGCTTATTATGAAGGAGATTTTACATATATCTACATTTGTAACGCGTAGACAAACAACTCATGTAATTATGCGCAAGAACTTAACCCGAAATTAATCGCGCCTTAAAAGTTACTCTATAGTCGCGCGGAATATTCAACACCCTATTTTGTACAAAGGTACTGTCTGCTTTTGTTATTTTCATTTTTAAGTGTTTGTGTGTATATAAAATAAATAAATAAGGTACAAAACACCATAATTAACGAAGTCAAAATAATATTTATAAATAGGAACTTTTAAGCATTTGGTGTTTGAAGTATTCATTTTTATATCCCAGGCTTTTGGACACAAATGATGTATTTTGTACGAAAAAGACCAGTAGACTCCAGAATTGTTTTATAGGCAATATTATATGGTACACCCACGGTAGCGTGGGTATTACACACCCCGTCTGCGCTCTAAAAGCATTCCACATTACATACCACTCAACAGAATGTTTCTAACCGGGAGTAATTAGCCTATTTAGATAGAAATTTTAAAAAGTTAGTTTTTTCCAAACATGATCTGGGGTGTGCGGCACCCCACACTTTTAATCAAAGATTAACTTTGTGACAGCGTTGTCAGAAAATTATTTTTTTAGGGAATCTAGACAAAAGATCATCAGAGATAGTGATTGTCAAATTAATGTCCAAAGTGACCATGTGCGGTTTCTATAGTGCGTGACAACCCCAAACATTTTACATTCCTAAGCATTTATAGAATGCCGCTTTGTCTAGCTAGAGGTGTGGTGTCATATTTTACCTTTCATTTTTCACCAAAGAAATTTAGGACAATGAAAAATACTTGTATCTATGCTAATATCATAACAAATGTCTCCCCAATCAATCAGTTATAACTACATATAATAACTTGACAGAAATAATCCCTCTTGATTTGTAAGTACTTAAAAAAGACAGCGTTATTTATGATTTTGTTTCCGAAATGAATACAGTCAATAAACCTGTTCACTTCCATTCCAAGTATGACGAAATTTGTTCCGATAAAAACGCGTTCAATCATTTGATTTGGCGAATCTTTTTAATAATATTTTAGACTCATTTTGCACTTCATTGCTTGCTCTCAATTGAGTTATACCTACTTTTTAGGGTTCCATCACTCAAAAGGAATAAACGGAACCCTTATAGGATCACTTTGTTGTCCGTCCGTCTGTCTGTCTGTCGTCAAGAACATTTATCTCGGGAACGCGTGAAGGTATCGAGTTGAAATTAAAACCATATACTCAAGTCTGCGGTCCCTTGAAGCTGTAAAAAAATGAAAAAAAAGATACGCCCGTTTATGTTGCAAAAATCGTGTACTTCGACAATCTCAAGGAAATCAAAATTCTTAGGGTACTTCCCGTTGACCTAGAATCCTGAAATTTGGCATGAAGCCAGGTCTCATAACACAAGTATAGGAAAAAATCTGAAAACTGTAAATTTGTAGTTACGTCAAAAAATTTTTTTTTTGCGATTCGGAAAAATCTTCGTAACTCAATTCGGGAATTGAACTGTTTTCATAGGTAAGTTTGTACGGAACCCTCAGTGCGTACGTCCGACTCGCACTAGCTCAGTATTTTTCTTACAAATAATGTATTTTCTCAATGTTTTTTTATTGGTTACTGCGTCACCTGATGACAATCAATGGTGTGGTCGACGATGGAGCACACTTGCCTAAAAGTAACCTAATTCAATCTTGATCTAAAGATTTTTAGGTTGTAGCCATTAGGAAACACAGACACCAGCAGGGTTTATGTTGTGCCTTAAAAAATACATAAGTAGTTTACTGAAAGGTTGTACATAGAAATAAACAAATTAAAAGTATTATTTAGTTATTGTAAATACATATTATATTGCTAGGTACCTTGTGATGTTGTCTTTGACATTGACTTACTATGAATCATGATTCTTATCCGAGGTAATGATTAGAGTGCACAACACTGGATGCTAAAATTATTATATACCAACGAGTTAATTAACTTTTGTCTGCAACTTAAAAATAAACTCTCAATGTAAAATAGATAAACCACGTAGTCTGCTTCCTGTATAATTAAATTTAATTTTAGACTATGACATTAAAAACAAATATCATGTTATTTTGCACTAAGTAGCTCCAAATTGATATTATAAATGTGAGCCAACCTTTATTATATTGGAAATCATCAAATGACTTTACCCGCTCTAGGGTGGAGCGACAGGGAGTGTCAGAATTTTACTGACTTAAACCCACCTGTGTTCTAATAAACATCTTTATATTTTGCACCAAGAAGCTCTAATTTATTGATGTTACAAATATGAGCAAACCCCTTGAGAACTTGTTTTAAAACTGCGGCTGCGCATAAATGCATATAAATAAAGGAATTACAACAGAAGGTAGGTACGTGAACCTGTTGCTGATTATTTTTGTTAGGTATCGTCATCCCAAAACAAAACTCCAATCGCAAATGAAACATATTCAAATATTCATTTTACGATGGTTGGTTACTTCAGTTAAAAACAAGGATGTCTTGTTTTTTTTGCGCTTGTACAGAAGTCACAGACGTAGGGCAACACATCACAAAGGTGTATGCATTTTTGTGGAAAGTTTCCACAAAGCTTCTATTTTTTGACATTCTATTTAATTTTTGACATTCCATTTAATTATTTTGACATTTCAATTATTTTGTTTTGACATTCTGTTTCTATATTTCAATTTTTTTTTTAAAGTAGGTACTATTTAATTGTTTGACATTATATTATGAATTTAAATATTTGTTACTATGCATGCTGAGATTTAGGTACTATAAGTTTGTATGCCAATATTTGGCAAAACATAGCGCACTGTACATTTATACCACTGTCTGTAATACCTATGTTTTACAAACAAAATGAATGATTATGATTATTATGATTGAATATCACTCGAAAATTCAAGATCAGCTCGACTAAGACTTCCTTAATAACGATTTGGAACCGGATATCCAAACTAGATAATCATCTAAATATTTTATTACGATTTTTAAACCTCACATCCTGTATAATCAACATTTGCCTAGGCGTCGATACAATTAACATCTTTACGTTATTTGTTCAAGCTCAACCGGAAAATCTACAAACATGACGTAATGCACAAAACAAATCGATTATTATCTTCAAAACTACTTTGTAACAATTACGTTTAGATAATTTGCACGTAAAAACAATAATAAACTACAGCTCTTTGTTTGTGGTCACGTCATCTCAATTAGCATACGCGTCTGGCACCGTGCATTGATCCCCAAGCATTATCATAGCATTGCGAATCCACTGTAATACTTTTAAACACAGTAATTATTTGTTGGAAAACAATTCACCGTGTCGGACGATACTAAGTCTCGAATTGTATTGTGTTGCGTCTTCCTTTTCACACGCAATTTAGACCAGTGAGTTCACGATTTGATGTGCGAAACCGGAATATGTTGTAATTTTTTTCCTATAAATTCTGTGCAAGATTTTCTGACATGGCTTAAGAAACTGACTATGCTGTTACCTAATAACCCGTTAAACCATATAAAAAATGGTCAGTTTTTTATTTCGGTGGGAAAATCATCCAATGACACCCCTCCGAGAGGGTGTGTCAGACTTTTACTGATATAAAACCCACTCTTGTTCCTTCGTTGCCTTTCACAACAGGACCGAGTCTTCCTTTCAGAAGCAGATCCTTGGCCCCAGTAGATTTCGACCCTGCTGGGCACCTACGGTTTGCTGACATCTCTTTGAGGCGCGTACGCGCTGTCGACGACTTGGGCTCAGTCCGAACAGTTACAGGACGGTCAGAGCGCGAGTTACCCCTTGCTCGCCGTCCGCAAGACCGCGCCTACGGTATATAGAAAATGGTCTGGATTTTTCTGGAAATAATGAAAAAAAAATGTAGATACTTATGTGTCTTTCACAATAAAAGTAAACGAACAATCCTAAAGCCCTAGATGGTTTCGGGATTCTTTGAATGAATTACCGTGGGTGTGGAACGCAAAGAGCAACCAAGCAAACACGGGTGGGTTTTAATCAGTAAAAGTCTGATACTGCCTCTAGCTCCACCCAGAGCGAGAGAAGTTATTTAGTGATTTACTTGACTGGCCTGTTGGTCTAGTGGTTAGTGGCCCTAACTGGCCGGAGGTCATGGGTTCGACTCACCCAGGACAAATGTTTGTGTGATGAGCATGATCATTTGTTTTGTGTCTGGGTGTAATTTATCTATATATGTATGTATTTAGAAATATATAAGTATGTTTATCAGTTGTCTAGTATTCATAACACAAACTCTGCTTAGCTTGGGACTAGACGGCGTTGTGTGATAGTTGTGGAATATTATTATTTCCCGTTAAACCAAAAATGGTTGGTACGTGAAAAAAATAGCTTTTACCGAAAAGCTAAGAATTGTAACCGTAGGCTCATTTTGTAGATTTATAAAACTGCTATTACAGCACTACTTGGGTTTTCCAAGTACCTATCTCAAGCTTTAGCTTACGTCAGCTTAATTCAAAGAGAATTTAGTCATTGGCTTAATTGCTTTTAAACAATTTGTAGCAATTTATTTGTTTCAAGTGTGTGCTACATACCGCTTTATACCAAAAGAAACTTAACGGATAGTTTGTTAATCGATATTTGTTTTTTTTTTATCTAGCCCTTACTGTCCCACTGCTGGGCAAAGACGTCCCCTAAGTCCTTACAAACTTTCTTCTCCCGCGCCGTCTCTAACCAGTCCTCACGGTACGCGTCCAAATCATTCCACCACCTCTTTCTAGGCCGGCCTCGAGAGCGCTTTTCTTCTTTAGGAACCCACTGTGTGGCGACGCTTGCCCAGCGGTCCCTGTTCATGCGGCTGACATAACCAGCCCAATCCCATTTGAGCCTGGCCGCCTTTTTGCCCACGTCTATTATGCCCGTTATGGAGTGCAGCGTGTCATTCCGTATTCGGTTTGTTCTTTTTACGCCCAGAATTCTACGCTCCATAGCTCTCTGGCAAAATAATATTTAATGTCTAATAATTCTTGATTTTGCCTCATAGCTTTTAAGATAAAATTACTCAGATAAACTTCTTTTTCTTTGTGTGGAGAGAGACGAAGTGTATTTAATGGCTAAAGCCCACCTGTGTTCCTTCAGTTGCCCTTTGCGTTCCAAGATCGCGGTAACTCTTTGAACAACATACCCGCAGCCCAAGATAACCGGTTTTAGGGAAAAAAAAACAAAATACCTATATTTATTTATGTACATAATTTTCTTTTTTTTCTTTTTCAAAATACCAATAATTATTTACATTACTTAAGTATTAACTAACGACGAGTATTTACCACCTAACTATGTACGTACATATCTTTTCTTCTTCTCTGTCAAATTCATCCAAAGGTTGACAATAATAAAAAACTTTTTACAAAAAAAAAAAAATACAACCAACTTCAATTCTATCAATCAAAGTGCAAAATAAATTTAGTTTCGGAAGTAGATGTTTCTATAATAGTTTTATCTCTTCGTTATTTAACTTAAAGAAATCGAAATTAAAGTTATTTTGCACATTTCAGTGTGTCGGTTGTATTTTATTTGTGAAAAGTTTTTTTATTTTACACTTTTTAGTTATGGTACCAGCACTGAAAAGTACCCCTCAGCCAAACTAATATCTTAACCTAAACAAAGCAATTTTACTTGTTACGACAGTTCGCTGTGATCCTATGAGGAATTCTTTTCCATATCTTCTTTCATATCAATATTTATGTGAGACCAACTTGGAAGCATCACCTTTCAATAAAAAAATCAGTCCACAATTGACCGAGAAATCGGTGAGCATACATAAAAAAATACATTCAACCGATCATAGAACCTCCTTCTTTTTGAAGTCGGTTCAAAAATCGCTTTTAGCGGTAAGGTTGCGCCATTGTTAATTGTGTAATTTTAAGCTTCCATTGTATTTTGTTAACGTGTACAATAAAGAGTATATCTATCCATCTACATAATTATGTATAAACAAAATCTAATATAATTAGGCGTGGAAGTACTCCTCCACATCGTTGTCATCTGGACACGCCGAAAACGTGCCCAAAAGACTGCCACGTTGCATAGCAATGCTAATTCTTTAGGCAAATAACGAGTCAGGCTTCAGGTCACGCGAAGTGTCGATCAGTAGGTGAGAAATATCTTGGTAAAGATAACGTACTAAAGCGGACGCCATGACTCAAGCATTTCGACCCCAAACAAAAACTGTAATTACCAATAGACTACCGTATTTGCACTGATTGCGGGGGTCTCAACAACGGCAACGCAATTTACATTGATTTAGGTAATAAGTACCTAACTTGGCTGTTGAAAATAGATTCTCAAACAACTGTTTTCTTTATTCAAAGTAATTTGTGTACTTAGGTAGGTTAAGGCATAAGTACTACTTACCCTACAAAACTAAATCGTTTTGACATTATTTACAAAAATATGTAGAGAGACAAAACGGGAACGTCTAAAGCTTCAAGTGTCAAGGGAGAGAGCCTTATTTTTTCTTTTAAAAAGTCTAAAGAGTTTATAAACTTTCTGCTTATAGTACTATAGTGAGTAGTAGAGTTCTCGGAAAACTAATCCTCTGAGGTACAAGAAAAAGCTTCCGTGTTTCTGGAAGTTACAGACAGCAAAACAAATTGCGTTTTAAGTTGGTGAGAGTTTTACATTTAGTGTAGAATAGGTTTTGGAAGAAGCGATCTGCTTGACTTATTGGCCGGTAGCAAATGTGATACTTATTACACGGGTAACGTTGTTATGTTGACTGTTCAAGATGTTAATGAGTTTGGTACACCAATACTGTTATCAGGTCCAAATTCTCTCGACAGAAAACCAATTCTGAAACGATGCTTGAAGATTGAAATCGGTCCAAATGTGGCATACAATCGTATGTATGCGGCAATAAATGTGGCCTTAACCCTAAAGGCAAACATGTGAATAAATTAAACCTATTCTAGTTTATTTTGCTATGAGTATAATATGTAATGAATGTGCAAAATCGTGGTGGAGCTTGTGCGTGTGGTTGGCTCATAAGTGCCTAGAAGTTTTTGATTTAAGTGAATTATTATACATCAGGCTAGATTTCAAATTACCTATTGTAGGAAATCATGTCAGACCTGATTTAACCCAGAAGTGAAATATTTTTCATTACAGACTTGTTACTGATAGATAGTAAGGTTGCTAAGATTATAGAAATAAAATTAAGTGTGCTACATTATCCACTATATTTTTCACTCGGGTCTGATGCTAACCGTCGAAGGACGATCTCAGTTTCAGGTAGTTATAACTAGGTACATTGAGACCTCCTTAGTAAGGGTGTTTTTTGTGAAGAGGAATGTGAGACATCCTTAATAAGATGATTTTGTGTGAAAAGGAATGTATAAACTCTTTATTATAAGTGCCAACCAAAAGTTAACAGTAGATAAACTGGATCAGCACGCGACGATCACTTCTTTAAACAGTTATTTAAAAAAACCGGGCAAGTGCGAGTCGGACTCGCGCACTGAGATTGCCGTACAAAGTTACATAAGAAAACATTCAATTCCCGAATTGAGTTACGAAGATGTTTCCGAATCGCAAACATTTTTTTTTTTTGTGACGTAACCACAAATTTACAGTTTCAGTTTTTTCTTTTTCTAGTGCTATGAGACCTTGCTTCATGACAAATGTCAGGATTCTAGGTCAACGGGAAGTACCCTATGAATTTTGATTCCCTTGAGAGTGTCAAAATAGACGTTTTTTGCGACATAAACGGCCGTATCGTTTTTTTTTCGTTTACTTAGAAGTTTGATTTTTTCACAGCTTCAAAGGACCGCAAATTTGAGTAAATGGTTTTAATTTCAACTTGATACCTTCATGCGGTCCTAAGATAAAGGGTCTTGACAGACAGATGGACAGACAACAAAGTGATCTTATACGGGTTCCGTTTTTTTCTTTTGAGGTACGGAACCCTAAAAATAACGTTTTATCACTACCGTTTAGACCTGTTAGGGTCTATAAATAGATTGAGGTTTTTAATTTGCATTTGAATGGCATTAATTGGCTGGATTTGTTTATTTCACAGTAATATTGCATATTTATATGCGTGTATATAAGTATGTATTATTATTATACTTATTTCTTTTCTGTTTAAGTTGCAGCTGCTGTATTGTGTTTCTGCACTACTCTAAAGTAGATAATGTCTAAGGCATTATGTTGGTCTTTGTACAGTGTTATTTACTAGTGCATAAAGTTTTAAATAAATAATAACTAAATAGATAATTTTACTATGCATTCGTCAAGAAGAAAGATGAAAGAACTATATTGAAGAATCCAGAGGTCTCTGAAAATATACGATCGAGTTGTACGTTAAAATTTTCTCACATACTTCAATTTGGACAGCATCTTGCTTAGGCATTTCCAGTTTTTTTTTTGTTTTTTGTGCAATATTGCAAACCTCGGGTTCTGAGTCGTACGAACACAAGCAAGTAGGGTGGTGCCAGTTAATAGATAAACCTTGCTTCCAATACGTCGAATTTGAGGCGAAAGCGCCAGGATTAAGGTTTTGGTTTTGGTCATACGATAACCGTCCAAACCGAGGCCGAGTCGTCGATGGCGGTTAGTGTTCCCTATGCGCCGCAAAACCGTAGGGGCCCAGCGGGGACGTTGCCCGCTAATGCCGCGGGGAATTTCTGAAAAGAAAACCCGCAGACCTGGAACGCATAGAGCCACTGACAAACCTAGGTAAGGATTTAGTCAGTTAAAGTCTGCCCTCTCGCTCCACCTTAGCGTCAGAAGACATTGGATGATTTCCCACCACAAAAAAAGCACTTCGGGGTAAAGACAGTTAAACGCTATATCACATTGGTAAGGTTTTACTGATACTAACTTAAACAGTAACTTATTTTCCTGCCACCTGCCTATAAATTCAAGTTGTGGTTCACTGAAGGCAAACGTGTAGAAGTAACTCGTGATGCGAAGCGAATCGTTAGTTGCGTGTAATTACTTCACTTAACATATTATTTTAATGCGCTAATAATAATATTTACAATGTTTATCTTACGACGTACAGTCCAATAATTTTGAAAGGCAAAGTAATTAAAAATATTAATTATCCGCAAACTAATTATTATTTTTAATTATATTTTTGCGTGCTTTGCAGTAAAATAATTGCTTAAGCATGAGCTTTGAAAGGTTTAGTGCGGTCCTCGAATGCAAAGGGCAAGTTATGGAACACAGATGGGTTTCAGTCAGTAAAAGTCTGACACTGTCTCTCGCTCCATCTAGAGCGAGAGGAGTTATATTATTTCCACTCCAAAAATAGGTATCATGGGCTAAGTTATAAAGAAATCAGGTACTGAATTATTCGATAAAGCTTGATCTTATTTTTATCTTTTTGTTTAGTTTATTTCCGCATCCGTTGACTGAATCATTTATTATTTCGTCATTTCAAAATTTTAAGCATCTTACTTGAATTTAATTTTAATATTAAGAATTCCCTATAGTTCTTTGCTGCTCAATGCCTCTACTCAATTATTAGTTAGACTAATTTATTTAGATAGTAACTCTTTACTACCTAAATAAATTAGTCTGTTACTAAAAAAATTGGCGAGGTCAACCAACTAACAATATCATACACAAATCTTGGCTGTTGTGCTATAAAATTATATAGGTAACGCTAAATAAATATTTACGAACGAATTAACAAGTCACGCGCCAGCATTAAGCCAATCATAAAATTTATCAGAAACACCTAGGTACTTAATGCATGTACCGAAGTATTTTATGAGCATCCTCACAGTCATATTTTATATCTAATTATTTACTAAACCTAATTGTGTATATAATTATATAATACATAAAACAACATAATATACACTTAGACATCGAAGTACTCCTCAACATCGCTGTCATCCGGAAATGTCCCAAGACGACTGGCAGCATTGCCACGTTGATTGGCAATGGTGCCGTGCCAATGTGCTCTGGTCATGCAAAGTGTCGACCAGTCGGTGTAAAGTTTTCTTGAAAAGGAGACTCAGACCCTATGACCCAAGCGTTTCAACCCTAAACGGTTCAAAACTGTAAATAGTTATAAAATTTTAAATAACGGGTGCCTTTTTCTGACGTGGAAAATCATTAAATGAATTTTCCTGTTCTGGGTGGAGCGATAGGGAGTCATAGATTTTTGCTCACTAAAATGCACTTGTGTTTCTTTACTTGCCCTTTGCGTTTTAGGGGCACGGATTTTTGGTTGACAGGTTTTTGAGGCACGTGTTGAACAGCACCGTCGCGTCGACTAAATAATGGGTACTCAGTTACTCACTGTATAAATAATGCTAATATTCAGACAAGGTCGGTATATACGATCATTGATTCATCCGTGAGGGAGCAACTGTATGAATAAGCAAGAGAAGTGAATTGTATTAAGTCTTATATGTACTAGTTTATCAGACTCCATTAGGTAGCTGTTAGTAGCTTAAACTTTAAAATTAATTTTGAACTAACGGCGGGCTCTTCTGGGGCAGCTGCTCCAGGTGCAGAAAATCTCAAATGGCGTAAAATAATAACCCAATTCGGATGTTATATGTTGTTTGAAACACTAGGGCCATGGGCTCCGAGTGCTCATCATTGTTTGTGATATCAGCAAACAGCTGGCCGACTCTCCGCGTGACCAGAGGGCTGGGCTTTTCTTCAGTCAACGAATCGGCATTGCTATCCAATGTGGATGAATTTTTTGATGGCTAATGAATTCTTTTTCTTATTTACCTTTCGTACATATAATTATTTTTAGTTCGAATATATTACGTAATAAGGGGCTCCCTTTGGAAATCGAATCCCAATCCCATCGTAAAATTCTAAAAAAAATATAAATGTAATACTTTGGTCTTCAATTTTGTACAATTTTTTTTTTTTCATTTATAGTTCTACAAACAATAAAAATATCTATTTGCGATTATTGTATGTTTTTCAACTTTTTTACCTAATTAATTACCAACACGAAATTTATATTTGTATATAGAGAATATAATAATTGTAAGTATTGTACAAAATACTTTTTTTTTAACAACAGTACTTTTTGTTTGAGGTATTAGCATTTTTTCAATCTCGGTAAAAAAATTTGTAAATCACGATGTCAAAATGTTAAATCATAGGTCGCCTAGCCCTTGAACGTGATGAGCGTCATTTTTCTCGCCAAAACGCTCCCATATTTACGTAGATTTGCCGTTCAAGTGTGATAATCGGAGGTCGGGATTATATGTACTTACACTGATTTCATACAGCGAAAGAATAAAGTGGCTATGCCTCAAATCCCGAGATTAGTTTTAAAGAGCAGATTTTTTTTATGATACTATCAGAAATATAGCAGAAAAAAATTCTTCCTGCATTAATGACGAGGAGTGTATAAATTTGTTAAACTCACCTCAGTCGACATAGAGAGATCTTTGTAATGAAAATTCTAAAAAAAATATCTTTGTTTTATTTGTCTTTTCTATCTCTGAGGTTTTATTATTAATTATTTGTAATATTGTTGGCCACACGGGATTTTTCATTAGAAATCCCGGGAAGATCTATATTAATATCAACATTTCGATGCAAGTACATGATTAACTCTACCTAATTCCGACCTCTGGTAATAATATAGGAAAAGAGGGGTAAAAAAATGCTCAAGGTCATCGGCTAATAAGCTAAGCTAGCTCCATAAGCTATAATATTGATTAAATAAGATGTTTATAACTAGTTATATAATTATGATTTTATTGATTAAATTTCATTTTGAACAATTCCAAGTCAAAGATAGCACAGTTTAAACCAACCTGCTATAAAAAACGCTAATTTCACCTATAAATTATATTAGAGATACAGTATATGCCTCTATGGTGTTTCTCAATATAATTATTAAAGTTATATTATCAATTTGTATATGCCATCTTATGTCACTACGCCAAACAACTCATTTATGAGTGTTACCACAAAATACTGTATCACAAGATACAGAGTATCTTTTTTTTTTATTCCAGTTTTTATTAAGGGGCTTTTGTCCAAACAGGATATGTCAGCCCCATCGTACCTTATACCAATTTCTTCACATACCTACATACCTATATTAACGAATACACAACCTAACATACACAAAACATATTAAATACTTAGAACGAATCACTGCTGAGAGACCGCTATCAAACGACATAGTTTTATGGCCGCCTCCGATTTCGGTTTTATTGGTACAGAATACTCTATCTGGTTTTTTTTTTAGAGGCATTATTGATTCTTCTGGCCTTTTTAGGTGCCGAGCACTCCTGAGAATAGACATCAAGAAACAGATCAGTAATCGCCTCTTAGGTTACGTATAAATTATAATATTTCTTGATAATAAATAATGGTTTCATTTTATATTTTTATCAAACACAATTAGTAATTACGTACGCAGTATGTAAGAAGGACATTTATTTAGTTGTCGGTTGATCTCACTTCTCGCACTTCACCACTTTTTCGAGTCATGAAATGAGCATAAGCACCCATGAGAATTTCTAAAAGCCGCCTCTGCCCGTGACCCTAGTAGGCTTCGGCCTTGCTGGGTCCCTACGGATTTGCAGACATCTCTTTGAGGTGCGCGTAGAACACTACGCGCCGTTGACGAGCCGAGTTCGGTCCAGACGGTTTCCGGACGGCCGGACGACGTATTCCGAAAGCGTTAAACACCACCATCGGTCTCTAAATTTCCAAGGGTCTATTAATTTCCAAGAATGTTGACTTGACAGATTTATTGAAGTACCGTTCCACGTAAACGCTCTTAACAGATTGTCTCATTAATACCCCGACACTACAGTTACCACACTATGCCCTTTTACCTCCAAAATGTGGAGAATCTTAAGCAGCAGCTATCAAGGCTGTCGCGTAAACCGCACGTGGATGTAATGTGCCGAGTTTAACGAAGCAATTGTGAGAAAATGATGACGTATTAATAGCCATAGATCTCTTGGATTCCGTAAAAGTGTTTGTACATGGCTCATTACGTAACTTATGTAGCTATAGAATATACATATACATTTGATGAGCTACTATGTATCTATTCTATCAACTAGCTGTTCCTGCGCGCCTTTGGTTACTGCTCCGTTCTTATTAGTCTTAGCGTGATGGTATACAGCCTATGCTTTACACGATAAATTGGTTGTCCTAAACTAAAAGTTTTGTTTAATTCAAACTAGTAGTTCCTGAGATTAGCGCGTTCAACCTAAAAAATTCTTCAGCATATTTATTATATATTAAAATGTTAATAATAGTATAGATTTGATGAGAAAGATACATGGTATATGCAGTAAATTTTAGATGGCATGGTGATGGGAGAAATAATAATAAGATAATGTTTTTATTTCATTCATGAGTTTTTGTGATATTTGTATGTGTGTGATGTGATGTAATGTTTATGTGGTGTGATGAGGGCTAGTCTTTGTGGAAAATTTTGAGCAATCATTGAAATTACAAAGCGTTGCAATTTTGAATCCAGAAATAGTTTTTAATTTTTAAGCAACACCGCAAAACAAAAGAGGTTTTATATAAATATTATAAAAAAGAATCTTCATATATAGCTAAATAATTTCAAAAATAAATCTTCTATCCGAGATATAAATGATTATGATAATTAAAAATTATATCCGTTTCGCTTAGTTAACTTTGACAGCCCGGAAGTTCATTCCCCCAGCGGAAAACGATGCAACTGAAATATTCCAATTAATTTAAACTTGGCTACAAATGATCAAGTTGATTTCATCAAATTGGCGGAAACATTAAGTTATTAATTATCGAATTTAATATTCTAAATCTAAATACGAGTATCTATATAGTATTCTGTATAGTTTTTAATATTCTTTTTTGTTGTTTATAAATATTGTGGTTTAGTTCTAAAAAGTACAGGTTTTTAACTTAACATGTACCTATACCTAAATGACATAAATAATCGTAACAATCAAATACACTTAAGCGTCAAAGTGGGGTACTTTGACGCTTAACTTTATATGTCATCTGGACACGTCGGAAACATGCCCAGAAGAATGGCAGTATATACCAAACACTTATAGTAGAAATGTTTTTTTTTTTAATAATAAGTAAATTAGTGTTTGACTGCGATCCCACCTGACAGTAAGGGCGGAATTCACCAATAAAACTAATCGCATTTTAACGTTTGGCTCACATAATCGCGATTACCCGCTGTCAATAGTGTCACTTGTCTGAATTTTTCTTTTGCTGTATTTTTACAAGTGACACTAGTGACAACAGCTAAACGCGATTATGCGAGCCAAACGTTAAAACGCGATTATGCGAGCCAAACGTTAAAACGCGATTAGTTTTATTGGTGAATTCCGCCTTAAGCAGTGATGCAATCGTTGATAGTGCGGCACACTAGTCTACTCGTGTACTAAATTTCCTTCATATTACAGTTTGAGCGTGGTGGAGTAACTTAAAAACATTATCCACCTAAAAGTCTACCTAAGATACTGAGGTACCTATTCTAAAGCAAAGTCAGCTCAAATTATTCGACCAAGGAAAATGCGTTAGAACCTCGATAGTTACAAAGTTACCGTCTAACATTTGAACTCACGATTTCCACGACTTTTGCGATTCTCTACCATAATTTGCATTACACCATAAAGTACATGAGACCACATAATAATGACTCACGAATACGCCCATGATTGTCGTGCCAGAGCAATTTAGATCGATCCTATTCATTTCAATGATCGCAGTTTTTGTACCAAATTCTTATGGTTTGATGTCTACACACAATGGGCTACGCTAAGTTTTGATAGGCGCTAACTTGGCGGCGTTCTTTTTTTTAATCAATTTCTTGTTCTAATTTTCGATTAGAATCAAAATCTACGTATAGTTTTAATAAATTCAGTAGTCCTCGCTTGTTATACGCTTCTATGTTTTATTTTGTTGCCAATAGAGATCAAAATGCAGTACATAAAACACGATATCAATAAGGACCATGTTACTTAGGGAACGTATTTGTATTGCCGGTTATTGACAACTCAATAATTTTATTACGCCTTGGATGAGCGTTTCTGAAATTGAATTTTGTACACCTACCTATAACAAATTGGAGCAGCCAATCTACCACGGTAATTGATATGGTTTTCACTAATTGTTTACGATAATGGTAGTTACAGAGATGATTTTGTTTTTGGCAGAGCAGTGTTTTAATTTTTTGGTAAGTTAGTTTAGTTTGGGCTGCAGGAATGTTTCGAGAAAGATTTACCGTGGTCCTGAAACGGAAAGCGCAACTAAACCAACACAGACATGACACGGATGACGCAATAGTTAAACATTTGGCTGCTATGCCGGAGGTCGTGGGTTCGATTCTCACCCAGGACAAATGTTTGTGTGATGAGCACGATCATTTGTTCTGTGTCTGGGTGTAATTAATCTATAATATGTATATATTTAGAAATATATAAGTATGTTTATCAGTTGTCTAGCACCCATATTATAAACACAAGCTCTGCTTAGCTTGGGACTAGATGGCGTTGTGTTAGTTGTGGAATATTATATTATATTATTATTATTCCAGGGTATGGTCCATCCGTGTGTCAAGTATCATCGAAATTTGTTCAGCCATTTCATTAACTCACATGCCTACCTACACATATAACGTGTTTTTTTTTATATCCCATAACTCTAGGGTTTGAATTGATTCTTTGATATGGTTGAACTGGCATATGAATTATTTTTCAATTATCTTTTTTTTTGTTTTAATTTACGATTATTTATATACGAGTAAAACACCCTTACGTGAAATAATATATATGACAACATAAATATGTAGTATCATTTAACTAAATAAGGTTACACTAAATATGGCTACATTTAATAATAATATAAGTAAATATGTAGTTTATTTGCAAACTACTTTAGATTTCGTCGATAACTGGCGTCGGCTTTCGTCGATAACGTCACAAAAGTAAAGATTTGTCATACGGGTGTAAATTTTTAACCTAAATTAATTATAATTGATGATATCTTCGAAACCATGCATTTTTGGACCACATATTCTAGGACTTTTAGTTATGGGATATAAAAAAACAGATTGTATATAAACTTTCGCTGTGTAATAGTAGGTAGTGGAAGTCGGTGTTTCTATAATAGTTTTGTTTCTTCGTTATTTAACACCGACTTCCGAAATTAAAGTTATTTTGCACTTTTTAGTGTTTTTTTACATTGAAGTCGGTTGTATTTTTTTAAAGTAATTTTTTTTATTTTACACTTTTTGGTTATGAAATCACCACTAAAAAGTACCCCTCAGCCAAACTTAAATACCTTACAGCCAGAGTGCATCTCATGACAATTCTACTAATCCCAAACACGGTTAGATTACGTTAATTTATTACAGAACTCCGATGTCTAACTTCAGGCTTCAATACCAGATCAGTTCGATATATTCCTCTCCTTCTTTCAGTCAGTTATCGACTACACGTATAAACAAATCAATTTTACTTGTAACGACGATTCTGCTGTGATCCTATGAGGAGTTCTGTTCCATATCTTCGAAGTTCATGATCAGATCAGAATATTATTACTGTTATTGGGACCAACTCGGAAGCATAACCCTTCAAACAAAATTTTTTTTTTTCGAATTCGGTCCACAATTGACCAAAAAATCGGTGAACAATCATAAAAAAATAAAAATACATTCAGCCGAACATAGAACCTCCTCCTTTTTGAAGTCGGTTAAAAACAAACCAACAACATTTAAATTTTCCTGTAATAACCGCTGTAGTAACCTACGCCTCCCGCGTATGAAAATCTGATGAATATGTTAAATTCTTAAAAGTCATAAAACAAAATTTTTTGTGTATGATTTTCTTAACATAGTCCTGAGAAGTTGCCAATGTTTTACAAATAACCATGTATATACAAAGCTTGTGAAACCCAAAGTTTTAAATCATACCTGGAGCTGTAAGTATAAGTAATTTGTACTTAATTTGTTTTTGATGGCATAAACTTCGTAACATACCGCGAAATATTCGTGCAACCTTAACAAACGACATTTAAGTTTTAATTAAGTCCTTTCAACGCGAAGCCTGTAGGTAGGTACAGTCAACAGCATAAATCTGTGAATATTTCGGAAGATTGTATTAAATTAGCATAGATTTCGAAATAATAATGACTTATGACTACTATAACTTATCATAAGACTAACCTTTAAATCTGTTTATGATGTTGTGTAAAATATACCTACCTATCTATATTTTTTATCAAACTAGGTTTTTTTTTTTGCAAGATTGAAATTAAAAAAAATATTATTGTTAGGCCCGCGGTTGACTACTATCGTATGTGAAAAAGCGCTGATGGAATACGTTAGCCTAAAAGTGTTCACGACTCCTTAACGCAATCCATTTTTCGACCTAAACTGAACTGTTAAAAGGATGGAGCTATATAGGGTGTACAGATCTATCCCTCTCTGTCGCACACTTGACGTTTTAATACGTCATGGTAAGAACCCTGTTCATTCCTGACTTAGACTTTTTTATCGTGCCTGTAAACTTTGTAAGTAATTCATTCCTAATACAAAATATAGACCAATGTAACGTAAAAGTCAAGTTTTTCATATTAAAAATTTCGGTGTAGGATATAGTACCCAAAGCGCAAGATAAACTTGGAATAAAGTACATTGACCTATTCCTAATATCTCTGCGTAGGTGCGAAAACAAACAATAAACTATTATTCAATACCAAAAAATGTAAAGGATCGTGATAGAGGTCGTCGATTTAAGACAGCTTTATGTCTTTATTTCCGTTTTTGAAATTAAGTAAGTATATCCATAAATGCAGGAAAGTCAATGACCGCTATTTCAATTTTTTTTGTCTTCTACCTTAAGTAACCGCACTAATTACATTTAAAATAGGGTTGGATAATGCGACCTTTACTTCAAGCTCGTTAGTAGAATATAACTAACGCAGCATCGATTCGCTTAAGTTTGCTTAAATTTAGAATGGCAACCCTACTTATTGAAAATTCTTACTTATTGTCCCACGCTAACTTATTCCGGGGGGGACAGAGTTCCGGTGGAATTTTATGGTGGAACGGCGACTGTGACTGTCGCAACCCAGTGCTGGGCATGCCATAATTATGGCGGTAAGTCTACTCTTTGAGGAGTGGCTGGAAAGGCGTCACGGCGTCCTCACCTTCCACATGACCCTGGACCTCACTGGAAATCGGGAGGTTCCTGTACTTAATTGGTGCGGAAGAAACGTATATGTGTCACGATTGTGTGAACTGACCGGAGAACACGGTGGAGGCATACCCCGCTTGAGCAGAGCACCGCCGTGTCCTCGTGGAGGCGATCGATGGCAGCGACCTCTTGCGCCGGGCTCTAGTGCAGGCCACCCGGAGCGAAGAGGAATGGCAGGCGGTCGCCTCCTTCTGCGAAGCAATAATGCTAGCGAAGGAGGGGGCCGCACGCGTATGAAAACGGACTTCCTCACGCTCCAGCTAATGGGATCCCGACCCCGATTTCCAGCCACCATAGACGTGGGCTTGCGGACGGCGAGCAACGGGTAGCTCGTCGTCGTCCGGACCGAGCCCGGGTCGTCAACGGCGCGTAGTGTTCTACGCGTGCCTCAAGGAGATGTCAGTAAAACCGTAGGGGCCCAGCAAAGTCGAAGCCTACTGGGGCCATGGGTTGTGCAAAAGAGAACCCCGGGGTCTTCAAATGAAGACAAAAAAGGAACATAGGAGTGGGGAAATCATACAAGGAAAAGACATCTCCCGCTCTGGATGGAGTGAGAAGAACTATCAGACTGTTACTGACTAAAATCCACTTCCTTCTGTTGCCTTTTGCGAGAGCTATGGTAACACATTCGAACAATGTCTCAACCCTGGCAGGCCACCGCTGCCCTGGAACGCAAAGGGCAATTGAAGGAATACAAGTGAGCTTTAGTCAGTAAAATTCTGAAGTCCTCTTGTTCCACTCGAGCGGGAGATATAATTTGATGATTTTGATTACTTAGGTACCTGAAAAAAAGAGATACTGCTCTTATATTCGTTTTTAAAATGGACACAAACGTGTCTTTCCTTCTAAGTTTTATATTGATTTTGAACCCTTATTTTTGTTGAAACAATCATGAATTAAAAAAAAAAACTTAAAAAATAAATACAACTTCAATGTAAAAAAAGAACACTGAAAAGTGCAAAATAACTTTAATTTCAGAAGTCGGCCTTTCTATAATAGTTTGGTCTCTTCGCTATTTAACTTCGAAGTTCATGATCGGATTATAACAATATTTCTATGAGACCAACTTGGAAGCATAAACTATCAATCAAAAAAAAATGTTTTCAAAATCGGTCCACAAATGACCGAGAAATCGGTGAACATACATAAAAAAGACATACATTGAGCCAAACATAGAACCTCCTCCATTTTGAAGTCGGTTAATAAGCTATCATTAAGAATTTAGAATGGCTAGTCGTTGAATGAACAATGATCGTAAATGTTATCGTGAATTTTTATGATTGGAATATTATGTTGGTGTTGTTGTATAGGAAGTTTATGTAATCTGTAGTCTATATGTGAGAAGTAGTGAACATTTTTATCATAAAAAAGTACACTCAACTTCAAATGTTTTTAACAAACCTCACACTAATACTGTTTTAATGTTAGCTTCCTTTGGTTTGTAAAATCCTAGTTGATGTTCTTGGGCTAATCTTTAGCCGAGATCATGTATGTATTTTAGAGGAAAAATTAGCATTTGAAACCCTCTTTTTTAATACCTTTGTGAGTTTATTGGACTGGCATGTTGGTCTAGTGGTTAGTGGCCCTGACTGCTATGCAGGAGGTCGTGGGTTCGATTCCCCCTCAGGACAAATGTTTGTGTGATGAGCACGATCATTTGTTCTGAGTCTGGGTGTAATTTGTCTATAATATGTATGTATTTAGAAATATATAAGCAATATATATTGCTTATATAATAAGAAATATATAATAATTGCTTAGCTTGGGACTAGACGGCGTTGTGTGATAGTTGTGGAAAATTATTTTTATTTCTTCAAATTTTTAAAAGCTAAATTACGCTGATAAAGTCTAATCGTAATCCGTAAACATTAAATGAGTCGAAAATTTTCGATTGAATCCACAAAGATAATGATTGGAAAGCAATGAACTGTCTCAGATTTTCTTTCGTCAATTATACGGTAAAACAAGCTTAGTATACTGGTTTTCAAAGATAATCATAGCTTGTGTACCTAATCCTTACACCTGTTATTATCACCAATTAGTGCTTGAACGTTAGAAATGTGCTCATTTTCGCTCAAAAGATTTGTAATGGAGACACATTAGGATAATTAGGAATATGTTTAGCCCAAAATATCAGCACATATTATGGTTTATTTATTTGACGAAAATGGTATACGAATACCCTTACCCGTTTCTATGATATAGTCAAAAAGCTGTATACTAAGAGAATTCTAGTTTTTTTTAGTGGGATTTTTCGAGTTCAGAAATTCAGTGGCTGTTTCAAATGTTCGCAAATTGATTCCCGTGTATCTCTCTCAATTCTCTACACAACTGGACGATAATGTGGAATCATTGAAACAGACGCAATCTCGGTAAAATAAAGTTAAGAATTGTATTGCAGTATTGACTATCTCAACAAAAATCGCTGAGAAGGCTTACTGAAGGTCGATAATAATTTGCTGCCAGACACTGCAAACGTATTAGAATGTGTTATAGCCGCATTCCAATAGAAAAAATGGATAAAACTTAACACTAGCTGAATGCACAAACCGTGCAAAGATAAAAGAAAAAGAAAAGAAAAGGTCAACCCTAAATATTGGCATTTCAATTATCATTATCGCTGGTAGAACGTCGTTTGATCACTATTGGCTCTTGAGACTAAGTTTCATTGGATTTTATTTAAATACAATTAATTCAAAACCGAATTCTATTTACATTTATAAGATCAGAATGGACAACTGTTATTAATCTTGATGGTCAATTGTCCTTCTTAAGAGAACATAGTTTAAAGGCTTGTTATTACATCCAACGCGATCCAACGCTTTTTTTAATAAACAGGCAACACGAGAAAAGAAAGATAACGCCTGAACGCTTCTATAGTTATATTTTCTTTACTTTTTTAATTAATGAACAAAGTTCGTGCAAAAGAGCAGATTTTCAGAGGTCGTTACTGGGTTAGTTGTACACGAATTTATGTTTTTCTTTCAGTAGAAATATCCATAAGATACTTATATTTCCAAAATGTCTAGAGATAGTTGCGTAATAACATCATAATCACGTAAGAGCGGGAAATGTATCTTGGGTTGGGCGCTCTTAATTTACCTACAAACCTAACAGTACAATATTCACCCCATTTCTCACAAAAGTTCTAGTTGTACATCTAGGTAAGCTTCCACAGCTCTGCCTTGGTGGCAAAGAGTCAAAGTTTTTTCAGAGCATCCACGGCCATTGTCTCTCTCACAATCCGCCTGGCACCGTTCTTATTCCCATTACCACTACTCTGTTGAAATGAGCACGGTTGAATGCCTTCTTACTTACTAGTAATTATACTTTAATAGTTTTATGATAATTATTGATATTGACAAAGGTTTCCACATAATACTAACCCCTATATTCTAAGTAATTTCCTCCATTCGAATTAATTAAATTGACAGTTATATCTTGTCATTTAATAACATTAATCAAGAGATTTTTCATATTTTCATATTTGATTGGAGCTTAAGAAGTTTCCTTTGAAAGGCCTTAAATATATCCCTTAGATATTTTAAGCGTACTCAATGTAAACATTTATCTCCGATTTTTTCAAATAGATATTTTTGTCGATCTTACTTTATTATATTGCATACATTAACATCCAAAAGTGTTGTGAAAGCTATACACGTAAGCGTTTTCAAAACGGTACTCTAAATAGTGTTTGTAATTTTGCCACAAGCTTAGTAAAAGTAAATACGTTTTGGTAGACATTAATGTAACAATTATGCCATTTATCCATTTCCTATTTAGTAACAAATCAACGTAATCTTTAGAAACTGTTAATATGTACGCATATAATTATGAAGATTAGTAGCTTTATTTCTCTACCAAACAATAGAATTAGCGCAACAAGAACTATCAGATATGCCCCAATTCTCATAAAAGTGCACTGTTTCAGTAGATTGCATTGCTATCTTACGATGAATCGAATTTGAGCTTTATAGACCTTAATTAAAAATATTCCACAATCTGTGAATTTAAAACATGAGTGACAAGCAATTATTTATTAAGACTTATACACGATCTTTTTGAAAGTTGTAATACCTACTAGTTTTTTAGGTGTTAAATCAATAAAAGTAAAATATGACCTTGACTACTGCAAAACGAACCAACTACTAAAATGTTTCCAAAGTACCTCATGATGTTAAACATGTGTTTCTTTCTGTTCCAGATGGCGAGTCTAAACCACATCGTTCTTGGCATTCTCATTTTGCATATAAATGTCTACGCAGCACCAAATGATATCAGCAAATTAGAAGAAATCGCCAAAGTAGAACAAGCTGAGCCATTAGTAGAACAATCTGACCCAAAAGCAGAAAAAAGTGACCCTAAGCTTGACTCAGAACCAAAAGAAGTTGAAAATGACAGTAACTTAGATGAAACAAAACGACAGAAGAGATGGTATAATCCTTATGCATATGGGTTTCCTCCTTTCAATCCATTCATTAATCAAGGCTTCGATAAAAGAGATGAAGGTTCTAATACTGGTTACTATGGTGAAGATCCCTTAGCCCAAATACATCGACGGGTACAAGAAATAGCGCAGTTCGTGAGGCAGCCGCAGCAACAGCCACTGCCACCGCCCTTCCCTATATTCTACCCAGTACTTTTCATACCCCCTGGTGATTGTAATTGTAACAATGAAAATCCAAACTTAACCACGCCTGAACCCGATACGGCCGTTACACCTCCTTATAACAATGGTGATAACAACACTGGTAATAACACTGACGGTAATAGCACTGATAGCACAACACCTACTGTAGTGAGCCGCTGGCCTGCAATGGAAGACGAGAGACAAAACTGGGGCATAGTTGTGAACGAAGACGACTCAGAAGAGGGAGTAGATTTTGCTAGGCCGATTTCGTTTGATCCCATCAAACTGAATAAACCCGGTATGAGACCGGCACCACCTGTAGAGCATGGAACTGTGCAGAGCGACGCAGATAGCCAGAATCGTCCTCAGTCTGAGGCACCAAGTACTCAAACCCCACCTGCAAGGCCTCAGCCTCAAACAACAAGGCGACCAAATCAAAGTTTTAATAGACCTCAAAACTCACAGCCTCCTCGAAGTCCTGCATCTGGCTTGCCTCCTCCGAGTCGCTGCGATGGTGCCATCCTCACCTGTTGTCATCAACCACAGGTTACGTACGACTGCTTCGCAATTCAGGGGTGTTCTGACTTATCAGGATACGGCAGCCCTTGTGCACCTAACCAGATAGTGAGAGTAATTGAACGGTTCCAAATGTACTATGGACAACGATATAAATGAGGCTCGAAGACCTGGTGTGGTAGTACCTAACGTCCGTTCAGAAAACTACTCAATATCAGCTCCGAGTTTAATTTAAAATAGTAATTTATGTTACACTAAGTGCCGCTCGATCTTGTTAGCGAACAAAGTAATTAATACGCTTGATCTTACGGAATCTTCAGTGTTTTATGAAAATTAGTTTCCCTCTATTTCTCGAACAGGAAATATTGTTGCGAACACTGTTCATTCAAACCATCCAAGATATTATTAAATCCTAAAACGAAGTGAAAGACATTTTTTTTTGTACTTATAAGAACTTTATTTTTTGATACTCCTAATAGTTAAGCAACTTCAATTTTTATTTATTAAATGTAATTACTGTAGTTATATAATACTTTTTTACAACCAAACAGAGATGTAAATACTCTAGTAATACTTTTTTATACTCAGACAAGTACAATCTAAGGATAGTAACAATGTTCCTATCAGCTATGTTTTAAAACTGGTAACATGACAATTAAACTGACTCGTCCTAGACTAGATGACTGGTTTTATTTTCCTTGATCTATAGAACTTGATCCTTCAAAACTTGATTTGCAGCTTTTATATTCTAATCTTATTAAATACTTATAGATATATTCGAATAGGTTTGCAAAGTAATGTATTTTTTTTTATAATAGCAAGGTACTAATATTAAGTTCTATTAAATTTCCGTTGCCTAAATATTAGTACCTACTTACCTGTTTAGAAATCTTCGTATATAAAAAAGAAACTCTATTTCCCTTGGTCACACTATAATTTTACGAACGAAGTTTCTTTTATTCATTTTTTCTTTATTTTTCTAATACACTGTAGAAAGTTTTATGGAAAGAAAAATAAATGAAATTGCGTAGAAGTTTGTAAAATTTCAGAAAACCAGGACAATCTAACATTAACACGTTTGACAGAGGCCCCTATCAGTAGCTCTCAACGCGATCCACTGTATGACCTAACCTGAACTGTTCAAGGGATAGAGCTATGTAAGGTGTATAGATCCATCCCTCTTCCTCGTTCGCACGCCGACATTTTAACTCATTATGATAAGGCCACAGTTCACGCCTTTGAATATTCATAGCCAAGACAGAGGACAATATCTGTCGGGTCAGCTAGTGAGCAATGAAAATAATGATCCCTTTTGCCTACATATCACAAAGTAACAATGATTTGGTACCACAATAGCAGGATAATTGGGTTTTCCAATTATTACAGATTTGTGGTCTATGGCTTCGACTTATTATGTGTGATTGATACTAATGACATCAGAATGATGTACTATGAGCGCGAGTAATGATCGGTCAAAGTCGGGAAATATAATCAGAAGGAAATTCTGAGTTCATAGGTTGATTTAGTCATATACTTAATTATAAGGGGTTGCAGAACATGTGCTTAAAAAGTCGAAGTATAGTGAGGGAAATAAATAGATTACACTTTCAGGTTGAATGCCACGTTATAAAACGACCCAGAGCCTGGACCATGTAACAGTCTTTAGCGATAAACCAATTCAGCCCCTCTAGCCAAGTTACAATCGTATCGTTCGCGCCGAACACCTCGAGTAGGCCACGCTTCAGATTCCTTTGTTCTGACGTCATCTCAACGCTCAGTCACGTGGTCAGAACAAAGGAATCGGAGGCGTGGCCTACTCGAGGCATTCGGCGCGAACGAAACGATTGTAACTTGGCCAGGGGGGCAGAAGTATAAAAATGGTTATGATTGACAAGCGCTAGCAAAATATCACGTAGTCAGTCACTCCAATTACATCACGTTAATATTGTGTGTATGTTTATTACCCCTTTACACACAAACGGCTGAATGGATTTGAATTAAATGTGATTTACTGCCCATGAATCAAATATATTTTTTTAAATAGCACATAGAATACTTTTTATCTTGGGAATACAGGGTGGATTTTAGAGACGGGTCAGTAAGATCTTCAGTTTCTGAATTTGTAATTTAACGCATAAATGTTTTTTAATTTTTTAAGCATTCACAAAAGTGAATTGTTTTTAAGCATTCACAAAAGTGAATTGTTTTTGATGTACCTGGGACTCATCCTCAACAGCCGGTGGAACTTCAAGGAGCACTCCCGACGTCTAGCTCCCAATCTGGGGCGGGACGAAGCTGCCCTCAAGCAGTTCCTGCCCGTGAGTCCACTCGAGGATCGTGCGGTCTATGGCCCTATACGGAGCGCCAGTGTAGGTGTCGTTACTACGAAGGCGACCAGCGGCCAAGCTAAATGCGTCCCAGAAAGTCATGGCAATCCGGATGGCGCGGGGATATTGAAAATTTTTTGAAAAGGATTCTCGTGGTCCTAGAACGCAAAGGCCCGCCCACTCCACTTTAGAATGGAAGAAGCCATTGGATGAGTTCCCAACTTCTAAAAAGCCTGTGCAAATTCCCACTGGTTTTTAGGGTTCCGTACGTCAAAAGGAACAAACGGAAACCTTATAGGATAACTTTGTTATCCGTCTGTCTCTCTCAATCTCGGAAACGCGTGAGTGTATCGAGTAGGAATTAAAACCATATACTCAAGGTGCGGTCCCTTGAAGCTGTGTAAAAATCTAACTTGTAAGTTAACGAAAAATTTAGATTTTTAGAATCCTAAAATTTGGCATGAAGCAAGGTCTTATAGCATAAGTATAGGAAAAAATCTGAAAACTGTAAATTTGTAGTTACGTCACAAAAAAAACTTTTTTGCGATTTGTAAAAATCTTTGAGACTCATGAAATCGAACTGTTTTCGTAGGTAAGTTTGTATGGACCCCTTAGTGCGCGAGGCTGACACACACATTTTTTTAAGATGTGAAAATCATCTAATGACAAATCACGCTATTGGGCGGAGTGGGAGATAGTGTCTGACTTTTGACTGACTAAGAACCCACCCCTGTTCCTTCTTTGCCTTCGTCCCAGGGCCCCGGGTTTCACTTTCACACTACCTTGCCCTTTTTTTAATATCAGTACGGTCGTTTTGCGAAAGTTTAACGATTACAGCTTGCTAATTTTTTTTATTCAGTTTAGTCTTTCTTACTATTGGTAAAAACTTTCCTTGACTTTTTCCATTTCTCTCTTTGATGCTATGCTTCTTCAGGCCCAATCCACCAAGCCATCAATTTGGTGGCACGCCAGTTACGCGTGGAAATACAGTCAAAACTCAACCTTAATTCGTTTCTGGGCCCTCGTTCAGGCCATGGTCCGGGGCGAGAGGGAATGGGACGCGATTGCCTCTTTATGCGAAGCTACTGCTTTGCTGAAGGAGGCTAGTGAAAGAGACGGCCGTAAGAATGTGGGAACGTATATCCTGAGACGCCCGGAACTTCGGGAGACGCAGAGCGATCCCCGGCCACTGTAGGTGTGTGTGTGGGTGTGTGGACGGCCAGCAACGGCGTATACATTTTTATCAATACAAAATATGCATAAAATGTTGTCTCATTTAATTGAACATTTTACACAGTACCCCATAAATTAATTATGTACTTTAAGTTATTTAATCTTCAAAATTAAGTAAATGTCGTAATGTTTACTAAAAAGAGAAAAGGACCCAATATAGAATCTTCTGGTATCCCCATTTTAACTTTTAGACCCCGTCTTATTTAAATAAGATTTGCGACAGGGGCCATATTTGCACTACGACAATCGCTTTTATTACTACAATATCCAGGCGCTGTCAATGTCAAATTGCCCTAATGTGCAGGTGACTGTACTGCAGTCATCTCAACTGTGTCTTAGTAATCATATCTAATATGCGATTAATATCGAACAAAATTGATGCATTATTCCTTTTTTCTTACTACTACGTACTACATAACGATCCGGTTCTAAAAGTCGGTATAATAATCAAAGTTCATATTCTCAAACATTTTATAAATATGGAATTCCCATTCTGGTGAGTAAGTATCCGAAAATAATAAATTATTATTTTATTGTGCTTATCAATATCAAAAAATAACAATTTAAAGAAACAGGTTTTTTTTTCTATCGTATCGTCATTGTTTGCAAACTCACGTATTTTTTTGTATAATATCAAAATGTTGTTTCTGAGAAATCGGTATATTTTTTACTGTTACGCTTTACGAGGTTTTTTATCCTTATATACCTATCCATTTTGCTAACACCCTGGACTTGTAGTATATTTCTGTTTGTATACAATGTAGTTGACTTTTGCAATACATGTCCAAATAAATTGTTTGTCGCCCGTGAGTTATGTCCAAAAATTGTTTTACAAAATATTATATTATCTACATCTTAATTAAATTCGGTAATACTTTGTAACGACCACAGATGTGTATAAATCAAAAGTTTATGTAGCTGGGTTTTACCACCATAGTAAATAATACTACAATATAAAGGTTAATTACGAATCACACCGATAAGCCGAAGTTATCGACGTCATCACAAAAATTCAAGATAACTAGCTTTAAACATTCGAAATCCCGCATCCCCAGTTACTGGAAAAAAAAATGAGTTTGCAAAAACACGATGTTTATATACCTTAATAAATATAAATGTCCTCAGACGATAGTAGAGTCAACTGAGAGGTGGACGTATCGTGCAGAACAGGTTCAAATTACCATAATTAGTGTTAAAAGCAAGAACGGTGAAATCCGAATACAGGAAGGAATTTAGTAAGTATAATCCATTTTATTATGTAAATAAGGTTCTATTTATATTTAAAAATGCGTTTAATTACAATTTTTCCACGGTATGTGGAGTTTGGACACATTACTCCGAAACGTTTACGCTGTTACACAATTTTTTTGAGGTTATTCAAACCTGTTTTGTACAATGTAGATGTAGATACATAATATTCGTGTATTTGCTGTGTTTTTTTTAACCTTTACTGACCTACGAGGGCACACACTAGTGTACTAATTATTATTTAATTTAGTAGCTTGTTAGTTTGGAAGTAATCTACGTAAAGTTCTCAATAATTCTGCCAAATTTACAGCATTTAATTTGCGAATATTGGACATTTATAAATACTCCGTGTCCATTGTGGTTACATAGTTGTTCTAAGAAAATAAAAGTGAGTAATATTTACACTAATACGTGAATGGCTAACTAACGGTCACACCTTCGCGACCTTGACACTGCCTTCATACGTCACACATCCTTTAACGTTCAACTCGCCCAACATTTGACCCAAGATCTTGATAGTAAAAAACACACAAATTAACCAGTGTTTGTGTATTGGTAGTTGGCTCTATCGGCACACGCCATCGTCCGTTGTCCTCGGCTCTGGGAAAACCAAGCGCGTCGGTTCGCGACATTAATGCATTTATTATACAGAATCACGTTTATCGTCACGTGAAGCCACCTTTTTAGTTATGTAATGTGACTTGTTTCATGTTTATATTAGTAGTACTGATCCTCTATGGCAATGGTTTCCAACCTGAAATTTGTGGACCACTGGTGGTCTGCAAGAGCTAAAATATGGTTCGCAAAAGGTCTCAAAATTCCAAATTATCCAACTGAAAAGTTACTTAGATGAGAACTGATTTTAACTATCGGAAATGTGTTTTCAATGATAATGCTTGTTACTTTTGATTTTAAAGAATAAGCTTATTTCAAGTTTTTTACGGCACATTTTTTTATTATGGTAATTAAATTTAAGATTGAGAACCACTGCTATAGAAGTAAAAAAAAATGTAGATCGCCTTCTATACGTATTTGGCGAAACTATGTCATTGTTTATGCTTAATAGGAAGCAACATCTGCAGCATACCATATATATTACATTACTTTATTGACACTTAAGTTGATATTTAACTTCTTGTCTACAATCTCGAGAGATATATTGTAAGATAACACTGACTTATTTGTGATGATATGCATGTGATTATTATTATTACTGACTTTATTAATGATATAAAAATTTACGTAATAAAATTGCATAGCACCTGACCTATTTTGATGGTCCTGAATTGTATTTGACATTAGTATTAATTTGACATGTAACATAATCTCTGTGATATTTATTGAAACTGATTTAATGTAATTTAATTTGTAATGATGTGCCGATTAATTTTGAATTTATTAATGATGTAAAAGTTTACATAATCTCAGAAGTTAAATGAAAACTAACAATCTTAATTATACACCGTGTCTTTGACATCGACCCACAAACGAATACTATGGATCCAGTACATGAGTCTAGAGCCCCCAGTGGTGGAATTTTTCGCGGCTTTTTCCAAATTTAAATAAAAGTGTACTTTTTAAAACATAGAGGATCTACCTCTCTTTCATCTCACCCTCCATTCTGTTGTAATCTGACTTATGTTTACAAATAAATTATTCTGATTCTGATTCTGACCATTTAAACAGCATACCGTCTGTATATTAATATTCTATAACATTATCAACGTTGTCGACCAAACAACGAAAAAACTCAACATAAAAGCTGCTCCTTATTCAACATTAGTTTTTACCCGACTGCAAGAGGAGTGGCCAAAATGTTATCTATTTTATAATCCTACAAATAAATCAGAACCTGCAAGGCTACAAAGCATAAATCTAAGTCATTTTTATTCTATTACAGTGATGGCGACCTACACGATAATCTTAATCACTACATTGATGTTTACGCAAGCAATATGCAGACCAGAGGTTCGTAGAAACACTATCACCAGCGGTGGCACAGTGAGTCCACCAGCCAATTTATCATATAACGAACTAAGATATATTCTACAAGCGAGAAACGGTGTGGAGGTCCCGATACCGCAAAACCTTTCTCCCTGCGCAAGAGCAATCCTTGGCTGCTGCAAAGAAAACCAAATTAACGAGTCATGCTCAGAATCACTCAAATGCGGAGCTTTCTTTTTCGACGATAATCCGTGCGATGAAAAATTTATAATGGACGCTTTGAAAGCAGCGAAAAGCTTCTATCAGCAATTCAAAGATACCACGTAGAAGATAAAAAATTGGTTGAAGTGGAAATAGTGGAAGACTGTGCGAAATTATCAGAAGCATGCCTCAATGCGAGATTTGACGTCTACATCAATCGTATTTCGAATTCTTTGAATCAAAAAGAAAGCCATGACCCGCGGCTAAAGATATTCTCTTATTTCATAAGTATTTATACAGCCTTTTTTTCGTAGTTATCAAGGCTGCTATTGTAAGCCTTGTTCCAGTTACACTGAACATTTATTTTTGAAATGTAATTTATTTCCATATCGAACTAATTATCGTTATCTAAATGTTGAATCTTTACGATAAATAGTATAAGAAATCAGTTTTTTTAACCTATATTTAACAATGTTTTGCCATGTTTATATCACATCCCTAGACATTCAAGTAAAAAAGTATAAAACTGGTATCATCTAATTATCTAGTACTGCTAGATGAACAAGACTCCGTTTATATACAATAACGTAAATAATGTGTGCGTGTATGTCTACGCCTAAGGCCATTGTCTAGGGCTAATGAAGTGTCCACTCATGTAACACGCGAGATAAGGTATCTCGGTTCAGAATGTGCCGAGAAGTACTTATTGCGTGTGGTATCACATTTTAATTAATTACTTAGATATAGCCAACATAACACGCCAAAATGTTGAAAGTAATTTGTTCAAAAAGACCTACTGTATCCCTTTTAATAATTAATTTTGATTGATCATATTTTCTTAGTTTAGAGACTGATGTCCTAAGTTTTATTATTCCGTGTATACTTTCAATGTGTCTAATACCTATCGATCAGTTTAATAATAATAATAAAAAAAAAAAACAAAATTAATTATAGATAAAAATTATTTTAGACACGGTGTCTACAACTCGTTATCAACCTTTATTTAAGTAAGTAAACCGAAAAAGATTTTTTTTTAAATAAGTGTAATTTTTTTTCTATTGCTTTTTTTTGACTGTTTTTTATTGATTGTCCCATGTTAGAATTATTCTGTGCGGGAATGGAACACGCGACAGACAATTCAGCAGTCAATCCCCGAACCACTGCGCTTTCAAATGTAAAGTATATTGTGTGTGTAGATTAGTTATTAAATAAATATAATTGTAGTATACGTTGATGCTGATACCATAAGAAATATTATTGTAATAAATTATATTAGAACTAGTTATCTTAAGTCATTAATTCCAAGGCGTGATTGTCACGGCAAGATACTCCCAGGAGATCCAAAATCCCCCAGTAAGAGGATCGACTTTCGTACCACGATGTCACAAGATAGTTTGTAGTCACTACTGCCATAATTTATTGTGTAAAGAAGATTATAATATTATGGGCAAAATTTTGCTACACGAAACGATAGTTTTAAATTATGAAATTCTTTAAGTTTGTTTTTAGGTTATTAAATAAACTAAATTATGCCTGATAGCAGTTTCTGTAAATAATCTATATATAAGTGTATCTATAATCCCGAACATGAAGAGAAGAGGTCTCTAAGTCAAGAGTGAACAGCCCCTCTAGCAAAGTTACAACCGTTTCGTTTCAATTCTCTTTTCGTCGATCGCCTAGAGTCAGCCACGCCTCCAATTCCTTTGTTCTGACGTCATCTCAACACTCAGTCTCGTGGTCAGAACAAAGGAATAGGAGGCGTGGCCTACTCGAGCCAATCAACGAAAAGGGAATCGAAACGAAACGGTTGTAACTTCGCTAGAGGGGCAGGTTACTTTTAGGCAAGTGTGCTCCTTCGTCGACCATATCATGGCTTACCATCAGGTGAGATAGTGGTCAAACGTGAGCCGGTCAATAAAGAAATATTAGGTATATTATTCTTTGGTCGCGTACTTGAAAAGGTTAGTGGCAAAAAGCAAAGTAGACAATTTATTCTAAAATTCAAATTAGGTCTTTATTTTATGCCTTTTAATATCCTGTGGACAGCTAGGCACTCTAAAGGGATAACTCATATTTTAGTATGCCCATGTAAATGAACCACTTTTTTCAAGGAAGTAATATAAATTCCCACAAAAATATTGGCATATTTGTAAGCTTATGTATTATCTTTTGTAAATTTATATACCTTTATCTATTTATCTTATATTTTAAATGTAAAATTTTTGTTTAATTAACATTCTCTAGCAGTACACCGCAGACTATTATTTAATTTTAGTTCTTTTTATTCCATTCTAAGGTTGTCTGATACAACATCGCTGTCAGCGATAAGACCACCATTGTTTCCATAGATTTAAATTTCTGTAAAATTGTTACTATTTTGGTGTACAATAAAGTTAATTCTAATATATTGAACTTTCCGTACATAGCAAATCAGCTAATTAAAATTATTATCTATTCGAAATTGTTTACAACTTTCTTGGAGACAGTTGTTCATATCCATGGGTGTGAAATATGGTAAGGCAGTATCTATAATATGACAACTAACTTCCATTACAGCCGTTATAATATGCTAAAGTGATAAAATTATGCTGTACAAAAATGTGATGGCTAGCAAGAATATTTTTTCCGTGATTAAAAATAAATGTCCGCGTGAAAATAAAAAATAACCCCTATACCACTCTGTAATAAAGTAGGTTTCTAGAGATGAAAGCATTTTGAAAATCGGTCCAGTAGTTTCTGAGATTAGTTCCTACAAACAAAATTACAAATCTCTTTAAATTATTAGTTTAGAAGAATGTTTTGACTGATATTGTGTATCATTATCATCTTCCTGCCCTTGTCCCATCTTATTTAGGGTCGTTTTTTTCTTCCATTCTGTCCTGTCAACCGTCATGCTATCACTAACTTCCTTTTCTTTCATATCACTGTTCACACAATCTATCCATATTTTCTTTGGCTTCCCTCTCCCTCTCCACCCATCCACATGTATACTCATAACTCTTTTAGTAACATGCGTTTCATCTCTTCTCTTTACATGACAATACCAAGATACGATTCACCTTCAACTTTTCAGTCACTGGCGCCACTTTCAAACTTCCTCTAATATACTCATGTTGTTATTGTGTATATTATGATTATTTCTAAGTCTACTTAAACAATAAATATAATTTAAAGAACAAGGGCTATCTTTTTAAATTAAGAGCGAAACAAAACATTTGGTCGGGACAGATAAAACAGAATTTAAATCGAGTAAAGCTTGTTTGGCAAAGAGCCAAGCTGCCTGTAGGCAACAAGTGCTTGTTAACATAATATAAACATATTACATTTTTATCGCTATTATACCCTCATATTGTTCCACTAGGACACAATACAGGTTTTGAATACAAATTGATGATAGAAATATCATATTATACATTACCTACATCATCGTTTCATCATCATTTTTAATTTTTTTTTGACATTTTAATTTATTGAACATTTTATTAGTCTATTTTATTGTTTTCGATATTATTATTTATATTTGATGATGAACTAACGTAGATTTAAGAATTACTAACACATATAGTGGACCAAATGTTGTCTAGTTTTTTTTTTTTTTTTTAAGTTGGGAAAATCATCTAATAACAAATCCCGATAGTGAGATAGTGTCAGACTTCTACTGACTAAAAACCCACTCCTGTTCCCTCTTAGCCTTCATCCCAGGGCCCCGGGCTTCGCTTTCACACTACCCGTGGCCCAAGTAGGCTTCGACCCTGCTGGGCCCCTACGATTTGCTTACATCACCCTGAGGCGCGCGTGGAATAATACGCGCCGTCGACGGCTTGGGCTCGGTCCGGACAGTTACCGGACGGTCGGACGGCGAGCCACCCATTGCTCGCCGTCCGCAAGCTTGCGCCTACGGTGGCCGGAAATCGGGATCGGAATCCCGGCGGCGGTTGGGGCGTGAGGTCCGTTGCTGTTGCCTCACGCGATCTGCCGCCTCCTTTGCTAGCATTACTGCTTCGCAGATGGAGGCGACCGCCTGCCACTCCTCCTCACTCCGGACCATTGCCTGTACCAATGCCCGGCGCGAGAGATCACTGCTGCCGATCGTCCCCACGAGGACACGGCGTTGCTCTGCCCAAGCGGGGCACACCTCCACCGTATGCTCCACCGTGTCCTCCGGGCGTTCCACACAGTGGCGACACCCGGGCGTGTCTTCCGCACGAATTCGGTGCAGGGACCTCCCGAACTTACCATGTCCGATGAGGACCTGCGTCATGCGGTAGGTAAGGACGCCATGTGGTCTTTCCAGCCATTCCTCAAAGAGGGGACTTACCGCCATAATTGTGGTGTGTTGTCTAGTTAATAAATCATTATTATTATTTATTATTATAATAGATTCGAAGTAGGTATTGAAAAAATATTTCTGTTATTTTTGTTTCAATACTAGCTGATATCCTCGACTTCGTTCGCGTAGTTTCAGACTCTCCATTATGGGTCAAATTTAGTGGTAGTGTTAGTTTTAAACCACGTTCCCGCGGGAAAATGAAAAGCCTTAGTTACTCCTTGTAACATTCGACTGGCCTGTTGGTTTAGTGATTAGTGGCCCTGACTGCTATGCTGGAGGTCGTGGGATCGATTCCCACCCAGCACAAGTATTTGTGTGATGAGCACAATCATTTGTTCTGAGTCTGGGTGTAATTTATCTATATATATAAAAGGAGAAACTGACTGACTGACATATCAACGCACAGCCGAAACTACTGGGACTAAGAGCGTGAAATTTTGCACATAGTTTCCTTTTATGACATAGGCGAGCACTAAGAGAGGAATTTACAAAATTCACCCCTTGAAGGGATGAAACGAGGGTTCTAAGTTTGTATGGAGAAACCTATTTTTACGCGGGCGAAGCCGCTGGCAGAAGCTAGTCTATAATATGTATGTATTTCAAAATATGTTATCAGTTGTCTAGTACTCATAACACAAGCTCTGCTTAGTATGGGATTAGATGGCGTTGTGTGATAGTTGTGGAATATAATAAAAAAACATCAGCTATCTGGCAGTGAAAGTCCCGTTAAAATCGGTCGACCAGTTCCGGGGATTAGTTGGAACGAATAGATAGACAAACAGACAAACATTTTATAAATTTTATTTCTGTTGTAGGTATCGAATATACTCTCATGTGAAATCCACCAACCCGAATAGGGTCTTCGTAGTAGATTATGGGCCATTTTCTCTTTTAAAGAGGAGGTCTGAGTCCCAACGTTGAGCACATTATATGACTGATTATTGCTTATGCTAACTAAGCTATTAGCTTGCTATAGCAGCGGAGAAGACCGCACGTTCACGCGTGAGGGACCGGCCCTCACGCACCAGCCGCCAAGATCTCGATTCCGGTTTCCGGCCACCGTAGGCGCCTTAAGGAGATGTCAGCAAACCGTAGGAGCCCAGCAGGGTCGAATCCATCTGGGTCAAGAGTTGGTTTTGAAAGGAAACCTCGGCCCCGGCACGAAGGCAAAGAAGGAACAGGAGTGGGTATTTAGTCAGTAAAAGTCTGACATGGCCTCGCGCTCCGCCCAAAAGCGGGGAATGTCTTTGGATGATTTTCCAACCTACAAAAAAAAAACTAAGGTATTAGCTACTTGATCTTTATTAAGGTAAAAACTCGGTAAAAAAAGGCTACGTGCATGCTTACATGACCTATTCGCGGGAGGAAAATATGTATATTAATTTAATTATGGCGCCTAAACACTGGACACGACTACTTCTTAACATAAAGCACAAAAACCCAGCGTCACTGCCCAAAATCTCAACATGCGGGTTCCAAGATAAGCGCGATTGCAAGTAGAGTAGGACACACTTCTGTCCTTAACAGTAGGTGAATATAAGCTGGACAACCTGGCTCCTTGTAGTATTAAAACCCTGAACAATGCCGGGCCAGAGTGTTAGTTTGGCCTTGTGCTAAAGTGTTATCACCAACTACGTTCAACCGCATAATTAGTAAACACCATAATGATAAGGGAGCAGTGGTAGCTCAGTTGTAACGGCCCTGACTTATGACTTTTAAACCATGGGTTCAAACCCAGCCAACAAGAGCATTATAATAATAATAATATTGGTATCATGTTACATTATAATTATCTGAAGGGCCTCTGCGAGTTGGCTTCGGCTCCTCGTACGCCTTCCAAAGGTCCAAGACCTTAGGGTCCTGAGATAAATAAAATAATAATAATCTCGTGAAAGCTGAGAAAGAGAAACAAATCAAATATCTCGACTTAGCACACGAGGTTGTCGACATGTGGAATGTGCGTGTGACATTGTGCCGATTGTCGTGACTGCCAATAGCCTTATAGCCAAAAGCTTCGACGACCATCTGTCGAAGCTGTCATTGCGCGGCTGGATCAAGGGCCCGATACAGAAGGCAGTACTCCTTGATATGGCTCGCATTGTGAGAAGGTTCCTGTCTCTGGAGCTCTAACCACCGGTAGTTTGGACCCTGCTCCCGACACCGGCGGACTACAATTTTTTTTTAAGTAATTTAAAAAAATTAAATTATATGTAAATAAGAAAAATAAAGAGAAAATAATAATAATATCGTGAGGAATACATGTGACATCCACTAACCCGGACTAGTCCCGCGTCGTGAATTAAGGCGGTGGTTTTTCAGAAAAGGAAACCGGTGATCTTAAAACACAAAGAGTAACCGAAGGACTCAGGTGTGGCTTTAGTCAGTAAAACCCTGTACAAAGGAGATATTTCATTTTTGTATGGGGCTCCGGCCATAACATGTACATTTTAGCGAAGCTGGGAAACTTACCCCTGAATAGAATAAAGTAACATTTTTTTCATAATATCAAATGGTTTTTATGTACTCATACAAAATAAAAATTAAAAATGTTTGACGTTTGTCTTAAGTGTTATGGCAGCCATGATAGGTCGTAGAGATGACGTTTACTTAACCTATAGAATTGTTTTGTTTACCAGAACTAAACTCATAAATAGTCTATGATCAGATCTGTGATCTTCCTAATAGAATATTAGACAAAAGTGGCTCACCAAAGCACGATCAAATCTTTGATGATTTCTTAAATAAAAAGGGACAAAAGTCACTTCGAGCGTTCGGGCGGTTATTTTGAATTCGTTAAGAAACACACTTCAAAAATGGAGACTAAAGATTTTTGTAACGATGAAATGGTCACACTTAATTATGTTTACTCAAAAATATGTATAAGAGAATAATAGTAATTTATTTTTAACACTACAAGAATACCCACATTTTTTAATTATTTTCTACGTAACATTGAGTTGATGAGACATGATTTCAAAACGAAAGAAGTCTGCAAGCTAACGAGACGCCGTGTTGATTAAAACATGGCAATAATTGAAAAACTATTATATTTTTGTACACAACAAATTAGGCTCAAATTCACCAGAGAATATTTTTCCCCAATTTGTGGTTTTTTTTTTCTCTTTATCTATAAATGTACATCTGATGGCTGAAAATGAAACATCTCCTTTACAGGTTTCATATTAATTCCTATACTTGTGCTATAAGACCTTGCTTTATTTAAAATTTCAGGATTCTGGGTCAATGGGAAGTAACCTATGAATTTTGATTTCCTCTAGTGTGTCTAGATATATTATGTTTTTTTTTGCGACATAAACGGCCGTATCTTTTTTTTTAATTAGCTTTGAAATTTAATGTTTTCACGGAGAATGTTTATTAATAAAACGGTCTTTGAAATCACACTAATATTACAAAGGCGAATGTTTGTGTATGTTTGTTATTTGTTCACGCTCGAACGGCTGAATGATAAATGATGTTTATTTTGCAAATAGGTATAAAAAAAAAATTACACGTAATTTTTTTTTTCGTGTAGATGAGGCGGTTGTTACTAGCTGAATACCATGAGAAGAAACACCAAAACAAACTCAGGGGCAAAGTCTCTTTTAAAGTCCATACAGTAAATATTTAATGGTCAAATCACATGAGAACTGTTCAGATATATCTGAACAACGATGAAATGGTCACACTTAATTATGTTTACTCAAAAATATGTATAAGAGAATAATAGTAATTTATTTTTAACACTACAAGAATACCCACATTTTTTAATTATTTTCTACGTAACATTGAGTTGATGAGACATGATTTCAAAACGAAAGAAGTCTGCAAGCTAACGAGACGCCGTGTTGATTAAAACATGGCAATAATTGAAAAACTATTATATTTTTGTACACAACAAATTAGGCTCAAATTCACCAGAGAATATTTTTCCCCAATTTGTGGTTTTTTTTTTCTCTTTATCTATAAATGTACATCTGATGGCTGAAAATGAAACATCTCCTTTACAGGTTTCATATTAATTCCTATACTTGTGCTATAAGACCTTGCTTTATTTAAAATTTCAGGATTCTGGGTCAATGGGAAGTAACCTATGAATTTTGATTTCCTCTAGTGTGTCTAGATATATTATGTTTTTTTTTGCGACATAAACGGCCGTATCTTTTTTTTTAATTAGCTTTGAAATTTAATGTTTTCACGGAGAATGTTTATTAATAAAACGGTCTTTGAAATCACACTAATATTACAAAGGCGAATGTTTGTGTATGTTTGTTATTTGTTCACGCTCGAACGGCTGAATGATAAATGATGTTTATTTTGCAAATAGGTATAAAAAAAAAATTACACGTAATTTTTTTTTTCGTGTAGATGAGGCGGTTGTTACTAGCTGAATACCATGAGAAGAAACACCAAAACAAACTCAGGGGCAAAGTCTCTTTTAAAGTCCATACAGTAAATATTTAATGGTCAAATCACATGAGAACTGTTCAGATATATCTGAGATGATCTTTTGAAGAAAGAACCATACAGATTTGAGTGGACCTGTCCAGTCAGTGCAAGCATTTGCCAGTATTCGCAAAGCTTAACTCAGGACTACTACTAAGGAGCTCAATTTGAATGGATTTAGATGAAATTCGGCACACAGCTAGACCATGTCTGTAATAGCACATAGAATTGTCTCCTGGAAGTATGTTCTCTTCTGACAATTTTCTACTTTCACACAGGGGAAGCCGCTGGCAGTAGCTAATTGTATAAATTGTTTAAACGATTGCTTTACAGCCGGTGTTGCAACACTGTGAGGTTTACAGGCTACCCCCTTTTACGAGTTAATTCCCTTGGTATTAACGTCCCCGCTCAGAGATAAGCTCTTCCCACCGTTTTCATCCCGAAGAACTGTTAAAATATTGTTTTACTGAATACTTAAATGTTTTAATGGAGGATCATATTTTCCAAATAAATCAAAATTCTTCTATTTGACGACTACATAACGAGTGAAATTGGGCGTACCATGTGCCTCACTTGCCTTGCTCTTCGGAGAGTACGGGCTTGATGTTGTCTAAAGGATCACCAGTAGGTTTTAGTTGGTAAACGTTTCAATCCCTCTGAAGTAATTTCACTTTCCACCCAAAAAAAACCGACTGCAGATATGTTCGAGAGAGTTACCGTGGTCCCGGATCACAAAGGGCAACTGAAGGAAAACAGGTGGTTTTTAGTCAGTGTGAGTCTGACACGCCTGTGGCACCTAGAGCGGGAAAAGTTATTGGATGATTTCCCACCACAAAAAAAGGGTTTTTAAATCCTACTTATAACTGGCTTATAACGACTGGCTCAACGCAATTCTACATATTTATAATGGTACTAGTAATAAGGTACATATTAGTACCAGTTTAAAACCCCCAGCAAATGTGTCCTTGCTAAGAAAGCGTATTTTTTTTTAATTGATATAAACTAGTGCTTGACTGCGATCCCACCTGATGGTAAGTAGTAATGCAATCGTTGATGGTGAGGCGCACTAGCCTTGAAGACACCCAAATTATAAACGGACGGGGAAACCGCAGCCGGCAAATTATTTCAGTCAAATTATTCCAATCCCTCGATGTACGCGGTATAAACGACGAGGCGAAACGTTTGGTCCGGACTGTAGAGGTTTCAACAACGTAAGGGTGGATACTCGCCGTGCATCGGCTTGTCCCATGGTAGAAATGAGATGGTGGAATCAAGTATTACAAGGTTAAAGACCACGTTGAAGACACGCTTGTTTGGCAATGATAGCTTCTGCAAGGCTTCCCTGAAAGTTCATTAACTGCATTATCGTGTAAACGCCTATTTACTGCTCCATTTTTCCATAAGTAGGTGTTTATGTATATACATATATATCCTAAATCCCAAACGTTACCCTTATCCTAACAATTTCACAGATATTGCTGGTATAGCATCGTCTGGCCTGCGGTCTACCTAGTTTAACTAACATACCGCTTGCTACGACCCAGTGGGCTGTAACCTGTAATTGATATCTCTCCTATACCTCTCCTCATTTTGGTCATCAAATGCTTACGGCTTATGGAACCAACTAATAATTGGTCGGCTGTCAGAGGTGCTCTACGAATGTGTGGTTTTTGGAAGCCTAGGCAGTATACCTTTTTTTTAAGTGGGCACTAAAATACATCTGTGTTCTTTCAGCTGCACCTTTCCAGGTGCGTTCCAGGGCCGCACTCAGGCTTTTTCAAACAAACCTATGGCTCTAGCAGTCATCAAGAGTTACCGCAGCCCTTGCAATAAAGAGCAACTGAAGGAACTCTGTGGGTCTTATTCAGTAAAAGTAATAATAATAGTTTAATATCAAAGAGCCTCGACCAACATCTGACGAGGCTTTCGTAGGACAGTTGGATGGCTTGATCCAGAAAGCTGTACTTCTGGACACAGTACGCATTGTTACGAGATTCCTCTCTCAGGAGCCCTGACCACCAATAGCTTGGACCCTGTTCCCGATGCCGGTGGGCTACTATTTTTTTTTATATTTTTAAATTATTTTTTTAGTATGTTTTTTTTTTAAGAAAAATTTATCAATGTAATAAAATATGTTTAAAAAATAAATAAACGGAATAATAATATTCCACAAATTTCACACAACGCCGTCTAGTCCCAAACTAAGCAGAGCTTGTAATATAAGCACCAGACAACTGATACTTGCATATTTCTAAATATAAACATATAATAGATAAATAAATTACACTTAAATACAGAACAAATGATCTTGCCCATCCATCACACAAACGGTTGTCCTGGGTGGGAATCAAACCCACGAACTCCAGCATAGCAGTCAGGGCCACTGACCAATAAATCAATAAGCCTGTTTGAAAAAGTCGGACCATTCCTTTCTCTTCACTCAGGGGGCGAGGAGTTAATTGATTCCCATATTAAAAAAAAAAAGATATAGCACTTAGGCTTTCAGTTTCCACGGCCTTTAAATGCGAAGGGACCACAAGTGGGTTTTATTCGGTAAAAGTCTGACACTCACGCTCAACCCAGAGTGGGAGAAGTTATTTGATGATTTTCTACATAAAAAACTAGGCAAGTACGAGTCGGGCTCGCACACTGAGGGTTCCGTACAATTTAACTTATGTAAATAGTTCAATTCCCAAATCGAGTTTCGAAGATTTTTTTCGAATCGAAAGAAGTTTTTTTATTGTGACTAATTACAAATTTACAGTTTTCAGATTTATTCCTGAACTTGTGATATAAGATCTTGCTTTATACCAAATTTCAGGGGTTTAGGTCAACGGAAAGTACCCTATGAATTTTGAAGTGTCGAAATATACGTTTTTTGCGAAATACACGGCCGTATCTATTTTTTTCCGTTAACTTCCGATTTCGTTTTCTTCCCGTCCGGTTATAATTTAGGTATCTTCAAGGCTAGAGTGAATAGGCTTTTCATAAACTAGTGCGCCTCACCATCAACGATTGCATCACTACTTACCATCAGATGGGATCGCAGTCAAGCATTAGTTTATAACATAAAAATCACTTAGACGATTGATTATTTCACAGCTTCTAGGGATCGCAAACTTGACTATATGATTTTAATTTCAGCTTCATACCTCCACGCGTTCCCGAGGAAAAGGATCTTGACAGACAGACAGAGATCAAAGTGATCCTATGAGGGTTCCTTTTTCCTTTTAAGGTACAAAACCCTAAAAAATTAAGCATCTGTCCTAGTCCTCCGTCCGTTTTGATAACATCTTTGTTTGATCAAGTGTGTAAAAGACTGGTTGATATATCTGCCGTCAATTCTAAACTTGAAGTCTTAATTTGTGGCTATTGTGGTGTACTGAAACTTAGCAAGTATCAAAGGTTGACCGGAACCACAACAGACAACGGTGGAGGTACGTTTGGTTGTCTCAATTATAAATATATCAGTTGTTGTACGGCAGTTTATCTAACGTTTGGAGGTATGAGGAACAAAGAGTAAAGTCCCGCAAACCTCCGTTGAAAAGGGAGGATTCTCCGGCCAGACGGGTGTTATGTCTGGTGGGCAACTGCCCTATAGATGATTTCGGGCTGTTCTATATGTTCTAATCGCGCGGAGAACTTTAATTGCGCGATGCAGGATTAGTTCTTATGTGACGCCATAGATGTCGCTACAACAAACGTTCCGTATTGGTTTAGCAGTCATAAGTGACACTGTTTATTATGAAGTCGAAGTCATCGACGGACTGGAACATTTTCCCTACTGCGGTCTTCCCATCCGATTATAATTTAGGTGTCTTCAAGGCTAGAGTGAAGCGGCATTTAATAATCTAGTGCGCTTCACCATCAACGATTGCGTCACTGTTTACTATCTAGTGGGATCTAAGTCAAGCACTAGTTAATATCATTTAAAAAATATATATATTTTGGTGTGGGAAATTATCAAATAAAATCTCCTACTCTGGGTGACGCGTGAGTGTAAGATTTTTTCTGACTAAAACCCATTTGTGGTCCTTTGTGTTCCAGAGCTGTAGAAACTCTTTCGAATAATCTCGCAGGCCTAGCATTGATTATGAAGTCCTATGTTTGATTTCTGGATCGGGCATATTCGGCAATATTTTATTCGTGATTGATGATAGCATTAGATCGCACACAGAGATCACCGCCTTTAACATGAGACTTAAAACAACTGTAAATAGTAAAAAGTATGTAATATATGTACATGTATAGTGTAAACATACCTACGCCTAAACGGTCACGATTGAAAAACAATAAACTGAAACATAAAACTCGATTCTAAGTGCGAGCAAGAACTACAAAATACACAGTACAATATGCTCCGTTCCCGATATGCTTTTATGACGTAAACTTTGATAATGACGTCATAACCATAGCTTGTTATCAGTGTCCTTATTAAAGGCAATAAACTGAACAATGTTGGCCACCTGAAACCGTTTTATTACCGTTTAAAATATGTTTTGACATGAGCAGGAACATTTTGTTTCGGGACAGTAAAAACTAAGCGCGTCGCTTCGTAGAATAGAAGTACCTGAAACGTAAGTACGTACTTGGATGTGACGTAAAAGTGATGTATTTGTAGTGTATGTACTGTTGTACAAACACTGTCGTGTGTAGATACAGGGATGTAACGTGAATGTAACATAAATATATTGTAACTTTTTTTTTTTTAAACAGGAATCGATTTCGGAAGCGGTGTTTTTAAATTTGATTTATCGAGATCGGAACAACTGGATGGAATTGGAAGGTAGACGCGTCAATAAAAAACCTCTAAAACTAATCGCGAAGTTAGGGTATTTTTAATATCGTGCGGTTTTGATGACGCATGCGGGATTGCTACGCACGCGTAAGGATGTTTTCAATATCGTGCGGATTTCATCACGCATGCGGGATTGCTACGCAGGCGTAAGGGTGTTTTCAATATCGTGCGGATTTCATCACGCATGCGGGATTGACCCGCATGCAGAAAACTTCAAAATGAAAAAAAAGCGTCCCGCGTGCTTATTCAGCGCATTACAATATATACTTGTATGAAGTGGACATACGCGTGCGATGCAATCCCGCATGCGTGATCAAAACCACACAATAATAAAAACACCCTTACCCCCGCAAATGTTCATTTCATACAAGTATTTTCTGCATTTTGAAATTTTCTGTATGCGGGTCAATCCCGCACGCGTGATGATATCCGCACGATATTAAAAACACCCAACAACATGCCAAATGCGAAATAAAAGAACAAGTGAAAGAGTAATTGACAGAAGGCACGAGGGAGGTAGGTTCCCCGCGCGACAAGTATAAACTTGCTTGTACAAACCTTCGATATAAATATATAGAATCATCCATTGACTTCTCCCGCTCTAAGGCTATGCGAGAGGGCGAGTCAGACTTTTACTGGCTAAAATCACACCTATTTTCCTTCTTTGCCTTGCGTTCCAGGCCCAGTAAGCTTCGGCCGTGTTGGGCCCCTATGGTTTTGCTGACATCTCTTTGAGGAGAACATGGAACACTACGCGCCGTCGACGATTCGGGCTCGGTCCGGATTGCCCGACGGCAAGCTACCCATTGCTCGTCGTCCGCAAACCGACGCCGACGGTGGCTGGAAATCGGGGTCCGGGTCCCGGCGGTTGGTGCGCGAGGACATCCGTTCCCTCACCAGTGCGGCCGCCTCTTTCGCTAGTATTACTGCTTCGCAGAAGGAGGCGACTGCCTGCCATTCCTCCCGGCTCCGGACTATAGCCTGTACCAGGGCCTGGCGCGGGAGTGCGCTGCCACCTATCGCACCCACGAGGACACGGCCTTGCTTCACCCAAGCGAGGCACATCTCTACCTCTACCCTACCTCCGATATAATTTCTGATTAAAATTTATCAGAACCGAAATCGAAATCGGAGGTGTAAATTTAATCGGATTTCCAAACATTCAGAATCGGAATCGAACCTCGGTAACATCTATGGTATGAACTATACAAATACATTTTGTATAGTTAACATAAAAATTTAACCTTTCCATTTTCGATGAATCACGATTTGAGGGGTGATGAAGACGATGCCGACGGTTATGATAATGGTACTTAAGTTCTTTTCAATTGATCGAGGCAATATGATAAGCGTATCATTACATAAGCTGTATGTTAGATACAAGAATTTCACATTGTAACGAAATAGTCGTAAAAATTATGTTTATTTTTATTTATTTATTCAAAACACCTTCTTCTGGCTAGACCTTATCCCATTTATTTGCGGGTCGGTCCTCCTAAGTCTTCGTTTTCTATTGATCACGATTTTGTGCCATGTCGGTGTCAAGATGAGCTTCTTTGAGGTCTCTTTGGAATGTCCTCAGCCAAGTAAAACCATATACTCAGGTCTGCGGTCTCTTCAAGCTGTGAAAAGCCAAATTTCTAAGTCAACGAAAAAAAAAAATGCGGCCGTTTATGTTGCAAAAAACGTGTATTTCGACACTCACAAGGGAATCAAAATTCATAGGATACCTCCCGTTGCCCTAAAATACTAAAATATGGCATGATGCAAGGTCTCATAGCACAAGTATAGGAAAAACATCTGAAAACTAGATTTGTAGTTGCGGCAAAAAAAAAAACTTTTTTTGCGATTCGGCAAAATCTACGTAACTCAATTCAAAAATTGAACTGTTTTCATAGGTAAGTTTATACGGAACCCTCAATGCGTGAGTCCGACTGGTACTTGTCCGGTTTTTATTCTTTGATTATAATTTATATGGCAGAACAACGTTTGCCAGGTCAACTAGTAACGCTATAATCAGTGGTATAATATATGGTGATGTTGCTTTGCTAAACCACTTAAAAACACAAAGTCGTCTCACTCAAATATACGGTTTTGAGTATTGATCTAGCAAAAAAGTTTATTTGATTTGTTGTTTGCGCCATTCTTTTTACATTTAATTTGGGTTTTCCCGTAAAAATAACAATTAAATGAGCGATTTTCCTCCTTCGTTCACAAATCAAGTTTTCGTTCTGTCATGTTGTCAGTTCCTAAGTGGATGCTGTCACGATTCCACCTGACATAATCCCTGTAGCGTTTCTTGAGTCACGCCCGACAAAATGAGACTTCATATTTTTTTAGCCAAAAATGAGAACAAAAACACCTATCTCTATTATGGTTACAGCAAATACTAAAATAACAAATTAATATTCAAACTTTTCAAAATCAAGTACCTAAGCTTGCGAAAGGCGAGCGATAGGTAGCTCGCCGTGAATTTGTGCCACGTGCGCCTCAAAGAGATTTCAGCAAGATTGGCGGGGCCCGTTAGGGCTGATGCTTACCAGGGCTGCGGGATTGTCCGAAAGAATCGTCGTGGCTTTGGAACGCAAAAAGCAACCGAAGAAGTACAGGTTTTAGTCAGTAAAAGTCTGACATTCGCTCTCGCTCCACCCAGAGTGGGTTCCACGTATCGTGAATAAGGTCACAATAGAGATACCAAGATGTAGAATGTAAGTGTGTACTTACATTATACGTGATGGTAACAAAAACAGTTCGTGATGTCTTGGTGCCTTGTGTAGTTGAGTAGCTATCAAAATTCATGATACTCCTAAGAAAGTAAGCTGTTGGATTAAGATTTTGTTAAAGAAAGCGGCAACCATTTGTAAGACAGTATGTTATTCATCTCGGACCAGTGGTAACTTAAACCCTGTGTTGTTTTTTAATGACGTGTTCGCATTTGTCCCCAATATATTATAGCTTCAACATAAACTCTACCACGTATTTAGCTCCACTCCTATTCAATCGGCTCAAGGAAAGACCTTTCAAAAAAATCCAAGCTTGTAGTTATTTTTATTAGCAAACTTACATCAGGACCTGTCTCATTTTATTTTTCTTTAACTCCTAGCTTGGTTGGGTTAGGTACATAAACTTTGAGTAATTCATTAAGTTTCATCACTTTTTAGTTTCTGGATATATGTAGAATTAAGTCACCACAGTGACTAATTAGCCTTTATAGTACGTATAACCAATTCCGATACGGAATTCTGGTATGGATTTTAGTCTTCTCGATCTTTTCGTATGGCGCTGAGACTTGGTCGCTGAACGCTGCAGACCGCAAATGCATTGACGCTTTTGAGATGTGGGGTTGGAGAAGGATGCTCCGTATCCCTTGGACAGCATTTCGGATCAACGTATCCATTATGCAAGAACTCAAAATCTCCTCACGGTTGTCGTCTGACTGTCTTCACAAGGTTCTGCAATACATTGGTCGCATTGCTAGGAAAGACGGTGGCAACCTTGAAAGGCTATTGTGACCGACAAAGTGGATGAGAAAAGAAAACGTGGGTGCAGCCCAATACGTTGGTCCGACCAGATCCGCACCGCTCTTGACTTTATGATATACTATGCCCTTCACACGGCCAGAGACAGAAAGAGATGGAGGAATATTATTCAAGAAAAAATGATGAAGACCCTGCTTCTGGTCACGACACTCAGCATTGAGGAATAAGACGCAAGGAGGAGGGATAATCAATTCCAATTTCATACAATGTACTAAAACAAATCCATCCAAAGTAGAACTAAAACGTATTTCTAATGACTAATCCAGTTTCTTATACTTTCTTCTCCACAGAAATCGGATTGGAATATGCAATTAGCTTAACTTTTCTGACTGATCAATTTCTTGACAATTCAAAAGTGCCTGTAAATGATTTACTTGAAACAAAAGTTTTGAGTTTGAGATAGATTTGTAGAAACTAATCATATTACTACGCCGTCTAAAAACTCATTGAACTGCGAAATGAAAAGGTCTAAAACTGGATATGAACTTTAGTTTAATAGGATTTAACTCGTGAAGGTCTGTTTTAAATGAATAAATGTCAGCACATTTCGGATACATGGTCCCAAAGTATTTGGGTACAAACATGTTTGTAGACATACCTTCATATCATTCATGCGTGAAAAACCAAATAATAAACTTTAAATGGAAAACCTATTCCTTATAAATACACACTTAATTTCAATTATAATGTTACCTTTGGCCTTTGCTCACCTGTGGGACAAAGTGCAAGTAAGGTAAAAAAACATGCTAGCGCCATTTTAATTGTCCCCTCTAAGAGATATATGAAAACCGTGGTGACCTATGTGTTAAGCATTAAGTTAAATGAGGTCAATAAACTAGCTTCCGAAACTCCACACACTACTTATTTATTTATTTATTATGAGGTACACCAACAGCAATATATAGTATATGCGCATTATAATTTCAAAAGTCGTAGCGAGAGCAATTTCAGTCGATACTTATAGATGGGGTCTCATTTCAATTAATTAGAAAATCGTGATAGAGTACGCTTTTGAGAATAGTATAAGAGTACGCGTGTACTCTTGAAGAGGATTGTGCCTGAAAATAAATACCAAAGAACACACCATAAAGTATTGCGAAATTTACTACTGTGATGGCTGTTTTTTAGGTTGTAAATCATCCAATGATATCTTCCGCCCTTGCGTGGGTAGCGGGGAGCGTGTCAGACTTTTACTGACTAAAACCCACTCCTATGTTTCTTCATTGCCTTGCATTTCACGGCCGGGGTTTTGTTGACATATCCTTGAAGCGCGCGTGGAACACTACGCGCCGTTGAAGAGTTGGGGTCGGTCCGGACGGTGACTGGATGGCCGCCCGCAACTCGCGCCTGCGGTAGCTGGGGCGTGACTTGAGAGCCGTTCCCTTACTATGAGGGCTAAGAAACGCTTCTAAGTTGCAAAGACAACCAAAAAGAAAATGTGGAATTGTCAACCGTATGGTGAAGCATACAAGGACCTAAGAAGAATAAAAGAAAAGAAAGAAAGCATTCATACACGCACTTTTATCCAATAGCTAGGTATTATGTGAGTAAACTCGTAATTATCACTTTTGTAATTTACACGTTTTTGTTACTCTATGTGATAATAAAAACAAAATACAAATACAAAGTTCTTTAATTTTATTTTAGGACAGATTGTAACTTTTTTTTTATTGATACAAACCAGTCAAGCGCGATCCCAACTGATGGTAAGCAGTGATGCAATCGTTGATGGTGAGGCGCACTAGTTTATTAAGAGCCTAAGAGCCTATTCACTCTAGCCTTGAAGACACCTAAATTATAGTTGGACGGGAAGACCGCAGCAAGCAAATTGTTCCAGTCCTTCGATGTACTCGGTATAAACGACGAAGCGAAACGGTTAGTAGATGGCGGTGGTAACTTAAATAAAAAAAAAGAATTTCAGCACAAGTTTCAGTCAAACCATTGCAACGGTTCTGTAGGGAAGAGTATATAATTTTTATTTTACTTACTATTAATAAATAAACAATGAAGTTCTACCTGTGTTCCAAATTTGATGTGAAGTAGCAACAAGCATACTCACACTCATAATAGATACCTACAAACTTTCGTCTTTCGCCAAAACACCATGATGAGCAACAACATTAATTATTTTTTTTAAAAACTGGGCTAGTGCAAGTTGGACTCGCGCACTGAGGGTTTCGTACAAACTTACGTAAATAGTTCAATTCCCGAATGGAGTCTCGAAGATGTTTCCGAATCGCAAAAAAGTTTTTGTTATTGGAATGTATCAACAAATTTACTGTTTTCAGATTTATTCCAATATCTGTGCTATAAGACCTTGCTTTATACTATATTTCAGGATTCTGGGTCAACGGGAAGTACCGTATGAATTTTGATTCCCTTGAGAGTGTCAAAATATACGTTTTTTGCGACATAAACGACCGCATCTTTTTTTTTGTCAACTTAGAGGTTTGATTTTTTTACAGCTTCTAGCAACCGCAGACCTAAGTATATGGTTTTAATTTAACAACTCGATACCGCCACGCGTTCCCGGGATAAAAGGTCTTGACAGACAGACATACAGACGGACAACAAAGTGATCCTATAAAGGTTCCGTTTTTTCCTTTTGAGGTACGGAGCCCTAAAAAACACACCACTATCTTCGAATGGGAAGAGCAACGCCGTGTCCTCGTGGGGGCGATCGGCGGCGGCGATCTCTCGCGCCGGGCCTTGGTACAGGCCATGGTCCGGAGCGAGGAGTGGCAGGCGGTCGCCTCTTTCTGCGAAGCAGTAATGCTAGCAAAGGAGGCGGCCGATCGCGTGAGGCAACGGCAACGGTCCTCACGCCCCAACTGCCGCCGGGATTCCGATCCCGATTTCCGGCCACCGTAGGCGCAGGCTTGCGGACGGCGGGCAATGGTTGGCCCGCCGTCCGACCGTCCGGTAACCGACCGGACCAAGCCCAAGTCGTCGACGGCGCGTATTGTTCCACGTGCTCCTCAGGGAGATGTCAGCAAATCGTAGGGGCCCAGCAGGGTCGAAGCCTACTGGGGCCATGGGTAGTGTGAAAACGAAACCCGGACCCTGGGACGAAGGCAACGAAGGAACAAGAGTGGGTTTTTAGTCAGTAAAAGTCTGACACTATCTCTCGCTCCGCCCAAGAGCGGGATTTGTCATAAGATGATTTTCCAACCTAAAAAAAAACCACAATCTTCGAAATAAATTACGTACCTACCTGAATACTCCATTAGTGTCCACTGTATCCAAATGTCTACCGGTCCAAAATTAAAAGACAGTTAAACCCGCAACTTGTAACAGCTCAAATGTAAAATTGTTGTCAACTTAATGCGGTACAATTTTACTCAAGTACGTACTGAAACTTCCATTGTGGTGCTCTTTGGCGGCCGGCCAGTTCACCAGTTGTGTACTGCTACTTATTGTACATACTTATACCTTATTTTATTTTATACTTTTGTGTTTTTATTGTTATTTGTGATACAGTGTTATAAAAAACTTTTAAATAGTTTTTGTTAAGTGGTAAAATCATCTAATGACAAATCACGCTCTTGGGCGGAGCGCGAGATAATGTCAGACTTTTACTGACTAAAAACTCACTCCTGTTCCCTCTTTGCCTTCGTCCAAGGGTTTTGTTTCACTTTCACACTACCCGTGGCCCCAGTAGGCTTCGACCCAGCTGGGTCCCTACGATTTGCTGACCAGAGGCGCGTGCTGAACAGTACGCGCCATCGAAGACTTGGGCTCGGCAACTTTTAAATAGTACATTTTCATAGATCTGCTTACACTGTCTCTTACGCGTAAGTTAATTGATATGTTTATTCTACCAGTTTTGAGCTAAGGCAGACAGACTTGGTCCTTGACGCGGGCCAAGCCACTGGCAGAAACTAGTAACTGTATATTTAAGCGGTCGCCTCCTTCTGCGAAGCAGTAATGCTAGCAAAGGAGGAGGTCGCACGTGCAAGCGCGAGGGAGCAGCCCTCACGCCCCAGCCACGGGGAACCTGATCCCGATTTCCGGCCACCGTAGGCGCAAGCTTGCGGACGGCACCCAGTGGCTAGCTCGCCGTGACCTGCCGTAGACCGTAGACCGTGCGGTAACCGTCCGGACCGAGCCCAAGTCGTCGACGACGCGTACTGTTCCACGCGCGACTCAAAGAGATGTCAGCAAACCGTAGGGGCCCAGTAAGGTCGAAGCCTGCGGGGTCTTGGAACAAACATAAAGAAGGAACAGGAGTGAGTTTTAGTCAGTAAAGGTCTGACATCCCGCACCGCCCAAGTGCAGGAGAAGTAATTGGATGATTTCCCACCCAAAAAAACACCACTTTTACAGCGTTCTTTGGGTTTGGTATAAGGCATGAAAACAAACGTAATCTTTTATTCGCCAATAATACTATACGAAAACTAATGAGTAGGTTAAGCTGGGTGGCCAAGCAATATTTGCTTGGGATCGTTACTGCATAAAATATAACACAATTATGGTCTATAAGCTTGGTGGCCATTACGGCCGGCTATTAAGCGGTTAATATATTTTTGGAGCATAGAACAATAGCAAAGTTACTTTGTAGAAAAGATATATTTCTGTTACCCAATTTAGGCAAGGTGCTTACGAATTTTAAAAACAATAGACTACTAAAAAGATAAGATAACATACAACAATTAGACAAGCTTCAAAACACACAATAAAGTTCAAAGACGTTTGACTCATTAAACACAATGTAAAACACGGACAATAAAAACATAAAACATTGAAACTGTTTTTAATTTCAAGCAACGACAGATTTATTTTCAGTTTTATATTATTTTTCATGGTAAGTCTGAGAAAAATAAAAGAAACGCGGACATTCTTTGCTTGGGTAAAACATACTTAAAACCTATACGCATAAAATCTATCTAGGTATATATATAAAAATGAATAGCTGTTCGTTAGTCTCCTTAGAATTCGAGAACGGCTGGACCGACAGGGCTAATTTTGGTCTTGAAATATTTGTGATAGTCCAGGGAAGGTTAAACGGTGAGAAAATATGGAAACTATCACAAAAAAAAAATCGAATATAACGCCATCTCTAATTAAACTGACATTTTAAAATGAATAATGCTGTTATGGTAATACCAGTAAATGGCGTTTTTCTTTGACAGTTTAACTAACACACAACAGGCGGTGCGAAGTTCGCCGGGTCAGCTAGTCTTCTATATATATAAAAGGAGAAACTGACTGACTGACTGACATATCAACGCACAGCCGAAACTACTATGACTAGGAGCGTGAAATTTTGCACAAAGCTTTCTTTTATGGTTTAGACGAGCACTAAGAGAGGATTTTCCAAAATTCACCCTCTAAGGTGATGAAACGGGGGTTCAAAGTTTGTATTTGAAGCCGCTGGCAGAAGCTAGTCTTTATATAAAAGGAAAAACTGACTGACTGACTATCAATGCACCGCCGAAACTACTAAATATTGCTCATAGCTTTCTTTTAGGACGTAGGCGGGCATTTTTTAGATCGATTAGTATAATAAAATAGCGAGTGTATTTTTAAAAAATTTTAGTTGGTTCGAGTCCCGCGTGTGGCAAGCGAGTTTTAGAAAATCTTTGAATGCAGTTTTGTTTCTCACCCAAAAAAAAGTTCCAGATATGCTGGGGTCAGTCCATACTCCCGGGTGACATTTTAGTCAGAAGCCAGATAATCCAAATAGGTATACACTACGACTTTAGCTACAAGAAACACCAGTCTTCTCCTGTATAAATTAATTTAATAATAAAAAAAATCATACGAGAATTCAACACAGACACTTGATCTGTGTATGACTCTTGACCTCAAGATGCTGGAAAGCCCGACTGAGTGCGTATCGAGCCCCTTGTAGTGTAGGGTTCCGTAGTCGCTCGTTAAAACATGCAGACTTAAAATGGTGCTTTAGTTTTATAAATAACTATGAACATAAGTACGCTTTCATGGATACATTAAGAAAAGTGCTACTGGACACATTTTTAGTGAAGACAATTTAGTATTTTAGGATATAATTAAATTACTTATTAGTCTAAGTACAATTAAACGCTTATGAATGTTATTTACACGGTACACAAAATAAAATTAAAAAAATTGAATTTGAAACGAGCTGCTTCTGCAGTTCACGATATTGTTATTGAAAGAAGCCATAGGTAACGTGTTGGGAGCAATATTTTGCTCATTGAACTATTTGGTGTTTGTGCATGACATATGCTACATACAAAACACAAAAGTATCTTATCGCCTGCAATCTACACCTACGACTTGGCCTGACTTGGCTTGTTCAATATAATTTGTCATACGTCAAGTTATTTAATTGGCTGTCATTTCTTGCCCTTCGTTATTTTCGCCAACTAATCAACCGACCACATTTCAGTAGACATTGAAAAATCAAGTGTGTGTTGTCAGCTAAAACACACCCGTCAGAAACTCCATGTAATTGCTTCCGAAACGGAAAATTCAGCAAAACTTCACTTGTTAGGCAAATAGGGACAGTTGACGCATTGTTTTGTTTCCCGCCACTTTAATTGGCAACAACAAAGTTTACCCAGTTAATGTTTAGTTCAAACCATATTTTAGGAGACTTCATTTAACTTTTAAGGGACTCTAGCTTTAGAGTAATTGGATGGCTGATGCAAAAGACAGATACAGACAAAAATGTTATCCGAAAATGGTTAAACTGTAATTCATTCATTTAGGTATGAACCTCCTTCTCTGTCCTCGAGCGAGACACCTCTCGACGACAGAGAGGGAGGCCACCGCCTACGTCTCAATAGTCGGAACATTCTGGTCGTAGACGGACGAGTAGACGGAGATACTCCAGGTGTCAGGAGTCGCAGCACGACTACCAGCCAACGTAGGCGCGAGTTTAAGGACGGCGAGCCATGGGTGGCTTATCTTCCAGACGTCTGGTAAGAACGCCCAATTCGACTGCGCGTTGTATTTCACGCGCGTCTCAAAGACATATCAGCAAAAATGGGACCAGTGAGGGCCGATGCCTGTGATTAAAACAAACCAGTGCTGCGGATTGTTCAAAGGAGAATAAAGGGGTGACCAGATGGTTACAAACCAACGTCCCAACCAAGGTGACTTTGCTAGTTACAATCCATGTAGACAGCAGTTGTAAACCGTGACCTTTAACGCCCTTGGTTGGGAGGCGAGTTTTCCCAACCACCGAACGTGTTGGCGCGTGGTTTACATCCATGTAGCCGCAACACAAACCAAAACATAAACCAAGGAGACCTTGGTTGGGTTGGAACGCTAGTTTGCAACTATCTACTCACCCCTTAAAGTAGTCGGAACGTTATAACTAATTATAAGGCTGATAGTTTCTTATGCTTTATATGGGTGACATAAATCAATCAACGATCTCATTCTGCAATACAGAATGAGATCGTTGATTGGTTGTTTCGTAATCAGAAGCATGAAAGTTTGACAACTATTTTTCCAAGGGGTGTCATGTTATTGAGAACTAAGTTGTGGAAATCACAAAGACTGGTGTTGTTTATAAAAACCGGTACCTACTTAATCAGCATTAACAGATTCTGCATCCTGTTAGACTGGAACCCGATCTTGACATACTTAGATGACGATGATGATCGCAAAATTAGATTTTTATTTATTTAAACTTCTTAAACAGTACTAGTACATAGACATACTTAATGCAACCAGTGTCTACCAGGCAATCTTTGGGTTTAAAAATAAAGTTTGTACAATAAACATTTTTCTTGACGGCCGCACTTACAGTACGCTAGGCGACTCGCTAAGGCGCCAGCGCCTAGCGAGAATTGCGATCGGTCACGAACATCTTAGAACTTTTTTTTATAATGAATAGTATTGCGTTATTTTTATTTCCCTCTAGATGTTATTTAAGCAAACCTGTTATCTAAGTACTATTGTTCCATATAGCTTGTTTAATCTGTCCATGGGATACAAAAGTCCATGTATTGAGAACATTCTTTTGAACGCCGAAAATATAAATTAATAAAAGTCATCAATCAACGTTCCCTCCTGTAACACAAAAAAAAATGGGGACGATATTTGTAAACGCTATAATCAAAAGAATGATAAATGACAGTGATGAAATGTGAAATTAATTTTATTTTTGGCATTAGATACAAGATGTATAACTCTAAGGAATCTTTCCGCACTGTTTTTCCTACTAATATTATAAATGCGAAAGTACAATGCGTTCCAAATAAGAATAGGATCCATTGCCATGTTGTGACGTCACGTCATAGGTACTGTTAAATCGAAAAATTTATAGGGAAAAACAAGAAATTTTAAAATTTTAACGAAAAAGGTTTATTCAGAATCCAGTTCTTCAATTTTGCCCATCTCTGAGTTCTTAAATTTTGCCCAATTTCTTGCGATTTGACAATATAACGTGAGGTCTCAACATTGCAATCGATCCTATTCTTATTTGAAACGCATTGTAACTCAGTTTGTCTGATACCTCTTCGCGTCTTAGTGGTTGATTTGGATAACACTTGACACACGGGTAGTCCACGTCCTAGAATACGACTTAGGATAGTTTTTATTCCGGAAGTATGTTCTTGGGATCATTTTAAACTTGCGGGCGAAGCCATTGGCAGAAGCCTGTCTACATATTGTTCTTTATTCCAAAAACAATCTCTTATTGCACTTGTTTTGAATTCTATCATATTCAAAAAATCCTCTAATCTGTTCTATTCCTTTGTTCTGACGTCATCTCCACGCTCACTCACGTGGTCAGGAGTTCAGGACGAAGAAATCGGAGGCGTGGCCTACTCGAGGCGTTCGACGCAAGAAAATCGAAACGAAACGGTCGTAATTTGGCTCGGGGGGCAATTGAGACAGTGGTGAAACGCGAGCCTATCTATAATCAAAATAAAAAAATAGTAGAGAAGTTAAGGGCATTTTTTAAAATTTATTTGTACTTGGTATGAATGAATGAACCTATGAATTCTGTTTGAGTTTTGTAGGCTAGATAAAGATAGATAGAGGTTATTTAATTAAACAACGCAAATTAACAAATATTAATTCAGTACACCTACTTCGGACCCTCGTTAAATTAAACCCAAACTTTACTCTACGGTCAGTTTAGTAAATTGAATTTGAACTAACAATTAGTTTGTGTACAATTACAATTTTACTAAGAGAAGACGCCTCCTATTGAAATTGCTACAAAAAGCTATAACTATGCTAAAATCACTATTATTAGGGGGTACGGCAGTGCCCCCACATAATAATGCCCTTTTCTCGAAACAATTCAAGCTTATGTACATCGAAAAGAACCGCTACATTTTTACGACAGCAAAATCCATTAGAGTATAGGTTTCTCTAGAGACTGTTACGGCATAGCCATAGTAGGTATGTATTTTTATTCATTTATTTATTTAAACTTCATGTACTGTGGTGGTACATAGGCGGACTTAATGCCACAAGGCATTCTCTACCAGTCAACCATTGTCCATTGGGTTAAAAAAGAAAACACTGTGGTAGGTGTGCACAATAAATAAATAACAGATATTTGAAATAGAATGTAGTATCGTTAAATTAAGCGGCTTATAATAATAAAATACATAACATATATGCTAATATAATAAACTAATAAATACTATGATAAATATGAAATCATTGTAATTAAGAGAACTTACAATATAACAATTATGACGAAGACCGAATTAAGGCTGAGAGGACTTCAAGTAGTAGTTCCGAATTTTACGTTTAAAGGAAAATTTACTTTCAGATTTTTTGGTCAATTTACATGACATGGTGAAAAACACTCGCGTCTGGCCCTATTTCAGGCCATTGAAAGGGACGAAATGCAAAGGGAAGCAATCACCTCTTTCCTCACATCCTCACACCCCAGCCGCCGCAACAGGAGATGCGCTGAGCGTCGGAAATTGCAGGGCTATCTCCAGCCACCGTAGGCGCGGGGTTGCGGACGGCAAACAATGAGTAGGTCGCCGTCCGGCGGTCTGGAGAGGACAAATCCGAGTCGACAGTGCTTTATGTTCCACGCTTGCCTTAAAGAGAAGTCAGCTTAATGAATATGGCCATTTCGGACCACGATGCCTACAAGGGCTACGGTACTAAATGCTTGAAAGAGTTACCGTGGCCCTGGTACGTAAAGGGTAACTGAAGGAACACATGTACGTTTTAGTCAGTAAAAGTCTAACACTCCGTCCAGAGCTACTTGAATACTTTTAAAAAAAAAAAACATTATGAATGGGATAATTATAGTGTTTATCTATGGTTTTATTAGCTGTAAGTCCTCCATGTAATAAATAAATAAATAAATAAATTATTCGGTCTGAGTTATTTTATTGATACATGTGTTTACTAAAAGTTGCTTTGCTCAAGTTTTGACACGGCCGAGTGTGCAAAATCTTTAAAACTTCCTCAAACATAAACAAAATTCCCGGCGGTTCTCGACAAATAATTTAATTCCTCACAAACATATAAAACACTGCTTGTTTCTCAAACACATCAAAAGCTCCGTAAACATGAAAATAGCTCTTAACACTTAAACAAAATTTTACGTCTACTAGATGTTTAAGGCGTATAGCCCCTAGAACATCTGGCCGGAGTTAAATGCACACATATTCGTATCGTAGCCGTCTGCGCCCACACACTGACCTTTAAAACCAATTTCTCTGTGAAATATTTATTGATATACATATGCTATGTATTTCTGAAAAACACTTAACCAGCAACTTTTTTGTGTAAACATATTTTTATAGATCAAAGCCGTTTGAAAGGAGTAGGGAAAATGAGCGAAAAAATAAAAATGTCATTAATTTTTTTTTTTTGACAACTGTATTAGTCATAAGAAAAAATCATATGTTCATAATGTTGTAAATGAACTTATAATAATAAACATATTTTTTTCAAACCTATTGACCTATCCGTTACCAAGGCTTCAGAAAGTCACTGTTTTATGGCACTGCTCGGGAGCTAGGGCCTTAAACATTTATTGAAGCTAAGTAAGTTAAACACCAAAACGCTCGCCCGTTGCTTTCCGATCGGAAGTTAGAATATTGAAAATTTGGTGCCCGTCGGCCAGTTTGCGACTCAATAAACGTTCCCAGGTACGATTCTATTGGAATAGTTCAGCAGACAGTAAAATATCATTTACAGAGAACGGGTGCATAGACGTATATCGGATCTCACAGTGTTTTTTTTTTTGGGTGTGCCAATCATCCAATTACATCTTTCGCTCTTGGGTGTGTCAGACTTTTACTGACTAAAAATCTGCTCCGGTTCCTTCTTTGCCTTCGTCCCCGGGTCCCAAGTTTCACTTTCACACTACTCGTGGCCCCAGTAGGCTTCGACCCTGCTGGGCCCCTACGGTTTGCTGACATCTCCTTGAGGCGCGTGTGGTGCGCTTGATACGCGCCGTCGACGACTTGGGCTCGGTTAGGACGGTTACCGGACGGTCGGACGGCGAGATACCCATTGCTCGCCGTCCGACCGCCGATTTATAGACGAGTGGATGAGTGTCGGAAATAACACGGCAGGGTACACAAACATGATTTATTTGGCACAAAAAAGTATTGAAGAGTTCGCAGTGGTTATATAAAAAACGGGACAATAATAAAATCTTTACAATTATACAGGCTTTATTAAGTTTACTCTCTGAAAATAATAATATAAAACTCTCTTATTTGTATAACTAGATGTTTTAGACCATTACTCTCTTTTTTGGGATAATCGTGTTAAAAAATGTTTTTTTTTAGTTCGCAGATTTTACAAAACGCAACATCTGCGAATAAAAAAGAAAAATACAGGGATTTTAGTTTTGTAAAATATTGCGAAAAGAAATATACATGCTAGGTTTTAATTTCATTTTTTATCTTGGTGAGGTATAGTCAGGTTCAGAAGTTACTGGTTCAATCAATATTATAATTGTTCTACAGAAAAATAAACTACGGGATTAAATCATGATGAATAGCTAGTGCTGTATAGAATATAAAAAAAAGAAAATAAGTAAATAAAAACAAAAAAAAAAAAAGAATTTAAGAATGGCCTAAATTATTGGTTCTTAAAATCTTACATCCCCATCAAAATCTTTTTATCCATTTCGAAGATATCCCCTCCCCCTGCCCGGGAATTAACGTAAGTCCCGTACCCGCGAGAAAATAAAAATTAGACTACGTTACTCATTATAACATTTGTTTTTTTTTTGATGTGATAATAACATTTGTTACTTTTTGACTGTAAATGCTTAAGTTCTCGATGAAACCACCAAAATCACCATATGGTATATGCCTATAATATTTGAGGAGTTCCCTAGATTCCTCATGGATCCCATTGTTGTAGATAGTTCTAATCTCTGTTGTGCAGACCTATTTCTAGTTTATTTTATTTTACTAGGTAAGTCATTTTTAAAATGTTCTATATTTTAAAATATTTGTATTGCCTAGTTACTTGCTTATAAACACTTATGACAGTAACATATTTTCTCTTATTTATTTACAAATCCTTTATATTTACGAGCCTTCATCCTATTATTCTAACACGTTATCAGCACGAGTTTAAGGATATGGTTCTATAAAGTATAATTTGTGATAAATAGTGTATGTTTTTCGGTGACTGACAAAATATTAGTTGAAAAATGTCATATTAATCTGGAGATATGTTAAGTGTGAACAAGTCGAACAAGTCGAGTTCTTCGTTGAATTCATCTTCGATTCCATCGTTTTGTCTAAAAAATAAAGATGGGTATCCTACTTGGAAATTCAAGATGAGAAATTACCTTTTACACGAGGATTTATGGGAAACAATAAGTGGTTATCCGGATGGTGATATGACCCCCACCTCGATCAAGGTAAGAAATGATGCAAAAGCTCTTGCAAAAATTTGCCTTACGGTAGACGGTGCAGCTATTACACATGTCAGATGTGCAAAAAGTGCATCAGAAGCCTGGAATTCTCTGCAGAAAGCTTTTGAGGATAAAGGAATGGGACGAAGACTAGCTTTAGAACGTAAACTGTACAGATTGAGTCTTTCAGTTTTCAATAACATTGAACAGTACATTAATGCTGTTATGTCAACCGCACAGGATCTTGCGGATATTGACAAGGTCATAGAAGATACGTCAATTGCAGCTATACTTTAAGGAGGACTCACCCCAAAATATGAACCTCTCATAATGGCGTTAGAAAATTGTAATATTGACGTAACAACCGATTTAGTTAAGGAAAAACTACCTAATGAGATGTCCAAAGATGAAGCAACACCAGTAGACTCAGTTTATAGCACCAAATCGAAACTTAAGTCAAAAAAGAAGAACGTGATGTGCTATGAATGTGCAAAGTACCCGGGCATAAAAGACCAGACTGTCCACTGAGAAACAAGAAGGAGGAGGCCAAAGCGGTTAAAAGTAATGATACCTCTTTGATATCCTTAAATACTTGTGGTGTCTCAAACAAGGACCGTTGGTACGTAGATTCTGCATGTACAAAACACATGACTTCTAAGCTTGATTGGTTTCAAAATATTGCAAGAATAGATAAAGGCAGTGTTACCGTCGCAAACGGAGAACAGATAAAATGCTGTGGAATTGGTAATGTTTCAATAAATACCCCAGAAGATATAATCAACAGGATCAGTGATGTTGCTTTCGTACCTGAATTGAAAGCAAATCTGTTATCTTTACAAAAGGCTGTTGATAAGGGTTTTGTATGTGTTTTTGATAAAAATGGTTGTAATTTTTATAAAAATAATTCTTTTCGTTTTACAGGTGATTCTGTTCTTCATGCCTCGCCCTATGGTGGACTGTATGTACTTGATGGTACTGTGAATGTTCCCGATTACGCGGCAAACAATTATTTGATACGAGATGAGCTCTCTGGTTGTCAGAATAGTTACCAACTTTGGCACAAGAGGTTAGGACACTTGTGTCGTATGGGCATGAATAAACTGAAGAATCATGAGGTAGGTGTAGAGTTTAAGGTTGTAGATAAAAGTAACTGCATCGCTTGCGTAGAAGGAAAACAAGCAAGAAAACCGTTTAAGAAAGTAGCATTTAACAGGGCTACTTCTCCTTTGGAACTGGTTCATATTGATTTGTGTGGACCCATGTCTACAACTTCCTTTCAAGGAAATAAGTATATGTTGACTCTGGTGGACGATTATACAAGGAAGGTATTTGCTTATTTTATTTCTTCGAAGACAGAGGTTAAAGACAAATTTTGTGTTTTTCAAACCTTTGTAGAAAATCAAATTGATTTAAAAATTAAAGCGATTAGGACTGACGGTGGAAAAGAGTTTGTCAATAAGGAGTTTGTTGACTATCTTATTTCAAAAGGTATCAAATGCCAAACAACAACACCGTATAGTCCACAGCAGAACGGAGTCGCAGAACGAACTCACCGTTCAATAACAGAGAAGGCGAGGACGTTGTTAGCTGAAAGCTCATTACCTAAAGCATACTGGGAAGATGCTTTCCGAGTCGTCGTATATCTAAAAAATAGGTCGCCTCATCGAGCGTTAGGTGGACAAATTCCATATGACAAGTGGTGTGGTCGTAGAAGTGATCTTAGTCACTTAAAAGTGTTTGGATGCAGAGCACTAGTCCACATACCTGCATGTCACAGAAAGAAGTTAGATGTAAAGGCAAAGGAAGCAATTTTTGTTGGTTATTCTGAAAATCCTAATACTTATATTTTTAGGGATCCGTGTAACCCAAGAAAAGTGTTCATGTCCAGAGATGCAACTTTTTTTGAAAACATTTTTACAGTGCTAAAGCAGAAACAAGCTAAGCCTGTGGTACAGTCAGACTCTATTTTATTATTCGAAGAAAGGGAGTCTGAGATCGAAGATGGTCAATTTTTTGACTGTGTAGATAGTACCAGTGGTTCTGTGGCTGAACCATGTACATCGGAATTTCTGGAAAGTCAAGAAATAACTATGGAGGAGCAGAAAAATTTCCACGAACCAATGTTTCCTGGAGTCGATGTAGATTCAGCAAGTTTGGAAGAGGAACAGCCTAGCCATGAGCAGAGGTACCCCTCAAGAAATAGGAAACCACCTGATTTTCTGACTTATAATGCGTCAGCGGTTGATTCTAATGAACCAACAACATATTATGAAGCTACTCATGCCGATGATGCTGAAAAGTGGGGATTATGCAATGGCTGAAGAGTACAAGTCCCTGATTAAACTACATACATGGGATCTAGTTGACAGACCTAACAAAAAGGTTATACCATGCAAATGGATTTATAAAAAGGGACGGTTTTGGAAACATCACTAAATATAAAGCAAGATTGGTTGTCAAAGGTTTTAATCAAGTCAAAGGAGTGGATTATGACGAAACTTTTGCACCTGTGATTCGTCACTCTTCGTCAGCATTTGGATGTTGATACCGCGTTTCTAAATGGAGATTTAGAAGAAGAAGTTTTTATGGAGCAGCCCCTTGGTTTTACAGAAAAAGGGAAAGAAAACAAGGTTTGCTTGCTGAAAAAAGCGCTCTATGGTCTAAAACAGGCACCACGAGCTTGGAACAAAAAGTTCAACGAAACGCTATTAAAAATAGGTTTCATAGGAACTCCTTCCGAGCCTTGCGTGTATACCAAACTCTTTGGACAAGAACTCGTGGTATTGAGTATCTTTGTTGATGACATAATTGTATTTTTTAAATCAGAGTTGACATTTGATATTGTCAAGAAAGATTTGTCGAAATATTTTTCATTGAAAGATCTCGGAATATTAAAATCTTACTTAGGATTGCAAATTCATTATGATTCCGAGAATATTAAAATAAACCAGTCAAATTATATTTTATATTTGCTGGATAAGTTCAATATGAGAGAATGTAAGACAGTGAAAAGTCCCTTAGTTAAAAAATGTATGGCGAGGAGGACTGATGATCAAGTTGGTGAGTGTTATCCCTACCAAAACTTGATAGGATGCCTGATGTATCTCAGTGTTAATACTCGCCCTGATATTGCTTTTACAACAAGCTATTTGAGTCAATATAATACATGTTTTACGAAGGAACATTGGAATGCTGCCAAAAGGGTTCTACAGTACTTGAAGGGTACTCTAAACTATTCGTTAGTTTACAGGAGAAGTGGAGAACCCTTAAAAGGTTTTTGCGATGCTGATTGGGCAAACTGTCCGATTGATAGAAAGTCATACACCGGGTATGTTTTCCAGTTGGGTGGAGGACCAGTATCGTGGGAGTCAAAGAAACAACCCACTACTGCTTTATCGTCCGCGGAAAGTGAATATATGGCGCTATCGTCTGCCACAAAAGAAGCTTGTTACTTACGTCGTTTTATCTATGAGATAACAGGTAAACTTTCTTCAGTTAACTTAGCTTCTGACAGCCAGAGTGCCATCAACCTCGTTCGAAATCCAATACACCACAATAGGACAAAGCATATTGATACCAGGTTTCACTTTATTAAGGAAAAGGTATCCAACAATACTGTTACCTTAGAATATATTAAAAGTAGTGATATACCGGCAGATGTCTTAACTAAGCCACTCGGGCCTTTAGTACACAAAAGGTGTACAATTAGTTTAGGACTAGAAACTTAATTTTTTTTTTGTGTTAGACACAACATCGATTAAGGGCGGCTGTTGTAGATAGTTCTAATCTCTGTTATGCAGACCTATTTCTAGATTATTTTATTTTACTAGGTAAGTCATTTTTAAAATGTTCTATATTTTAAAATATTTGTATTGCCTAGTTACTTACTTATAAACACTTATGACAGTAACATATTTTCTCTTATTTATTTACAAATCCTTTATATTTACGAGCCTTGATCCTATTATTCTAACACCCATCATCAGAACTGGATTCTGAAAAAAAATGGGACCAATCGGAAAGTAACTCTTCTAAGAGGAAAAAAAAAATTTGCAAATCGATTCATAAACGACGGAGTTCTGAGGTAACATTTAAAACAAACATAAAAAAAAAACATACAATCGAATTGAAAACCTCCTCCTTTTTTTTTGAAGTCAGTAAAAAATAAAGTGAGAGAATGAGAAAAGAGAGGGCTAATAGTGGATGTTTACTCCCCACTGCAAAAAGAATGCTCGGTTCCCTTATGTCTAACTTAGGAGCATACAGTGATTTGTCTTTACAAAAAGAATAAACTAACCATAATAACTCATAACGTCTGTAACACATTTTCAACCAATGTATTATCGAGTAAAGGCATATATTTCAATGATGCGCACCTTGAGAGCAATTTGTCCAAATTTACGTTTTCCTCTTCTCTCGGCATCCGCCTGATGACGTAACACGTACAATTCTAGGTACGGAAATTATTCCGGACAGATTAATTTGTATATTTTGTGCAAAGTTTTGTCGTTGAAAGTTTTTCAATCATCATAAAAGTCAAGTGTGTCCACGGTAATGAAAAAATACTCCTATTTCAGAGTATAATTTTTTTATTCTATTGAAAAAAAAACCAAGATATTTTTATTTTTCGATGTAATGGTCTCATAAAATACAAAATCATAAGAGCCAACTAGCTTTCGTGGTACCAATGAGTATATTATAAACACATTATAAATTTAAACAAGGAACTAATAAAATTTGAGATTCAACGGCATAAAGATACGATGATGCGATAACGCGTTTTCATAGAAATTGGATATTATAATCGATATGTAAGTACGGTATTATCTTGTTCTTATTTTTGAAATATAATTTAAACTAAATTACAAATTTATTACCAAAAACAAATCTTTATCTGAAAATATGATCAAAATTGGTTATTAACTGAAGCAGAAATTAATATTCCAAACCCTCACCCTTCCTCATATCAATAAAGAAAGAGTACCCTCAGTCTGTGGGAACATCTCGCTATCTTTTTTGTACACCAACTAACCAAATAGTGACGGTGACGTCACATTTCAGTGTATACTTCCTTATTCCGTTATTTGACAGATTCCCCTTCCAACTGATTTGAAAGATTTGTAATTTACTTAATTTTGAACGCTTGTTTTTGCGATTTTGAACAAAGTTACTTTTTGATACTAATAGTGAAAAAACGAATTAACTACCCAATAATTCTTCCAATATCTCTGTTAATGGGAGCTTTAAGTTATCACATAACTACAGTAAGTGTATAATGAAATATTTACTTTGTACACAAAAGGATAGGATAGAAGGGTAGACATTAGCCTCAATCACGATGTAACATCTGCGCGAATTCGATTAGATTCAGTACCTACAACAGCATTTTGCGTCCCGGAAAACTAGGAACATCTAGTGGAGACGGATCCACGAGAAAAGCAATTTTATTAGTAGATTAACGTCAGAACTGATTAGTTAGTATATAAATACTTGAAGTATACAATAATCTAAGCTCAATATCAGGATTTGAACGTGTGCCTGTAGTTCGAAGTTGTTCCACAAAGCCGTTATTAGCTCCAACTTATTTACTAAATGTAATATCATTACACTTTAGTTCCTCTGAAACATGTATTTCTGAAAACTTGGTGGAAGCCAGCTCCTTGTATTTCGCGATTAGGAACTTTTTATACATTGTGTCTGCTTCGTCAAGTCTTTTCGTCGTTTATATTGAATATTTTGAAGACCAGTTCTTCCAGTTTTTTTTTTTCTATCCATCATATAATAGAGGGCTGACTAGACGTTTGCAAGCTAGCTTTCCAACCAAGGTGACCTTGGTTTATGTGTTTGGTTTGTGTTGCGGCTACATGGATGTAAACCACGCGCCAACACGATCGGTGGTTGGGAAAACGCTCCTCCCAACCAAGGGCGTTGAAGGTCATGGATTACAACTGCTGTCTACACGGATTGAAACTAGTAAGGTCACCTTGGTTGTGAAGTTGGTTTGCAACCGTCTGGTCACGCCTTTATACAGTGTTAAGGTAATCGATACTTGTAGTGAAAGTTAATAAAAATGAGTTCTAAAATTCTTGCTAGTGTTCCTATTAATTTACAAACTACGTGAAAACATTATATTACCAGTCAACAACAATGCGAAAGAGTTTATCGACGCCATATTTTAGATTTATATTTATTTTTTATTAGTTATCTTTTTAATGACATAGTCTAGACTAAGGGTTTGTGTTTTATTTTTGTTTTATAAGTGCATATATACATATAAAATTATAGTTACTTAGGGAACAGAGAGTGCACCTGTTTTTAAACAAGCACTTGTGCCCTATAATATCTCATGCGTACTTGGCCAATCTCATTGGGGTAGTATTTAAACGAGTGACTGTAAATTAAAGTTTTCAATGACAAAAATAATTAATTTGGGTTAAAGTATTAGTAAGTGAGCGACTGACTGCGAGTGACGAGAAATCAACAGAACAGAAACTTACAAACATTAATTTGAGTTACATAAAATACGAAATGAGAAGCTTCATAATATTTGAGCAACCTAATATTTGATTGAGCGTCAACGTTTCAATATTTGGCAAATGATTTATTTATACTGAGTGGCATTTTATCTAAAAGAAGTGTTTCCAATGCCCTAAATATCGAAGTACAGAGTATCGAATGTCCTACGCTCGGCTCACGCGCTGTTGGTCACAGTTCTAACCTAATCTAACCTATATCACTCAATTCAAAATGATTAATCTGACTGTGACTAGCTAATTAGACAATGGTGAAAACATTTTATGAAGTAAACTTTTTAGTAGTTCGTTAAGTAAAACTTCAATTTTATTTCTAGTCGCTCACTTACTAATTTAGTCGAGCGTGGAACCCAATACAGAAATACGCTTGTACGATATGACTATATACAGAAAGCACAGTTAATAGAAATCTCTATTCCTAGACAGCACGTTTCGCCGAAAACTTTGTTGTTAGAAAACATTGTTTGTAGACATCTCGGTACATAGGAAGCACTGTTGACAGAAATCTCTGTTCATAGATAGCACTTCTTGCCGTAAACTTTTTCATAGAAACCACTGTTTCCAGATACCTTGGTTCACAGAAAGCGCCTCTGGAGAAAAAACTATTAATATTTATTATATTACTAAATTTCGCTTTTCTGCCTCTCTATCCATAAAAAAAACACGTTTATTTCATACAAAAATGCAATTTTAATCAAAAATGAAGCAAAACGAAAGCAATAGATGAAATTGAAAACAAAACAAACTCTTTAGCTTTATAATAGAAACAAAAAAGTACTCGATATAACTTAAAAAATATTGTTTATACACTAAACTTCAATATTATTATTTTTTCATGTGCAAAATATGAGCTAATCCACCTAAAAAGGCTAATAAGTCCATCTCACTTCTTTGAGACAAGTGCTTTTGCATTCTGTTTTCGTATTGAATTTGTGGAGATCGACGACGCTTTGGCATAGGCTCTGACGCCCTGATGCGCTCAATTTCACATTCTGTGTATTTTACCTCTTTTGAAAATTCTTTTATAGTTTTAAACACATTCCATTTCTTACGGTTAAGAAGTGTAGTCCAGCGTTCATGCCAAGATTCCAAGACGTTTTGTGTCTTGGGAATGTCATATGTGCGATCAAACACTGACCACATAGCAGGTGGAAATAGTGGCTTTCTATTTATTGTTAATTTTGTACTATTGGCATTATTTCTTACATACGTCCCAGAGACATAATATTTATCGAACCACTTCGCTACTCCTGCGGCTTCCTCTGGTAATACTTTATCTTTAACAAGTTGAAAAGCTTCAGGTATCTCGTTGGGATCTAGGAATGCCAAAGCAAATAAATGCCTAATTTTATGCGCAAATGAAAAATCATTCCCATACTTCTTTGCTAAACCCTCGATCTGTACATGCCGCCAAATGCTCTGCGTAAGATGGAATAAACATAGTCTTTGTATACATTCTGGAAATTGCTGTTTAACGGCATTGATAGCAGCTATTTCAAAATCAGTTAAAATGTTCTCAGGAGACAAATTAGTCTGAAATGTATTAGCGCCATATCTTTTTAATAATTCTAATAAAATTGTATAACATGTTTCTGTCTTATGCGATAATAATGCAAACACTAAAGGTAGAAATTTATTTGTGCCATTTTCTGTTCCTATTGAACCATGTATAGTATATATTTGACAGAATGGCGCTGGACATGTAGAAAACGTGCCATCCATTACCCAACATTTTGCATTAATAAGTAGTTTGAAATTACTTTTTGTGCAAAATACGACTACACTCTCATTTTGGTTAATATATTGGCCGATTAAAAATTGCTCTTCTCCAATTTTTGAAAGATAGTCCGGTATGTCGAAATTAATTGTATTATGGATTTTCGGTTGTCCTTTATTCCTAATGCGGTGCACAATCATTCGTGCTGCTGCTTTATTAGGCAAGTGGACAGCACTCGTACTTGAAACATCCTGAAGGCAGCGGTTAACGATTTGTGACGGAGAATCCATGGATTTTTTTGCTATATTCCTTATTTTTGATTTATATTCCATTTGTATTCGCTTTTCTGGCTCTGGCAAATGTCCATGTGCGTTGTATAGATTGATGATCGAATGTTCATTACCGATAATTAATGTTTTTACAGTAGCACCACAACCTTTAGCACTACTCCGCGCACATCTCCAGTAAAATGTATCATTCACTTTTTTATTTACGTGATATGAATAACCATCCACTATAAGTACACTTGCTCCACGATTTGATTCTACTAACTTGCAAGCACTCATTTTAAAAAAAATTTTTTCATTAGCGTCGCGACAATTACAAATGCAAAAATAAATGCGTAGGAAACGTTTGTTACTTTGTAAGGCGCAATAGTTTACATGTACCCTACATTTTTTCTCATTTCTGCATTCATTCTCGTATTATTGTTAAACTTCTACAATACGACGCGACGCAATGTGCATAATCACATTATAAAAATAATTATCTAATTGGTTTCCGTAAATAGATAATAATTTATTGACATGGTTATAATTACATGAATTAATGAATAATATGTAGCGTAGCGGCTAACATAATGCGTGTCTGAATCTGAGCCAGAAAAGCGATAATAAATATTAATAGTTTCTTCTCCAGAGGCGCTTTCTGTGAACCAAGGTATCTGGAAACAGTGGTTTCTATGAAAAAGTTTACGGCAAGAAGTGCTATCTATGAACAGAGATTTCTGTCAACAGTGCTTCCTATGTACCGAGATGTCTACAAACAATGTTTTCTAACAACAAAGTTTTCGGCGAAACGTGCTGTCTAGGAATAGAGATTTCTATTAACTGTGCTTTCTGTATATAGTCATATCGTTCAAGCGTATTTCTGTATTGGGTTCCACGCTCAATTTAGTCGCACGGCTAGAATTTTAAATATCTGAAATGGATTAATCACCACTTTTAGTATGCTCGTTCTGAATTTTATTATTATTCGATATTTGTAGTTAGTTAATTTATCGCTTACTCAAATTCATACCGCTCAAGTTATTAAAACAGTACCTCATCATCAGTCGCTAAGTTTTTTTTTATTGGCTCGTTTTATAATTCCCCATCTCATTGAGAGTGGCCACCGTGATCGAAATATATCCGGGAGGATTATTATAGCTACTTAAGTGTTTTTTGAATATTTAAATATACATAGTATGTAAGGTAAGAAAAAATAATAATTTAATAAATAAATTTACTTATAATCACGAAAAAGAAATTTCTATTGAAGTCAATACACGTACAAAATTCAATTAAAAATATGTTGAAACAACAAAACTGCTGTGTTGGCTACATCGGCGACTCATTAATGCGCCGGCACCCACAACTTCGTCGTAATGATATTTCTGACCTACCCTTGAATTTTAACCATGTGCACTAAACAAAATAATGTCCCTTTTTTGCTGATTTCTTTTTACTTGTTATGTAGAGAAGTAATTGGAAATCATTTATAAGTTTTTTTTTGTGGGACATCATCCAAAGACTTCTCTCGCTCTTGGACGGGGTGCGAGGGCATGTCAGACTTTTACTTACTGAAATCCGGAGTGTGTTTATTTTCATTTTTTGCCTTGCGTTCCAGGGCCCCGGGTTTCCCCTTTAGAAGCGAACCCATGGCCCCAGTAGGCTTCGGCCCTGCTGGCCCCCTACGGTTTGCTGACTTCTCTTTGAGAAGCGCGTGGATCTCTACGCGCTTTTGTTCTGGGGCCGATCCGGATAATTGCTAGCTAGGACCGCGGGGAATTTCTGAAAACGAAACCCATAGCCCTAGAACGCAAAAGGCAACTTAAGGACACAGGTGTGGTTTTAGTCAATAAAAGTCTGACACGTCCTCTCACTCCAACCAGAGCGGGAAAAGTCATTGATTGATTTCCACACTTAAGAAAAAAACCCATTGCTCGTCAAATCATTTATGAGTGTGACTTAAAAATCTTATTCGTTTTTTTTCAACATTTTCAGTTGAACTAAGTTTAGGTTAATGTTATTTAGTTTTATCACCACGACTGCTCAATTTACTTTCAGTATCTAAGCAAGTGTCAAATATCTTCCTTTCCAATAAAAGGCTAAGTGAAACCTATAGCGTAAACATACAGTATTTATTTATAGTGATTCGTTTTACAATGGAAATAAATTTCCCTAAATCTCTCCGTAAAAAGAAACTCTAAAATTCAAGCCTACAATAAAAAAAATATATTTCGCTTTACAACAGTAAAAAATAAGGATTGTGATAAATGTTAATTGGGAACATTTTTTCTTTTAGTTTTTGAAATCAAGAAGAATATATTTTAAAGCTAGTTTCTGACAGCGGCTCCGCCCGTGTGAATGTGGAAAATTATTCCAAGAGAACACATTTCCCTCCCGGGATAAAAATATCCTATGTTCTATTTTGTAACCTGGTCTACCAGTATGAGTTTGAAAAATCCGAATCCGTTTAACCGTTTTAGCGTGAAGGAGGTAACAACACACACACACACACACAAACTCTCGCTTTTATAACATTTAAGCCAGTAACCGCTGTTGCCATAGCAAAAAGCAATCACTAAGTAGGTAAATCATGTTTACATTATAAATTTCAAATTCAAACATGGAATAGTTCAAATTCGAATTTCAAAGCAAACGTCAAACATATTATGAAGCCGTCAAGCATTAGCTTGTCCAAAGTACTGACTTTGATAACTGTTATGTCACTCTTGCGTCAGATTATACATTTACATTTGATTACAGAAGCTAACATGCAATTATCGAGTTTAGTCGGGAATGTAAGTAAAACTTTCTGTGTTGTGAGCATTCGGTTTGAACTTTGAAGTCTGTGATGTAACTTATTATTGGATGGGAAATATATACAATTTTTTTCCTATTTTATATGCAGATAATGACCCAGTTTATGCTCAATAAGCTTTATCAGAAGGCTCTTTGGCCTAACAAGACATTCAATCAATCTTGGGTGTCTTGTGTTACCTACATGTGAGTTTACATTTTTGTGAACTCACCCAGGATACATGAATTATTTCTAGTGCGGGGTAAATTAAAAAAAAAATAAAGTAAAAAATTCAGCATCCAAACAGAGAGCACCTTGGTGGGAACTTACGGATTGTACACCAATCTAATTATTGTGTTGATGGTCGGTTTGTCGGATCGTTGGATTACATCTACTGTCTGCACGGATTGCAACAAGCAAGGTCTATTGGGAAGCTGAATTTCATCCGTGTGGCCTATGCTTTAATGTCACCTAAAAGGAAATGGAAAGGGAGTTTTCTTGCGTGGTTGAAATGAATGGTCGATCGAGATAGCCTGGTAAATCGCTAAACTTTAGTGGCAGTGACCAGAGTACGTTGCTCGCAGAACAGATGGTCGATGGATGGAAAGGTTTTGGTGTGGCGACTGCGTACCGGAAGATACAGCGTAGTAATGTGAAAAAAAAAAATGTTTGTGTGATGAGCACGATCATTTGTTTTGTGTCTGGGTGTAATTTATCTATAATATGTATGTATTTATAAATATATAAGTATGTTTATCAGTAGTCTAGTACTCATAGCACAAGCTTGCTTAGTTTGGAACTAGATAGTGTTGTGTGAAAGTTGCGGAACATTATTATTATTGCTTTACGATGTCATTTTCAAACTATCATAGTTCCAGTGTGAAAGAAGGATAGTGCGGTTTGTACTGTCTGCTCCGTCTGTTTCTCACATCGAAATTATGAAGATTTTAAGACATCGTAGTTGGGCTTCTGACTTGTTAGATCTTTCTGAATTAAGAATTTTTAATCCAAAACGTGTCACTGTACGTAAACGTGTACTTGAATAATAAAACTTGTTAGGATTTAAGCTATTGTGGCCGGTCTGCATGAGCAAATAGCTTCTGCTAGTGGGTCCGTTCACCTGAAAGTAGAAAATGTTCCCAAAAGAACATATGACATATAAAAAGTATTATGTGTGCTATTCCAAGATTTATGGTCTTTCTATGTTCCAAATTTCACCTAATCCGTTCAGCCGTTTATGCGTGAAGAAGTAACAAACACATACATATTCATACATATAAACTTTATTTTTTATAATATTAGTGTGATAATCAATTTGTAATTTAATTAAATCGACTCAAACAAGAACTGATTTTGTCAATAGATCGGTAGGCGACGACTTAAAACTGTTCCAGCAAAATGAATGAAATCTTAATAATAATAAAAAACAGTCAAGTGCGAGTCGGACTCGCGCACGAAGGGTTCCGTACCGTCCGTAGCAAAAAAACAAAAAAAAAAGAAATTCTCCCTTATGAGAGAAATATTTATTTTATTCTGTTTTTAGTATTTATTGTAATAGCGGCAACAGAAATACATCATATATTATGTGAAAATTTCAACTGTCTAGCTATCATGGTTCATGAGATTCAGCCTGGTTACAGACAGACGAATACCGGAGTGATAGCAATTAGGATAAAAACGGGGCCCCCGTTTTTAACCTTTGGGTGCGGAACCCTAAAAAGTCATCTCTGTACATTAATGACATCCACAACAGCATTCAAATTCAAAGGACAAAGCAAAATTCTCGGAATGCGTGTCCCAAATACCTTACAATGTTATGTGCAAAACATTTTACCACGCTTGTACAAGGTTACGTGACACACGTGGTTACAGAACATCCTTTGACAGCACCGAGAACCCAACTCACTTGGGCTGGGCGACATTTTTGGAGTACATTTATTTACAAGCGTTTTCTCTTTTTTTTATATTTGCAATATTATGTTGTTTAAATACAGCAAAGTTTTTACCGTGGCTGCTCTCTAAGTGAAACACAGGAAACCTTAAAATATTTCAGGAAAAAAAAACGTATTTTTTGGGATATTAGTAATTTAATTTTAAAGAACTTCCCTCGGCGATAAGTTCACTTTCCATCAGAAAGATTTTCATTATCGGTACTTCGGGTCATATCTAAAAAAATCTCACTAATATAATAAAGGCGAAAGTTTGTGTTTCAGTTTCTTACTTATTCACGCTCGAACGGGTGAACGGATTTAGATGAAATTGGAAACACGGGTAGGCCATGTTCTTTTTTTTTCGGGTACGAAAATCATCTAATGACATTCCCCGCTCTTGGGCGGAGCGCGAGATAGTGTCAGACTTTTACTGACTAAAAACCCACTCCTGTTTCTTGTTTGCCATTTTTCCAGGGCCCTGGGGATCTCTTTCGCATCACCCATGGCCCCAGTGGGCTTCGACCCTGTTGGGCCCCTACGGTTGCTGACATCTTCTTGAGGCGCGCGTGGAACACTACGCGCCGTCGACGACATTGACACACAATACGCGCCGTCGTTGTCGAAATGTCAGCAAACCATACCATACCCATAACCCAGCGCGGCCGAAATTGTGGTCTTAGATCGCAAAAGGCAACTGAAAGACACGTGTGGTTTTTATCAATAAAAGCCTGACACGCCCTCGCCTTTCACCCTAGATTGGGAGATATCTTTGGATGATTTCCCACCATAAAAAAAACCTTTCCAGCTAAAATTTCAATAATAAGTTTACTTTTATTCACCATATTAATGAAACCGCAGTATTAGACAAGCTTCTACCTAAAAGATTATTAATTCGAATAAACTTAAAAGCTTTCAAAATACCTCTTTTTATAAGGAACACCTTTTTGCCACGAGAACTTAAAAAACTTTTCGTTTCAGTCAAAAAATCACCATTTATCTTTTTTAATCCACAAAAGTTTTCAGCTTAAGAATCAATTCCTGTGCTCCAGTTTCTTAAACTTTTTTTTATAAAAAGTAGACAAACTCCGTTTCGCCGTCAGTTTATTCGACATTTGTAAATATTTACATCTGGCTGTGATTGAGCTACATTTAAATAAAAAGTTACAACTTGGTGTATACTGGGTATTAAGAACCTAAATACCATTTACGCGATTCTATTCAGGGTAAAAAATGTTTGTAAAACGAGTAATGCAAGGGTTGGTACTTCATGATTATGCCCTTTGCATTCCGGGGCAGTGGTAACCCTTGCGTACAGTCTTACAGCCCACTTTACCTACGACGCATAGTTTTAAAAAAAATAATAGAATAGTATTTATTTGATGCGGTCAATACAATAGGCAACAAAAAATAACAAAAAAAAGTACAGATTTACAATATAGTTGCGCTGAGAGTGCCCCAACCGAAAGGGTCGCTAACTCAGCAATTGCTGGGCGTGAGACACCCAGCGCTGATTTTCAGCTGGCACCCCACAGTGACGCACGGATGATGGTAAATAAAATATAACATATAAATAAACCTATATAAATATAACCCTTACTTAAACTAAACAATTGATACAAGTGTATTTGTGTGATAATTTTGTTTTTTTTTATAAATATTATAATGAATGATACAAACAGACCAATAGGGTCCAAACCATAGGGTCCAGCTGGGCCGCTGGGGCCGCGGGGAGTTTCTGAAAAGGAAACTCGCGGTCCCAAAACATAAGGGCAACTGGAGTATACAGGTGTGATTTTAGTCAGTAAAAGTCTGACACGGCCTCCGCGAGAGAAGTCATTGAATGATTTCCCCACCTCAAAGAAAACAAAACCCATTTTGCTCAAACAGATATTTCGTCCTAAACAGATGAGTCATCCTAATCTCAACCAAGCATTACCCAGATTATGCGTTCACATGAACACACAAAATTAACGATATTTTTATCGTTCGCAACCCTTTTAAAGGGCTGTCAATAGTGAGCACGATTGTTTAAAAACCTTGAAAAATAAATGATGCTGATATAATCGTGCAATCACCCACCGTGATTCATAACTAGTCCGCGTAATTAAAGAGAATTAACATTTAACGAATTATTCGTGTCTATCAATATCGTTCATTGCGCTACGATGTTCGATAATCGTGTCCAGTAATGAAAATGATCTATGTTTTTTTTTTGCAAAAAACTACATCCAATAAAAAAAAACACTTCTTTCGTATCAATTTGACTCACATTTTGTCCGACCAATAGTGACCATCTGGATAGGTATATCGTGTTGGCATTGTTCAAATCGTGGTTCGTTTTCCATTCAACCATCGCTAAAAGTGCAAAAAACTTTGATTTCGGAAGTCGATATTTTCGTTTTTGTTATTTCGTTATTTTGGACGTTCTTCATATTTATTGATAATTGCTTGACCCCTCGAAAAATACTTTAAAATATCGTATGTACGCTAGAAATTTTAAAGAGCCTCATTTTTCTTTTATTTTAGGTTTTCATACATGTGTAAGGCTTTAAATTGGGTAATAGTATCTATTTTGCTTTTGTTTTTTATTTCCATGACGGAGAACGAAATACGCCTCCATCACATTTTCTTTTACTGTTTGTCAATAAAATAAAAGAACGTCCCATTTAACACGGACTTCTAATCTGTGTACAGAAAAAAAAATCGTGTGCCATTTATAATTCAAGATCAGCTGGACTCCAACAATCCAACGAAATTCGTCTGTGCCCCGCATAGCATAATAACTATTCAAATATCAGAAACACGTATCAAAAACTATCTGGGAAAATTTCCAAATACATCATTAAATGACTACAACTGTTAAATACATACATCTCAGTCATTCCATCGTTTGGTCAATCATTCATCATTCATTGACTATTAGGCGGTATGATTTGCCGGCGCAGTATTTAATAAAAAATATTTTTTCCAAATCGGCTTATAAATAGTGGAGTTTCGAGGTAACAAACAAGAAAAGCAATGCCAACAAAGGGCAATGAAAAGAGGGCTATGCTCGAAATTTCCTTGCGTGACCGCGTCAGAAATGAAGATATCCGCAGGAGAACCAAGGTTATAGACGTAGACCGAAGAATCGCCAAACTTAAGTGGCAGTGGGCAAGGCACATTGCTCGCAGAACAGATGGTCGATGGAGACGAAAGGTTCTGGAATGGCGACCACGTACAGGAAAACGCAGCGTTGGAAGGCCTCCCACAAGGTGGACTGATGACCTGGTGAGGGTCGCGGGAATCCGATGGATGCGAGACGCACAGGACCGGTCATTATGGCGACATTTGGGGGAACCTTATGTCCAACAGTGGACGTCTTTCGGCTGAAATGATGAAACAAGAAAAATACAAATTATAAGTACCCCCATATTTTTTAAGTCGGTTAATGAAGACAATCTACTTAATGGTCTCAATGCAATGTTTAAGTTGATAGATGATCGGAATTAAATAGAATTTAAAAAGAAGCCAGACAACGAAACGGCTAACAGCACTAATAGTGTAAAAATGAGCATTTTTATGGTGTTTCACATCATTTCCATGTGTTTTCAGACACTGACTAAAATGACTGACAATAGTATCAGTACCTACCTACAGTGTCCTCAAATAAAATTCGTTTCAATCTAACTATCTAGCTACAGTGGTATTATTAGGGTTCCTTACCCAAAGAGTAAAACGGTTCTGTCTGTCCGTCTGTCACCAGGCTGTATCTCATGAACAAAAGATACAGACAGACAAAAAGAAAAAAGTTTCAGAGTTGAAATTTTCACAGATAATGTATTTCTGTAGTCGCTATAAAACAAGTACTAAAAAATATAATAAAATAAATATTTAAGAGTACGGACGGTACGGAAACCCTTTGTGCGCGAGTCCGAATCGCACTTGGCCGGTTTTTTTTTTAAACGTTGCCAGCTCTAGGATTGACGTTTCTCTACACCAGGAATGACTCCTGTACCGTATATATGCGCTCACAAACGTGTAAACTCACATAAAAAAGACCCCCAGACCCGAAACACGTGTGGTCATACAAAGATTTGATCGGTGCGGGGATCGAACTCACGACTTGCAATGCTGCTGCCAATCGCTCGACCATATAATATATTTCAATGTTAGGCATTGAAACGCAATGGGCAACTGAAGGAACACAGATTTTTTTGGTTGGAAAATCAACTAATGACAAATCCCGATCTTGGGCGGAGCAGGAGATAGTGTCAGACTTTTACTGACTAAAAACCCAGTCCTGTTCCTTCGTTGCCTTCGCCTCAGGGCCCCGGGTTTCGTTTTCGCACTACCCATGGCCCCAGTAGGCTTCGACCCTGATGGGCCCCTACGATTTGCTGATATCTCCCTGAGGCGCGCGTGAACCAAAACGCGGGTTTTATTCAGTCAAAATCTGACTCTTTTTTCTCCCTAGAGCGGGAGGCATCATTTGAAGTATTTCCACCGAAAAAACACTGAAATATTTTCGAATTACATTATCAAAGTCCCAGTCCACCTATCAAGTATCTACCGATCAACATTTTCCCAATCTGTATGCAAAGAAAATTCTTATCGACTGCCATTCCGACACGTAATAGCGACGTCCCTCCGGATCACTAAATCTACAAGGCTTGACGAAGTACTTGCTTTTACCGGGTTACACCTGATATATCTGGCCGTCGACGGTTGATCCCGTGTTGAGAGTAAAAAATGTATCCAAAGAGTTTGTGTTGTCTTCATCTGGATAACATATCTTTTTTTAACAGGAATTTTAGTTGTCAAGAGCGCGCTGAGTCTACGGAGTTTAAAGCTGACAGAAAAGTCTAGTGAAACAAATGAATAAAGAGAGTTTTTGGCGGTGTTTTAAGGAGTGAAGTTCAGCTGCTGTTTGAATTATTTGCAAATTAATTCCTAATGTGTTTAGTGTCTACGCCACTAAACAATAAAAAAAAAACACGGAAAAAAACATTAATAACGAACGAATAATTTAAATAAGCACGATTGCGATATAATGATGCTGAGAATTTTACTGTAATATTGACTTCCTCAGTACCTCAGCAAAGCTTGCCAAAAAGGTTGAATTTGCTGTCAAATAAGTGTAAATAATTATGGACAGTATTCTATTTCCAAAAATTCAACTTTTTTCTTAATTTAACACTGGTTATATGCATAAACCATGCGAAACTAAAAGAAAAAATAAAATTAGCTTAGAAGTCGGTAGAGAATCGAATTCCAATCGAAAAGAATTATTTTTTCATAAATCGATATAAAAATAAAATCTCGTAACTGTCCTACCCAACTATATATTACCTACAAAAACTCAATTTGGCACATAAAATACTGAACTATTATTGTCACAAAGCAGTTGGATAGGTATAACTCAGTATCTGCTCGTCTTAAGCCCAGCATCCCCCAACAATAGGTTAGGTAGATTATTAAGACCAACATAAACAGCGAATGCCTTAGCACATATCTTGAAACTAAATTTCCTCACAATTCAGTAAAGAGGAACCTACCAGACGTTGCCCTCCCTACTCCTCTTTCCTTCGTCTTCTAATTTCCTTACCTCCATGCCTCGGCACGCCTAGCCTTCTAATATAATGGACAAGCCTCTAACGGTGTCTAAACATTTCCCTTTAGTATAGATTTGACCTGAAACACGAAATGGTGCTCGTAGCCAAGTCATATCTGTGTTCGTGTATCAATTGGGTTAGGCTAAGTTCGAGCGTAATTCTAATTTGATTCCAAGTACATGGATACGAATTTATTCATTTATGTTCTAGGAATCAGATTTTAAAACGTACAAAGTTTTCTTTTAAAATTTTTTTTCATAATTGAATGTAGGAATTTGTTTTTTTTTTTTGGAAAATATGTCGTCGGGCATTTTTATGGTTTTGCTATTAATGAGAATTCCATCAACATTTGATTTAAAAAGATGCAAAGAAAAAAATCAAGTATCAAATATAAAAAAAAATGTAAATTATGTGACTAGAGGATAAAGCAGTTTCTTTAAGTCGCGGATGTCATGTTGAATTCCGTACGGAATAATTATTGCTAAGTTTTGACCCCAAACGTGAGTAAAGAATTTGTATAATTAAGTTAATATAAAAACAAAAAAGTGAGGAATTCAAGCCTCAAAAAAAAAGAAAGACAGCTTTATCCCCGTGTTGAATACTTTACTTTTTACACTATCACGACTTTTAATTATCTCATAATTAAAAGTCAATTTACTAAACCACATTATTCATTAGAGAAATATAAGTATTATCTACAAGCTAATTTTACTATCACTCGAAATGTTTTGATATTTGAAACCAACAAAATTCACCATGTAGGTACTTTTTTTAGACTCGTCAGAAACCACATTTTATTCTTTTTTTTTTTATCCTGGCTAGTTCGATTTTTGAACAAACTTGTTTTGATGCACGATTGCTTTTTTTCTCAAAATAATGGTTTTTGACGTTCCAAATTCAAATATCATTATTCCCTCGATCGGCTGGATCGGATCGCCCATACTATTATATTATTCTATATTATTATTATCACTTTAAGGACAGAATGACTTGTTTTAAGTGATGGTTGTATGACATAATTATAAAAGAATAATTATGTCATACAACCATCACTTAAACACATTATCGAGCGGGTGGTGTAAAAAATAAATTATTTCAGTTTTGATACTCAAGTATCTCATAAAACAATACAAATATCCCTTGTTACTCTAACCAGATGTTTCATAAACAATATGAAAAATATCTGAAAGCGATTTACTAACAAAGCTTAGCGTTGCTAAAAGGGCTTTATTTTTCACCGTTATTGTAACACGAGTAACACGGAAACCTAAAAAACGCCATCAAAAATGCTTCGTTGCTTATATAATATAATACCGGGAATGTGTATAATCTAAAAAAGTCTATAAAATGCCTAAAACGTCAAAAGTATGATATATTTAGGTACTTATTGTATACTTTGCTTAGCCGAAGTTTTAGCCAGCAATGTGCTAACGATGGTCGTGTGGTATGACGTCACAGTCCCGCATATTTCTGAGGACAGGGTTTAAAGGAACCTTTTATTTCGAACCTAACCTGTCCGTGTCGGGGTGCCCTAAGTTCCCGAGCTCGCTTCAGTCGATCTTAGCTCAATTTTTTTTTTTACACGATGTCCCACACTAGTAATTACTCCTGTATCGTGGGTGCGTTCACAGACATGTAAACTCATATACACAGGACACCCAGACCCGAAACACCTTTCTGAAGGCCATACAAATATTTTTTCCGTGCGGAAATCGAACCCGCGACACGTAGCGTAGCAGTCAGTGGTTCGACCACGCCAACCATGCCTACCAAAATAGTTGAGGTATCCTTTTGTTTTAATATTACCCTTCACTAGAATTTCTCTTTGAGGATGTTCTCAGCAGACATGGTAAGTTCGGGAGGTTCTTGCACCGGATTCGTGCGGAAGAAACGCCCGGGTGTCACCATTGTGTGCCCCGCTTGGGCAGAGCACCGCCGTGTCCTCGTGAGGGCGATCGGCGGCAACGATCTGTCGCGCCGAACCTTGGTACAGGCCATGATCCGGAGCGAGGAGGAATGGCAGGCGGTCGCCATCTTCTGCAAAGCAGTAATGCTAGCAAAGGAGGCGGTAAAACGCGCGAGGGAGCGGCCGTCACGGTCATATCACGATTTCCAGCTACTGTAGGCGCGGGCTTGCAGACGGCGAGGAATTGGTAGCTCGCCATCTGGACTGAGCCCAAGTCGTTGACGGCACGTTGTGTTCCACGCGCGCCTCAAGGAGATGTAAGCAAAACCGTAGGGGCCCAACAGGGTCGCCTACTGGGGCCATGGGTTCGCTTCTGAAAGGGAAACCTAGGGCCCTGGAATGCAAGGTAACGAAGGAACATAGGAGTGGGTTTTAGTCAGTAAAGGTCTGATACGCCCTCTCGCTCCGCCCAAGGGCCAAATCTTGATTGCGTCACTAGTGTGTTTGTGTGTTCGTGCGTTGATACCAATACCGATGCGCTACCAATGTGCTACCAATGTAGTGCGTCGATTCCCATATAATAAAATTAAAATTAAAAAAAAGATAAGATAAAATAAAGTTTCAGTGTTCTCAAAGTAACACCACCTCGGAGAGATGCGACCTCCGGCGGGAGAAATTTAAACCTCCTGATGATTTAATCGAGCCGTCGGGGAGCCTCTTCTGAACACAAGTTGCCATGGCCAACCTGGAAAACTCTAAACAGACTCCGCACCCAAGTTGGGCGCAGCAAAGACAATCTCCACAGATAGGGGTTCTCGGACGGTTCCGATCTTCAGTGTTTGTGCAGCGTCCCACCTTCCATCCTGCATCACGTGCCCTGTTGCACCTGTTCACTTAGGGACCAAATGACAGCATTGCCGTGGTCGAATACTCGGCCAGGCAAGGAATTTAACTAGTTTTGCCATCGACACGCTAAGAAAAAGTGCTAGAATTATGATAGTAACTTAATTTTCTAGTTGTGTTTTATATATTTGTGCGCATTATTTTAGTTACAGGTTCTTTAATGGTAAAATATACATAAAATATTTTAGATTCAGACATAAATGTCAATCAACTAAAATATCAGTGTCTGAAACATAAACTAGGCAGAAATAAGACTCCAAAACTAGTTTGTTGTTTCCCAGCGCGATTACACTGTAATCTTTTAATAGGATTTTGGTTACACAGGCCAAATTGGCTCAACTTTGTTCTGAGTTACTGGCCGAAGAGATTTTAGCTTATATTAAAATTCCATCTACAGTTTTAGATTTAATTATGACCTTAATTGGTTGGAACAAGGTTTAAAATACTGTATTTTTTTAATTATGCTGTGTCATCATCGAAACTATGCGTTTTAGATAAAGCAGCAGCAGTTGCTCACAAAGTTTTGTTTAGACAGGATTATATTGTTTACGACCTTCTTTGTTCTAACAAAATACGAGTATATGGAAAAGAGATGAGATGCCTTAAATCTCATTCTGCTGATTCATAATTACACTGCATAATTACAAGCTCCCATAATGACACAACTAAATGCAAAGTAATAATCATAAGCGAACTGAGGGACCATTTGAAGGAGTGGCCGTGGCCCCAGAATGCAAATGGCAACTGAAGGACACAGGTGGGGATTTAGTCAGTAAAAGCCTGACGTGCCCTCTCCCTCGTTCTAACCTAGAGGTGGCGAAGTCACAGGATGACTTCCTACCTCAAAAAAATAGTCATAAGAGGAAATTGTCTGTGCTTCCTGAAACATCCTAGAAAGTTCCACAGATAAAATAATCATATACGAGTATACATAAATTCAATTTTTAAATATTTTTCTTTCTTTCTTTCTTTCTTTCAATTTGAATACATCATCCAGATTCCAGACGCTTCAAGAACATGTTAAATCAAAGGTCTTTCTTTCCTTTAAGTATTATCGGCTATCTGCTACCAGTGGCTTCGCCTGCATGAAAGTTACAGAAGAAAATTTGAATATGTACCTACTCCTGGGATAAAGCATATACTATTCTAGCGTGCTTGCGGACGATGAGTAATGGGTAGCAGTAGGCATCCGGCCACCCGGTAAGGATCAAACCCTAGTCGACGGCGAGAAATGTTCTATACACGCCTCAAAGAGATATATGCAAAATGGAAGCGGCCCAGTAGGACCAATGCTTCTTAGGGTTTTTTTTTTTTTTAATGTGGGAAAATCATCTAATGACAAATCCCGCTCTTGGGCGGAGCGAGAGATAGTATCAGACTTTTACTGACTAAAAACCCACTCCTGTTCCTTCGTTGCATTCGTCCCAGGGCCCCGGGTTTCGTTTTCACTGGCCCACCCACCCATGGCCCCAGTAGGCTTCGACCCTGCTGGACCCCTACGATTTGCTGACGTCACCCTGAGGCGCGCGTGGAACAATACGCGCCGTCGACGACTTGGGCTCGGTCCGGACAGTTACCGGACGGTCGGACGGCGAGCCACCCATTGCTCGCCGTCCGCAAGCCTGCGCCTACGGTGGCCGGAAATCGGGATCGGAATCCCGGCGGCGGTTGAAGCGTGAGGACCGTTGCCGTTGCCTAACGCGATCGGCCGCCTCCTTTGCTAGCATTACTGCTTCGCAGAAGGAGGCGACCGCCTGCCACTCGTCCTCGCTCCGGACCATGGCCTGTACCAACGCCCGGCGCGAGAGATCACCGCCGCCGATCGCCCCCACGAGGACACGGCGTTGCTCTTCCCAAGCGGGACACACCTCCACCGTGTGCTCCACCGTGTCCTCCGGGCGGTCCACACAGTGGCGACACCCGGGCGTCGCTTCCGCACGAATTCAGTGCAGGAACTTCCCGAACTTCCCGTGTTCGGTGAGAACCTGCGTCACGCGGAAGGTGAGGACGCCGTGAGGTCTTTCCAACCACGCCTCAAAGAGGGGACTTATAGCCATAATTGTGGCGTGCCCAGCACTAGGTCGCGACAATCGCTGTCGCCATTTCTCCATGAATGCTTCTTAGGGTTGCGGAAACTTTAAAATGAGTGACCATAGACCCAGAACGCAAAGGGCAACCGATCCATCCAAGAGTGGGGGAAGTCATTTGATGATTTCACACCTCAAAAAAAATGATTCCAGGACATATCTACTTGTGTGCAAAATTTCATTCAAATTTGTTCAATCCTTTGAGCATGACGGAATAATAAAGATACGTACCTACATACAAAATTTCGCTTTAATAAAAATAATTATTAGTGTGCCTTGAAAGCTACTACAGTACAAAAAAAGGCAGAAAAATCCGCATTCGTAAAGCTGTATTCAATTTCGTTTTTCCCTTAATAAATTATCAATATTTTTCCTCCGAAGATAATTACTGTAATTTTTCTATAGCATTTACTTTTATCATCAACTATCGTCAACTGTAATTAGTTCCGATGTTCCGATATGAAACAGAAATATATTATCTCAGTTGCATAATATACTTCCTGGAAATTCGAGGCACAAAGCTCGCGTGGAATGAAACGTAATATTTTTCTCCCGGCATTTCGGCTATAATAGTTGAACCTGTCTTTTATTTGCATATAAAAGTATGTTTCGAATTCTGTCACTAAATTGGATACATTGCACTGAAAATCCATGAAATTAGAAACAAAAATACGATAGCAATGAAGCCATTAATTTTTCTATCTGAAATTCGTTAGATACGACAAGAATTCAAATAGAATGGCCTGTTGGTCTAGAAGTTAGTAATAATAAATAATAATAATAATATTCCACAACTATCACACAACGCCGTCTAGTCCCAAGCTAAGCAGAGCTTGTGTAATGGGTACTAGACAACTGATAAACATACTTATATATTTCTAAATACATACATATATAGATAAATAAATAATAATAATAATATTCCACAACCATCACACAACGCCGTCTAGTCTCAAGCTAAGCAGAGCTTGTGTTATGAGTACTAGACAACTGATAAACATACTTATATATTTCTAAATACATACATATTATAGATAAATTACACCCAGACACAAAACAAATGATCATGCTCATCACACAAACATTTGTCCTGGGTGGGAATCGAACCCACGACCTCCGGCATAGCAGTCAGGGCCACTAACCATTAGACCAACAGGTCAGTCAAAAGTCAAGTTAGTGGCCCTGACTGCCATGCCAAAGGTCGTGGGTTCAATTCCCACCCAGGACAAATGTTTGTGTGATGACCACGATCATTTGTTCTGTGTCTGGTTTTGTTTTTAGGTGGGAAAGTCATCTAATGACAAATCTCGCTCTTGGGCGGAGCGAGAGATAGTGTCAGACTTTTACTGAATAAAAACCCAATCCTGTTTTTTCGTTGTCTTCGTACCAGGGCCCCAGGTTTCGTTTCCACACTACCCATGGCCCCAGTAGGCTTCGACCCTGCTGGGCCCCTACGGTTTGCTGACATCTCCTTGAGGCGCGTGTGGAACAGTACGCGGCCAAGGGTCTGCTTCTGAAAGGAAGATTCGGCCCTGATACGAAAGGCAACAAAGGAACAGGAGTGGGTTTTTAGTCAGTAAAAGTCTGACGCCCTTTCACCCCGCCCAAGAGCGGGGGATGTCATTAGATGATTTTCCAACTTATAAAAAAAATGTTCCTTTGGGATAATTTTCTACTTTCATGTGGGCGAAGGTACTGGCAAATACTAATCTAGCTATAAAGTTGTATATATTATTTATATTTGTAAGTCTATAAAAGTTAATGTTCAAGTACCGATTCAGTTAAAAAAATATCTTCTTTACTCACAGTAAGCTGCACATTGAGTGAGTACCATAGGCTTATTTTTGTCCCGAAAATGGCACGGTTCCACGGGAACAAAGCCGAAGTAACTCATAAAGTGTTTCATTGTCCTTTGTCCCCAATAAAACCGAACTTATTTGTCACAAACGTAACAAATCTAAGCGGGAAGTGCCTTAGTTAGTGTACCTATTACGAACTTGGCAGTCATAAAAGAAACAGCCTTTGTCGAATGACAAGAAGATTCATTACTGATCTTATGAGACGGAATACGATTTGACGTAGAGCCGATGAAGAGAAATGGGAGAGATTTGGACACTTGGCTGTCTTTTCAAGTGCCAATATTGTTTCGAGGTCCTATTCTATTGGTTTACTGTCTTAACGCTGGTTAGAAATACGTAGTAGGGTATATAAACTCTTTGTAGTCTATTTTTGGTGTAGCTCGGTTAAATCACTATCACTTTTGACAGCACGGCTGGCGCAGTAATTGAGCGATAGGCTGCTCTGCACCGTGCCGAGGGCTCGATTCCTGCATATATAATCAGCCTTTTAATGTTCCCACTTCTGGGACTCAGGCCTCCTCTCTAGGAGGGGGAATGGCCCGTAATCTACCACACGGGCCCAGCGCGGGTTGGTGAATATTACATGTCTTCGAATTTTTGGTTCCAAGACACGCCGGTTTCCTCACGATGTTTTCCTTCACCGTTTCGAGAGCAGTAGTAATGAAATAAATTACACAAAGTAATGCGCCTGGCTGGGTTTAAATCCACGACTCATAAGTCGGGGCCGTTATCACTCGGCCACCACTGCTCAATCAATCAATATTTGTATGGCCTACAGATAAGTAGTAGCTTAGGTACATATTTATGAACGCTTCCACGATACCGGAGTTATTCCTAAATTGTGACAAAGTTAAAAAAAGGATTTTTACATTTACTAGGGGTTTATTATTTACAATTGCAAGTAGCTACGCCCTCGTAAATGAAGAAAATTTCATAAGGGAAAATTTTCCCGAGAAAAATACCAGTATGTCAAATCTATATATATAAAAAAGAATAACTGTTCGTTAGTCTCACTAAAACTCTAAAACGGTTGGACCGGTTTCGCAAATTTCGGTCTTGAAATATTCGTGATAGTCCAGGGCAGATTTAAACGGTGAAAATCCGAATACAACGCCATCTCTAATTAAAATGTCATTATAAAATGAATTATGCTGTTCTGGTAATGCCAGTAGATGGCGATATCCTTACTATTAGGCGGTACAAAGTTCGCTGGGTCAGCTAGTTTTATATAAATCCGTTCAAACGTTTGATTGTGAAGGAGTAACAAACATACACACACACATGCATTTTTCGCCTTTATAATATTAGAGTTATAGTCAGATTTGAACTGTAGAATAAAAATGGCTTGACATAACAAATTTTTCCACACAAAATCCACACGTTTGATTAATAATTGATAATTATTCTCTTCACCTACTTGGTTCAGCTAACATTTTGAAGGCGCGGCTGCCATCATTGTTACTGATATTGTACTCAATAAACGACTTCATAAATATTCAACAATAACAGAACTTTTTTTTACCTCGTACACAGGTGTAGCCATTAATAAAAATAATAAAAAATAATCTTTTTGACAATAAAGACACTATTTTGCAAAAATATTTATTGAACGGATAACCAAACATAAATAAGAACTGAGGAAGACATCGCCTAGCCGTTTTACCAATCGTTGTATCACGATACAAAAGTCTACGGATTGATATAAACGAGAATATTTTTGTGAGTATGACTTTGATAGCAAAGAATAAACCATGATTTAAAAAAAAAACGTAGGGCTGAAACAAACGTACGTTCAAGAAGTTCATTGGTCCACAACTAGTTAAATAATACTGACACTTTTGACTCTTGACTTAAGTATCGTTGATATAATAATTAAAATAAACATCACATTTAAAAAAAAGTTTAATATTTAATTCCACGGATGTAAACTGTAAAGCTTTTTCGTAAATCACGAGCGCTGTATGGTAGGGAAATGGAAACGAAATTTAAAAATTTCATTCGCTCGGGTAGAATTTATCAGAACATATTGCTGCTGGGGTGGAAACCTCGTAAAAGTGTAATAAAGACTTGGTTTTAAGTGATTACGGGAGTAACAGGTAGCTGTTTTATGGTTTTCATATACTAAAGTCTTTTTGAGGTTAAAGTTTCCAATTCTATTAAAATTTTATTATGCATCTGTAGTGACATCTATGACACAACTTAGGATTTTTTTTTAAAGGAACTCGCGTACTGAGGGTTCCGTACAAACGTACCTGCGAGTATGTAAACAGTTCAATTCCAGAATAATATCTCGAAGATTTTTCCAAATCGCAATTTTCTTTGACGTAACATAAAATTTACTGTTTTCAGATATCTGTCCTATAAGACCTTGCTTTATGCCAAATTTCAAGATTCTGAGTCAACGAGAGTACCCTATAAATTTTAATTTCTTTGAGAGTGTCAAAATATATGTTTCTGGCGACATAAACGACCGTATAATTTTTTTTCGTTAACTTATAAGTTTGATTTTTTCACAGCTTCAAGGGACCGCAGACTTGAGTATATGTATTAATTTCAACTCGATACCTCCACGCATTCCCCAGATAAAGGGTCTTGGCAGACAGACAGACAGACAGACGGACGGAAAAAAACAGAGATGTTGACACTGTATGTATGCGTAGCAAGAAAAATAAGTAAAAAAAAAAACAACTTTACACTGTAAAGATAAACTATCACAATAATATACATAATAATGTACCTGAAGGGACACATACCGCTTATTAGTTCATATTGCTTAAGACGTAAATAACTCTAGACAAAGTGATTTCATTTCATTATACATATAATCCCGGGATTTTAAATAACCTATAAATAAAATCCCGGGATTCCGGGAGTGTCCATATTGAGTCAACGTATCGCAAGTACTAATAAATTGGCTCTACCTACGCCAAATATTGGTTATCTCACACTTTTGACTCTCACACTGTTGACGCCTTTGACAAAAGCTAGCTTCCTACAAAATCGGGGACACACCTCGTCATGACTTACTATAGTTGGGTACAAAATAGACGCATCAAGTGAGCCATCAGGTGCCTTCCTTCCTGTTACGTACTGTAGAGATATCAGCCTAACAAAAATCTTTACATACTTTTCTGCACCGCAGTGTGTTCCTGTGTAGTCTCGTGGCCCTTGTTAACACGAGTAAGTGTTTTTTTTTTCTTATCAAACCGCACTTAGAGAGCCCATTGTGTTTCTTATTTAGATATCGCAATTTGAACAAGATTGTATTTGTTTACTTTAACACGACTTACCAGAAAATCGAGTGCTGTATTTTTAGAGCTCTTGTAGCTATGGAAATATCTAAGTTTTTGTACTGCAAAAAATTTGGTTGTATTGCCTTTTTTTGTTTCTTGAGGTGAATTATCATCAAATAACTTCTTGCACTTCAGGGTAGAGCGAGAGAGCGTATCAGGCTTTTACAAACTAAAACCCACCTGTGGCCTTCTGTTGCCTTTTGCGTTTTAGGACCACAGTAACTCGTTCGACAAATCCCGTGGCCTTAGCAGGAATAGGCCCTGCTGGGGCGTCTACTGTTTTGCTGACATCTCTTTGTGGTAAGCGTGGCACACTACGCGCTTGGTCGTTGCCGGACGGTGACCTACCCCTTTCTCGTCGTCCGCAAGCCAGCGTTTACGGAGCCGATGATCGCCTTGTTGCCCAACACCCGGGACGTCTCCTGTGACGGTGTCTGTGGCGTGTTAATGTCCATTCTTTCACAGTTGCAGCCCTCTCCCTCGCGAGCATTACTACATCGCAGAAGGAGGCGACCGCTTCCCATTTCCTCTCGCTTAGACCATGGCCTGAACCTGGTCTCGGCGCGTTAGGACGCCACTGCCTGATTGTATTACCCACAAAAGCTTTTTTATACATATTCAAACATATTTTCAGTCACTCGACGAGACATATCAAATGAAATTATCAAACACATAGTCCCATAAAAATGCATTTGTGTCACCTCAAAAAAAAAAACAGGACAGTCGACTATGATCCTACAATTTCAGAACACGGGCAGCCCTGTAATCTCTTTGTGAGTACGTTATTGCAGTTTGTAAAATAAAAATATATTTAAGTTACACGTATAAAACGAACGCGATACCATTATGTTGTATGATCCACATTATAATAAAGGCCGTAAACAGGGTCGTGAGTACGTAAACCTTTTAGTACATACACAAGTAGATATGCCTGATTATTATACAGACGGTTGTTTTCCCGAGATGTGATGTCACCCCTCTACTCCAAACGTCATCTACAAATTACTACAACCGGATGTGTTTACGTCTTGAAAAAGAACATTGGATCTTCTTTGAATCCGAAACAACAGGTTTGTGCCAACCAGACCGATTAGCTTATTTCTTTTTTTTATTTTGTAGTTGATTGGGCAATACCCAGATAATATATTGAACAATAAAATAACTTAGCATTTGTCAGATTAATGGATCGTGTTTCATGTACAAAATATCGATGTCGTGACTTTTAAGCGTCGTTTTTTAGCAATTATTACATAAATGACGCAGTAGATAACATTTATTAAATACCAAAGAAGCAAAAACGGAAATAGTAGAAAAGAAAAATGAAAGCGTATTGAGACCGAACGTTGCTGACACTTTATCTCGATCGAATCGAACTTACATTTGTAGGAAACCGATTTCAGAAGTCACGTCGAACGGACCAAATCGAAAGAGGACTTTAGCCAAATTAAGAAAATTATGCAGGATTCGCGTCATTTGGCCCATGATTCAACTGTATGTAAATTTTAAAAACATTTGAGTCATTTCGAAAATACGTCCATTCAAAAACGATGATCGTTTTTGAGAAGGTAGTGAGCCTGACTCAGGAGTCCAAAAATTAAAATGAGTCATTTCTAAATTAATTTCAAATAATCATTTTTGATGACTCATGCCCGATTGCCAAATTAGTGAACTACCATAAACGAGAAATGTGGTATCTGCTATCTTAAACACGAATCTACTATGTACATGCCTTGTTTAGAGGATAACAATCTTTCTCCTAAAGATAAACTGAATAGTTTACCTACTATCGTAACCTTGAGTAATTTGTTTCGATGTGTTGCTGTTTTCAGTAACATTAAACCATACCATACCATCAGATACTCTCGGAGGCAAAATGGCCCCGAAATAGCACGCAAAACAACACATTATCCAACTACATGTCCCGCGCCACGAGAATGCATTGTTAAATGTTGGGGGCAAGTTACAGGACACTAGGCAACGTTGCAACGCTACATAGATTCAACATTGCGTGCTATGTTGGGGGACATTTTGTCCCCTTTTTTTGTTTTCGGTGGGAAACCTTCGAAAGACGCCCGGACTTTAGGGATAAGTCCGGGGATGTGGGGAGTTTGGGATTTTTACATCACTAAAACCACTCCGGTGATCACCATCAGCACATATAGAAGGGGCGCCGTTACCTCTTAAAAGGCCATTCCAGAACCCCCTCTGAGCAACACACACATGCACGGCGGCACGTGGTCACTGTGCCACCGTCTTCCTTGGAATCACTCGTTGGGCGATATTTTGTCCCCTAATATATTTGAAGCTTTAATGACCAAAGGCCAAAACTGGACTAAAGAATAGCTTTTGAGGTATACTATTTAGATGGGTTCTTTAACTCAGATTGTGAAATTATGCAGATAGAAAATATTGACTAACCTTGTTGGATTGGAAGACTAACATTGAATTGAAGTTTTATAAATTGATATCAAAACAAACCTTTAGAAAAAGTATTAAGCACCTTTAAAAAAAGTTACAATACAGAAAGCAAATTAAATCAAATGACACGGCAAAGAAAAAAAAAAACCGGGCAAGTGCGAGTCGGACTCGTGCACTGAGGGTTTCGTATTAACTTACCTATGAAAACATTTAAATTCCCGAATTGAGTTACGAAGATTTTTCCGAATCGCAAAAAATTACTTTTTTTTTGTGACGTAGCTACAATTTTACAGTTTTCAGATTTTTCCTTATACTTGTTCTATGAGACCTTGCTTTGTGCCAAATTTCAGGATTCTAGGTCAACGGGAAGTACCTTATGAATTTTGATTCCCTTAAGACTATCGAAATACACATTTTTTGCGACATAAACGGCCGTATCTTTTTTTTTTTTGTTAACTCAGAAGTTTGATTTTTTCACAACTTCAAGGAACCGCAGACCTGAATAAATGGTATTAATTTCATCTTGATATTTTTACGCTTTCCCCAGATAATGTGTCTTGACAGACAGACCAACAGACTTACAGACAGACAGACAACAAAATGATCCTATAAGGGTTCCATTTTTTCCTTTTTGAGGTACGGAACCCTAATAAACAAATTATAGTCGTTAAAACAAAGAAAATCAGCCAATAACAATTAAATAGAGTAACTAAATAATAACAATTTCCCTGATTATTATTTTAAACGATTCGTCTTGACAAATAGCCCGAAGCAATGAAGTACCCACAATAATCAAAAGGCCGGTTAGCTTACTTTACGATTCCGTTTCTAAATCGTTGTGTTAGTTAAGGCCCTTGCTCCCATTTCGTGCCATAAAACAGTGACTTTCTGAAGCCTACTCCTCAGTAACCCAGCCGTTACCGAGGATTTAATAGATTTTAAAAATAAAATATTTATAACAAAATCATTTAATTTGTTCGTATGACTAATACTTTTCTCAAAAAAAAAAATAACATTATGATATTTTTTCGCTCATTTTCCCTACTTCTTTCAAACGGCTTTTATTTTTAGTTATATGTTTAAACAAAAAAAAAAAACTGGTTAAGTATTCGTCAGACTGTACATAGCATAATAATATATATCAATATTCCGCAAAGAAAATGGTTTTAAAATTCAGCGGGGTTCTATATAGGCGCAGGCGGCAGTGCGAATATGAGTGCATTTAACTTCGGCCAGATGTTCAAGGGACTATACGCCTTAAGGCTTCAAGCCAAAGGGGATGCTTTTCAAGTGAAAAACTTTGTTGGCCTTTCTCAGCTTTGACGTTTCCGTCATAGTGAGGCGACAACCTAGAAACCTAGAAAGGTAAGGAAGTAATTAAAGACGCCTGAAGGTAGATTCTGTCACACTACATATTCACTATTTATATGTGCGGCTGACAGTACCTACCACTTCTGTGATTTGTAACAGGGTGATTTTGGAGGTTTATTTAAAGGTTCATCATCGTAAAAAAAAGTCCAGAATTATAAAGATTTATAACATCCGTGCGAAGCTGGAGTAGGTCGCTAGTTTTTAGTAAAATACAGGGCTTCATTTCAAGTCCATTTTATACAGTATTTTCAGTCTCTCCTAGCTCGAAAGTACGTCATAACTTGTAACCTATTTAATTATATTCACAAGGCCTATTGGCTGTAAAATTTTACGGCACCCTATCCTCTCCATTGTTTCCTCCGTATAATATTTATTTGTTTTTTATTAATATTACCCAATAAAGTGAGCTCGAAGAATAAAATTTGCTAACTTTATTAAATACAGGTGTCGTAATTTTTGCTTATGTTATGGGTCGTTATATTCTAGAGTGAAGGCGACGTTTTAATTAGGGTATCCAATTATTTTTGTTTTGAAGTTAGTTACTGCTAATAATTTACATTTAATTTTATCAGAGTTTATTGTTGGGCTACGTGATTGTTCCAAAGAGCGCAAAGAGTAACTAAAGGAACACAGGAAGTGCTGTAAGTTTAATCCATCTGACGCAGTTCCTCATCTGGACATTAGTGTTCCGGAAGGAACTTGTTTCCGATCTGGTGGGAAGAAACTCTCTTTTTTTTAAGGTGGGAAATCATCCAATGACATCTCCTGCTCTTTCGTGTTAGACTTTTACTGACTAAAACCCACTCCTGTTCCTTATTTGCACTCATTCTAGGGCGAGGTTCTTTTTCACATCACCCATGGCACCAGTAGGCTTTGACCATGCTGGGCCCCTACGGTTGCTGAAATCTCCATGAGGCGCGCGTGGAACACTACGTGCCGTCGACGACTTAGTTACCGTTACGTTACCGGACGGTCGGACAGCGAGCTACCTATTGCTCGCTTTTCGCATTCGGGATTGGAAATCCTGCTGGATGACTGGGGCGTGTGCGCCATTGCCTCGCACGTGCGGCCGCCTCCTTCGCTAGCACTACAGCTTGGCAGAAGGAGGCGACCGCCTGCCACTCCTCCTCGCTCCGGACCATGGCGGGAAGAAACGCTCTGGTGTCACCATTATTTAGATCGCCCGGAGCACATGGTCAAGTATATAGTGGAAGTTTGCCCAGCTTGAGTGGGGTTTCACCTGATCCTAGCGGAGGCGATCAACGGTGGCGACTTAAGCGTCTAGTTTTGGTTCATTCCATGATATGGAGCGAGAGGGAACGGGAAACAGTAACCTTCTTCTGTTGAAATTTATGATACAAAACTTCTTCTTGGTTTGATAATTTCTGCGCCCCATCAGGGTCTCCCTGTGCCGGCGCACCGCTGGCAACACCTTGGTTACGGCACTGATTACAGGTGGGTTTTAGCTAGTAGGTAATATGCTGACACTCCCTCTTTATGATAGCCTACGTATAAACGGTGTTTAATATTGTTTTATTCAAACCTAACCTAACACTACCTCTTGCCAGACTGTTATGTAATATCTAATACATTTTTTTAATAAATACAAATTGTCTCAGAAGATGGCGACTGTATTTTTTTGGGAAAATTAAAATGTGAACAGCTGGAATTAAGATTATGTATTTACCTTTTGCCTTCACGAAACTTTGAGGCAGGTACCTCATCTACGTTTTAAAATGTCTACTTGCAAAAGAGCAATAAAGATTTAGTACGAAGATAAAACTCTTAGATAGCTCTGGTATACATTGCTGCAAAAATATTTAGATTCTGACGTCAAAAAGAATTTTAAAGACAAATTTCTTTTTAAACTTCATACACACACTACTAGGGTTCTTCTTCGAGATTTCTCGAAGCGGACATTTTCGAGAAATTTGGCCGTAAACGAGACGAGAAAAAAGAGGTTGAGAACTGGAGAAGTCCTAAAATTGCGTCTTGATTGTATTGTCAAATGCTACATACACACTATTATGATATTTGAATACCTAGTATTACTGGTAATACTAAATAAAAAATTGTCATCCAAGATATGAGACATGTACTGTTTAATATAATATGTAGATTTTTTTTTGTTCCATAAAAAAAAAAATTGTCGTCGTGAATTTTTGTTGTTGTTGAGATCGTTGTTTTGAGTTTTTGTTCGTGCAATCATCATCCTCGTACTTTGGGTAAAGTGAGAGATAATGTCAGATTTTACTGACTAAAACCCAGCTATGTTTCTTCAGTTGCCCCACAGTACCGCTCTGACGTCTTTGTGTCAACACCGTCACTGGCCCTGTGGACTCGTCGCATTTTGCGTGTGGTCACAGCATTATGCTGAGCATTAGACCGTTTTGCGCGATAAAATGTTTATAATTTGTAATTAGTCTTAAAATTGCGTCATTTCCCGTAAATAAAATGGTTTTTCTTTCTTTCTGTACGGGCCATTGACAACACACAATTGAGTAACTGTTTTGAACAATGACGCAGCCAAACTTTCAATTGCCTAACACCTGTAGCGACATCTATGGCGTCACATTAGAACAAATCTTGCATTGCGCAATCAAAATCTCCGCGCGATTTGAATATATACGACAGCTCGAAATCATCTATCAGGCAGTTGCCCACCAGACATAACACCCGTCTGGCCGGTGGATCCTCCCTTTTCAACGGAGGTTTGCGGGACTTTACACTCTGTCCCGCTTACCTCCAAACACCTAATAATTTACATACGTAATCCAACTACTATAATATTTGCTCTTCACTGAATATTCTTGGGTAGCCTAGGGATGTCCGATATTTTCAAAGTAACACTTACTACTTAGTATTCATTTATTATAATTGTGGTTTTCCTCGCTATAGTTTTCCTATTCAGGAACTAGCAATAAGTTAGTCCACGCTATTAATATTGTTTGCTTTATATAGGTATATTAATTGTTTTCCGACCGCAAAATATTCTTATTGTTAGAGAAAAACACATAAATATCCTTAACCGTTAATACAAGGTATTTATTTGGTTCCTTATATTGTACTTCTTTTAAACTGGATTTATTTATTATTTTTAAATAGAACAGCCGAAGCTAATTACCCTATTTAAAATTATCTTTGTCCTTATTTAGGTGTACCTACGCGTAAGTTAGCTTCGACTTATTACACTTAATATTATAAAGGCGAAAAATTGTGTGAGTGTGTGCGTCGTTTGATACTTCTCCACGCTCGAACCACTGAACAGATTTGGATGAATTTTGGCTCACGGATAAACCATGTTCCTTTGGGACAATTTCCTACTTTCACGCGGGCGAAGCCTCTCACAGCAGCTAGTTATTTCTATATGTCAGTGTGTACCTAAAATAAATAGTCATTAATTTGTAAACAAGTAGTTCAACCAATAGTTGTTCATTATTCATAAAAAAAAAAATACAGCTACTATCCATGGAAAAAAAGCATTTTTGTTTTTCAATTTTTTTGTGCGGTTCCCGTTTCCCATTAAGTCTCAAGAGTGTCCTCAGGGGTCAGCCAGTGGCCGACTGCGTTTGACATGCTAGTTCTCACTTACCCGGTCCTTTATAGAACCAGACTTAGCTTGTGCTAAGCTATTTACACCTAGAGAGAGATTGAGATAAATTCTCCGTTTGATGAAACCTATGTACTGTAGAACTGAAGCCGGAAAATCATTATTATTTATTATATTATTTATTGTACACCATTACAGATACAAAAAGAAAACTAAAACATACACATACATTGGGCGGCCTTATCGCAAGCCACAATCTCTTCCAGGCAACCTGGAATGTGGACAGTAATTGCCTGGACAAGAAATGGGACTGCAATTGGTGTGCCAATACTAGTATTATCCATATTCTAGGTTGCCTGGAAGAGATCGTATCCTGGAAGAGATATTATAATAGACAAATGTCAAATTGTTCTACTGTTTGTGCCATTCAGGCACTTGGTGTCTAAGAAGTCTGAAGTATTGGACTTATTTCGGCAGTATGCTTTTAAAAAATTATTCAAATAACTTTCAACTGCGTCGTTTTCTTCTTATTGCCGAGTTAAATATAATTCCTAATTTAATAGAATTCCTTACATTGTTAACACCTTTACAGTCCAGACAAAGTGTTTCTTCTCGTCATTTATACCATGTACATCGAAGGACTGGAACAATTTGCCTGCTACGGTCTTTAGGTGTCTTTAAGGCTAGAGTGAATAGGCTCTTAATAAACTAGTACGCCTCACCATCAACGATTACATTACTGCTTACTATCAAGTGGGATCGCAGTCAAGCAATAGTTTATATCATTTAAAAAAATATATAAACCCATTAGGTAAATACGTTTTTGGGATACCAGTGATGTTTATTGGAATCTTCTTGAAGGTGCAGGTGTATGGGCACTAGGCAATTGCAACTATAATTATGACATATGTACCAACATACCATCAAACGTCAGTTAAGTTCGTAGTTAGTGAAATCATGTACTAATTCTAGGTACTCACATTTCTGTGAGTCGCTCTTCTGCGTTGGTTTCTTGTCGCGCACCATGGCTGCAGGGCGGTGGTGCGGAGGGTGTGGCCGACGCGGGCGCGATCCTTGATACTATCGGCCCCGCCCGGCACCGCTCGCGCTCAACGCGACTGTGTTGTCGTGGTTGTGCCAAATACCTGAGAAAAATAGTGAGGGATCTAAGAGAGGGGAAGCTAGGCTAGATCTAAGACGTGTTTGTATGATAGCTGACAAAGGGAAATAAGAGAATTGGGTATGCCAAGCATGCCCACTAGTTGCTAAAAATATTCCTCTAAAAATTTGCGGTATAGTGATTTATGCTTGTCTCAAAAACAGGTAAAATATCTATTATACTCGTACTATAGATGTTTCGTTCTAGCGTTGCTACACAGGTCGTTGCTCTTTCTGGATATATATTTATAGAAATTCTACAATAAAATATTCTATTTTCATTTGTAAAAAGCGTAGAGGATCGCGATAGAGGTCGATTCAGGATAATAATTAATTTTCAATTACATTTGTTAGAAATAAACTACTGCCTTGATAAAACGAAATGACTATAGTGGTCTATATTGAACTAGACTAGTTCAACGTGCGTTAGAAGTTTACCGACAGTGACAGGTTAGATAACAAATGTAGTTACGTATGCTAAGCATACACTGGTACGGTTACCAAAATTATTTTAGATTCAATCGTCTGCAACCTAGCAATTCTTGCTTCGTCTTACCGACATAGCAATCGAAAAATATTTGTAACGCAGGTAGACATCTACTACTTCAGAACAACTAATAACTAAAAAATTTTATTTATTTTCTTAGATAGATATGCGATGAAATAATATCAAGTTATGAACTGACGAAAATGCGAGCTGGAAAAGTTTGAATGTTATTTTAGGTTAGCGAAGGGAAAATTGATATGGCAAAACGGTTCATACGTAAGCTTATATACTCGATACTCTATAGTATAATGAACTTGTATAGTAATAATAATACTTTTATTTATTGGTTTCTCTCGTAAAAGTACATATATAGTATAGAATCTAGTAATTATTTTGTAATTATCTATCCTTTGTGAGGGCTGGAGTCTATACTGGGTTCAAGACCTGTATGACAGAGCTCCAGACTCACACCTGCAAAATTATAATTCTAATTGCACTTAAGTACTTCTTTTTAAGTGGGAAAATCATCTTATGACAAATCTCGCTCTTGGGCGAAGCTGGAGATAGTGTCAGACTTTTACTGACTAAAAACCCACTCCTATTCCTTCTTTGCCTTCGTCCTAGGGACGGATATTATGGGAGTTTTAAACATATTGAGAGAAGAAGGCATGAATACAAATAAAATAAATTTAAAACAAGAACTATAGAGAGAGCGTTATGTCCGTGAATGCAATATAAGTACATACTCACGCCCCAACGTCCGCAAAAAGGATGAGGGCTGAGAATCTACTTATTAGAGAGTGTATAGTCTATATACATAAAAGGAGAAACTGACTGACTGACATATCAACGCACAGCCGAAACTATAGGGCCTAGAAGCGTGAAATTTTGCACAAGGCTTCCTTTTATGACGTAGGCGAGCACTAAGAGAGAATTTTACAAAAATCACCCCCTAAAGGGATGAAACGGGGGCCCAAAGTTTGTGTGGAGAAAACTACTTTCTCGCGGGCGAAGCCGCGGGCAGAAGCTAGTATAGAATATCGTAGCTTTTTATACGTGCATTTCCAGTTGCCAAATGCTCGTAAACGGGAAGTAAGGACGACTTTCGACATAATCGAATCTGCGAACATCAAAGGTCTCTATCAAAGAGGGAAAAAGTTGCTCTAACTTTGCGTATGTACATACATACATGCGCGAACAAAACTGTAATATTATATTATGAGGAAGAGGAATTTTATGTACTTACTCCTTTGTTCAAGGTAAGCTCCGAGTTCATTCGTAAACCGATTGTTTTATAGCATATTCTTTAGACGTACAATGAGCATATTCAGCGGAAAGATAAGACGTGGGTAGGATCTGTCAGTCAATTTCTAATGGGAAAAGCGCCTGATTCTTATAGCTACATGTAGAAGTATGCGCGCAGAATGTGAAGTCTCACCACCTCTATTGAGATTGGAGGTTCTTCCGACTAGAAGAGTGTTGTATCTGATCTGGGCAACTGCCTGCGTCACATAAGATCTAATCCTTCATCGCGCATTCAAAGTTCTCCGAAGTTTAGAACATATAGAACAGCCCGAAATCATCTATCGGGCAGTAGTAGCCCACCAGACATAACACCCGTCTGGTCGGAGGATCCTCCCTTTTCAACGAAGGTTTGCGGGACTTTACTCTCTGTTCCGTCTACCTCCAAACTGGTGAACCTCGACAAAAGAACGTCAGCGCAGCCTTCGTGCAGCCACTACTTCGTGACGTCATCATCACTTCCTTAATTTTTCGAGCAGCGAGTCATACAGCCAGCACCCACGGCTATAAAGGGTATCCTGACCACCAGCATGCCTACCTGGTCATGCCTAGTCATCGCCCTCAGCCTTATCAGCGACCTTGGCTAATCACACCGCAACTTCGGCCAGTCACATGAAGAGCTATGAAGAACCTCTCCTGGTCGAAGCAAGTAGTCAAGCCACTACATCGCACAGCACCGCTCAGACTCACTGGAGCTAGCAACACTACTCCGACTCACTGGAGCCTGCAGCATCATCCCGAATCACTGGGACATCATCACCCCGACTCACTGGGGCATCATCCCGACTCACTGGGACATCAACACCCCAACTCACTGGGGCATCATCCCGACTCACTGGGACAGCAACACCCCGACTTATTGGGGCATCACCGCAGACAGTTCCGACTCACCGAGAACTATGCGGCATTCGGTTCCGACTCACTGGAACCAACCTACCACTGGCCTGGCACGCATCAAGAAGCATCAAGCATCATCGATCTCCGATCTTCGGAGGGGACTGATGTAGCGACATCTATGGCGTCACATAAGAACTAATTCTGCATCGCGCAATCAAAGTTCTCCGCGCGTTTAGAACATATAGAACAGCCCGAAATCATCTATCGGGCAGTAGTAGCCCACCAGACCCGTCTGGTCGGAGGATCCTCCCTTTTCAACGGAGGTTTGCGGGACTTTACTCTCTGTTCCGTCTACCTCTAAATATATGTTCTGGTCGGTGTTCGTGGTCGCTTACAATAGGCCTCATCAGAAAACTTAAAGTCACCCAAAGGGCAATGGAAAGGGCTATGCTCGGAGTTTCTTTGCGTGATCGAATCAGGAATGAGGATATCCGCAGGAGAACCAAGGTCACCGACATAGCACGAAGAATCGCCGAACTTAAGTGGCAATGGGCAGGGCACAATGCTCGCAGAACGGATGGCTGTTGGGGCTGAAAGGTTCTGGAATGGCGACCACGTATCGGAAAACGTAGCGTTGGAAGGCCTCCTACAAGGTGGACCGATGACTTGGTAACGGTTGCGAGAGTCCGATGGATGCGAGACGCACAGGGCCGTTCATTGTGGTCGTTCATTGTGGCGACACTTGGGGGAGGCCTATGTCCAGCAGTGGACGTCTTTCGGATGATGATGATATGTTCTGATCGCATGGAGAACGTTCATTAATAATATGAACGTCACAAAAATCTTACATTGTGATAATAATTCACAATGTAAGGTTTTTGTGACGTCAGATCTTTAGTTACAAGCACACAATACAAATTACGATAACATTAACCGCTCAAATTCTGGTGGTTAAAAGTACTAGGGATATCGTATAGTTGCGTTAAAACAGATGACAAAATAATTAATTTTGACGTGACAACGTCTTATAAATTGGTTTGCCGGGTGACACTTCAAGAAACTGCGTTACGCTCCGCTCACGTTATGCGCTCACAATGAGAGCGAGTGAGAGGCACGCGTCCCTTCCACTCGGGCATGGTTAGCCCGCCTAAGAGCGAGAGAGACAGACATAAAAAGTGAAAGGCACGCGTCCTACTATACGAATGAATATTCACATTAAAATTATTTTACCACTCAAAGTCGTTGTCACGTAAAACTTTCGCCCGTATACCGACTTTACAGGCAACCAATTTTTTTTGACTAAATTCTAACGTTTTAGGTGATGGCGCAATAGCAAATGGTAAAATTCAATGGTCATGCGAAATGTAACGTAGTTGTTGGTACAACACACTTTAAATGAATAGTATTTGTTTAAAGTTAGCCTAACACCACTATAAACTGGACCGACGCACTGGTGAGGGTAACGGGAACTGATGGAAGAGAGACGCACAGGACCGGTCATTGTGGTGACACTTGGTCCGGGAGTTTAGTTGTCGACATTTTTCGGCTGAAATGATGATGATGATGATACTAACATAAATTCTTTCCCAAAGGGCATAGTTAGAAGGAAGTAGTTAGGCACGTTGTTACCTATCTCTTGCTATAGCGAGACACTTTATCCGCAAGACAGAGGTCAGACGACGGTCACTAAGATTTTAGACAAAGATCTTTTAGACATGAAAAGATGACTTCAAAACGTTGAATAGCGTCCAATATTACCGCTATACAAACAAAATACATTGCTAGTTCGTTGGGTACTGGAGCTATAGAGTTTGAGAGGCTTAGTTTTTGAGAGTCTGTTATTTAGTACATAATTATGTTTTGTTTAATTTAAACATCTTTTACAAACGATGAGATGCTCGCGGAAATTAATGAACATTAGATTGATCTACGTATAAGTTTAAGAGTGCCCAACTCGTAAAACTACCCATACAACCCCTTTTACGTAATTATGACGTTATTGAACATCTTTCTCTAGATATTTAGAAAAGATAAATACCTTGTGGTTATTATATAGCTTTCCATTGAAAACAATACATAAATTGTTGTAAAATTATCCAACAGAAACCTCTGAAAATTTGCTATTTTGCACAATTTTTGCGTGAACTTTGGTCCTACATAATGTACTCATAAATTAAAAAAGAATTTAATAATTAAATAAATATTGTTTCATCTACTTATCATAATTATTATCTTTAATGCCCTTTATGCAAGCAAATAATATCATCATCATCATTTCAGCCGAAAGACGTCCACTGTTGGACATATTCCTCCCCCAAATGTCGCCATAATGACCGGTCCAGTGCGTCTCGCATCCATCGGATTTCCGCGACCCTCACCAGGTCATCGGTCTACCTTGTAAGAGGCCTTCCAACGCTACGTCTTCCGGTTCGTGGTCGCTATTCCAGAACCTTTCGTTCCCAATCGACCATCTGTTCTGTGTTTCCTTGCGTAATCGCGTCAGAAATGAAGATATTCGCAGGAGAACCAAGGTTACCCGAAGAATTGCCAAACTTAAGTGGCAGTGGACAGGGCACATTGCAAATAATATATATTGAATAAATCTTAGCAAATTTCAATAAAATCGTACGCATAGTTCAAAAAATATTTTCTGGCATTTTCTTCGACAGATTTAGCGATTTAAATTTTTCCATTTGATTAACTCGCTATACGTGAAGTGGCGAACTTTATCCAAGATTTCTATTGCCTACAGATTAACTTCGGTTCGAACAACTTTCGAAGCCGGAGTCAGTCAATAGTTAGTTTAAAGTTACGCAAGTATGTGCCAAGTTTCGCGATTGAATTTCGGTAGCAAATGCTTCTCCTATCTTGTTGAGTGTGCGTATGTTATACATGTTATGTTTGGTGACGATGTGTGAAGTATTTGATTAATGAGATGATATCAACAGATTGGAAATGTTGTTGGTTTCTACTTTTGTTAAAGACTGACTTTTGATCGCGCCTTCTCTCGCGTTAGATTTTTCAGGAACAGCAACTGTTTCTAGATGAAAGATACTTTATGTCCGTTTCTGTACTTCTGACAATATGTATACAAAATTTCATGATGATCGGTTGAATAGTTAAGGCATGAAAACACAACAAACAAAAATTCACACACTCACATGCTTTTACATAATACATATATATACACACGGATATAACAGCTTTTGCCAGCGGCTATATCCGTGTGAAAGTAAAGAAACATCCCAAAGGAACATAATCTCGGTTTGAAAAGTACTCTATGTCGCAATTCAGGACCTGATCTACCCGAGAGTCAAGTTTCATCCCAATCCGTACAGTCGTAAGACGGGAAGCAGTAACAGGTGAGAATTATTTTTGCATTTATAGTATTAGTACATCTAGAGTAATAAATATTAGTATCGTATGGATTAATTTAAATTTAAAATTTAATGACATGGTATATAGTATAATAGTTTAAATTTTCCTTTTGATACATACATAATTTATTTAATTGAATTTGTGAATAAAAATTGAATAACGCTAATTTATAAATTGATCTGATATTCATGTCTCTTTTTGTTGTCGTAACAAAAACGATGTAAAATAATGTAAATATTTGCATGCCAAATGGTAAAATGTGGCTGAGCTCTTATGTATCATAAGAACTGATTTGTAATACCCATATTTGCAAAATAACAATTCTATTCTATTCTAATGAAACAACATGTAGTTAATAAACACACATCCTGAAAATAATGTGTTCAGAACCGGCTACCATATTGTTTTTAGCTATTTTTGAAATAGGCATTTTTATCTTAAAATTTTCAAGAACTATTTTAGGATAAAAATTACCTATCTATTTTCATAAATTCATGATAGACTAATAACATATATCTTGAATGTGTTACTAGCATGTTTGTCTGTGTGTGCATAGATACCAATACCGATGAGCTACCAATATAAAGAAAGAAAGAAAAGCACTTTTCTACACTGCTCGTTCCTTTTTAACGTTTATTGTTTGTTTCGTTGTTTTCTTTAAAATGATGTGTTGATGCCCACATTATTTGTCTACTAGGTATCAGAATAACTAATTTCTTATAATAACAGTTCCTACTTAAATCATGATTGTAACTTAAATTTCTGATTGGGGTCTATACATAAATATATAAATTGGGATAGCTATTGCCTTTGCATCATGAACGTTTCTCCTAATAAAAAACCCGCCGAACACCAAAAAGAAGCTGAAATACCACAAGAGGATCCATAAACGTTGGTGTAAAAAAACCCTGTTAACATTACTGTAAATAACGCCAGCTGTCTGTTATCTATGGTCCGGCTGTCAAGTTGAAAGACATCGATTTTTTTTCACTTCAATATTTTTATTCAATTTATTCCCCAAATACTCAACAAAATGTATTTTATCCGCCAAATCACCAAAAAAAAAAGAAGAGAAATAACATAACAATACCAAAAGTATACAGAGAATCAATATTTTGACCGACGAAATGGAACTACAATACAATCAATTATTGTAGTTCCATTGAAGTTGTAATTACATGATTTCCACTTTTGAAAAGTTCTGTTTCCTGGTCTATGACCAGATTGGTAGGTGCTTATCTATTCACACGATAGTGGACACTTGACCAAATCGAGCGGAAGCGTCGTGCGCTCGATTCTCATATAAAAGTTCTAGTGTTTGTAGAGAATGTTTCCTCCAAAATAGATAAAAGCAATATTATAATATATGCGTCTAAGTCATCTCTTAAGGGCGTCGTGGCCCAGTGGTAGCAGTCCCGACTTACGGACCGCGGTAAGTAGCGGATGCAAACCCGGCCAGGTGCATTACTTTGTGTGATTTATTTCATCACCACTGCTCTCAAAACGGTGAAGTAAAACATCGTGAGGAAACCGGCATGTACTAGAACCAAAAATTTGAAAACATGAGACATCCACCAACACGCATGGGCCCACTCCTAGAGACGAGGTCTGAGTCTCAGCAGTGGAAACATTAAAAGGCTGATTATGCTTATGCTATGTTTATGCTTATGCTAGATCATCTCGCCATTTTTTTTATTAATATATAAGCCTTTGTATGCAAGGAATGGTTCGAGCTTACGAGGTATGGGAAAAGAGTTCCTGGAAATAATCGGGGGAATCCTTTGACCAGTAATGAAACCTGTAAGTATCTATTGGCTAAAATAAAATTAAAATAGTTACGTAGAGTAAAGCCAGCATCGGGTCTGTGCAGAAAGTAAAAACTAACACCACAGCTAGTATTACACATGCCGTCAAAATAAACGGCACAATTTATTCCTGTAGCGTTTGTCTACAGCGCTTTCAAGCGGTGAGCGGCTTTTCCTAGCGAGAGCACTTTTCGCTGCGGATCGTCCGCTTGATACGCTGGATGTGCATATACACTTAGAGAGCAAACTTTCAGTAGGAATCGGTTGAATAAATAATGCACTGCTGTGTATTTTTAAGCTTGACTGGAATATGCGAAATTAGAGCATGTGAATTAATAGCTGACATAATTGAGTCCGAACTGGGTTTCAAGAAAGATAGCATCATAATTGCTATTTAATTTTATATGAGTATTTATTTATTATGCATTTATTTGTATATATGTATTTTATAATACAATAAGGTAATATTGACTAAATTGAAACCGAACTGGGACAAATAAAACAAACAAATGTGATTATGTTTCAAAAAAATAAATAATCACATTCGTTATATAACTTTACGCTATTATTACTTATTGTGTAAAAAAATTAAAATGTAAACCTTTTAAAAAACATTACACTTAACAATCAGCGATCTAATCGCATTTTGCTATCTTTTTCAGGCAACCTGGAATTGACAGATTTTGCCTGGACAAAAAATGGGGTTGCACTTGCTTATTTAAAATTTCATTTAGAAAAAAATATACCATTTCACGCCAAGAGCGTTATTCAAAGAGATGATATTGTCGAAGTATATTCATAGTAAAACAACAAACATGGATTATCTACATACTGCCTTGACATTTGATCACAATCTAGTAGAGCAGTAGTGCCTACCTACACATATTTTAACAGTTAACCAAGCCTCAGTAGCTGGTGCTGTACAACGAGATGTAATCCCGGCTGAACATTGACGGATTGCCAAGCCTCCGCCTATCTGTATTATTGAGTTACCCATACCTCCAGCTTGACACTTACAAGCTTTGGGCGATAATAAATAATAGATAGCTGCACTCCATTTCATTTAAATCCTTTCAAGCTTCGAACAAGAAAGAGAACAGGTTAGTAAATGCAATAACGAACTAAGAGAAACTGATTCCTAAATAACTATGCCAATAAAGGAATAGACGGTGAAAATTTCGAACAGGAAAATGTTTCAACGTCCACAGTAAGGTTTTCCAAATCCTTTAATATTTAAATTAGCGTAAATATTTCCCCGATTCCCTTTACACTTGCGTAAATATTCCAACGAAATTAAAATTAGACAGAATCAACGTTCCTTGAAAAGCGACGAGATTCGCAGTCTCCATAGAAAGTTTCCATTAATTCATTTTATTTTGTAATCTTATGGACGACTTTTCGAATGAAAAGCTATGCCATTACTTGTTAAAATACGAGATTTTTAAAAGTAAACAAGGAGAAAATTGTAGTTGTCTTCATGATTGCTCACTCAAAGCCAAAAAGGGCTAACAAAAAGCTTGCTACGTGCGAAAATAACAATGGCGGTGCCACGAACTGTCGTCCAAATTACAGAATTTGGAGCCGCTCCAAACAATCTCTTATAAACACGGCCATTTTTAATTGACGAATTAATATTAGTTACAGAGGCGTTCCGTGTCGCTGTTGGTTGAGCCATGTAAATTATTGGAGCGGGAAAATTCATTAGCCTTCCGGAAAAACGATCAAAGCAATTTAGAACCATTTACGTCGGGCGATGGTGACGTGTAGGCCAGACAGGTGAATGGTGATGCATTTGCTACAACAGAGCTGTTCCGTGATTAGGCACGAACATTTACTATAGATGATATCGACCTTTTGAAACTGCCTCGGATTATTATAGAGATATATAAAATTTGGTGCTGTGAGTGCAGTGCTCCGGGCGGTTAACGATTACCGATAAATGAGATTAAAACAACCGAGGCACTCACTGAACAAATTCAAAGTTCATGTTACGTGTCATAATTGCAAAAGCTTCTCATAAATAAATTGTTATTGTGTCGAATGAACGGGTGTGTTTTGTAATGTTTTCCAAAATTAGAAAACAATTAATTATTGTTAAAGGTTCTGTTAATGTAGCATTATCATCTGTCATACACATGTGTTTCTGTTTATATCCAATTAAATGCTTCCTTAATAAATGTGGCATTATTTGTGAATTTTACCCATCCGGAGCAGAAGATCTGTTATTACGGAAAAGGTCTTTTTTTATTTTTATAAAGCCAAGACAAAAACACACATGCGTTTTACATGTTCTAATAAAAACAAGCGCTCTTGTGATCTTTATCTTCGGCTTTTTAATCAAGATATTAGATACTTTTCACAAGTGCACGAACAAATTGCGCTTCGCTACAGTATCTGGTACAAGTAGTGTATTCAATCAGTGCAATCGGAATTACATCACACCAAATTAATTGATATCAGGGATGCTGGCGTACTACAGACAATTAAGTTAGTTACAATTGCACTGGTCGACCGACTGTACGAGTGCTTTTCCTTATATTGGTAGATATTTACGGTAACTTGTCACAATAAAGCCTACTTACACCACAAATTACTATATAAATTTATCGCATAATAACTTAACGCGTTTTGCCTGGCCTATTGGTCTAGTGGTTAGTGGCCCTGACTGCTATGCCGGAGGTCGTGGGTTCGATTCCCACCCAGGACAAATGTTTGTGTGATGAGGACGATCATTTGTTCTGTGTCTGGGTGTAATTTACCTATAATATGTATGTATTTAGAAATAGGTATAATATAAGTATGTTTATCAGTTGTCTAGTACTCATAACACTAGCTCTGCTTAGCTTGAGACTAGACGGCGTTGTGTGATAGTTGTGGAATATTATATTATGAACTGTTTCATTTGTTTCTTTTTTATAACACTAATAGTACATAAAAAAAAATCTAGATCATCTTTAAATGACTAAACATCTTTGATTGATTGATTCTTGGTGGACAATAAGTCTAAATTTATTCTATTCTATTGACAAAAATATAGAACTTGGTCCAGTGCTATATACATTTGGTGACTTTATTTTGAGGTGCAAGCGGACCTTAGAAGGAATGTGTGAAAAAGTGTATCTGTATTGTTGTACCTTTATTTTTGTTATTTTTGAGGTTGGGAAACCATCCAAATAACTTTTCTCGCTCAGGATGGACCGAGAGGCAGTAATATTAAAAAATTTAAGAACAGAACATAACATGCATTTATTTCCGCTACCAACTTTCCAGTCTGACTAATGTTTTCTCCACAGTATAAGCCGAGAATAGCACATGTTGAGGTAAGAACAGCAAAATATAAACCAACCTCTAAAATGCTGGCTTCTTTTCTTAGCCGCAAACTAAACACAATAACATATAAAATAGAATCAATACTCCAAAATTCAACTTTAAAAGATAGGTTACGAAATCGTATGAATTATTGAGACACAAAATCTATAAAAAAAAAAGATAATTTGGAACATCTACAAGCATCATTATCTCCAATTGCATGCGTTTTCCGAACGATCTCCTCCATCCAAAGGATTGAAATCGTTTTAGATGCATTCTACGAATGTGGCACGTCCAATCCTATTTAAGCTTGGCATCCTTATTGGCCGTCGACGATACCCGTCTTGAGGCGCCTCGTAGAGAGGCAAATCCAATCGCCGAGCTTTAGATTCAATACGGTATGCTCCATGTACTTCGTTGACTGGGAGAGTGTCAGTTGTATAGTTTGAAAATGCATCTATAGTAACGTACCCCGCATTTATGCTGTAAGTATGTTTAAATAATGTATATTAATTTTAAATGATAACTATTATTTGTATACCTATCACTGGTAAAACATGTGGAACTTATTACTGTGTTTAACATCCTCATTAGCATTTTTCTGGCAAATGAACTGCTTTGACTTTATTTTCTATAATCTCATCCAATTTAAGGATGTGATACGATAGTAATGTTTAGCGTTTCTGTGTACATCGTGTGCGTTGAAAGTCAGACATTCGAGATATATAATGTTTAATAAATAATATAAAAATGTTTATTTCCATTACATATTACTTTTAGAGAACTGACGTGGATTATTGAATATGTTTTTAACAATAAATAACTCTTTTAGTCAGCTTTGCTATCAACTTGCTTACTGTTATTTTTATAATGGTATTTACAATATTTTTAAAGTTTGACGAGATGTAATGAGATGTGATGATTTCTTTCTTACCAGCATGGTTTGCTGTTAGAAAACCCAGTTGTGGGTTAAGCTCGCCTATGTACATCAACTGTCATATTTTGTTGCTTATATAAAATTATGTGTACAATAAAGAATAAAGAATAAAAACTTGTCTATATAAATCTCTAAAGTCAGCCAAAGCAACCTCAGCTTAGCTGAAATCAAGGCCAACATTGACAGTCGTATATACGAATTCTACATCCGTACTCCGTAATCCTATTCGAGTTCACTTGCGTGAATATTTAAAATCGATATTCGTCACATCCTGGGAGGCAGCACTTGTTCTAGTAGAAGTAAAGCCGTCCCGAATGCGTTCGAGAATATTGTTCCGCCATTTAAGCTGTGGCGGTCACAATCTCGACGATGAAGACAGGCAATTTTACGAAGCATTGTGGTTCAAAATCTAATAAAGTATAGACAATATATGAGGAACTGCTTTGTAACTAATAAGACCAAAATAATACAACTAGTTTTTTAAGTAACCTTGTAATTGCTTTCCTATTTTTCTGTAATGTTTTTACTTTTACTCATTTTACTGTTAACTAATGTTTTGCAATTAACTACTCGTTTAACCTTTTCAATTAACGTTGTACATGTAACCTTTTAATAAATTTAACTCATTGTGTTACGGGCTCTTTATTCTCACTTCTCAATTTTAGGTTTAACTGTAATTGGATTGCTGTCATCTATAATTGTTTTTCCTCTTTTTAAGCTGTAAGTGTTCCAAGCTGTGATATTTATAATAAATAAATAAATATAGGATTGATTTTGTAAAAGATGATATCACTGAAATGGAGGTGACCATTGATATCACAGTGATGTGTGTGTGTGTGACAAAATTCATTGGAATAAAGGCAGAGGGACGACGCTTAGGAATCATAGAAGAAGATCTTGCCTATCTGTCTAGCTAGAGTATTGTGAGATGAGCGTATGATTGCCATGTTTATATTTCATTATTATTACCCGATAACCCGACTGCGATAGGAGGGTTATATCTTTAGAGTGTCTGTATGTATATTTCTCTGGCACGCCTGAGAGTGAGAGTCTAAATAGCTTGTTGAATTGTAGCCTGACATTTTTCCTGGGATGCCTCTTAGTTACACCTTATGTTCATCATAATTATAAAAAAGAAGTAAAGTGGCAAATTTTTAACGGCAAACTGTACGTTTTCAACATTTTTATATTATTCGTGACGTGGTCATGTTATCAAAATAAAAGACTCGAGGAGACGATTTCAAAAGCATCACTCATTAGAATGTAAGAAATAAAAAATTTGACAGGGTCAAAAAAAACCCAACCGCAAAAAATTACTAAATTGATAGCGATAATCTGTGACTGAACTAAAATAAATTTCACCAACTGCACCAGACTGCTTAAAGTGACTTCTTTTGAACTTTTTGGACGTTTTTTGCGGTTGGGTTTTTTGGCACTATCTTTGTTGAATATTTTATTTCAAAAACATAATATCATTAACAAATGTAATTGACCTTTGGCCGTATTATGTTAAAGTAATTAAATAACAATAACTGTTACGCTTTATACTAGCATTCCTCGCGCTCCTCAAAGAGATGTCAGCAAACCGTAGGGGCCCAACAGGGCCGATGCTCGCTAGCTAGGACCGCGGAGAATTTCTGAAAGGGAAACCCGTAGTCCTAGAACGCAAAGGGTAATTGAAGGACACAGGTGTGGTTTTAGTCAGTAAAAGTCTGACACGCCCTCGCGCTCCACCCAGAGCGCGAGAAGTCATTTGGATGATTTCCCACCTTAAAAAAAAAAAAAAAAACGCTTTATACTAGCAAAATAATAATTTAAAAAAATGTTACAGCATAATTATGGCCAGAATTGGGACTTTTTGTAAAATTGAATAAAAACTATATTCCCTACCTAAGCACAATACCCGTGGTATCTATGCTCCGCGACCGTATGCATGATATGGCAAGACCCTACTAAACTTTTTATGCAGGGCTTCTATCTCATTACTTCAGTACGATCGTAGTACGATCAAAGGCTTCTTTAGGGTTCCATACCATAAAAGGAAAAAACGGAACCCTAATAAGATGACTTTGTTGTCCGTCCATCTGTCTGTCAAGACCCTTTATCTCGGGAACGCGTGGAGGTATCAAATTGAAATTAAAACCATATACTCAGGTCAGAAGCTGTAAAAAATCAAACTTTTAAGTTAACGAAAAAAAAACCGGGCAAGTGCGAGTCGGACTCGTGAACTGAGGGTTCCGTACAACATACCTATGAAAACAGTTCGATTCCCGAATTGAGTTACGAAGATTTTACCGAATCGCATTTTTTTTATTGTGACGTTACTACCAATTCACAGTTTCAGATTTTTTCCTATACTTGTGCCATGAGACCTTGCATTCATGCCAAATTTCAGGATTCTAGGTCAACGGGAAGTACCCTATGAATTTTGATTTCCTGAGAGTTTCGAAATACACGTTTTTTGCGACATAATTTTTTTTTCGTTAATTCTCAAGTGTTTGTTTTTCACAGCTTCAAGGGACCGCAGACCTGAGTATGTGGTTTTAATTTCAGTTCAATACCTCCATGCGTTCCGAGTTATAAGGTCTTGACAGACAGACAGACAGACAGACGGACGGACAACAAAGTCATCCTATGAGGGTTTTTTTTTTTTTTTTTTTCTGTGGGAAAATCATCTTATGACATCTTCCGCCCTTGGGTGCGGCGGGAGATAGTGTCAGACTTTTACTGACTAAAAACCCACTCCTGTTCCTTCGTTGCCTTCGTCCCAGGACCCCGGGTTTCGTTTTTACACTACCCATGGCCCCAGTAGGCTTCGACCCTGCTGGGCCCCTACGATTTGCTGACATCTCCCTGAGGCGCGCGTGGAACAATACGCGCCGTCGACGACTTGGGCTCGGTCCGGACGGTTACCGGACGGTCGGACGGCGGGCTACCCATTGCTCGCCGTCCGCAAGCCCGCGCCTACGTTGGCCGGAAATCGGGATCGGAATCCCGGCGGCGATTTGGGCGTGAGGACCGTTGCCTCACGCGATCAGCCGCCTCCTTTGCTAGCATATCCTATGAGGGTACCATTTTTTTCCGTTTGAGGTACGGAACCTTAAAAAAAGAACGTTTGTGCAGTTCAATGAACGCAATAGCAGTGTATGAAATACAAAATTACCGCTACCTTGACAATGGCTGAAAGGCTAGACTTGTTCAACATATCCACTTACGTTAGAACAATAGGTTTTACTTGTGCTACAATTTGGTCACATGGTGCATTGTTTTGACTTCAGATTAATGAATTCGTTGAACTCGTATGAGTGATGATGACGTAATGTGTTAGGTCGTCATATGTGTGAAATATAGATATTATGTACTCGGCTTCCTGCATCAAATGTACATTAGTACGGTTATTTGCTGTAGTTACTCTAGCGTGGGTATCCGTCATTATTATAAGTATCGGGTGTGGCCTCCTAATAGATTTTCTTTAAATAGATATGTTTCTAGTATTGTAGCCGCAACACCGAAGGAGACGCCCCAGTCATCAGTAGTTGCACAGAGATTTCCGGGCGAGCAATGGGTAGTTCGCCGTCCAGCCGTCTGGTGAGGATCAGCCCCCCTAGCCAAGTTACAATCGTATAGTTCGCGCTGATGGCCTCGAGTAGGCCACGCCTCCGATTCCTTTGTTCTGACGTCATCTTAACGCTCAGTCACGTGGTCACGTGGTGGTGTATAGATATACCTACTGGTACTGGTAACTGGATGAGTTCCACCCAGTACTACCTTATCTTACCCAGTACTACCTTAAAGGAATAGGTAGAAGATTTTTTTGAAAGAATATTTGGAATCAGATATTTTCATCATCATCATCATTTCAGCCGAAAAACGTCCACTATTGGACATAGGCCTCCCCCAAGTGTCACCATAATGACCGGTCCTGTGCGTCTTGCATCATCAGGTCCACCTTGTGGGATATTTTGATATTCAGATCTTTTGGTATAAAATAATTATGATTGATAGCATGTTTGGCGCAGTGGTTGCACTATTGGCTGCTGCGCTGCGTGGCGTGGGTTCGATTCACGTACGGAAAATATATTTGTAAAGCCTACATCTAATTGTCCTGAGTCTAGTTTGAGAACGCACTCATAATACAGGAGCCTCCTTCTGCGAAGCAGTAAGGCTAGCGAAGGAGGCGCGCCTCTAAGAGATGTCAGCAAAACGTAGGGGCCCAGCAGGGTCGAAACCTACTGAGACCATGGATTGTGTGAAAGAGAACCAAGGGCAAAGAAGGAACAGAAGTGAGTTTTAGTCAGTTAAAGTCTGACACGCCCTCCCGCACCGCCGCCCGCAAGAGTACGAGATGTAACTATTTCCCGTAAAGATTTCCGGCCTAAAAAAAACTCATAATACAACAAGCAATTTCTTAGTGTGGGGTAAAGTTTAATTAATATATACAAACAAACACATACATTATCTTACGCCTATTTATCACAGTTAAGACACTCCACTAGTTATTTAAACTTTATTTTAAATTTGTATTCTGTATTTTATTATTACACAACACCAGACGCTACAAAATAAAATTAAGTCTCAACCTCAGGTTCAGTTGAAAAGCGTCAGGCACTAGTCGTTTGGCATTTATGCTGAACTGGATCTGGACCTATTCTGGTGCAGCGGTAAGACAAGGACAAACAAGGAGTGAAATTCTTTGCCAGAGTCTGTGTTTCCTGATAGCTACAACTTAGGGGTCTTTAAGTCAAGAGTGAATAGGCTACTTCTAGGCAAGCGTGCTACATTGTCGACCACATCATCGGTTATCATCAGGTGAGATGGTGGTCAAACGCGAACCTATCATTAATAAAAAAATAAAATAAAAAGACATTATATTTTATTTTCTTTCTTTGCTTCTTTATTGTTTTGTATCTACTAACTAGTGTTTGTGTGCTTTGTGTTGTACCAAATAAATCCATCTTTTTCCTTTTAATAAAAAAATATATTCCTCTAATTTATGTACGTTCCATAAATTCTCAAGCTAGACTAGTTTTAATAATTCGATATTATTTTGTTTTTGTATTGAGTACAGAAACCGGAGCTCATTATTTCTAATCTTCTATCTTCACCCATATTTCACTTCACAGTCTCTCACTCAAGAGGAGGGCCGGAATTCCCTTGCGATTTAAAAGCGGCTCACCTAATTATTCCAAGAAACTTGAGTAGCAATGTTAATATACTTTTTCATTGATTTATTACATTTCGCTTCATCCAAAATTTCCAACCGCGTATATATTAGCACAGATAACTTAAAAAATTTCTCTGTGTCAGCCTGGGTTCCATATTTGTATCTCAAGTATTGATGGTTTACCGGACCTGGCTGGGGGAATGAGAAGCAGTCACTTTTTTCTGGGAAACAGTACCTAATGCTAGCGTAGGAGATGCTCGTATCTGTGAGGAAACGAACATCCTCATGCCCCAGCCGTCGCCATAGGAAACGCCCCGGGCGTTGGAATTCGCGAGGCAATACCCGGCAACCGCAGGCTTGAGCTTCCGGACGACGAGCTATGGTTAGCTCGATGTGGCTGTATGCTAAGGACCAAGTCATCGATAGGGTGTAGAGATCCACGCGCTCAAAGAGATGTAAGCAAACCCGGGGGCCAGCCACAGGAAATTTCTGAAAGGGAAATTTTTCAGGTGTTGTTTTTGTCAATAAAAATCAGGCATCCCACTAAATCCTAGGGCGAGAGAAGTTATTGGTTGATTCCCATCTTAAAAAAAAAGTGTTAATTTGGTTAGGTCTTTGTGCCATCTATGAATGGAATAGAATGGACTTCTTTCGGCTGAAATGATGATAATAATGAACAAGTATTATATACTGTCACGAAACCTTACAACCTATTTGATAATGTTAAAACGATTATTTAAATTTAATTTCTGTTTTTATAATTTTTAATATCAACGATGTATCTTTTTGTTTCTTTTGTTTTTGACATTTTTGATTATTTTTTTATTGATTTAGATTGAGCTATCGAATTGAATTGATTTGAATGTAAAATTAATATATACAATTGGAATGTTATGGCTACTAGCATAGTTTTTAGGTAAATATTGTTACTGACCTGTAGGGCCTGTGCACACCACGTTTTTTAAACGCGCCGTTGGCACGCGTTTTAAAAACGTGCGTCGAGGGAGCGCTTTTATCGTATTAAAGGTCTTTATGCTGCGTCTGATTCCTATGCGTATCGCGTCTGTATCGCTACAAACGCGCGTCAATGGCGCGTTTACAAAACGTGGTGTGCACAGGCGCTTATAATTATGAGTACAAAGTTGAAATGATTATTATTATTTTAAAAGCTACACACACGTGCAAAGCAGGAATCACAAAGCATTTCAGATCTTCCTCCATGTAATAGGGATGTTAAACATAATATACAGTACACCCGCCAACACAAGCGTTATTCCCCCACCCAACAGATAAGGTACACAATGATCGATGTATCACGTTACATACAAGACTCCATCTAATGGCTATAAGGACGATAACCCCGCTAAAATTAACGTATTTATATATGTTTATTGACTATTAGACCTTCATAAGTGGTCGTTTGCAATACCCGTCTCTAAGGGTTTGATAACTTTGGTAAAAATTATGTGAGAATTTGTGCTCGTTATGCGGGATATTGGGTGGTTACGGGTTGACATTCAAGTTAGGGTTTTATTTTACAATGCTTGGTAGGTATTTTTTTAAGGTATACCAATGGCTCCACCTGATAAGACCTTTCAGTAATAAAAACGGTTATAGCAATAGACGTTGTTTCATATTCACTTTTTCGCTTTTCGCTTTCCATCAGGTGAGATAGCGGTCAAGCGCGAACCTATCAAGAATAAAAAAAAAATCAAAGTATAGAATGAAAAAACACGGTGTTCTTCTTGAAACGTGAAACTTTTCATATGGCAACATACGCTGCTCAGGCGCTGCGGTCGATGTCCTCTCATTTACACTTTTGCCACCTTCTTCACTTGCTTTATCACTTCGCAAAAGGAGGTGACTGCTTCTCATTCCCTCTTGCTCCGGACCATGGCCTTGAAACAGGGCCGGAAGCAAAAGTCCACCACTGCCGATCACCTCACAAGGGAACAGCTGGCTCTACTATTTGTGATCAATTTAGGCATACTTTTAAATACAAAAAATATCAAACTCTATCTCAGTCTCAGACTTAGTGATACTTAGTGAAAATCTCTTGGCCTATTGAGCCGCGACGACGTTAACAAAAAGTTACTACTTAGCAAAGCTTTCTGCTCGCCCAGTTCCTATTTCAATTAAATTAAGTACGTAGTAACAAGTTTATACCATTCTAATAAGACGAACTTTGTTACAGTTTAAATCTCTTGTTGACATCACTCCGAAATTTCTCGTTCTTACTCAATTCGTTTATTGAATGCTGGGAATTTCAATTGTTCGGGTTTACACGCGTCAATTGATGGATGAGGGTATTGAATACGAACCCCAACTGTTTTAGCTACCTACTTACTTAATATTGGCGGTAGCCTCTACCATATTAAGCTCGAAAAATAATGCCCAAGTTATATGGCCGGAAAACCTGAAAAAAATTAGGCAATGTAAATTTATGAGTACCTGATAAAAAGCTATATTTAATTTCCCTGGATCCTTTTTTAAGAAGTTCTAAAAAACAAAAGGCATTATACAACTACTATACTACTATACTATACTATACTATACTACCTTATTTTACAACTACTATCACCAAAAAAATATTTTTAGACTTTTGATATTTATATTTTCTAATGTATTGTACGTTAAATTATAACTAAGTAGGTCTAACATTTTTGTCATAGTCTCGTGATTTCAGTGCGAGATTTCTTTTAAAGTACCAATACCTTTTTAAATAAAAATAAATTGCCGCATATTATTTGTAGTATTATATATGTTTATAGTATTTGTTGGGTTCGTAACCGTCTGGAAAAGGCTATCCCAAACTGTGTTTTTTTTTAAGGTGGAAAATCATCCAAATGACTTCTTGCGCTCTGGGTGGAGCGTGAGGGCGTATCAGACTTTTACTGACTAAAACCACACCTGTATCCTTCTGTCACCCTTTGCGTCCTAGGACTACGGGATTCCCTTTCAGAAATTCTCCGCGGTCCTAGCTAGCGGGCATCGGCCCTGCTAGGCCCCTACGGTTTGCTGACATCTCCCTGAGGAGCGCGAGGATCTCAACGCGCTATTGACTACTGGGCTTGGTCCAGTCAATCCCCCAACTGTGTTGGGGTCAGCTGGGTCTAACCAGATGCGGCTGAATACCTACCAGTATTTAAATGGACTGACGGCTAGACTTTCTGGCGTCTGACTACCTATAACAACTGTCAAAGATCTACGAATGACAACCGAGACCAAGGGCTTTACGTGCTTTGCAAGGCACGAGCTGTCAGTGATGTCCTAGATAAACTTAGGAAATATAAGTACATTTATGAATTAAAAAAATAACATTGGTACTTGCCCGGTTTCAAACGCAAGGCGGGAGAGCCTTTACCACTGGATCATCAGATCAGGAAAAAGTTTATTAAATATGAAAGAAAATTCTCGGAAAATCCGCCGGATATTAAATTGCACCCGTGTCGGCGGGTCGCTAGTTTTTCATAACTCCGAAGATGTTTACAATTTACCCGAATTTGTCGAAATGGAGTTATTGTAGAGTTATTGAAATGTGTATATTAATGATAATAAAAAATGTATTTTGTTTTGCAAAAATTCACATAGGACACTGGACCATCATGATACTTTTGCGCATTTATTGCATCTTTAATACAAAATTTAAAAGATTCTTATTACCTGTCTTTACAAAAGTCAGATCTACTACTCGTAAAATCAAATAAAAATAAATCACGAGTTCAAGAGTCCCTTTATTACAGCTAGAAGAACTAATTAATTCAAGGCTGAAATTGAGTTGGACTAATAATGTGTTTGGCAAAGTCATGCTACTATGAACTATTGAGCATTGCCTCGGCGAGTTACACGGTACGCATGCCATGCATGTTTCGTGCTACGTTTGCAAAGTCGAGTTTGGTGGCTTTCCGTTGAAAATGTGTATTCCAGGCTTGCTCTGTTCGTACAAAGGGTTAACTCTGTACCCCTGGTGCGAATTCGTGCAAGATATTCAGTTGTGAACAAGAAGTGCAGCTGTTTATTTCACAAAAGTCATTGGGAAACTAAGCGGTATGTTAGTATTCTTCCATTTTATGGTGGATATAACTTTATGTCTAGTAAAACGTAAACCACCTTTTTTAAATAACTTTATTTAATTATTCCCAACCCCAAAAACGTGGGGACAGGACATGGTCTACTCGTGTGCCGAATTTCATCTAAATCCGTTCAGCCCTTCGAGCGTAAAAAGTAACAAACATACATACACACTTTCGGCTTTATAAAATTAGTATGATAGAAACGATCGATCTTTACTTATCACATCACGCTAAAATTTTAAAGGCAAAAGTTTGTATGTGTAGTTTTTATGTATGTTGATTACTTCTTCACGCTCAAACGGCTGAACGGATTCGAATAAAATTTGACACACAATGTTCTGCAATAGCACACAGAATTTATAACCCGATAGTAAGTTCCCTCGAGATAATTTCCTACTCTCACGTGGACAAAGCCACTGGCAGAATCTAGTATAAAATAAATTCATGTTTCTAACCAGTGCTCAGTCCCAGAAAGTTACATAAACGTCCCTAAACCGTATTGGTTCCTACCTCCACGTATCCCATTAGACCGTCTAAATGAGTTTTACCGAAACCAAGCTTAGCTTGGCTGCCGATTTGACTTCTCAAATGGGGTCCCTCTGGATCCAAAGCCAGATAAACCGGTTTATCGGACCCGAGAAATTGATTTATTTCGTCAAAATCCTGAAATTCTATTCAAACAATCGCTAAGAATAGAAAACGAATTCATTTATTTGAATGTCTGTGTTTTGTATCAAATTGTACTGAAGCAATTTTGTTTGTCTTGATTTGTGTTTTCTTCTTGTCTTGTTTGTTTTGATTTGTGTTTTCTTCTGTTCTTCAATGAAAGTGCGCTTTTTACACGACTACCTAAAAAAGAAGTGCGTTCATATACGTAGGTATGTATGTTTGTGAGTTTGATTCCACCATAACGTCTAAACGCGTGAACCAATTTTGAAGCTTGTGATGTCGTTAGAATCCTTTCGTTATTTCGAGAAATATATATGAATATTTAAAAAATAATATGATTAGCTAAAAATAATAATAATAGCTGATGGTGGCTCTGAAATGTAGTCGCTTACAATGGGGCTCATCAGAAGGCTTAAATTCACCCAAAGGGCAATTGAAAGGACTATGCTCGGAGTTTTCTTGTGTGATCGCATCAGAAATGAAGATACCCGGAGAAGAACCAAGGTTACCGAAGCAGTCTGATGAATCGCCAAACATAAATGGCAGTGAGCAGAGCACATTGCTCGCACAATATATGATCGATGAGGCCAAAAAGTTCTAAAGTGGCGACCGCATACCGGAAGATGCAGCGTTGAACGGCTTCCCACAAGGTGGACCGATCTGGTGAGGGTCGCGACAATCTGATGGATGTATGACGTACATGAACGTTTGCTGTAGCGACACTTGAAGGAGGCATATGTCCAGTAATGGATCTCTTTCGACTGAAATAATGATGATGATTACGAATAATAGTAGGGATTCCAAAATATCCAAAAACCACAAACCAACATTTTTATCGCAGCCGGGAGCCAATCATATCTAAAGAAATGTTCCACAGATCTGTCACATATTATAATAATAATAATTCAGTTTTTCCTTTTGGTTTAATTGGAAAGTAAATAATTTATTTTTTAATGCCTACCTTGTTTCCATTTTAAGACTTCAATCATTCAACTTGTTTTTCATTTTTTAGCTCACTTTCAGATGTGGCAGGCATATAAATTATTATTTTTGTCTAATTTAATTTTCTTTGTTTCATAAATAGATACCAACGTAGAGTTATAATAGAATATACATTTCAGTTAATTTTCTCTTATGTTGAAAACGAAAACTCAAAAAACCTAGTCCAATCTGCAATTTGCATTAAATCGATATTTTTCTATAATCCGTCCTCCATACTGGGAATCACTCCTGTGTCGCGGTTGCGTTTACAAACATATAAACACACAAACACAGTGTTTTGTGTGGAATATATATATCCATACCAGGAACAACTATCTGTAGGCCATTCAAATATTTGATCAATTGAAAAAACTTATCTAACTCTAAACGTAATCTGATACATAGATCTGGGGTCCTACCATGGTAAGGCCCCAGATCTATGTATTACTCGCACAGCTATCATTATAACACGTCATGACGTCAAAGATTCAAAGCATTTTATTTCATATAAACAATTTACAGGCACTTTTGAAATGTCAAGAAGTCAGTCAGAAAAAATTATGCTAATTGCACATTCCAAAGCGTAGATCTCTATGGAAAAGAATGTGAAAGACGTACCTATTAAAACGACAGCCGTGCGAGTGAGAAAGGAGGATGGAGCTATACACCCTATAAAGATAGATAAGCGCGCTCCATCGTCGACCGAATCGTCGCTTTTCCATCAGGTGAGATAGCGGTCAAGCAGAAACCTAAAAAAAAAGCTCCATCCCTTTAACAGTTCAGTTTAGGTCGCCAAATGGATTGCGTTAAGAGCTCGTGGTAGGGTCTCTGATCAGATACATATGGAAACCGGCAGGTCATAGAACAAAAAATTTGAACATATGCATAAGGAAGACTCGACCCTGGTACGAAAGGCAACAAAGGAACAGGAGTGGGTTTTTAGTCATTAAAGTCTGACACTATCTCTCGCACCACCCAAGAGCGGGGGATGTCATAAGATGATTTTCCCACCGATATATACCAACCCGCACTGGGTCTACGTGGTGGGTTACCACCCATTTATGACAGTGTGAACGCCTGAGTCCCAGCAGTGGGATCATATAAGACCGATTATGTAAAGTTATACCAATCTGCTATGAAAACGCCTGTCAGGGTAAAAGCTAATACCTAACTCCTATAGTATAAAATTCGCAGTAAAGGGAGGCAAACTTCTGGCGGATGGTAGCCGGATTATCTCAAATTTAACTGGAACATTTGTTATTGTTGCGAGGTCACTGTAGCTGTAACTAACAGATGTAGACCCGAAGTTGTCACTACAAAATGAACGAAATCTGATATTGTTGAAGCATTTGTGATAGGCGTTAACAGGCGAGAAAACGGAGTTGGGGGTCCAAGTTTGCAGATAGATCGACGGAAATATACTTTGTATTAACTTTATAGTTGGGTGTACAAAAGGATAGATCGCAAGGATGAAACTGAACTGGCTTATGGATATTACTTTTCTGTTAGCGTTCTCGTCTATGGTTAAGTACAAAATGTATCTCATTGACATTACCTGTCACGCCAGTTGTCACGTGGCTTCTTTGCAGGTAATGACTGACCTGTTAGTCTAGTGGTCAGTGGCTCTGACTGCTATGCATGAGGGAGTTCGATTCCCACCCAGACCAAATGTTTGTGTGATGAGTACGATCATTTGTTCTGTGTCTGGGTGTAATTTATATACTCGTCTAATATGTGTGTATTTAGAAATATATAAGTATGTTTTTTCAGTTGTCTAGTACTCATAACACAAGCTCTGCTTAGCTTGGGACTAGACGGCGTTGTATGATTAAAACTTTAATTGATTAGTAATTTAAACTTTTAAATAAATAAATAAAATTGAATTAAAAATGATTCTAACTACTTTTACGACCAAAACCCAAAGTTTATTCGTTTCGCAAACGAAAACAGGCTATTCTGTATCTGGTTATGTGAATGATCACCCCAGTGATTGCCGTAACCACGGTCAGTGGCTGCCTGAATAATAAATAACATGGCTGGGTTGAGTAGCAGCCCCATTAGTTCGCTGAATTTACTCACGCCCCACCCGCCGCTGATGGTACGATTAAACTTTGAATTTTTGCCAACAGACTTAAGGCCGTATTAACGTGAGCAGCAAAGGGAAACGACGCGATTAATTTTTAATTTTAAAATACCGAGATTAAGTTTTAAAGTATTTGATGGTATCGTGGTGTGGCACAGAAATTAATTTTTTAGACGTCAATAGGAAAAATATGGTTACCTTTGCCGTTGGTGATGTGGAAATAGGACATACTATGTACACGTGTACCTAATCAAATCTTGTGCTATCCCATTTTTCTAGCTCGTCGTGCTGATGATGCTGCTGAACAATCTCAAGTGGCGAAAATATGACAGGCTTCTTTTTGAACCGTGTGGGGCTGAAACTCTTAGGCCGTGGGCTCTGAGGCTCATATACTATTTAAATAATTATCCGAACGTCTAGCTGACACTTCGTTTGACCCAAACGGCTTTGAGAGATTAAGCATTACCGTACAACGCGACGTGGCAATGCCGCCAGTTTTGGGCACAGTTCCAGTCGATAGTGATGCGAAAGAATTTTATAATACTTATTTTATTTAAGGTACGGGTTTATAGTTAGTTAAGTTTTTTAATAATATTTATCAAGTTGTTTTTTAAATATAATAATATATACTGTATACTTTAGAAAGCTATTATACGCTTTATGTCATAGTTGCCGGCCAGTTCCAAAAACGTCAATAATATCAACGCAAAGACATTTTTGGAATTTGAATAGCGTAGCGTATGCAAATTTACTTTAGATACGAAAAAATTACGTCATCGCCGATTTTCCTACATACATTAACCCATTTTATCGCTTGTGAAGATCAGGCCGTTCACACCTACGTAATAAATATCACGCCGAATACACGGTGGCAAAACGTGGCTGTATCAAAGGTAAATAAAAAAGAGGTATGTAGATAAATGAGGTTACGAGTAAGTTAGTCTTTCTTCTTGCGACCCCAAACTATCAGAAATGGTTTTTCCAGGTTCATTCGACCTTCATTGCCTTGGAGCTTTGAAGTTAGTAATATTGGTTTTTTTTTCTGGCTTTCAGGAGTTTTCTCAAAAAATCAAAACAATACGTAAACTTTTAAAATAACTTGCCCTGGGGTAAGCAAAAGAATTAGAAATTAGGTACAGATGAACATTTTACGCTTGATTTGCCAACAACATACACTTCGATGTTCAGGTTAAATGCAGGAAGGTTAGCTAACATCTCGAAGACCCAACGAACATTAAAGCTAGTCTGAAACGACTTGTATGTAAAACAGGAGTCTGAATAGTCGAGGTTGGCATCAATTTAATTTTAAGCTCGGTAATATCAAGACGCTACCAGATTTTAGTGCTGCCCTGTATTTTGAGATAAGAAACACGAAACTCTCAACAGCAGTATCTTTGTGTTATACCATTTGACAGTTCAGAGTTTTACATAAAATAAAGGTTGATTAAAAAAGGTTCATGTAATATCAAATTCATTAGATTCATATTATTCACTCCTCACTTTATTTTACTTGTTACTCAGTTGTTTATTAATTGATATAATAAGGCGATGGAAAATATCATAAAAAAATATTCTAGAATAATTTTGATGGCTTTGAAATATGGAAGACTAAATTTTCTTGTTGCTAGGACATCCTAGCAACAAGAAAATTGGGTTCATTAAGGAAAAATTATGGGTCATTTGGGTACTATCCGACGACCTGTTGCGGGTCGCGGGAGTGCGGTGGATGCGAGAAGCACAGGATCGGTCGTTGTGGCGACGCTTGGGGGAGGCCTATGTCCAACAGTGGACGTCTTTCGGCTGAAATGATGGGTACTATATTCCCCCCTTTCTATTTGTGTGAGAATAGCTTATCCCACTCTGGGTAGAGCAAGAGGGAGTGTCATAATTGAACTGACTACCCACCAGTATTTTTCTTCTTTCAAAGAATTCCCCAGTACTACCGACGGCGCGTATTGTTCCACGCGCGCCTCAGGGAGATGTCAGCAAATCGTAGGGGCTCATCAGGGTCGAAGCCTACTGGGCCATCGGTAGTGTGAAAATGAAACCCGGGGCCCTGGGACGAAGGCAACGAATGATAAATGATATTTATTTTTTTTATTATTTTAAAAAACACTTTTACACGTCAATATTTTTTTTCGTCATTTTTAAACTAGATGTGGCCGATGTTTCCTAGCTGACTACCCTGAGAAGAAACACCGAAACAAACTCAGGGGTAAGGAACAGGAGTGGATTTTAGTCAGTAAAAGTCTGACACTATCTCCTGCACCGCCCAAGAGCGAGATAGAAAAGTATTACATTCTCCTAGAACAGTTATGAATTCATGATCAAACCAATTTAATTGATTCCAAAGCCGATTTATGTAAAAGGTTATTTCATCCTGAATTATCAGTGCCTTGGGATTACGAGACCGCTTTATTATTTAATGTTTCATATGAATCCGATTACGAAAACTTCAGCAAATCTGTAATGGAATAAAATTATTCATTTATTACTGAAAGGATATTACGTGATCAAACCTTCAAAATTTTCTCTTTACATAAAGAAAAATTCTAGCAATATTAATTTTAACAGAGAAAAATTTGCATATTGGATTTTTGGTCTTGAGAAATATTTCAATATCTACTAGCTTCATCAGGCTTATATAGGTGTAGTCATTGATTAGATTGGTCTGTTGGTTTAGTGGTTAGTGAAATTTTGCACACGACTTCCTTTTATTAGCGGGTCCACATTAGTGCCGTGAATTCACGCGCGACTTCACGCGCGAATTCACGCCATGAATACACGGCACAAATCGTGCCCTTCACATTCACGGGATGCTCACAATCGTTCTTGAAACCAGCCGTGAAATGGACGTAAAAGCTGCTGCTGCTATAACTTTGTTTGCTGTGGCAACATACATATATGACTATTTAGACGTCCAAAACAAGAAAGTTATTAGAAAGCATTGGAAAAAATATGGTGGATGACTGAAATTCATCGTAACCGATCAAAATATGTTTGGGTGGTGTAGTGCATTTTTAAATTGATTTAGTATATGAATAGATCTTTTATTATAATAATAATAATCCTTTATTGTCCAGAAAAACATGACATAATGTAATAAAATACACTATCCTCCTCACTAGGATTCCCTGTGTCGTGGAGGGTAGTCTCTTTTGTCATAACATACATTGTACAATAACCGGAATAAAAAAGAGTAAAGTAAAAAATAAAACAAAACAAAAAAGTGAGAGTGGTACATGCGTGATGAGTTTGTGTGAGTAAGTTTGAGAGTGTATGTGAGGGTGTGTGTGTATTGGGGGTGTGTGCGGGTGTGAGCATATGTGTTAGAGTGAACACACTCACTCACTCACGTGTCTATGTTTGTGATGTATATGAGTGTTGTTATGTTGAATGTTTAGTTCCTTATTAAGATTGGATTGGATTATGAGTCATATAAAATTCATTTCAGACTTTCTATGGAGAAGCAGTTATCAGAATTACATTCTGAACCCAGTGGCGAATTTAAAAAAATTACTCGTTAGATAACCATGGACTTTGAATATTTGCTTCATAAAGTTTCTCCAATAATGTATTACCTATACACGTTCGTACGCCTTTGTAGTGTGGACTAGACTGGCACGGGGTCGTGAATATGGATGTGTACGCATAAACGCCGCGCGAAGGTGGCGCGAACCCTTTGTCGCGAGACAAAGTACCGACTCTGATCGGGGAACAGGCGTGAACGCACGTGGACCCCGCGAATGCCGTCCACATTCACGTTCACGCCTGTTTACGGAGCTTCACGGCACTAATGTGAAGCCGCAGCGAGCACTAAATGAGGATTTACAAAAATTATAATTAAATTAAATTATTATAATTCAATTGACCCCCTAGGGGATGAAACGGGTATGCAAAATTTGTATGGAGAAACCTACCCACCTACCTTTACGTGGGCGAAGCTGCTGGCTTCTGCCAGTCTATAATATGTATATATATATATGTATTTAGAAATATATAAGTATGTTTATCAGTTGTCTAATACAAGCTCTGCTTAGTTTGGGACTAGATGGTGTTGGTTGAAAGTTGTGAAATATTATTCTATTATTGCTTGACTACTCTAAAATGCCAAGACTAAAGTGTACCCCAAACAATTAAAGTGAGGCACTAAATGGCACTAAAGTACCTCAAGTCCTAATAAGTCTTAACGGCACTCCTCTACCGTAATGGAGATCTCTCACTCAAGTACCCATACATAGGAAAAAGATTAGGTCCCAATGTTGGAGATAAGAGATGTAGTAAGTCGCTTAAAAGAGTACAAAAGACCATTCATGTACGTAATGGCCCTTTTGTACTTGGTCCTTAGTATTTTTTCTATACTTACTTAATTGCTCACTTATTGTGGCCTATTCGTTTTCATGCCATAGGATTTATTATGAACTAGCAACTGCCAGCGGCATCGCCCGTGTGAAAGTAGAAAAACTTTCCTAAGGGAACATGACCTCACGGCGTTCTCACCTTCCGCATGACGCAGGTTCTCATCGAACACGAGAAGTTCGTGAAGTTCCTGCACCGGATTCGTGCGGAAGCGACGCCTGGGTGTCGCCACTGTGTGGACCGCCCAGATGACACGGTCTCAAGCGGGGCACACCTGCACCGTGTGCCCCGCTTGAGAGGAGCAACGCCGTGTCCTCGTGGGGCCCGATCAGCGGCGGCGATCTCTCGCGCCGGGCCTTGGTACAGGCCATGATCCGGAGCGAGGAGGAGTGGCAGGCGGTCGCCTCCTTCTGCGAAGCAGTAATGCTAGCAAAGGAGGCGGCCGATCGCGTGAGGTAACGGCCACGGTCCTCACGCCCCAGCCGCCGCAAGGATTCCGATCCCGATTTCCGGCCAAAGTAGGCGCGGGCTTGCGGACGGCGGGCAATGGGTGGCCCACCGTTCGACCGTCCGGACCGAGCCCAAGTCGTCGACAGCGCGTATTTTTCCACGCGCGCCTCAGCGAGATGTCAGCAAATCGTAGGGGCCCCCTACGATTTGCTGACATTGGAGGGTCGAAGCCTACTGGGACCATGGGTAGTGTGAAAACGAAACCTGGGCCCTGAGACGAAGGCAACAAAAGGAACAGGAGTGGGTTTTTAGTCAGTAAAAGTCTGACACTATCTCCCGCTCCGCCCAAGAACGTGATTTGTCATAAGATGATTTTCCCACCTAAAAAAAAAACCTAAGGGAACATACTCCCGGAATAATAAGTATCTTTTGTGCTATTCCAGGACTTGGCCGTGTGTCAAATTTGATTCAAATCCTTTCAGCCGATCGAGCGTGAAGAAGTAACAAACGTACACACATACACACACACTCACAAACATTCACCTTTATAATATTATTATATAGTGAACACACATTGCTCGCAGAACAGATGGCCGTTGGGGCCGAATGGTTCTGGAGTGGCGACCACGTACCGAAAGACGCAGTGTTGGAAGGCCCCCTACAAGGTGGACCGATGACCTAGTGAAGGTTGCAGGAATCAAATGGATGCGAGATGCACAGGACCGTTCATTGTAGCGACATTTGGGGGAGGCCTATGTCCAGCAGTGCATGTCTATCGGCTGAAATGATGATGATGATGATGATGATGTTTATATAGTGTGACTAGGCTCAAAATTTTTTGGTCATTGAATACTTCTTGTGCCATTTTTGTGGCAAAGAAGCAAGCGGCTGACCTATGGAAATCTGGAAGCCCATTTTTTGGGTGGGAAATCGTCAAATAACTTCTTCCACCGAGAGGGAATGTCAGACTTTTACTGACGAAAACCTACCCGTGTTCCTTCAGTGGCCTTTAATGTTCCAAGGTTGCGATGACTCTTTCAAACAATCCTCGTATTGCCACAGGTGCTATGTATCTTTGTACATATTGCCCGTGAACCACTGTATAATAGTTTCCTTTGAAGCACTAACCTTGCAACTTTATCTGAATAAGAATAAATAAATCAGGTCAAAACAAAGATAGGAATCAGACAAAATGGCCTTCGATTTTAAACTGTGTGAAAATGACTCTACTATAGATATATAAAAGATATTACAAGCAATAAAACATTGGCCAAGGTTTTAAAACAATAGCGTCTAATAGGTAATTGGCCGAAGGTACTCGACTGGAATAAGCTAAGCAGATGAATCGAGGTCAAACAATCGCGAACAGTGAAGACACAGCTTTAGCTTTATATTACCAAGTTTAGAGCAAATGGAGCTCGTAATGACATTTTAGTAGGTAATCGTACGATTGCTGTAGTACATAGTACTTTGATACATAAATAGATTCGGTTAGGTTATTAGGTCACGATCAAAATTGCCTTAATGTAACAAGCACAACAAGTACAACCAATAATCTGGTGAGAGTTTACTTTAAATGATATAAACCAGTGCTTGACTGTGATCCCACCTGATGGTAAATAGTGATGCAATCAATTATGGCATTTCTTCCTTCCGTTTTCAGCTTAAATGGCTGCCTATCCGACGCCGGAGATCCCTGAGATCCCTCTGCATGCTCTTCACCATAATGAACGATCCTTGTGCTCCTGAATACTTAAAACAATATTTTAAAGTGTTGGGCAGTTCTCATAATCTTAACCTTCGTGCATCCAAAAACATGCTCCTTCATATTCCCTCTCACCGTACTGGCTTTATGTCCAATTCATACGCTGTTTCCACCATAAAACTCTGGAATGTGCTTCCCCTTGACATCAAAAAAGCTGAAAGTAAATTTTCCTTCAAGCGTAAAATTTGGAACTACTACTTGAAGTCCTCTCAACTTTAGTTTGGTCTTCGACAGAATTATTATTTGATATTTTTCATAGTATTTATTAGTTTATAATTTTAGCTTAAAATAAATATAGTATATTTTAGTTTAAAATACATATATATATATGTATTTTATTATTATAAATAACTTATTTTTTATTTTATTTGTTCTGTTTGAAGTATCTGTTATTTATGTATTGTGCAAACCTACCACATTATTGTCTTTTTAACCCAAAGGTTGACTGGTAGAGAATGCCTTGTTGCATTAAGTCCGCCTATGTACCATTAATGTACATGAAGTTTAAATAAATAAAGACTGAGGGAGGACTGAATAATTGAGGAAGATCATCGGATTATAATTTTCGCCAAGTAACTAACCAAAATTATGAGTGGAGTAGAATTAAATAGTAAAAAAAACTGAACAAAAATATACATCTCGTTTACAAACACCATTTAATTTTTACTTACATCTTTATTCCATCTTTTGAATTCGCTTTTTATCCACGTACGCCTCTTAACACGTTCGTATTAAATTAATCTAATTTAGAAAACACGCACACAATAAAGGTACCGAAATACTTATGCAAATGGTTGCGAGTTAATCTTTTACCCTTTTCCGTGTAAACAAAAGGGTTTTCTACAACATGGGGAAGTTTTTTATCACGTTAAGTGTATCCTGTTAAACCACAGAATAATCGTGTTTCGGTTTTTTATGTTCCGTATCTAAGTCGTTGCAAAAAAAGGAAACCCTTATTGGATCACTTTGTTGTCCGTCTATCCGTCTGTCTGTCTGCTCGTCTGTCCGTCTGTCAAAACCCTTTTTCTCAGGAACGCGTGGAGGTATGAAGCTGATATTAATGACAAATACTCAGACCGGCTGCTACCCCAAGCAGCAATTAAAATATTTTAAAGGTAAGGCCGTTTATGACCCGTTTAGGTGCACTCGCTAGTAAATCAAAGACTACAGGGTCCATCCCGTTGACCTAGAATCCTGAAATTTGGCATGAAGCAAGGTATTATAGCACAAATATAGGAAAAATGTTCAACGACTCGCACTTGGCCAATTTTTAACTTGGACTAGTTTTATCGTCGTAAGGCTACCACAGACCGGCTCGTCGAAGCAATGGAATAAAGATGTGATTTTTTTTTGTATATAGAACTCTTTTCCAACCATTTAACAACTTTTCTTACCTATTTGTACACGCTGTGTCTACAACAGACTCTCGCCCTATTCTCCTGTCGCAGATTTGCGGGAAAAAGTTTTGTCTGGAGTCAGCAGCACCCTTGTGCTCTCCTTATTGTTATTATTTTTTATTTAAGTGTTTGTGTGCACGTAATTACATAAATAAATTTGTATAAAAACACGTTGTTAGATCTATGTTTCCCGTCTGCTTTTATTTCCTAACGAAGTTGCCCCCATCAAACTAAAAACTAAAGAATATAAATTGCTAACTTAAACCAAACAAACACAGAATAATTAAACAAGTGCCAATGTCTCGCAGTCACACAACTTTACAAGGAAAGCTCCAGCTAAAACTTGTAATGAAACAGCACGAAACATATTACAGTTCACCAGAAATGGAAGCAAGTCTACTGTGATGGCTGTGTGTGTTATGCACTTGCACGTTTTATTGAACATAGGAATGCCATTCTAGTGACAGTCTGCCGAACTGTCGCCTGAGAATTTTCCGAACTGTGTTTCATCTTAAACCAGGAAGGTTATTATAGTTTAGTTCTAGCTGGATGAGAACACCTATTCGAATTTAGAATACAATTTGAACATATGTTAAAAAAAAAACATATGCATGTTTAAGCCGTCACCATGTCACAATTGTGCCAGCACTTTCAGTGCACTTCCCAATTGTGACGCTAAAAGTGTGGATTCTGTTGAATAAAAGAAAAAATTGAAGACCGAGTGTTCTAATATAAGCTTCTGCGACTTGGATCCGTAGCTACTAGGTTTCTATAGTACCATCTGTGTCTATTGACCGCATTGACGGCCGGAAAATAATAATTTAATCATAATAATCATCATCATTATTTGCAAACAAGTGTCCCTGTCGCAAAATGATTAGTTCTAGCTGAATTTGATTGAACACTCATGTAGAATCTGCTTAAAATAGAAAGTAGAACCTTTGTTGTTCAGAACGGGCACATTTAATTTAGGTGTGTTACTTAAAAAATGATTTTTAATTAAATACTTAGAAAAACCGCCGGTCGCTTCAATGTTTGGTAATTACTGAAGACCCATCGATCCGCAATGGACCTGCGTATTAGATTATGGCCCAATCCCTCTCCTGGAGAGGTGGCCTGGGTCCTTGTAGAGGAAACATTATAAGGCGGTTAATGTAGGTATCTCAGACAATTCACACTGTACCAACTACTAAGCGAGATAAAATCACATTTGATTGCTGTAATAAGCAATGCAGGCTGCTGTGCATGTTTCCTACATGCAAAAGTCAGCTAAAGTAACTGCGATATCGTGAAAGTTCAAGTTCAATGGTTTTTGTTTAAATATAGTTGTGAACAAACTTTTATAAAGGTCAAGTATTTAGTTGCATCATTTACTTATAAAAAAAAAACGAAGGACGTAAGTGCAATGTCAATCAAATAAATTAGTAAGAAATATAACTTGTGACTTGTAAAGCTGTAGCACAGAGAAATGCGAAGGCAATGAAGAAAGGGTGGTATTTAACTATTCATCAATTTATTCCCGTTTTCTACTACAAAATATGCTTTTTTTTCCTCCAAAAATACCAAAAACACTTGTGCACTAAAATTGCTATGTTTCTGCACCACTTTAAGGTCGACTGGTAGAAAATGCCTAGGTCCGCCTTTGTACAGTGTTTATTACTGTGCATAAAGTTTTAATAAATAAAATATGGTCTTCTGAGTGGTTTAAAAAACCACAAAGGTGATGGTGGGGTCTGTATTCGCTCGCATAGCTCGCTCACTAGAGCCCGCAATCCCCTTTTAACCTAACCTGTCTGAATCAAGGTGCCGAAGGTCTCTTAATAATTGTAAGAAGTCTATGAATACCTATCTGGTGTTTTTTTTTTTCGGTGGGGAATCATCTTATGACATCCCCTTGGGCGGGGCAGGAGATAGTGTCAGACTTTTACTGACTAGAAACCCACTCCTGTTCCTTCGTTGACTTTCGTGCCAGGACCCCGGGTTTCGTTTTCACACTGCCCATGGCCCCAGTAGGCGACGACCCTGCTGGGCCCCTACAATTTGCTGACATCTCCCTGAGGCGCGCGTGGAACAATTCACGCCGTCGACGAGTTGGGCTCGGTCCGGACGGTTACCGGACGGTCGGACGGCGGGCTACCCATTGCTCGCCGTTCCCAAGCCCGCGCCTACGGTGGCTGGAAATCGGGATCGGAATCCCGGCGGCGGTTTGGGCGTGAGAACTGTTGCCTCACACGATCGGCCGCCTCCTTTGCTAGCATTACTGCTTCGCAGAAGGAAGCGACCGCCTGCCACTCCTCCTTGCTCCAGACCATGGCCTGTACCAAGGCCCGACGCGAGAAATCGCCGCCGCCGATCGCCCCCACGAGGACACGGCGTTGCTCTGCCCAAGCGGGGCACACCTCCACCGTATGCATCCACCGTGTCCTCCGGGCGGTCCACACAGTGGCGACACCCGGGCGTCGCTTCCGCACGAATCCGGTGCAGGAACTTCCCGAACTTACCGTGTTCGGTGAGAACCTGCGTCATGCGGAAGGTGAGGACGCCGTGAGGTCTTTCCAACCACGCCTCAAAGAGGGGACTTACCGCCATAATTGTGGCGTGCCCAGCACTGGGTCGCGACAGTCGCTGCCGCCATTTCTCCATGAGAACCCGCCGGAGCTCTGTCCGCCATGCTGTGATTTGTCGCGGCAGAGGAGTTTCGCCCCGGCGTTGCATCTCCATGCGCAGATCATTCATGTGAGCAAGGCCTGTTGCCTCCAGATCCCATGGTGGCACGTAGTCGCCGACGTTCCCACTCTCCCTGGTGACCAGGGTAGATGATGTACCTGTCCAACAGGTACGCCTCAACCACACGATAGAGGTAGTGGGGCGTCCGGTACCTATCTGGTGTAGAATTAGTATTTTTAGTGAAGACTAAGATTTTTGATGAACTGTTAAAAATATCCCATAAAGAAACATTGAAACAAACGCCAGTGTATACTCAAAGTGAACGTCTACGCGTCTGAACGTACAGGCGATAAAATGGAACTGCTGTAAAGCTGACAGTGTAACTGCTCGGTTCTGGTTTTGGCACCAAACATTCATTGCCCACAGACCTCAAGCACTAAACATAGATCGCTTGACCGCTCTCCACTGGCAACTGTGCACAACTTGTACCGGCAAACCGGCAAACCGTCAAACACAAATTCTATTCCACGACAAACGACAAACTGTTGTGGCAGTTACCCAATACGTAATTACCGACACGTAACGTGTTAGTCTCGCAAACTTTGACGAACTCATACATTCCCCGGCAAAGTGTAACATACAAAGTTTAATTAGCCAGTCTACGGATCTCGTATTAAACAGGGGGGTATTTGTGAAGTTACACTAACTTGTGTTAGATACATAATGCATGAAGACATTTTGCTAACAATCTTCAGGTAGTGTATGAAGTTGGACTAAATTGTTTTAAAGGGAAGCATAATCCTTCTCCCTAGAGCAAAGACTTGTAAGTTTGCATACCGCAAGTTGAAATATTTGTCCTAGTTCTGTTGTGCACCAACCAACCATAAACTTTACTATACTAGCAGAGGATAGAAGATAACTAACGTTTAATCGTTACCGTATCTATCTGTCTCTTTTTAGGGTTCTGTAACTCAATCGGAAAGAGTCGAAATCCTTATAAGAATCATTTTATAGTCCGTTTGTCTGTCTTTCCTCCTGTTCATCTGTCACCCCCATGAAGCAGTGAAATAATTAAACTTATAAGTCAACACCAACTGAAGATAAGGCCGTTTATGCTCGTTTTCCAGCGCATATTGTGACATTCACAAGGAAATCAAAATTTATAGGGTACTTCAGTTGACCTAGAATGCTAAAATTTGACAAGAAAGAAGGTACACTTACAGTTATAGGAAAAGGACATAAAAAAAATAAAAAGAATCGTAAAGTAATTACATCAAAAAATTTACACATTTTTTTGTTCAAATTTAAAAAAATCTGTGTCGTTTTTAAAATCGAACTTCGAAGTTTGTCCGCAACTCTCGGAGCGCGAGTCCGACTTGTACTTGACCGGTTTTTTTTTTATTAAGGTGGACAATCAAATAACTCTCGCACTGGGTAGAGCGAGACGGCGTGTCAGACTTTTATAGCCTAAAACCCACCTTCAGTTGCCCTACGCCTTAATTATGGCGATAAGTCCCCTCTTTGAGGAGTGGCTGGAAAGACCTCACGGCGTCCTTACTTACCGCATGACGCAGGTCCTCACCGGGCATGGTAAGTTCGGGAGGTTCCTGTACCGGATCCGTGCAGAAGAATCGCCCGGGTGCCACCATTGTGTGGACCGCCCGGAGGACACGGTGGAGCACACGGTAGAGGTGTGCCCCGATTGGGCAGAGCACCGCCGTGTCCTCGTGAGGGCGATCGGCGGCAGCTATCTCTCGCGCCGGGCCTTGGTACAGGCCACGGTCCGGAGCGAGGAGGAGTGGCAGGCGGTCGCCTCCTTCTGCGAAGCAGTAATGCTAGCAAAGGAGGCGGCCGATCGCGTGAGGCAACGGCAACGGTCCTCACGCCCCAACCGCCGCCGGGATTCCGATCTCGATTTCCGGCCACCGTAGGCGCGGGCTTGCGGACGGCGAGCAATGGGTGGCTCGCCGTCCGATCGTCCGGTAACCGTCCAGACCGAGCCCAAGTCGTCGACGGCGCGTAGTGTTCCACGCGCGCCTCAAGGAGATGTCAGCAACCGTAGAGGCCCAACAGGGTCGAAGCCTACTGGGGCCATGGGTGATGCGAAAGAGATCCCCGGGGCCCTGGAAAACAAATGGCAAAGAAGGAACAGGAGTGGGTTTTTAGTCAGTAAAAGTCTGACACTATCTCGCGCTCCGCCCACGAGCGGGGGATGTCATGAGATGATTTTCCCACCCGAAAAAAAAAAAAAAAACCTTCAGTTGCCCTTTGCGTTCCAGGGCCACGATAACTCTTTCGAACATTACCGCAGGTCGTTTATCTGTCCCTGCAACGTCATGGTTGCGTAGCGGAAAAGCGCTTTTATGCCGCATCTGTTAATGCCTATTAATGGGGGTTTTCCACATAAAACGGCAACAAAAAACAATTCCAAGGAAATGATGAAACACGAGTAATTAACATGTTCGGCTGATGAATTGGTGATCTCAGTGCTGTGAATTCTATTAGAAGGTGGGTGGCCCTATTGGTTACTTATTTATTCTTTGTACTACGCAGATTATCTGGTTAAGAAAGAAAATCATTTTACTTAATATTAATTACTCCGCAGAAGTTTTGTTATTAGGTTATTAGGTAAAAACTACACAGAAAAGTCATGTAGAGTTTTTCTTAAGGAAGAAATCATTTAATGACTAAACATTTAATGACTTTTACTGACTAAAACCACACCTATGTTCCATCAGTTGCCCTTTGCGTCCCAGAACCAAGGGTAACCCTTTCAGAAGTCGACTCTAGGCCCTACTGGGCTCTTAAGGTTTTGCTGACATCTCTTTGAGGGGTTCGTGAAACGTTACCCAACGACTGGGCGGTGAACTACACATTGCTCATCTGCCGCGAGCCTGCGCATGCGGTGGCCATTAGTCGTCTTGCGACTCCCGACACCAACTGAAGGTACATAAGTAGATTTTAGTTAGCAAAAGTCTAGCATTCTCTCTCACTCCACCCAGAGCAAGAGAAGTTATTTAATACATGTATACCCAAAAAAAATACAGCCACAGATTCGTATCTGACCAAAGTAAAGAAAATCCATTCCGGCTTTGCAAATATGCATAGGTTATATAATACTAGCGGCGATCAAAGTCAAATCCGGAGCGAATGGCTTAGCTACTGCGCGAGCCCGATCGACTTTTCAGCTCCTTGGTAAACAAAATAGTAGATAAATATACAAACGTGTTCGCTAGGGAAATCCAGCCGATAAAAATCTTCTTTTTGCTATGCAACACGAACTGCTAATGCTGTTACTAACTGACTGTTTTAATTTATAGACCGGTGGCGAAAGGAATTGCAAATTACCCGAGAAACAAAGGAAACTAAGCCATAAAAAGCCAGGGGTCGGACCGCCGCATGCCAGCTAGCCACTTTTATTATAAGTACTGTGGTATACAAGGAGATTGCTTGAAAAACGTTTCTTTTTAGAATGCTGGCTAGTAAGTCAAATATATTTTTAAAGGATTGAAAAAAAAAACAGAAAACAATTGAATTCTTTAAGTCAGTTTTTATAGACCGGGAGTGCTGAAAATCTCATCATCACCATTTCAGCCGAAAGATATCCACTGCCGGATATGGGCCTCCCTGTCGCCACAATGACCGATCTTGTGCGTCCCGCATGACCCGCATCCATTCTCGTACCTTCATCAGGTCTTCATTTCACGTTGTGGGAGGCCTTCCGTTACACTAAGCTGCGTCTTTCGGTACGTGGTCGCCACTTCAGAATCTTTCGGCCTCATCGACCACCTGTTCTTCGAGCAATGTGCCCTACCCACTTCTACTGTCCGTAACCTTGGTTCTCCTGCAGATCTGAGTACGCAAGGAAACTCCGAGCGGTAAGTCACCGATAGGGCAATGGAAAGGGCTATCCTCTCCATTGTCCTATCGGTGACTTTAAGCTTTATAATGAGGCCTATTGTGAACGAGTACGTTTCAGAGCCGTATGTCATCACTGACAATACGTACTGGTCATAGACTGTACCTGAACCCTGCGCTACAGTCTCTTTTGACTTTTCTGTTTAAGACTACTAATTGTACATAGTAAGCAAGAAACGGCAAGACAAGACACGAAGAATAATCAAGGTTAAATAAACTTTGTAACTATGTCAGTGCCACAACCCTACTCAAAAAAGGGTTTTCTAAAAAATAGGCAACGCAATTATACATTATATCAAAACTGTGAAGAATATAATAATTATTGATCAGGATTCGTTCAAACTTGTCCGATAGAGACATTAAATGTAAGCGTGTAGGCATGTGAAAAATTTCGTACCAAATCTAAAATTATGTATATTTAATAGAATTTTGAAACCCACAGCTCACAATATTAATATTCGACACAACCGAAGCGGGATTGATAAATATTAAGCGCGCGAATTTCGTAACGTAATTTTTCATTTCCACAAAAGCGTTCGTTGATTTTGTACGACAGATACTGAAAATATTGAAAAGATACTTTTGTACTGAAAATATTAAAATCTAATTTTCAATGTTTCTTTTTGTATCTATAATATCTTTTGTTTTATCAAATAAATACTTTTCATGAACGATGAACAATCGATGTTAAAATAAATTTTTGATACCGAAAAAAAAAGGAAAACTCAAATGATTTCCAAAATTTTTTTCCTATATTTATTTTTTGACGATACTTCAATACAAGATTTTTATGGGTTTATTCGAACACTTTTTTTTTTTAAAAGGAAAAAGATTGAAGAAGAGAAGAAAGCTTTTATATTTCCGACCCAATCATAATTTTCTTAAGAATCTATTATTTCTCTACACATTTCTAGTAATTTCAATGAAGAAAATAGTATGACTTAGCTTCGGTGGCGGTGATCTCTCGCGCCATGCTGGTTCAGACTATAGTTCAGAGTGAGATGGGTTAGGAAACGGCCGCCTCCTTCCGTGAAGTAGATAAGCGAGCGAAGGAGATGGTCGCAACTGTGAGGTAATGGGCATCCTCGCGCCCCAGCCGCCGCCGAAGGAAACGCCCGTGCCTCGGGAGTTGCGAGCCAAATTTTGACCTGCGTAAGCACGGGCTTGCGGATGATGAACAATGAGTAGTGTGTTTCACGCGCGCCTCAAAGAGATGCCAGCAAAACTGATGCTTGCTAGAGCTGTGAGAACGTTTGAAAAAGTGATCGTAGCCCTAGAACACAAAAGGTAACCGAAGGATACAGGTGTGTTTTAGTTAGTAAAACTCTGACACGCCCTCTCGTTCCACCCTAGAACAGGAGAAGTCATTGGATGCTTTACAACCTCAAAAAAGTATGAATTAGTAATAGTTACACAATACAAAACAGATAAAATGGGACTTCTCAAAGCAAATCCGCTAATTTTAACTTAAAGGGCACAAACTGTCGTTGGATATTAAACAATGGCCGACTGTAATTGTAGATAAGTTCGTCAGAACGTTCTACGTGACCCAAAGTTTCAGCTAATCAATTCTAACTGAGGGAATTAATTTATACTGTGGACAATGATTTGTGATTCGGCGTGCTAATCTGTTTTTAATTTTGTAATTGTTGCGGTTTGAGGTAACGATTCCTTTTTTTTTTTTGTGGAATAGCCATGGTTTTTGTACAGACTATCGATAATTGAGACTATAAAATCGTGGATGTAATTATAAACCGGTTTTATTTGAGTAACAAGTATTAGTTTGAAACTAAGAGTTTATAATAATTAACTTTGACGTAAAACACGTAATAACCACAAACTTTAGAATCCTGCCTTTTCCCAAATAAGTTGTGTCGGCTTCTAGATAAGCCAAGAAAGAATGCAGGATAACTCGATTCCAGTCTTATACAAGGAGCGACTGCATATATCAAAAACCCTTGACAAGACTAGTGTCAAATTTTCTGGCATTTATTTTTTTATTTATTTAATTCAATTCAATGACATTGTTATAGCCTAATAGATAAATTAAATTAAATACATTGGATTATATAAATGATTGAATAACATTAATAAATTTAACATCGTCTGCACACACCATGGAACACTTTAGACACTATCTTATTATCACACCGGGTCAGACCCGGGACCACGTCCTGGTCTTTTGACTGTCTATAACGACTGTCAAAGACTTACAATTGACACCCAGAACCAACGCCTTATGGTGCTTTTTAAGGCACAGAAGAATCTTAATATATGTTAAAAATCCACAGACCGACCTCGTCAAGAATAGAATAGAATAAACTTCATTGTACACCAAAAAGTAACACATATTGATGATCTTAACGCTGACAGCGATAGGTATCAGACAACCTTATTATGGATCGTAAGAACTTAAAATAATACAGGGGGTAGTCTACAGTGTACTGCTAGTAAATTAATCAAAATGTTGCTATATAGCCTTGGGGATCGACCCGTCCGGCTTCTAATACTTAGCCACACGTTCCTCCAATCAACCCTCCAAAACGCACCATTCAACAGACCAACATAAATCCATTATTACCTACGAAAGTTTCAAAACGACTTAAATATAGAATCATCGAAATTGAAAAAGTTTAAAAAAAGAATTTCCTCAATAAAAAGCCATTGCAAGGCATCTTGGGAACAACAGGTGTGCGATATCAAAGGTACTTGGCAAAAGGACAAAGGGTCGCCCAACATTAGGACGGGGACATATCGCACAGCCCGAATCCTATTCTTTAAGAAATAATCCAATGGGCCCGTCTCGAACAGTTTTATGCTCCAGAGATTGCTATGAGAAGGATTTGAATAAAATGAATGTAAAATCTTGTCGACAGAACAGCGTCTTCAACTGTTATTTTACGGGATAAAATTCCTTTTTAACCGACTTTAAAAAGGAGGTTATAATGTTCGGTTGAATGTATGTTTTTTTTTAATGTATGTTCACCGATTTCTCGGACCGATTAATTTTTTTTTTTTATTTATTGAAAGGTTATGCTTGGTCCCATAGAAATATTGTTATGATCTGATCATGATCTTCGAAGATATGGAACAGAACTCCTCATAGGATCACAGCAGAACCGTCGCAACAAGTTACACAAAAAATTGCTTTGTTTATACGTGTAGTCGATGACTGACTGAAAGTAGAGGGGGAATATATCGAACTGATGAAGCCTGAAGTTAGGCACCGGAACTCTGTGTTAAATTAATGTAATCTAACCTTGTTTGGGATTATTAGAATTGTCATGAGATGCACTCTGACTACAAGGTATTTAAGTTTGGCTGAAGGGTACTTTTTAGTGGTGGTACCACAATTAAAAAGTGTAAAATAAAAAGCTTTTTACAAAAAAAAAATACAACCGACTTCAAAGTAAAAAAAAAACAATGAAAAGTGAAAAATAACTTTAATTTTGGAATTCGGTGTTTCTATAATAGTTTTGTCTGTTCGTTATTTAACACCGACTTCCGAAATTAAATTTATTTTGCACTTTTCAGTGTGTTTTTTTTTACTTTGAAGTTGGTTGTATTTTTTTTTTATGTAAAAAGCTTTTTATTCTTTATTGATTTATTAACACGACAACGGAAACTGTTTTTATTTATTTATTTTTTAGACATACATACAGCTATCATTACAGATCAACTCAAAGCGATAGTGTAATCAAAATATTAATGACAATAACAATTTCATGTCAATAGATAATTCGTATTCATAACGCTACAAAAAATAAAAATAACAGTTATCATAATAGATCAACCCAATGCGATAACGTAATCAAAAATATAAATTACAATAATAATTTCATGTCCAATTAATTTCATGTTAATCAGGTAAATCCAATTTCATATCAATTCAATTCAATTCATAACATTTACAAATCAATAAAAATAAATTAACCAATATAATACAATTAAAAATTAATTTATCATTCAATTAAATTTATACAATTTAAAGCAATTAATTTATTTATAGAATACAATTATATAATATTATATATTTTTGTTAAAACATAAAAAGTGTAATGAAACTTTTGCCAACTCGCTCAGTAAACATGAGAATATATCAATTCTATCAGCCACCAGGTTCAGTCGAGAATGGGACGATTTTGTCTGATGCTTTCTTGTTATATTATTATGAATTTTGACGTGCCGATTGGCTGCCACGCTGCAAGTCGCAGGTTCGATTCTCGCACGGAACAAATGTGTCAATGGCCTATAGATAGTTCCTCCGGGTTGTATGTGAGGTTACGTATTTTTGAACACACCCGCGATGCAAGAATAATTTCTAGTATAGGGAAACGTCATCATCATCATTTCAGCTGAAAGACGTCCACTATTAAACTTAGGCCTCTCCAAGTGATGCCATAACGACCGGTCCTGTGCGTCTCGCATCAATCGGATTCCCGTGACCCTCACCAGATCATCGGTCCACCTTGTGGGATGCCTTTCAACGCTGTGTCTTCCGGTACGTAGTCGCCACGCTAGAACCTTACGTCCCCATCGACCATCTGTTTTGCGAGCAATGTGCCATGTCCACTGCCACTTAAGTTTGACGATTCTTTGGGCTATATCAGTAACCTTGGTTCTGCGGATATCTTCATTACTGATGTGATCATGCAATGAAAATCCAAGCATATCCCTTTCCATTGCCCTTTGGATGACTTTAAGTTATGTCTTCTGAAAAGGCCCATTGAAAGCGACCACGTTAAGGTAACATATTTTTAAGAAAAAAATAAACATTGTATTTCACACAGTTTTTCTTTTTATCCCCCTTCTTATTTATTACCTTCAAGGAGTTTCTGTAGAAAATCTTCTATCTTCTATATATATAAAAATGAATGGCTGTTCGTTAGTCTCGCTAAAACTCGAGAACGGTTGGACCGATTTGACTAATTTTGGTGTTGAAATATTTGTGATAGTCCAGGGTAGGTTTAAACGATGAGAAAATATGGAAAAAATCACGAAAAAAAAAAACCGAATACAACGGTAATGCCAGTAGATGGCGTTATTCTTACTATTAGGCGTTACGAACCGGTCTCCGGGTCTGATAGTATAAAATAAAGCAATTTTCTAACTTACAAATTACATTTAATTTTAATTTACATTAAAATGAACTCTTCAACAGATCACAGCTAAAAAGATAAAGTTAAAACACGAACTGACAATAAGTATCTTCTTGTTTTCGAGTAAACAGAACGTCCTCAGTTTACCGGGAATCAACCGACTATTTGTTAAGAAAGGTACACAACCACAAAAAAGCAGGGTTCCCCGGGCTCTGTTTAAACTTGGTTGTCGAATCGAAATTACGTCACAAATTCGACTCGATTTCGAACGATCCTTTTTACCACCCCTATGGTGCCCATATATTGCTCAGTTTGAAGTTCGACATTTCATTTTACTGTCGAACGATAAACACTGCAATAAAACGGACCTTTGACGACCAGCAAAATTATTACTCCATTTTATTTGATCGTGCGTATGGCACAATAAATTCGAGATATCACTTTTACCAATTTGGCTTACCGCGAAATTTAATTAAACAGTAGACATAACATATTAGAAAAACGATAAATATTATTTTACACGTTAAGATTAGTAATTTTTTAATTTTATTTATTAGAAAATTCAATTATGAACGATTTAAAAGCTTTCACAAAGGTTAATGCTCTCATTTCAGAGGAATAGTTATGTTAGCTATAACAGATATACTTACAATCAGACCAACTTGAGTCCTACATTTTCTACTATAACAAAAATTTTTTAAAGGCAAAAGTTTGTAGGTATGTCTGTGTTTAACAGATTCGGTTAAAATTTAGCACACAAGTATATTCTACTTGTGTGTCGAATTTTAAAAGTGTCGGGGTCAAAATATTCTAAGGAAACATGTTCCTTATAATATTTTTCTACCGTTACGCGGGCGAAGCTGCAGGCAGAAGTTAGTACTACATACACTGTATTACCTTTAAAGACGTTGTCTGACTGTAAAATTACAATTTGACACTTCAAGTTTACTACGTCCGGAATTTTCTAGAGGAAAATGTGCTTTGAGCGAGAATTGATAAGTCACTGACGCCTAGTGGAGCTTTAGGTTCATATAATCTTTGAGAGAAGGAGAAAACTTATCGTTCCTAAGAAAACCATTGAAAACCAACTACTTTTGGAGAAACAAGATGTTATCACTTCAGGGATAACCATAAAAATTTTGCCTTTTTAAATTCTGCGTGCAAAATTTTGTATCTTTCACACTTCCACCATCTTATTTTTGAAGCATATCTACGTTGTTTTACATCTCATTATGAACAAAACGACTACAATGAGATAAAGATACCTACTTAGGTAGTCTTCGTTGAATAAGGATAAATAAATGTTCTAATAAAAAAAAAACTTCCACCCCACTGCGGGCCAAAGGCCTCCCTCAATTCCTTCCAAACATTCCCCCCCCCCCACTTCGTAAAAAATATCAAATTGGGTTTGCCGATATTGCTACCTATTATTATATTAATAATTTGAAATCTATATGCGTCAGGTAACTAAAAACAAACTTCTACACCGTTTTCGTGGAACATAATAGGTAGATACACAAGAAATAATTATTATCCAGTGAGTGAAAAGTTAAAGTTCTGAAAAGTTTTTATACAAAATACATCATATCCCTTTATAATACGCACCCGCGCGAATTTAAGCTCCGGATCGGACAAAAGAGGTATTTAAAAACATATAAAATATTCACATTGGTTTTTGGTAGCATTTCGTTCCCCTTTGAAGTATTTACATCATAAAATGAAATACATTTTATGATGTGTATACTTCAAAGGGTCACACGGTGAGGTCTTTAAAAAATGTAACTTAATTTGTTAAATTAACAAAGGAATAATTTATTTTTATATTTCAGTTTTTCATTTGATTGCGTCATTCTTCGTCTAGTTTTCTTCTTCTTAAAGTTGGTACTTATGTTCATGGATACACTTAACTAATTATAAAATCGCATCCAACTTTTATTAAACTGTCCTTTTAAAAATCTGAGTAAGTAACGTACTTACCTTCACCAAAACGCAAACAACGTTACAAGAAACCTAATTTTTATAATTTAATATAACGGTTTTTATTCAAATATATTAAAATAAAGTGTTACTACAAAGGCAAAAATGCTTACCGATCATTATTATACGCCAGCGACTACGTTAATCCTTAATCCTTACAAAAATACTTTAAAAAGTTTTTAACACAACGTAAACTAGACAAATTAATTGCACAAGAAATAACTAAATTATATTTTTTCAATTCAAAGACCTTATATGGTATTAAAAGGTAAAGGCGCAACCACTAAACTCAGCCCTTTGTAGTCAGCCGAAAGGGAATGGGTTAGGGAAGTTCGCGCGCAGAGTGCCCCGAACCGACTGAATCGTATCCGGGATGGCTTTTCCCGATTTTCCATGAAAGTACAACTTTGGGAAGGATGCTTCGCTCGGATCTTTCTGGAGCTAAGTTAACCCCAGACAGCGCCATCTATGTTTGAAACGCGTAAGTGCGCAGCGACATCTATTGTGTCATGTGGAACTACATAGTCAACGGGAGGGGAAAATTCTACGATAACCGAGCATGCTAGTGTCGTGGCAGATTGTTGTAGCTATTGAAAGATGGCACTGTTCTAATAGTTAAACTTTAGCAATTATTACGCATTCATGTAATGGGATAAATTATAGCAAAGTGGGGACAGCATGAATAAGTATGTAGGAACCAAAGACTATAACAATATAAACTGCCAATGACACATCAGCCATCATCAAAGTGCCTTTCATTTATAAAACATTACAACTGCAATCAACCAGGATGTGTCTACGAGTGCCAAATATTTACTCCGTTAATATTAGGGTAGCCGGTGTTTACTGTTTAATTCAAACATAAACTAAATAATGAAGTTTTAAAGTTGAAAAAATAAAGAGTCAAGTTACAGAGCAAAGTGAATGAACAAAAATTAGGTTTTTTAGTACCTACTATTTTTATTGGTCTGAGACTAAAGTATTACTTACCAACATCAAGTAGGTACTTATGTCAAAATATATTAAAATGTTATAGCTAGAACTACATTAGACCGACGCACACGTGTAACACTCCTGATTTGAACGTAAGGTGGGTGGACCATGGAAGGCCATGCTGATTTGAAGGCCAACTATTAAAAAGTCTCAGTTATTGTCATGTGATGACAATTTCCTTCTACTCACACCAAGATCCATCACACTCAAGGATTTAGACGCGGCTGCGTGTCGCTCGATCGATATTTTTTAAAGTAAATAACTTATTATTATCTTATTTTGGTACTGTGAACTGTTATTTAAGAATTTGTGATTTGTGTGATTTTTTTTTATTAATTTTGCCTCGATTTCAGTTAAAATATCGGTAGTGATCCTAAGAAAGCGGGTGGTTTCAAGGCCAATTAAAAATTTGACGGTTGACCTCGCTAGGGTACGTACATAAACTTTACTAGGAACAAATACAAATCATGAAACTATGGTGATGAAGAAAATTGCAGAAGGTGAAGAAAAGAAATGATAGTGTCACGCATGTGGCAAGTGTAGAATCGAAGACAAAGTATGAGACAACGTCGCGAATGTTAAAAGTATCACGAGGATTGTATAGACTATGGGTCTCACTACAAAGGTCTCATATTTTTATGCGCAGCTTGTGTTTAAAATATCCAAAATTATAATCCTTTTTAACCGACTTCAAAAAGGAGGAGGTTCTATGTTCGGCTGAATGTATTTTTTTTATGTATATCACCGATTTCTCGGTCAATTGCGGACCGATTTACTTTTTTTTTATTTTATTGACAGATTATGTTTCCAAGTTGGCCCCATTGAAATATTGTTATGATCTGATCATGATCGAAGATATGGAACAGAACTCCTCATAGGATCACAGTAGAACCGTCGTAACAATTAAAATTGCTTTGTTTATACGTGTAGTCGATGACTGACTGATAGAAGAGGGGGAATATATCCTTTTTTTATTATTATTGATAGGCTCGCGTTTGACTACTATCTGACCTGATGGTAAGCGATGATGTGGCCAACGATGGAGCACGCTTGTCTAGAAGTAACCTATTCACTCTTGACTTAAAGACCCCTAGGTTGTAGCTATCAGGAAACACAGACTCCGGCAGAGAATTCCACTCCTTAGCTGTACGCATTATGGATATGTTCCCAAAACGCTTTGTACGTATGGGTGGGATGTCCACCATGTACCGATGGCGCAATGCCGTACGTCTAGTGGTCCGATGATGTAAAGGGCTTGACAGAATTAAATTATGCAATTCCAACGCACACTCTCCGAAATGTAATTGATAGAAAACCGACAGGTCAGCAACTCGGCGTCGATGCTTAAGGCTTTGGAGCTTTGACTCGACAAGTGCATCATCACCGATGATCCTCTTGACTTGCTTCTCAATCAACTCCAGGGCATCAAGCTGGTATTTGGCAGACATCCCATCCCAAAGATGAGAGCAGTATTCCATACACGAACGAACTTGCGCTATCAAGTATATCGAATTGATATGATTATGAAGCCTGAAATCAGACACCGGAACTCTAACAAATTAATGTAATCTAGCCATGTTTGGGATTATTAGAATTGTCATGAGATGCACTCTGGCAATTTTGGAAGTCGGTGTTAAATAATGAAGAGAGAAAAATGTTATAGAAACACTGACTTCCGAAATTAAAGTTATTTTGCATTTTACAGTGTTTTTTTTTACATTGAATAAGGTTGTATTTTTTTTTTATTTTTTAGTTTCTAAGTTTTTTTCCGAATTCAAGTTATTATTTTGTGATATTTTCGGCTTTGAATCTCAGGAATCATTATGGAACCTTGCAGTGGACAATGGTAATATTTTATATAACGATTTTTTTTCAATAGTTCAAACCGAGTTTAATAAGACTTTTGAGAAAAGTACAAAAAGTATCTGCCCTAAGTTTAGATTTAGTGACTGAGCAACTAAAGGAATTAGAATAAGTAGGGAAAGACTTTTTGAGCTGTATGGCCTTAAGCCTATTATTAACACTGAAACTTTTAATAAGTATGTTGCTACATATTCAAAAATGTTTAAAAATACTTGTAAGGCAGCTAAGGCCTTATACATTAGCAACAAAGTTAAATCAGCAGATAATAAAATAAAAACTGTTTGGAAAATCATAAATAATGAAACCAACAGGAACAAAATACATAACAATGATTACACATTGAAGACTCATCATGGTGTTATTAGCGATAATAAACTAGTTGCAGAAGAATTTGTTAATTTCTTTGCTAGTATACCAATTAAAACTACTGAAGCCCTGAATTCGGCGCCATCGCATGCTTTTGGTTTATTACAGGCGAACGTTGCAGCCTGCTCAAATGAATTTAATTTTAAACATATAAACCCCATAACAGTAATACAAGCTTTTAAACAAACCAAGGTTAAATTGACTGAAGATCTATGGGGTATGTCTATCAAAGTTTGTATCTCAATTATTGAGACTATAGCGCCGTACTTGCCTTAATATTTAATTTGTGTATAGATCAAGAAGTCTTTCCAGATCTAATGAAATACAGTAAAGAGATACCACTTTTTAAATCCGGGGATAGTAAAGACACTAATAATTATAGGCCAGTTTCCGTGTTGCCGGTTTTTAGCAAGATATTTGAAAAGGTAATGTTAAATCAAATGCTTAATCATTTTAACACGAATAACATCTTGCACGCAACAAACAGTATGGTTTTACCAAAGGACGTTGTACAACTGACGCTGGTGTCTCCTTACTAAAACACGTTTTTAATGCGTGAGAAGAGGCACAAGATGCTATAGGCATCTTCTGCGATCTGTCTAAGGCGTTTGATTGTGTGGTTCATGAAACATTACTCCTGAAACTGGAGCATTACGGACTAGGCAAAACAGCGTTAAGCTTATTAAAATCTTATTTGAATGACAGACAGCAACTAGTTCAGATAAACGGTGTCAATTCGTCTAGATTAAATGTGAAAATGGGGGTACCCCAAGGTTCAATTTTAGGTCCTTTTTTATTTTTAGTTTACATTAATGATTTACCCTATTTGTTGCAAAACAAACTTAATATGGTGTTGTTTGCCGACGATACTTCCTTGATTTTCAAGATAAATATTAAGACTAATAATCTTGACGACGAAAATAACGCCCTACTGCAGGTCCAAAAGCGGTTCACTGCTAATAATCTAGTTTTAAATGGGAAAAAAAACGAAATGCATAAGATTTTCCTTACCGAATGTTAAGAGTAGTAATTGTGACATAATATTCAACAATGAGAAACTAGAATTTGTCGATAAAACGGTTTTCTTAGGGATTACGCTTGACTCAAGGCTACAATGGGGTCCTCATTTAACATCTCTTGCGGGACGGCTTAGCTCAGCTGCATATGCTGTTAGAAAAATCCGCCAATTTACGGATGTTGATACCGCTAGACTAGTATATTTTAGTTATTTTCATAGTATCATGTCATACGGTATCCTACTATAGGGACGGGCTGCAGACATCGACTCAATTTTTATTCTACAGAAAAGAGCTATCAGAGCTATTTACAATCTCCGCCGGTGCGATTCTCTAAGGGAACTGTATAAGGATATTAACATATTGACGGTGCCTTGACAATATGTCTATGAAAACATCATGTACGTTAGAAAAAATCTTCATCTTTTTAGCAAAAGAGGCGATAGACATAATTATGTTACAAGAAATAGGGACCAATTAGTTCAACCAGGTTTCAGACTGGCTAAAGTGGCCTCTTCTTTCATGGGGTACTGTTTGAAATGTTATAACAAAATACCTCCACAAATATTAGAACTCAATGAAACGAAATTTAAATCTTGTATTAAACGCACACTATGCAGGCAAGCATATTATAAGTTGGAGGATTATATTCAAGATAAAAATGCTTGGCTCAATGCTGGACCAGCTCCACTACCACCGGGGTGTACAAATTGATTAGTTTGAAACTATTATTATTATTATTCTTTAATGTTTTTTTTTTAATCTGTAAAATATTATTGTTGTTAATTATTATTGTATTTAGTATTGTATAATGTAGAAGCTTTTTTTTAAAAGTTTGTAAATGTGAGTACCATGGAGCTATTTTTTGGTTTTTAGGTTATTATTGGACTTGTTTGACATAAATGAGCATGGCAGTTGAGAGTTTGTCATGCTCACTCAAATGTCTCACTGATGGTGGCGCGTGTGTTGGATCATTCGGTTCCCCTTAAAATGGTTGAGCTGAGTGGTGCTAATATTCGCGTCAGGTCCGTGAACGGGCGCTGTCAGTTGAGACTGGCCATCTCTTAGCTGCCAGTTGCTATTTTAATATCTATATTTAGTTTTTATTTTTACTTTATTGACATTGTTCTCACATGATAGCGACAAGAAACATGTAACAGAGATATTTGTAATAGCAAAACACGTTCAATCGTGTTTTGCTATTACAAATATCTCTATCTATATCTCTATCAAAGAGTGTCCATGGAGTTTCTTGCACATTCTTCTCCATCGATCTACGCTTTGGAATGTGCAATTAGCATCATTTTTTCTGACTGACTGACTTCTTGACATTTCAAAAGTGCCTGTAAATGGTTTATTTGAAATAGATGCTTTGAATTTGAATTTGATAAATTTGGTTTCTTTTTTTTTCCAACTCTCATTTCGCAGGTATACTGGAAGAGATTTCTATAGAAATAGTCATCACCTTTGTACCTATTTTTCGGTTTCCCTCTTCTTATCTTGTATTTTATGTGTGTACATAAATTTTTAATACATAATGTTTAAAATTATCGCAAGTGGCATCATTATTGAATCTAGCACAATTATGCTGCTCTGATTTATGGCTCAATTTTTATCCAAAAATAGATTTCTTATGACTGAATGGATCCCCAAGTCCAGGAACGGTTAGTAAAGCGTGCAATTGCACTGAACACCTATATTAGATAGAATGATTTTAGTCTTGATTATTTTATTGGGTCCCGAATGTTGCAGTTAATATGTTCCGTATGACAATTGATTATTTGTTTTATTTTATGTCTTTAAATGAATGCAATTAAATTGTCACTACTGAACTGGACTTGTTTTTCTCTTTTCAGTTTTTATTTAAAGTTATTTTTTACGCAGTCGATTTAATAATTTACACTTTTTAGTGTTATTATAATTTAATATCACTATGTATTCTCTCTGTTTTAGGCGTACATTTATCACTTTCAAGTTCATAAACCTAGCTAGTCATCCGCCTCGATTATTTTGTATCTAAAATAATATTTAAGATACAAAATAAGGTATCCATATAACACACCAAACGCTGTATTTACTCGATTTCGGCCTGTTAATTTAGTAAAAACTAGTGAAAGAGTCGAAAACAAGAATCACTTTCCAAAAATAACAAAGACAGACAAAAACTTAAAGATGGGAGATAGGGGATACTAAATAAAATCTGTGCAACGGGTTTACCGGTTTCCTTATCTCGAATGTGAGCTTAAAAATCTTGCAAAAGTGTTATTTCTTTTTGTCTGCCTATAATCTAATCATAGTTAGATTAGATTCTTTTATCCCTGCCTATATTGACCCACTAAAGGTGAAAACCCCACTCTCTCTTTTTACAGAATTTACTGGAATAATTTGCCTGCTGTGGTCTTCCCGTCCGATAATAGTTTAGGTGTCTTCAAGGCTAGAGTGCTCTTAATAAACTAGTGCGTTTCACCATTAACGATTGCACCAATGTTTACCGTCAGGTGGGATCGCAGTCATGCACTAGTTTATATCATTAAAAATAAAATGAGAGCCTGTCTTTTCAGTAGCTACCTAATATACAAAATTGTTTTTAATTGTAAACAGGGCAACAAAAAATATATTTAATTTTGAAACAATATATTATAAACACACACAACACACTATATTTTCTTTGATTGCATTTACTCTGCTTCTTGAGATAAACGACTTGTAAACAATAATAATTTGATAAAATATTTGTATTTACCTACGGTAAGTTCTAGGTTCGTATTAATTTGCGACTAAATTTGGTTTTTATATTGACGTATATTATTGTAACAGTTTCACGAATCAAATATTAAAGCCCAAGGTTATCAGCTTTTGTCCTACTTTCAGTGTCGTTGTCTTTTTCCCTTGAAAAATATAATTTTGTTGCGTAGGTTAAGTTATTTATGAGATGGGAAATCATCCAATGACTTCCCCCACACAGGGTGTAATATTAGGGCGCGTAAGATATTATATAATTTCACTGACTAAAACCACTGTTTCCTTCAATTGCCCTTTGCGTTCTAGGACTACAGGTTCCCTTTTCAGAAGTTGGCCGTGCAATGGCGTCGCGTAGGTCTTATGTTATCCATCCCAACAGGTTATAAAACCAAAGATCCTCTAAATTACATAATTAATCATTATTTTACTGACATTTATCTCGGTGAATCATATCTGTTTCGCAGTAGTAACACAATTCTTTGCCGAATTCAATAAAAGAATATTTTTAAGACTACAAATATTCAAGGGCACCATAACTTATTCTTATATTATTCATACAACTTTATAAAGAAAATCTTTACTTCTAAAACCACCGCAACAAATGGTTAATCACAGAATGCATGATAATCCATTATTATTATATTGTTATAAAATATCCCATTTGCGTCACAAGCACGTGACGGACACGTGAAACATTGATTAAGTCAACGTATAAATATATATTTATTTTATAATAAATTTAGCTACCTTACACGTACGTAGGTATATTATATTCTTAATGGGTATTAACCACAATTTTTGTTGGTATTGACTGCGATCCTATCTTATGGTACAACGTTTGCATCACTACGTACGTACTACGTACGTAGTGATGCAATCGTTGATGGTGAAGCGCATTGGGTTTATTTATTTTGACAACAATAGACTCATAAGTCTATTGGCTATAGCCTTGAAGGTACTTAAATTATAATCGGACGGGAAGACCGCAGCAGGCAAATTGTTCCAGTCCTCCAATGTACGCGGTACAAACGACGATGCGAAACGCTTAGTCCGGACCGTAGAGGTGTCAATTTAAGTTTCAATTTTCGATAAAAAGCCAGAAACAAGCATGGAAACAAATGAATGCAAGACACCAGAAAGTGAAACTGACGGAAAAAGTAGACGTGAGAAGACTGAGAGGCGGGAGCTCGTTTCACACTAGATACCACACTCCGTACCGATACTATGTGGACAAACAAAGCAAGGAGAAGTTACAATACACTATAAAAGAGAGTGTGTCCTTAGAGAGTATCTCTTCAACCCATCAGACATATCTTACTTCTTCTTCTTTACAGTCGTACACTCCTAGCGGAGTAGTCGTGGTCAATGATCGTGGATGGTCTGGTAGGTTTATTGCGGCTTTTGCGAGACTTCTCCATCTCTCTCTATTCGTGGCACTGCGTGTGCATTCAATGAGGGAACACTTCGAAGATGATTTAATAAGGTCTGTCCATCTAGTAGGTGATTAGTCAAAAGTTCTTACTACGTACGCATTTTATACATATATATACCTAATGGATAAACCGATATAAGAAAATATGACTTTATTAAAAAAAAAACAATTCTCATAGTTCTTCCCAGACTTTTTAATTTTACTAGGCCAACGACAATAGACTAGACTAGACAATCTCAGAATACTGAAGTTTATATAATATCTTAAAATATCAACTACTGGTATTACAGGTTTTTTTTTCCATAGACGTTATTCAACTAGTGCCTTGGTAATTAAATGCCATTTTGAATAAATTGATTTCCGTCTGTCAAGATTAAAATTATAGGCCATCACACACGATAATATGTCGCAGAACTAGATTAATTTAGCTCAGTAACAAAACAGCGTTCAATTAGCGGCCTGGGTGATATTTAGCCAATGCGTCTAATATAACTTTATAAAAATAAAATTGTTAAAACAAATAAACATTTAAAAAGTGGCTGTTCCTTAAGCGTATACAATAGGCTAGGTAAATGAAGAAAAAAGCATAGGCATGGACACGGACAGGTTATGTGAGAAGGACATAACCGGAACTAGAATGAGCAAGCGAACGATACCCAATACAAGAAATACATTATTTATAATTATTATAGTTCTAAGTTAGAATACGCGAATTTACCGTATTGAGGACTTGCAATTTGTAATGTAGTCACCCAAAGAGCAATAATAATAATAATATATAATAATAATAATATATTTATTCAAAATTCTTTACAGGATAAAGTAATACAGTCTTAAATATAAATCTTAATTCTGAGTCTTACGTGCCTGAACTAGGAAATCCTGTGTTTCAGGCGAAAAGAGCCAAAATAATTTAAAATTAACAAATAATCAAAAGGATTTTATAGTACAATATAAACGTGTAAAAAATCTGTAAAGTAGACAAGTTATCTTATACTATTAATTTATAATGTTACCAAATCTTAACTTCTAGTTTCTTAACTAACAAGATACTTAAACTAGGTCAAATATTGTATAAAAACAAAAAAATCACTTTAGCACAATCAGTAAATTCTCTGTATCATCGTAGGACATTCTTTGAAGAGCCTCCTTAAGAATTCTCTTACAGTTAATTTGATTCAAGCTATAAATGTTTGCTTTCGCGTTCAACCTATTGTAGAGCAGAGGACCGAGAAACAGGTAAAATTTTGATGTGAAAGCATGTTTGGTATGATTTTGAGGACAGACTAGGTCTTTACGTCTTTTGTTAGTAAACTCCGTGCTATAATAATAATAATAATAATATATTTATTTGCATAAAACATGGTATAAAATGGTGTTAAATACTATATGGCACAAACATGTTTAGCTAGGTTATGACAAAGCATGCAAATGTTTTTTTTTTTAATTTAGGCAAGCAGGTAGTAAACATCATCAATGAATAATTAAAAACATCAAAACTTTTTATCTATAAATTCTTTCAAACTATAAAAACCATAATCGAGCAACCATTTATAAAATTTTGCCTTAAATAATATAGGACTTAATGTTTTAAAATGCCTCGGTATTTTATTATAAATGCGCACACACATTGCTAGGCAGTTATTATTATATTTAGCTAATCGAGGCAAATCATTCAGCACTAGTTTGTATGGATCTCGTCTGTTCCGAGGGTTCACATCATTTGCAGTCTTAAATATTTTTTTATTTTTCATTACAAACATACATATTTCGTAAATATAAAGTGACGGTAACGGCAACAAACCAAGTTTCCTAAATATCGGTCGACATGAGTCATCAGGTTTGAGTCCACAAATTGATCTCATGCACTTTTTTTGAGCGATGAATGCTCTCTGGAAGTCGGTGCTATTACCCCACACTATAAGTCCATAACGTAGTAGCGATTCAACGTATGCATGGTATGATATTACAGCGGTTTTGACGTTAGTTACATTTTTAACTTGCTTAAGTGCATATACAAATTTATTGATTTTAGTACTAACATTGTCTATGTGTTCTTTCCAATTAATATCCTTGTCTATAATTACACCCAAAAATCTTGTATGCGTTACTTCTTTGATTTTATTAATATTGAGTTTGATGTCGTGTTTGTGATTATTGGATTGATTGAATTGAATGTACACTGATTTGTCTAAATTTATTCTTAAATGGTTAATGTCAAGCCAATGCAGTAATTTGTCAATTGTATTATTAATGTCAAGCTCATGATCTAAAATGGTATTATATTTTTTATTAGATGTCACTATAATGGATATGTCATCGGCAAACAATATGCATTTATGGTTAGTTATTTTTATGATGTCATTTATATAAATGAGGAATAATATTGAGCCCAGGACGCTTCCTTGCGGAACGCCACATTTATTAGGTCTATACTCTGAAGAGTATGATATTATGTCATTATTTACATTTTTTTTATTGATAATGACACATTGCTTCCTATCACTTAAATAGGACGATAACCACTGGAGTGCCGGCCCTCTAATCCCATTACCTTCTAATTTTTGCAGCAGAATGTCGTGTGAAACCAGATCGAATGCTTTCGATAGATCAAAAAAAAGACCGGTGGTCATAAAATTATTATTAATATTTGATAACATTGCTTGCATTAGAGAATAAATAGCTAATGATGTCGATTTGTTCTTTTGGAATCCAAACTGTTTGTCACTAATAATTTGAAATTTATTACAGAAATTAATTAATCTTTTATACATACATTTTTCATAAATTTTAGACAAGATGGGTATTAAAGTGATAGGTCGATAATTATTGATGTCACATTTTTCTCCTTTCTTGAATAAAGGCTTAATTATGGAAAGTTTTAATTTATCAGGAAAGGTTCCATGTGAAAAAGACATATTTATTAAATAAGTGAGAATACAAGTTAGTTCATTACAACAAGCTTTTATGATTTTGGTATTCATTTCGTCATAACCCTCCGACTTGGTGTTTGACAGAGACATTATTTCCTGTCGTACCTCGTTTACCAGCATTGGTCTAAGGAACATTGAGTTGGCACATGCATTTTTGCAGGAGTTTTGACGTGCGCTTTTATCCCCTTGTGTATGTGTTACATTAACATAATGATCATTAAAAACTGTGGCCATTTGTACAGGGTCTGTAATAATAGAATCATTTAACTTTATACATTCTATGTTGTCTTTGTGAGAATTATTATTTATTTCATTTTTAATGACAGTCCATGTGGCTTTACACTTGTTATCTTGGGTATGAATATATTTTATATTTGCATTCTTTTTGGAATTATAAATACATTTCTTTAGCAGACTAGAGTAATTATTATATTTAGTTTTACTATCTACATTTTTATTTTTGTAGTAGCGATATCGTAGCTTCCGTTTAGTTTTGCAACTTTGTCTCAAACCCTTACTTATCCACTTTTGTGCGTTTTTATTGTTGCAATTGACTTTCACTCTTAATTTGGGAAAACAAAGATCATAAAATAGACACACCAGTTCATGAAAGTCATTGAATGCGCAGTTTGTGTCAGTGTTTAGATATACATCGGACCAAGAAAGATTTTGTAGGCATTCCTTAAATTTTCGAATGTTATCTAAATTATAGTCTCTTTTATAAATGTAATATACTGTTGATCTTTGCGGTTTCTGTTTAGTTGGAAAGCTCAATATTTGCGCTGTCTCATGATCTGAAAGATACAGGGGTAGTACGGCGGCAGTTGCATTTGTAATGTTGCTTAGGATATGGTCTATACAAGTCAATTTGCGAGTAGGAACATTGATGTGGATTTTTAAATTATAATTGTCAGACAAATCTTGCAATCCACTTGCAATGTTACCTTTTTTAAGTGTATTTATGTTAAAGTCACCGGCTACCACTATTTTTATTTTATATTTGTATTTGTTTAATAACTCGTGTAAAAGATGATGCAATTTTGTTAAAAACTGATTCGGATCAGATTGCGGCGTTCTATATACACATATAACTACTAATTTATTACTTGTTACTTCCAAGCCGCAAGCTTCAAACGTGTTTTGAGTTGCATAGTTTTTCACGAATGATAACTCTTTATAGAATAAGCCTTTTTTCACTAATATGCAAGTGCCACCTCTTTGTTTGTCTCTACAGAAATTAGTAGCCATTTCATAGTTGTGCATTTTCACATAGTTTTCATTGCCTTTTTTTACAAATGTTTCCGACAGGCATATTACATCAGGTTCATTCTTTGCTTCTTTTAACTCCTGCATAGTCATTTCTAAAAGCTCTTGTTTAGATAATAAACTGGCGATATTTTGATGGAATATTCTAGATCTATATATTATGTTATATATGGAATATTCTAGATATATATGTTAGATCTGCGTGCTGTTTTAATACAATACCCATTATAAATAGCTGTCGGACTGTTAGTACTTCACATTCTTTGTATAGGAGGTTAGTGGGAAAAAGGAATGGGCGAAAAGTAGCCACTTTGAAAATTGCCCTCTGGGCTCTCTCGATGGTTAGTAACAATGTTTTACCCACTCCACCCCATGTGGTAATACAGTATGTTATTATCGATTGACATAAAGCAAAGTAGACTTGTCTAACTATTTTTGGGTCTGCAATGTAGCGTAACTTTTTAAAAACAAATATCAATTTACGAATTCTATTATTTACAGCTTCTATGTGATGTTTAAATGAAAGTTCTTCATCGATTATAATTCTAAGGTACTTAACAGTATTTGACATTTTAATATTGGGACAAACACATTGGTTATTTGTGCTAGATGTGCAGTTATGAGCATACAATGTTGAGGTAGTGCCAGTTAGTTTTTGCTTGCGCATCGAAATTTGACGTAATTTGTCTTGTCAGCATTTAAAGTCAGTGAATTATTTTGAAGCCACTTATTAATAACATTGAATCCGTGTTGCGCAAACTTGTAGACATTTTCTTCTGAGTCAGGCGAAAACAAAAGAGCAGTGTCGTCAGCATAACAAACGATATGGCCGTGATCTAAATTTAGATTACAGAGATCGTTTATGTAAATTAAAAAAAGTGAAGGCCCTAAAATACTTCCCTGGGGAATTCCGAAAGCTGTGCTTTTTTCATCATCGCTGATAATATTACCAATCTTTACACATTGCGTACGTTCTTCTAGATAGCTCTTAAATAGTTTCAGCTGCGTTTCCCTAATGCCTATGGCTTCAAGCTTGCGCAACAAAATGGAAACAGAAACTGTGTCAAAAGCTTTGGCGAGGTCCAGGAATATTCCTAGGGTGTGGTTACCTTTATCAAGTTCTTGTGCTAGATAGTTAGTTAAATGGTGTACAGCATCATCTGTAGACATTTTAGGTCTAAATCCAAACTGCCGCTTAGAGAGAATAGATTTATCCTCCAAATATTTATAAAGCCTGTTGTTTATAATCTTTTCTAATATTTTAGACATAGAAGGCAGTAAGGAAATAGGCCTATAATTAGTCACTTGATCTTTACTGCCTGATTTGTAAACTGGGACAACAACAGCTTTTTTTAAGCACTTGGGGAACACACCTATAGTTAAACATTTATTAAAAATGTAAGTTAACAGTGGTACTAAAAGGTCTTTGAATTGCCTAATAATTTTATTAGGTATGTTATCCCAGCCAACTGCACAGTCGTCTTTTAGACCCATAATAATCCTTTCTACTTCCGTCTCGTCAGTATCAAGTAACACAAAGGATGATAAGCTAGTGCTAGATGCAAACAATGAGCTTGTTAGGTACTGCGATTGTCCCCGAAGTTTTTCAGCTAGACACTTGCCCACATTAACAAAGAAATTATTTGCAATGTTCGCAGTTGTTAACTGTGCTGAATGTGCCTGTAATAAACCTGAAGAAGACTGATTCTGTTTTGAATTATACGTCAGATTTTTAATAATTTTCCAGATCTTTTTGTTATTTGTACCAGCCTCTTTTAGTGCTGTGTTATCGTAATTGCGTTTTACTTTTTTTAGGAGGTCGTTACAAAAGTTACGATATCGCTTATATGACAGTTGCAATATTAAATTATTCGGATTAACTTTAGCTTTCATATGCAGTTTATTTCTATTTTTCATACAACGTATAAGACCAGCCGTGATCCATGGTTTTATGTTGCAGTATTTGTTCTTTAACCGAGATATGACCGTGTTCTTCTGAATAGCATTTTGCACTTTTTTAATTAGGTACTACATACAAAACTGCGGATCATCGGAATTATAGACTGGGGCAAAATCAATATTGCATAAGTCTTCTTCAAATTTATGTAAATTTAATTTAGAGACCGTGCGAGAGGCCACCTTAGACAATTTACAATTAAGAATGAGTAGGGTAGCATTGTGATCGGTTATTGTTGAATTAGTTAATAGAAAGGGCTATGTTCGGAGTTTCCTTGCGGGATCGAATCAGGAATGAGGATATCCGCAGGAGAACCAATTTCGTAGACATAGCACGAAAAATCAGGGCAGGGCACATTGCTCGCAGAACGGATGGCCATTGGGGCCGAAAGGTTCTGGAATGGCGACCACGTACCGGAAGACGTAGCGTTGAAAGGCTTCCTACAAGGTGGACCGATGACATGACTTCGCGGTCGCGGGAGTCCGATGGATGCGAGACGCACAGGACCGTTCATTGTGGCGACACTTGGAGGAGGCCTATGTCCAGCAGTGGACGTCTTTTGGCTGAAATGATGATGATGATGATGATGAATTTGTAATGAGTAATGCAACACAAATAAATAAATAGTCAATAATAAAATCTTAAATATATTACGACACTCGTTAGCACATTGCCGGTTGAACGCAAATTTAATTTTACGATTTGTCAACTCTCTTTTAAATGTATGGTGTATGGCTTACTAAACTTTATTATTCATATACACTTCGGGCGACTAGTCAAATGGCACCGTATAGTATAAAGGCTAGGCTATTATCTGAATATCAAATTATGCTAATTATCCTATTATTATCTTCATAATTAATTATGCTAGCCAGCTAGCTTAGTGACATATTTATTTACACACAAAAACAGATAACAACGGTTGCAAAAAATCTGAAAACTGTTAATTTGTAATTTAGTCACAAAAAAAATACTTTTTTGCGATCCGGAAAAATATTCGTAACTCAATTCGGGAATTTAACTGTTTTCATAAGTAAGTTTTTACGGAACCCTCAGTGCGCGAGTCTGACTCGCACTTGCCCGGTTTTTTTTGTGTAGGTGGGAAAATCAACCAATGACATCCCTCGCCCTTGGGCGGCGGGGTGTTAGACTTTTACTGACTAAAAACCCACTCCTGTTCCTTCTTTGCCTTCGTCCCAGGGCCGAGTTTTCCTTTCAGAAACCAGCCCTTGGTCCCAGTAGGCTTCGATCCTGCTGGGCCCCTACGGTTTGCTGACATCTCCTTGGGCGCGCGTGGAACAGTACGCGCCGTCGACGACTTGGGCTCGGTCCGGATGGTTACCAGACGATCGGACGGCGAGCTACCCACCAGTACATTATGAGCAATCTGAATGTACATGATTAGGTGATAGGTGAAAACATTGGACACAATCGTGGACCCTGTTAGGCACAGCAAATACAATACAATTGTTGAAAAGAACTTACAAACTAACTTATCTAAGAACAATTTTATTAATATTCATTACATTATAAATTATTATTTTATATTATTATGCGAGCTGTACAGATCTGTCATTTAAATATTCATTTACGCTATAATAGCATTTACTTGTAATATTTTTTTGTAAAAACAGCGATCTTTTCTTCGTTTCTTAGGCTTGGGTAATTTATTATAAATTTTTATCGACCTTACTAGTGGGCCAGATGAATGCATTTTTTATCGAGATGTTGGTAGGTTTAGACGTTTTCTGTGTCGAAGTGTGAATTTTGTTTGAATATCTTCTCGTTTCAATGACCGAGGTTCGCATAAGGAACAAAGAAGTTCTAAGAGCACTGTGACGTCTAGACGTGAATAAAGCTAGTGGACCAGCGATTGTTCTCATGGCTTGTGCAGTGAGTTGTCTCCTGTATTGAAGCGCTTGTATCGCCTTTCATTTAGGACTGGTATAGTGCCTAAGTCCTGGAAGGTTGCCAACGTAAAACCCGTGCCCAAAAAGGGCCGATCCGATCCTGCCAATTATCGGCCGATATCAATAACCTCCATACTCTACAAGATTATGGAGCGTGTACTGAACTCGTGCACTTTGGCATACCTGGAAAGTAACGATCTCCTCAGTGATCGACAGTGCGAATTTCGCCGCAATCGGTCTAGCTCGAGAAAAATGCGAAAGCCATTGCCTTTTCCTTAGACGTCTCAAAGGCCTTCGACAGGGTATGGTATGCTAGCCTTTTGAGTAAGCTTCTAGTGTACGGCATTTCCCCTGGTCTGATTAACTGGGTAAAAGACGTCTTGAGTGAACGATCTCTCTGAACTGTTGTCGACGGATGCTCATCAGAGCCCATGACGACTAATGCCGGAGTTCCTCAGGGGTCTGTTCTCTCTGCAACTCTCTTCTTACTGCATTTCAACGATCTGCTGATGTTATCAATGGGTATGCAGATGATAGCACAGTTGTAGAGAGATACCTGCCAAGTGCTCAGGATAGTAAGGAGCTACTCCGGTCCGAAAGAGAGCGTACGAATGTCTCACTACAGGCAGTCTTCAAGTGCGACGAAGCCAATCTAGTCGGGATTCAACGCCGACAAAACACTAGCGTATCTGTTCACCGCCAAAAGGAACCCGTTTACCTTGGCTCCTGCTGTCCAGAATGTATCCCTGGCTTCAGCTCTTGGGAGCAGAAATCTCCTCAGACCTTAATTTTGGGCGGTTTATTGAATCCAAAGCCAAGGTAGCTGCTAGGAAACTCGGCGTTCTGGCAAAGGTCCGGCTGTACGTCAAACCGGGACAGCTTTTAATGTTATACAAAGTACAATTCCGTTTGTGTGTGGAGTACTGCAGCCACATATGCATGGCTGGTGCTACAAAATGCCACCTAGCAGTTTTGAACTCGGTGGAAAGGCGTGCGAAGAGGCTAATTGGTGATCCAGATTTGGTTTAGTCTAATCTACAAAACCTTGAGCACAGGCATAGGGTAGTTAGCCTTTCGGTATTTTACAGGATGCATTTTGGAGGGTGTGCGCGGGAATTGCATGACTTGATTCCAACATCTTATTTCTACCATCAGACAATCCAACGTACGGCGAGTATCCCCCCTTACATTGTTGAAACCTCTACAGTCCGGACTAAGTGTTTTGCCTCGTCGTTTTTACCGCGTACAGCGAAGGACTGGAACTATTTGCCTGCTGCGGTCTTCCCGTCTGATTATAATTTGAGTCTTCAAGACTAGGGTGAATAAGCTCTTAATAAACTAGTGCGCCTCACCATCAACAATTGCATCAATGCTCACCATCAGGTGGGATCGCAATCAAGAACTAGTTTACAAGAATTAAAAAAAAAAATAACCAGGTTATTGTTTTGGTGAGTATATTATTAAGTGCATTGTTTAAGTTTTTGCGACAAGGAGTAAGAATAGTAATGTCATCTGCAAATAAGACGTATGCTCCGGAATCTTGAATTGTTTTCGGAAGATCGTTTAATATCAATGAGAAAAAGAAGACATCCCATTACACTCCTTTGTGGTATGGAGGCCTTGCTGTCAGATCGGAACTTTTGAAGTTCGTTAGTTCTATTATTGCAGAATTCTATTTCGACTAATTGCGCTCTGTTTGCTAAATAGGACTTAAACCATTCATGGAATTTGCTGCGGATTTCTACTCCATATAGTTTATATTTCACTTTATCTTAGGCTTTACTCATGTCAAGTAGCGTACCCATTGCGTATTTTTTATTATTTGTTATATTAGATCTTTAACTATGAAATTACCGTTTTTTAAAACTGCGATATTACAGAAAATACAAAACACAAAGAACCCAATAAATACCTAATTTCGGAAAAAAAATAACGTAACTTTAATATAAAGTTTATTTGAACTCATAATTCCAAGTCAATCCAAAGATATAATATATAAAAAACCAAAGCAACCCGTTTTAAAAAACGGCAAATTCATTCTTTAACCCCTATTATTAAGAACTTCCTGTATGAATTTGTAAACGGCTAAAGTTGTTGATTTATTTTTACGAAAGCCATTTTGACATTTGTCGAATACTTTATATGTCTCGCAGAAGGCGTACACACGATTACACATTGCTTTCTTAAAAATCTTTAAAGCGGTAGGCTGTAGATCTATTGGACTAATTGCCCCAAGCAAATCTGGTTTTTTATTTTTTTGGTGTAGAGGTTTCACTAGTGCAGTTTCTATCAAAGAATAATAAACCGAATGGAGGCCAACAAATACAAGATTTGAATATTTAAATACTAATGAAGTTCATTCACCAGGCGTTATGCCTGTCTAGAAATGAACGTATTTTTTTTGAGGCGGAAAATCAGCCACTGACTTCTTCTGCTCTGGATTGGAACGAGAGGAGAGTCTTTCACTGACTAAAACCAACCTATGTCCTTCAGTTGCTCTTTGCATTCTAGGGTCACTCTTTCAAACGTTCCTGCAACCCTAGGAACCATCGGCATCGGTCTTTTCAGTTTTTCTGACATTTCTTTGAGACGAACGTGGATCACTACGCGCCGCTATCGACTCAGGCCTGGTTCTTACCAGACGAATGGACTACGAACTACCCATTGCTTGTCGTCTTCGAGCCCGTGCCTACGGTGGCCGGATACTGACTATGTCGGACCAATGTCGATGACTTATAAGACTAATTTACGTTATCATCACTAGTCTAGGCTCTCTACTTAGTACAGAGACCAGTGTTTTACACACTAATATCTAAGTGCTGATAGCGGCACGAATCTTGAGCGCTCGGCGAAAGAGCGGGGATCGCTTTGCGCATCGTACACATCAGCAAGCCAATCACTGTACAAGTCTCTTTTCATACCACTAAAGAGACCCGATATTTCACTTCTGCATGGTTCTGCGCAAGTAGAACTGTAGAACTCAGCGCTCAAGATCCGTGCCCCTTCTCCGTGCATCTTGTAATGTATTAAGGATCTATTCATGATTTCAGGCGATTTTCATAAAAAGATACGCGTTCGCTTCATCACCGCTCGAATCCATTGTCGATTGATGGGATAAACAGCAATTCAACCCCAATGTATGAATATTACTTTGCTATCGATTTAATTTAAAATTCTTGAAACTACTCATACATAAATTTGAAATATGTTACTGAGAACACAGTTCTGTGCCTGGGAACCAAGCTCTACTGAACCCTTACGTTCATTTTGAAGTGAATAATGTCTTATATGTCTTATGTCTGAGTATGGTTTCCGCACTTAGTCCTATGCGGACCATTGCACTTGGGCCATGGCGGCCATAACCTTAGATGGGTTTATTCCAACCAGCCCACCTCTCTCCAAAAACAGATTAGGCCTCTCAGGTTTTTCAGGGCATCACTAAGTGAATTCGGTGATCCTAAGGTTCGTGTGCGTATTTCAGTGACACCTGTGCAGTCTGGGAGCACATGTGCAATTGTCTCCTCCCCCTCCAAGCATGCTCTGCACAGGGGACTGTCTATGGTGCCTATTATGTGGAGGTTGAAGTGAGTAATCGATTTACATGACCGAGATAATCTAGTACCTGACCGTAAGCAACTGAACATCACTAGTTTTTATAAAATTTTTGACCTAGTTTAAGTATCTTGTTAATTAAGAAACTAGAACTTAAGCTTAGATAATCAAATTCAAATTCAAAGCATTTATTTCAAATAAACCATTTACAGGCACTTTTGAAATGTCAAGAAGTCAGTCTGTCAGAAAAAATGATGCTAATTGCACATTCCAAAGCGTAGATCTCTATGGAGAAGAATGTGCAAGAAACTCCATGGACACTCTTTTCAATCGTGTTTTGCAATTACAAATATCTCTGTTACATGTTTCTTGTCGCTATCATGTGAGAACAATATCAATAAAGTAAAAATAAAAACTAAATATAGATATTAAAATAGCAACTGGCAGCTAAGAGATGACCAGTCTCAACTGACAGCGCCCGTTCACGGACCCGACGCGAATATTAGCACCACTCAGCTCAACCATTTTAAAGGGAACCGAATGATCCAACACACGCGCCACCATCAGTGAGACATTTGAGTGAGCATGACAAACTCTCAACTGCCATGCTCATTTATGTCAAACAGGACCAATAATAACCTAAAAACCATAAAATAGCTCCATGGTACTCACATTTACAAACTTTGAAAAAAAAAATGCTTCCACATTATACAATACTAAATACAATAATAATTAACAACAATAATATTTTACAGATTATAGTTTCAAAACTAATCAATTTGTACACCCCGGTGGTAGTGGAGCTGGACCAGCATTGAGCCAAGCATTTTTATTTTGAATATAATCCTCCAACTTATAATATGCTTGCCTGCATAGTGTGCGTTTAATACAAGATTTAAATTTCGTTTCATTGAGTTCTAATATTTGTGGAGGTATTTTGTTATAACATTTCAAACAGTACCCCATGAAAGAAGAGGCCACTTTAGCCAGTCTAAAACCTGGTTGAACTAATTGGTCCCTATTTCTTGTAAGATAATTATGTCTATCGCCTCTTTTGCTAAAAAGATGAAGATTTTTTCTAACGTACATGATGTTTTCATAGATATATTGACAAGACACCGTCAATATGTTAATATCCTTAAACAGTTCCCTTAGAGAATCGCACCGGCGGAGATTGTAAATAGCTCTGATAGCTCTTTTCTGTAGAATAAAAATTGAGTCGATGTCTGCAGCCCGTCCCCATAGTAGGATACCGTATGACATGATACTATGAAAATAACTAAAATATACTAGTCTAGCGGTATCAACATCCGTAAATTGGCGGATTTTTCTAACAGCATATGCAGCTGAGCTAAGCCGTCCCGCAAGAGATGTTAAATGAGGACCCCATTGTAGCCTTGAGTCAAGCGTAATCCCTAAGAAAACCGTTTTATCGACAAATTCTAGTTTCTCATTGTTCAATATTATGTCACAATTACTACTCATAACATTCGGTAAGGAAAATCTTATGCATTTCGTTTTTTTCCCATTTAAAACTAGATTATTAGCAGTGAACCACTTTTGGACCTGCAGTAGGGCGTTATTTTCGTCGTCAAGATTATTAGTCTTTCTATTTATCTTGAAAATCAAGGAAGTATCGTCGGCAAACAACACCATATTAAGTTTGTTTTGCAACAAATAGGGTAAATCATTAATGTAAACTAAAAATAAAAAAGGACCTAAAATTGAACCTTGGGGTACCCCCATTTCCACATTTAATCTTGACGAATTGACACCGTTTATCTGAACTAGTTGCTGTCTGTCATTCAAATAAGATTTTAATAAGCTTAACGCTGTTTTGCCTAGTCCGTAATGCTAATATTATAATAGTATAAGATAACTTGACATTACAGATTTTTTACATATTTATTTTGTACTAAACAATGCTTTTGATTACTAATTTTAAATTATTTTAGTTCTTCTAGTCTGAAACACAGGGTTTCCTAGTTCAGGCACGTAAGACTCAGAATTAAGATTTATATTTAAGAATGTATATTTAAGATTTATATTTAATATATCCTGTAAATTTGAAAAAAAAAAATTTTGAATAACTATTATTATATTATAGTTTCGTTGAAAAGCATAAGCTACAGAACTAGAACTACATGAACTATAGAACTAGGGAGCGATCAAAAACGATATTTAATTTCTTGTTTATTTTTAACATTTTCCAAAAAAAGTGACCTTTAAAATCGGATGAAAAAAGTTCTAAAGCTGCTGCAGCTTCAATGCTGCTTTTATTGCTTAGTTCAAGCTTATTCATTTGATTACCATCAGGAACTGTTGTTGGATTATGTCTTTTTGTTACCATAAAAGTTAAAAACGCTTCAACATCAAGGTTCCCGACTGGAAATAAATCACAAAAAATATATCAATACATTAATAAGATTTCCTGAATCCGGTTAGATTTAATAAGTAAAAATGAAAGTGTTTTTTGTGGGACTAATTTGAATAATTTGAATAATATTCGTTCGAAAACAGCGAGCCTAGATCCGATGATCTTCTTTTTTACGTTTTAACAACAAATCAATTTATCATTTAAACAAAACATAAATAGATATATAATTTAAGATTCAAAGCAAAGATTCAAAGCATTTTATTTCAAATAATAAACCATTTACAGGCACTTTTTGAAATGTCAAGAAGTCAGTTACTCAGAAATATATAGTCTATTTTATATTTCGTAACGTATTTATACACACTGTCAACATTATCTGTTGAAGTGTGATGTTGGATGGGTTTCCATCCAACATCACACTTCTCATGCAATTTCGGTCTGCTGGAAGATTTTTTTTACTGACTAACCCGGCAAAACATTGTTCTGCCATATATAACAAAGAAAAAAGTGGGGGCAATTCCCCATTTTTTATTCCTACCCATGGGGGTAGGAGGATGAAAAATAGTCTCAGACCTACCAAACATACACCAGAAAATTAATAAAACTAAACTTATATTTAAACAAAATTTCATCCAAATCGGTCAAGCCGTTTAGAAAAAGTTAGTTGATAAACACATGAAAACAAGGATTATCCGATATGTAAATATGTTATACCTATGTTTAAGAAAATACTTGTAAAAATGGTTAAATAAAATAAAAGTTATACATAAAGACAAGCAGTAAGTTCTTGTACTTTTGTGCTATCTGTATTTGTTTGTTTTGTTTTTAAGTGTCTACGCGTGCATAAATAAATATAAAACCTAACATCAAACAATCAGAGTTGCCCACTTGCAGTTGATGCAAGTGCACGCAAGTGTCGAAGTTGCCAAATGTACTCACAACAACATGCATCAAATATTTGTCTCGAGTATTTTATTCTGTGCTAGCTTTCTATTATTACTACCCGCTATGCCTGCTTAAAAGTCTGAAATTATATCAAGGGAACATAATTCCGATATTGAAAATATCCTATTCCGGGTCATAGTTTACCCGCATGTGCAGTTTCATCTAAATCCATTCACCCATTATGTCGTGAAAAAGAAACAAACTGATAGACAGAGTTATTTTCACATTTATAATATCAGTATGGATTTAGCCAATCCTATCACATCTCTTCGCATAGGCCCTACTTCTCACGTTCATAGACTAATTAGTCATGCAGTTTAAAATTGTTTTTCGGTACACTTTTTGTGACAAGCTATGTAATTATTGTCATGTCCATAGGCCTTGTACAGTCTTTTTAGCAGAGTTCATCCATCTAATTAGTTTATAACAATCCAATTGACTTGCTATTCCTGTATTTAGTTGATTGAAAAGGACTGCGTTACACTTAAATGGAGTTAACTGGAACAAATATAGCGTAAGACAAAAAAAAACCGTATATACTTATTCAAATATCGAACTGAAAACCGATAACTCAAATAGCTCTTATTGTAATCGTATTCCTAAATATCCTGAAGAACTCATAGCTGTGTAATGGATCCAATGTTTACGACTCCACCAAAACAGCAAATTAAGCCGTTTCTGCCTTACCTTTTTATACAAGGATAATTTAATAAATAACTTCAAAAACTGAAACACTACTTTGTAAACCGGAGTAAATATCGAACAAAAAATCCAAATGACCACCGATAAATCTGGACAGCTTGCCCTAAGAAATACATATTAATCATGGCATACGAGAGATAGAAATGATGAAGTGTAGGAAATATCATGTGATTTTCTACTTCCTTCTCAGAAGGGGAATAAGATCATGGGACAGTGGAAGGGAAATGGACATCATAAACGACGCTGATTGGTAAGGGTTCGTTGCACAACTAATTTATTTGGTTTATTGAAGAAAGTACTTATTACTTGCTTACGTGCTTTTTAAAAGTTATTCCCGATTTCTGATTTAAGCTTTAGAACTTGAGTATTTCTCAAACTCTAGTTTAGCCTGAAAACCTGTCAAAATTTGGCGTTTAAGTACAATTTGACACTTTTATAACTTAAAATACTCAATTCAGGAATGAGGATATCCGCAGGAGAACCAAGGTCAACGATATAGCACGAAGAATCGCCAAACTTAAGTGACAATGGGCAGGTCACATTGCTCGCAGAGCGGATGGCCGTTGGGGCCGAAAGGTTCTGGAATGGCAACCATGTACCGGAGGACGTAGCGTTGAAAGGCCTCCTACAAGATGGACCGATTACTTGGTAACGGTTGCGGGAGTCCGATGGATGCGAGGCGCACAGGACCATTCATTGTGGCGATACTTGGGGGAGGCCTATGTCCAGCAGTGGACGTCCAAACCCAAATTGAGCAAAACTGAGAGTTCTCTGCAGGCAGTTTAAATTATGGAACACACAATATCTTCCTTTTACGGGATTGTTCGAAAGAGTAACCGTGTCCCTGAAATGCAAAAGGAACACGGTGGGTTTTAGCCAGTAAAAGTCATTTACTTCCTGTCGGTCCATCCAGACCGATGCCCACTAAATTGTCTACATTGTTTACTACTTAATACTTAGTATTTCAATGGTCCACAACTAGTTTATTCAATACTTTATATTTTATGCTACAAATGGAACCAGTCATGAAGCATTCACACATTCTACAAATACATTATAGACACTAGCAACTACAGTGCAACTGCACTTTTGATCCCTGACTGTACGAACCCAATTATCAATGTATATTATACCTTGTTTTGGTGTACAATAAAGAATAAAGAAGGATACCAGAATGATTTTATATAAAAGGTCATGTTTTAATCTGGAACCGAACCTCCGACTCCTAACCCGTCCTGCTCGACCACTACACGAATCATGCCATTAACCTCATACCCAGGCCCGCCGCTAGCTGTTTAGTAGCCCGCGTGCAATACCGATTATGCCGCCCTACGACAACTTACGATGAGTTTTGCCAAAAAAGGCTATTTAATGTTTTCTTATTATGGTGGGAAAAAAGAAAAGAATCATAACGAAGATAAAAACATTTATTTTGATTAGGTACCTACATAGTTATTTTCGTATCTACAAAAATTTACCTCTTCTTGCCTTTATATTTGCGAAATCTTGAATCAACTTTCTTGTATCCAAGTTATCTAAGATTTCATGTTCAATTGAAACTATAGCTAAATAACTTAGTCTTTGCTGGAGCATTGTTGATCTTAAATAGTTTTTAATAATTTTCAATTTTGAAAACGATCTTTCACCAGATGCAACTGAAACCGGCAGTGTAAGTAATATTCTTAGCGCTACTGCTGTGTTCGGAAATGTTGAAATTAAGTCATTAGTAAAAAGATATTGTAATAGGGTTTGTGGATCATTAGACTGGTTTTCTGCAAAATGCAACTTTAATGCAATGATTTCATTAAACAAATCAATACCGTCAATATCTGATTCACTACTTGAATCATCTTTAAGCTTCAGATTTAAATCTTTACAATGTTTAATTAACTCATCATTGGAGTAATTAAATAAGTTATTGCTAAAAAAGCCAAATACATCGGTAAATGTTTTTAACTCCTCGAATCTATCCTTTAAAGATGTTATTGTCTGATCTAGGACTCTAAAATAAAACTCTACTCTATATTTGATTTTGGGGTCTACTAAAACTTCATCACTGTGTTCATATTGAAATTGTGTTGGTTTTCTTCTTGGACGAATTGTATTTATTGATGGGAAATCTGTTTCTACATTGAGCTCGTGAGCCACTTTGGAAGCTTCTGCTAACACCATTTCAAAGTGTTCATCCGTGCGATATTCTGTGAACTTACCAATCAACTTATTTAACAAATTTATGCAGATTTGATTATTCATTGTGGGGCTCTGCATCATTTTGCTCAGAGCATTAATTTCGTTTAAAATATCGAACCAAATTACTACCGAGCAAATAAATCTATAATTTTGAATGTTCAGAGCAAGAGAATGAGCTTTGTGACATGTAGTACAATCCCATTCCAACGAATCACCAGATATTTCCAGCAAAGCATCAAATATTTTTTCGAGGTGATACCGTAATGGTTTAACTGCATCAATTCGGCTAGACCATCGCGTGGCGCTTAAAGCTTTTAATTTTAAATTTGGTAAATGTTTGCAAATTATCGACCACCTTTTTGTAGATGATGAAAAGAAAACGTAAATATCTTGAATTATATTAAAGAAATTTACAGTTTCGTGCGTAATATTTGCTGCATCATTCACTACCAAATTAAGACTATGAGCCGAGCATGGGACGTAAAATGCGCGGTTATTGATTTCCAAAATTCTTTTTTGTAATCCATTGTGTTTTCCACGCATATTGGAACCATTATCATAACCTTGACCACGTAAGTTTTCAATGTTGAGATTTAATTGTGAAAATAAATCTAAAACAAAATTTAATAGACTTTCACCTGTGGAGCTGATGATCGGACAGAAACCAATGAAATTTTCACAAATCGCAACATTTTTGGTTTCATTATTTAAAAGAACATACCTGATTACGACTGTAATTTGTTCTGTGTGACTTACATCTGGTGTGCAATCTAATATAATAGAGAAATACTTCGATTCTCTGACTTTGTTCAATATATAATTTTTTATGTTCGTGCCAAGCAAATCAATGATTTCATTTTGAATTTGATCTCCTAAATAGTGAGTCATACGGCTTGAATCTGATTTCGAGGACTGAATTCTGTGAATATGTTCCCGCATGACTGAATCAAAGGATGCTATCATTTCGATTGCTTTTAGAAAATTACCATTATCATGTTCATACAATATTTTTGACGACCCCCGGAAAGCCAGACACTGATGAGATAAAAACTTGATAACGGCTATGATTCTTTCTAATACATCACACCATTGCTTTTTTTCCGACTCTAGTAGTCTCAGTTGCATTTGGTTTACAGTAGTTTTATTTTTTAACATATTATTCAACTGTACCCACGATTTCACATTTTCACTGTGGGAAACACTTGTTTCGTGTCTTTTCAATGTTAATGATAAATGCTGCCAATCAGAAAAACCGTTCAAAGTAGACAAACTACTAATAGATTTACCAAATATTTTACAACAAAAACAATAGACTGAATCTTTTGAAATAGAGTAAACAAGCCATTCTCTGTTAACTTTTTCTCCATTGGGAAGATTTCTATAATAATAATTGTCTGTAAATTTTCTTCCATCGTTATTAGTAGGAAAGTTGCAGTTTGACACTTGTACGGGACCACGACTAACCAAAATATTAACAAGATCATTAGTCATACTGGCAGGCCACAAACCGGGATCATCACCACAATCTAAATTCCTACATATCACTGATGGCGATAAATTGCTTACAGGTTCTTCAGTAGTACCTTCTCTTGTTTTACTGGACTCTCCTTCTGAAGAATATACATCTTTTTCTTCAGACAACTCCACAGCTTCTTGATTTAAGACTGTGCTTGTTGAAGCTACTTCATTATTTTCTTGACATTCTGTTTCCTTATTTTCTGGTTTGCTTAAAAATTTCATTAAAGAACCCGCCAATCTTTCTTTCTGTACCTCCTTTTCTCGTTTTTGCTGTCGAAATTGCGCTCCTGAAAGTTTTTTCCTTTTCTGCGGTTCCTGAAATTATTTGGAAATGTTAAATATTTTTTTTATTTAATTTTTTTTTATACTATATCTATTTTGTATTCTACAGAAACGAATTTACTCCATTAACTAAGTTTTTACCTACCAACGTTTTTTTTTTTTATGTGGGAAAATCATCTTATGACAAATCTCGCTCTTGGGCGGAGCGAGAGATAGTGTCAGACTTTTACTGACTAAAAACCCACTCCTGTTCCTTCTTTGCCTTCATCCCAGGGCCCTGGGTTTCGCTTTCACACTACCCATGGCCCCAGTAGGCTTCGACCCTGCTGGGCCCCTACGATTTGCTGACATCTCCCTGAGGCGCGCGTGGAACAATACGCGCGGTCGACGACTTAGGCTCGGTCCGGATGGTTACCGGACGATCGAACGGCGAGCCACCCATTGCTCGCCGTCCGCAAGCCCGCGCCTACGGTGGCCGGAAATCGGGATCGGAATCCCGGCGGCGGTTGAGGCGTGAGGACCGTTGCCTCACGCGATCGGCCGCCTCCTTTGCTAGCATTACTGCTTCGCAGAAGGAGGCGACCGCCTGCCACTCCTCCTCGCTCCGAACCATGGCCTGTACCAAGGCCCGGCGCGAGAGATCGCCGCCGCCGATCGCCCCCACGAGCAGGCCCGCCGTAAGCGGGCGTGCAAGGCGTGCACCGCACGCGGGCGGCACGTCCAGGGGGGCGGCAAATCGAGCGACTCATCTCGTAATATTCAAAATCATTGTCATAATACCCACCCCGCCCACAGAATAAGAAATGTCATCGCATGGAAAAAAAACCCGACTGGCGGCGCGCAATCTTAGCGATAACACCGCCACCTATTATTATCCGTTGAAACTAAGATGCAATTAATGCCAAACGTCGTCTATCGGCAGGTTGGCCGCCCGCCCCCGCTTGGTGGCGCCCCCAAATTCGATACAAGTATCGTACTCTATGAAAGGCAGCACTGGCGAAGTTAGGATGGTGGATGAATAGTAACGATCGCACATTAAATTGCAATTATTTTGGTGATAGCTCTTCAGAGGTGGGACTAGGAATAATTATTGATATTTGAACTTAGTTTGATTATAATTCAATGTAGTGCAAAACAGAAGTGTAAAGGAATCGTAATTATGGTAAGTACTCACCTACGCCTATTTATTGACTTATCACAATAATTATTATTTATGGAACAATAAGAGCTTTTATTTAGATAAAATCGGTGCATTATCATATTTGCCATTAATATCATTTGGTGATAATGCCCTCGATTTTGAAAATGAATTAATGGGTTATGTTATGATCAGTGATCGGATTGTAGGTTGATTTTTGGTACTTGTATCATAAATGCACTCAGAAAGAATATTTCCGGAAAGTAATTCCAGTATTCCTGGACTCAATTAAATATAGTTAATGTTTGTATGATATTATTACCTACTACTCAATTCAAAATTTAAAGGAAGGTATAATGTTCTGATTGTTCGTTGGGTTGTGTCAAATAGTGACCGTGTGCCGTTAAAAAAAATATGAAGAATATAATATTGCTCATTTTAATACAATTCCTTTTTTTTTTAAATAAGCATCCAATTCCGGAGGAACGTCCATATTATTTGATATTATCGGATCAATGACCCAATTCAATCTACTCCGATCACTGGTTAAAATTTTTTTTTTTTTTTAACAAAAATTTTTTTGGCCTTGGTCATAGCAGACGCGGAGTCCAAGTCAGATAAAAAGTAGCCATGTTCTTGGGGTTTATCTGTGAAAACGTATCAGATAGAGTTAATAATAATAATATTCCACAACTATCACACAACGCCGTCTAGTCCCAAGCTAAGCAGAGCTTGTGTTATGGGTACTAAACAACTGATAAACATACTTGTATATTTCTAAATACATACATATATAGATAAATTACACCCAGACACAGAACAAATGATCGTGTTCATCACACAAACAGTTGTCCTGGGTGGGAATAGAACCCACGACCTCCGGCATAGCAGTCAGGGTCACTAACCACTAGACCAACAGGCCAGTCAAATTTGGCCATTGAAAGGAAGTTAGTGTAGAAAATATTACGTTGGTAGGTAGGGCACGCCACAATTATGGCGGTAAGTCCCCTCTTTGAGGCGTGGTTGGAAAGACCTCACGGCGTCCTCACCTTCCGCATGACGCAGGTTCTCACCGAACATGGTAAGTTCGGAAAGTTCCTGCACCGGATTCGTGCGGAAGACACGTCCGGGTGTCGCCACTGTGTGGAACGCCCGGAGGACACGGTGGAGCACACGGTGGAGGTGTGCCCCGCTTGGGCAGAGCAACGCCGTGTCCTCGTGGGGGCGATCGGCGGCGGCGATCTCTCGCGCCGGGCCTTGGTACAGGCCATGGTTCGGAGCGAGGAGGAGTGGCAGGCGGTCGCCTCCTTCTGCGAAGCAGTAATGCTAGCAAAGGAGGCGGCCGATCGCGTGAGGCAACGGTCCTCACGCCTCAACCGCCGCCGGGATTCCGATCCCGATTTCCGGCCACCGTAGGCGCGGGCTTGCGGACGGCGAGCAATGGGTGGCTCGCCGTTCGATCGTCCGGTAACCATCCGGACCGAGCCTAAGTCGTCGACCGCGCGTATTGTTCCACGCGCGCCTCAGGGAGATGTCAGCAAATCGTAGGGGCCCAGCAGGGTCGAAGCCTACTGGGGCCATGGGTAGTGTGAAAGCGAAACCCAGGGCCCTGGGATGAAGGCAAAGAAGGAACAGGAGTGGGTTTTTAGTCAGTAAAAGTCTGACACTATCTCTCGCTCCGCCCAAGAGCGAGATTTGTCATAAGATGATTTTCCCACATAAAAAAAAAAAAACGTTGGTAGGTAAAAACTTAGTTAATGGAGTAAATTCGTTTCTGTAGAATACAAAATAGATATAGTATAAAAAAAAATTAAATAAAAAAAATATTTAACATTTCCAAATAATTTCAGGAACCGCAGAAAAGGAAAAAACTTTCAGGAGCGCAATTTCGACAGCAAAAACGAGAAAAGGAGGTACAGAAAGAAAGATTGGCGGGTTCTTTAATGAAATTTTTAAGCAAACCAGAAAATAAGGAAACAGAATGTCAAGAAAATAATGAAGTAGCTTCAACAAGCACAGTCTTAAATCAAGAAGCTGTGGAGTTGTCTGAAGAAAAAGATGTATATTCTTCAGAAGGAGAGTCCAGTAAAACAAGAGAAGGTACTACTGAAGAACCTGTAAGCAATTTATCGCCATCAGTGATATGTAGGAATTTAGATTGTGGTGATGATCCCGGTTTGTGGCCTGCCAGTATGACTAATGATCTTGTTAATATTTTGGTTAGTCGTGGTCCCGTACAAGTGTCAAACTGCAACTTTCCTACTAATAACGATGGAAGAAAATTTACAGACAATTATTATTATAGAAATCTTCCCAATGGAGAAAAAGTTAACAGAGAATGGCTTGTTTACTCTATTTCAAAAGATTCAGTCTATTGTTTTTGTTGTAAAATATTTGGTAAATCTATTAGTAGTTTGTCTACTTTGAACGGTTTTTCTGATTGGCAGCATTTATCATTAACATTGAAAAGACACGAAACAAGTGTTTCCCACAGTGAAAATGTGAAATCGTGGGTACAGTTGAATAATATGTTAAAAAATAAAACTACTGTAAACCAAATGCAACTGAGACTACTAGAGTCGGAAAAAAAGCAATGGTGTGATGTATTAGAAAGAATCATAGCCGTTATCAAGTTTTTATCTCATCAGTGTCTGGCTTTCCGGGGGTCGTCAAAAATATTGTATGAACATGATAATGGTAATTTTCTAAAAGCAATCGAAATGATAGCATCCTTTGATTCAGTCATGCGGGAACATATTCACAGAATTCAGTCCTCGAAATCAGATTCAAGCCGTATGACTCACTATTTAGGAGATCAAATTCAAAATGAAATCATTGATTTGCTTGGCACGAACATAAAAAATTATATATTGAACAAAGTCAGAGAATCGAAGTATTTCTCTATTATATTAGATTGCACACCAGATGTAAGTCACACAGAACAAATTACAGTCGTAATCAGGTATGTTCTTTTAAATAATGAAACCAAAAATGTTGCGATTTGTGAAAATTTCATTGGTTTCTGTCCGATCATCAGCTCCACAGGTGAAAGTCTATTAAATTTTGTTTTAGATTTATTTTCACAATTAAATCTCAACATTGAAAACTTACGTGGTCAAGGTTATGATAATGGTTCCAATATGCGTGGAAAACACAATGGATTACAAAAAAGAATTTTGGAAATCAATAACCGCGCATTTTACGTCCCATGCTCGGCTCATAGTCTTAATTTGGTAGTGAATGATGCAGCAAATATTACGCACGAAACTGTAAATTTCTTTAATATAATTCAAGATATTTACGTTTTCTTTTCATCATCTACAAAAAGGTGGTCGATAATTTGCAAACATTTACCAAATTTAAAATTAAAAGCTTTAAGCGCCACGCGATGGTCTAGCCGAATTGATGCAGTTAAACCATTACGGTATCACCTCGAAAAAATATTTGATGCTTTGCTGGAAATATCTGGTGATTCGTTGGAATGGGATTGTACTACATGTCACAAAGCTCATTCTCTTGCTCTGAACATTCAAAATTATAGATTTATTTGCTCGGTAGTAATTTGGTTCGATATTTTAAACGAAATTAATGCTCTGAGCAAAATGATGCAGAGCCCCACAATGAATAATCAAATCTGCATAAATTTGTTAAATAAGTTGATTGGTAAGTTCACAGAATATCGCACGGATGAACACTTTGAAATGGTGTTAGCAGAAGCTTCCAAAGTGGCTCACGAGCTCAATGTAGAAACAGATTTCCCATCAATAAATACAATTCGTCCAAGAAGAAAACCAACACAATTTCAATATGAACACAGTGATGAAGTTTTAGTAGACCCCAAAATCAAATATAGAGTAGAGTTTTATTTTAGAGTCCTAGATCAGACAATAACATCTTTAAAGGATAGATTCGAGGAGTTAAAAACATTTACCGATGTATTTGGCTTTTTTAGCAATAACTTATTTAATTACTCCAATGATGAGTTAATTAAACATTGTAAAGATTTAAATCTGAAGCTTAAAGATGATTCAAGTAGTGAATCAGATATTGACGGTATTGATTTGTTTAATGAAATCATTGCATTAAAGTTGCATTTTGCAGAAAACCAGTCTAATGATCCACAAACCCTATTACAATATCTTTTTACTAATGACTTAATTTCAACATTTCCGAACACAGCAGTAGCGCTAAGAATATTACTTACACTGCCGGTTTCAGTTGCATCTGGTGAAAGATCGTTTTCAAAATTGAAAATTATTAAAAACTATTTAAGATCAACAATGCTCCAGCAAAGACTAAGTTATTTAGCTATAGTTTCAATTGAACATGAAATCTTAGATAACTTGGATACAAGAAAGTTGATTCAAGATTTCGCAAATATAAAGGCAAGAAGAGGTAAATTTTTGTAGATACGAAAATAACTATGTAGGTACCTAATCAAAATAAATGTTTTTATCTTCGTTATGATTCTTTTCTTTTTTCCCACCATAATAAGAAAACATTAAATAGCCTTTTTTGGCAAAACTCATCGTAAGTTGTCGTAGGGCGGCATAATCGGTATTGCACGCGGGCTACTAAACAGCTAGCGGCGGGCCTGCCCACGAGGACACGGCGTTGCTCTGCCCAAGCGGGGCACACCTCCACCGTGTGCTCCACCGTGTCCTCCGGGCGTTCCACACAGTGGCGACACCCGGACGTGTCTTCCGCACGAATCCGGTGCAGGAACTTTCCGAACTTACCATGTTCGGTGAGAACCTGCGTCATGCGGAAGGTGAGGACGCCGTGAGGTCTTTCCAACCACGCCTCAAAGAGGGGACTTACCGCCATAATTGTGGCGTGCCCTACCTACCAACGTAATATTTTCTACACTAACTTCCTTTCAATGGCCAAATTTGACTGGCCTGTTGGTCTAGTGGTTAGTGACCCTGACTGCTATGCCGGAGGTCGTGGGTTCTATTCCCACCCAGGACAACTGTTTGTGTGATGAACACGATCATTTGTTCTGTGTCTGGGTGTAATTTATCTATATATGTATGTATTTAGAAATATACAAGTATGTTTATCAGTTGTTTAGTACCCATAACACAAGCTCTGCTTAGCTTGGGACTAGACGGCGTTGTGTGATAGTTGTGGAATATTATTATTATTAACTCTATCTGATACGTTTTCACAGATAAACCCCAAGAACATGGCTACTTTTTATCTGACTTGGACTCCGCGTCTGCTATGACCAAGGCCAAAAAAATTTTTGTTAAAAAAAAAAAAAAATTTTAACCAGTGATCGGAGTAGATTGAATTGGGTCATTGATCCGATAATATCAAATAATATGGACGTTCCTCCGGAATTGGATGCTTATTTAAAAAAAAAAGGAATTGTATTAAAATGAGCAATATTATATTCTTCATATTTTTTTTAACGGCACACGGTCACTATTTGACACAACCCAACGAACAATCAGAACATTATACCTTCCTTTAAATTTTGAATTGAGTAGTAGGTAATAATATCATACAAACATTAACTATATTTAATTGAGTCCAGGAATACTGGAATTACTTTCCGGAAATATTCTTTCTGAGTGCATTTATGATACAAGTACCAAAAATCAACCTACAATCCGATCACTGATCATAACATAACCCATTAATTCATTTTCAAAATCGAGGGCATTATCACCAAATGATATTAATGGCAAATATGATAATGCACCGATTTTATCTAAATAAAAGCTCTTATTGTTCCATAAATAATAATTATTGTGATAAGTCAATAAATAGGCGTAGGTGAGTACTTACCATAATTACGATTCCTTTACACTTCTGTTTTGCACTACATTGAATTATAATCAAACTAAGTTCAAATATCAATAATTATTCCTAGTCCCACCTCTGAAGAGCTATCACCAAAATAATTGCAATTTAATGTGCGATCGTTACTATTCATCCACCATCCTAACTTCGCCAGTGCTGCCTTTCATAGAGTACGATACTTGTATCGAATTTGGGGGCGCCACCAAGCGGGGGCGGGCGGCCAACCTGCCGATAGACGACGTTTGGCATTAATTGCATCTTAGTTTCAACGGATAATAATAGGTGGCGGTGTTATCGCTAAGATTGCGCGCCGCCAGTCGGGTTTTTTTTCCATGCGATGACATTTCTTATTCTGTGGGCGGGGTGGGTATTATGACAATGATTTTGAATATTACGAGATGAGTCGCTCGATTTGCCGCCCCCCTGGACGTGCCGCCCGCGTGCGGTGCACGCCTTGCACGCCCGCTTACGGCGGGCCTGCTCATACCTTATAGACTACTACTTGCATAAAATCCTTCACGACCTACATATAATAACGTAAGACTAAGAAAAGTAAAAGTTTTTCTCTGGGAACTTCAACATGTGTAGCCAGTTAATCTTCCGTAATGACCATTGAACAATTTAATCGTAGCCGGTAAGGCTTCCTCCCCAAATAAATTAACGATACTACATTTGCAGGGTTACATTTGATCGCAAAATGTGTCGATGTGAGTGAAAGGTTCTGAAGTGGCGATCGCGTACCAGAAGACGCAGTGTTGGAAAGCAGCCCATAAGTTGGAACTATGACCTGGTGAAGGCCGCGGGAATACGCTGGATGTGAGACGTACAGGCTCGGTCGTTGTAGCTAGCAGAGATCGGTACTAGGGCCACCTTTGTATGACAAAGGTAGCCCTAGTACCGATCTCTGCGGTACACCGCACGTCATCTCTCGCCGTTTCCACTCTCCCTGGTGACCGGGTTAGATGCCGAATCTGTCCACCTAATAGGCCTCGATTAGATCACCGATGGAAGTAGGTGGTTACCCGGTGATACTGGAGTGCCTCCCCAATAGCTGAAGGTGTAGTGGTGCAGCTCGGCCAGAAGTCTATGAGCATCAGTGGCCTGTGATAACTGATATAACAGCTATGTTAAAGAAACCGTTTAATAATAATAACTCCTACCTTAATGTATGCTTTATTATTTGGGATGTTACAATTTATTCAAGAAGTTAGTTTATTTTTCAACTTATTTTGACAATACATGAGTTGTGCGAAGTGCTGATAGTGCGTCACGGTTTTGACAAACGTTAAACATTTATGATTGTACTTAATTAAATACTAAAACAAGAAAAATAAATAAAAACATTCAACTTTTAATTAATTCATTTTTGATTTTTTTATTTTTGTGTTAATTTATATATTATATACCTACATCTTAACTAATAAATATTATAGCTTAACAGGTATATATACAAACTAAATAATAATATATACAAACGGGTTGAAAAAGAACTCATAGGGCACTTTTAATTAGTTATGTGTACGTACATTATACACATAATTAAGGCAAAATCTTCCTCCACATCACTTACAACTGGAAGTGTGCCTAAAAGACTGGTGACATGCCACGTTGTATGGCAATGCTTAATCTGTGACCGTGGTGAGTCAGCCTTTAGGTTACGCGAAGTGTCAACTAAGGCTTTGGATAAATCTTTAAATAGCGTACGAGCACTCGAACTCCACGACTCACGAGTTTCAACCCCAAACTGCTCGAAAATACAACTGAAACAAGGTTTTTATATTTCTGCCGCTAGATTATAAACATTTAATGTCAATAAGATAAATTGTATAAGCTATTTTACAATGGTTATAGATGTAGTGTGTGGTTGTTGAGGAGAACAATCAATATCAAGTCTAATTTGTGCGAATTATGTAAATGCTGCGCGACTATAATTTACATTTAAAAAATACTTAACTAACTATAATTACAAACATCGTAAACTATTAAAACAAACTAAAATGTAGTGTCAAAAAACTCGTCTGCATCGCTGTCGACTAGGAATGTGCCCAAAAGACTGGTGGCATTGCCACGCTGTACCTATATTAGTTTAATATTAAATCAAAGTATAATAAGCATTAGGTTATCCTATGATTTGATGTTGTACTAGTTATAAATTCAAGATTAATTAATTTTTACTAATATTCCATTAGATAATGAACATCCAGACATATAATAATATATAAAAATACAATTTTAATGTATTAACATATTATTATTTTGTTTTGAATAATGTTAACTTGCCTTGGAATTAAACATAATTATTTATAAGTTAAATTAAATTGGACCTCAGACACTAATTAATGTTTCATTGAGGTAGGTAATGTTTTGTTTTTAAATATAAGGATATTTGTAAAAAAAATAGTTTTTTTACTTCTATTTAAACCGGTATCACCATTTTTTTTCCTTCATACATTTGAAGTACGAACACCCAAAGCATCGCGTAATGCAGAATTTATACAGTTGTAATTACATTTGTTTAAGGATTTATAATTAAACTAGTCTTTACCAGGGGCTTCGCCCGCGTGAACGTAGAAAATATAGGCCTATGTTACTCTGTTATAAAGTAGCTTCCTACTGGTGTATGTATTTTGAAAATCGGACCAGTAGTTTTTGAGTTAAATCGTAACATACAAACAAAAGATCAAACAATTCTTCTTTATATTATTTTAGATACATACCTAGTAAATTTAAAAAAAAATGAAGTTTTAATTTCTTATAAACTAACGAATACCAAAATTAATTAGGTACAAATAATATTTGAAATTTAAATGAAATATAGTGAAGTGAAACTTACAGTTTTAATTAGTTATAAGATACACATAATTAGGTATACAGATGTATCCAAATTCTTAGTGCCATCCATAAAGTTCGTTGTATGAAAAATTCGTTTCGGAATTTGGGCTTTATATACAACATTAGTTTTAGTATATGTGAAACCCGAAACACGTGTCTAGTAATTTTATGTAAGAAATCTGTGTACAAAATTTCATAACAGTACGATGAAAAATCAAGAAGTTATAAGAATAGAATAGAATAGTATTTATTCGATGCAGGCAATACAATGGGCAACAACAAAAAAAAATAACAATAATGTACAGATTTACAACACAGTTGCACTGAACGTGCCCGAACCGAAAGGGTCGTTGCCAACTCAGCCATAGCAGGGCGTCAGACACCCAGCGCTGATTTTCAGCTGGCACCCCGCAGTGACGCATAAGCTTGTTATATTACCTGGTTGGCCGCACAAATACATGATCACCGGGCCACCGGGGCGACTGAGGGGTTGTTTTACTCCCACATCCAGCTGTACACAAGTCGTAGACGGCGCGGCGGCACGTATTGTTCCACGCACGCCTCAAAGAGATACTCTTATAATACTCGTAATAATAGTATTCCACAACTACCACACAACGCCGTCTAGTCTCAAGCTAAGCAGAGCTTGTGTTACGAGTACTAGACAACTGATAAATTATACTTATATATTTCTAAATACTTACATATTATAGATAAATTACACCCAGACACAGAACAAATGATCGTGCTCATCACATAAACATTTGTCCTGGGTGGGAATCAAACCCACGACCTCCGGCATAGCCATCAGGGCCACTAACCACTAGACCAACAGGCCAGTCGAACAGATGTCAGCAAAAGAAATAGGGGTCCAGCAGGGCCGAAGCCTACTAGGGCCACGGATTGACTTCTGAAAAGGTTACCCGTGGTTCTAGAACGCAAAGGCAACTGAAGGAACATAGGTGTGGTTTGATTAGTCAGTAAAAGTATAACACGCCCTTACGCTCCACCCTAGAACAGGAAAAATTATTAGATGATTTCCCACCTTAAAAAAGGTCACAATGTTATAACTTAATTTGTTAAGTTTTAGGGACCTTAAGGCTCGGGCTATTAAAAAGTTAAGTTACCAGACCAGCAGTGTATGAATTTGTGCATTTTGTGTTTTTAATTGTTTAACTGGAAAATAAGCCTGTTTTAAAGTCAGATTCAATGACTAATATAATAAAATTAAAATATTTGTTTTTAGTTTTTAATTAATAAAAGTAAAAACTGCTGGACTGATTTTAAAAATTCTTTCATAAGTGCACTGTATCACTGAGTAACTTAGGCTAAATATTTTCCCTAGCGGGTGAAGCTGCTGGCAAACCTAGTTATTAATAAAATTAAAATCAATGACATTTCCGTATTTGTTGTACACAACTTAATTACACACAGTTTTGTGTGTAATTAAGTTGTGTAATTTCAACAAATAGTAAAAACCCAAAGCTTTGTATCTACTCGTATATTTTTCAAATTAAAAATATCAATAAAGAAATGTTAAATGTGGGTGAATGACCAATATTGCCATGCTAAAACGTAACAGCCTTCGACCGCATAGCAGTAGGGACACTACACTAATACACCCCTATTTTTCAATTAGTACAAAAAAATGAAGCTCTGTCCGTACCCGTTACTGATCACATTTGTGTAGTCAAAAGTAAAAAAAAAAAACGAAATCCCAAAATTGACCACGAGCTATAATTGGTAAATTCATAATTGATTCAATAATTCATAACAATTGCTACCAGAAAATACTACGCGCAGTATTTTTTCCATTTTTATCACCATTCATTCATTCATAATCATCACCCTGTACAATATTTCCATAAATTGAGTGACATTTTGGGATATAAACTAACGCTCATAACTTTTCCGATTATGAATATTATTTATGGAGTCTTTACTTACTCAAGAAGACTATCCACGAGAACACTGCCGATAAAATGTACTGCAGTTTGGCAGAAGATATGTGAAAGTATTTATGTACATTTTCTTGAATAAACAATAAAAAAAACTCTTAAATAACAACAAAACCTTCTCTAATAAGCCATTAAAGCATTTGTACTAATTAAAAATTATTAGTGTACACATAATCAGCCTTTTAATGTTTCTTTGCCTTTTGTGGGAACATCAAAAGGCTAATTAGAAGTCAGAGTCTTGAGTAGGTCTCTTCCCTAGGAGATGGGGCGTAACCCACCACGCGGGCCCAGTGTGGGTTGGTGGATGTATATACATACACATATCTTCGAATTTTTAGTTTTAGGACATGCCAATGCTTTCTTTTACCGTTTTGGGAGCAGTGTCGATGAAATAAATTACACAAAAAAATTAGTTTAAACCCATGACCTACAACTCGCAAAACGGGGCCGTTACCAATGGGCCGACACTGCTCCGTAGGGACACTACTTAAATTTAAATGTTGATGGTTTCAACTTCTGAGAATAAATATGTGGTTAATAATTATCTTTTCAATTATTTTAACCAAAGTTTTAATAAAGTTTTTATTTTCAAAACTGTATTCAGAAAATTTACCGTGTTTGCTACGCCATAGCATTTACAAAAACTAAATGAAATGAAACATAATAATGTCTTAACTTTACAGGAATTTCAATCTAATCGGATATTTGCAATATTCTGTATTATTTTTTTGTCACAATACACTATACTCATAATTTTGTTTAAACCTTAATACGTCACCGCGTGAAAAGATTCGCAAACACTTCATTTAAATGTGGCTTCTACATATATTATATTTCTACATAAATATAGCATTGCATGTGTTTGATTACAAAAAGTCAAAAATATCTACATGAATTTAAATAGAAGCTCATTGACAATTAGAAAATAATAAACTAACTCTACACAGCTACGAGCAGCGTATTTCGTAGCCGCGTAGTACGCGCGTAGCCCTTTCAGCGGCAGCGACTTTTCGTGCTGAGCCCTGGTGCAGGCCATGATCCGGAGCGAGGAAGAATGGCAAGCACCTCCTTCTGCGAAGCAGTAATGCTAGCGAAGGAGGTGGCCGCACGCGTGAGGGAGCGGATGTCCTCACGCCCCAGCCCGTAATAAGCCACCGCTACGCAGCTACGAGCGACTTATTACGTAGCCGCGTAGTACGCGCGTAGCCCTTTCAAAGAATTTTCTTTTTGTTATGATATTATTTTTATAGGTTATTATTATGTTTTTGGTTTTTTTTTGTTATCACCTTCATTATTGTATTTGAGACACATAATAAATAATAAGTTACACCTGTTTTCAAGGTTGCATAATCCAACCGTAAATAGATTTTTTGTATAATAATTCGAATTTCGTAAGTAATTTTTCATTGTTACCCGCCTGTCTCAGAGGATAATAATATTTGTCAACTGTTATCAGAAATTATCTGCCACATTACGTTTTAGTAATTTTTATAAATTTTTTGGCATAATATTTTACGAGAATCATTGTCTTAATCACACTAATATTGCAATAGCGGGAGTTAGTGAGTGTGTACATAAGTATTTGTTACTTCTTCACGCTCGAATGGCTGAACTAATTTTTATGAAACTTGGCACAGGGGTAGACCTTGCCCTAGCAATAGCACATATGATAGGTACTTTTTATGGCGGAACTATGTTCCTTTGGGACAATTTACTACTTACACGGCCAAAGCCGCTGGCAGCATATAGTAGCTTTTTTTTTATTTGGGAAATCATCTAATGACTTCTCCCGCTCTAGCGTAGAGCGCGAAGGCGTGTCTGAATTTAACTAACTCGTTAGTTGCACCAATCACCTATGTGTGTTGTATGTGAGGTAAATGAAGGACGTTACTTTAATTCTTTATTTTACACAAAAACAACATATATGGAGATACAGACAGTTCAAGTACAAAGGTGAGCTTAACTCAGCAATGAGTTTTCTCCCAGCAAACTCAAACCACAATCACACATCAGCATCATCATCATGTGTTGTGTTGTTTTATCTCATCATGTGTTGTTCTAAAACCGCAACCTATTTCCCTTCGGTAACCTTTTGCATTCTAGGACCACGAGGAGTGTCGGATCCTTTTCAGAAGCTTGTCTATAGCCCTAAAAAGCATCGGCCCTGCTAGGCCCCTAAACCATGTCCTGGAATAGCTCATAGGATACTTTTTATCACACGGGTGATGCCGGTAGCAGCAGCTAGTTTTTTGAGTTACTGACGATTTGGACACAAAATGTTGGACACAGTATCCGAATTGTCACACCTAAAACTTTTTTATTTAACTGTACTTTAGTACAATTAGATAAATTAAATAAAAATACAGCTTCAATAAATTTGGTGGCGTTCGAATATATTGTGTCCGAATCGTCAGTAACTCATTAAACTCGATTAGTGGTAATTGTAAAAACATCTTATCGTCGCGTAACTTTTTGTGTGGGTCGGCTATAATTAATGATAATAAATATTGATTTTCTCTATTTATAATACTTAGTTAAATCTTTCAAGGGGAAAACCACCGGCACTTTGAGGGGCATTCAGGGACACAAGTCTAGCGGCAATAATATGGTACTAACCGTGTACTACTTATGGCAACATTAAGTTATGAATCTGTTTTTTTTGAGGTTTGAAATCATCTAATGACTTCTTACGCTCTAGGGTGGAGCTAGACAGAGTGTTAGACTTTTACTGACCAAAACTCACCTGTGTCCTTCATTTACGTTTCAGGACTACGGCAATTGTTTGATAAATTCCCGCGGCCCAAGTATTGAATCTTACAATATACTTAGGGGTCCTCGGGACCCCGACCCCGATTTTCAGCCATCGCACCGTAGGCGTGGGCTTGCGGACGACGAGCAATGGGTAGATCGCCGACCGGCCGTCCTTACTGGTCGGCCGTCCGGACTGAGCTCTAGCCGTCGATGGCACGTAGTGTTCCACGTGCACCTTAAAAAGATGTCAGCAAAACAATAGGGCCAAGTAGGACCGAAACCTACTGGGGCCATGGATTGACTTCTAAAAGGGAAACCCGTGGTCCTGGATTGCAAGGGGCAACTGAAGAAACATAGGTGTGGTTTTAGTCAGTAATAGTCTGACACGCACTTCGGAAGTGCGTCCCGTCCTAGAGCGGGAGTGATTAGAGAATATCTCACCTAAAAAAAACTTACGTATTGTTTTGGAATTGTTTTATTTTTCTTTGATAGGCACATGATATGCATTTTACGAGTAGATATATTTTGCGATATAACAGTCAGGAAAGTTTTTTTTTTTTATCTTGCTAAACTTGTAAACAGACAAGTCAAAAGGGTTAAACATTATTTTACGCAAATAATGACATTTATTTTGTTAAATAATCTTATTAATAACATTGAGTAACTGAAATAGTAAACTGACAGAAGAAAGCTCTTCGTAGAAATTACTTACTAATTAAATTATTTTTAATTAAGTTAATGAATCATCATAAAAGTTATCACATTTCGTGCGACAGGTTAAGAAATTAATGCTGTAACAAATGGAAATTTACAAGGTCTAATTAGCTAGGTAAGTACTTATCTAATATCTACTTTTTCTAACGTAATGTGATATACCTACCTTGATGCTTACCTACTCGATTTAAAGCGCCAACTATATGATACGACTTGAGTAGGCTAATAATTCCCGGCGAAGCGGCCGTACGTGTGTGAATAATTGTATGTAAACAATGAAGCATGCAGCGACTGCCTGATGATGATACACGTGCAACCCGTGTATAACTGTAGAGCAAGTGCGAGCCAAGGACAGACGGCGAGCTAAAAGAAGCTGAAAAAAGTTTTCCCTGAGTTTGAAGTTTGTGGAGATGCGTGGACACGGCGGCGGCGGCGTCGGCGAGTGCGTCCGAGATGGCGCGCGCGGTCACACGACGCCACTTCTCTCTATCAGCGCCCTCCGCCGCGCCGCCCTCCTCTCCGCACGGCGCCCGCTGAGCGGAATTTGCACAAGCGGCGCGCCTCGCGACGGCGACGCGGTTCAGTGTACGTGCGACCGCTCGCGGCCGAGGACGAACCGCCGCGTCACGAGCACTGCTCTGCTTATTACGCAGTTAAAACTATCGCTGACCGCGTGGACTCGCGACAAACAACTTTTAGTGACTCCCCACTTATTATATGCCCCATTTAACCACATAACACGTGAATTAACCCCCCATAGACCCAGTGATAACTCTTATCAGTGTGGAAAAGTTACAAAGTGTATACCCAACTCGGAAGGACGTCCGAATTTGCGAATTCTTGGGCACTTTCGACGCTGCTGATCACTTAGAAGGATAGTTTACCAGTTGTTGGCCGATTCGAGCCACGTTACAAGGTTATCGCGTCTCTAGCCCGCCAGTGATGAATTGGAAAATCGGCGCGTAGTCGCTCACGTGGTGTGCGCCCCGCCCCCGCCTCGCCCGCGCTTATATTTAGCGAAAATCGCCTCTCGGGAGCGGCCCGACGGCCGACGCTCTTAGCGCACATCGCTGTTTATGAACGTTAGCGAGACGCCACATGTTATTGGCTTCGAATAACAGAACCGATAAGCAGAAGATAGATAACCTCTTCGGATCGCGATCTTGGTCCGAAACTTCTAGAACTAGAAAGAAATCGGTAAAAAATAATCAGAAAAGAGAGCGCGCTGAGATGCTAACGGCCGGTATCGGCACGCGCCGGTGAGCGCTCATTCCGACACACCTACCGAAAAATTCCACTGTGCGAGATAAAGTGGGCAAGATGTCTCTACAGGGAAGTGGTGGCTACCAGAGCCCATGGTCGTCGCAGGGAGGGCACTCGGAGCTGGACGGCACGCTCGAATTGGAACCTTTGGGCGAACTGACAGAGGTCGGTTTCGAACCGCAGACACGCGCGCGCTCCAACACGTGGCCGCTTCCAAGGCCAGACAACTACGTCGAGGCGGCTGACGACACTGGCTCCAAGAAGAACTCCAATCAGAATTTGAGTGGTAAATACCAATTTTCCAACGAAGCGATAGTAGTAAGGTCGTAGTCGCGATACGCGTTGCTATTTAGGTCGGCCCACGTAGTCTGAACTCACTTTTCGTATAAAGTTCCAATAAAAAACACAAGCGTATCATATACACTGATACGAATAAAAAATAACAAACTTTGTTTACTTGCATAATTACGAATGTTAGTAGGACAATATCGGTATCTACACCTGCCACACGTTTGACATTCGTATAGTTGCGTACCTATATCTATATGTGTAAGTCGCAAAAACAATGATATCGAGATGGTTTGCGCTGCAAAAATTCTATGAATGATTGCATAAATGCCTGAAACTTAATAGGCCTACGACGTATGCTTAGTATGATGATACTACGAAACGAAGAAATTAAAACTTTCATATATATTTTTTTCTTCTTATCCGAGCTCTATAATTGATAACAATGATCTTAAAAATTTTATTTTAAGAAATTTTTAATATAATCCCTCATAAACCTTTTTCAATTACTCTTATGTTAGGTACCTATATGTAATATGAAAATATTGTGTGTATTTTAAAAGAGTAACTATGGAATTCCCTGCCAGTTTGTCTCCATATGAAAAGACCAATGCTTCTGACGTTTTTTAGGTGCCTTATAGGTATGAGACATTTACAAAAATACGCAAACTATTCATAGTTACTACACAATTTATTAGAAAATTCACTAAAACGAACAAGAACACATGGGTGTATTCTAATTACAATAATAAATGTTACAAACGCGTAAGGAAAACAATAAAATATTATGAAAACCATAGTGAGTAGGTAAGAACCTCACACACTGTGTAGTTACCTACTATAAGTATACGCAAAAAAGTAAATATTATAAGTACTTAACTATTTATTTGTATGAGTCGTAAAAAACGGAAAAATTACTGAAATATTCATAAAAAATACTGAAATATAATCAAATTGAATTTCATTCACATGGTTATTTAGACACTGTCATTTTCATTATAAAAGATTCTTTAGTGTTTTCTTCAATTATTTGACGTAAATAAAACGTCTATGGTCGACAATTATTATAGAAATTCCTTTAATACAGGGAAAACCAATATAATAAATAGTTCTACGAAAAGAAGGTGCTTTGTACAATGCGTTCCAATTATGTATAAGATCGATTGCCTTGTTGTGATGTCACGTCATACTGTCAAATCGCAAGAAATTGGGCAAAATTTAAGATCTAACAGATGAGCAAAATCGAAGAACTGGATTCTGATAAATTTTTCTTTTTTCGTTCACAGTTCGTAAATAAATTATTTTTTTTTTAAATCCTGTTTTTCTCACCATAATATTTCTTCGATTGGACAGTGTAAACGCACATTTATTAACTGAGGAAATTTTATAATACATAATGAGTAAACTATAGTATGTATTTGCGTCAAAACCTAAAAGTAGTTTAAGGTTACACTTTTAGAATATATTAAATTTTTGAATACCTCATCAAAATTCAATGATTAGTAAATACACTTTGTTGATACAAAATTGATAAATATGGTACTTAAATGAAATTTTAAAAAATACCATTGAGATCCTCTTCCTTTGTCGAAAGTCGGTTAAAAATGTGATCACAGAATGAATCGAATATTTAAATGATAAATCATTAAAATACATATGAATGGAATAAGTGTTAGTGTACAACTGTTAAATTATTTCCCTTATTTAACTTAAGTATTTACGTACAATTTAAATTTTATTGATCCACGATTGTTTCTTTTGGCAAATGTTTACCACCTATGTCTACATTGTGGAATGCAATAAAGAATTGAGTATTGAGTATTAATCTACTTCTAATACTTTACATAACTAAAGTGTGCATGGTCTAAGCCGATGGTCTAGTTAGAAGCATCAGATGAGTTATTCTGTAACAAAAATGAACGTTAAAGAAGGTTTTTTTGAAGAATCACCCGGTAAAAGTATTAAATACGAAAGTTACAGAGGAGAATTTTATGGAAGTTCATCATTTTTGCCTATGTTAAATCGTATCGGCTCACGTATTGCTGCATCCTGAAAATGGTCTCATTAAATCAATCAACCAAAGCATTTATTTCAAACTAGCTTCTACCAGCGCCTTCACCGGCGTGAAAGTAAGTTTCTTTATACAAAATAGAACCCCGTTTCATCCCCTTAGGGGGTGAATTTAGGGAAATTCTCTCTTAATGCTCGCCTATGTCCTAAAATGATACCATGTGCAAAATTTCACACTCCTAGTTCTAGTAGTTTCGGCAGTGTGTTGATATGTTAGTCAGTCAGTTTCTCCTTTTGTGTGTACTAGTAGATAAACCATTTACTAGCACTTTTGAATTGTCAAGAAGTCAGTCAGTCAGAAAAATAATGCTAATTCCACAGCGTAGATGTCTATCTATATTCCTTTCCATGTGCAAGAAACTCTGAAACTTTTTTAAATGATGTTATATTTATTTTACTGTACCTATTTGGGAAATCAAACAATCGTACATCGTATATTATTTCCAGATAAAAATCCACATATTACAGTTTATATTAGCTACAGTTTAACAAAATTACATAAAATCAATATTTTAACAACGATATATTAATTTTGTTATCATAAAATCAAATTTTATATATTACAAATGGTTACACATTTCTTGTTGTTTCAAATGGCGTTAAATACAAGTATCAAAAACACCACTGAACCTGACTAAAATTTAATTAATTCATATGGTGTGCCTATTTACATTCATGAATTTTCATAATTATGTTTTACTAATTTGTAAACCGTAAGTAATACACACATTATATTATTGTACACTTTACACGTGGTAAATAAATGCATAATTAATTACTCGTACTTATCATAATATCCACGGATATCGATTTTGTCTTAAATCAGCACCTTTTTGTGATGATGAAATGTTGCTGTCACTTAATATAATGCTAGCTGTAGTTTTTTACATAGCAAATATAAATAAATAGCTGTAAAGAGTAATAAAAAACGATTCATGTTTTTTTTTTAAATAAACTTTTCAGTGTAGTGTTAAAAAAACTGTACCAATATTCTTTCACTGTAAGCTATATACGTGGCAGTGGCTAAAGTGGCTGGGCACATTGTTCGTAGAACGGATGGTTGATGGGGCCGGCAGGTTCTAGAGTGGCGACTGCACATCGGAAACCGCAGCGTTGGAAGGCCTCCCGCAAGGTGGACCGATGGCCTAGTGAGAGTCGCGGGAGTGCGGTGGATGCGAGACGCACAGGATCGGTCGTTGTGGCGATGCTTGGGGGAAGCCTATGTCCAACAGTGGACGTTTTTCGACTAAAATGATGATGATGATGAAAAGTATATTGGCTTGTTTGATGAGAAATCATGAAATGAGCCCCTTCCTATAGCTACATATTGAGGCTGCAAAATTGTTTCAAACAGTTATCGTGGCCGAGGTACGCAAAGCTTACTGAGAGAACACGTGTGGGTTTCAGTCAGAGAAAGATTAACACACTTTTATTTATTTATATTCTTTATTCTATACCAAGATAATAAAGAACAAGCTTTTAACCTGGAATGAATAGAGATAGCCTGGACATAAAATAGGGTTGCACTTGGTGCATTTAAAAAACAAGTTAAACATTTGGTTGAAAGACAAAATTCATATTTAACATTGAGATAGATACATAAATACAAACATACAAAACGAAATCATGATTAAAGGGACCAGTAATATTTCTCACTAACCGGGAGAAATATTATTTGATGATATCCGTGATGATATCCAAGCCTCCAAAAACAGTAAAAAAAATACTTCATCATTTCTGCGGAAAGACGTCCACTGTTGGACATAGGCCTCCCCTAAGTGTCGCCATAATGACTGGTCTTGTGCGTCTCGCGTCCATCGGATTCCCGCGACCCTTACCAGTTCATCGGTCCATCTTGTGGGAGGCCTTCCAACGCTGTGTCTTCCGGTACATGGTCGCCATTCCAGAACCTTTCGTCCCCATCGATCATCTGTTCTGCGAGCAATGTGTCCTGCCCACTGCCGCTAAATTTTGGTGATTTTTCGGGCTATGTCTGTAACCTTGGTTCTCCTGCGGATATCTTCATTTCTGATGTGATCACGCAAGGAAACTCAGCAGATGCTAATAGGCTACCTTTAATCGAACAAATTCCATGTTCTGTATTGGCTACGGAAGCAAAACCGCAGCAGAGAGCTACTAAAAATAAACTTGAGGTACAATTAAATTTTTAAATAAATTAAATAATTATTTGCCGTAGCTACTTCAATTGTATCACTACAACTGTTTGTTTACCCCACAAATATCAAGTTACTATCGTTGATCATTTACCTACCACACCTAAGTACCTATTTCGACATTAATAATACTAGAGGCCGTTGCACCTAATTTCTTGACATTGTATGCATACACATGAAACGTCACAGTAGCCATGTGCGGTTTATTTTATTTAAATGTATTTCCATGTAAAATAATCATTACTGGAAATTGGTAAGCGTTGTGGCTTACCTTTTTAACGAAACCCAGTGTTACTGGATGTTGATAACGCGTTTTGACGTAAGCTAGGGTTGTCCACTGGCAGTAAATAAACAAAAAGAATTCGTGAGATTCGATAAGTGTTTGTTATTGTTTTAGCTTACGTCATTATCACGCACTTGTGGGAATTTGTCACGTCATTTGATTGACGATTCATGCGTTTACTGGGTTTCAGAGCGGGTTTTATTTATAAAAATGACCTAAGCTATCTTGAATTTAGCTCATTTTTTTAAATAAAATATAATTTAACTCAATGTTTGTATTTTTTTAAAGTAACAAAATGTTGGTGTACCCATTACAGTCACAGCTTTGCCCCACCCTTCGTAAAATGAGAGCATATTGGAATGTTATTTAAAAATAAATATACTGACTTCCAAATAAAAACACAAAAATTTCGATGTTTCTTCACTGACTTCCAAAATTAAACTTATTTTGCAATTATTTGAAATTGTATTTCAAAGTCGATTATAATAGGTATATATTTTTTCAAATATATATTTTTTTTACCCAACAGCCAAAATTAAATATTATTGTAGGATTGGCATGTACATTATAAGGCGATTAATGAGTCAATGTACTCATCGGTGCTGTTTGCCGTTAAGAAGTTCCGTTCTGGGCCTTTGTAGTCCAAGTTCAGTCCAACAAATAGCTCGATATCTTGCTTTGTGATTGGTATGACCAATAAAATAATCGAATCACTAAATATTTCCTTTTAAAATTTGTTGAATTTGAGAAGTAGGTAGACTGGTTTATCTTCGAAGTTCAAGGTCCAATGCTAGGAGCTATAATTAAAGACAACACAAAATAATTTATTTATCTTTATAAATAATCTTGATGATTATTATGTGTTGGCTTTCCCTTACACAAAATTCTTATGAAAAAAAAAGCCTGAATAGAAAACTTAAATATGTATATGAAAATTAAAATGGACCAGGATGAATTAAACAAATCTGTACACCCAATACAATAAAAGAATCATCAATTGGTCTACAATTGGCGAAGTTATTACTGAACAAGATACAAATAAGTTCAGTCGAGATAAAAAACGCCACCTTTCAAGGAATAAAAAAAAAAACTGCCATAAAACAAACCAACCGTTCATCGACGGTTAGATACTGTTAGAGAAGTTATTATAATTTATATATTTTAATTTATTACGTAAATATTTCTACCAAATAATTAACACCGTAACTGAAAGACATTTTTCTGAGATACGATACTAAAATATTACAATGTTTATTTTGAACGCCTACGTAAACCTAATAGGAGGCCTGTTATACAATCATATTCAGTAATTATAATAAAATTACAATAAATAAAAAATAATACTTACATATATACCTACCTAACCCTAATAATAACAATAGCTACTAACATACGTCAATGTGTATACGTAAAAAAAAACATTAATTTATTATCCAAGGAAAATAACGAACCATAGTAGTCGATAAAAAATTAAAACACGCCACTATTGGTCCCAATATTTAAACAACATAATTATTATTAAATAAAATATTTTGGTAGCCCAATAAACGGTAAAATGTTAACTAATTGTTACTTACCTACATTCATACATTCTTCACATTGCTTATTGTATTGAATGAATGGATTGAGTAGGTAAAGGATGTTTCTTGTTTATTTTCATAATATGCAATACTACTACTAAAAGTAGGTACTCTTTTATGTAGGTAGTACCTACTACCTGGCTATTAAATCTCACGGAGCGCGGAGGCGGATTAGTCTTCGATGTGTGTGCGTGTGTAGATTTACGTGCATATTGTTTCTTTGTGCGTGACCTATATTCTATGATACCAAGCGCTCCAAGTTTACGCACATAGAAAAAAAAGTGAACGCGAACCTATACAGAAATCCAAGAACAAACCGTCTTACTGAGATAGAACAACTGTACTATTTCAGTTGCAATGAGATAGTAATCAGAAATAGATGCGTCAAACGAAATATTTATTTTAAAAGTTTAGTTTTATGTTTGCAGAAAAAAAAATATTGAAAAATTAAGTTTAAATATCCATATCTAATAGTATGCAAAACGCTTCTATACTAAATATTGGAAGGATTTGTACATATTAATGTTTTGGTTTTTCTCAAAATCTACTGAACCGGTTTAAAAAAGCCTATGTCACTCAGTGATATAGTACAGAGGTCGGAATTAGGTAAGTTATTTATGTACTTGTACCGATTTCATACAGCGAAAGCATAAAGTGGATATCCATCATATCCCGCGATTAATTTTAAAGAGCAGAATTTTTTTAGGACCCTATCAGAAATATAGCAGAAAAAATTTCTTTATGCATTAATGACTAAGAGGAGGAAGTGTATTAATTAGTTAACCTTACCTCTTTATATATCTCAAATAAAAATTGTATGTTAATTATCTTTGTTTTGTTTGTCTTATCTATCTCTGAGGTTTTTATTATTATTTATTAGTAATACTGTTGGCCACACGGGGTTTTTCATTAAAAATCCCGGGAAGATCCATATTAATATCAAAATTTCGATGCAAGTACATGAATAACTCTACCTGATTCCGACCTCAGTGACATAGGCTTTATATTTATAGGTTGAAACCTCCGGCCTATGCAAGCTAGACAGTAATAATTTTGCCTTATAAAGAATTGAAGCTTATTTTTTTTATTTATCGTTTCTAACTAGTCTAATCCACTTTTTTATTTATCATCTCCAAATAGTTTAATCCACTTTTTTATTTATCGTCTCCAAATAGTCTAATCCACTTTTTTATTTATCGTCTCTAACCGATGTCTCTAACTAGTCTAATCCACTTTATTATTTATCGTCTCCAACTAGTCTAATCTACTTTTTATCCTTTTAGGTGCGCCACCGCTACCCTCAGTAGGCACCAAGAAGAATTCCTCCCGTCGGAATGCCTGGGGCAACCTATCCTACGCTGATCTCATAACACAAGCCATTACCTCGGCACAGGACAACAGACTCACGTTGTCCCAGATATACGAGTGGATGGTTCAGAATGTGCCATATTTTAAGGATAAGGGAGATAGCAACTCTTCGGCTGGATGGAAGGTAAGATCTTTGATATTTTGGAAATCTGTTTAACTCTGTCGGAAAGATTTCAGCACAGCTACATTATAAACTGATCGTGAGAACTAAGTTGAATTGAGCTTCAAGTTAGCGGTTAGTCTTTAACATATGGTGAAGATTCGGGATTGTTCGAGTAAGTTACCACGTCCCTTGAACGCAAAGCGCAACTGATGGAACACAGATGGATTTTCGTCAGTAAAAGTCTGACACTCCCTCTCGCTCCACCCAGAACGGGAGAAGTTATTTAAAAACTTCCCACTTCATTTATTTATTTATTTAAACTTCATGTACAGTAGTGGTACATAGGCGGACTTAATGCAACAAGGCATTCTCTACCAGTCAACCTTTGGGTTAATAAGAAAATAATGTGGTAGGTTTGCACAATAAATAAATAACAGATATTTAAAAAAGGGAAAACGATAATTTAATAATCTACGACATCAAATTAAGGTGAACTTCACTTTACTTGTCACGGTGAGATAATTTCAAAATAACCAAGCGTGCTCCATCGTCGGCCACATCATCGTTTACCATCAGGTGAGACAGTGGCCAATCGCGAGCCTATCACTAATAAATAAATAAATAAAAAAAGAACCAGCAAATCTGAAAACTATGGAACATAGTCGTAGTTTTTATTTATCGCACTTATTTATTGATCAATCACAAATTAAATTATGTTAGTCAATCGTCACAAATGTTATAATAATTAAAATTAATTCTATACTGGATAGAAATAATAACAGCCAATTACATGAAACTTTTAGTTTGAGTGTCAATGATTGCTGGTGGTTCTATTGTGGTTAGCCCATTGTTTTACAAATATAATTATTTGGTTTCATTAACATAATAATTTTGGTATTAATTTGATATCACACACATAAACAAAAACTTTTTTTAAAGGTCAACTTAATTATAAATTATTGTATATTAAGACCCGGAATGTTTTTGGGAGAGGCATCCATGGTTTCTGGGTTCCTGGCCATTTTAAGACTGCGAGAATTTTATAAAAAGGTAGCGTGGCTCTGGAGGAACATAGGTGGTTTTAATAAAAAAAATCTGACACAGTAATTGATATTTTCGACCTTAATAAAAAAACACCGCCGTGTCCTCGTGGGGGCGATCGGCGGCAGCGATCACTCACGTCGGGCCTTGGTACAGGCATGGTCTGGAGCAAGGAGGAGTGGCAGGCGGTCGCCTCCTTCTCCGAAGCAGTAATGCTAGCAAAGGAGGCGGTCGATCGCGTGAGGCAACGGTCCTCACGCCCCAACCTTTGGCCGCCGGGATTCCGATCCCGATTTCCGGTCACCGTAGGCGCGAGCTTGCGGACGGCGAACAATGGGTAGTTCGCCGTCCGATCGTCCGGTAACTGTCCGGACCAAGCCCAAGTCGTTGACGGCGCGTAGTGTTCCACGCGCGCCTCAAGGAGATGTCAGCAACCGTAGGGGCCCAGCAGGGTCGAAGCCTACTGGGGCCAAAGGTGATGCGAAAGAGATCCCCGGGGCCCTGGAAAAATGGCAAAGAAGGAACAGGAGTGGATTTTTGTCAGTAAAAGCCTGAAACTATTTCCCGCCCGCCCAAGAGCGGAGGATGTCATTATATGATTTTCCCATCCGAAAAAAAAAAACCTTAAAAAAAGAAAATGATTCTGGCCATTCAAAACTTTGTGGTCAAATTTATTTTATTTGTATATCAGACCTGGAATATTTTTGAGAGAGGAATACGTGCCGTCATTAAGAGTCTCCTGTAAACATTCTCGAAAATTAAAATCTAAACGTGCTTCAATACAATGTTTAAAGTACGTTCAGCAATTTTCCGCGAATTGCACAAAAAGTGATTTAGAAAATATTTTTAAGGGCATTCCATAATATGAGTCATTTTGGCGCTGGTCCATCAGTTTCACTGTTTGATACAAGAAGGTGGCAGCATGCCATTTTGTCTGTGATATCGTAGTGTCTTATCGAAGCGCGTACATTACAATGGGCAAATGAGCCTTTATTAATTTGACACAATAATTATCTACGTTTTATAGAAATGTTGCAAGTATTTCGACGTAAAAAGATATTGTTACTATCCTACCTACTTCTAATCTACATAAATCTAAATCTTAATAAGTTCTAGGTAGCTGGAATTGAAACTTCAGGGCAGAAACTGAAAGAATGCACCTATATTCTTTTATTAATTCATTGAACCATTGCATTAATCTTCAGAACATTCCACGTAGATCGATCTTTTTCGGGCTACTAGCTGGCTGACATTGAAACGAGTGGGCGTCAACGCACACGCGCGCGTTAACGTTAACATTAGTTCGTAGTTTAGAGGCGTTTGCGTTGGCGACTTAACGCTAAACTGTTTGAACTCACGCCATGATTCGGGTTTTCCGCGTTCTCCGCTGCCAATTTTATTGAAACGATTGCATTGAGATTGCCATTTTTAATTACTAGGAAGGAAATATTAAGATACATTATTTAGTTTTACCATTACTATTTATACTTTATTTGCAGGCTTAATTCTATACAAGAAGCCAAGTGATCGGTGTATAGCGTAGGAACCCAGGCTTTTTTGAATGTTTAATACTGATTTAAGTCTTTTATATTTTTATTTCTAATATTAATTAGTAAATTAGGAATAATATAAATAAATAACAAAAGCAAGTAAAATAATACATCAGGATATAAAAAATAAATAATGAGTTTCCATTTAATTTGAGTACCGAAGTGCATAAAGAAGTTTATTGCCTAAATCTTCAAACATTGGACGAGAAATACAAATATTAAGACATGTTTTAAGCAGCCTTCGAAACTTCATAAATATTTCTAAAGCGCTACGCATTTTTGGTGGAACTGCGCAGTGGCACACGTTATCCCAATCGGCTGTGACACGACCGATAAATGATAATAAAAACATTATTACACGCTCAATCGACTATCTTATAACGACGCTACCTCAAACCTACCCATACATTGCTGTTACGCAACAACCACTTCCCCAAACACCCAAGCGACACTTCAATGGATATCATTCAACTCGTATAATTTTAGGTTTTGTTTATCTCGCGATCACATGACGTTGACACGCACTCCTACGATGTTGAATAAAAATATAAGACATGGAACTATTCCGTCTCAATCTCGTAGATTGTATTATATCGGTAACTCGTTCTTAATGTTCGATTGAATCTATTCGCCTATCGAAGATTAGCGTAGAATACCTCGAACTCGGTGACCTTCACAAGCGTACCCATGGCATTGATTAATGTTTACGCATACAATGCTCATTCAAGCTGCACGCGTCTTGAGCTATTATAATAATTAGTGCTAACGCAATAAGGTCGAAAATCGAGCGTGCATGGATCGTGTCATTGTGAGCTTAGTTAATTAGCAAACTGTTGAAATCGTGCGTCACATTCTTACATGACACGATTAATGTAAAATAAAAGAGACGGATAAATGGTTCCTTGTGAGGTGAATGAATCAACGACTACGGCACGTGCTCACTAATTTATGCCAATTACCTCGTTAATGACTTTCATAATTATCTGAAATTTTAAACAAATCTTTCCGAACTAAAAAAAAAGTCCTGAAAGAAAATGCCTTGTCAATTGGTCAGTCATATAGCGTTGCTTCAATTTGAATAGTTTTGCGAGTAACGCATTCCAGTATACTTTTACACTTTGACCAAAATAACTTTTCTGTTACAAAGCTACAGCTTTGTGAACCCACTACATCACCAGAAAGAATGCAAAATTTTGATTCTCAGCAGCAATTAGTTCAGCACAATTTTTAATTCTACTTTTTATTTTTTGTCTTAAAAAATTTCAGTCTTGAGTTTTTGTACGTAAGTCACTTTGAACTCCATAATTTTTTTAATATTCCTATTATGTACCTTTTGTTACATTATCTCCAGTGGCAAAAGGCAGTTTAACATTTTCAACTCCGGTCCCCAAGATTTAGGTGCCGCCTAGTTGGGGACCACCGTATACCACATAACTGAAGCCCACAATTATTTACAGATTTGTAACAGTGGTTCAAAAAATTTATTATCATTGTTTCCTTTATTTCACTTACATAAACAAATTAGTTACATTTAACAATATAAAAAAAAACAATATCCCACCGTAATCGGGAACAGGGTCCAAGCTTACTATTAATATTATTTTTTCGTAGGTATACGTAAACGGGCTTGTTTATAGATTCATGATTTATTTATTTAAGGATCACCAACGAGAGTAACAAAATACAAATTTAGAAATAAAAATTGGTGCACGTAACCTAGTCCTATAAATGCTGAAACCCGGGGCCCTGGGATGAAGACAAAGAAGGAACAGGAGTGGGTTTTATAGTCAGTAAAAGTCTAACACTTTTTCTCGCTCCGCCCAAGAGCGGGATTTGTCATAAGATGATTTTCCCACCTAAAAAAGTCCTATAAATGCACAATCAATTATAGGCAACCGCAGCTAATAATGATCTTAAAAATGAAAAATAAAACTATCCACAATTTTCATTGGAGAATTAATTGAGTTCTTAAATACAGTATTTTCTTGTAATTTTGCTTCTAAAATGAAAACTGTGAATGGTTCAATTTAACCCTTTGAAATCTGCATTTATTAGCATGTTATCGAATAATTAGAAAATCCCGTATTCGTAGCCAATGTGTCTCGTAGGTAGTTCATTCATCGCCAGGGCTGCGTGATTGTTTGAAATAATCCTGAAACGCAAAGGGCAACTGAAAGAACACAGTTAAGTTTTGACAGTAAAAGTCTGACACCACCCTCTCACTCCACCCAGAGTGAGTAGAGTCCTTTGATGCTTAGTTTATAAGTTTTTGTTACTATTTTGGTGTACAATAAAGTTTTGTTCTATTCTATTTTATTCTATTCTATTCTATTCTATTTTATTCTATTCTTACCCAAACCAAAAAAAAAGTAAACATTCATTAGGGATTTCAGTCACGATGCTATTCGAAAACGGAACCATCAGATCTTCGAGACATTCTAAACTGTATTAGTTACTTTGTCTTCGCGTAATGCGGTACTTATTACATTGTTTATTTATTTTGTAACGATTGAAATGAGTAAAATTTCTGACCACAACATTTTGATTTAATTTTATTTTTTTGAAAAAAGAATGATATCTATGAAAAGTCCTACGTGACTTCAAAGTTCGTTGATGATTTCATAGTAAAGTGATTTAATACGTCACTCATTCAAGTCATTCATAGCAAAAATACAGAAATAAATAATAAGGAAACTGGTATGAAAAATAGGTAACAATAATATTCAGGGCCGCAAGAATATTCGAAAGACTTACCGTTGCCCTGGAACGCCAAGGGCAACTGAAGAAACACAGGTGGGTTTTAGTCAGTAAAAGACATTTCCTCTCGCTCCACCCAGAGCGGAAGAGTTGTTTTATGATTTCCCATCGAAAAAAAAGTGGCAACAATTAATAATTATTTTTATTTTGTAAGTTAGTTTTAATTACGTTATTATTAGACCTAGTTACCTTTTAAACCGGTTAAGTGCGAGTCGGAGTCGGTTCCGTACAAACTTACAAACGTAAATAGCTTAATAATTAAATAAATAAAACAAAAATCAGTATTACGTTCGGTAATACGGTATTATTATTTTTTAATGACATTTGATAGAATAGTTTATAATACTGCATATAATTAAGTATTCAAGCAGTCGTGTCTTATGAATTTATTACATTACTATTATGAATTTACTATTATAATAAAATTATTCGTGTGATATTTTTACTTTTTCTAACTATGCTTCGCCTGCGGCCTAGATTATTAACTCCACTCGTATTTTATACCAAGAATTGTGTCATAAACTACGATTACTTGACAACATATCTACATAATAAGCCAACTACATGACCCTACCACAAAATAACCAATGATTCAGCTGTTTGCCAGTGCGGTTGTATTAGAATTTTAAATCAATGCAGGTTAATTCTAATGACGTATTTCAGTTAATTTAACTAATTCGTCAACTTTTGATTAAACGGAAAAAAGATCACTGTAGTATTGTTTATAATTTAAGAAAAAAAAATGCGTTTTTGTGTAAATATGTATCGGGGGGCACGGTAGTGCCCCCGCCAAGTCGAGCGCGAAGCAAACAATGCCGTACCATCCTTTACTGGAACCATTTCGCCGCGTTTTCAGGCCCCTATTTGAGAACCTCTGGATAAGACAAAAACGCAGAAATTTTCGTCATCCAGTAAGCTATAATCACATACTTAAAATCTAAAATTTCAAGTCTGTAGGTCATTTAGTTCCGAAGTTAAGCAAAAGCAAAGTTTCGCATTTATGACACTCACTCACTCACTCATGATCATCAGAATAGAACTAGTACTTCCCATAAACTCAGAGAGCTGAAATTTGGTACAGAGTTAGGGTTTAATAGCCATATAAAGGGAAAACTATAAAAACTCGGATAATTGAAGATCTGGAGTACCTGGTGACCCTGATTAGAAAACACAAGAGCACAATCAAACTATTAAAGATCGACATACCGCCTTTACAAAAAATATTCAACTTGGTGGGCCCCTTCATTTGATGTAAAAATCGAAGCTCTGAAGTATCTGATGAAGAACCCTCAGCTGGTCTCAGCTGTATTAGAGATATGGTAATCAATATGCTGCTCAATAATCAAATCGACTGTCATTGCAAAAATCAATATGCCCACGTTTCTACAAAAAGAAGTGAAATCCCACCAAAAACATTCTATAAAAAACTAGCCAAGTCTCGCTGGAGCTGCTTGTTTATCTCTTAAAAGTAATGATATCTAGACAAACCGTGCCAAGTCTAAGGTTCCTTACAGCGATTTCTTTATTACTATAGTTAATGTTGTGTGACTTGGCCGTTGAAGGATACACAAGGGTACAAAACCAGGTGCTCCATGACACCTTTGCAACAATCTGTCGTCAGAAGCATTGACGATGGAAAATTGCCACTTGGAAAACGTATTGTTCAACGGCCAAGTCACACAAAATTAACTATAATAATAAAGAAATCGTTGTAAGGAACCTTAGACCTGGCACGCTTTGTCTAGAATTCATTACTTTTTAGAGATAAACAAGCAGCTCCAGCGAGACTTGGCTAGTTTTTTACAGAATGTTTTTGGTGGGATTAGTTCTATAAATAGTGAAAACCCGTGACTTTTAATAACATATTTTTGTTACTTTCTTATATTTACCTACTGAAGAAAAACGATAACGTATGTTAAAAAAAAATTGATTGATCGATTGTGATTGATATATTCTTTATTGTACATTAAAAATAAAGTTATTGTAGCAGCTTATAATTAATAGGGTGTCCCAATGCCGGTGGTCTTATCGCTGTAAGCATTTTTTTACAGACAACCTTTAGATGGATTTGAACAAGGAGAAAAATATACGCAGGGAGTTCGTGGTGTATTATTTACATATATACAATAAATAACAAAAAAATACATATAATTCAGACAATATATAGTATATGTATATATGAAAGTATAGAAATATGTACTTAATAGAGAAGTACTTGATTAGTAAAAAATACTTAATCAGAAACCTACTTTTTTTAATGAATTTAAAAAAAAAAACATAAAACTCATAATACAACACTGATATGGCCGCATTAAACCCAGTATAAAACCTACTATTACCGGATGTGTGAATAGAAGCGGTTTTTAGAACAAAAATTCGTATTCGCCGTATCGATGTCGCCGCGGGTCCAGTTGAATAGCAAATGAATACTACCGTTACTTGAGACCGTTAGCACAACTTCGCAAAATCTCATATATCCTTGCTAGGTGACCCATATAGGATATAAATGTAATGGAAATCTTACGGCTGTGTCACAGTGGCTGGTGCCACTTATTGCAATTTTAGGGAGAAGTGTGAAAAAATACACTGTGGTGCAAAAATTCTGAGTCGCCAAAAAAATCCGAAAAGGTCCATTCGTGAAACTGTTGTACATACTTCTAAATAATGATAAGGAAAATAGACGTCTTATTTTTTTTTCTTTTTGATTCAATTATTTGTAATTCCTCCATGAGCCGTATGTAAATCAAATTGATACAATTTTGTTCTCTGTTTGACTTTTCTTACACTGGGGCACTCTTTAAGGCAGCAAGCTCTCTTGAAGCTACTTTATTATTGAGTGACACAGACATCACACCTACCACAGTGTTGTCTCTTTTAACCCAAAGGTGGACTGGTGAGAATGCCTTGTTGCATTAAGTCCGCCTACGTACCACTACTGTACATGTAGTTTAAATAAATAAATAAAACAGAACCTCCCCAAAATTGCAACTCTGACTACAATGAATCCGCTAGGGCCTTAGGGAAAAGTGCGAAAGGGTGACTCACAACTGAAAGAATATAGGTGTGGTTTTGAGTCATTAAAAGACTGGCACGCCCTCGCGCCCCACGCTAGAGTGGGAGAAGTCATTAGAAGTTATTAGAAGTTATTAGAAAAAGGACTACAGAGGCTAATGGCTCGTCGCAGCATTCTCTTTGCTAAACGAGTGAGCCCTTAGTACCTAATGTAAAGCACTGAATATTACCTAATCGTAGGAAATTTCCAACCGAGACCTTTCTTAATAAGTAATTGAGGTTACATTGATTTACACGGTCGCCATCTTGCTGACTAGATAACACAGAATGATATATTTTCACAGCGGTATATGAGGCTGATAACAAAACCATATGACACTCATTCATATATTATTTTATGCTGTAGTATGCGATAAAGGCTAAATTTATATACACCAATAATTTTTAATTAGTACAAATACTTAAAGGACTTATTAGAAAAAGTCTTTTTATTGTAAAGTCCCAATAAATCACTACATATTATAAAACAAAGTTGCTTTCCTATGCCTGTCCCTATGTATGCTTAGATCTTTATAACCACACAAATGGATTTTTTTAATAGTTAGAGTGGTTCAAGAGGAAGGTGTATATGTATAATAAATGCATAAAGTACTTAGTAGAGAAACACTGATAATTTTAGATGTTTCTAATGTTATGTCGTAAATAAACACATTTTTTTGCACTTACATTGTAAACGCTGGCTGAACTATACGAGATAGATCATAGATAATAAGGTAAATAATCTACTACAGTATTGTACACCTTAAGAGCATTACTCCAGAGCGGCGCGCTTCGATTTTAGGTAAATTTACTCACACTGCTTTACAGTTAACGTGCATACAGCTGTCTGTATTGGAGTACATTATAACTGCGTGTCATACACCGCATTGATAATTTTGATACTTTGCCAACGTTTTTAGTAGGTATGAGATTGTCAGTATGAATCGTCTATTATATAGTAATTCTAAATAATTCATTGTAAATTAAATAAGTTTTTAGAAAAATTATTATGCCATGTCTAAGAACGTAAATGTGTTCAATTACTAGGTCTAAAAAAAAACAAAAATGCCCCATATTTGATCCTAAACTAACTTTAATATCTCGATAAAATTGCTAAATATGACAGTTTTGAGTTTACTTTTCTTGAATGAAAACTTACAGCAATCGTGTTTTTTTTGCGGCCATGCATTAATCAATGTTATATATTTTTTTAAAGTAAAATTGTCGTAAGTTTATCATACAGGGTTTTACTACTTTCTCGTATCTACGTAGACCATCGACCGCTAGTTTTAAAAACGGCTTGGATAAGAACTGTTCTAATGGGAAAACGATACGACGAAAATGTTTTTGGACCATACACTAGATTATGAAATTCCCAACAATATGTTGTCAATATCTTATCTAGAAATTAAAGACATTATTGTTATATTATCCATCGGAAATCATTGATATAGACTTCCGCGTGGTTTTAACGGATGAATGCTCTTAAAAATGTCTACAAAAAATAATGGTATGGTCTGTCTCTTAAGGATAACCCACAATAACAATTTTAAATCCTTTACTTTTTACGAGAAATAATGGCTTATTTACGAAGCGATTTTAAGCAATACAGCATTAATCCTTATCCAATTAAGTACCTTAAATACATTGTGCATAGTATAGATCAATATGGCTCTTCACTAAGTAATTTAAATGAATATTTTCGAGGATAATAAGAATAAATAAATAAAATGCTGGGACATAGCGGTTGCGGTGGTATCAGCATTGCACCCGTGCGAAGCCGGGGTGGGTCGCTAGTTATATTCATAACAGCAAAGTTATTTGCGTTTGTTTATATCCCAAATTGTCACTCAATTTATGGAAATATTGTACAGGCTATTGATTATGAATAAATTAATGGCGATAAAAATGGAAAACTGCCTGTAATATTTTCTAGTAGCAATTGTTATGAATGATTGATTCAATTATGGACTATTTTAGAAATTCGTTTTTTTTTTACTTTTAACTGCATAAATATTATTAGTAACGGGTACGGATGGAGCCCTATTTTTTGTACTAATTTAAAATTAGTGGTGTATAGGTTTTTATTCTACCTAAAAAAGTATGCCTTTAACAGTAAGTAACTACCCAACTTCACACAGGTGTTCTGAAAACTCTTAAAAATTGGGTACTTGACTCAATATATATATTTTTAATCTAAATTCGCAAACAGAAAAAAATATTCAAATCCATTGATTATTAAGCATGTTAGAAAGTGATCCAATCTGTTTGAAGGGCAAACTGTCAAGTTACAGAATAAGGATATAGAAAGTGAAATGTGACGTCACCACTATTACGTTACGTGTGTACAAATGAGATAAAGAGATTTCCCCACCACGCCCCCACTCTTCCTAATATCAACATTTGAAATGTTAATATCTGGTTCATTGGTCTATCATATGTTGATGAAAAATGCAAGTAATCCAAAAAAAAAATAGAAGCAGTAGGGGACTTCGGTTCATACTCAATAATCAAAATATTCAAACTCGTAATTCATCTACACTAATATTATAAAGAGGTAAAGTTTGTTTTTGGAGGTAACCTCTGAAAGTACTGGTCCGATTGCTAAATCTTTTTTACCGATGGATATCTGCTTTATTTTTGAGTGATATAGGCTATATTGTATGTACGCGGGCAAAGCTGCGGGGAAAAGCTAGTACTTCATAATGTTACTCAATTTAAAATTTAGCTAACCACACAACACTCCTGAAGAATTTTAACATTAAAAGGGGAGTAGGAATATTAGAAAAAAAAACCAGGCAAGTGTGAGTCGGCCTCGCGCACTCAGGGATCCATACAAACTTACCTTTGAAAGCAGTTCTTCCCAAAAAAACAATTTTCCGAACCGCAAAAAAGTTTGTTTTTGTGACGTAACTACACATTTACAGTTTTCAGGTTTTTTCCTATAATTATGCTATGAGACCTTGCTTCATGCAATTTCAGGATTCTAGGTCAACGGGAAGTACCCTACGGATTTTGATTCCTTTGAGAGTATCGAAAAACACGTTTTTTGCAACATAAACGGCCGTATCTATTTTTTCGTTAACTCTGAAATTTTTTTTTTGACAACTTCAAGGGACCGTAGACTTGAGTATATGCTTTTGATTTCAACTCGATACCTTCACGCGTTCTCGAGATTAAAGGTCTTGACAGACAGACAGACAGACTGACGGACAACAAAGTGATCCTATAAGGGTTCCGTATTTTTCTTTTGAGTTACGGAATCCTAAAAAATGGCAGTATTAGATAGCTACGCATTTCGTGAACTTGAGTAAACAGTATTATTAATCGTTAATCAAGTGACTGTATTGTGACAGGTTTGATACAATTAATATAAATTGTAATAAGAAAAATAACCTACTGATTAAATGTCATGAAAACAACATCACGTTACATAAAACATGGCGATTTGCATTGAATCCTGTACTGACGGAAGTCAAGATTGTACTTATATTATTTTGTTTACAATACAATAATATTATAAGTCTACGTCATAGTGATATAACCAAACATAACATCGTGAATGAGATTACATTGAAAACCCACAATGAGTCATAGTTTTTACTTTATTCTAAGAAATTATGATGTTCTAAATCAGTGGTTCTCAACATTTTTCTGAACTGGGACCACTTTGGTTTTTTGTATAGCGAGGACCAGAAGTCGAGTACAAAATTTGAATATCTCATTAAAATTTAACTACTCATAAATTCAATTTTTAGCCTGGGAGTATGTTCTCTTGGGGCAATTTTCTTGAGGAACTTTTATTGAGCAAAAAAATATTAATATAAATACAAACAAAATTCTTCTAGTACATCTGCGAGTAGAAACATCTTGAGAAATGTAGACAAGTGTGTAAAAATAAAATATCAAATAAAATAAACCTACACATATCATTTAAATCCTTAAATAACTATTGCACTTAATGATATAAATAGATATATACTAAACATATGATATAACACAGTTTACACATTATAGAACCTTATCACCTTTAGATGTGATAAGTTGTTACATAGCAATTTAATTTTTTGTAAAGATATAATATATTTTCAATTAATAACATAAATGTTTATAGACATATAATTATCAACTGTCAATAACAGTCTAAATTTCAAATCTTCTCTTTTTAGCTATAACGGTTTATGAGATACAGCCTGGTGACAAACTAAATAGGGTCACGTTTTTACCCTTTGGGTACGGAACCCTAAAAACCACAAATCGATCGAGCCGTTCTCAAGTGATGGTCCGTCATACATCTGACAATTGATGTTTATCTGCTTACCTATAGATGAATCAGGTCTGATATAATAAGTGATAACATTACAGCAATTAAGATTTTTGTATAGATAACAGGAATATTTGAATAACCTTGTGGAATTCAAATAGAAAAATAGATAGATAGGCTTAATCAATTAATTCATCAGTTTTAGTATCGACTAACTTACCTGTGAATCGACAATCAATCAACATCTTGTAATTTTTTTATAGCAAAATGCAAAGGCATCCGCGTATTACGCTTTGGGAATAACAATTAGATTAAGTACAGTACTTATTTGGAAGTACAGTAGGAGTAAAACAATTTACGCAACATAGTTGCAGACGCTTAGTATTAAAATAAGGTGAACCGACCACCTGCTGGGGAAGGTGGATGCAATAATTAATTGCCACTTCTCTTAGGTTTTGATGTTCAATATTAATTGAAACTGCCCATGTTCCCCTACTAAAGAGACGCGTGAGAAAATCGACTTGAACATTTTAAGACAAGCCAAGACTGTCATATCCTACACTAGTAGAAAACAGAATTGTGCGGAAAAGGAGACCTTAAGAAGACTTCTGCACTGCAATGGAACAATATAAAAGCTTACATTGATATATCAGACTAGATTCTGACAGCGGTTTCACCTGCGTGAAAGCCGAAAAATTGCCGGAGTATAAAGCATTCTAAATAGAAAAATATTTCAAGACATGGTCTACTCGTGGGCCAATTTTCATTCAAATCCGTTTTGCAGTTTGCGCATAAAGAAGTAACAAACATACCTTCAAATTTTCACGTATATTACGATTGTATCGTCCTCCAACTTGCATTTGGTCCGGTGCAGTGTAAGACTCACTGGCTCCCACAGTAAAAAAAAAACCAGTAGCGCTATTCTGCAAACAACTTACCATGAAAATATTTTACTGTCTTTATTGATTATATCTTTTTAAATGTTTACTATATGTTTTTTTTAATGTTATGTTACGTCAACTTGAAATAAACAGTGAAAACATAGCAAGAATGACAGTTTACTTCAAAATCACCTCATCGAAGTCTTTACGGTGAATTGTTTACAGAATGGACCGGCAGTATCCTATGTACACTTTTCGGTGATCCCCGGATTTAATGTCAGGATTTTTATTTCTCGAGAAATGGTTTACGTTTGACTAACAATATAATTCTAAATGTCTCATTATGTCATGAGTTATCTATTTAGGTAATACCCATAAGAATATTATGGGGTATTCACCTATAAGTTTACGTACGTAAGTTGATGGACATGTGTATTCTCCCCATTCTGACCTATAGTGCACAGACTTGGTCTTTGACTAACTTCCATAAGTCCAAACTTATTCAATATTTGGCATATAATAAATAATTCTCAGATAAAATATATTTATATTCTTTAATTATATTTTAAATGGCATCAGGGCACGTTTCTGGCATGTCTTTTTGCCATTTAGATTTTTTGTCATTAGTTACGAAATATTATATTCTTTGTATATGTCGTGGCCAGACCTTAAAATTAATTACTTCATTGTATGTTCAAATAAAACTGGCTAAATCCTTATTGGGTCTAATTGTGCACTAAAATATGCTCTTCTGGGTGGTTTAAAAAAAATAACCACAAAGAAGTTCGTGGGGTCTGTGTTCGATCCTTTTGCTCACTCACTAGACCTTGCCATCCCCTTTTAACCTAACCTGTCCGAGTCAAAATGCCAAGTACCTTAAAAATTGTAAAATGTTTTTTTTTACATTTTGTGTACAATAAGTATTTTTAGTGAAGAATAAGATTTTTGATTTACAGAAATCCTTACATTAAGGATATGACCAAAAGTGGAGTGACATATCATGAAATGTCATCAAACGTTAATGTCTAAACGATCTGGCTAGTTTTAGTCGACCATTAAGTGATCAATTCTAAGATCACATATTATGTTCATATTAAGCCATGACATATTATGTAGTTAGGTTTAGTATAATTGCCTACATTATATTGAAACGATAAAACTGTTTCTGGAATCATTTCTTTTTATTCAAAAAAAAAAAGACATTTAAAGTGGACCGTGTTTTTCTAGTTAACTAGATCAAGACTCAGTATTTTTCTATTATGTTATCTTGCCTTTCTATCTAGATTCCAGTGCAATAAAAAGGGAAAGAAAGTTTATGTTATGTGAGCTAAACATACCTAAAAACAGTCTACTCAATTATTTAGTTTTCTATAGCTAAAAACCTCCTACAGAAAATTTCCTTGAGATAGACGTTAATACGATAAAAATTAAGGTTCAAAAATCGCACGTGTTTGCTTAGATTATGTACCTACTTGCATTATCAGTATCTTCCTTATATTTAGAAACACCCAGTAGCTCAGCTGCAAATGACATTATCATTGACACTATTGATAAGATACAATATTGTGACATTGACACATTTTTGCAAAGTATCTCGGCTTACATACCTAAATACAATACTGAACTAAATATAATATTAAATATTATCAGTATTAAATTAAAATATACGTCGGTACTCTGCTTGACCTACATATGATGAACAAAAATAAAACTGAGAATAATTTTACACAGGTTCATAAATAAATTTCTTTACGGCATTCTTGTTCATGAAAGATGAGAAAATCTGCTCTTGCGTTTAAGATATATAATTAGAAATTTATATTTGCAGGGTTATAAATAATTCTCTATACATGTCACAGTCAAAATAGTTAATTGGTCGAAATTAGTTTTGACTGTGTGATCAAGCGTAAGCCCATCAACAGTTACAAAAAAGGCTGCAAGAATTGGTCAAAAGTATTTTTAGTCAGATAAAACTACTTTTAAATTACTAAAATTTACTCAAAAACATTTTTGTAGTGCTTTTATGTACGCGTAGAATTTAAGATACCTAAAACGTTTAGATTTTTTAAAACAAATATGTCTTACCTCGTAAGGGTTTAACTGAAGCCAGTAAAAACTAGTAAAGACTAATAAATAGTATTGACTGTAACATATAAAAAAGTCGTGAGAATGCCATAAGAGTGACGTGACATTTATCGGATTCAGAATGCATAACCACGATTTATATAAGAAAAACAGTAACGCACTGCGCAAATATACAGTTTTCAATATGAATAGCTAATGCAATGAATAAAACAAAACGTGTACGAAATGATAGTATCGTAGGTAATGTGCATAGTTAGTTCTGCGAACTACTATCATCGCAAGAGTGTATTGTTACATACCCATGACTTTTTTTACAAAGAAAGAAGTATCTTCTAAACTGTGTACCGTTTTTTATCAGGCCTACAAATATTTTAGGTCCGTTCGTAATTTCGCCTCTAAAGGTCAAATTCGTGTAGTGTCGTTCGCGCTCGGCTTCTCTAGCGTAGACCCACCTTCCCTTCTAGTCAAGTTACAACCGTTTCGTGTCGAATTCCGTTCTCCAATCGGTAACGCCTCGGTATCAGCAATTGTAGAAAACGATAAGTTGGTAGCCATGTTGACGCGCCTGAGTCGGCCGCTTGTTCTACGACGTCGTTCTACAATAACAAAGGATGTAGCGTTGAACATTGTAGAAACGATAACAATTCATTCTATCATTTTGAACGATATATGAACCTGGCTACGAATGTTCTATTCGTTTGTTCTGACCACGCGACTTAACGTTCAGCCCCCCTAGCCAAGTTACAATAGTTTCGTTCGCGGTGGACGCCTCGAGTAGGCCACCCCTCCGATTCCTTTGTCCTGACCACGTGACTGAGCGTTGAGATGACGTCAGAACAAAGGAATCGGAGGCGTGATCTACTTGAGGCGTTCGGCGCGAACGTTACGATTGTAACTTGGCTAGGGAGGCTGATGATGTTTTCCATACATTTGATTAGTTTTCGACTAGCGTTAACGATTGCAGATTATCAACTTGGCTAGGGGTTCTCATTGTCTTTCTATTGTGTCTCTAATTAAGGTATTCGAAAGCGGAGATAGTTTTCTAAATAACATAAGTTTTGTATTAACGTAGTACTAAAATAATAAAGCAATTATCAATTCAATTCAATTTAATTCATCATATTAGATATGAGATTCGCGTAATAAGATATTTGTCTCTGGATTATTGTTAGCTCTGTCAGATTGTGATACTTAAACATTGCAATAAATGGAATTCTCATTATTTTATGAGTAAATTATTTCGAATAGAATAAAACCAATGTGGTACCTACGGAGAAGAAATATTGAATTTATTTTATTGTAAAATAACAAATTTTGTAGTTTTCCCGTGACATGGAACAATAGATATAAACTATTAACCATTTTTAAATGTTAATTAAGCTTTTAGATGTTTTTTCGTGAAAGATATCCTATCTTTAACAATATTATGATCTACGGGATGTTTATGGCAAAACTGCTTCATTTTTAAAATATATTAATGATAATAAGATGCCTTTTTTGGTGATATTAGGTTTACACCCATAGTTAAAATGGTTCACAATGATGATTGTCGTCTCCACATAACCGTGTTGCTTAGTAAAAACATGGAAATGGTTATTACAGTAAGATCCCGTCAAACTAGGAACACCAAATACCTTGAAGGACAGATTAAGTTTATGCAGTTAAAATTTTATTTATTTCAATCACATTGTCAGTCTGTGGGTTGTCTAGTTAGTCAGAGTACTTAGAATTACCAAATGCTTTTTGTTTTTCTGTGTCTACTATCATCATCGTTTATAGCCAAATGTCAACCCACGGTTTGGTGTAGTATGGTCTATCCCACGCTTTAAATCTATTCCCCTGCCATTTCCCTAAAACTTTCAAACAATATTAATAATAATATATAATAATAATATTCCACAACTGTCACACAACGTGATCTAGTCCCAAGCTAAGTAGAGCTTGTGTTATGGGTACTAAACAACTGAATTACATACTTATATATTTCTAAATACATACATATATAGATAAAAACACCCAGACACATAACAAGTGATCGTGCTCATCACACAAACATTTGTCCTGGGTGGAAATCGAACCCACGACCTCCGGCATTGCAGTCAGGGTCAATAACCACTAGATCAATAGGCCAGTCAATTCATATTGAACTGTGTTCATGTTTAACTAAAGTAATAACTTTGGATAGGGTTTTTTTTAGCCTGGTGGTCCCTACTGCAGGCCAACAGAAGCGTCTTTGCATTTTTCTCTGTCTATTAGAATATCAGTTTCTTTTAGGTTGGGGGTTCTGAACTCACTTGACGTCAGAAGAAAAAATTACTAAATATTAACCATGTATAAAGCCCTTACCGAAAAATCTGATGAGCCCCAGTTAAATATAGCCGCCTCAGGAGACTTAGCATGTTCACTGTGCCTGCGAGTCATACTGTTGCGTGAATCCGGACTCCTGTCCCTCGTACTCTCTCTGTGCTTCACTCTTTTGGACACAAACTCTGACTGTGATGTGTTTGCGGACGAATGGAAGACGATTCGATTATGTTAGTATGTCTGGAGTTCTGTGAGATAAATGTTCGGTGCGTAAAATTGTGTATATCTACTCGTACATATTATAGTCTTAAAGTAGTGTAATTGGTGAATATCCCATTTTTGTTAAATAAAAACAAATAAATAAATCAAGACAATCTTTTACATGAGATTCCAACTTGGATAAGTAGATGTATTCTGTGAACCGCATTAAGATTTTCACAAAAAAATATATAAAAAAAAAAATTTGGGGTTCCCCATACTTAGAACTGAAACTCAAAAATTTTTTTTTCATCAAACCCATACGTGTGGGGTATGGGTTTATATATGGATAGGTCTTCAAAAATGATATTGAGGTTTCTAATATATTTTTTTTATATACTGAATAGTTTGCGCGAGAGACAGTTCCAAAGTGGTAAAATTTGTCCCCCCACCCGTAACTTCTAAAATAAGAGAATGATAAAACTAAAAAAAAATATATGATGTACATTACCTTATAGACTTCCACCGAAAATTGGTTTGAACGAGATCTAGTAAGTATTTTTTCTTAATCTATATATATAAAAGGAGAAACTGACTGACTGACATATCAACGCACAGCCGAAACTACTGGGACTAGGACCGTGAAATTTTGCACAAGGCTTCCTTTTATAACGTAGGCGAGCACTAAGAAAGGATTTTCCAAAATTCAGCCCCTAAGGGGGTAAAAAGGGGGGATTTCGTATGTATGCAATTTTTTTTTTCGTGGGCCAATTAACTCAAAACTTAGTACAAATATTAACCTAAATTAGTTATAAAGTTAACAATTTTTTTTTTTCAGTACAACCCCCCATTGCAAGATTTAGGGGGTGTTAAAGTTTGTATGGGAGAATCTTATTTCTTGGGTTAATAAACTTGAAACTTTGCACGAATACACTTTTAAATAAATAATAAAGATACGCATTAGTAGTTTTCCAAAACTACCCTCAAATTACGGTTTAGGGTCGAGTCAAGTGTTCTTTATCGTGTTCAGGATTTTTGAAGTTTTACTGCGCATCCTAATTTACTCGCAACTCGGTGTTAGAAATTAGAAAAACAAGCTCTAACAGAGCAAATAGCGATTATTAATTTTACGGAAAGATTTTACATAGTGGTTTATTTTACTCAAAAATGTGGGTAAAAAAAATAATTTAATATAATACTTTCTCAAACAATTATACAATATTCATCCCTGTATTGGTGAAATGTTATCATCCATGTTTGCATAAAATATCTTATTCTTTTTCCATTGTAATAACCTAATCCTATAATAACGTATCAATTATGTGATTTATATACGTACAACGACATCTACTGACACAAATTGGTACAAACGAAAACATAAAGTTAATTACAAAACTATATTTTTAAACAGTCTTACGTAACATTTTGAATAATAATAAAATTAAGATAAGTAACTGGATGTAAGATTTAGTTGGTATGGTATTTGCGAAGTTTATCGTAACGGTGAATTGTATGTAAATGCAGGTACTCCAGGTTACCCGATAAAACGTCTTCGCTTTACACAAAATCTTTCAAATGGTCATTTCGATGCTTACTTTTCATATGAAGAACTTAATCCTACAGGCGTTGTTAATTCTGACGAGGAAAACATAAATGTGAAGAAAACGAAATATGATGAAGTACCTACGATATTGTGCCACTAAATTCCTTAGATTCATATTCAGTAATTTCTACGGACATTCCTTCACAGTCCATGACGGCATCACAAAAAAGAGGACCAGATATACAGACAAAACAAGGATAATTCAAGTTAGACGAGCTCAGAAAATATACCTACTCAGAAAAAAACCACACCGAAATGCCAAATGAAAAATAGCCGCTGAAAATTACCAGCAAGCACATCCTGAAGTACACAGAGCAGCGCAGTCCCGCTTCAATATACGTGTTGTTAAACGGCCATGGGAGACCAAGTATCTTTTAGGAATTTATAAACCTGAAATAAATTACGAATTTGATAATGTAGTTTCAATTGATGATATGAATCATAAATGTTGTTGGTGTAATGCGTTTAAATGGAAGGACGAAACTCCTGAGATGTGTTGCAGCAGCGGTAAAGTTTAACTCAAATTATTGAGTACACCTCCCGAACCCCTTTACAGTTTGATAATGGATCTCCATCCTGATCAGAAACATTTTATTTCGAACATTCGTAAATACAACAATTGTTTCCAAATGACGTCGTTTGGTGGGAAACAAGTTGGTGGAGATGGATATATGCCAACCTTCAAAGTAAAGGGACAAGTTTATCAAGTTTAATTGCCAGTTTATTGTCAGAACCCGGTCAAACAGCTCAGTTTTTACAAATTTATCGTGGGTGAAGATGAAAGAGAAGCAAATTTAAGATGCTGTAATTTCCCGCAATTAAAACCAAATTTAATAAAACAACTGCAAAAAATGTTGCACGAAGTCAATCCTTATATCAGGGACATGAAGAGAGTACCATTGACAGAATTCCTTCCTCCTGTAAAACTTTCAAGTTAGTTATACATGACGAAAATCAACCACCACACAAACGAATTAAGTTGCTTTGGTGTTATTAGATCAACAGTTCGAGTGTCGCGATATAATTAGTGAAATACATCGCTCATACGATGCTTTGCAATATCCTGTAATGTTCAGCCACGGAGAAGACGGTTATTCAAGTGCTATTCCACAGCGAGACCCGGAAACAAAATTACTTCAGAAAAAGACAGTGTCAGCATTGAGCTTTTATTCATCATGGTCAGGGAAAATTAGGAAAATTACCATCTTCACTTTGATGCTCATTTTAGCCAATATTTGGTAGATTAGTACGCAAAAACTGAGAGACTGAATTTCATTACAAATAATCAGGCAAAGTTACGCTCCGATAGCTATCGGTAGACAAGATGTTGACGCTCATCAGCTGGGTCAAAAAGTAGTATTACCGTCCTTTTTCACCGGTGGGCCGAGATACATACACGAGCGAACTCAGGTCACTATGACTTATGTACGTCATTATGTCTATGCAACCCTCGGTGGAAAAAATTAAAGAAAAATTGTTTCCAGTTCAAATGTTCTTTTTAGATGCACCAGGTTGGACTGGTAAAACATATCAATTTAATTTTAGCAAAAGTAAGAAGTACTTGTGGAATCGCTTTGGCGGTCGCGTCTTCTGGGATCGCCGCACATTATTAGTTAGGTGGTCGAACTGCACACTCTGCTTTGAAATTGCCCCTTAATTTATCAAATGTAGAGACGCCAATGTGCAACATTTCCTGGCAAAGTAATCTTGCCCAATCGTTACATAAAGCAAAAATAATAGTCTGGGACGAAAGCACAATGGCGCACATAAGAGCTATTTAAGCATTAAATAGAAGTGTACAGGACATACGAAGCAACGACAACTTAATGGGTGGTATGACAGTATTGCTGGCAGGAGTTTTTTCTTTTTTCGCCAAACGTTACCAGTTAAAAACGATACCAAAAGGGACACGAGTGGATGAAATGAAAGCATGCATTAAAAGATCTCACTTATGGTCCTATACTAAAATTCTTAAATTAACGAAAAATATGAGAGTACATCTCAGAGGAGACGTCTCTGCAGGAGAATTTTCAGACCTTTTACTCCAATTAGGAAACGGCAAGTACCAAGAATTAGATGGGGTTGTAGTCATACCAGAAAAATTATGCGCGGTAGTAAGTACAGTCGAAGAGATGATTGAAAAATCTCTCAAATAAAAGACAAACCAATGGAATGGCTAAGAGAAAGAGCTATATTGACGCCTATAGTGTATAGTTCAATAGACACGGTGGTAAATGGAGACGAAGCAGTCCACTATCCGGTTGAGTTTCTGAACACTATTAATCTAGCCGGCCTTCCATACCATAAACTTGCACTGCGTGTGGGCACACCCATGTGCTGCTCAGGAACTTGAAGCCTCCGAAGTTATTTAATGGTACTAGGATGCAAGTAAAAGCATTGCACCGCAATATTGTTGAGTATATTATTTTAACCGGGTCTGCCCAGGGAGAAACAGTGTTCATACCGCGTATTCCATTAATTCCGAACGATCTTCCTTTTGAATTCAAAAGACTACAGTTTTCTTTGAAAGTTTGCTTTGCGATGACAATAAATAAATCACAGGGTCAAACCCTTAAATTTGCTGGAGTTGACCTGCGCCAACCCTGTTTTTCGCACGGGCAGTTCTACGTGGCATGCTCGCGCGTGAGCTCACCTTGCAGTCTGGCGATTCTGGCAGTGCCCTCTAGAACTACGAGGAATGTTGTTTATAAAGAAAGCTTATAAAAACCTTATCTCATAAAATTGTGATAAACTTTTCCAATCTACTCTTTAAGTTTGGAAGTGTTTTAAGGGTTGAAGTCCAAACGCGATGTGCGCGGACGTAGTCGCGGGCAAAGTGCTAGTACGTCATAAATCGTAAACCGCAATTTACCTTTTAAGTTTGTACGGAACCCTCAGTGCGCGAGTAAATTACTTGAGAGCTACCTATAAATTATAGCGATGGTCGAGTGCTTGAGAATCTGTCACTAATTACTAGTAGAAACTAATTGATTTATTATCCATTATTAAAATTCCTACCGTTTTTCTAGGCTTAGAGCAAAAAAAAAACTTACCTAGGAATATTATATGTCTGAGCTTAGATTCCTATTGAATTTAATTATGTACCCATTGGTTATTCTTAATATTTTTTGCTTAATTCTATAACAAGTAGAAGCATTGCACCGCAAGAACTATTTATGGAGATATTTATGAGAATCGATTTGCAAAGGCGAAACACCTTGTACATTTCAAGAAATTCATTTGCTATTTTTATTAGAGACTTAAAACTACATCTGGAAATTTAATGTGTGAAAAATTCAAAAATGGTATTTAGAGTCTTTTAAAGTACTATTTTATTCATTTCCATTTCATTAAATTACCTAGTTTGTTTTAATCGACAATTTTGTTTGAATGCCTAACATTTTAATCGAACCAGAAAGGCCATTAAGTTTGGTGCTATAGTCCAATCTTTCAACTAAGTCGAAATAAATACTTCTTCTCTATCTTATCAAAGGGTCTTAGCAACGGGTGACGTGGACCGATAGTAGCTCCACTGTGATTTGTGTTATCACTTCACACTTGATTCCCTACATTCCCTACACTGCGGTTTTTGCTCCTATATTCCATAATTTTATTCGTATTTAACGAGCAATGTATCTCGTATAACGCAATCAGTCGTCCGGTTCAATAAATTGTAATGGTTATAATAAGAGGTGTGACCACTCTCAGTGGATAGCAACTGGCCTTGGTATCGTTTATTTAAACGAGATATATAAGCCTAAATTAACTTGAAAACTTGAGGAAGATTTGGTCATTTGGTTGGTTTAGTAGATGCGGATATGCTTTGAGTTGAGTAAGCAATTAAATCAATTTCAGTATTTGCAAAGGTGTAGTGGCCGTCTGCATTAATTTCAGCCTCTAACTTTATATAAATTTAAAGAATACGAAATTGTGAACAATGATGTGCATACTTTACTTATTAGTTTTTTTGTCTGTGTGAGTCACTCTATACCCTCATGATAGAAATACTGCAAAGTAATTAAGTGTAAGTGTTACTTATTTTAAAATATAATGCAGATTATTTATATGATAAGATTATTCTTTCAAAATTATGTAAGTACTCACACGTATTTTTTATCAACAGTTACGTCGATATAACTTTGGAATTACTCGCTTTGACAGTTTAAAAATTATTCAAGCTTAGCGATAAGAGAAAAATATAAATCAAAAAGAAAACCTGTAAATAAAATTCGCTCCACCTGAAACTCATAACGAGTTTAGTTTAACCTTGGCAATAAATTTGCCGATACAAATTAGTTCAACTTTTGATATACCTACGACTGGAGGGAGGTGAGGGGCGCGGGGCTAAGGGGTGATTGCAATAGAGGCTGCACGCCACCTTGCTGTGATTGATTTATTCGTCTTGTTTGTCACAGAGCCGATTTATTTGAATTCCTGCCAGAGCCCCGGGCAGCCAACGGATTAATATCGAACAGACCCCCGCGATATATCCCCGACTTTGGGCAATAATTCAATATTTCATCCTTCGGGCCGGGACCTACCCTGTGAATTAACATACAAACGTCAATCGTTTCATGAATAAAAAATGTATTGGATTTAGTGAAATGACTGGCGCGATCGCCGAGCATTTACTGTGTTGCCGCCCCGAATGCCTATTGCGGAAATATAAAATGTTTCGGATTACTGGTTTAGTTTGATCGCACACTATTCGTATTTGCTGGGAACACGCGATTTGGCAGCTAAGTTCCAAACGATGATACTGGGGACCCGAAAAATCTCAGAGTCGTAAACCCTGGCGGCTATTAACTGAGCAGCTCAGGAATTGGGTATCGCATAACATTTACTGCTTTTTAATGCAACCAACCAAGTACTGTCATTCTTTTATTGGGGGAAGCAGTTCACGTGTTGATGTTGTAAAACTGGAGGGATGGGTGCATATTCGGTATTTACTGCTGAAACATCGTTGACAAAATATTATAGCAATATTTGAAAATCCAATATTGGTGAAGAGGGAGGCTAAACAAAAGAAGGATAGATTGTGTGAGGAGTGATTATATTAAAATTCCGTTTACAGTAATATATTTGCGATGGTTAACGTAATATAGTCAACCGCGGGTACGGCTACAACGGTAAAGGTTTAAGCAACGGACAGGCATTTCAACGAAAAAATTCCACTACGAGCCATCGTATCTAGTAGAACCGGTTTTAAGTTCTAAACTACATAGACTGCTGCTACGTAGTCGGCGCTTTGGCAATGCGTTCGCACTTCTCTCGCCACTTATGTGACGTATACCTACCTAGACTTATACTAACGGTCCTGACAGTCGTTGTCCTGCCAGAAAGCTGCCATTATGTTAGAAAAAAAAATTAAGAACCCGATTGCAGCGCCACCTACCGGGTCCAGTGGTCACCAAATACACATATAAAATTATTTTAAAGCGGTCAAGCCGTTTAGGAGAGATGAGGTGACGAACAGAAACAAGTACAGAATAATTATGTATGTAATAAAGATATGAAACAAAGTTCCCCACGGCGCGTCTGTGTATCTATTCGCGATAAACTCAAAAACTATCTTACGTATTTTCATGCAGTTTTTTACCAATATGATTGTGATTGATGAGGATGAGATGAGGATACATGGATAATAAATAGTAGACAAAAATCAAGAATTTCAAAGTATTTCTAATACCCGTGCAAAGCTGGGGCGGATCGCTAGTATAATAAATAAAATACCCACATACGCAAATGCGGACCTATTAATTTCCTTGCGCGGGCGCACTACCGGTTTAGATAAGGGATCGATTGCGATTAGAAAAACCATTCTGTTCAAACTGTTCCAGTCTTGAAATGATAAGTAGTCACTCGTGATAACAATTCATGAATTAATTCATTTAATTTAATAGTTTGTATTTAAACAATAAAGATTGTCTCCATTCATTTGTTTGGTGAGTTTCTTCACATGACAGGAAAAGGAAAATAAAATATATTACAATAATTTCCAACATAAACTACTTGACAATATATATACTTAAGTATTAACCAGGATTTAAGTACATCCGCAGCAAGTGATCTACTGTAATAACTCATCAAATAGATGATAATGATAACATAATAACTAACACATACAACGTCTTAATCATATTTGTCATTGATATCACAATCGCTACAGTAGACCTTATTGCTCTTATTACCATATACAGAGGGTTTTAATCTAAAGTACATAATTGTAGGGCCACGACCTCAATTAGAATGGAGACTCGAATAATCGTGTTAATCATAAAATTACGAATACTTACGAAGATTGTCGATTTCCGAGCCGTAACATATCTGTCTAGTTGGCGACCTCTACGGGTTACGTACAATTGAGCACAGAAGTTATTTAAGTCATTTAAGTACTCCTTTAATCATCGGTTACAATACAACATTTGACCGAGTTGCTAAGACATTTGCCCTTACAATTATTTTAAAAAGATCCTATCTTTTTTCCCAACTTTACCTACATTTTTTTAGGTGGGAAATCATGCAATGACTTCTTCCGCCCTTGGGCGAAGCGAGAGGGCGTGTCAGACTTTTACTAACTAAAACCCACTCCTATGTTGCTTCTTTACCTTGCGTTCCAGGAACCCGGGTTTTCCTTTCAGAAGCGAACCGAACGACTTAATTCAATTTATATCTTAAACGGATTCAATGTGTAATTTATATAAAAAATATCATCTATATACCATCAACTCTGAATTCCTTTCAACTTAAAGCATCATAAAATTAATCTGTACTGAATATTTAAGTACTCATGCACTTGATTGTATGGTACAATGCGATTAACATAACCGGTCGTGGCAAGAAGCGATTATGTTAAATATGTTAATTACATATCTGAGTAAAAAGAACATTATTGTGAGTTAAATATATATTTTATTGGACCGGCTATGGCTGATTATGACACCTCTAAAGGATGACCTACGGCGATTTAGAAGGACGAATATATAAAACAATTTATCGCTCTTTGATACGCCTATGGCTTTTATAAAAATGATTACTAATAAAATTTACTTCCTGATTAAGCATCCTTTAAGTTGATAAAAAAAAAATATTTTTAAAGTGTCCAAAGGCCAGTTATTTTAAAGGCCACTTTTGTTTCATCTGTTAACAGTCAGGCAATAAAGACAGGCTATAACAATGTGCTTAATACGGTTACCTTTTCAACTACTACTTACTACTTCATTGAATGTAGTGGTTGCCAGCGTTATGCGGATTTTTTCGAAAAAGTCACCGCGGCCATATAACAGAAGAATCTAATGATTTCTTATCACAAAAAAAAAGGATGAAGTGCTGCGTTCGATTTCCAAATCGGGAATCAGGGTCGAGACCCGCTAGGGCCATAGGAATTTTTGAAAGAGATACCGTAATCTTGGAATGCAACGGCCCAAGCCCGAGTCAACGGCGTGTAATGTTCCACGCATGCCCCAAACTGATTTACGCAAAACCTTAGGTGCCCAGCAGGGCCGAAGCCTACTGGGGCCATGGATTCACTTTCGAAAGGGAAACCTGGAGTCCTAGAAGGCAAGGCGAATATTTTAATATGTATCTATAAAACCTGGCGGTGAAAAAAGGCATGTGACAACACGTTATTGACACTTGATCTTTTATTTCTTTGTTAAGAAAATCAAATTGTGATCTTATCTTTGAATTTGTCCTTTTTGTTAAAAGGACAAATTCAAAGACAAGATTCAAAAAATAAGTACCTACGTTAATACATGGGATATATAAAAAGAAAAAATAAAACGTTTCTAGAAAATGTCACGACTAAAAAGTTGTTAATGACGTTTGTTTCGTAAAAATTCTGATATTTTTTGCGCATGTATTGATTGGTAACTAATGTTTATGCCTACTATTTTATTATCAAAATTCGTAGTAAAAACTGTGATGAGCGTCATTCGCAGTGTGAAACTAAAGTGCCCCTAGAGTGCCCCACATCAAACGTGGACTACCTAAGTTAATGTGAATTATGTCACAATTATACATTAATTCATGATATCCCCTAAATGGGTTAGCAGGACTCTAATTGGGATATGACATAATTATGATGAGAGTATAAAGTTATCAATAGGAAGTTACTCAACGTTTTCAGCAACACTTATGATTTTTTTTGAGTATACAAATGTTGGGTTGCAGGAAGTTTTTTTTAAACTCTCACACCCTCTCACTCCAACCAGAGCAGGGGAAGCTAAATCATGATTTCACATCCCAAAAACAAAAGTAAATAGAATAAAAAATACTTCCCTTAAGTCTTCAATGCTATTTTTTTGTTTTTCTATGCTTTTTACATAATATTTCTGTCTTTTTTTTAATAGCCTCTTCTCATGTCGACATCGGCGGCGTCGTCCATCTTCAGGTACCCACTTTGTGGAGACTCTTGCCCACCGGTCAGAGTGCAAGCGGCTAATTTGCTCCCCCCTACCGCATTTTAGCCTAGCAGCCTCTTTTGTGTGTTACCTTCAAAATTTTGAAGCAAAAAAAAACAGTTATTTAACTCTTCGCTCAATTAATGAGTAAGTAGAGTAGTTATCTGCTAAGCTGCATGACGTGGGTTCGATTCTCGTACGGTACATACCTATGACGTAGGTTCGATTCTCGCACGGTACATACCTAAGACGTGGGTTCGATTCTCGCACATATACACATATAGGTATGGCCTACAGATAGTTGTTCTGGGTTTGAGTGTCTTGTGTACAGAAACCTTGTGTGACGAAATAGTCTATATAGCTTAGCTTAGCTTAGTCGGCCTTATAATGTTCCCACTGTTGGGACTCAGGCCTCCTCTCTAGGAGAAGGAATGGGACGTAATCCACCACGCGGGCCCAGTGCGGGGTGGTGGATGTCACATGTCTTCAAATTTTTGGTTTTAGGACATGCCGGTTTCCTCACGATGTTTTTCTTCACCGTTTTGAGAGCAGTGGTGGTGAATCAAATTACTCAAAGTAATGCGCCTGGCTGGGTTTGAACCCGTGACTTGTACGTCGGGGCCGTTACCACTCGGCCACCACTGCTCTTCCACGAAAAAGTCTATTTATGTCTAAAAATTTTTAAATAATCTTAAAACCAACCAATTTTTTAGAAGTAAAGCTAGCTTCACTCAATTAAAATAATCACGAACATCCATAATCACATACAACGTGTTACATTTACACGAAAAGATTCGAGTACAAATTAACAAAATTACTGGTTCGATATCAATTTGAATGATGGATGATGCTGAGTTAAATTTCTTCCATTAGTTTTATTATACTCTCTTTTGTGGGCCGCTACATTCCGGTAGCCATTTGGCATCTTATTCTCATCAAGTGAAAGTTGATCGATGGAGCACGTCAATTTAAATCTTAAACTATGTTATTTTAATGTATAAAGGAAAATTTTAATAGACCTTCAAAAATCATTAAAACTTCGATCTGTAGTATATGTAATAGCTAATGAATCCAATTTATTCCTTTAAAAAGTAACTTTAGTGTTTAATCTAGAATCCCTAACAGCTCACGATCATCTGTATCTTAATATATTTTGTTCTATTCTCAACTTTTTTTTTAATTATTGATAGACTATTGATTAACTTTTCCTCTTTCAGCCCTTTTTTTCGGTGAGAAATCATCAATTAATCGCTTCTGCCCTGAGTGGAGCGAGAGAGAGTTTCTGACTGTTTTACTGACTAAAATAACCTGTGTTCCTTCAGTTGCCCTTTGCATTCCAGGGCGATAGTAACTCTTTCGAACAACCCTACCTAATGTTCAAAAGAACTGGTTAGTCTACTCTTAAGTTGGGTCTAGAAGAACCGAGCATGAACGGAACACGAACTGAGCTCTTTGTGTAGAGGAGCCGAGCACAAGTGACACTACATGAATTTGAGCTCGGCTCGTGCACCTTAAGAGTAGCTCCTTTCTCTTTAACCTCCTTTGATGCAGTCATTCAGAATTTACATTATTACTGAGCTACCGCCCCAAAGTATGACCATCTAGCTTATAATTTACTTTTTTGTTAAAATATACTGGCACACTATGTAGATACTTATATAAAAGAAAAGAAAGAAAATATGTTTATTTGGCACACCATGATACATTAATCAACAATTAATTGATTAACAAACTAAAATTAAACATGAAAAAAAAAGGAGAAATAAAAATTAACAATGACAATATGTCTCACGGCTACGGCAAATAGGTCCAGTTCAGCATAATGCTAGACAAATACAGCAGTGCAGTTACCTGACGCTGGTTTTCAACTCAACCTTATAGTGTAGGTACGGATGAAAATCAGAATTTTATATGGGAATTAAATAAATAATTCCCATATAATATATATACTGGCACATAGTGTGCCAGTATATTTTAATACCGCCAACAAGATTTGCACGTTTATAGCCATTTATTTATAGTTTGATCTCCATCGCTTCAGTGCCGATGGTAATCTATATCCATCCTAATATTATAAATGCGAAAGTAACCGTGTCTACTCATCTCTGTACGCTCGACACTGCGTTAAAATCACGTCTAAACTGGTGAAATAATTTTGGTAAATCTCGTCTAAACTGGTGAAATAATTTTGGTAAATCACGTCTAAACTGATGAAATAATTATGGAAAATCACGTCTAAACTGGTGAAATAATTTTGATAAATCTTGGTATAAACATATGGATTGGACTTATGATTGAAGAAGTATGTACATAGGACATCTTAAAATTCTGCTGATGATGCAATTCTTGTAATTTTGGTGAGTGAATAAACTAACATTTTATAGGGTTTTTTTTTTAATTTTATAGTGTTAGCTCGACGACTTTACCCTTGTGGAACTATATATAAAAAATTTTGGTCATACAATTAAAAACATATCCTTTGTAGGAATGCACTATATCTATATACATAAAAGGAGAAACTGACTGACTGACATATCAACGCACAGCCAAAACTACTGGGACTGTGAGCGTGAAATTTTTAACAAGTTTTCCTTTCATAACGTAGGCGAGCACTAAGAGAGGATTTTCCAAAATTCTACCCCTGAGTGGAGAAAAGGGGGTTCAAAGTCTGTATGGAAACCCCTATTTTCACGCGTGTATATATATAAAAGGAGAAACTGACTGACTGACATATCAACGCACAGCCGAAACTACTGGGACTAGGAAAATGAAATTCTGCACAAGGCTTCCTTTTATGACGTAGGCGAGCACTAAGAGTTCCAAAATTCACCCCATAAGGGGATAAAACGGGGGTCCAAAGTTTGTGTGGAAAAACCTATATTCACGCGGGCGAAGCCGCAGACGCTAGTCGATCATAAGCCAGTTGATACGCCGACTCGGACTTGGATAATTTTACGGTGGCTGTCAGCTGTGACCCCACTTTTTTGAGAGCTGGATCCGCGCCTGTTTTCTGAGGATAATTTACGATGACCGACGAAGAAGAAAACGGCTAATAATAATAACTTTATATTTTATAATAATTATACAAAAAACAACGTTTACAAAAGTGAACATATTAATGGTGGTTTGAAATTTCAATGCTTGATAGCGGACCGCCCGATCTAGGCTAAAAGTTAGCATAGAAAAAATGCAGGTTATCTAAATTTCAATGCTGTCGCTATATTTGAGTGGTAAAGTGAAAGCCATGGAATGTGGTGCGTGGATATAATGTCAGGTTTAAAAATATGAAAATTATTAGTGCGAAACTATTTTGAGGATTTCATGAGATTACTGTATTTCCGTGGATGCTATAAATAAACCAGTCGCACGGACTCTGCCCCCATTGCTTTCCATTCGTTTTTTAAAACGATCTTATCGAAACGGTAGAATTAGCCTTAGGCCAATAATGCGTACGAGTTTTAAAATATATAATTATATACATAATGTAAGAGTTTTATAATGCATATATATACATAATATTTTAAAACTTGGTTAATACTCGGTATAATGGTAAAATTAAATTCGCTTGCAAAAATCCGTAGTCAGGACAAAGAAGCATATTTAAAGACTAAAAAAGAGAAAATACTGGATTTTATTTGAAGTAAATAATGCAGGTGGCTAAAGATTCACAGCTACGATTTTGACATACCGAGACACGTCTGTTTCGGAAAACACGTTAACCTCGGATCTCGGCTATCATTGCAGATCTTTGACAGTTATTTAAAGAAGCCTGGAAATCTATCACCAGTCTTGTCAAAAGGTATCATCATCATCATAATTTTAGCCGAAAGACGTCCACTGTTGGATATAGGCCTCCTCCAAGTGTCGCCATAATGACCGGTCCTGTGCGTCTCGCATCCATCGGATTCCCGCGACCCTCACCAGGTCATCGGTCCACCTTGTGGGCTTTCCAACGCTGCGTCTTCCGGTACTTGGTCGCCATTCCAGAACCTTTCGTCCCCATTGACCATCTGTTCTGCGAGCAATGTGCCCTGCCCACTGCCACTTAAGCATAAAAAGTACTAAAGTGTCAAAAGGTATAGTCTTACTCAATTACCTACTTTGTGGTAGAGGTTAGATAGGCAGTCAGTCCATATAAAATACTGGTGTCCAGCTGGACCAGTTTATATTGGAAGTTGACCGCGCCATAATTCAAATTCAAAATATTTATTCCATTTTGGCCTACATGGGCACCTATAAAACGTCAGAAGCTAGCGCACGGTTCCAAAGTGGTCGTTTCCTATTTAGAAGAACCGGCAAGAAACTCCATGGTTACTCTTTTAAAAAAAAGTGAATGATGTTACAATATTTCCATAGTACCTATTAATAGATATTATGTAAGATCAGTGTAGACCAGTCAATATTGTACCTAAAAGCACAATAAAAACAATCATAACATAGTTAGGAAAAGGTTAGGCAGACAATGCAAGTGATTACCAGATCTACATCAGCCGTTAGTGCGATCACGTCTACGGCTGGACATAGGCCTTCCCCAAGTGTCGCCACAATGAGCGGCCCTATGTGTCTTGCATCCACCGAATTTCCGCCGCCTTCACTAGGTCATCGGTCCACCTCGTGGGAGGCCTTCTGAAGCTGCGTCTTCCGGTGTGCTGTCACCACTCCAGAACCTTTCGGCCCTATCGACTGTCTATTCTACAAGAAATATAAATACAAATTACTATTCAGTCGCATAAGGTTAGACTGAAAACCGACTTCTTGTTGGGAAAAGGCTAGGGACATGATGATAATCAATACCCATCACATCTGCAACACCGTAGGCGCGGGCTTGCGGACGGCGAGCAATGGGTAGCTCGCCGTCCGACCGCCCGGTAACCGTCCGGACCGAGCCCAGTCGTCGACGGCGCGGATTGTCCACACGCGCCTCAAGGAGATGTCAGCAAACCGTAGGGGCCAAGCAGGGTCGAAGCCTATTGGGGTCAAGGGTCTGTTTCTGAAAGAAAGACTCGGCCTTGGTATGAAAGGCAACGAAGGAACAGGAGTGGTTTTTTAGTCAGTAAAAGTCTGACACACCTTCGCGCTCCGCCCAAGAGCGCGGGCTGTTATTGGATGATTTTCCCATCTAAAAAATTAATTTAAAAAAATCACATCTGCAAAGTTTTGCTAGGTAATATAACTTACTGCTGAGTAATACAATACCGATGCATAGGTGCATTGTGAATCATCAAGCATTCCACTAATTTTAATATTCCATTCTTCTTAAACGCTTGTGTAAAATGTTTGCAATTGTCAACTATGAAGGTGAATGACCAAGCTGAAGATGATAAATAAATCGACTTATGAAAAAGATTTTTGTATATCATTACACGTTCATACAAAATAAGTCTTAACGGCGAATAAGGACGGAAACAAAATCTTATCAACACACGAAAATACACTCGTGCAAAAAGTTGAATTCATAGTAAGCTATCGTAATTGCGCAATTTTAAAATCTTGTTTGCAAATCGAATAACTTGCGTAGACAAACATTCTACGTAGTAACTATTCAGTAATCTGTGGTAGAAGGAAGCAATGTCTATTGGAGTTTGTAGTAGACTGGTAAATGAGGAATAGTTGGTAAGTATTGCCCTGATCTAAAATGCATGGTTTATTTAAAATAAGCCTTCTCAGTAAGCGTGACGATTCCGTCGGCGAATGCGATGTCGATTGTTAATCGCAAAACGAACAGAATTTCCGAGAATCGTTTGCCATTGACATTTCTAAGCAACGTGGTCATGTTTACGTTCGGTGGCGGGTTGCGGAGAGTGTTTACAAACAGTAAATTGTTTACTCGACTGACATAACGCGTTGCAGGCGTCACGGCGCGTCACAGGCCGCGTTACGCGCCGCCGCTAGTCTCCACTCGCCGCCTCGCCGCGCCTATTGTCGCGCCGCCGCCCAATCCAGTTCTATTGCGTGTTGCGAATTGTTAGCGCATTTTTTTTTTAAATCTGAACTATCTTTAAGGAAACTGAGTGTCAAATATTTCAAAGAATAGCGTTCTAGAAATTAAAATTAGAACTTATCATTAGGAAATTTGAACAAAAAATATCACACGGTTTACTTTGAATATGACATTGATTACTTACTTTTTTATATGTTTTTTTTTTTATGTTGCAGTTCGTGTTCATAATTAGGAATGAAAAAAAAAAATTAACACCGTTAGCATGCGATTACGTAAATGTCTAATGAATAACACAGACGATCTTTAAATTTGAAGGCCTCGTGGAAAATTTTTGCGTTTGATGAGAAGTAGAAAACGAAAGATGTTTAGGAGGTAGATATTATTAGATCTTTAGGTACCTATCTTTTGATTGATTTTCTTTGCGATTTCCTTTCTTTTTTAACGCCTATGTCACACGTGGTTTATTTTGAATATTACACTGATTACTTACTTCGTTTATTAGTAAGTTTTTTTTTTTGATGTTGCAGTTCGCGTAAAAGTCGAGAACGAAGGATGTTGAGGAGGTAGATATTATTAGATCTTTGGGTACCTATCTTTTGATTGATTTTCTTTGCGATTTTGATGTAGGCGTGAACCAAATAACTCACAATTCAATCAATGTGGAATATTACTTATTTATACCTATCATGGGTAGCCGAGGAATATCAGCGATTTTCTGTCATGCTTACTTGTCAAAAATATTTGCAGGTATCGGGGACGGATAGCAAAACCTACATTTGCTGATCGCTTACGGTCAGCCTTATTGTACTTATTTATTGAAGTTCTGCGTCATTTATTGGAATAAAATATCGTAATTTATTGACAACGTCACTTTATCTTTGACATTGCTTTAAGAATACTATGTGAAGATTTGACAAATACTTAAAATAATCTTATCTAAGTAGCTTATCGAATTATCTAATTTTATACAATTTAGTGTATAGTTTAGGTACCTATAGACCTACATTTTTTAACTGACCTTCATTCGTTTAACAACGTTGTCGTTTCAATCTAGAAGTTTCTTGTCATCTTTTATGCGTTTAATGAGAACATTTTGCTGTCAATAAACTATCACCTTCAATATCTAACTGACTGCAATTTGACAGTAGTAAGATTTTTTTTTCGTTGGGAAAATGATCCAATGACATCCCCCGCTCTTGGGCGGACCGAGATAGTGTCAGACTTTTACTGACTAAAAACACACTGCTGTTCCTTCGTTGCCTTTCGTACTAGGGCCGAGTCTACCTTTCAGAAGCAGACTCTTGGGCCCCAGTAGGCTTCTACCCTGTTGGGCCCCTACGGCTTGCTAACATCTCTTTGAGGCGCGCATGGAACAGTACGCGCCGTCGACGACTTGGGCTCGGTCCGGACGGTTACCAGACGGTCGGACGGTGAGCTACCCGTTGCTCGACGTCCGTAAGCCCGCGCCTACGGTGGCTGGAAATTGGGATCGGAATCCCGGTGGCTGTGACGCGAGGACTATTGCCTCGCGCGAACACGTGCAGCCTCCTCCTTTGCTAGCTCCGGACCATGGCCTGCACCAAGGCCCGGCGTGAGAGATAGCCATCGCTGATCGCCCCCACGAGGACACGTCGGTGCTCTGCCCAGGCGGGGCACACCTGTACCGTATGCTCCTGCTCCACCGTGTCCTCCAGGCGGTCCACGTAATGGTGACACCCGGGTGACAGGAGTAAGCTAAATTTTTAACTTCTTTAAATTTATGGTAAAGCTAGCTTTTGCCAGCGTCTTCGCCTATGTGAAAGAAAAAAATGAAACCAAGAACTATAATCATATTCCTGGGTTAAAACGTCTATCCCATGTCCTATTTCAGGACATGGTTTACACATGTAAAGAATTTCATCCAAATTCTTTCAGCCATTTGAGCGTGAAAAAGTAACAAACATACATACCTACACTTAAAAACTTTCGTTTTTATAATGTAGTGTAAAGCTTGCGTTCATGAAAACTAAAACAGCTAGATCTAATTTCCCACCACCCACCACCATCTGTCTCCCACCACCTGTAGGGCTCCTTCACAACATGATTCAACTGGTATCTCCAAGGGTTCCTTAACCCTAAAACCACATTAATCACTTCCCATCAGGTGTTATCGAGGTCAAGAACTGGATAATCAAGAAAAAAGTTCGTAGAAAAAAGTAGGTTTTTTATAAGGCCTTTAGTTTTTTTTAAGATGTTTTAGTTTTTATCCCACACATGAACCAAAGGTTTTTTCAAATGCGGAATCAACTTCAAGGTGATATTTTAAAACCCTTCCATCGTTATAATTAATGTACCTACCACAAGTTTATACGCGCCGTGTACGATACATAATTACCTCTTTAACATTCATTGAATTTCAAATAAGTTGTAAGTAATAGTTGACATGTTAGTCTCGTATTACGAGCAACACAAAGTTACAGATTTATAAAGGCTACCAAAGACAGGTGCGACTTGACATTACTATGAAACGTCGTACCGTTGTCGTTGTGACGATTATTTTTCAGCAGATTTTTTTCGCCGTGGAATTTTTTCTATATCGTCGCTTCACAAGACAGGCGAAGCGACAGTATAAAAACTAAGCGGGAGCTTTAAAACTAAGATCTAAGATACCATACGTACAAATTTTTTTGAATACACATTTATTGTGCGTACAGCTAAGGAGTGGAATTCCCTGCCGGAGTCTGTCTTTCCTGATAGCTGAATCCTAGGTGTCTTTAAGTCAAGATCGAATAAGTTACTTTTAGGTAAGCGTGCACTTACCTACCATTAGGTGAGATGGTGTTCAAACGCGAGTCTATCCATAATAATAAAAATAAACTAAGAGGTTTGAAAAGAGTTCAAATTTAATTTTATACGTACTTAGATAATACCTATATTACTTAATTATGGGAAATTTAGTGATTACCTAGACCTGTTTTTTTATAAAGCATTATTATATATTTATTAGTAGGGTCTATATTATGAAGATATATTAGATAGTTCCTTATAAACATAATTTTAATAATAGGTTTCCATTATACTGTTTTACTAGATAGCCTTGGAAATGCAGATCTTTCCAAGCAGCACTTAGTTCGGTAAGGGCATTTTTATCTGGAAAATCATCAAATGATTTGTTCCGTTTTGGGCGGAGCGAGGCGGAATATTAAATTTTACTAACTAAAACCCACAGTGTTCCTTTAGTGACCCTTTGTGTGGGCCACGGTAACTTTGGAACAGTCCGCAGTCTTAGCAGGCAGCACGCAGCGGTCCTAACTGGCCCTGTCAATCTTGCAGACATCTTCTAAGACGCGCGTAGAACAAACGCCATGTCGAACCGGGCGTCGCAATGCGACTTCCGACGGCTTAGTTCAGAAAGGCCCTAAGTGGTTTTTTATCTATTGTAACTAAGTGTAGGTGGCAGTTATAACCTTCACCGATTTTCCTCTTTGGAGTTTTCTTTCAGCTAATCTTTATATCTTTTTAATTTATTGAACGGCACGAGTAACGATTAGGTAGGTATTGTGGCGTCTAAAGACTCGCATGCTGTTAACTTGTATACTGGCAAGGTATACCTATTTAAGGTTTATGGTTTAAATAGCATAGGTGTTCATATTTTTATAGGAAGTAAAAAAAGATTATTTTAGAATGTGCTGCGATCCCACCTGGTCGTAAGCAGTGATGCAATCATTGACGGTGAGGCGCACTAGATTATTAAGAGCCTATTCACTCTGGCCTTGAAGACACCTAAATTATAGTTGGACGGGAAGACCGCAGCAGGCAAATTGTTCCAGTCCTTCGATGAAATTTATTTCTATCAGCCTATAACTCAAGAACTATCACAGTTACATCATAGTCATAGAACATATTGGCATTATCACGTTATCACGATACATTTTTACAAACTGATAGGCGCGTCACACTCATTGCGATAACAGAATGGAAGAAAATTTCCTTCCTTCTCTAGAGATAATAATGATATACCTATAATAATTATAATAACGAGCGTAATGATAGTAATAATTCACAGTGCAGTCTTAATATCGTCGTAAATAATAACTATTGCGATATGTATAAGTAACTAGATTTTTTGAATAAATAATATTAGTTTGTATTATTATGAATGTGTTTTCTTCATGGGAAAAGAAATATTTAAATTACAATTTTTATTTTCCTTGCGTCAGTTTTTTTTTTTCATTTAGAGTAGACTAGTAACTGGCCCCGTCTACTCGTGTGCTAAGTTTAATCCAAGCCATTCGAGTGTGAAGAAGAATCAGAAACGTTTATTTCAAATAGACCAATTACAGGCACTTTTGAATTGTCAAAATGTCGTTTAGTCAAAAAAATAGTGAAGCTAAATTGCACTTTCCAAAGCGTAGGTAGATCTCTATGGAGAAGAACGTGTAAGAAACTCCATGGACATTCTTTTAAATCATATTATGAATTACATAAATCTTGGTAACATTTTTTTTGTCGCTTCTATTATGTGAGCACAATTTTGATATTATGTAGTAAAAATAAAAATACTAATTAATAAATAGAAATTGAATTAAGCTGGCATAATAGATGACCATTCTCAACTGACGGCGACCGTTCACGGGCATGACGCGTGCATCAGCCACACTCAGCTCAACCATTTTAAAGGGAACCGAATGACCCACCAACACGTGCCACCATCAGCGAGACGAGTGAGCACGACAAACTCTCAACTGCCATGCTCGTAATGTCAAACAAGTTGTAACCTAGGTAATAAAACAAACAACAACACACACATTCACAAACTTTCGCCTATACAATATTAATTTATTTTGTATAGTTTATTCTAGCCCATATTGTCCCACTGCTAGGCAAAGGCCTCCCTCCATCCCTTCCATTGTTCTCGGCTCTGAGCCACTTCCTGCCAATTCCTAAGGAAGACATCCAAGTCGTCCCGTCATTTTCTTCTTTGTCTGCTGCGACCCCGCCGTGCGATTTCACGAATTTTGTGTTTTAATGGTCCACCGCTAAATAGGCCCAGTCCCACTTAAGCTGAGCAGCCTTCTAAGCCATGTCAATAATCTGCTAATATTAGTATAAAAATAAATAATAAACTCTACTCACGTCTTTATTACAAGCGATGGGATATAAAATTATGTAACATTTATTACAGTATGACGAACAGCTATCAATGTGCATAGACTCCTGTAAACCATTATACTCTAGGCATATATTTTCAGAAATAGAAATGACCATCTTACCTTTGACGTCTTGTTAGCCAGAATTACGTCACTTGCTAGTAAATAACTCTTTACTATCACTCTTGAAATAAACGAGCATTGTTTTGGTTTGAAAACTTTTTGTTTTACATCTATATCGAAAAGTGTGTAAATTGGATAAATATGAAATGTCATAAACGAATGCGTTTCCTCAGTCATTCGGTACATCTTAGTGCTAATTATATCTCCCAATTAAGGTGTGATGCGACCATCTGTCACAGTGAGCCACTCAAACCTAATCAAGGTCAACCAACTTTGAGTGAAGTCCGACCTTCGAGACATTTAAATAAGACGGTAATAAATTTATAATTTTAATTATTTTAGGAAACTCCGAACAATTATTACCTAACGGGTAGGTATTGCGATCAGAAAATTTTCCAAGCATGTGTTCATCTTGTGATGAGTAATTATTATTCAAACTTAAAATTTCTTAAGTGTGTAGGCTGTTATATTTTATTTTAAGCGTGACGTCGCTCTCAAACCTTAGGAATAGGATCATGGTAATTAATTAATGTTTATTATTAAACTACACGTGCTCCTGTATCCCGATTAACTTAATACATGAATATATTAATTAAGTATTATGTCTGAGTAGGTGTACAACAATCTAACTCACGCTGTGCAAATACATACTCAGACTAAGATAGCTGTAATTGCGTGCTAGAAACTTCAGTGCGCAGTTAAAACTAACTAGACCTAGCTATAGCTTGATTTTATGAAGTAAAACGTCACTTGGCATTCCGACCTCATAGTCATTGGATATAACTATTTATAATTTGTTATATTATGTTAATTCAGGCGCGAGTCGAAAGGCGGCCGGCCTTGTGAGGCGCCGCGCCGTAATGTCGGTACTAGTGGCGACTCGCGACGACCACAGGCGACAATGAGGTCCATTGTGTACTAACCTGTCAATTATTACTATACGACTTTTGTTACATAACCATCTGCCTCATTATATTTATTGTAATCCGTGTGAAACGTATTTTATCTTTAGTTTTTGACTTTATTTACCAAACCCCTAAAAATATTAAAGTATTTTAGTTGTCAGTTGAACTGAATAAGTATTTTTATAAACAATATTTCATGTTAGCGCCACTGAAGGAATTGAAATCCGAACTAGTTAACTACGCTTGTACACATATATTGTACACTCTCATTAAAATCATAAACAAAACTCAAGGTCAAGAATGGCATACCTAAGGTATCTCCTTAAGCATAACACTGTATCAAATTCTATTCCATGTAGTGTAATTTACTATCTTGTATGAAGCGACCTTTATGTCTACTCGTATGATCTGTGAATGGTTGGCTGGTATCGTATGGCGTGAAATCATTACACTTAGGAGCAGCGTAAGCGCCACGTTACCACATCCGCCTCAACAACATAATTGAGAGTATCGTAGTAATATGCTACGTAGTAAGAAATAATAAAATTTGCTTCTTAACGCTCGCGAACCCATTAATTTATTGGAATGTGTACTGCGTATTTTGTTGTAAAGTGGTCTCGTCAACAATACGCTTTGGAGACGAACAGATATTTGGTATGCCGTTTGAGACCTTGTTTTTTTACTCAATTTACGAACTTTATAGTTTTTGAAATTTTTTTTAATGATATAAACTAGTGCTTGACTCCGAACCCAATCGTTAATGGTGAATCGTACTTATTTATATATATATATAAGAGCCTATTCAATCTAGTCTTTTATTTTTCAATTTTAAGTCAAGCAAATATGTACGAACGATTTCTTCGTTAGCAATTTTTACGATTGAGCAGATCAAATTTCGATACTTTGAAAGATATACATAATAAAAAAAGATAAACCCTAAATGAGATTCTCAATGACTACAAGCACGTACTTAAATACATCCAAAAATATCTTTTGGCACTCATTGCGGCGCACAAAATATTCCAACACTTTTATTACTTGCAACAATGTTGTAAGTATCTAAAACAAATATGCGCAAGTAAATCGCAAGTGATAATTTTAATTGCGTAGTTATATTTATTCAACCAGTTCAAAGACGAGGCACCCGATCTTATAATTATTACGGTACAAATAATAACTACTCACTAACGAGATTTCGTGTTTTCGTATCTTTGATTGACCATCGTAGGTCCGTCGTAGACCCCGGTCTACGAGACGTATCTGGGGTCTACGAGGGTCTACGCAGGCGTAGGCGCTGTGTTATCGTGGCGTCGACAAGAATTAATCGAATGCGTGGCGTTTACGCAGCGTAAACGTTCAACTAATGTCTACACTAGATCCTAAAGGTACTTTTAGTGCAACCAACCTGTGTGAATGAAAATAATATCACGTTTGTCGAGTGCCACACTCGTCTACGTTATAAGAGGCACCTTTTATCTAACCAACGCACTTTATACGGAAACTACTACATATAGGTATAGCCGAGTATATACGATCTAAGTACGTCAAGCACATACTTTGTAATCTATGCAAATGACACAGATTAGTAACGTGTATCTTTATGTTTTCTTGTTATTGAAAACAAAGTTATGTGATATTACCATTACTAGTGTCAATATTATAAACAATTGTATTTTCCTATTTATGTTTTACAAGTTATGCCATATTAGGTGCGTGATAAGGATATTCGTTTATGATTCAGCAGCCATAGTTGGTAAATATTAATTGAAAGGAGGTCTTCCCCATAGCAAATCTGCGGCAAGAATGTATAACTCTTTGAATTCCTCATTGAACATAATTATCGATTGTCCATACTGCTGCAAACTTTGTGTAAGGAATCAATCGTAAACTGTAAAATAATTCTTACTACAGCAAAATTTACAACTCAAACCGACGCACGGCAATTTCATTGATCGGCGATCAATAGATTAGTATGGTAACACCCTTAGATTATTTTTTAGCTTGAGCTTAGTGTTCTTGAATATATTATATATACAACTTATTCTCAACTACCATTGTTAACATAAATACCTAGTTCTGTTTAAAAAATCTTAATTTGTTAAATAAATCTTAGTAACACATCTACCTAATAAAGCGTAAGTATTCTTAGTTTATATGTTTGAGCCGTTTTGGGTTGAAATACTAGGGCCATGGGGTCCGGGCGCTCATCGAGTTGTTCTGGATATCTGCAAACACCGGTCGAATCTTCGCGTGATCAGAGGGCTGGGCTTTTCTTCGGTCAGCATTACTATCCAATGTAGCAATGCTGCAAGCGTTCATGGCATATCTGGGACATCGATGTGGATATTTTTTTTGATGCCTAATAAGTTCTTTTTCTACACGTTTGCACATACCTATTAAGCTATAACATTGATTAGTTAAAATGCATAACCACCTAATTTAATAAATACCACGATAATTTTCAAGGACAAGGTCAATGGTTTCAAAGTTACCTATATATTGAAATAAAATTACGTAACTTGTAAGACGCTATAATTTAATAATTCTTTGATCACATCTTGTTGATATATTAAACTTCTTGACGTCTCGGTTATTTTAAACTTCCTTAGTATCAAAGTACGCATGAACAAAGTTTAACAGAACAGTAATTTTATTCTTGACGTCAAAGAATATATTTTATTTTACGAATGATTTGTCAATAATTTGAAAACTATAGTTTTCAACCTGTGGTCCCAGGAGCCAAAAGGTTAAAAAATTTCAAACATTCCAACTGAAAAGAAATATTGTTGCGAAGTGATTTTTGGTATCTCTCAGAAAAAATGTATTTTCCGCGGCAATGTTAGTTAATTTTGGTTTTAAGTAATAAAATATTTTAACATAAGTACCCACATTTTCTTTTGAACTTGTTATAACTGCTAAAAACAAAAATAAATTAAGGGGTTTCAGGTCAAAAAAAGTATGTTAACCACTTTCAAAAGCCTGCAGATGCAGATCAAGAGCTCAGCTAAGTTATTTTCCATAAGTTGACTTCCGAAAGCCCGGAATCCTGGAACGCAAGGCAAAGAAGGAACATACTCTTAGATGTGGTCCCGATCCCGATCTGTGGAAATTCTTGAATATATCTTTATAATAATAAACCTTGTATAATATTCAATGTAATATAATAATAACGTTTGTTTTCTGAAGGCGGGAAAATGCTCATAGCGCAACCACTCGTGGGTTAACTAACTTAGTTCTCTTGGTTTGCAACACAACTTTAAACATGGATATAATTGGAACTAAATGTTAAACTACTATTAAAACCTAACCGTATTACAACAATGTTAATTGTTATTAAAAATATATTAATAACCTATCCCACATCCACATGTGTATCAGGAAAACCACTAAAGTTTCTATCTCCTGACATTTGCCTTTAGCGAAGGAAAACCATTAAATGTGCACTAAAGTATATTACTATACAGAATACAACATTACAATGAATAATCATACTTTATAATAAATACGTACAGACTAGTAGCTTCATCTAACTTGGTTCTGATTTTCCTCAAATGATGTGAAACTATTTAAAAATCTAATAAATTGGAATTGTAAATTTTGAGGTAAAGTTTTGATGTTCATTCCTTGTTTCTCCTACAAGGAGCAGTAGTGGCCGAGTAAGGAGCAATGGTTGCCAAGTGGCAAATCCAGCCAGGCGCATTACTTTATGTAATTTATTTCATCAGCACTGCTCTCAAAACAGTGAAGGAAACATCGTGAGGAAACGGGCATGTCCTAGAACCAAAAATTCGAAGACATGTAACATTCACCAACCCGCACTGGGCCCGCGTGGTGGATCACCGCCCATTCCCTCTACTAGAGAGGAGTCCTGAGTCCCAGCCGTGGGAACATTGAAAGGTTGCTTATGCTATGCTATATGCATCCTTACATACATAAAACCAAGCCCCCACCGCGTCTGTCTCTCTGTCAGCTTGGTCACGAAAAACTCTAAAACTAGTAAACGGATTTTCATGTGGTTTTTGTGGGCCTCACTACGGGCATAGTATAGAGAAAGGCTGACCAATTAAATGATTTTTATCACTCGTGTGAAGCTGGGTCGGGTCGTTAGTTTAGCAATTATTTTGTTTCTGTAACGTGACAAAATGTAAATAACGGGACAGCTTTTATTGCTTTACTTGCATTCAATCAGAATAAAAATACTCCAAATATTCGATCAATAACTTTTAAAATTACAGTCTTTTAAAATTACCAATCAAACCAAAATGATCATTCATTTATGTAGTTATTGTAACCAGTAGCAGCTAATGCGTAAAACAGTTTGGCAGTATGTCAACATATTAGTTCTTTGCAGCTCAAGTGTATAAATAGCGAGGATATCGACTACTCACGAAATAATCTCGTTCATCTTTCATAGTAGCGTAACGTTTTGAAAGAATGTTGAGCACCTACTTCCTAAAAATTAAATTTGGATGAAAACTGCAAATGACGTCAACGCCTGCTTCGGATGAACTCAAAAGTCAATCATATGGATTCAAATGACTTTTTTAAAAGTTAGAGGCGTGATATCTGCCACTTTTCAATCGAGATTCGGATACCATACCTACTTAAAAATTGTTTCGCTTCATTAAACGTTAAATAAAAAGTGTTGTCTCGTTATAATTGAGTTTATTTATAGCCTTTTTTAAACTTGAAACTAATTTGAAACCCTTGCAGTTTGTATGACCGTAATAACACCGCGCTCAAGGTCGCATGACGTAATAAACCGCCCAAGTTACATAATATGACCGGTTGACAGCACCTAAATATTCGAAATTCGAATGATTGACTTTTTGATTTTATTATCGGGCTTGATTTCGCCAGTGTTTTTTTTTATTTTCTTTTTTACTTTTAAGGAATATTTCATTGGAAGTTGTTCTTGTTATACGATCTCTTTTTGACCTGATTTTTATTTTCTGTGACATGTAATATTTTTCTTTCTTTCTAACCAGTACGTAGAATGTTTTAGTACTGATAGACAGCAATTTAGCAGGATTATTATTTAACTAATTTACCTATTCTCAATTTGCAAATTGAGAAAATAAATCATATCATATCTCAATAAAAACCCCATTCTATATGCCATTACCTGTAGTCTACAACCTATCTGCATTTAAAGAAGGCATCATCTTGAAACCGGTCTCTCAAATTATTTCTTTTTCGTTAAGCTTTAATAACTCAAGGATTAAAACCGAAAAAAAATCAAGGCAGAATTATCTCTTCAGCTGTGTCAATAATAATTGAAATAAGATAAAAGGTTAACAATCATAATCACCTCATTTGTGACGTCACAGGTTATCAGTTTATAGGTATTTTCATTATCATTTGGATCATTTACAGTGATTGTAGTATGCAACATTATTTAAACTTTCAACTTCAATATTCAAAGCTGATCAAAAGGAGATAGTGATGTCTATGGAAAATACTAAAATTGCCGTAGTTATAAAACTAATTTATTTAATTAAGCTTAAGTATGTTCCCCGCTGATTTTTTATTAAGAGCTCATTTCACCAATTGTGGTGTCATTACCTCAATTGGTTTCCGCATTGTCTATGAAACTGACATGATCGCTAACTATACTTGATGACGGCGTTTTAACTTGAACGTGTACGTTAACGTTACGTAATTGGACAATGGGTATTTATAGTATGTTTTATTGGCAGATCACGCGTCCTGAATCGTGTGTTATCAATGTATGATGTGACGGTATGTCGAGCCCATCATTTGTAATACAAGCAATTGTGTTTGATAGCTGCTGTACCTATTGTGTTGAAATATTCTACTACTATACTACCTACCTATACTACACATACTTACATATGTTAGAGCTCTGTTTCGTCTACTAACTGTCTTGTTGGTCTTGTGGTCGCAAATGCTACTTGAAGTCAAGTTCAATTCCCAGGTCGGGCAAATAGGAAGTACTTATTGAGTTTTCCACTAGAAAATGTTCAGTAACAGCCCGGAGTTTACAAGTTGATGGTGATACCACTGTGCATTCCAAAGCATGTAAAGCCATTGATCTCTCCGGTCGTGTTGGATTGCCGTACCATCAGACTATGATAGTTAAGGAACAGGTAGACGGGTCCGAAGTGAAAAAAAGCTTTATTTTTTTTTATTTTTCTGATAATTGTAGTAAATAATCAAATAATAATTATATTAAATAATAATATATCATATTCCATAACATAGCAAATCTTCTCTCGCGTGTGTAAAAAGTAAAAAAAATAAGGCGAAATCTATTTTTTTGTTGTATAATTAGTACTTTTAGAAAGTTACTGCAATTATAAGAAAATCACAAAATTAGAGATAACTGTTTTCCCATTGCACCCGTCCAGGTGCACTGTCACCTTTGTTCGCGCAAACGCTTATAATATCTTCTGCGTAGGTACGCAGGAGATATTATAAGCGTATTATAAGCTTTTTTGCGCAGAGTGGCTAATCTCCGCTGGCTAACATGATCGCTATTTAGTCGGGAGTATGATTATTATATTCTAGAGATGACTAAGTATACTAGAAAGGTATTTTTTTCTCGACGGTAAATACTGGTAGTTAGACGTAGTAATGTTTTTAAATCATGAAACATCTCAACACATAATTTACTACCGTTATTTTTATTCTTATTTAAAGGCTGGCGTTTGGGCATAACCTCACTTGTAGGTAAACGATTTGCAATTTGCCTGCTGCGGACTTCCCTTCTGATTATAATTTAGGTGGCATCATGGCTAGAGTGAATAGACTCTTAATAAACTAGTGCGCTTCACCATCAATGATTACATCGCTGCTTACTATCAGGTGGGATCGTAGTCAAACACTAGTCTATATCATTAAAAAATAAATAAAATGATGTTGTGATCGATGCCTGAGCATGCTTGCTTAAAAGAAAACCCATTTAGTTGATAAATTTCGAGTTTACGAAGCGATCATGTGGGTTAGGTTAGAAGAGTGACCAATAGAACACGATGGCGAGTGAACGAAGCGATCATGTGGGTAAGGTTATTGTAATATGATGACCGTAAAGACGACAGGCCGTCTATACCCGCCTCCACACGATTCCTGTACGCCTTAATGTTATTTTTAGCCAGACATAATGACAAAACAAGAACATTTTAATAACTTGTTCTCCTTTCCAATACTGTTTCACACAAATCGGTAATTGTGCAACCTTGGCCACTGAATTATATAAAGTCCATGCGATTGTTCCAGATTTAATTAGCTTAAACTTGTATCGTATTGAACCTTGTAAGTAATTGCAATTACCCACCCAATTGCAATTCCTTACAGTTGACTTAATTTTTTATTTTATGTATCAAAAAGTAACTATATCCAAAAACACAAATAGAAAAAGAAAGAAATCCGTTCAGTACTAAATAAGTGAGAAACCTATCAAATCTGGTGAATAGGAAAACTGTCAAGTTCTTACTTGACAGTTTTCCTTTTCACCAAATTTGATGTCCCTTTTGACGTCACATTCAACCGAATAGGGATGCAGACATTGAAATGTGACGTCAACGTCATCAGGTTACATGTGTACAAAAAAAGCGAGATGTCTCTACTACTACTCTTCCTCCTATCAATGTTTGAAATGCTAATTGCTGGTTAGTTCAATCACCAATTTAGATGCTGTTTTCAGTAAAATATTAATTTTGAGTGTTAGCATAGCATAGTCGGCCTTATAATGTTCCCACTGTTGGGACTCAGGCCTCCTCTCTAGGAGAGGGAATGGGCCGTAATCCACCACGCGGGCCCAGTGCGGGTTGGTGGATGTCACATGTCTTCGAATTTTTGGTTCTAGGACATGCCGGTTTCCTCACGATGTTTTCCTTCACCGTTTTGAGAGCAGTGGTGATGAAATAAATTACACAAAGTAATGCGCCTGGCTGGGTTTGAACCCGCGACCTACAACTCGTAAGTCGGGGCCGTTACCACTCGGCCACCACTGCTGCATTTTGAGTGTTATTTAAAATAAATACAACAAAACACCCATTTCTATGGTGTATGTATTACGTCTCTCTCTCTCTAAGACTCCTCTCAAGGGATTCATATAAAATAGCAAGTCATTATTGTTACAAATGAATGAACCGATTTTTTATGTTACTTGAATAATCAATTATATGAATTTTTAAGATAACAGAACATGAATTTTCTCGATTACAGATCATGAACTTGTGACTAGTTGACTCAAGTTCGCACGTTTAAGTATTTGTAATATACTTTAGCTCGACTTTATTGCAAAGGTAGGGTATCCGATTACTTTAGCAAACATTTTGTATACAGGCAACTCTTCGAAAGTTAATAAGAGATTGCCAACTTAATGTTGTTTGAGAACAAGCCTTGTAAAAGTCGTATATAGTTGGCAATATTTACCGTAAAACGGTGTGCAATTTTCTTCGGCATCTATGTTAATATGTGGCATATTAGGACGAACGTGGTCGGGTAATATCATTTTAAAACTAGCTGTTCAAGTGCGGCCCACTCATTTGGTCGTGTCCGCCTCCGGCAGCGTCCGTGAACTCGACGCAAGAGCATTCAATCGTAAACTGTGACATTTTACTGACATTGCGCTTCTATCGCTCGTTTGACATTTGTAACCTGCTCCAACCTTGTATAGAGCTTGCCTTGTGCGCTGCACTAGCATATAAATGCTTATAAATTAATCGTTTTAACACCACTACCTAATACGCAGTTTAGATCTCTCGTCCGATGTCCTGCGTGTGCGTCCGAAGTACCGCTGTACCGTCCGAGTTTAAATACGCAAACCTATGGAGCTAGTTTCGTAGTAGTTCCAGTTTTATTAATCATGTCAACCTTCAATTACCCCAGGTGTCACGGTACCCTTGCACGTAATACTTTTATGACCGGTTTACGACCTATTTGACATGGTTCGTTCACCGCAGTACTTAGGTACATTGTGTGAAATATAGTACAGATGCGGTTATCGCGAGTTTATTTTCTCGCTTTGCTCTTTATAAAGAGCTAGCTGACGCACCCGCAAGGAGAGGTCGTTGAACTGTACAGTTACAGCGAGATCGCTGCGCGGACACCGACGCGACTTTGTGACAATTGCAACCATGAATTATGACGGCAGGCTTTTTTGGTTTTGAGCCCTTTTGCTCCAAATTAACCTAAGAATTTAAGTCCTAAAAATTAGGCAAGTTTTAATAAAATGCTCAAATGGTTTACGTAGACTTCGGGGTCGCATCTACCTATAATAAACCTAGTGTTAAATGTAATTCTTTTTTTTTTAAACTATGTTCGTGATCTTGTTGACATAACATTATTAGGGTCTATAGAAATTGAATAAATCCTCATAGTAAAAACCAAACATTTTCTAATTCAGCTCGTTTCCTGAAAAGCATAATTTCCCCTAAGCGTGACTTGATACAATAAAAGAATTAGCATTGAAAATGTTTGTTTTCCTTAAAAAAAAAACAACTGAAGGCTTAAAAAATTATGCTGAAAGTTTTTGTTCCGCTTTTCTTTTAATTTTACATTGTTTATTGTCCCCAAAAAAATGTTATGTTGTAAATGTTTGGAAAATGGCAACACCTGTTTACTAAAAAAAAGGTAATATTTTTACTACTCCATTTCTAGAATGGGACATATTTTAAACTATACAATTCAGGATCAATACAAGAACGTATCGCACTTTTCAATTGGGTTCCGTACCAGGAATATTTTAGGTGGCATACTGGCTTACGCATTTCAAAGCCTTGCTGTGTTTTGGTCGTATAAATAGTGGCTAAAATTCAACAATTCCTACAGAAGACCATTATTTTTATCGTTCTTTATTTAATTGACTCCTCTCATCAAAGGAATTATTTGTAGGTAGGTAGTTGTTTGTTCACGTTAAACTTTCACTTCCCTAAATACTTATTTCATCCTTTCATAATGTTCCGAGAATTGGTGGTTTAAGAATTTGCACTTTTTTCTAGCCAATGCAATGCAAAAATCTTTAGTTTTTTTTAATCAATAATAAAACATATAATTTTGCCTTCATTATTAAGTTGGTGGGAACATTATAAAGCTAATATGTTATACATGTTATATATGTATATATATATATATATATATCTACGTACATTGTAATGTACAATTAATGCATATACTGTAAATTTACAAAACTCGTTACGCCATACAACTTAAAGCTTGTAGTTGTTTTACCTTAATCACATACTAATTATTGTAAATTTATTATTATATACCTACATACATAGACCATAAAGTCAATAAATTGCATTATGAATGTATTGACGTATCAAATCGATAAAAAACAGTGGACATTTTTGATTATTGCAGTAACTTTATAACCCAAAAACTGCGCATATCGTTTATGTACCATGTGTATTTACATTTTGTTCCAAATTGATAAATAATGATTTACTTTCATATTCTGAAGAAAAACGCAACTATAAGTTTTTGTACCAAGCGTACAGAGCTTTTGTCTGTAACAGAGGTACCCTAAAATAATAGTGGGTAAGTACTGAGTACCTACAGTTTTTATCAAACTCCCACTCAAGCGTAACAATTAACGTTATTATCTTTTTACCAGCACATCTTCAAGGCTATTTGTCGTATCAAATTAAAATGTAGTGATTTTATTAATAGAATAACAGAAACTGAAGATTATAAATGATTTCTATTTTTAAAATATCGTTAGCAATTATTAGTTCCAATTAGCTGTTCAGTGACTTTATTATTAAAGTACTTATAAGTTTGAGAACACCTAAAAACAGAATTCATAATGTCTGATGAAATACATGCATACTTTAAAGGCTTCAAAGGCCTTTTACGCCTCGAATCCCTTCGTCACGTCATTGTGACGTAGTCTTTACTGAAAATAACACCGAACAAACTCGGTATGTTATTATTTTAGGCTTATTTTTTGCTGCAAAACAGTTTTGAATACGCAATGGGAACCTACGCACCAATGTTTACAGTTATTGTCATAGGTATTATAAACAGACACAAAGCGTGTATAAGTAAAGCGTGTAAGGCTTAGTTCAGCCGTCAGGTGACGATCACCCCCTGGTTCCCACAGCACTGGGGGTGAACCCCCCCGGCCATGTGGACGCAACAAGTGGACCTAACACGCATGCGCTAACCCCCCGTCTGACTAAAAGAAACCAAAAATCACATCAGTATTTTTCCACTGAGATACTCTACGTTTATAGTAAACCAGAAATGGTCTACATTTAGAGTAAATGATAGAAAAATTATTTCAGCGAGTTAGTAATTCAACGAGTGCTATACCTATACATTTACTCTATGTGTAACTAGTATTTAGAAAATAAGTGGAAGAAAACTTACACGTGTACACTGACACGCCAGCGAGGTGAACTCTTGCGAGGTCGCAATAGAGCAAATACATTTTTCCATGTATAAAGTATAAGGCAAAATAAGAAAAGTTAATAAATTGCGCAGTAAAGTTATTCGTAGGAAATTCACCAGATACCTTAGCACAATGTTTTTATTTTTCGCAAAATTTTGTTTTTAGAAACCCGTCTTGTCACTTAAAATGGACAATTTATAACCATATTATAAAATAGAGTGGAATGTCTACCACGCAAATTTGACCTGTTGACCTATTTTCACTTTTGTGCGCACTAAAAATAATTTTATTAAACTCGCACGTAAAATCGTATCGTTGTTTATATTTAAATGTGTAGGTACTATTTTCGTGATTAGGTATTATATAATGGTTGTTCACATTTTTTGTGGCGATGTTTTTTTTGTGCTGTCAAAGTACTCACATAATTCAACGTAAGATAAAGTTGATAATACCGACATTACTATTTATAATGAAATTGTTAAAATATTTTCTTTATTACAATCTTGACGTGAATTCTAAAACTAACGTGACGGGACTATTCGACAACGATGCAATGGTACGAATTAATCTCCAAAGAATTTTTTTTTTATCAACATTTTTCTTATTGTGTATTGCATCTGCAGGACCCTTAAGTCACAATTTAACAGAACAAATTACCGTCTCCAAGAATGTAGTAACGGAACGAAAGTGTTTAAGAATCGAACGCGATTAGCGATTCCATTGTGATCGGAATCGTTGAAGCAAGAAACTCGTCGAATGTCACAGATCGGCAATTACGTGACGATTACTCGGCGATTACGCAAGCGCGCGTAAACGCCGTAATTAAGATGCTAGAACTGCCAACAGTGGATTGAGAGAATTACAAGCGTAATACGGCTTTGTCGAACGCCTGAATTGGTAGGCTAAAAATTACTTGAATATTGTTCAAATTTCACTGCCTTCTTGGTCTGTAGATTAAGGTCCTACTGCCGGGCATTATCATCATTTTTCTGCCCTTATTTCATTTAAATTTGGTTCAGCGGATTTTTTCATCCGTTCTATCACACTGCAGCATCACACTGTCACTGACTACCTTTTCTGTCATATCACTCCTTAAATAATTCATCTGACTGGTCTGTTGGTCTAGTGGTTAGTGGCCTGACTGCTATGCCGGAGGTCGTGGGTTTCATTCCCACCCAGGACAAATGTTTTTGTGATAAGCACGATCATTTGTTCTGTGTCTGGGTGTAATTTATCTATAATATGTATGTATTTAGAAAATATATATGTATGTTTATCAGTTGTCTAGTACTCATAACACAAGCTCTGCTTAGCTTGAGACAAGACGGCGTTGTATGATAGTTGTGGAATATTATTATTATTTCCTTCATTCGATGTAAATTACCGTACAAATTACATTTTTAATTTTTTTTTAAACTAAATCATACAAAAAAAACATTTAAAAATATAAAAAATAGTACCCCACCGGTATCGGGAACAGGGCCAGGAGTACCGCTTTCTGAATCAAGCCCTTGATCCAGTCGCCTAACGCGAGCCTCCTAAGGTGTTGGTCGAGGCTCTTGGGTATTAAACCATTGCCCGACACGACTATCGGTAAAATGATCGCCGAGTCCACATCCCACATGTCGACAACCTCGCGAGCCAAGTCAATATACTTGATTTGTTTATCTTTCTCGGCTTTCACGAGGTTCTCGTCATGCGGGACGGATATGTCAACAATCATTGCACGCCTCTCGCTTCGGTCCACCACCACTATATCAGGCTTATTGGCTACAATAGTCCTGTCAGTGATGATGGACCGATCCCAGTACAAAGTGATATGACCATTATCAAGAACTGGATCGGGCTCGTACCTATAGTACGGCACTTCCGATTCCACAAGAGAGTATTTCAGAGCAAGTTGCTGATGGATAATCCTGGCTACAAGGTTGTGTCTATGCAAGTACTCTTAGTATTATTAATATTATCTATCTTTTCTTTGACCTCTCTCCCTTTTTTCCATCCGTCAATATTTTTTTGAGTTAGAAAATAATCAAATAACTTCTCCCGCTCTAGGTGGAATGAAAGGACGTGTCAGACTTTTACTAACTAAACCCATTTGTGTTCCAGAGCCAGGGTAACTCTTACAACCAATCTCGCATAGCATGAAGCTTTGCGTTCAGCCCCCCTAGCCAAGTTACAACCGTTTCGTTTCGATTATCTTTTCGTTGATCGCCTCGAGTCGGCCACGCCTCTTATTCCTTTGTTCTGACCACGTGACTGAGCATTGAGATGACGTCAGAATAAAGGATCGACAAAAAGAGAATCGAAACGATCGAAACGGTTGTAACTAGGCCAGGGGGGCAGTTCCCCAGCCAGGCAAAGCGTTCTTGGGTTTTCTATCAGAAACTTCTCTCCAGGAACTTCCTGGTTTATAGCAGTAGGCTCGTTCTTTTTGACTTAACATCCCATTAACTGCCTACGTCGTTTATATAACACAAACACTCTCGCGTTTATTCCGCCAAGGTCGCACATCTACAACCAAATAGGTACTCCATCTCGTCAGCTCTGCTGTCACCTATAGGGATTGAAGAGCTAAACGAGATGGAGTACCCAGTCGCAAATACATGATCCTAGCGAATAGAACGCGAAAACACTCATTGGACCAAACCGGTCAAATATTGTGATATATTGTGTATTACGTACAAAACTGCCCAATCTTTCAGGAAACATGATAACTTATGTATGTAAGAAGATTGATACCAATTAAACTTCACTAGAAAAAGAAAAGTTTATGACTTGTAAGTGGTTTTGAGCCCTTAAAGTTATTTCCAGCTCAGGCGAAATTCCCTACTAAATGTTGTCAAGGAGATATTATAAGACCGTTCAATTGGTAAAAAAATATGAAACAATTCCTAAAAAATACTAACAATATAATCCCAAGTAAGTACTAGTCCTTGATGAGAAAAACAAACAAAGAAAATATAAACTCGATCTTTAATATAGATCGTTGCGTAATTTATGATTATTATTGATAGGTTATAATAATGTGATCGACGATGTAAGTACCAGACTTACCTCGAAGAAAGTTTGGTATTCATTTAAAAACTCCCGTGTTTACGGAATCACAGATTCTTATGGTTTAATAGTAAAATTAAATAACTCTCGGTTAAATTAAAAAAATTACATACATAGTCGTAATAATTTTAGGCCGGGTTTCAATAATTTCAAGTGCGTGTTTTCTTTGTGGTCCCGGCGGCGACTGAAGGCTCCTCCTTTTATGCGGTTTTGACAGACTAATTTATAAGGAAGGTTTACGTGTATAATACATTTGTGTACGATAGTAGAGAAAAACGGATAATTTCAAAGATTTCTAACACTTGTGCGAAGCTAAAGCGGGACCTTAGTTACTAATAAATGAATCGTAAATTTTACAGAAGGAAAAGGATAATTATGTTATGCAGCATGCTAAAACGAGTGTATTTTTTTTTCTATAAAAGGTGTTGTAGTCATTTTATTTTTCTACGAATTAGCTGTGTACGATAAACCTGTAAACCTTGGTCCTTGTAAAGCGTATCTTTGCCATAAGTTTGTAGCTAAATTCTCGGCACTTTATTCTTTTTTTTATTTGAACAAGCCTCACATGCCAGTATCATTGAGTGGAAAACTAAATCACTAAAGGCTAACTAAATCGAAGCCCTGCATCTAAAACATACTCGTACATATTTGAAATTAGTATTCATCAATGTAATAAGTTAGTGTGTTCTTGGTCTCTCCTCTAGTGATGCAAGCATCGCCTACCTATGTACTACGCAGTTTAAAAATACATTGGCAATGCTTATCTAGCCAGACTGAGACTATTTTTAAACACACCATGAAACCGCACATACAGTAATTGTTTGTCTAACATTTTGAAATATTTCCATAAAAATAATATTAAAAAAGACTAGTATCTACTACTGAATATTAAATAAAAAAACTTAATTATAGAGTATTTTGTTCTTCAAATTAAAATGTTAATGTGCACACAAAAAAAAAAATGGCGCCGCTGTCAAATAAACGCAATAAATTCCTTGATTTAATTATACCTAGTGCACTTTATCTATGTTCTGTTTAAGCAATTATAATACATACGTCGTAGAATGTATGTACCGAACATATTATGCACATACAGTAGCACAAGTATATATACATACAATAGTGATATCGCGTGTAGCATTGCTAGTACAGATCAGTACACAAGTGCACTTTGTGCTATTACTCTCATCATTAATTTTCCTAACCTTTAATCATGGCCAGTTTTATCACAGCCGAGCGTCACTAGTGATGTAGGTATCGCGTGATAGCCAACGATCATGACAGAATTATCGATAGGTATCGTACCTAAAACGGTCCCATTCAGTTGCCCTGATTGGCTCCTAATGTCGACAAGATAGTAACTTTGATGTATCGAAGGAACGTTCTAGTGGATTATAATAAATCATGAATTTTGATGTGGGTATCGAAGTACCGACATCACTGAGGTTCGTTTGAGTAGGTTATGTTTGATTATCACGGCGGCGTCAGAAGTTCTACTATGACTATCATGACAAAGAATGGCACGCAATACCTTTTATATCAAACGTAGTCATACATTTTCAATAAATTGAAGAAACAAAATCGTAATTTTTCCCTCTAGATGCCAGACAAAGTCACCTTCTATAGAAAGATGATAACGATTGATGAAAAGTCAATAAAAATTAAAATTGTCAATATTGGCATGTTTATAGTTAACAAACACTGGCATTTCGGCAATCGTTTTCGCTAATAGTGTGCTTTATATTACTGCAGCCCCAAATGAGAGTTTCCAGGAAAATTCACACCACCAGTTGGCGCCACTTATCCGAGATGTTTTCTAATTTTTAAAACGTATACTTGACGTTGACGTCTAACTAATCTCATTATTAGACGTTTGACAGGTGCCTGGACCTGATGACTCAGTGCTGCCACCTGGTGAACGTCATTTTAGAAAACCCTCATTATATCCTACGTATGTACATAGGAATCACTGCAAACTAAAAAACACGAGCTACGGGATTGTTCGAAAGAGTTAACGCTGCAACTGAAAGCTTACTCCACTTTAAAAAAACTGGTTAACGCAAAACACAAGCCAGCTTATTTGCCAGCACTCGTATGTCATAGATAAACAGTCACGCATTCTAGGAAGCGTTCATCGATAAGATTCTATTTGAAAATGGGCTCAGCCGTAATTAGTAAACATATATATTTTTACAATAAATATAAACGTTTACAGGGCTAACTGCCTATTCAGAAGTTGTGTAACTCGTATCGTTTTATTTCCGCTAAATATTTATCTTAGCTACACGGCTGTGTTGAATAGCCATGATCGGGATGAGTGATAAAAGTCGAATGTTATGCTTGATTATAGTTTCAGAGGTTTAATAATACACTGAAATGTATAAGTACATGTTCCGTTTCAGCAGATAACGGACATCCTGTAACTGTAAAGGTCTTCTCAGAAAGTCCAGCCATGAAACCTTAAAATCATCATAATTCCGATGTTTGAACGGAATATACAGTGACTCAAAAAAAAAACTTTTTTTTTAAGTAGTTTTCCTATGTCTTTAGTTTCTGATTTTGCAAAGTAATGCGTAAGTACATAGATTTAAATATATTTGTTAATTTTTTTATGCATCTACAAAACTGATTTTTTTCTTAGGCATCTATTAAATAAAGTCAATCCATGATAATGAATTTGTGGTATTTTTAAAACAAGTTATAAATAAACCACTTATAAATAATCTAATCTATTTGCGTACTCTTGTAGAAAATTGTAGCTGTCTGTTCTTTTTCTTCTTTTTTTTTCAAACGATTTAAACGTTGTTCCGTGCGGACCGGCCGGTCATCGGCAGGAACCGTTGACACTTGTCAGAACGCATTAGCCGATACAACGGGTATGCTAACTACAAATAAAACGACTTTATGTGGTAAATATTGGAAATAAAGAGCGAACGATAATGAACATAAAAAATATTTATGTTTCCCAAAATAATGGCAGATTTTATTTTCAGTGTTATTTTTCGTGTGTACCATAAAGCTAGAACTACACTGCGCACACGTGTGCCTCACGTCGATCTGGGCGCGTCGGTCTCCATACATTTTATATGGAAACTAGACTTGTAGAGCTACACTTGATCCACGCCATGCGACGTCATTTAACGTATAAATCAGGCGTGTTACACGTGTCCGTCGGTCTAATGTAGTTCCTAACTTAATACCTATTCATAATTTTTATATCGTAGTTGCCGTCGTTGTGTCGTTTATACTGTTGGACATAGGCCGCCCCCAAGTGCAACCACAACGACCGGTCTTGTGCGTCTCGTGTTCATAAAATTCTCGTGACCCTCACCAGGCCATCGGTCACCTTCTGGGGACCAACACTTCGTCTTACAGTACGCGGTCGCCTCTAGTTTCCAGAACTTTCGACTCACTGCCCACTTAAGTGGCAGTGGGCGAGTTCAGCAATTCCTCGAGATATGTAACTTTGGTTCTCCATCTTTATTGTGTATTCGATCACACAAGGAAACTCCGAGCTGAGTGCTATCTCGTTAACTTTGTTTGAGTATGGGCCAGTATTAACCTTAGCCAAAAGACTTTGCTATTAAACCCTTCCATTTCTAAAAATTCTCAGAAATCTGTACAATCTTCACCAAACGCTGGACTAACGTTTCTCCCAAGTTATTCTTCAACACTTTATATTTCCTCATTTCTGAGCCTTATAAATCAATCTGCCTAGACTTTTCTCAACTATGTCTATGTCTCAGTATTTTCTGTCTATCTGACCTCCACAACTCAGTAATTAAATAACACGATAATCATTAGCAATACCGGTGTCAAGTTTCCTGGCGTCTGCCTATCTGTAACGACTGTCAAAAGTCTACAAATGACAGCCGGAACCAACTGTTTATCGTGCTTTCTGAGTCTTGGTATGTTAAGATGGTCACTCATCCAAGGACCAACCTTGACAAACGTTGTTTAACCATGAAGATCAACCCGTGCTTCTCTTATTATTTATCCACGAGCACCTTCTGCTCATCCTAAAGAAAGAAGAAATATTCTATTCTATCCTTTCTGAACCCCATACAAATTACGTCTTAAAATATTTTCCTCGATGCCTGCTAGGGATATGGAGGAAAGTATGAAAAAGATAATCGTGGTCATATAACGCAGAAGGCAACTGAGGATTTTCCCTCAGGTGTGGTTTTAGTCAGTAAAAGTCTGATACGTCTCGTTTCACACTAGAGAGTCAGAGAAGTCATTTTCGACCTTAAAAAAAGCTTACTTTGGCATTGCAAAGAAATCACAATTTCATTCATACGAAGTTCGTGCCTATCTCATCGAGCGATTGCTTTTTGTGTTTTAGTTTTTTGTCGTCTAACTTTACACGTGCTGTCAAGAAAGTTTCCAAATAGTTTTTCCTCCTACGCTATACTCATAACAGAACCAAGTCGTCGACTTATAAAATGTTCCATAACCTTGGTCTTCAGGGATTTTATGCTGTAACAGGCTTATTAACGTAACTTGAAATTACACGCCCTATCCACTGGGCACACCTTCAATTACTTGTAATATTTTCTTAGAAAATCATGAGGAAAATATTAGCTATGCGAGAAAATGTAGGTATGTTGTGTCGGGTAAATATTTAAAAAGTTGATGGTTACGTCATGAATGTTTACAAACAGTGAGGACGATAACAGGCGTCTATTTTTAGAGAAATAAATTGATATGTAGCTTTATTGTTTGGCCCTCGCTAGACTTCTCGTTTGCTAGATACCAAAGCCAAGTATTTGGTTTCGTCTGTCTGTATTTGTTACCCGATAAATACCGAAGGAATTCAAAACTATCTATAGTTTTTTTAAATTTCGAACCGAAGGCCAGTATTTTCAAGACAAAAGTAATTCTACTGACGTGACAGACAGTAAGACTCCATAAAAAATTCCTAGACATTGAATAATAACCTGATGGAACAGCTGATAACTTTATCCAAAGGTTGGTTATCGGTTAATAAGTTTGTATAAAGGTTTTCAGTTGCAATTTATGCAGTCATGACAGCCTGAAATTGCTTTTTGATTGCACTCGACAATGACAACCATCTTAACTTCTGCGTAGCTAACAAATGAACGTTATGAAGTTATATTTAAATTTGTCTTTTACGGATACAGATTTTCTAAAATGTAAAATTAGCAAGAATGTATGACGTAGCAACCTTACAATTCATACCTACATAAATGTACCTTCATAATATGTGCCGTTAAGTGCTGTGTAGTGTGTATCATGGATTTAATCGTGAAGGTTGAATTCTTTATAACCTCCTCACAATCGTTGTAAATGTAATGCACTATTTTCAGCCTACCTTAGCACACATGATTAAATATACTTTTATTTTAATTAGTAAGTACCTAACCTTAAGAATACCTTACGTCGAGCAAGTCACAGGTAAACTTACAGGTATCAAGTTGTATCATGTTATCATTTTTTTTTATTTGATCTAGACCTTAAAAACTATACGTTCCTAAATCAAAATATGCGTATTCTAAATTCAAATTCGCACACGTATCTTTATGACGGGCCGTTGACTTGACATTACAGCCAAATTCTCTTGCTATTCCGGAGAGCGTAGAAGCACAGATTACTGAATAGTTACTACGTAACAGATACTTCACTCAGTAGAAAATTTCCAATACCTATTACGATAATTGCCTACTCCCTCGCGTCAACAACCACTGTATGCTAAAATGCGCCTAAATGCTCAAGCGTACAGCAGTGATTGCTTCGCACCGCGCGATTCCACAGTAATCGCAGGGCTGCCTCTTCGATAAAATTAAATTAACATAACTTTTTATCTATGTTATTGAGAACTGTGAATATGTTCTGACTTTTATGTGGCAGTTAAAAATTTTATCATTTATAAAATATTTAACCAACTTAAAAAAAAGGAGGTGATCAGACATACAGGCCAAACTGAGAAGTTTGACTTGTATGGTTTGTAGGTATGTATCTTTGTGCGCGATAATCTCGCATTTGGCTAAACCGATATCGATGCGGTTTTCAGAAAAGGATTTGTTACATTTAGGAGAACGTTTTAAAATAAGTATAATACTTCTTAGTTTGATGATGATCTTCGGAGATGTTCACTAGAAATGAAAAAAAAAGAGATAACCGACTTCAAATAAAGCACTAAGCTGTAAGAAATAATTTGTTTTTTTTTTTTATGTTAGTGCTAACAGCTGGTAATTACGAATCGAAAAAGCACCGACATCAAAGAAGAAATTATTTCTTACGGTTTAGCACTATTAAAATTGAACGGCGTGCGCGCGCATCGCTTGCGAAAACCGCACTGAATTTGATCCGCCGGCGGACCGAGACCGCTCGGCTGGGCGGTAGGCACTTATAGCGCGCAAGTACATGGAGTGACGGAGGCCTGGTAGAAGTCAGAACGGCAACGTCGCAATAGCCGCAATGGGGCAGCGGGGTCGCGGGGGGAGGGGCGACTAGCAACAGGCGCCTCAGCCACGTGCTCGACGGCCTTGCCACTGCCGCGATGGAAGCTTCGCGCCTTTTTTAGATATATGAAATAATCTAAACGTCTAATCACACCCAGTGGTCGATTTATGTAACATGAAACACGTGAGTTTAGCTCTTGTATTTATTTATTTACATTTTTACTATCGGTACATTACCTGTTCTGACGTTTCAGAAAGCTTACGTGAGGAGACAGTCATGTTTGATATGAAATTTGTTCAGGCCAACGAGTTTGGCGCGAATCTTCCGCGAATTTGTGTCTTGGTTTGTTTACCTTTTTCACGCTATCGGTTTGGCAAGCGACAACATTCATGACATAATATTCTAAAGGTAAACATTAAAGACTCTACAGTCTATTCGTGACCTTGGACAACTTATTCGGATAACTAGACATAAAGGAAAAATATGCATGAGTTTTTTGGAATATCTACACACATTTTAAGGTTAACGATTTACCAAAAACCCCCGCTTGAGTTTCATGGCAATCAAGAGAATAAAATTATTAAATCTTTCGTTATCTAATTCCACCATTTGTAGGTAATAAGGCCAATGCATAATGTTGTCGTGAACCATCGTGAACTAATCTAGTGTACTGGTTCGCATACGTGATTATTAGATTTGCTCTATTACATCATCAGGGAAATAGGGCGCAGTAATTCCTACTCGGTCCCGCGGCGAGCGAAGGTCACAAAACGTTAATGACTTCCGTGTGGAATCCTATCTACATATATAATTTATATGCGACGACCGTTCGACGGCAGTCGGTACAGGCTCCGGCCTCTGTACAATTAATTGAGTTTACTAATCGCGATCAGATTTTTTAGTGATGATATGGAACAGCTTAGAAATTCGTTTAAAATTAAAGTCAATTAGAATGCAATATACAGTGGCACTTGTGATAAGTATCATTTAAATCTGTTCAATTTAGATATTGCTGCAGGAGGTTCCAAAAACTAAAATAATTTAAACATGCGATATGAACAGGTTTGGGACAAAATTTATTCGGATATACCTAACATTATCGTTGTCCTCCATTGCACGACAGCGTAAAGTAGGTACAAAAGATTAGATATGAATAATCTGGAAACATCGTACGATTACTTTTACGAATGTCAACCGTCCCCAAAAATCTGTCCAATGACCGATAAAACGACAACTATCTACAAAAAAGAAAGTGAATCCAATAAAAATGAAGAAGTCATAAAAGCCACATTTTTCTGCTTTTGAAACATGGTTACTAACTTGGCAGACGATGGAGATACTGTAAATATACATTGCACCAATAAATTTTGGATGGAAATAAAAAAGTGCACTCCTGTGACAACGTTTTATTCATCAAATGCCTTTGGAAGTGAGTTTTATGCAAAACTTTGGAAAACGTCTGCACTCTCCACTTGGCGATTGTCCAAGTGGATAGACTGGATTGAATGCTACATTTTTTATAGTTATCACTTTGAATCCTTGACTTAGAGCATTTAGCATTTTAAAAGAATAACAGTGATGTAAAGGATTTACTTTTTATTTTTAATACATAATTTCACCAATGTGCATCAGCAATAATTTTATTTCAGGAATTATCCCTATAAACGACTGCCTTTTGAATAAGAATCTTTTTATTATAATTTTCATGATACTTATATAGTCTTCATCTATCTATAACATATTGATTCGATATTTCTTTAAATCTAATTTATATTATGTTATTTGTTTCAGGTAACTCAATAAAAATCAACTTATGTTTTTTAAGCATCTCTTCCTTGCCTTGGTAAGAAATTTTAAGTAAGAATCAATCAATCTTTAAATTGTGTTATTCCCCAACATGGACTTAAAACAACTTAATGTATATTTGGTGGTTTGCGGAACAGGGTATTAAGTGCATTGAAAAGGGAGGATCCTTCGACCAGACGGCTGTTACATCTGATCTGGGCAACTACACGAGAGATGATTTCGGGTTGTTGTAAATGTTCAAATCCCGCGGAGAACCCTAATAGCGCGATGCAGGATTTCGTAATTTAGTTCATATTTGGTGCCATAGATGTCGCTACATACCTATCTATATAGTGCTCAACAATATGCCTAATTGGTACAGTCTTGTCGCAAACTACCTAAATGAGACCACCAACCACACATGATCGTACAAAAAGTGTGGACTCATCAACGTGAAACTTGCAGGACCGTAAATTGAGTAGGTATAGTATCGTGAGACTTAACAGGTGATCCCTTAGCTGGTGCACCCACTGTTGTACCGATATCGGAGATAGCGCTATTATTGCTCTACCCACTCGGTTTTATTAATGCCTTCCTATTAATATTAGCAGGTACGATAGGATACATAATAGAGAGTGTCTATGAAATTTCAAATACTTTTTGTACAATTTTGTAAAATTCTTCATAAAACGGTAAAGGTTAAAGATATGTAGAATCTTTAGTTTTGTTGTAAAAAAATTATACGCTATTTCTGCTTTGTCAATAATACGTTCATTAAACATAATGAAAATACTAAATCCCGGCTTAAAGACACTACTCGCGTCTTTGAAATCTCCATTTTCGATGCCTAATACTGCCTATTTTTAATTTCGTGAAAACATTAGATTCAATTTTCATGTTGCAGAGAATTGTGATTTAACCTTTATACTCATATGTACTTACAAAATTACCAACAGGAAAAATTATTGCCAGAATGCATCTTCCTACAATATGTGATTGTGTGGTATATTGACATTTTACATATTCACATTCGGTTGAATTTTATTCACTAGGTGGAAACTCAGATTGAATACTTATTCCTTGATTCCAGAACCATATTTATAAACTAGCTGACCCGGTGAACTTCGGACCACTTAACATTCAATGAATGTAGTATATCTTTTGATATAGTCAACCGATTGCGATGAAACAAAACCTAAGTAATAAATCAAGTTACACACAATTTTATTATATAGAAGTTATCTACATCGATTTCGTACATTTTACGTGATGCGCGCACATATAAAAACATCTACAGTTTTATTATTATAGAACTTTGTTCGTAATACATCCTTATTTAAATAATACGTAATGAAATTGAATTGGTACTTATTCTGGGTAAAATATACACACATGATGGACAATAATTACCTTTAATCTATTTATAATTATATGAAAATGTGCAAATTCATATCAGTTTCTATAGGAATATTTTGTATACATGCGTTTATAGCAATAAACTCTCAAATTCTTCATTAATATCTACAGAAAACGAACAAAAAACCCGGCTTTGGTTTTTAAGCTTTATTTTACCTTCGCAGGGAAAACTCAAATGCACAAAGTCTGATGTTAGAGAAAATTGAGTTAAGAGTATTGCAAATTAATTTCTGGTAAAATCGTACTACTTCGCTCGCTAGTAGGTACGCGGAGCATGCATCGTACTAAATGCATTAGTCGAATTAGTCCACTGAGGCATGGCAAAAAATTCAATTTGCCTTCACGTTGTGCAACCGAGAAAAAAATGGGGCTAGCCGGTAAAAATTATATCCATTTTTCCGAAGAGCCGGTCCGAGAATAATAGGGGTACGGACGTTTCACAAATCGGATTAATATTTGCCTTATAGGGAATCGTTAATAAGCCTCCAAGTTAAGGAGAATTAAAAATATACGCGGATTACCGTTACTCTTAAAGATACTGAGCTGATCGTTTTAGAGGGGATTAAAAAGTATTGTTCAATACACTTCCTCGAAAACTGGCTCTTATCTCACTATGATTAGGTCCAACAAGCCATTTATATCCTCATGTTTTTTTTTTATTTATCACAATAAGGGCTTTTTCTTTCCTATTTCGTCACGATTAATGGTGATTTTTTTTTTAAAGCAATTAGGCGTATATTGTAAGGTTTTAATTTTTAATGAAAATTTAAATTGTGTTTATGAACAGAATATCTTAATTAAATATGATTATTTACACAATAATTTGTTATTACCAATAAATTAATAATTATCTGTGTTCTGTGTGTTTATTTTTAATATTAGGGGTTACCTATCAAAAGTTCGAAAAATATTTGACCGAATTACATTTGACCTAAAACTTTTCAACTATTATCGTTTAGTTTTTGTTTTTATTTCATCGAAGTCACGTCTGCTACTGTATCAGTTGACCTATTATCAATTCGATTTTTTTCGTTACTCTGATGTTTCATTTGATCAAAAAACTTTTCACCGATGTTACACTTAGCCGAAATAACATTTATTCGAAGTATTATGTTTCCGTACATTCATTATACCACTGTTTTAATTACCATATTTTCATTTCACCATATAACACCACATAATTTAATGGCACTTGATAATACAGTTGATTATGAACCAAGGTGGTTATAATTGATCCTAATAAGAAGCATGCAAACAATGATGCTTGCTTTAAGCATGCAGCATGCAAGCAGATATGCAGCATGCAAGTAGGCGAGCAGCATTCAAGTAGGCATGCAGCATGCAAGCAGGCATGCGACATGCAGCAAGCATTGTTTGTATCACGGCTCCGGCGCTGCGAGGCTGAAGCGGCCCCAACGCAAGCTTATCGTCGCAGATAGTTTTAACGCACACCCCACCGCAGCTTTGGCTTGCTGGCCGGCATCGTCGCTGCGGCAGGCCTTTAAACCACCTGCTCCTCAGCTCGCGGGCCGCCCTACCCAACGCCCTAGTCGCCTTCCCGGGCTTGACTCTAGGGGTAGGGCAGACAAGACTGTATGAAATTCAAACAAAAAAAAAATCGGAAAGTGATCTGTTCCCAATATTAGGATGTATAAAGCTTTGCTTCTCCTTCAACCTTCAAAGGTTAAGCGCGGGATAAAATTATATTAAATATTAATTGTGTAATTTGTAAAAAAAATGACGAATTTGAGATTTGAAGAGAATTCTTTAGATGCTACGCCGCCAGATATTGTGTTTGAGATAAAAAATATTGCAATAGCCTGCTGCCATCTAAATCCAAACTAAAATGTGTGGTTACTTTGAAAATTTTTCTTCAGTACATAATGAACAAAAATGCATCGTAATTTTCAGAGAAAGTATTTTTTCGTAAGTGTATTGAAAAACCTCGTTTGATACTCGTGGAGATTTGTCACTGCAGCACTCTGCTCCATAACACCTGGCCTGTAAGGCTCGAGTAAATTTCGCCTCGGTTGCAATGACAAAGTTTCTCCACTTGTATCAAAATGTACTATTATATCCAATGCTTTTGCTCAAGATACCTTAATTAATATATACATATATGTTAGAACTGGTGACTTCAGATAAATATTTAAATGGCCTTATTAAAAAATCTTCAATGCCATTGAGGTCATTGAGGTAGTCCCAAAGTTCCTTAGGCAATTGATTTGGCTTACCTGATTCAAGGCTGAATTAATCTCTGCATTACATTACAACTTTTTTCTGTTGTATTTTCAAAACCAAACATGTAGGTAATTGGTGTCATTTAGTACCTAAGTTTCATAGTTTTATGTTTCATACTGATGTGGATGAAGCTTTTAGTAAACTCAAAGGCGGGGGTATATTGGAGTAAAAACTGCTAGCCACATATAAAAAATTGTACAAAAAGTCTATGCAACACTTGTTATAACGATATTTTTATGGATGAATAAATACAATCTCTGTTATCGGAACCTCTATCAAATAATCATCATCATCCTTTGAGCCGAAAGACGTCCAATTTTGGACATAGGTCTCCCCAAGCGTCTTGTGCGTCTCCCATCTATCGGATTCCCGCGACCCTCACCAGGTGTTCTGTCCACCTTGTGGGAGTCATTCCAACGCACTTCTTCAAGTGCGTCGTTGTCACCCCACAACCGCTCCGCCCCATCGACCGTCAATCTACTTATTCTTCGAGCATTGGACCCAGCCCACTGCCACCACTTGCGGCACTGCGCAATGCGTGCAATGCTGCGCGGCGCCGGTACGCCAGACACCGCAGTCGCCGCATCCGCCCGTCGGATGTGGAGGCCAGAGAGGCGGAGCTGTACGAGGGATACAGAGTGGCAAAGCGCACCCTCCGAGCGGAAATAAAGCGGGCCAAGTTGGAGGCCCGCAACGTGTGGCTGGGGACTCTGAACGGAGACCCGTGGGGACGCCCCTACAAGATGGTGAGGGAAAAACTCCGCGCCTGGGCTCCCCCACTCACGCAGAGTCTCCGGCCCCAGATTGTAGAGGGTGTGGTGAGCACTCTGTTCCCTGCGCGAGGGGAACACTCTCCCCCGCTCATCGCTCCGCCACCAGCGGTGTCTCACGCGGATCACGATGGCGACGACGACGACAATGCTCCAGAGGTGTCCGAGGTAGAGATGAGTGTGGCGGTACGAAGGCTGAGTGCCAAGAATACCGCCCCAGGACCCGACGGCTTGCCTGGGAAAGCCTGGGTCCTGGCCATGGAGGCACTCGGGTCTCGATTAAGAGGGCTCTTCAGCGCATGCATGGAGAGGGGCCAGTTCCCACTTCGCTGAAAGACGGGGAAACTGGTCCTTATCGCGAAGCCAGGGCGCCCTGCGGACTCTCCGTCCGCGTACCGGCCCATCGTGCTGCTCGACGAGGTGGGCAAGCTCTTTGAAAGAGTAATTGCAGACCGCCTCGTCGCGCACCTATCACGGGTGGGGCCGGATCTGGCGGACGGCCAGTTCGGCTTTCGCAGGAGGCGCTCCACGGTGGACGCCATCATGCGCGTGCGAGCTCTCACGACGGGGGATGCAGTATCCCAGGGCAGGTGTGTCGTGGCGGTGTCATTGGACATCGCCAACGCCTTCAACTCCCTGCCATGGAGTAGCATTAGAAGGGCACTCCGGTATCACCGGGTGCCCGACTACCTCTGTCGTGTGATCGAGGCCTACCTGTCGGACAGGTACATTATCTACCCTGGTCACCAGGGAGAGTGGAAACGGCGAGAGATGTCGTGCGGTGTTCCGCAGGGATCGGTACTAGGACCGCCCTTGTGGAACATCGGATACGACTATGTGCTGCGCGGCGACATCCCTGACGGGGTCAGCGTGGTCTGTTACGCAGACGACACGCTGGTCCTGGCGCAGGGAGAGTCGTACCAGGCGGCGGTCGAATTAGCGACACGCGGGGTTGCGATAGTCGTTGATAGGATCCAGCAGTTGGGACTCGAGGTGGCGCTGCACAAGTCCGAGGCCATGTGTTTTCACGGCCCCCGGAGCGCGCCGCCTCGGCGCTCCCAATTAACGGTAGGAGGAGTTCACATCGGCGTCGGGTCGACGATGAAGTACCTGGGACTCGTCCTCGACAGCCGGTGGAATTTCGAGGAGCATTTCCGACGTCTGGCTCCCAAACTGAATCGGAACGGGGCTGCCCTCAAGCGGCTCCTGGCCAACCTCGGGGGTCCAGACGCCTCCTGCCGCTTGGCCCTTTATGGGGCGCCGGTGTGGGCGCCGTGACTGCGAAAGCGACCGGCGGCCCAGTTGAACGCGTGCCAGAGGGTCATGGCCATACGTATGGTGCGGGGATACCGCACGGTTTCCCGCGAAGCGGCGAGCCTCCTTGCTGGTCAGCCACCATGGGATTTTGTAGCAAAAGACCTTGCACGCATGCACGATTTGCGCGTGGAGATGCAACGCCGTGGTGAAACTCCGCTGCCGCGACAAGTCACGGCATGGCGGAAAGAGTTCCGGCGGGATCTCATGGCGAAATGGCGACAGCGACTATCGCAACCCAGTGCTGGGCACGCCGTAATTATGGCGGTAAGTCCCTTCTTTGAGGAGTGGCTGGAAAGGCAACACGGCGTCATTACCTTCCGCATGACGCAGGTCCTCACCGGACACGGTAAGTTCGGGAAGTTCCTGCACCGGATTCGTGCGGAAGCGACGCCCGGGTGTCGCCACTGTGTGGACCGCCCGGAGGACACGGTGGAGCATACGGTGGAGATGTGCCCCGCTTGGGCAGAGCAACGCCGTGTCCTCGTGGGGGTAATCGGCGGCGGCGATCTCTCGCGCCGGGCCTTGGTACAGGCCATGGTCCGAGGCGAGGAGGAGTGGCAGGCGGTCGCCTCCTTCTGCGAAGCAGTAATGCTTGCAAAGGAGGCGGCCGATCGCGAGAGGCAGCGGTCCTCACGCCCCAACCGCCGCCGGGATTCCGATCCCGATTTCCGCCCACCGTAGGCGCGGGCTTGCGGACGGCGAGCAATGGGTGGCTTGCCGTCCGACCGTCCGGTAACCGTCCGGACCAAGCCCAAGTCGTCAACGGCGCGTGCTATTCCACGCGCGCCTTAAGGAGATGTCAGCAACTGTAGGGGCCCAGCAGGGTCGAAGCCTACTGGGGCCAAGGGTCTGATTCTGAAAGGAAGACTCGGCCCTGGTACGAAAGGCAACGAAGGAACAGGAGTGGGTTTTTAGTCAGTAAAAGTCTGACACTATCTCCCGCCCCGCCCAAGAGCGGGGGATGTCATAAGATGATTTGCCCAACGAAAAAAAAAAAAAAAAAAACAGCCCACTGCCACCACTTAAGTTTGGCGATTCTTCGGGCTAGGTCGGTAAGCTTAAACCTCAATAAATAGTCTCAAAAGCAGTCCTTAAAAATATGATAATTTGTGATGTTCCATTATTTTTATCTGAAGATGACTTGAATTCGACTGGCAACAAACAGTTATTCAAAAACAACCCACTTGTTCTTTTTTATTTAAGACAATGGAGTACGGAAGTGTTTTAAGGTAAAACAACAAAAAAAGAACCTTCAAGGATTTTAGTGACCAGTCAAAGGGCTAAATAACCGGTATATAAAAATGATAATTTAAAAATCAATTGCAAAAAAACAACCGTTGTCTTATTTACAATAAAAAGTTTTTCAACTCTGATTAACAAATACTTAATTCAAATTATCTATTAGAGAATTTGAATTTGGAATATGTTAAGTTAAAATTAAGTGTTCCACTTCCTTCGTTGAAAAATCTTTCACAATTTAAGCTGCTCGTTTGTGGAATACGTTACCCATAGAAGTGAGGCGTGCTCAAACGCTATCTCCTCCTGGCCCAATTATATATATGATATTTATTAGTATATTTTTGTATTGTATGTTTGTATTTGTGTTATTATGTCTTATTAGCATTATTTCTGATGTTTGTTCACTGGCAGCCCTAAATCTATATCCTTTTGTTCAGTCCATCCAAAGGTTGTCTGTAAGAAATTGCCCTGTGAACTTATTTTTAATAATGTTTTTCCTGTATTTTGTATACATATACTGTACAATAAAGAATATAAACAAATAAAGTTAGATTTTTTATTAATACCTATTGTATACACGGTAATAGAAATAGGTAATAGATTTTTTCATTTAATATTGATCAAATGGTACAAAAAAAAATATTTTTTGTATTCAATGATATTTCTTGTATATTATTGTTTTTATAACTTAAAAACTCTATTAGTTTTCAACCACATTGTCTTATTTTGTAATATGTTCAGCTGAGTTTCACAATGCATTTTCTCAAACCTAAATAATTGACCTAAAGCTAACTGTGGTTAATATAAACCGATGTCCCTAATAGCTAGTCTATATAATATGTTTGTATGTGTACACTAGATTACAAAGTTCAATGGTTAAATCATCGTTTATAATTCCTAGCGATAACAATATTATCACCACTGGGGAATATATGAACACCAATTATTATTTCTGTATATACACGTTTTATTAATATTAATAATTATTTTATTGTATATGTATTTGCTTACGTATGTGTCATTTGATCGAGTTTAAAAATAGATATATGATGTCTATATCTAATTTAGTTATAGGTATAGGTTGACTGGTAGAAAATTCCTAAGGTTAATCTATTGTGTGTCTTCTTAAAAATGCATACAATTTTATTAAAAAAATATATAACTTTGTGCTTTGATAGGGCGAAATTTTTCATATAAATTATGTATACTTGAGTCGTGTATCTTGACTTATGTAATAATGGCCCTAAGAAACATGACATTTTTCACCTTTGAAATCAGCTGAGCTAATAAATATATATTAGGCGTAAAAATATAAGTCATATCTATGTAAACATGTAGTGAATATTTAATTTCTGCATTAAAGGCTGCGTTTAAGGTTCAATGACACATAGTTACCTAGGTACCCGTGTACCCACGAATGCCAACCGCATACATTACGCAGACATTATGCGGTTGGAAGCTATAAAATGGATCCCTTGACGTTCTAAGGATTTTTACAAACGCGACTAAATCTAAAACGGGCTTGAAAGACTTCCATCCGTGATTCTTTATCACTTCGAACCGTTTATATCACATTACAACGTTACCCCAAGATTTATTATGATTTTCCCACTCTTTCGCTTACTTTACATGTTTATATCCTTAAGGCATTATTCTAACTCGTAAATTTAACGCAATAAAGTTTACATTTACATGATAATTTGGTATAAAACTCATATTTGCATTCGTTACGTTTGTTTTCCATTGAGTGATTGTAGGCTCGTATCGCTCGTATCGTATAATTTAATAGGAATCGTTCCCATTTAAGTTTTATGTCTTTGAAAAAAGATATAAATGTCAAGCATTACGTGTGAACATAAAAAAATCATAATAATAATATTGTTTTTCCTAAAAAAGTATTAATAGGTAGGTACTTACTAACGTTATCAATTTAGCTATTAATTGCTGTGTAGTACTAGTGTTTTTTGCAAATACAAAGTTAACTCTGTTTGACCTTGGGTTTTGAGGCTCAGATTCCGATGATTGATTGGTCACGGGTCTTAAAATCTTTTCTGAGGGCAATGACGTTGACAGCTCTACTTAAATAAATTCTGATTGAAGTGATTTTAGTATCTTTACAAGTTGACGTGAGTAGAGATAGTGGAGGCCAATTTTCTATCAAGGATACGCCGTTCAAAATATTAGTAGATATTTGGTTGCTATTCATTTTCATATTAGCAAGTTGCAGATGTACGCATAATGATTCTACTTACACATGTGTGCTGTACATTATCGGATCGTTGGTATCGCCGCCCGCGCAGTACTGGGTCCAATGTCACCTCTCCAACCTTGCTGCGGCGGGTTAATCTTCAGGTTGATGACCGGTTCTATAGATTAAGTACCTACGATGTATAGGTTACATATACAACACTTTTAATACATCCGAAACACGGTGCGTGACACGTGCTGGGCTCAAAGAAAGAGACAAAAAATGGAAGAAGTATAAGGATGACAATAAAACTGATCAATTTGTAAAAAAAAAAGATCTATATGGGTTTCAATTTAATGTCGTTTTCCTTTTGAAAAGGATTCTTTAAGGGACAGACTCGATTAAGGTAATTGTCACCTTCAAAACACTTGTAATGATCTCTTAAATGATAAAATATAATTAGTGTTGACGTGGACGGACGTGATACAGCTATAATAATATCAAGGTGATCCCTTGAAGCAAGTCATCTCAGAACAATAGTTTTGAAAGACTTATCAGAGATTGTTAAAAGTTTACGTGATGGACGATAAGACTGTTCGACATTATAATCTTAATCAGTACATTAACCTGGCGTTAGTTTTGATTCAGAATTGCACGCGGAGACTTTGTTATCTGTAGATACTGTAGCGGACTCGCCGTCTAGTCTTGTAGACGCAGGCAGGTAGGTCAGGTCAGGCAGGCTGTTTAGTGACTGTTTAGTGATTAGATGATTTTCCACCTAAAAATAAAATGGCGATAAAATATTTTAATTTGCAACTGTCTTTTCTAATTTTTCCAATGGTTTGTTGATAAGAGTGACATCGTAATTGACACTATTGTTTTTTGGCCACGTGGTATTATTACATCTCATACTTTTTATTACATTTCTATCCACTGAACTATCCATGATTAATCACATCTATAAATAATTTTCTTAGCTTTATTTCCATTGCGATCGAGGAATGCAAGAAAAACGTTATTCATTAGTCATTTACCTTTCTGCACAGTATGAATCAACTGAAGAAAACGGGTTACTATGGTAATCGTATCTCGTATACCCAACGCTAGTCTAAGCGGCCATTTTTCTTCTTCATCTTCCGTAGCTTACTGTCAAGGCTACCCCTCTGTGTGTTTATGTCAGGAAGATGAATATTTTTTCATTGATTTTTGAGGTTAGAAAAAAATCTATAACTTAACTCAAGTAAAATTAGGAAATTAGTAGAGAATTAGCAGTTATTATAAAAAAAAAAAAAATTCTAGACGTTTTCCGAAAACGCCAGCTCGTCACTACTACCCGTAGTGTATTAACTGCGAAGAATAAGTGACCCAATAGCGCAACCAACCCCACAGAAAAAAGAATCAAAAAATTGTTATGGATGAGAAAGGTCTACACACAATGCTTCGTAGCGGGATATTACATGCTACGCTTCGAAGCGTAGTATACTACGCGCTAAGGTTCGTAGCGTAGTACTTAGTGCTACGCTTCTGAGCATAGTATACTATGCGCTACATTGCGTAGCGTAGTACTTAGTGCTACGCTTCTGAGCGTAGTATACTTACGAGTTACGCATCGCAATTTCACAGAAAATATTACATTCATGCATGTTTTAAAGCCAGGTGCCTTATAGAAACCTGCATCAAAAATTCTAAGCTCGTCAAGAAACGTATAACCAGACACATTTTTATTGTATTACAATTTGCGAGCTCCTAGTTTTACGCAGAGCGCGTGCAAAGGTGAGACGGGTCAGTTACCTCTGCTATCTTTAGAAAACCGGGTTTTAAGGGTATGACGCTATCAGATTAATATCAAATAAATACCTAAGTGCAAGCCCAACCCATCCATTAAATATAATCCCTTACGAAAATCGCGTTTCAGTATTGAGTTTACTGGGATATTGAAATACTGTAATTATGTTTGGAATGTTGCAGTCTTAGCCGATTTTATGTGCGCATCGTCATTCGCCCGGCATGGCTGGAGAGTCAAGGCCGTTCGTTCTCAAGTTTGATTCGGCATTCGGCACCAATCGGTTGCTATCGGCTACCGTATATTAATTCGACACTATTAATGTATTCAACTGCGATTTTATTAAGTTCGGCAGACATTAAATCAAGTAGGTATGTGTAACCAAATGGCGGTTAATGATAGGCTAGTGCGTTACGTAAAAAATATCTCTATTGAAGACCTCCGGTTGGATGATAACTTCAAATATCGAATAAAATTATGGTGCTGATAACGAACCTTTATTTAAATATAAAAAAAGAATGAAGACAGACTAGATATAATTTCAATGAATCTGAAAAGTAAATAAATTAAAAAATATTCGCTTAAATTAGAATTTTCATAGTCATCACACTGTTCAAGCAGAAAATAAATCATATGATAGGAAAATGCTGAAAACTTAACTTATAACGAAATCCATAAATCACTTGTGAGGACAAAAGGGCCCTATGTACAATTCTCTTTTTTCTATCTGAGAAATTTAAAAGTGCCATCACTAAATAATTCACCTATAATTGCCGAACTTCAAGGCATACGGGGAGGTTTTATTGAAATGCTAGTGAACCGGATAATTACCACTATTAACATGAAGACATGGTTACGAATGCATGCTCATGTTACATGCAGGGCGAGCTAGAACGTCCTCCATTTGCATTAGACTTCAATGTTGTAAAGAAATGGAATGGATGAGCTCTTGGTGTTTTGAAATAAATCTTCTGTAAAGTTAAATTTGGAAATATGCTACTAATATTATAAACGCGAAAGTTTGTAAGTATGTATGTATATTTGTACTCTTTCACACAAAAACTACCTACTGAATGGATTTCGAAGAAACTTAGTACACGAGTAGACATAGGATACTTTTTATCCCGGGAGTGTGTTCCCTTGAGATAATTTTCTACTATCACGAGAGTGAAGCTGCTGGAAGCAACTAGTATATGTATAACTTTAACAGCGCGGGAAAACACAAGGTCTTTCAATTCTCAGACATTTATTTATTTATTTATTTATTAAAAAAAAAAACATCGTATATCATAAAATTACAAAGGCTAGATAGAGGGTGATTAATGTTTTTTTTTTTTTAATTTTCGATTTTCATTAGCCTTAGCTCGAATTAATACCACTCATGCACAGTGTTCATATACCAAAAATCACCATAATCGGTTAATATGTACCACTGTAAAAAAAAATAATATTAAAAAATTTACCTAGAATGATGACGTACTAGCTGTATGATAAAACTTTATTGGCGTTGTGCAACCTCTAAAATATTAACCGATTGTGGTTTAGTATAAGAACACTGTGCATGAATGGTATCAAGAATTCGAGCAAAGTTAAAAATCGAAAATTTTAAAAACATGAAACACCCTACTTAGCTTAACGTTTATTACTATTATAATGGAGCCATGGAAAAATAATAAGATATACTATTAGATATAATTACGGTTTGGTATGTATTTAAAGCATGTGTAAATCCGACTGACAATAATTTATTTCAGAGGAATTCAACTTTAAAACTCTTAGCGATCTTCCTGATGGTCTTCTTTTTTTATATACAAACGATATTTCTGCAAATGTTCGGGAGCGTCCGATATAGAAAGCATCTCGTCGTGCTAACAGAAAGGACTAACTATGGGAGTCCTTCATTACGAAGACTATCCTAAGCGTATATTTGCTAATGTACAGGATTTAGTATCATCAACGGGTGGACATTATAGTTTCAATTCAAAATTTCCCACATGCACTACCACATCTGCGAGTGCTCAGTGCTATTTATATCTGCGTGGTCGTCGAACAGTGGATGATAGCCGATCGCAATGTATGCAAATGTTCTGGTAGCACCGGTACCGCGGAAATCTTTAAGTGCCACAGACTATTAACGAATAGGACATACGCCCGGATCTTGCGAAAAAAAAAACGGTTTTACTACCGTTGTAGTTTTATAGATATATATTAAGATCCTTATCGTGAACTTTTAATAAAAGACATTTAATAATAAAAATAGCACCACTCTTAAGGACTCAACGATCAAGCAGCTTTTTACTAAGCTAGTATTTTCTGACCATAAACTGACTCAAATAAAATTTCTAGAAGTGATTGTTTTTCTCGCTAAATTTACAATCACCAATAAATTCATCCAATTTAAGTTTCCTCATATCAACAGTTTTAACTTTTATATGAGAAAATGACAGTCGAATAAAATCGGGAGTTAACATAAAAATTTACACGGAACAAGTATAAAACCGGGCATGCATATAGCTAGGTGCCCGGGGTTGAGCACAATAAAAAGAGTTGCCATATTTCGCCAAGTTCCAACTTGTTATGATCAGAAGGTAGAATGCGATCTGCGATGTGAAACGCGCATTGTGATTGTGTAAACTTTTAAATCGCGCTTCTGTAACGTCGCAGCAAATTTTCGTCAATAAAGCTTAGACAAATATAATAAGTCGAAAGTTTGGTCCGAGGAATTTAAAGCATTTCACACAAGTGCAATTTGTAAGAATTGTTAATAACATCCGATTCTATGGCGATTATCTTTAGCGTGGCATTCAGAAGCTAATTTCGCTTATTGATGTTTGAGATTCCGGACAGCTTGTGTGGTCGAGGCTTTACTTCGCTAAGTACGGATCGCATTTAGCGTTCTCTTTTTAAAACTTTACTCAGTTTCTTTTTGCAGTTTGTCGAAAGTTTTCCTTCCTGTAACATTTTACCGTAGAGCAGTTTCCACGGGGGCGATCACATCGAGTTAATAAGTTCCCGTTTCGATGGCTCCTACGTTTTAAACTTTTAGGATATGAGATAACAAGCTAAGAAAGGGAGACGCCGATTTGGCTAAGTCCACTTTAAGATCTCAGTGGATTACGTTGTTGCCTTCGGTGAATTGGAAAATCTTTTCTTTTGAACAAAAGCTTGTTAAAATATTGTTTGAAACTTTTACATTATGATACAACCACATTCATATTTCAAAACTCAAGCTCCTACTTGGGCTTGAAATGAAAATCTTCACGGAAAGAAAAATCCATCGGTCAAATATTAATCTTATGATTTAGGTGTGTTCCTTATAGTTTTAGTTAAGACTGAAATTAATTCATTACTCAGTTGTAAAAAGAAAATGTTAGCATGTTTGAAAAAAACATTAAAAGTAACGGAAGGTGAAATCTATATCGATTACAAGGGCCCAATAATTATTACGATGAATTAAAGACATACTATCACAATACTACCATCTAATAAAACTAAATCATCGCCAAACCATCTACGAGTAATCCATATAAACTGTCGCCATTTTTGTTTTATTGGAAAGTAAGTTGTCGAAATTTCACGAAGTTTCCGAGGAAAATTCCAATGTCTTCGTCCGAGACGACGGGCGCCGTCGGCTGACGACAGCCGAATGAATGAGCTAAAGGATCCGAAGATCTACGATGAGAACTCGATCCTCGCTACATTTTCCAACACTCTTTGTCCTTTTCTAAAGTCATTTAATAGATAAAGTTCGAGATAGTCGTCTACGCGAGATTCCAGACGAGTTTAAAGCACATGGTAGTACTCAACTTTTCGTGCAGGCTTTGAAGTCAATATCCATTATAATTAGACCTATTTCAACCTTTATTTGACAAGGTAATTAAATAGGATGAGGTCGAGCTGCTTCGGCATTTATTTTAATGAAATAAAAATGTAAAGGGTTCTAAATATTTTAGTTGACATAGCAGTATAATACTAATACCTATATAACTGTATTAAAGGTACACATTTATTAACCTTCCCTTGTTTCCTTTCGTGAGTGAAAACAGATAGCTTCTCTATGCATTCACATATTTGATTTATTTCATTGAATACAAATGCTTGTAGGAAATGGGAATACATTATTTTGAGGAAAAATCTCCCTACAATGGTTTTGTTCTCACATCCCTCCCTTAGCGTTGGCTTGACATCTTAATTTTCATGATTTCTCCATATTTCCATCCAAGCGATTGAATTTGCTTAGCGGTTTTTGTTATATGATGGTTTGTTTCGGATAAAGAAAACGAATTATTGCTGCTTCTGTCATTTATGGGTTGAGGGCCCGTATTTAAAACATAAAGAGAAAGAATTTAATATACCAAGTTCAAAGGACATTATATGCGTATGGTTTCTACCAAAAGAACTAAATTTATAGCACGACTTCCATTAATGTAATAGAACAGTAGTCAGTCACTTCTTATATTCATAACTTATTCATGAACAAAGTTTCCCCAAAGATTGTACTAGTTGAACAGTTTACCTGGCCAGTAAAAGCTGGCGCCCGAACGACTTGTATATTTTTTCCTTAAATAATCGAGGAACCTAATAGTTTTCACCTATTACCGCGGCCGGACCAAATTTATCGCTTTCGACTGTTGATTTATCTGTGAACGGACCGGATTAACTACCGCTAACTTGGCGATAGTTAAGACTGCTATCTCTGGTGTTTCAGGGCGAAAGCTCTTTCCTTTTATCTAAATTGGTCCGCTACCAATAAAGATTCGCCGACGACTGTCGTAAACCATTCTCCCCATACGCTTCATTATGGGGCAAACTTTCAGATATGATGGAACAATTTTATTGTCCACCGATGTCGCGAGATCTCTATCGGTAATGGGATTTGGTGTCGTGAGTTCTCTGGCGCTATCGGACACCAGTTTCAGCAAGATTTAAAATGTCAAGTTGTGAAACTGCTAGATAGTAACATTGTACAACCTGCGTACTATAGTTTTGTTCGCTAGAGTAAGTCGCGAATTTTTGCATAAAGTTTGTAACATTACAGCATTCTACCTTTTGTAGAGTATTTTTAACTTTTAATGTTTCAAATATTTCAGTCATTTTATTGTTCCTTGCTCGCATTGAGCGATTTTACACAATGTATTCGTATTTGTGCTAACAAGAAGAATATATATTAAAACTAAGTACGGTATTGAAATCTGCTCCTGAATTTGTAATAATAAACTGAATATTAAACTTTTTCTGTAACATTGATTTTACGGTGATTGTATTTGCGATGCTATATACTTTTTATAAAGATAAAAGACCAATTAGACTGTAGAATGTTCCAAGCGTAAACCATTACACAAATTACAAAAGTAAAAACGTTAAAATCACTTTAGTACCCAAATGCATTTACAAAACTTCGCTACCAAAAGGGTTAGTTTGGGCACATTACCGTCCCACACTAATGGAAAATAGATTTGTGCTCCAAAGATGTATAAATCTTGTCCTAATTGAATTTGTCATAAAAATTGAAAGTTTTCCCCGACTCCCAGGGCTACATTTCACCAACTAGTTTTAATCCATTCTTCTTTGAAGGGAACTTGTAATTCATTGTGAGTGCTAAGTTTGCTACGACTATTCCAATCCAGATACAAAACTTTGCCCCTGCTTCACCTACTCTTGTTCTATTTAGCTGAAGTTCAGGTTTTTGTATTAAGTACTTTTTTTTGCTATCGGAGGAAAACCTTCAAAAAGAGCCTGAACTTTGGGGATAAGACCAAGGAGAATGGGATTTTCACTTCATTAAAACCAGCTCGGTGATCATCATTATCATCATTTCAGCCGAAAGACGTCTACTGTTGGACATAGGCCTCCCCCAAGCGTCACCACAACGACCGATACTGTGCGTCTCACGTACTCCGCACTTCTGCGACTATCACCAGGTCGTCGGTCCAACTTGTGGGAGGCCTTCCAACGCTGCGCTGATCGGTGATCACCATCAGCATTATCTTACGAACTTACTTACCTATCTACCTACATAAGTAGGTAACTTTAAATTGACAGAAGCAGATATAAATCAATATAGGATACCTATATCTAAACAGTACATCACAGACTACCTGCGTTTTTAGGGTTCCGTTGAGGGATCAAAAGGAAAAACGGAACCCTTATAGGATCGATCACTTTGTTGTCCGTCTGTCTGCCCGTCAAGACTCTTTATCTCGGGAACGTGTGAAGGTATCGAGTTTAAATTAAAACCATATATTCAAGTCTGCGGTTTCTTGAGGCTGTAAAGAAAACAGATTTCAAAGTTAACTGAAAAAAAAGGTACGGCCGTTTATGTCGCAAAAAACGTATATTTCGACACTCGAGGGGATGAAAATTCTTATGGTACTTCCCGTAGACCGAGAATCCTGAAATTTGGCATAAAGCAAGGTCTTATAGCATTAATTTTAAACTCCTACTATATTATTTTATATACTAATATCATAAAGAGGTTAAATTCCTGAGTGCTGAAATCTAAAAAATATATTTTTTTTAAGTTTTTCACTTTTTTATGCTTGTTTTTTTTTAGCCTATAGGCTATATAGGCTCGAGTTTGACTACTATCTCACTTGATGTTAGGCGACGATGTGGTCGATACTGGACCACGCTTGCTTAGAAGCAACCTGATCACTCTTGACTTAAAGACGCCAGTACTAGACTCCCCTTAGAGATTGGACCCCTAAACTTTCACGCAGGAGAAGCCACCGGCAAAGGATAATAGTTTTTTTTTTTTTAACGACTCCGTCTAGTCGCAAGATAAGCAGAGCTTGTATTATGAGTAGTAGACAAGTGATAAACACACATATATATTTTTAAATACATACATATTATAGATAAATTTCACCTAGCAACAAAGGATCGTGCTCATCACACAAACATTTGTCCTGGGTGGGAATCGAACCCACGACCTCCGGCGTAGCAATTAGGGTCACTAACCACTAGACCAACAGCCTAGTCAAATATAAATAAAGAGTATATTTATCTATGTAATATCTTTCTAGTTCAGACACACAAATGATTTTACTTATTAAACTGCCATGAAACCTATCTATACCACATTTTGAGGTCAGGCCATTATCAGTATCAAGATGCATGTTATCAAAAATATCAAGTGCAATGATTGAAGGCTTACTTATGAAGAATTGATAAGCTTTCTAGGCTTCTGTATGTCAACCTCATCAAAGAGATCTTGATGTGTATTTTTAGATATTATCTATAACAAGTTCTACAGTTTATCTTTTTGGTACCAATGTATATATCTCTGCTCCTTATATAAATAGACTAGCTGTATACCCCGGATTCACCTGCCTGACATATTAATGCATTTTCACTTTTTTTTGGGTGGGAAAATCATCTAATGACATCGCTCTTAGGCGGAGGGCGTGTCAGATTTTTACTGACTAAAAACCCACTCCTATTCCTTCTTTGCCATTGTTCCGGGACCCAGGGGATTTCTTTCGCATCACCCATGGCCCCAGTAGGCTTCGACCCTGCCGGGCCTCTACGGTTGCTGATGATCTCCTTGAGGCGCGCGTGGAACACTACGCGCCGTCGATGACATGGGTTCGGTCCGGACGGTCGGAGGGCGAGCTACCCATTGCTCGCCGTCTGAAAGCCTGCATCCATTTTTACTTGGCCTTCTTTTTTTTTAAATCCAGTGGTTCCAGAGGTCAGCGCGTTAAAACAAACTCTTTAGCATTATTATCGCACCATAAATATCATCTATAAAAGCGAAAGTTTGAGGGTGTGTGTCCGTCACGACAAAAAGGCTGAACAGATTGAATGACATTTAGTATACAGGTAGGCCATGTTTTCGGATATTACTGATTGGACAGGTCCTCTCAAATCTGTGTGGATCTTTCTTCAAAAGACCATCTCAGACACCAATCTGCATGGTTCTCATATGATTTGACCATTACATGTTTGATGTATGGACTTTAAAAGAGACTTTGACCCCCTGAGTTTGTTTCGGTGTTTCTTCTCAAGGTAGTCAGCAGGGAAATACCGACTTCAACTAGTTTAAATTGACGAAAAATTGACTTATAAAAGCGTTTTATAAAACCTGAGTTTGCTCTCTTGGGTTAATTTTCTTTTAAAGCACGCAAAGCCGCTGATAGAAGCTAGTATTATTATGGAAAGGTGATATGTCTTATACCTTTCCTAACTGAATATCGTGGCCCGTCTGGGACCGCTTACCGATTCATCCTAATGCACCTCCACGTCTTCACTACTAGTGATTATTTTCGTATTGCGGGGAGTAAACGATATCGATGTTAGCTACTTAGAACTTCAATTGTTTTCTTGTTTTATTTTTCTCGGTAAAAGTTCAGTAGTTTTGTTTTTTTTTTTTTATAAAGTAGATAAGTATAAACGGTTGCACCCCCTCATACCTGGAAAAATTATCTATAGGTAATATAAATATATTTGTTCTGCGTAATCGAACCTGTGACACACAGCGCAGCAGCCAATCATTCAACCACTGCACCAACCATGTCACTAGTACCTAGCAATAAGAATGATGTATATCTAGAATACCTATAGTGTGTATATAATGTAGCGTTTGCCTTTTTTGGTAATCTAACAATAATCTAATCGGGCCCCTAAGGTTTTGCTGACATCTCTTTGAGGCACGTGGACCACTACGCGCCAGCGACGACTCAGGCTCAGTTCGGACGGTGACCTGACGGCCGGACGGCGAACTACCCATTGCTCGCCATCCGTAGTTTAGGACTATCTACATAGACAGACACGTAGAGTTACTTCACTTTATAATTAAAGACAATAAAAATCTTGTAAGGCCATATTCAATAATTGCATAGAGGTATGCCTCAAACAATATATTGACTGGCCTGTTGGTCAAATGGCCAGTGGTCCTAACTGCTATGCCGGAGGTATTGGGTTCGATTCCTACTCAAGACAAAATAAAGTTTGTGTGATGAGCATGATCATTTTATTCTGTATCTGGGAATAATTTATCAATGATGTTTGTATTTAGAAATATATAAGCATGTTTATCAGCTGTTTATTACTCATACCACAAACTCTGCTTAGTTTGGGACTAGATGACGTTGTGTAAAAGTAAAAAAAAAAATAATTAAAAGAGGATATTACCTTTTCTGTTGCTACTACCAACTACGTGTCTATGGCAGCATGTCACTAACAATATGTCTCCTTTGTGTCACAAGGATACCCGTCGCTGTGAAGTATCGCGGAATTTCCTCACGTGTTTACTATTAAATAGTTTGTATAAACATTATAGTTACGTTTGTTATATACTGTACCTATTGTCACCAATAATATAAACATCTATTTCTGTAGAGGAATAATGTAAAGGAGTAATTCAATTATTGTTAGCTGTCAATGCTATTGAGATTTGCATTTTAATAGACAAACGTTTTGTGGCCAGTTCCTTTATACGTTTTAAATAAAAATTAAAACTATAATATTATATTATATTTTAACTCGCCTAATTTTTAGGGTCTCGTACCTCAAAAGGAAAAATCGGAATCCTTATAGGATCACTTTGTTGTCCGTCTGTCTGTCTGTCTGTCAAAACCCTTTATCTTGGGAACGCGTAGAGGCATAGAGGCATCAAGTTGAAATCAGACCCATATACTCAGGTCTGCGGACCCATGAAGCTGTGAAAAAATGAAACTTCCGAGTTAATGAAAAAAAAAAAATGATACGGCCGTTTATGTTGCAAAAACGTCTATTTCGGCACTCAAGGGAATCAAAATTCATAGGGTACTTTCCATTGACCTAGGATACTGAAATTTGGCATGAAGCAAGGTCTCATAGCATAAGTATAGAAAAAAATGAGAAAACTGTAAATTTATAGTTACATCACAAAAAAAAACTTTTTTTTCGATTCGGAAAAATCTTCGTAACTCAATGCAGCAATTGAACTGTTTTCATAGGAAAGTTTGTAGGGAACCCTCAGTGCGTGAGTACAACTAGCACTTGCCCGGTTTTTTTTTAATGTTTCCTTCATTAAATCGACTTGTATGTGTCACGTTTAAATTTTCTTCCTAACTAAGTTGCAAAAAGACTCTTTTAATTTAGATACACATAAACAAAACGCCCTTTATATATTTCAAAACCCCATAAATTATGCTACTAAAAAAAACCAGTCCATTAGTAACTCTAGGTTTATTAAACATTTTCAGTTGACAAGAAATAAACTAAGAGACTATAAGCACTTAACTCATGACACAGAAAACTATAAATTAGATTTTAGTACAGAAAAGACATACGAAGAAAATCAAGAATTATATAAGCAAATTTTAAGGCACGTCAAAAGGATCCATCGTAAAAAGTTTAGCTATTCCACGGGTTTACGTATTTCGTCCCAATTACCAGTTGAAAGAGTGCCAGGCCCAATAAATCAGGGGACAGAGATAGGTACGTATTCCTGTGACATTGTAACTTGTAACTTTGCTACAGTTTTATACGACAGAACTATGTCAATCTAACTTTTAAGATTATCACTTCCGCATTCGCCTACACGCTACCTTACCTGCTTGTTTATAGGGTTGAAACTACCGTATCATAAATATTAATTTTATTATTTTTAGATTGCGAACCGTAGGACTACTATTCTCATCAAATGAGTCATTATCGTACAGAAAGTTTTGATTTACTGTCGATCTTTCTTGGAACTACATAATTAACGGTATTTTACTAAACTAAATCTATGATGTAGGAAGCGATGTATAATTCATAACATTGCACAGTTCAAGTCCAAAGTCTGAACATAAATCATATAGTCCAGACGTATTCTCAGTAAGTGTGATATCAATTGCATCAAATGTGCGAATGGTTGACAGGACAGCCCTACCTATAAGGCTACCGTCCACTGGTACAATGCTATGCTACAAAATTGTTACGAGATTTTTTATGGAAGTTTAATTTTTAGTTCAAGTTGATTTAACAAACTGTTTATAGACTCTAATGAGTGTATTATCTAGTAGAGGAATTTGTGTCCGTGACTTTTTTTTTATTTATAACTTTTTTTTTGTAGTAGTGCTTTAATATTTTTGTTAAAACATTTTAGGGAATGGGAATGTTTAAATTAACCACCTTTTTTATTGAGAAAAATATATTTTGCTTTGTTACTTATGTCAATCAAAAACTCCTACTTCTCTGAGATTATTTAGAGAGTTTAAAAACACAAGCAAACAAATTATGATTCAATTAATATTTTCAGTGTAGCGTAGCTTTCTCACTGGAAGGTGAACGCAAGCCAGTGGCGTCAGCGTGGCGCGCGTTCCCCCGCTACCGAAAAAAGTTGCAAGTCGATGGGCGGCGCCGGCGAACATTCAAATTTATCGATTGTCCCGCGCGCCTCATTACAACATTCCTCAAAACTTACCCACTCACCAACTTAGCCCTTTAGCCCCACCACTATAGCCACATTACTTTTTATACCCCCACCGATGAAGGCCATTTTTTCATCGCCAGTTATTATTGTCTGTTAAAGTTTAAGTGCTTGGCGGCTAACTTTCGATGTCTTCGTGATTTACGACGAGCCGTTTCGAAGTGTTTTATCGAGCATAAATGTAAGTTCGCTACTTGTTGAGACTGAAGGTCGAAGCGGGTTATGATCGTAGTATTAGTGGGTCAGTGTTTTATAGGCAGCTTCAATGCGTTGGATGGTCTATTTTCGTTAGTACGTATGGTGCAAATAGCGCCCAATCCCGTCAGTCTATTAAGAAGTCTTCGTACGGAACTCAAGCGTTCAAGTGAAGGAAGGAGCGATGTCGTCGAACAGTAGTTTCGCATCTGCGGGTGTGGGGGGTGGGATAGTGAGGTGGGGGGGCAATGATCCATTAATCTGGCAGAAGCCCATGTGGCGCCAGCGACGTACCTGGCGACGCGACGCACGGACGCCTACCTAACGACACAGATCGTACATTTTCAACATGTGCAAATGTGTATAAAACAAAAATTTATTGAGTGCCACACTCTATAGGGAAATTGACGTTCATCCATTTGATTGATCGTGTTGGTTACAAATAAAATATTTTGTAAGTTATTGTTTGAAGGTGGTTTCTGTATACTTATGTCCTAGCAATAAAACAAATTAATAACACGCATCATTTTTAACATACACAACAAACCTAAAATATTAATAGAACCAAAATTTTTAAGTGAAAATATTAAAAAATCCTACCCGGTATTTTTTAATTATTTATTAATACTATTTACTTAAATTAGAAAAAAAAATATATGCATACTTACATACTACATAACGAGTACTTTTTTACCATATCAAATAAACTTTTCGACAACCGGGTTCCAAAGTACTTTATAGTATTAGCATCTAGAAATAATATTTAATTTTCATAATGTCCAATAAAACGCGATTCTTCTGACAAGCCATCAAATCCGTCCCTCCCCATAAATATAAAGTCAGTAAAATCGGCCGACATGACGCATCCACGTTATTGCTCCGCTAGGCGTAGTAGCGCTCCTAACTACCGCCGCGCTACTTCCACTTTCTTGTGATTCCGGATATCATTCCGGGTAAGGCTTTCCGTCTATTTATTGCTCATACGCAGTACTACTGACTCACATGAATACGAACCATGGCCTCCGTACTAGGTTACTGAGACATCATTCCGCTACTACGAAATCTCTTTGCCTTTCGGAGACTTCAATAAAACCCTATCACTACACTATTTTTTGATGCTATACTGGTATTCTAAGATAAATAAAAGCACAGTTCCCTTAATACAGCTGTAGCTCCGGTAAAACGGTATGATAATTGTGGCAATTTACGGAACGCAATTCACTAAGTGGAATATTTTACTTATCCTCCAGGCGTTCCGCAAGGCACGACTACCTACAGCTTATACATTGAGACGTATTGCTGGCATTCATTACTGTACACGCGTTTTTATTAATGTATGTAGGTAGCAATCGAAGCGTTCACACGAGTGATAATATTGTGCATGCCGACTATTTTGACGCGATGCGTGTAGACAGCGTTATCTGTCAAGGTGCCCGATTTCCGCACAGATAAAATCGACGCGCTAACTTATCGTCCATTCCCCGTGTGAAATACGAGCTCTTTTCTAGTTTGTATGAATTTGTATGCGAGCATGTAGCATGCAGGGTGCATCGAGTTATAGCACACGGAAACAGTGGCGTCGCCGCTACCCATGAACGGCAACTCCGACGCCATATTTCAATCGCGAAATTGACACATGGCTCTTTCGTAACGCAAAGTTTCGTGCGAAAACTTCAACCTGGCATATTTACTTAAGGTATTCTTCTCGAAACATACCGATAGCTCCTTGACGAGTGAAAACTTTTATTCATATAGATAGGTCATGCTCTAACCGGTGGAAGTTTTCACATAAATTGGCGGTCATTCGACGCGAATATGCTGACTGAGGGGGTAACAAATATGCCAACTTGGGTTGTTATAACAGCGATATGTAAGTTCTGTGATACTTCGCCATTAAGTTTATGGAAACGACGGTCGAGATTACATCACACTTTCTGAAAGCTTTATGTAATTCTTCTTTCTTCGTTATCTCTCACGATAGGTACGGGAATAAAATTTTCCACTTATCCGAGTATTCACATCCGTCTATTAATCAAGAAGACAGATTTTATGGCAGTTGTAGGAATTCATCTTTTGGTTCGAAAAGCGAGTGAAAAATTCGAACGCAATCTGTCAAACTGCTCCTTAATTCTAATTTAATTAGCGGGAAGTTTTCACGCGTGGGAGGAGACCGAACGACAATGACGCGTTAAAATGATTAATTTTTGTAGAAGCGCCTCTGATAGTAGTACGCTCCCGAGTGCGCCTTCCGAACGGACGATTAATCTTTCTCTTTGCACCATTGTACCGCGATCCCGGTATTTTTTCTGTCTTACAATACCATTAAGAAACTGCCACGGCTAGTTGGTACTTCACAGCTCTTCCCACCGTCTCATCGTTAGGCCCATTGAAGGATTGAAAAGGTGTTTGCGTTCGTCTGCCGCAAAATAGGTTTCCCCTTCGGTTTTTAAAACGTTGTCTCGGAATCACTTAGGCTTCGATAGTTATTATTATATGCCGCGAATGAAATGTTTTAAACTTCCATCGTCATTCGCTAACAATAGATCTGAGGAAAAATTTATACAGTCATTCCTTGTTCGTTCAATTGAAAGATTCTATTTAAAAGATTTTTCTTTGACGTCTGCAAGTTTTTACGAGGTTTCCTTTATCGAAATGTGTTATTTTTCAGTTATGAATAAATTGGTATATTGTGGGGTATTTGTTATCATTAAATCTCACTGCAAGGCATCTTAGGTGGGGTCAAGAGCATGATGAGCAGATGTCGAATTTAGATCTGGGAACTCGCCAACTGTTCCGGTTTTGTTCAGTTGTCTTACATAAATTAAATTCGCTTTTATTTTTAATTAAATGCAATTACACATCATCTACTTTATAGTGCAGTGTTAAAATAAGCTTGTAATCAATAGTTGCTCGCTGTTTGACCAGTTTTGTGTTTAATTTTATTCTCATATGTGACTAATTTTGAATGTTAATGTTATATTAAATCGAAGGTATTTTTGCTTTTCGTATGGGTCAGTGAATTATAATTAAGTATTGTTTAGGTAGCCATACTGTCGCCAATAATACATTAATATATGAATTGACCCACTGTTAATTAGTACAATTTCTTCAGTTGAGTAATTTCGATGTTTTTCAAAGTCGAGAATAGAACTAGGTAGTTTTTAGCCTTATAAAATTTAAAGGATCAAAAACATCTGTGACTACAATTTTGTTTAGTAGTTTTTTTTATTATTATGTGTAGACTCGCGTTTGTCCGCGATATCACCTGATGACAAGCAATTATGTGGCCAACGATGAATCACGCTTGCCTAGACCTAGTAGAAGTAAACTATTCACTCTTGACTTAAAGACCCCTAGGTTATAGCTATCGGGAAACACATAATCCAGCATAAAATTCTACTCCTAAGCTGTTGGCGCAGTTAATGTATTCCCAAATAAAGCGTACGGAAGGTAAGCGCGCTCCATCGTCGACCGCATCGTCGCTTTCCATCAAATGAGATAGCGGTCAAGCGCGAACCTATAAAGAATAAAAAAAAAAAACAAAAAAAAAAACACTATGGGTGGGAGGTCTATCATGTAAGTAACGCGCAACGCCGTACGTCTATTACTATCTATAGTTTTAACTTTGATTTTCAAAGTGCATTACTTTCGCTCATTGGAATGCATCGGTCACACCGTGATTATATCGAGTGAAGTCATTGGACCTAATTATAATTCGATATCGGTGCGACATGGCCGAGGTCACTCAAGTGATAAACGTTACTTCTACCCTCGCTGCTAACGCTTAAGTGCTATTAAAATAAAAAATGTATTTATAGTATGAAATTATTTTAGACGGTGATGTTGAAAAGAATTGGATTTTGTCATTTTCATTTGTTTTTTTCTTTACTCTAAAGCCCTTTTCTTTAACCTTATACGTGGGAAACTCAGAATACTTAAATTTTTTTTTCACTGCCTTCTCGAACGCTGCTAGCGCGTCTTCCAGCGATGAAAACTGTATCCCTTTCAGCTTATTTTTTATTTTAGGGAATAAAAAAAGTCACACTGTGCCAGATTAGGACTGTAAGGAGGGTTTCCCAAGACTCTGACCGGTGTGGTATCCAGGAATTCCCTTGTTTTGAGCACTAAGTGCGCGGGTGCGATGTCATGGTGAAGCAGTACCCCGCGGAACCCAGTGTTCGGTCGCTTGTTGCTCATTGCAGACAAAACTTCTGGCAGGCATTTTGTGGTATACCATTCAGCGTTGATGCTGCTTTGGTCTCGTAATGAAATTGAAACCAGACACCCCGTCAAAGTGAAGAAACTAGCGATTAAAATTTTCCCTGCGCTTCTCGATCACTTCACTTTCGTTGGCGTTGGTTCGTTTTGAAACCGCCAAACTGTCGACTGACGCTTTGTTTCAGGATCATATTGATAAATCCAGGATTCGTCACCTGTCACAATGTCGTAAACGCGCCGAGACGACCTAGCTTCAAATTTTTGAATCATATCACGGCACCACGAAGTTAGAAATAGCATGACGAATGACAGGGCAGAATGGAAGAAAGAAACGTGTTACGCCGACCCCAAATAACAAGGGACAAGGGCAGGAAGATGATGATTACCGGCACCACTCCACATGGGCCTGCTTTTGAGCTTCGGTGAAGTTCTGCGGCACCCAGTGGCAAACTATCATCCTCACGCGAAGGTGCTCGTAGAATCTTGTGAACACTTCCCGAACCGATCTTCAGTATATGCTGAATCTTTTCGTGTGTAATTCGCCTGTTTTCTTGACATTTTTTTTTACTGTTAGCACACTTTCTTCCGTGACAGGCGTCGTAGGACGACCACTCTTTTGTTCATCCTCCAAAGTAATGCGACCGCGCTTGAAGTCGCTACACCAGCGGTAGATGGTTGCTTTTGAAGATCTTTCGTCCATAAAAGCAATTTGAAGTCGATCAAATGACTCATCAGGTTTTAGGCCACATTTAAAATCGTAGAAAATCGTCGCACAAAAATGTTCTCGATGCAGATCCATTTTTAAATGAGACACGATAATTTGATTTGACGCTCGAAAAAATTTGGAGGAAAATTCAAAATTCGAACAATGGTATTTTTACTTTTAAATAACCAAAGTTTTCAAAATAATTACAAGTGTTCAGTGCCATATACATAAAAACACAATGTTTCTATAATAGTTTTGTCTCTTCGTTATTTAACACTGACTTCCGAAATTACAGTTATTTAGCACTTTTCAGTGTTTTTTTTAAACATTGAAGTCGGTTGTATTTTTTGTTGTAAAAAGATTTTTATTTAACAATTTTTTATTATGGTACCACCACTAAAAAGTACCCCTCAGCCAAACTTATTTACCTTATAGCCAGAGTGCATCTCATGACAATTCTAATAATCCCAAACACGCTTAGATTACATTAATTTATTACAGAGCTCCGGTGCCTAACCTCAGGCTTTATCATCAGATCAGTTCAATATATTCCCCCTCTTCTTTCAGTCAGTCATCGACTACACGTATAAATTTTACTTGTTACGACGGTTCTGTCGTGATCCTATGAGGAATTCTGTTCCATATCTTCGAAGTTCATAACAATATTTCTATGGGACCAACTTGGAAGCATAACCTTTCAATAAAAAAAAAATGGACCACAATTGACCGAGAAATCGGTGAACATACATAAAAAAAATACATTCAGCCGAACATAGAAACTCCTCCTTTTTGAAGTCGGTTTAAAATAATTGCAGTTATAATAATTATGAAAAAGACATGACCCTTTCTGATTTACGAGAAAAGATAAAGGAAACATAATCTCGGTATCAAAGACCGTGATCTATTGGGGACTGGGGGAGGTTATCAGTAGTGCGTGTATATTATTCATAATTAATTTAATAATTCGCTCCAATCACGTTTTCCAATGACTGAGACCGGAAGACTTGGATTTGTAGATTAGCGCAATAGTTGAGACATGTGCCTTTTAATTGATGTTGATTAAAATCGTCTGGCTAGACTATAAATCGACAGACGTTTTTAAAACAAAAATAGACATCCCAATCATTAGCAGTTTTAAGTCCATGTACATCATCAATATTGCATACCGCTTGAGACACATTGTTTCCACGGTAGAACTTATATTACAAAATAACGCAAGTTTTCTTATATTTCATACAATAATAGTTATAAGAACTGCGATATTACAGAAAAAAAAAAACACGATGAATCCAATAAATACGTAATTTCGGAAAAAGAATAACGTACCTTTAATATAAAGTTTATTTGAACTTATAATTCCAAGTCAATCCAAAGCGACCTTTTTTAAAAGCGGCAGTTTCATACTTTAACCCCTATTATATCTTGCGTAGATGCCTACATAAGAACTAGGTACATATTACTGTGTCCTCGTGGTCTTTTGTTGGCAACATTTCTGTTGCATACGTCTATTCTGCGTACATCTTACACCTCAGCTCTGTTCAGACATTAATCGGACCATTAAAGTGATTTATACGGAACCCAGATATAAATCCAAGAATCCACGGGCTCGAGCACGCCTGTCGATTTTTTCTTAGCCTTTGCGTATTCAATGAATGTTGTTACTTACTTACTTTTTTAGTTGTAATAGAGAAAACTAAATTTAAAATCTTTGATATTTTATTTCACATCTTGATTTTATTGGATTCCTTCTTTTTTTTATTTAATTTGTTTCGCATTCACATCCAGGAATAAAATATAAAATGTGTTCTTTATTTTTATGACATAACTTTTACGAAATGAGGCATTATATATGCTTACGTAGTATTACAAATAAATCGATGATCAGGCTCAGCATTGAATACCTAACGGATTGATTTTTTACAACCCACTGTTTAATATTCTTAGGCTGTATTCAAGGTAGAATTATTTGTGATATAAATAATTTATATAGGTAACAAATGAATTTAGAACAGATACGACAATACTCAATTACATTGGTTTCATGTGCTCAAAATTCAAAACAAATTATCTAAAGTTAAGCAAATTAATTTGGCAAAGGTCTATCTCCGACTGATGAAGTACGAAGAATCTGTTTGGTTGAATCCTGACCAATTTTTTAAGGAGGTAACTCAGTGTAAGTTTTCAATCGTCTGTTTGTTTAACACTCGGAGCAACTGAAAACTGAAAATGTTATTTGAGTAAGATAATATTCAGATGAGAAAGAGGAAAAGTTTCCGAGAAAACTTAATAAGGATTTGGTTGTCAAATCTGGACCAAAGTTTTCGTTCATTAGAGTTCCTATTATTCCCTTTTAACTGTTGATCCAATGAAACTAAAATAGAACAATCAGACAGATCGCTTGGAGAATTATTGTACATATTTTAGTGAGTTAAATTTCTCAGGTGGGCACGACAAATGATTCGTAATGACGTATTCAAATCAGGACGACAGCGGGATCCGACCTCAGTACAATCGAATTACGAAAATTCCAATGTTTTATTAAGTTAAACTTTGCTTCGGCAGCTCTAAGTGAATTTATTCCTACTTAGTTATCGGCTCGGGAAAAGTCATCTTGCTAACGTTTCGGTAAGTTGAATAATTAAATTTGTCAGTGGCGGTTGACACGTCACCGGGTTTCTTCCAAATTTCTTGGGGCCGTCACGTTTGCGGCTCCCCCGGGGCCGACGCCCCTTATTGTGTAATCCCGATTCTCTAATTTGAATTATTTATTATTTGATTTCACACTTCGAGAATATTTTGAACGCTTTATATTTTTTCTTTTGCCGTTTCATCAAAGCAGACTTTGATTTCTTTGTATCGAATATCGGTTTAGACTGTTGTAATAAGGTGGCGATTTTGTTTAAATGGGGCAAAATTTATAGCAACACTATTATAACATAATGGGTCAATTGATTTTATTTCGTTGCTGATAGATGGTAAGTGCGTTCACTCTCACATTTTCCCATGTTACCCAAGAGGCGCTTAAGTGGATGGCCAACATGAACGAACAACTTGTATCTTGATGACATAATTATAGCTATAGCCTTCCAACATATTTTTGCATCAAATATAACATAGCCCTGTTGTATTATGATATTATTTTGGTCCTTTTACGAGAATTAGGACCAATTTATTTACTATTTAACTCTTTAATGTTTGTCTTTAAAAAGTACATTGTTTCTGAATAAGTTTACATCAAACATAAGTATAATAACTCATATTTTAAAGCATGCAACTAAAGACAATACTCACCTACTTATACACAAAGTAAAAACAAAGGGACGGAGGTTACTAAAGCTACGTAGAATATGTATCGTACGCTCGGTAGCTTCCATAATTTCATTCATTTAATAACAGTACCTACTAAATTTTTATATGCGCATACATTCGGCTGTGACGCATTGTCTGAGGACCGAATGAAGGCCATAGGGGAGTAACTATTTAACACTTACATAACTTTCGTTGAAGATACCTGAAAGATAAAGAAGATAGAGAAGAATAAAAAATATACATAATGGTTTTTAACTTGTAAATACTTAAGAAGTAAACAAAAAAGTTAAAAACCATATGTGTCGATTTTTTACCGGAAACTATCTAAGAGATTGCCATACCAAAAGTCATGGCATATTATTAAGTTCTTAGAAACCTAAGGACGTGATTTCAATGAATTGACAGTGTTTTCCAGCAATAATTAAAGGAATTAAGTATTGGAAAATTCCTTCAATTTTTTTACGCATTATCGTTGAATATATCTCAATCAAATAAAACACTTCCGTATAAAACCTCTAATACAGACAACAGTTTTGTAACACATTAAAATACATTTTGATGGCGTGTATGCACTGAGCATGTCAACTAAGAGAAAAATCTCGCTGAATTATTCAGTAAACAGTTATACCGTTGCTTTGCTTCTCCACATTTATTCGTACCAACATTTATATTATTTAGCTCAATTCGGACATTAAAAATCTACAGAAAAAAGGTGGTTTAAAGCTGATAATGTATTGAAAATAATTTAATTAGGCTTCTTTAAACAATCATCACCATCGACGAACCATCCAAAAAGTTTTCAGACCAAGTCGATTTTATTTTACAACGTTCGAAAGTTCCACAACAGCAAAACGGGATCGAAGTTAACCATCACATCGTAACTAATCAGCAGGCTCGTCAATTCACAGCAATTGCTCTCAGAGAACAAGCGAAAGCTATAAAGAGCGGAAATCATAAGACATCGCCCGAAGATTGCGTAACGCTATATAATAGCGGTGGAAATTCGACAAAATTTAAGTCGGTGGAGCATTAAAGGGGACTGTAGACAGCGTAGACGGTTAATTCACCCCATAAGGGTCGTAGTGGCGCCAAAGATCCTGCCGTAGACAAAATTCTAAGTACGATGTCTTGCCCCGGTTTGTACGACGCTGTCGTGATGTTCATTTCGCAAAGTGCTGGAATTGGCACAGCTCGATGTATTCCTAATTTGAATCTCATCCACCCTATATAATTAAAATTATACATACGAGTAGGCCTGTATAAACAAAACATTATTATTATATTCCGGTTTTAAATGCAAATACTTAGTTCTTATTAACGAGTGAGGCAAACAAGAAAGTAAGGGCAAAGTAATAAAAAAGAGAATGTGGGATGTGTGTATTATCGTTTAAATACGGCAATTTACTGTGGTTGCGTGTAATTAAATGTGCATGAATGTGACCTATATTATTAACCCGTTACATACCTACTTATAGCAAGTATGTTATTCACCAGGTCTGAATCACTTGAGGATAGGTAGTGTATGTAATAACTAGAAATAATTATAACGCGTGTCTGTTAAACCAATGCTGTGCGTGTTGATTTTATTCAATGGCTTAATTTTCTTCTTTCTTTCTTCATGTCGCTATTATTTCTGGCGGCGAAATCTTTTTTTCATAAATTTTATAAATGTACCAACACAACCTCCACAGATTTATAGTAGTGTACGAGAAGACACGACGCTTCAAGTCAGATTATATTCCTGGCTTTCTCTGTACAAAGTACCGCATTCGGTACCCGTTCAATCTTCACTGGAGCACGGAGAAATACGGCCGTATAAACCATAATATATACCGCCCTAAAAAAAAAACAGGTAAATTACATGAAAAGCTACGCACGTGATATCACAGTAGCAGAAAATTCGATTAACTTAGTTGCCTGTCAGCAAACTATATATCTTTACTGCCCATAAATTATATTCGTGAAATTATTATATCGGATACATTAATATCGAGGCCTCTATAAAATAAATATACAGTATAAGGTTTTTGCCTATATTTATACATATAAATAAGATACAAATATACATAGATCACAAGTAAAACTATGTCTTTGATATAGATTTATACAAGTAGATCTAACTTAAAATTGACATTGTATCTTTCTAACGAACCTGTAAATCGGTGAAACCATAACTTATCACGAATTTTCACGTTCCACTCGCTTTTGTAACTCGAAACTTGGCGTTTTGTTCGAATCGAGATTTTATACAGCGGTGACAGGGGCGTTCGAAGATCAACGCGGGGTTGTCACTTTTATAGCTCACGTAATTCATGGTAAGGGCTCTTGGCGACAAATCCATCAAAGCGTCGACAGGCCATTTGTTGCGTGTGTTTTCACGCTTGATAAATTCGCTGGAGTTGTCCACATTTACTGGATTTATGTACACGTCCAATTGTTATACGTCACATAAACTTAATTGGGCGTACTTAACAGGAACACGTGTAAATCATTAAATAGTTTATCTGAATTTCTGACGCCACTTCTATGTATCTAACATTATTTTAAATTTATTAAAACTGTACGTGGTACGAAGGCACCATGAAATTCATACGACGTAGTTTGAAAGTCGGATCGGTGTCCATCAAAGTTTTCCGTAATAAAACGGGACATTGATAGTAGCATGGTATCGCAAGGGTACCAAACATGCTACCTACGTTGCATAAATAGAAGGAACGGTTTCTTCCATCGACGCATACGTACATAAAATTTGAGTGATTTACATAGTAGAAAGAGCTATCCCAAATTTATGCATTCGAGCTGAAACGTTGGAATGACAGCCATTATTGTTAAACTATCTGTAAAAATCCGTTGCAAATATATTAATTTCGTCGCAGTTTTTGTTTCGAGAATTAAGCTTGAAGAATGTAGGTACATATTTATGTGGAGTGGATTGTATTATAGTTACCATAAGTGGCAGTTCTCACAGGGTACGCAGATATTATTTATGGACTGTTTTATAGCTAAACTTCATTCGCTGCTGCGGTCGCTTTTATTCCTTCGACGAGAAAAAGTTGTGGGATTTTATTGCCGGTGTGAGATAGGACACGTTATTGCACTAACTTTCTGCGGTAGCGGGAATTAAAATTGTTTTTTTTTTTGTATTTTTTAATGGTCAACTGTGGCCACGCCCGGATATTGAGGAGATATACGAGTTTATTACACTGCTTTTATTTTCATGTCACTAAAACTCGAAGCTGTAAAGTCTTTGGTAAATATTGTATAGAAACGCGAATAATAAAAAAATATATATATTATGGAATGTATTGATTGTGGTTACCGCCAATAGCCTAATGATTAAAAGCCTCGGTGAACTCGAGCTGGATTAAGGACCTGATCCAGAAGCCAGTTCTTTTCGACACGGTTCGTATTGTGAGGAGGGTCCTGGCACTAGAGCTCTAACCAGCGATAGCTTGAATTCTGCTGACACCAGCGGACTACTATTTTTTATTACTTTTTTTTTAATGTAATAATAATAAAATGATAAAAAACTGCAAGTTTTTACCAGAAAATAGTTTTCTCCTTAAACTCCTAGACGAGTGCTTTCCAAAGCAAAATGTATCAGTGTCAAATAATATTTACTACATATTTATAAATATCTGTGTTTAAATCTTATTTAAAATATGGTCAAATTTAGTTCAGTGCAATCCTACCTTTACTCAAATCACAAGTAACAGATACGAATATATGTAAATCAATTTTGCGGTAAATTGAATCGAAACGTAAAATTTTTTGCAAAATAATGCGCGGAAAATTGCAATTATTTCCGGATTTTCTTTATTAGATCTTAGCAGTTTAATCTGGTTCGAAGAATTTTTAAGAATTGTTAAAAATATGAAGCATTAATGACCCAGGCGATGAGTTTGACATGGTTTTGAGCTCTATTGTCATGATATGGCCAACTAAAACTGGCCAGATCGTTTTAAACGTTAACATTTGATGATATATCAATCGTCGTTTGGCATATCATTGATGTAGGATTTCTATGATAGTGAAAAGTCTAAAGAAAGTAGGCCAAACAAGGATTGACAGATCATCAAAGTTTAACGTTTAAAACGATCTGGCCAGTTTAACTTGGCCATATCATGAAGTGGTTCGGGTAAATTCCGCCTCGGTCGCAATAACAAACTTTTTCCACTTGTATCAAAATGTACTATTAATAATTTAGGGGTTCCTTTTCCTAACTACCCTTTCCTTCTTTACAGAATTCAATCAGACACAATCTGTCACTTCACAACCGGTTTATGCGGGTACAGAACGAAGGCACAGGCAAGTCATCATGGTGGATGATCAATCCTGACGCGAAGCCGGGAAAATCTGTCAGACGACGGGCAGCCTCCATGGAGACGTCGAAGTTCGAAAAGCGGAGAGGCAGGGTAAAGAAGAAGGTATGATTACCTTCGTTTAAAGGTTTGGTCTCCTAAGGTAGCGTTAGCCGACAACCTTCATGTAAGTTATGTCGCAAACGGCACCACTACCTTAGTAGTCCTAAGCTTTAAAGTAGTGACATGCCAAAACACATTGTACTAGATATAAGTATAAAATAGCTCAGTTTTAAATAGACTGTTTTTATCTCCTTCTCTTCTTGAATTCCAGAACAATCTTAGTTGCTTCTAATTAAGTTATAGCATGAACTGTCACATAGAAACACTAGGGCCATAGTGCCATGCAGTCTGAATGCTCATCGAGTTGTTCGAGGTAACAGCAAACAGCTAGTCGACTCTTCGCATGATCTGGGTGGGTTTATTAACGAATCAACATTGCTATTTAACGTGGTAATGCTGCCAGCGTTTTGAGCACTTTTACTATTGACAGCTTTTTTTTTAGTGGGAAAATCATCTAATGACATCCCTCGCTCTTGGGCGGAGTGGGAGATAGTGTAAGACTTTTACTGACTAAAAACCCACTCTTGTTTCTTCGTTGCTTTTCGTACCAGGGCCGAATCTTCCTTTCAGAATCAGACCCTTGGCCCCAGTAGGCATCGACCCTGCCGAGCTACAGTTGCTGACATATCTCTGAGGCGAGCGTGGAACAGTACGCGTCGTCGACGACTTGGGCTCGGTCCGGACGGTTACCAGACGGTCGGACAGCGAACTACCCTTTGCTGCCATCCGCAAGCCCGCGCCTACGGTAGCAGGAAATCAGGATCGGAATCCCGGCGGCGGTTGGGGCGTGAGAACCGTTGCCTCACGCGATCGGCCGCCTCCTTTGCTAGCATTACTGCTTCGCAGAAGGAGGCGACCGCCTGCCACTCCTCCTCGCTCCGGACCATGGCCTGTACCAAGGACCGGCGCGAGAGATCGCCGCCGCCGATCGCCCCCACGAGGACACGGTGTTGCTCTGCCCAAGCGGGCATAGCTCCACCGTGTGCTCCACCGTGTCCTCCGGGCGGTCCATACTATGGTGACACCCGGGCGTTTCTTCCGCACGAATCCGGTGCAAGAACCTCCCGAACTTACCATGTCCGGTGAGGACCTGCGTCTTGCGGAACGTAAGGACGCTGTATTTTCTTTCCAGCCACTCCTCAAAGACGGGACTTAACGCCATAATTGGCGTGCTGCAGCTATTGACAGCTATAAGGATAAATTTTTTTTGATGGCCAATTATAACTTTTATTCTTGATTTTACCTACATATAGTTATTATGTTCAGTTTGTATGTGTCATTGTGTATATACCTGTTTAGTTGTTTATAAGTAACTATATTATAATTAGTATATGTGCAGTTCAATTAGGGTTAATAATTGAATAAAACGGAAGGAACTTTTTTTTGTAGGCTGAAATATTAAGAAACGGTGCCACAGCAGACGCAACGCCAAGTCCCAGTAGCTCAGTGTCAGAAAGTCTCGATATGTTCCCAGACTCACCGATGCACAGGTAACTATATAACCTTTTATCTAACACTTTATCTTAGTGAAATGTTCGCAGCTTACAATAGAACTTTAGACGATTATTTAGAAATGTAGTACCGCCTTCCAAGTGATACAGGTAGATTAAAGTAGAGGGAAGTCCAAAAGAGTAGTGGCACCAAGCCAATAATGGTAACGGTCTCGGACGCTGTTTCACGATACTAATTTGACTTTAAAGGCACTATAATTTACCTATACAGGTAATGCAGAAGCGAGTTCTGCCAGAACCGCAAGTATCCAACAGTACATTATTACTAAATAACATTACCTCCTTGGGAATATTGAAATTTTATGACTACTAGAAACAAAGTGAGCCACGCATGATATGCTTACTCTATAATAAAGCCATCGACATAAAGCTGCGTTGACCAGACTAATAAAATTGAGTTATTGCAACTCTGCTACTTTATGATAAAAGGTTTTAAATCATTCAGAACCATTAGATGATGAGTTATGTGGATGCTGAATCTCGTCATTTCGCCGATATTTAACATTTTTATAGGCGATTTATTTTATCTGGATTACGAACGTCATCGATATATATTTTCAATGGTTCGCTGGCTGCTGAAGGGCCGGTCTATAACCCGTATCTTATCCTACATTTTGTCACTATTTGTAGTAATAAAGATATTTCTGAAATGACCGCTGAACCCGTTATAGTGATCGCTTCATTTAGCATACAAATTTATATGTTAGTGATGACGATATAGGCATTAGATTTGCATGCTCCCATTACACTTGTTTGAGATTGTATAGAGTCCGAACTAGCTTTAAGATTTCTTTCTGCTAACCATTATAATTTTTTGCGTCTCAATAAAATTGTCGATGAAGGAATTATGTGACTGTATCAGTACTATATTTATTTATGATATAATAGGACTCTTCCTAGAGTTAACTCTGATAACATAATTCACATCGCCAGTTGAGATAGGTTTCGTTATTTTGATTGCTTCTTCGCTTGCGCGTAGCAGTTTCCAGTTGTCGCCGGACTTCCGTCCGAGGGTGTCGTCCAACGCGTCGTCGTGCGGCCGCCTGTCTCCGATCCCATCCATGATCACGACAGAACCTGATTGGGGTCCGGAGTACACTGACTACACGTCCGCAGCAGATTACTCGCAACCAGACTTCGGACAAGACGAACTCGCTGGCTCTCTCGCCGATTCCATGAAACTGGCCGGAACCGATCCATTCCTCAACACGTAAGCATTTTGTAGTAAGCTTAGCGTCGATGTTGGAATTTTTGGTTAGAGTCCAATAGTCCGACCTCGACCATTTAAACAGTTATTGTCGTTAACGCCTTGCCCTAGAGTACGCTTAGCTTTATTTAGAACACCTAAGATTCAGATGATTTTACGAATTTCAGAAGCCTATGAAATATTAATGAAAGTCTCCTGCCTCGATGTATGTAATGACCAACTTTATTGTATCCATGATTATCCAACTGAGGCTTAACGTCAAGTTTCCCAACCAGTATTCTACAAGCTTTTTTCTACCAGGTACGTTCCAACGACTTCCTCCTCATCGTCGGGCGGCAGCTACCGGTATAGCCCTTACGCGGGGTGCCCCCGTCATCCTCACGGGGGATGTACGTGCTCGTCAATGTACTCGCATCCCGCGCACCCGGCCCATCCAACACATCCGCACCAGCATGCACTCGACCATTTCGTCAGACCACCTCCGCCTGCAGATCCTGCTGATATTATGCAAACAGGTATGGGTTACTTCTTCGTGTGATCTTCCAAACACTTGAGTTATAGATTTGATATTTGATCTTGATGCTGATTATATTATGTATTCATCGGGTAAATATGGCTACATTGGGGTATGACTGTAGCACGAGTAATAAACAGGAAGCTTTTCCAAGAAGCTAGATAGCTAGCGAAATAGAAAAAAGTAGGGTAGAAATAGGTTCTTGGAAGAGCTTCCTGTTTATTTCTCGTGCTTTTGGCATGTTCAACAATCTTATAGTCAGATGACAGATAGGTCTTCTTATTTTCCAGCCCAGTATTAATTGTTCTAAAAGCCTACCCACCTTCACTTGCCTGAAAGTCACTGTTCAGCAAGTAACAGTAGGTACTTATCTGAATTGATCTCTTCTTGTGCAGAAAACAATCAGACGCAAATGGTGACGACATCAGACGCAGCCCTGATGAATGGCGGAATGATGGTGCAGACGGGCGCGATGGGCCCTACTACAGTCATGGGGCAGATCATGGGGGCGCTGAACACGGGGCTAGCGGAGGACCTGAACATTGAGGCGCTCGAACACGGCTTCGACTGTAATGTTGATGAGGTGAGTGAAGACCTCACTACGGAAGAAGGATTATTTTGAAAGTGCTGAATACCAGACGACTTCGAATGCGTTTGAAATTATGTGATTTCTATCTTGAAAGAAAAGACATACCTATTTACATAACATACATCTTTCAATCAATGTTGGTTTATCTAATCTTTGGAAATTAGAGTTGGTTTATTTCTCCTGATGGGCGAAATTGAAAAAGAACCTTGAAAGGTCAGTCACACTTACACAATGCAGACTTATCTCATATTTTGATTCTTCCCACCAGGTGATAAAACACGAGCTCAGTATGGAAGGCACGCTAGACTTCAACTTCCCGCAGCAACACAGCGCGATGGCTGCAGAGGCCGAAAGCCAGTTTGCTGCGCCAGCGCCGCCCGTGCCCACCACGCTCTCGGGCGGCAACGGCCCCCGGACCCCCTACTCCGTCGCCCCCTCTTGGGTCCACTGAAACCACCTTACACCGACCCTTGGACCAGTTACCTACTTACAAGCTCACATTGTCCACTGTATATACAATGTGACGCAACTTTTCCTCTTTTGTTACTTTCGCATTATAGTCGAGATTTTTTGTTTCTTTTTCATGTTAACTAATGTTAGAGTTTTATTTAGTGTTAAGTGGACGGTTACCGATCGTTGTTGCAGTCAATTGTGTTAGTGTAGGCTTTAGTGCTAAGCTAGGTGGAAGCTTGTGATATAGATAGGGTATCGTAATCCGGATTGTGGATCCTGGAGGGGGGGCGGGCGTTGGGGACCGCTCTTGAATAGATGTGAAAGGTAATCTATTTATACGTACTTGTAATATTTAAGCTAGATACGTGTATTAGATATTTGTGATTCAATAAGTTTCCTTGAGATTTTTGTTTTAGGATTTTTTACACTTGGCAAAGAATGTTACGAGATGATCGCAACATTAAATTGCATGTAAAATTGCGAATAGCATGTGATATATTCAGAAATAAACAAATAAGGTTTTCCTCTGAACTGTACGCTTTCATTATGACTTATTAAAAAAATATGAGTTCGTGGTAAGAGAAAAATAAAACTAAGAAAATATTTAACAGTGACAGAAATAAACCGGAAAATCAACAAAAATAATAATCTGAAAGTTGTACAGCAAGAGGCTGATAAGTGCCCTATCTCGGCCAACGAAACATTATAATATGTGCGTATAATTACCGCACATCTAACAAAGTGACTGCCACGTTGCTCTCATCGTCACTAGCGAGACTGCTATGTGTGGGGGTCTTGGGTTCAATTCCCGAGTCGGAAAAAAGTGCTATTTGGTTTATTCATAAATTTTAATTACTTTGTAACAGGCCGGAGTTTGAAAATTGATGGTGTAACATCCCTGTACCTCGGAAAGCTCGTAAAGCCGTTGGTCTTGCATCCGATCTCTCTCCGGTCGTGCCGGATAGCCGTCCCATCGGCACTATGAAAGCAAAGTAGTAGAGTGTACCTGTGTTTCTGCACACGCTTGTGTATTATGATATCTCCTGCGTAATTCACTATTACTAAAATTCGGTTCGGAAGATTATTACTACATAACTAATTTATGTCCTCACTTATATCCTTTTGGTAAAAAGAGCTGTATCAATTGTGTACTCCTCTCACATTAAAAAACCTTAAAAAATAGTATAACCAGTTGTTGATGCTACCTGTATGTTATCTTTCTATGGGACTTCTAATATTTTTCGGAAAAATGTACCGAGTTTCTTATTGACAAAGCTTTATTTCGGGACACCCATAGCTTCAAACCTGAGTGATCGCTCAATAGTAACGCGAATAAAGTGCACGAAAATAGTACTGAATGTTTCTCTTTTATTGGACATAGTTCATATATATTTTTATAACATATCACGGGCCTCCCTTATGCCAGACACATAAAGTGAGAGTACCACTAGCATGCCAAATTTCTCTCTATTCATAAGACGAAGAAAAAACAGAGCGTAAATGAATTTTCCCTTTTTACGATTGTACCTAAAAACAGAACCACAAAATATGTAGTTTTCCAGGCGCGACCCCCAAAATCTGCTGTAAAGAACGAATTTCTCGTCACATTCATATTTACGACATTAGGTATTACAAAAGATAAGTACGTAACTCATGTTTACGTTTCTTTGTACGTGGATTATGAGACGTGATGCCTTCTTTATTTATGTAAGAACCAAAAGAAAAAGTCAGTGTACGGCTTTATTATTTCTTTGCAAATTATATTGGCCTTTGAATAATTTGTTGCCACTGTAAACGACTGGACGTGTTAAGGTTGATTTTTTTTCCATCACTTGAGAGGTTCTCTATTATTTTATTATTATCTTATTAAAATATTTTATAGTGACGCTAATGTCGACTGGCCACATAAATACAAAACATTAGGTCTAATGAACTCGATAAAAGTGATTTAACATTTAATTTTATTCTCAATTCGTGTAAATTTAATCATATGCAATATTATTAAAATTATGATTAAACTACATTTCAATTTAAACAGCAATCAAAACAAACCACCGAACTAGCGGCGTTTATTTAATATGAATAATAATTATAATTAGAGTCCTATTGAGTGTGGTTTGCCAGCGTTCAAGATTCAATTTCACCATTGAACGATCCTATTTGTGCGCTAATGAGGGAGACCGGAGCTACCGGCACTCGTAATTAATCATATCATTTTAGCGTAAACGGTGCCCGTCGCGCCGCATCGAGCGATCGCCTCCGAATAATGGAATATCACGAAAAAATCTCCAGAACACGACGCTGGATTAAACCCGCTTCGGTAATGACTTGTTTTTTAGGGTTACAAAAGAATGAATACGTCCTCCGCAGACGGTGAGCTTGCGGTAGAAAATATCTTGTTAATTTTTTAATACTTGGACACGACGAGAAGTTAATGGGGGGTAAACTCCGGATCGAGAAACTCGATTTTAAAAAGTACCGAAACGTGATTTAACTTTTCATTTGGCACGCAATTACGTAATGGAAGTAATATTTCACGGGCAGCTCTATAAATCGGCGCGTGAGATATTTTTATTATTTAATAATACAATTTTAAGAACAAATGCTCACTTCGTTAATTTTGTATTCCGTTCTCCTGACGCTGACGGGTGGAGTCCGTGCGTACGCGTGCCAAGACATCGGTCAACACTCGACGATTTTATTAACGAGCTGATTTTCATAAAGTGTCCCGGAGTCGGGAGGAGACATCGTTTAAATTTCTGAACTCATCCGGTATTCCATTCGGCTAGCTGCGTAATTAGGTACGGGGCCCACCTTTACACACGATTTCCTGGCACTTGTTAAAAGTTTTCAATTGCGTTAGGAGGGGGTCCTTACACGGAATTTATTCATTATATTCTCCCCCCGCCCTTCTTAATAAAAATCTCCTTTGCTCTTTTTATACCCACCTCGGTGTTGCCTTATAGGTAAGTACTTTAAATATTTGCCGCATGGCCTCTCTGATGAGTGATGAATTATACATTTATTTCAGAATTTTTATTACAGTATTAAGATTTTCATTTCCATAACTGACTTGACGGTTGTGACAATGGTTCATTACTACAACGGATCACTATTAACTGCAAGAGTCGCAACGCTCAAGTTCGTGATTAAATTCAGTCTTGTTGTTGATTTTGTTTCAAAGTAGCTTTAAAATTTAAATATTGCAGGCAATAAAGCTCTTTTATTTAGCTTATATTTCTGTCAGCTCTGTTTAAGCATTTGAACTTTCCCAGTTTTTATACAAAAGTGGCGGTAGAGAAATAGCTCTGCATTATTTTAAGAAAGTCACACTAAAAATCCGGTAAAATTTTAGTGTAGTTCAAAAAACTAAATTTAAAATACGCTAGGCTCGCTACATCGAATCTCAATTTACGAAAAAGAAAAAAAAAATGCTATCAATCGAAAAAGTTACGTCCAATTTTGGCGTTCAATATAAGTCTGAAGGATGAACGTCGCATATCCAATAAGTTGGTAGCTCTTTATTGTTTGACAGCTTGCTGGCGAGTTTGATCAGTTATTTAAATGAGTGCCAACATAGTTAGGGATGTCAATTTTCTTGAGATTTACGTGACTTTTACCCACCCCCTACTTTGCAGTGTAAATATTCTGCGATGCTTATTAAAGGCGCACCGCGATTTAACATTAACTTTCTTGAACATTTTCTTTTAATCGATCATTATTCAAAAAAAAAACGAACTGTTCTGAATTTGAAAATAATTCCTAGTTTAATAATTACACTGGGAATAATGAACTCTAGTTTAAATTCAGAACTGTTCTTTTCTTTCCTACTGGACATAACATATATTAAGTAAAACTCATAATTTCTGCTTAAAATTCATGAAGTTCTGATTAAAAATCGTCGACAAGATTAAAACATTATTCTATAACGTTAAAGATCGAGATATGCTTAAAATAATCCCTTCTAAAACTTCCAATTTTTCAAGAACAAAAAAAAATGTTCAAGGGTGTATACAGTAATTTTGCGAAGCTCCTTTAGCATTCCATCGTTGACGTCGACCGACTAAATTGGATTACGTGTTAACTGTCTACAGAAGCACGCCCCTGGCTAACGATTTTATGATTTTATTGCGGAACCCCAAATGCGTTAAGATTATGACGATACAAATTAGGACGAGGAACGTTTTAACGCTTTTATGCCGGAAAGTTTAGGCAGTTTGAGGATTAGTTTGGTTATTTTAAATTGGTATTTTCGAGTGATAATGTTAACAATGGTTTAGAGGCGAGCTGTTCGCCGAAACTAGTTTTCACGGCCGAAACCGGAACTTTCATATAAGGTCATGTTGTCGTGGGGTAAAATAGTCAATCAAAATCAGTCAGTCCCTCTTTATTCTTAAATCACTTATCAAATTAATCTATCAGTCTATATTTGAGGTAACATAGCATAAAAGTAGCATAATCAGTCTTTTAATGTTCCTACTGCTGGAACTCAGGCCAAGAGGCCTAAGAGGACTCTAGAGGGAATGGGCCGTAATCCACCACGCGCGCCCAGTGCGGATTGATCTTTAATTCTTTATTGTACACAAAAACATAACATAATATATGGAGATACAGACAGTTCATGTACAAATGCGTGCTTAACTCAGCAATGAGGTCGAGTGAGTATTGATGAGTGACACATGTTTTCAAATGTTTGGTTCTAGGACATGTCGGTTTCCCCATGATATAATAATAATAATATTCCACAACTATCACACAACATCGTCTAGCCCCAAGCTAAGCAGAGCTTGTGTTATGAGTACTAGACAACTAATAAACATACTTATATATTTCTAAACACATACATATTATAGATAAATTACACCCAGACGCAGAACAAATGATCATGCTCCTCACAAAAACATTTAAATTACACCCAGACGCAGAACAAATGATCATGCTCCTCACAAAAACATTTGTCCTGGGTGGGAATCGAACCCACGACCTCCGGCATAGCAGTCTGGGCCACTAACCACAAGACCAACAGGCCAGTCAATATATAGGTTCCTTCACCGTTTTGAGAGCAATGGTGTTGAAAAAAATTACACAAAGTAATACAACATACAATTTGTAAGTCGGGGCTGTTTCCACTGGGCTACCACTGCACCTCAGGTGGCCAAATACTTGAGATACAAAACAAAGTTACCTATTACCTAAATAAGTTACAAACATACACAGCATCGGTTCCAGTCGTAGTTTCGGCTGGGTGGCAGCTGAAACCAAAACTAAGCCGATACTCGTATTTTTACTAAAAAAAATTAAAGAAACATTGATTTATTTATTTCACTAGTATTTCTTAACAACTAATGATTGAAGTCTCCTATAAAGAAAATGAAGCCTGCTTGGAGACTCCGCTCTTCCGTATCTCATCTAAATTACAACTAGGTAGGTTACTTGTTTATGTTTTTTTTTAATGTAATTTACACTAAAAACTAATCCTAAACTAAAATACAATAAATACTGTATTATCAAGTGTAATGCAGTAAGCGAGTAAGGGTACGTTCGTGTCAAAAATGATGCGGACATTGGGTGGTCACGGTGTATTACCGGTGTACCTAAACTTATGGTCAATAAACTTTAACTTTACGTCTTTCTTTTTTCTTTTTGTGGGTTCCTTACTTCAAAAAGTTTTCCATGGAACCCTTATAGGATCACTTTGTTGTCCGTCCGTCTGTATGTCTGACTGTCTGTCAGACTGTCTGGCAAGACCCTTTATCTCGGGAACGCGTAAAGGTATCGAGTTGGAATTAAAACCATATACTCAAGTTTGCGTTCCCTTGAAGCTGTGAAAAAATCAAACTTTTAAGTTAACGAAAAAAAAAGATACGGCCGTTTATGTCGCAAAAAAACGTGTATTTCGACACTCTCAAAGGAATCGAAATTCATAGGGTACTTCTCGTTGACCTAAAATCCAGAAATTGGCATGAAGCACAAGTGTATGAAAAAATCTGGAAACTGTAAATTTGCAGTTACGTCACAAAAAAAAATGCGATTCGGCAAAATCTTCGTAACTCAATTTGGGAATTGAACGGTTTTCATAGGTGAATCTGTGCGCGAGTCTGACTCGCACTTGCCCCTTTTTTATTATATCACCAGCGCCTCAGTGTCTTTTGAAACTAGGCCAAAACCAAAAATTCGGTTGGAGTCGTAAGTGGATCTATCAGCAGAAACTGATTATTCAGTAGGTATTATAAACTACTAGCTTCTGCCAGCGGCTTCGCCTGCGCGAAAGTAGAAAATAATCCTTGAGGAATTTGCTCCCGGGATTAAAAGTTTCCTACACCACCAATAACATATTTGGTGCACGGGAATAGCACATCGGTGCTATTCTCGTGCACCAAATATGTTATTGGTCAAATGTGATCAGACTTTTGAGCGTGATGAATTACAACCTTTATAATATTAGTGTGAATAAGTTCTTCGGTCACATTGCAAGGAAAGATGGTGGCAACCTCAAAAGGCTCCTCGTAAACGGTAAAGTGGATGGGAAAAGGCCTAATGGACGTGCCAATACATTGGTATGACCAGATCCGCACCGCTCTTGACTCTACGCTTTACAATGCCCTTCACACCGCCAGAGACAGAAACAGATTGAGGAATATCGTTCGAATGAAAGTGATGAAGCAAAGAGGTCACGTCCCTCATCATTGAGGAGTACGACGCAAGGAGGAGATGAATAAGTTATTTGGTCTTAGATATTTTCTGAAAGAATATGTTCTATGATTTAAAGCTGTCTACCTGCGTGCTAGACTGTGACTGTTTTCTGGAATCTTGCAGAAAAGCAATTATGGAAGCCTATGTTTACGTACTAATAGAATATTTACGTACTAAATACAATTGGTGACGAAGAGTTGTAAGTTTGTCGATTTTAATCTACTTCGATAAAAATTTAAAGCAAGTGAGTGAAATTTATTACTCCAAAACGTCATCAGCTTCACTAAAATAACATCATATTAGAAGGCCGACCAACTCCTGTACCCTAACCCAGTCTAAGAACAAGAATAAGTCTGAACACTTATTGGTCGTGGGCGCAGTGGGCCATACTAGGGTAGGATGAGTCCTACCCCAATACGGGCCACTGCGCTAATTCCAATAACTTCAGACATCAAGATTACATGTTCAGGCTTTTCAGAAGTTTCCTAACACGTGGTCGATGGGCGTTGGGCGTCTCCGCCCCGCCTTCATGCAACAAGTGAGTTCCCCCGCACCCCGCACCCTTCCTCAGAAGCCAACGGGGCCGTCGCAAAGACAATCCCATTTTTTTCATTCCCATCCCATTGAGTACAATACTTTCTCTATAAAAGTAATTGATAACAATCCGGCCTTACTTTCCATGTCGTGGAATTGACTTTTCATTTCGGTTTTCCATTTTTGAATGTCTTATCGTCGTCGGTTTTATTTGGCTTTTTGTTTTTATGGTGGCGATAAAGTTGGGCAGTTCATTGTTTTGTTAATCCTAGGCCAAATAGCAATGGTTGTTATATTCAAGTTTGTATTTACATATTCGTTTCATATCTTAGAAAAGAATAGAACACAATAAAATTAACTTTATTGTGCACCAAAATTAGTACCATAACTTTTACATAAACTTAAATCAATGGGTACATTAGCGGTCTTATTACTGATAGAGATATCCATACCAGACAACCTTTGGGTAGACTATAAGAATTTAATATAAAAAACTAGGCAAGAGCGAGTCGGACTCGCGCACAGAGGGTTCCGTACACACTTACCTATTCAATTCCAGAATGGAGGAAAAATAGTTTTTTTTGTGACGTAATACCAAATTTACTGTTTTCAGATTTATTTCTATATCTGTGACATAAGACCTTACTTTATTTTTCCACAACTTCAAGGGACCGCCGACCTGAGTATGTGGTTTTAATTTCAACTCGATACCTCCACGCGATCGCGAGATAAACGGTCTTGACAGACAGACAGATGGACAAAAGTAATCCAATAAGGGTTCCGTTTTTTCCGTTTGAGGTACGGAAACCTAAAAAGGAGGTAGTCTGCGATATAAAGTAATTTAATGAAAATTGAAACTCTTATTTCATCATTGTAATATAGAAGGGAATACAGGAAACTCTTTCTCTAATTAAAAAAAAAAACTTTATCCTTTTCTAGAAATTACTTAGGCGTCTTCAAACCATGAAATATTTTTTTTATTTATCAACCCTACGAAATATCGTAATTTATTCTCTCCTTGATTAGAAAATTCTATCAAACTTCATGACACAGTTAATCATTTCTTAAATCTACACACCAAGAATTCATCAACACCCACATGCTTACGGCCAGAAGACCCTAATCTCTTCTACATTCATTACATAACTCCAGCGCTAAAGCAGCTATTTAAAAAATACTCAGCATCTAACAAATGGGCTCTAGGAATCGCAAAGGAAGTGTGCCCTAAATAACACAAGAGTTAAGAGGTCGCCAGTCCCCTTGTATGAATAAATTTGCGCCAAACACCGCCCCGCCTCGCCGGATTCTCTCGATAACCCACGACGCCTATGCTTTATAACCCGTGACATCCGAAACTCGATTTATTATCACACTGTCATCCCAACAGAAAAAAAAAACGGAAAAGTTTCCCAGAGGATAATGCGTCGAACATACCGCTTGTACTCATAAATTGCTCCAGTTTGTAAATTAGCTGGCGTTTTCAAAAATATTTAGTATTCAAAATAATGTATAAAAATGCTATCAACCTCAAAAGTTCTCAAGAGTGACCTTCCCGACCAGTCTGTTGTCAACCTAAGCATGGTCTAAAAGCTTTTTGGTTCATCCAACGCAATCTAACGCAATGTTTGATAAAGAGGCAACGCGAAAAAAGATAGATAATACCTGAACGCTCTCTTGGTATTGGGTAATTCCGTCATTCACTCAAATATTTTACAAAACATGTTCCAGGAAATATGTGTTTTTTTTTCTCTAAAAGCTTTTGGAAATAAGATTTAGTGATTCAGAATTTTGAATATTTGTGCAAGTTTTCTTTTTGAAATTAAGAGTACATTACGAAGGGTCAAAGTTCACGCAAAACAGCAGATTTTCAAAGGTCTTTATTGGATTAGTTTTACACAAAATGATTTGTTTTCAATAGAAACCTACATAATATCCACAAGATATCTGTAGAAATATGTTAACGTCGTTATCACGTAAGAGCGGTTGTATGAAAAAGTTTTTCTGGTTTGACGCTCTTAACTTCGTTCGAAATCATTTCTCATTTACGTCAATAATTTCGAACGAACTAAAAATTAATCAGCATATCAGATGTTTAAAAAATTCTCCTTCAAAATGTCTTACCATCTGAAAATTTCTTTGGCTTTGTGGTAGCTTTCCACAGTTCCTCGATATCCATAGTTCGTTCTTAACGTAAGTGCCAAATGACCAGACTAACCGTCTACGAAATTCGTAGCACTTCGTAGACCCTGTTACGTAACTAAGTATGCACATTTGCACATAATTCAATTTCGCAAATTGATCCTATGCGCGGATTAGCTACGAGCTACGCGTAGCATTATTGTAGCAATATTAACCATTTTGCTTGTACTACTCATTACAAATATACTACTAAAGACCCGAAGTCTGATAATCTCTGATGCCACTATGTAGTGGACTAGTTATAATTTTATAACACAATGGCAGGAGATTTCCTAGTGCTAGTGAAAATGACAATCATCATCTGTAACATTATCATTTTATATAATGAACTCGTGCAATCTACGTCATCTAACCTACTAACCGTTTAACACGTTTTCTGCATACGTTAATAAAATAGATTCTACTTATTTTCGTACTTTTTTTTAAATTGATTTAAATCAGTGCTTGACTGCGATTCCACCTGATGGTAAGCAGTGTTGCAATCGTTGATGGTGAAGCGCACTAGTTTCTAAAGAGCCTGTTCACTCTTACCTTGAAGACACCTTTATTATAAAAGGACAGGAAGACCGCAGCAGGCAAATTGTACTTTAACTCCTCCAATGGATCTATATTAATTCAAAACGTAGTACGATTAGTTTTTGATAAAAATAACCAGCAATAAGGATCAATCACATAATAACAAATTCATTTTTTTTTACTAAGTACATCGAATGTGTTTACTGAGCATTTAATTTTTAAATTATTGAAATCCGTCAAGTAATGGTCAATTTATTAAAGTTTTTCTGAACGGCTACTTGGAAACGCGCGCTCTCGCTGGACGAACGCGCTAAGTACAACTACCTCATAGGTGGCGTGGAAATGTGTGCATATTATGACGATAATAACTTTTATAACTTTTTGAATCGTTATATCTCAGAAACGGTGACTCGTAGGAAAAAAGTATTGATCCATTTTTTATACATAATTTTATGACCTACAATTTTTGTTTAAGGTACTTTTATGATAAAATTTACTGTTTTGCTGAAAATAGCGAAAAACTAATTACCTTGAATATTTTTTTTCCATACACGGGAATTATGGGGAACTTTTAAATATTATTTATGATGTTTTGGATGTTTTGATCGATTTTACTGATTTTCAGCTTGTTGGGATTTTACGTACCTTAACTCTCATTTTTTGGTCTAGATTGACTGGACTATTAGTAGATGTCACAAGTCTTCGAATCTTTGGTTCTAGGACATGCCGACTGATCATTTTCTTTCTTTTTCACTCGCATTTAACCACTACCCTTCCTGATGGTAGGCGATAATGTAGAGAACGATGGAGAATGTTTACCGTTTGAAAGGAGTAGGGTAAACCAGCGAAAAAATATCATGTTGTTAAATATTTTTATTAGACAAAAATATTAATCGCACGAAAAAATCATATGCTGATAATATTGTACATAAATCTATGATAAACATTTTTATTTTTCAAATCTATTAACCCAGCCGTTACTGAGAAGTAGGTTCAGAAAGTCACTATTTTATGGCATTGCTCGGGCGCTAGAGGCCTTAAAACATCATTTTAAATCGTGCATAACTCTTAGGTGTTACTAGAAACTGAAAGTCAAACGCCTAACATTCATAACGTCTTCAGGAGTACAAAGTTACCATAAATGAATGAATGATGATGAAACAGCACTGTATTTTATATAAATAACAGATGCAACTGAAACTACGCGCCAAAATGGAAAACAGTGGTGCCAATCTAACAAAAACAAAAAATTGAATTTGGAACCATAAACAAATCATCCATTCCCAATACTTTTCTGACTAATTGTATCACGAGGTACTATCCGGTTCAATGCATCCTGTGTATTATTGTTATTATTATTTCTTTATTGTCAGGCAACTAAGGCCCATAGATAAAATACATTCTATTACAATACATATTATACATTATTGTTACTTGTTCCACGAATTAAGTTCAGCAAAAATAAAAGGATGTGATGCGTGGGTGATTGTGGAGATGTGTAGACTGTACGATATTTCTTTAATTATATTTTAGTTTTCTTGACGTCTATTTTTAAACTGGAAACGAAAGGTTAGCGCTTCCTACAAGATCTGCAAACATTTCTGTGTAGGTTGATAAAAAAAATTGCAGAATAGGAAATACTATTTTTTTATCTTCATTGTCGATTTTGACGGTATCAATCAAAGAAGACAATAATGTAAAATAACTCTGAAAATATAAATACACAATCAATCAATGTGTATGTTGATTGAATTATTTTGTCGAATTCATTTGACTAAAACGTGGGTACAGGACAGCATATTCTTTTTTTATTATTTTGTCTGTGATAAAGAATCAAGTTAAATAGCACAAAGTTTTCTCGAAAAATATCTTAATGAATCACAATGCATGTTAAAAAAGCGAAAAAAAGCTCTAACATCTGATTATAGAATATTTTTAACCGTAAATATTAGAAAAGAATTAGAAGATTTTTTAATTAAAAGAAATATTAAATAAGTGTTTATATACTTAATATAATTTACTTATTATTGGCAGACATACGTATAATGAGTATTTAGGCAGAAAACTGTAAAAACGCCGACTTAATAGTTTCAGTTTAAATTAAAACTTTAAAATATTCTAATAGACGATAGGTACCTACCTAACATTATAATATTATTATTTAAAAATGGTTTATAGAATATTAAGTGTCTCTTCTTCAAACACGCTTTGTCAAAGGTCAAATATTAGATCCTAATGATTATTTACTGCTCTTGCTTGAGATAAGAAGAAAAAACCCGAAGTCTTTCGCAATATAACAAGAAACTGCAATCTTAATATTTTCAAGAAGAAATAATAAAAAAAAAACATTTTCCTTTAAAATTTAGATAAAAAAAGCAATGGTGAATGGTGAATGGTGAAGCAATGGTGGTTACCATTGCTTCTGAAAATTACTACTTACAAAATACTTAAAATCTGTAAAAAATACTAATTCAGAAATCTTTTTAATTCAATGCATTTATTTAATTCTATGCGGTTCTTATTTTAAGTTAAGTATGCCAATTATCCATATCACATATTAAGAACGCACTTATTCTGAGCAATGAGTCACGCGAAGAGAAAGTCCGTTACATCGCTGAATATGCGACAGATTTATCGTGGTTTTGTAGTGATGTCCCCATTATTATTATAAGACTATCGATAGATGACAGATTAACTTAAAAATATATTTAATTTGGAATTTACTAAGATCAGCAATAGCATTTGAGGGGAATTAAGTGAAATGATTTGTCTTGTTGGTATTACCTACTTACTTAAATTGCCATCTTTACGCTAGAGAGAAAAAAGATTCAAACAAAGTTTGTTATGTTTTCAAACCTAAGCAAAGGGTAACATAATTCCTGACTAATAAAAATATAAGTAACATTTTATCTCAACCTACTGACGTACGTGGACATTTTCTACTGTAATGTGTACTTTGTTGAAAGTTGAAACAGGCGTCATTAAAGAATGCGATTTATGCGTCCACTTAAGATATTAAACTACAGCATGTATAATTAGTTCAATTAACTGGAAAAAATTCTATATAAAATTTTAATAGCGTTACAATTATATCGTAATCGATAGTCGCGGTGCAGCCCTAGGGGTCGTCACCTGGGAGGCGCGGGGCGCGGGGCGCCGCAGTCTTGGCGTCGCTATGGCGGGCAGGTTACGATTTACACTCCACCAACTCAGCAGAAACTCTGCCCGGACGAGAAATGCTGATAATCCACATCCACAGACGTTGCGCGAGAATTAGATCGAGATTACTATGATACCGCCGCGCCGTGAGACGGTTTTATTATACTCCTACACATTTAATTAGGATGTAAATTGTTGGTTCTCGAATATACTCGTAGTTTATGTCTTCTTAGATTGATCGGATACTTTGTATTCTTTATCTATACATTTTTACAGCTTAGTAACTTACTACACAACAAGATAAAGCTTCAGTGTTCTAGTTTCTCAAAATACTCGTGGTTCAGCTGCTAATTGAGAGTCCCAGTGATCGTGATCTTTGATTGACTTTAATCAATTGATACGAGGAAATAAATTATTGGAGCTATGAATGACGATCCTTCTAAGGGCACGCCAATTCTCATTCATAGCATACCGAAGCGATGAAAGAGCAATTATATTGTTTGTTAATGGCAAATTTTCCTTACCATTATGAAGGCACTAAACCACTTTTAGCTTATCGAAAACCTTCTGAACCTGAACTCGTAACATTAGTAGGAAATGCAAACACCGAAAAATGTGTGAAATTTTTAAACTGCACTTGGCAATAAATCTCAAAGAAACTATTGATACACTGGTGACACTCCTCGCAAACCTAGAACTTTCTTTTAAACCTTCTATATTTTGTTACAGATTGGAAAATCCTTTGGCCATCAGAGAAATAACATTTCCCTGATCCCGACATGATCATTCTTAACAGCACAGTGAAAATTGAACGAAGAACAAGGCACCTCGCCTCTTGAGGGAATTCAAAAGAATACAACGATTCATCACAATTAAGAACCAAATTAGAGAAGACCAGTTGAATCATGGAGACTGATAAGTGTTCTAAAACTATTATTGGCAAACAAAATTGACGATCAAAGTGACATTTTTCGTGATATATTAGACATTGAATTTAATTTTTAAGTTAATTGTGACCTCGCGTAAATGATCAATGTGTAGTTTCAAGAATTAAACGCTATTAACGACGTAATTGTGGTAGACATGGACTATGGAGTCGGGTGGAGAAGTGCGAACAACGCCTACCTCTCCTGCACCTACCATCTTAGTGTTTAGTAAGTTAAGTTCACACCACATCTCAATGTGAGGAGGCACATCTGACTGAATATGAATTATTTCTGAATGTATTGTACCGAGAGTTTATTCTATGTCTGAAATGAATCTATGCTTAAATAGACTATGGTAATTGAGTTTTTGTAATTGGATTTGCTACGGAGAATGTATATAAAAGATTTGACCAAATAATCATTTGTGACGTTTACGCGAATTATTTAGGTAATTGGTATACAAAGTATATGGATTCTTTTGCGTTTTAAAATTACTTTTTATTATCCTGAATAAGTGTGCTATTTATAGCAACCAGAAAGCGCGAAGTAATCCGTATAACAACAGCTTATTTGGCCAAATTATTAATTCATGTGCGGGCCAATATTATGTACAAATATATACCTAGTAAATGTCGAAACTAAATAATGATGTATCTTATAAAACCATAGCAGGAGGTTGATTATGCCAAATATGAAGCATTGATATGATATCGAAATTACCTCCTGTTAATGTATTAATTAAAACAAAATTATGAACTTTTGTCAACAACAATGCGATTAAATGTTATCATTAATGCCATAATGTAAATAGATTTATTTTATAGTAACACTTACCTACACATGCGCCATTTTTAACCAAATACCGTTATTGTAATTGCTCAACGATACATGTTTAAAGACGCCAAATTCGGAACGGACTTCAGTTGCTTTTAAGTAAAGAACCAAATTATTCTGAGGGCCATCCATGTTAGTGGTAGGACTAGTAAATGGTACGTTTTTTATATAGATTATGTGTTAGACACACCCAACGCAGTACCTATACTCCATTCGAAATATGATTAGACATTTAAACAAACCTTTTTTACTGTCCGTACAACCGATTTTGACTCTTATTACGTTACTGGCGTGACAAATAGCAACTGCTGTTAATAGTTGGTTTTGTAACCACTTTTTTGCTCTTAATCCTTATGCCTACGTAATAGAAGTCAAAAGAGGATGAACGGACAGTGAAATAGGTTTGTTTAAATGCCTAATCTTATTGCGAATGGAGTGTTTACTCTCATAAAAATTTGGTCCTTACAATATGAGCGCAAAAGCTTGAGCTTCACAATATTGCTCTAACATAAGTGTCTGCTAGTATGTCGCAAGATAATGTGTATAATAATATTATGCTCATTCTTCAATATTTATAAAACCAGGAGACGTTGGAATTTGTGTCTTGTAAATGACGCACAAACAAAATCCGTTATAGTCAAATATCTAGTCCCAGATATAATTTTTTTCAGTAAGCTACTTTTCAGATATATAAGCAGAATTTTACTCATAGATAAGCATTATTGCGGGCTAGCCCATGTAAACTTTAAACGTAGCAAAAATGAGTTCATTTTGTGAATTACCTCAGTGGACTTTTTGTGATAGATTTAGCCAATAAGTGTTCAATTTAGTACGTGTATCGTATAAGTCAATTCTTGTACTTTTGGCGTCCATTTATATATTATGTGTTTTAAAGACAATTTGGTTTTTGCATTGTTTTTCGAAATGTTTATTTATGCATGCCATTTATCAAACATTCACTGCTTCTATACTTCATTGCGTATATTTGCAGCTGACATTGGTGCTATAGATAATGTTATATTAGCGCATTTTGAACAGATTTTAGTTTTGTAAATGCATGTGTAAATTACGTACCTACCAAAAATTGAACTAAATACGCTACAATTCTATTATGTTGCGCGTATATAATTGGTGCACAATAGACAAAATTCAGGACAGAGACGCGAGTTGTGAGCACACGTTATAATTTCTATAAATATGTAGATAGGTAATGATTATAATATAATTTTATGTGACTTAAAGTCAGACGAGTGGTCAGTGGATGTACGACATCGACCCAACCTCGGTGATGGGTTCTGATAGTAACCATTTGCCAAATATAAATACGTAAAATCCAATAACAAATCGATTATATGAATGTATGTGTAATCGGAATTAAATCGTTAGTTTGTATAATGAGTGTTTTAGACGAGTAATTGATTAGTCTCCTCGGAGGTATCTCATGAATTAGTTAAGGTCGTTAGTTATTATTATCTCCTGGTTGTTGAAATGTTACGATATACAATGTGACGAGACGTATTTATGTCAATCCATGTGGTCAATTAAATATGGACCGAATTAAAAGTCTGTTCCATTAAAGCTTAGCGTTAATGTGAATGAGTGAATACAATGTAGATTGGTGTTGTACTTTTAGCCCTGGTTTGCTGAATAAATAGCTTCGTGATGTAGGTATATGGTAGATAATATAAAATCGCAAAAAATTCATTTCAAATATTAGTGAAACTCGTTTAAAAATTCCCATAAGAAACTATGAAAACCATCCTGATAAATCTACTTCTTAAAACTTTACACCAGAACGAATGATCGTTTCTCTTTACCTTTTTTATGTAGAAAACTATAGAAAAAGTTAAATGGAAATCTTAAACGTTGTCGATAGGTATTTGCATCCGAAATTCATTGTAAACTACGACTAAATGCACAAAATACGGGTCATCTGGTACAATGCACAAAATAAGTACAGTATCATTTGATACAAAACTTACTAACTTGTTTACCTATAAATGTATGGGATAATATTTGTTGGATGGTGTCGTTACTTGCGTGGTTAGGTGTACGTCGCGCTAGCATATAAACAATTTGATTTAAGTAGATTGAATTGTAATATGGAAATGCGTAAACGCATGTAGGCGCATTCAATTGTCCTTTTGTTTATGCCTATGGGAATTGTCATTAGTTCGTAATAGATAATATATTTTATTATTAGACCATAGTTACTGCATTAGTAACTGTGTATTTATAGATGGGCGTACGGCCCATGGAAGAGATATCTACTTCTGTGTAAATTATTTTGTACAATGTTTAAAAATTTTCTATGTTTGCATCATTATTTTTACGGCGTAACTTTAGTAGGTATAATAATTTTGTTGATTTTTTTTTTCAGTTGCTTACTATTATAATAATTAATGTACAACAAAAATGTGAAACTCTAGATGAATTAGAATGAAATTATGTGTTTCAATGTAAATATATAGACAAAACATGTATGTAGAAGTACATAAATCTTATTTATGTATTAAATTTGATATTGTTTTCAAAATTTAACTGGTTGTTTTAATTCACCCACCTCTTCTAACTTTCTGCTGCAATCATTGCTTTCAATTCTAGTACAATCATTGGACTGGAACTGAGGTGTGATGGGAAGTATTGATGCGCTAGAGTCGATTGAGAGGCGAGCCAAGAGAATCATCGGCAATGATGCACTTGTTGAGTCGAAGCTCCAAGGCCTTGGGCATCGCCGCCGATTGCTAGCCTGTCGGTTTTCTATCGTTTACATTTCGGGGAGTGTGCACTGGAACTGCACAATCTAATTCCGCCAAGTCCGTTCCATCATCGGACTACTAGACGCACGGCGTTGCGCCACCGGTCCATGGTAGACATCCCACCCATACGCACAAAGCTTTTTGAGAACACATTCATTGTGCGCACAGCCATGGAATGGAATTCCTTGCTGGAGTCTGTGTTTCCTGATAGCTATAACTTAGGGGTCTTTTCACAATACTGAATAGGCTACTTCTAGGCAAGCGTGCTCCATCGTCGACCACATCATCGCTTACCATCAGGTGAGATGGTGGTTAAACGCGAGCCTATCATTAATAAAAAAAAAATACGTACAGTAGGTGCATACTTAACAATCTTCCGACACTCCCTCTGGGAAGTAATTTCATGATTTTCCACGTAAAAAAATGTTTTAATCCGCTGAATCCAAATTAGTTCACAGATTAAATTTGTCACGTCCAATTCTTGAGAAATTGCTATAACCGATGTTACTAACATTTATTTTAAATAGCCGGTATTACCAACATTTATTTTAAATAGCCGGTATTACTAACACAATGCCTATTCGTAATTCTTTTGCAATATAATTTAGATAGTAAGTATAATATTCATTTCAATCTCTCCTACTGGAAAAGACCTCTTTTACTTCATTTAAAATTTTTTGAAAGATTTTTTTCATTGTGTTCCAGAGAATTTTTGCTCGTCCCGTCATTTTTGTCTGGGTCCGTAATGTCGTGATGTCGAAATCTTTGATTATATCATGTCGTCGAAACGTAGATTTGACTAAAAAAAAAACGGACTTTTTTTGGACCTTGATCAATAGATTTTTAATTTTGAGAGCCAAAGAATTAATTGGCCTTCGATTAGTTTGGCCTCACTTATAAGGGGAAATTGCGTCGAAAGACGTCGACGACGATAGAGATACATATTTTGATCGTCCAGCCGTCCGTCCGTTTACCGTGAGCAAATATATTAGGTTTACATGAATTTATTTTGCTCTTATTATGGCCGACCAGTGAATTTATAATGAAGAATATACTTTCAGAACATGTAGGTCCCTACCATTTATCACCTACGTAAAACTTTCCATTATAATTTCAGGTCAAACTTTGAACAAACATTTGCTCGCCATAAAAACTTAAGGCCAACATTACCCTAAATATTTGACCCAAATCATTTCATATTGGAGTCCACATAAAACAATCAGAAGTGGTACCTATAAGAACACATTGCTATAAAAAAGATCATTGATGTTGGCATATCGCAGTAAGTATAAGGAATCCCGCTTCACCGGCGACCCGCAACATAACACATTAGTTTCTGAAGGGACACTTTTATTGTTAAACTTTTTGAATATTTAACGCTTTGAAACGGAGATTTTTTTTTATTACGCCTTGGTGAAGTTTTTATTACACCCAGAGCTATTTCTAAAGATTTTTATGTCAGTTACAGCAGTACCAAAGTCATCAGTTTATGATAAAGTTATAATATAAAATGAAAGTTATGATGTCGGGATTGTAATCCCATGAAATGGACAAAGTTGGTTTGGGTGTCAATTTTGTATCGATTAACATACTTGCGTCATAAATATTTTAATTTTTAACATACCTATATGGGTAGAAGTCAAGTTCAGTTTTTAATTAGCATGACATTGACTAGGATGAAAACCTCATTCAAATTGAATTAGACCTGAAACTGGAAGAGCACATCGATACTGGAAATATGAAATAACGTAAGAGATATTTACCTAAAACTGTAAAAATGTACCCTAAGCTGATTGAAATAAGTGTATTTTACGCAAAACTGAAATATGTCCGATAGTTTATACTTCTGGTATCGACATTTTGAAACGGGAATGTTTGTCAATGCAACTGAGGTGGAGGGTGTTAGGGAGCCGAGTGTATCAAACGGCGTTTTTCAATACACTTAATAACATATAAATAAACGTAGGTTGACCGGTGACTCGTGGGGATCGCTTAGCGCCGAACCTATGTAATAAATTGTGGCGGGTGCAAGTTCACGCACTTTTCCGCACTAGTGCGGAAAACTATAAATTGTGTAGGTAGGTACCTAAAAGCGGTAGGAATAAGAACGAGTTTTCGAATTCATCAATTCCATTGTTCATCAATCATTGCGCATCCTGCATCGCGGTATCAAAGTTCTCCGCGCGGTTTGAATAATAAACAGTCTGCAATGATTTATCGGGCAGTTGTCTCGTCCTTTTCAATACACTTATTCGAAAACCCGCTCTTATCCTACCGCTTTTAGGCATGCAATAGACTGTTTTCCGCACTAGTGCAGAAAAGTGCGCGTGCTCTCCCCGGCAACCATTTTATTACATTTATCATATCAGGCTGAGAGCGCGTCGACCCCCATAAGTATATTAAAAAAAGTCGTTTGATACACGTGCATATTTATCACTACAACCCTCGGCTCCATAACACACACGCCTACGGCTCGTGCGAATTCTACCTCGGTCGCAATAACAAACTCTCTGCACTTGTATAAAAATGTACCTACCTACTCTTTCAAAGGAGATATGTGGGACCTTTAACCCTGTTACACATATTTACCTTACCTATGTTCCCTTGAGAAAAAATTCTACTTTTACGCAGGCGAAGCGAATGGTAGCGGCTAATAAATATAAATAAAATAGAAAAGAATACTGATAGCTACATAATAACGGTTTAAAACTTCTCAGACATGAGACTTAGATACCTACAACCCCCTAGCCAAGTTACAACTGTTTCGTTTCGATTCTCTTTTCGTTGATCGCCTCGAGTCGGCCACGCCTCCTATTCCTTTGTTCTGACCACGTGACTGAGCGTTAAGATGACGTCAGAATAAAGGAATCGGAGGCGTGGCCTACTCGAGGCGATCGACGAAAAGAAGGCTAAAGGCTTAAAAAGTTTTCATTATCTACTGAATGCAATTAAAACTTTTAGAATTTGTAACATCCTGGCCGCAAATCATCATTGATGGATTGTCTGCAGTCGCAAATCGAACGGCTTTGACGTTTATAAGTAAACCAGGGTTAATTGTGGGCATACGAGTTCAACCATGTTATCAAAAATAATAGGCTTGCGAGGAGTTTTGGCGTCTGTCGTCCACAGAAGATACCCGCATGGGAAGTTATGTGAGTAAATGTATACATTTTTATTTTATTACTTTCTGACACCAGGCACCCAACCATTGGAGGTATACATTCGTCCAGTGGGAATCCCGGGGTCCTGGAGCGCAAGGCAAAGGAGGAATATAGGAGTGGGTTTTAGTCAATAAAAGTCTTTACCGGTCGCTGGTAATATTCATGAATAGGTACGTTGTAATTATATAAATGCAGCGTTCAAGTTGTAAATATATTTTATTCTAGATTACGAGTGCAACAGTGACACAATTGACAAAGACGAGAAAAAGAGAACAACAGTATTCCTTTGCGCCAGTATATTCTAGTCGTGAACCTTTGTGGAGGCTGCCACAAGTCTGACACGCCCAGTCATTGGAAGATTTCCCATCTAAAATCTTTTACATCCTGAAATATTAATAATTTCTCTCTTGTTTTAAGTGAAATCAATCTATTCACCTTACGACAATCCAGTGACAAGCGGAGGTCAAGTTATAGTCACACCAGTCAGATACTGTGCCCGTAAGTACCCATCTTTATATGGCAATGAAATTAAATCAATCTACCTACCCACTAAAATCAAGAAGGGAGATGAACCTCCTTGTAGGCTGTCTTTCGGCTAGGGGACATTGCTCGCAGAACAGATGGTCGTTGGGCCGAAAGGTTCTGGAGTGGCGATCACGTACCGGAAGACGCAGCTTTAGAAGGCCACAAGGTGGACCGAGGAGTGGTGAGGCTCGCAGAAATCAGATGGATGAAAGACGCACAGGACCGGTCGTTATGGTAACACTTGGGGCGACCTATATCCAACAGTGGATGTCTTTCGGTTGAAATGATGATGATGGTCCTCACGTCTTTGGTTACTGCTTCTCCGCTTCTGTGGGGTAGCGTGATGTTACGTAGCCTATACAGACTAGGAATTCCTCATGAACCTGGCTATATCTTATAGATTTTTTTTAAGACATAAACACGTTTAAACAAACAATCAAGAATTTCATTGTTTAATTAAGGCAGGTATCTCAGGCTTAAAGCCTGAGATAGCTACATTAGGGGACAGAATGTCCCCAACATGACGTACAACGCTGTATAAATAAGGAATGTTCCTTGCCATGAGTGGCTATCAGAAAGAGAGGGAGAAAAGGGCTGAAAGCGTCTGGACTGCTCCAACTCCGAAGTGGTCTTTAAGTATAACCTGGTGAAAGCCGCGGGTATGCTCGTGCGTCTTACATGTAGCGGACATGGTAGATGCACGGGTACACGAAAGCTTCTGGACTACCAACTGCGTACTGGGCTTGGGGTAGATAGGTAACCTGATGAAGGCCTCGGGAAGGCCCGTGCGTCTCACATGTAGCGAATATGTGCACGGGAACACTCGATGTGTCAACACTTGAGGAAGGGCTTATTGCCCGACTTGTTTCGGGGGAAATGATGGCCCTGTAAGTAGTTCTTCTAATGTCTGCTTCTAACCTGATGATTTTTTGACGTGATTTAAATGTATCTATTTTATTCCGGAAGATTGGATTAGGTATGATAAATGAAAACAATGCTTATCATTATGAATAACTTATACTATGTAACCAAACCTGAAATCGTGAAAAAAAACAGCAGCTTTTCAGTAAGTCGTAACATTTTGTCGCGTTGAACCCTCAGAGACGTTGCGTGTCATCTTGAGAGACATTGGGTCCCCGAATCTTATCTGAGGCTTTTCATACAAACATAAATGTATGGGATGGTCAGTGCCGTAACTAGTATTTTATGCGCCCGGTGCAGGCTTCTATATGATCTGCGCTCCTAGAAAAAAGTACAATACAAACAAAAAGGACTAGATATAACATTTTTCCACCCCTCCAAGGACTGCGTCTTGGGACTGGGCACCGCTGGCACCGCCCTAGTTACGGCACTGGGGACGGTCGATTAATTGTTCTTTAAGTAATCGTGTCCACATTGTAGTGATATTAGATACATTTCGTAAAACGGTATTTTCCGAACAGACCGCTGCGATGCCCACATGAACGAGCTGCCAGTTCCGTGCGCGTCTTGGGAGCCATGGTACAGCGACAAACAGAGTTTCTACAACAAGGTCTTACTGGGCGGTTTACTATGGTGAGGACTATTAATATGATAACCATCAGTTTTTTTTTTTGATTTGGGAAATCTTCATATAACATCTCGCTCTGGGTGGGGCGACACCTACCTGTGATCCTTCAGTTGCCCTTTGCGTTCCAGCGCCACAATAACTCTTTCGAACATTCTCGCAAACCAGGGACTGCATACCGAAAAAAAATCGGTTATACTTATAAGGGTTAACGGTACCGTTATTTTTTACGCTACCAAAACCTCTAACATTAAGGTATCCGTTGAAATCCTCACTCTCTCTACCGAAATAATTCCGGTACCGAAATTATTTCGGTAGAGTAAAGGTATAGCGGTACCTAAAAATAATAGCGCTGTCTTTATTTTATACCGGTAGCGTAACCGCAAATCTTGAAACGGTTTCGGTGTACCCTTAAAATAAAACGGTACCGGTTTTTAATACCGGTAACGTAACCTTATATCTTAACCGAAAACGGTCCCTGTCGCAAACCTTAATCAGCCTTTAGTAGCGGCTAGACGTGTTGCCTCAGGGTAAATATATGATTGCTCGCTACTGAGGCCGCTCCGTCTCTCACGCTAAGGCAGCCACCATAGATACCTACTTCAGTATGGATCCAAACAGCGGTTTCATGTTTGTGCACGTTTGATACGTAACTTCTGTTTTAGCAACCGCGCAAGTCCTTCGTTCGTCCTGGCCAGGACTATAGTACTTAGACTGGATGTGTCTTCAATTGCACCCCATAGACAAGACGTTCCTGGGCAACTCAACCTGCGAAGATAATTGATCCACCTAATCAAGCCCGTCATATCTTGCGATCATAGATCACGTTCATAGTATTATTAGCCAATAGGCTAATAATGCTACTATTCTATTATTCCCAGCAATAGTGAATATTAGGCCTTCTCTTTATGAGGGAGTGTAATCACGCGGGTGCTCGGAGATTTCACATACCTACCTACATAATATCTTCGTGTTTGTGAGCTTAGAACATTCCAATTCTTCACGATGATTTCGTTCACCATTCTGAGAGCCATAACTGTTCATTTATAGCTATTTTATTATTTTTGCAGGTTCTTATTTTCCCTAGGAATGATGATCTGGACAGACAGCATATTCTTGAACTGGGGTCCACCGAAGAACCCTGGTCCTCCGAGTGATATGGTCGAAGAATGCGAGGACGATTAATCGTTATTAGTAATAATTATTTTAATTATGCATTCTTTCTTATAGCATAACCACTAGTAGGTAGATACTTGCATATCATTGTTTATGGAATCTAAACATGCTGTGCAGACAGCAAAAGCTAGTGCAGAAAGATTGATAAAAGAGGATCGTGGCGTAGCACTTCCATTTCTGCTTTCTACCTAAGGCTAAGAACTCACGAAGATGTTTTCACTAGCGGCTGCCGCAGTTGCGGGCCCGCAGCTTCTGTAGAATGCAGATATGTAAAAAATTCAAGCACATTTCACGACGCGTTTTACGCCCACGATGTGCGTGGTTGTTTGCGGCTCCCGCTGTACCGGCGAACAACTAGTAGAACCTCGCGGGCCGCGGTTGCCCGCAGCCTCGCTTTGCGGTCGGCAGGCGACCGGGCACCAATCATTTCACCGCCCGTCGTGCAACCGCATGTCTTGCGATAATCGCCCGCAAGGTTTCCGGGTGAAAATCGCAACCGCGACGTTTAGAAATAAAATAGGTTTCCTCTACCGCGGCGGGCACGGGTGAAAACCGCTTTGTGAGTTCTTAAAATTATAATGTGTTAGTGATTATGAAATATGATTGCTTCTGTGCGTTTTTTTCTTTCAGAGTGAAATGTATTTATTTTTTTTATTTTTTGTTGAAGTGAATAAAATAGACATATTAATGTGGATTTATCATTGAATGTTTAATGTATTGTCGATAAGGAAAATAAGAGGCATGTTTAACTTTCTCTCTTTATTTCTATAGAGGAGAATTAATTACTGCTAACAATATTGCAATGCGTTCGAAACAACCGCAGAAATGTATATTCTGTGACTGAACGCTTCAAACTTGCATTAGAACAAAGTCTTCTTGCAGTGGTGACGTCTCAATGCGGCGCAACTATAGCGCTAAGATTAAAACACTATTCAATAAGAAGATATTGAACTGAACTGTTACCGTACAGGTCTCGCATCGTTCTTAGTTATCCCTTCCCTATTCATTAGGGACATAATTCTCTATATTGGACGTATTTCACGAAGCAAATCTTATTGAAGGTTTCAAACACAATCTGCCTATACTAGTTGAGACACACTAAAATCACGCGCGTATTTCTCATTAACCTTTTTACTGAGTGTGTGGAATAATATGAATTTAAATTGAATATCTAGAAGACCGTGAAATTCATAAATTATCGTAATTTAATACAGAATTATTTGTCAACGGCTAGCTGATCTACGTTCCCTAACTGTAACTGTACAGATGGCAATCATACAAGTATTTAGAACAAATATTTGATTAAAAATAGTATACTATTTCATTGTTTAATATTTGTCACAGCCGTGTTATAGCCCAATATTAATAGAATTTGAACTAAACTGACGCAGTGACAGGTCTCTAGTCTTCTGACCGAATGAAAGAATCGTCCGAAATACTAGGAGTAAATTGATATTGGCGCCGATTCTTTTGCACACCAACTAAACTTACAAGTCTATCGCTCTCTTTTACTAATCGTTAAGACTAGAGAGAGATAGTAAAATTATTGCTATCTCTTTCTAGTTTTAACGATTAGTAAAAGAGAGCGATACTTAACCATAGATTCGAAATAAAGCGCTAAATGGAACTATAATAATGTGTAATGTTAAGTGAGAGTTATCTGCTCTCAGGTTTAGGTTTAGGGGGCTTGAATCCTTGGATTTTCTTCTTCTTTTTCTCCTTCCCGCCGCCGGATTGGAACGTTTTCCAACTGTCGACTCGGTTTTGTCGAGATTCCTGGAAAGTTGACCCATATTTATATACATACAAAACTTTTATGCGAGAAAATTATACACAGATTAATGTTCCAACTGCTGGGACTCCGGCCCCTTGTCTAGGAGAGGAGAATGGGCCGTAATCCACCACGCGGGCCAGTGCGAGTTGTTGAATGTCACATGTTATCGAATTTTCACAGATACTTAGTAGTAAACCCAATTACTTCTAGTTCTGCAATGTAAGTAATGCAATTTCGCTGAAAATATTACCGTGCCCATACGTCTTATATACAGCTAACAAAGCTAATAAACAATAGTAACCAGGGTCTTTGTCCTCTGTACTAATTTACACATGAGAGGACAATCGTGTCTATCATTTGTCAGTGTTTTTTTAATCTTTTGTTATACATATCTTTTTCTGTTGTTATATATGTATATACATTAGCTATACAGAACAACAGAAAAAGATTTTTCACTAAAAATATCAGTATAAAGATACTGCTTATTTCAAATGAAATTTCTTCCAGCAGATTTGTCAGCTTGTCTTTTAATTTGCCCTTCACTAGGAATTTTTCCTCTATATTGGTTAATATATAATATAATATTCCACAACTAACACACAACGCCGCCTAGTCCCAAGCTAAGCAGAGCTTGTGTTATGGGTACTAGACAACTGATAAACATACTTATATATTTTTTAAATACATACATATTATAAATAAATTACACCCAGACACAGAACAATTGATCGTGCTCATCACACAACCATTTGTCCTGGGTGGGAATCGAACCCACGACCTCCGGCATAGTAGTCAGGGCCACTAACCGCTAGACCAAGAGGTCTGTCAAAATAATCAATCATCAGGTTCTGTTTATAAACTTACAAACAGCCCAACCTGGAACAACTATCTGCAGGCTATTTTTCGACTGTGCTTAGTCACGTTTAAGATTCAGATCTAAATCTTCAACATCCGCTGAGTACTATAATGATAGTGATAGTGCTCAATCTTGATTTCAATTTTTAATTTCATATTAATTTCAAGTTCAGTTATAATTTTAATATTTCCATTGCAATTTCAATTTTAATTTCAATCTTAATTTTAGTTCCTTATGTTTTGATCTTGTTTTAGTTTTATTAATGTTATATTAAGTAGGTGCTTGTAGCATGTAGTTTTTACTTTTATGGGGCTGCCTGTGAACCTAAGAAATTGTAACACTAACCTAGATTGTAATTTTTTTTGTGTTTCAATGTATACGAATGTTGGTTGGCCAATAAAATAAATAGCCAAACTGATCAACCCGACGCGGGTACGGTGCGGCGATGAATAAAGCGAAGCGGTCGCGATTAGCTAAATGGCGGCTAAAACGGCGACTTCACGCGCATTTAGGAAAAAGTCACGTGAACCGCATAGGATCGCTTCACAACCGCAATCGCGTTGAATCGTAGGATGCCGTGGAACAATAATCATGGCCGCGCAATGGCGAAGAGCACAGCCTCGGTAATTCATTATAGCCAAAAGAATTTCTATGAGCGACACTGACTGATACACTACTTGTATGGGAAGCCAGCAGTGGCTGCTACAGTATAGTGTTCTATAGTCAACATAAACAGTAAGGTTGGCGCAGTGGTTGAGTGATTGGCTGCTCGTCTACTTGTCGCGTATTTGATTCTGACTGAACAAATATTTGTATGGCCAATCGATAGTTGTTCCGGATCTGGGTGTCTTGTGTATGTGAGTTTACGTGTTTGTGTACGAACACACGGTACGAGAGTAATTCCTATTAGGCAACTTTTAAAATAAAACTATCTCTTTGTTTCAAAAAGTCTATAACAGGGGCTTTAGACTGAAACAATGGTATGGTTTTTTCACATTATTGTTTTCTGATGGAGTTGACAACCCATTGTACGATATAGTAATCTGCCCAATGGCTTAACACAACCTACAAGAACTTTACCTCAAAATTCTTTGCCCATTCTTTTTCAAAGGACTTTTGCTCCTCTTGCTCGATCTCAGCTTCTCTTTTTCGTTTCCTTTCCTCCATGTCTCGGACTTCAAGGTGCTGACGTTTTCGCTCCATGTCAGCAAATAACTGAAATCATTTAAAATCACGGTTTAATAATAATAAGCCTTTATTCTGACAAAATAACAAAATTAAATAGTTATGGTAAATATTATTTTTTTATATCCAGTTTTACTGTTACTATTTTTTACACTTTAGTTAGCTAGCTGTCATTAGCGGAGACCTTCATAGATTTCCAACCTAAGGGCTGTTTTCAGGGGTGCCAACTCCATGGAACTCGGGGGCTCGAGCACCCATGAGAAATAAACAGTGAATGCTGAGCACCCCTGAGAAAATACATCAAGAAACAGATCAGTAATTGCCTTTTTTAGGTTACGAATACATTATAATATTTCTTGATAATAAAAGTAGTTAAATTTTTACATAATGGTTTCATTTTATATTTTTATCAAACATAATTAATAAGTAATTAAGTATGCAGTATGTAAGTAGGACATTTATTTATTTGTCAGTCGATCAGTGTGCATTTCTTTTATCCACTTTTTTGAGTCCATCAAATGAGCATGAGCACCCTATAGTTTTCTAAAAGTCGGCGCCCCTGTTTTCTAGCCCATTTACTAACTGCAGGAATCAATTCTATCTACTCATCTTTGCAAAGATTTCATGGTCTACTTTATATTAATTAGTAACTGTCTCTTAGCTTTGATCACTGCTCTGCTTCCATGAGTGATGTTATATAGAGAATTATACGAAGATCCCAGAGCTGTCAGACATAACTTATTTTCACATGGATGAAACCTTAGGTTCTCAGTAGCGTCTCATGTGCTTTGAATACCTGTGTACTTGTGGAGCTCCCCCTTGGGGAACTTTGGCAGGTACAAAGTGAGAAAGGGAACTAAAAAAACTAAACACGCTTTTATAGAAAATCCAACTAAAAAAATAGAAAATAAAATTTAATAAATTTGGATTAAGAATAGTGTACATAAGAAATAAATGTATATTATTGTAAAAAAGCGTGGGGGCATTCAAAGTGTTTTTTAAGATTATCAAAGTGATGATCCATAAAATGTTCATAATTATTGACATTATATGCACCCCACGCTTTTTTACAATAATATACATTTATTTCTTATGTACACTATTCTTAATCCAAATTTATTAAATTTTATTTTCTATTTTTTTAGTTGGATTTTCTATAAAAGCGTGTTTTTTTTTTGTTTTTTTAAACTATTATTTATTTTTCATGTTTTAGTTAAATTTTTTAAACTATAAATTATTTAGTTCGATTTGCTAACTATCAACCGCCCTTAATATGTACAAATGTGTTCTGATTGTATCTTGGTTAAGAACACATATTCAAGATTTCTATGATGCCAATATAAACAGTGAGACGCAGAGGTGTAACCTTATTTACATATACAGTCAGTCACATTAATGCTTGGGTATGGAATTTTCAATCCATATTCACTCTACATGATATTATAATCATAGGAGCGAATCTGTTAGCGGCACTGAGAATGAGGATGAGTGAAAGTTTTCTTCTTAACAGTTGGTGACCTTATCGACTGCAGACCCAAGGTCATGCTGGTAACTAAATTATATGCCGCAAAATAAATAGATATTTCTGTCCTGAATATTTTGTTTTGTTGTGAATACGAAGTGTTTTTTGGTAAATCACAGTTATAAATATATTATGGATATTATAAAATGATAATAGAATGCGTATTAGATTTGTCGGGACACATATGTAAGTATAAGGAACAAGACGCAACTACCATATTAGTCTTTATAAGGTTGTGCTGAACTGAGTGCCCGAAAGAGTAAGTCTGGAACTGCACGCATGCGTAGTTCGCGCACTAACTCTGTCTCTCTTACTCGCATGCAAAGGATGCGGATATTTTGATCGGATTATTGCATTGTCATCGATCTTTGACAGGTGTGCAAAGTTTGAATTAAATCTGATCGTTCAAAGTAGGACAAAATCGAGCTCAAAGGGGTCGGTTACAAACAAACATACATACATACAGGTGTAAATAAAAGCGTGTTAAAAATATGAGTTACTTAACTTAAATTTTTATGGCTGATTTTTATAGATGTTTTGTAGAATATTATTCTAAAGTAGTATCATAAGTGTCAGACACTTTCCATGGACCAAAACTTCTGTCAGACGCTTTACAGCTCCACAAAAAGTAAATTTACATGTCTGATTTTAAATATGTTATATTTATACATATATAATATGCCTTAGTTACAATTCCAATTGTACTTATACACAGACATTAAGGGAGATCCATGTGTTGAGAGAAAATTTGAATACAAAATTACTTTAAAAACAAAATTATAAAAATTAAAGTGTTTTGTCTGTGTGCGCAACATAAGTATTCATGCCCCAAAATCTGCAAAAAGATACTAACTACCAAAAAAATTTAAATTCATACCTTCATGGTCATTACATAAATAGCATGTTTATATTTCACAGGATCATCCTCTGGAATTCCTTCAGACCCTTTATTATCCTTTTTCTGCTTTTTTCTTTTCTGCTCAATCTAAAATTATCAACATTAAATTAATAGCGTGGGATTTGACTGTATAATAGCAATTATAAAAAGCGTTGAATTTATTGACAACAGCAAAAACAATTTACCATGTGGTCAGTCCGTTCTTTTGCCTCTTCGCAAATGTCTAAGCATTTTTTTCTTGTGTCATCGTTCTCAAGGGTCTTCCATGCTCTGTTTACAATCTCAAAAGCTTGTTGGGCTCGTTCTAAGTCTTCCTGTAATTCAAAACAATACAAAATTTTACTTAATCGGAATACTATGAAAGTATGTCTGGCTAATAACTTTTATGTCAAGAACTATTAGATATTGTTTAAAAATTATGTGTGCTGTCATTGTTTGTCTCCCGTTCACACTGTTGTTCCACTGTTGTTCCTTACCTATTACTTGCTGTGTCAGGACATCCCTCGGTATGATCCAATCTGTGGATAAAAACGAAATGTTGACGGACGTAACCGTCTAAACGAATACGAAATCTGCTTACTTGAGAACTGAATACTTTAAAGCTAAAATATGGTTGGGAGTGAGATATTTTTAAAAAGTAGGTCATTTGAAAATTGTGGTCAAGTTAGAGATTTACTGGCAGAATTAAAACTTCTATTAGATGCTAAATGAAATCAGGTAAGTTATTGTCAAAAATTTACTTTGAGTACATGGTATTTATCGAAAGTTAAAAGGGATACTATTGGTTAGTCACTGAAAACAGTTTTATCTTACCATATTTTTGTCTGGATGTACCAGTATTGAAAGTCTGCGGTATTTCTTCTTGATTTCGTCGAGGGATGCATCTGGTTCAACTTGCAGGACTTCGAATGGGTTAAGATTGAAGTATGTGGAGCCAGGGCGTAGTAACCGTTCCAGTTGTTGTTTTGGTGTCAGCACAGAATCACGTTTTTCAATTTCTTTCACCTAAAAAACGGGTTGCAACAAACATGTAATATTGAATTCATTAATGACACATAGTAAAACTTCCTACTTGTATACAAAACGTTCAATATTTACACTAACAGTATTGTGTAATGGTAAGAAAGTTAAATCAAGCTCGTAGATACGAACTCGTAGTAGTAGTAATAGCGTAAGAAGTTCTTTAGCACAAAATGTAAAAATAAGGCAGAATATTTACAAAATAAAGGACTCACCTCTGTGTAGAATTCGTCGAACGAATCCACATTCGCGGCAGACGCTGCAGACATGTTTTATAATTAACGTATCGCTTTCACATGTAACACACAATTCGAAATAAGTTACAAATAGGAAATCTATCAAAAGATCACTCTGCAATAGTTTTACTACTGTAAATAAAACCACAATAAAATCCTCATTTCACAATAAATCACTTCACTCTTCACGTTTCGCAAGGCAGGCACTAGGCAGTTTGACGTAGAGATTTCAATAGCTGTTTACTTTTAGTCGAGTACGTTTTCTTAAATCGATTTCAATATTTAAATCAATAAATTGTATTTTATTACTAATTTTTAAACCAGATTGTTATTTTTATTCCTATATAAGGCATGTACTTTTCCAACGCATGATACACATCGTAATATCTCCCTTGTGCACAAGACCCATAATTTTACTGAGTATTTTGTAGATACTCGCCTGGGTCTACGTCGACTTTGCGGCCCCTTATTAGCGATTTTATTTTAATAAAAAAAAAACTTTATTATTTTCTGTAACTTTCAAATATTCTCGTGACGTAATCTCGTAAATAGACACGTTTGAAATCGTAAGTTAGGGTCAAATTAGTGTTTTTTTTTTTAACTTTCGAACTAATTTACGTATATCATGTTTTGATTTCTACCCAGCGGTTGATATTATGTGCAATTTTAGTAAAATAGTTTTTTATGGCATTCTCTTTTATAGTTTTGAAATTCCATAGGTCCAAAAAAATTAAAATTATTGTCGCCTCGCCTTATGGCCCTCATTAACGCAAAGTGGCACTAATTTAAATTATTTTTTTTGTTAACTTAGATATTTTTTTTTTTACAGATTCAAGAAACCGCAAGCTATAACTACTAATGTAAGGTTACGCAACTAATAATATAAGGTTTTAATTTCAACTCAATACCTCCACGCGTTCCTGAGATAAAGGGTCTTGAACAAAGTGATCCTATAAGGGTTCCGTTTTGTCCTTTTGAGGTACGCAACCCTAGAAACAGTACCCTAATAGAGTCACTTTGTTGTTTGTCTATCAAGACCCTTTATTTCGGGAACGTGTGCAGATATCCAGTTGAAATTAAAATCATACACCCAAGTCTGCGACTAACGATAAAAATTTCGGTAAGTCGCAATTACAATAACGTATATTTCGACACTTTCAAGGTAATCAAAATTCATAGGGTACTTCCCGTTGACCTAGGATACTGAAATTTGGCATAAAGCAAGATCTCATAGCACAAGTGTAGGAAAAAATCTGAAAATCGTCATAAAAAATTAACTTTTTTTGCGAACTCTCAATGCACGAGTCCGGCTCGCACTTGCCCAGTTTTTTTTTTAATTTCAGTTATTGTATTTTTTCTCAAGCCCGAAAATAAATATTTTAAGGTAGTCTAAACGTAATATAAATTAAATGTATCAACACACTTTATACCTGCTTTTAAAAACATTGACCAAATCCAAATAGACAAATATTACCATATTTAAATGAATTTCATTATAATTTGTATAATAATATATTTGGGGATGTCAGGGACCGGAGTTACCTAGGAAGTCTCTTCATCATCATCATCATCATTTTAGCCGATAGACGTTCACTGCTGGACATCCCCCAAATGTCACCATAATGAACGGTCCTGTGCGTCTCGCATTCATCGGATTCCCACCACCTTCATCATCATCAGGTCATCGGTCCATCTTGCACTGCGTCTTCCCGTACTCGGTCGCCACTCTAGAACCTTTTAGCCCCAACGGCCATCTATTCTGCGAGCAAATTGCCCTGCCCATTGCCACTTAAGTTTGGTGATTCTTCGTGCTATGTCGGTCACCTTGGTTCTCCTGCGGATATTTTTATTACTAATTCGATCACGAAAGGAAACTTCGAGCATAGCCATTACCATTGCACTTTGGGTGACTTTGAGCCTTTCTCACCACGTTTCGGAGCCATATGTCATTACTGGCAACACGCACTGGTTGGATAAGAAGATACCGCGCAGCTTTTCGAACGCTACCCAGCCGACTCGGATTCGACGGTTGACCTTTTTCTCGAAATTAGATCTACTTAACTAGACTGTCTTTCCAAGGTAAACATAATCGTCCACAACTTCGAGTATAGAGTCTCCAATCATGATAGAGGTGGGTGCTACAGAACTACAGAGTGGTTGTTTATCATGACTTTAGTTTTGCCCATGTTCATTTTAATACCCACTCTTTTGGAAGCTCTACTTAGGTCATTTAGCATTGTGGTGAGCTCTTCCGTAGTCTCAACCATGACTACTATGTCGTCGGTGAACCAAAGATTAGTGATGTGCTTGCCATTGACATTAATGCTCCGCTCGAGTCAGAACCTTGAAGACATCCCCCACTGCGGCCGTGAACAGTTTCGGAGAAATGACGTCTCCCTGCCTTACACCCTCCTGCAGGAGGATAGAAACTACTACTAAACTACTACTACTAGGAAGTCTCTAAAAATTAAAATGAAACTGTTTTTACCGGCCACAGCGTGAAAAGGTGTTGCAATGTTCCGTGATTTTGTTTAGATTAATAATGGTGTAATTTGCCACTTTTTCGCTTTGGCAAATCTGTAATAGATTAAATATTATTTCCATTATAGAACTATGTAAAATTTGCGACTGTTCTACGTGATTTCGAATAAAAATCACAATAAAATAACATGATAAACAAAGCTGTGTCAACATGAAATGACGTTTGGCATTTAATGGATGGAAGGTTGGGTTACTAAAAAAAACTAATCACTTTACGACACGACCATTCTTTTATCGCTTAGTCCACTTTATCATATCGAATAACAACGTAATTTAGTCGATTTACTTGAAAACTAGTGTAAAGTACTTTTTAGTATCTATGGTGACTATAAAGATGGATCCGACACAAGACAAGTGGGAACGGTCTCCTATCATAGTCTCTGGTGAAAAATTGAGTTCAACTGTCAATGTCAAAATTATCTTTTTACTTTCACGCGAAAAGTTGACTTCGTTGCGGTTAGTCTGTTTTATTTGGATACGATTCTTATTGTAAGTACTTCTATTTGTTCTTTCATAAATTATTTACCGTGTAATTTTTGATATTCCTTTCTGAACTTATCGATGTAGGTTTAGGTGGGCTAGAATAGTTTATAGGTGCTGTTAGGGTATGCCGGCTGCTAATCAATAGTACCTACCTGCCTACTTTTTGAACTTTGTTTTAAGAAGGTACTACCTATTTCGTGTTAACATAGTAAAGGCAGTTTGTAGATAGGTACAAAATACCTACTAGTAGTTTAGTAGGTAGGTATAAGATCAACGATTTAGAATTACCAATCAGCGTTATCAAGTAGCTCTACGTAGATTTGGTTTTCCTATTCAGACAAAATAATGGCGACTGTTAATTTGACCTCCACGATAATAATATTAGTTGCTTGTAGGTACTAAATAAAATAAGGTCAGTGGGTCGTCTAGGGGTCTTACAACTGTAAAAACGAATTATGACCTGCACTGTTCTACCTATCAGCTGTCTCAGGTACCTTGATATAAATACAAATACCTACCTTAGTTACTCTCGTATTTGAAGGCTAAAATTCCTTAAAAATGGCAAGTTTATATCATTATGAAGGTATCCTTCAATTCCGCCACTAATACGAAAATCTGACCCAAAGACTTAAAGAAATATTTTGTCAATCAGGTACCAACCATGTTTGCAAACAAAGTGGTACTCATTACTGGTGCCAGCTCGGGTATTGGTGCAGAAACTGCCCTAGACTTCTCAAAGCTTGATGCCAAGCTGGTACTTACAGGAAGAAATAAAGAAAATCTAGACGAAGTTTCAAAACAATGCCAAGAATATTCACCAAGTAATTTGAAGCCGTTGGTCGTTGTCGCCGACATGAACATTGAAAGTGACGTAGAAAGCATTATTAAGAAGACACTAGATGAATTTAAACAACTCGATGTCCTAGTGAACAATGCTGGCGTTCTTGAATCGGGAACTATAGAAAACACGAGTTTGGCTCAATATGATCGTGTTATGAACACAAATGTCCGCGGGCCGTATCATTTGACGATGTTGGCTACTCCTCACCTTGTGAAAACACAAGGCAATATCGTTAATGTATCCAGCGTTACTGGTTTGAGATCTTTCCCGAATGTTCTTGCTTACTGCATGTCTAAATCTGCTTTGGATCAATTTACAAGGTGTGTTGCTCTCGAGCTAGCACCGAAGAATGTTCGCGTTAATGCTGTTAATCCTGGTGTTATTACAACGGGTATTCACATGAAGTCAAGCATGAATGAACAAGAATATGAAGTGTTTATTAAGAAGTGCGCAGACAGTCATGCGCTGGGTAGAGCTGGTGATGCAAAGGAAGTCTCGTCTGTTATTCTATTTTTAGCCAGTGCTGCAGCCAGTAACATTACTGGTGTAACTATGCCGGTTGACGGTGGTCGCCATGCTATGTGTCCACGATAGTGCTTTTGGTTCTGATATCCATAAAAGCTGAATAAGGTTTCAGTTAATCATTTGTTTAAATAAAACATTGAGTAATCATACAGTTTCATTATTTTCGCACGTTAATGCCAAATGTCGCAAAATTTGAAAGTTAAAACTTTGAAATACCTACTAACATTAGTAACGATGTACCAACTTAAAATTATTAATTACGTACTTCAAGAAAGCTTATAACCGAGCACTATAGGCTTCCTTATTACGTTTATACATAGAATATAATTGAATAATTATAAAATGAAACGCTGCAAAAGTCCTTATTAATCTGTAAAAAACCTATACGCTACTTAGGCTTATATAGGTAGGTATTACTAATCAAGCTCTTCAGAACAGTTTGATTAGTCTGATTGAGTACCCATTGTACTGTGGTCATGGTGATATTAACTAGCAAATTATATTTCAATTAATTTATCGCAAATTGAATCCTACTGCTAGAGTGGTCCATAAAATGTTCTTATCAACAAGTAGCCTTTGCAGACAAGTAGATGACGTTAAACCTGTTTTGTTGTAATAATACTGCGTGAAAAACGTTTAAAAAGAAAGAAATTGGTATTGGAATATAGTACTTTTGTGATTCTCAATACTTTTTGAGCTAGACTGACGTAATTAAAACTTGCTTTGTTTTTTAATCAGGTATCAAGAATGTTCACCAATAAAGTAGTTCTTGTAACTGGAGCTAGCTCAGGAATAGGAGCGGAAACTGCAATAGAATTTGCGAAGCAAGATGCGAAACTAGTCCTAACAGGAAGGAACAAGGAAAACCTGGAAAAGACTGCAAAAGAATGCGAAGCCGCTTCACCCAGCAAGCTTACACCATTCTCTGTTATTGCCGATATTGATAAGGAAGGGGATGTCGAAAGGTTAATGAAGGAAACCATCAACAATTTCAAACAACTTGATGTGCTGGTCAACAATGCCGGCATTATGCAAGTCGGTTCAATTGAGAATACTTCTCTTGCTCAATACGATAGCATAATGAATACAAACGTGCGTGGGCCATATCATTTGACTATGTTGGCTTCACCGCATCTTGTCAAGTCTAAAGGAAACATCGTTAATGTATCCAGTGTGGCTGGACTGAGGTCTTTTCCAGGCATTCTTGCATATTGCATGTCCAAAGCTGCCTTGGACCAGTTTACAAGATGTGTGTCCTTAGAGCTTGCTAGCAAAGGTGTTCGAGTGAATGCTGTGAATCCAGGTGTAATTGAAACTGGCATACACTTGAGAGGTGGAGTCAGTGAGGAAGATTATGCTGCGTATTTGGTGAAATGTAAGGAGACGCATGCATTAGGAAGGACTGGAACTACTAAGGAGGTAGCGAATACTATATTATTTTTGGCTAGTGAAGGTGCGAGTAATATTACTGGTGCAACAATCTCAGTTGATGGTGGTCGTCATGCTATGTGCCCGCGATAAAATTAAAACCAGATTATAAATATCTATTTTTGTTGAAATATGTGCTAATATTTTAAGTGTTAATCTGTTTTTGATGAAAACTTAAGTAAGCATCACAATGTTTTGTGCCTTTGCATTTATTCTTGTTACACTACTGTCGTCATTTTGTTTTTTTTTTTTTAATAAATATTGATTATCAATGAAATAATTCATCCGCTTATTTTTCTTTATATTTCACTACAGAAACCTCTTCATTGTTAGAAAGAAAGAAATAAAGAAAACATATTTTATTTGGCATACAATGTGATTAAAAAAAGTTCAATATCAGTGTGATAGAAATTGTCTATTTAGGTTGAAGGGACGTTCCATAAAATCATGGCATCTAAAATTGTGTTTTATCAATGTTAAAGTATTTAGGGTAGGTATGATGGGACTTACGCATTGCGGTTAAAAAAGTATTTAGCTAATTAAATTTCTACATATTAAGAAACCTCCGCCGCTGTCTCCGCCGCTTTTATCTGTCTGTCCGCGATAAATTCAAAAACTACTGAACGGGTTTTCATCAATGGATAGTATTTTATGGGGAACTTTTGGATGTAGGTATAATTTGTTAAGGTTTTGTGTAGATTGGTTGAAATATAGTTAAAATACCTGAAAAAGTTAAGCCGCCTGGAAGCATTAGCACCCGTACGCGAAAAAAAAGATGTTGGTTGGCTTATTTTTCATTGCTCCACTGAATGAAAAGAAAATTTTATGACTGTCCGACAGTCCACAAGGTTAAAAACCTGTACTTAAACTTGTGCAAAAGTGAAATATCGGGTCTCTTTAGTGGTATGAAGTGAGACGCGGGGGCGGGTAGTGCAATCCTTTTATAGTGATTGGCTCGCCAATGTGTAGGTACCTACGATACGCAAAGCGATCCCAACTTTTTCGTCGAGCGCTCAAGATTCGTGCCGGTACCTATATGTAGTCGTAATAACCAGGCGTGATGGTAAATAAGTACCTAACTGCAGCAGATATTGGCAAAGAATGAAGCTTTCCAGCCCACCCGGTTTGTGTGCGTTTGTAATTTGTAAATTAAGGCCAGGTTCTACTCATTTTGAACTTTTTAAACCTCTGGAAATCCACAAATATAAATGATATTTTTTTTAATTAAAATTGACTATATGACCAACCGCCGAGCAAAAATCAAAACATGATATCGCTCACCTAGCAATATATTGGCACATCTACATTGTTCATACTTTACAGATACAAGAGCCAAAATTATACAAATACTTAAAACAAAGTTTTGAGTTCAAAGTTTGAGGAACTCAAAACTCCTTGAATATCTATTATGGTCTATAGGTAAGCCTATAGACCATAATAGATATTCAAGGATATAAATTATCCACATTTAAAAACATAGGCCGATAATAGTTATTTGTGCAACAAGAGAGCAAAGTTGTTTTTTGCTACGAGTGCTAATTTTGAGTCCCGAGCAAGCGAAGGATTCTTTGATTGAATCACGAGCGTTAGCGAGTGATTCTAAAGTAGAATCCTGAGCGAGGGGAGGGATTCAAAGGCACGAGATGCAAAAAGTTTTACTCTCGTGTTACACACATAATTTTTCATTTCAGCAGCGAGAACACATATTACTTGGGAAATAAAATAATTAACAGTAATAGATTTATTAATGATTTCAATTAAAATAAATACTATCTCTGTCACTAGTTTTGCTCATATTTTACAATTATTTTAACATTCTTAATCTTATTTGCCATTATTTTATTTCCGCTGTTTTTTTTAAAGCACGTTCTGAAACAGTCAAATGGCAGTTTTATCTGCTGCTATAAGTACTCAGGTACTCTTATTTTTGTTCAAATACAATAACAAATTTAAAATTCAATAATTTATTTATAAAAAAAAAAAACAATTTTATGTTTTACAAATATTTTCTATTTATTACGCATTTCCGAACGTGTTTTTCTTTGTGGTGGAATTTCAAAATCGGAATGAACTTCGAAATGGCATGTTTCTCACTCGCTTTTTTATAAGGGCGAGAAAGAGACAGAGTACAGTGCAGTTCAAATGTTTCGAATGGTATGGCTAAAAAAAATAATAATTAAAAAGTTACTTTGTCTCACGCAGTGAACAAAATTGAGTTTTGCCCACTGTTTTTAAGCAGCAAAACCTACTTGTTTGAGCTGCTGTGGTGAAAAATTCAATTTCGCATTAAAATATAATTTTATTTTGCCAATATTTTACTAGGTGAGCGATATTGTTAAATTAGTTGGCTCGATAAAAAAAAACGCGAATCTGACCCAAACGAGTATGTCTACGAGATTACGACACGTAAATATTTGAAAGTTACAAAAAATAATAAAGCTTGTTTTAAAAGGGTCTCGCAAAAAAAAAATCTTGTATAGTTATTGTTTTTTTTTTATAAAAATGAAAACGCTGTTCGAGGCCGCGAAATCGACATAGAACCGGGCAGAGTTCATACAAAGTACTCAGTGACTACAACCAGCTCTTAATGTTGCAAAGGAATTGCAACCTTTTTAGCGAGATTAGTCTTTAGAAGAAAGGTACTTAGTTGTTTGTCAGCAAACTTTTTTAACAAAGGCATATGAAATTGTTAATTTGAGTGCAATAAGGTCTTCACATAATAGGTTATAACTAGGTACTTGATCGAAATGAAAATACGCAAAATGTAGTAGAAGTTCCTTTATTTCATTCCTTCACTTGATTTCTTATACAGAGTGGCTAAACCGGATGCACACAACTTTAAGTTAGGATATTTTTCTGTTTAAATGAAAATGTCCAGATATTTGTACTTACTTAGATCAATCAACGACAATAATTGACCGTAATGGTGCCACTCTAGGCTATACATCTTAGTTAAGTATAAATACATCTTATTTGGTCACCCTATATATTAAACAACTTATTTTTCAACATGCGTAGGTTTACCAATGATAGTGTTGAAGATTCCGCTTGCTGAACAGGTACCAACTTCAACGATGATTTTTCCAGTCTGGATTCCAGTTTGAATCAGGCGCGCTCCGGCACAAAATTCGAGGGTAGCTGGTAGGGAAGCAATGCCCAAGTTAATGCGACCAATCTGAAACAAAACATAGGTAGGTACCTAAATATTCATTTCAAGGAAATTTCTCGCAGACTGATCGACACTGCGTGACCAAAGGGCTGGCTCGTTCTCTGCCTACAGACATAACATTGATTTTCAACATGGCAATGTTACCAGCCTTCTTGGTACGTATCCAGATGACAGCGATGTGGAGGAGTATTTCGGCGCCTGAGCATTATGTCAATGACTATTGACTCAAGTTTGTTAAGTATTGACGATCCTCCGGACACACAAGTTACATAGCTTGGTGGCGTTGAACGAGTTACCAAGGAAACGATACCATCATCAATATCGTCAGCTTGATATTTCCGCCTGCAATGAATGAGCCCCATAACCCAAAGAATTCTACAAAGCACTTACCATTTATTACTATATTCTTAGAACGAGGATTGCTGAACTAAATACTAAGAAGGTTCTTACCGTCATACTAGACTGTCCAAGAAAACCGACGGATTTCATCTCAGTCTGCACAGCTACGGTTCCAAGGCAGGATCCAGCAGTCCACAAGTTAGTGTTATCCGCGGTACACTTCTTCATGTCTTCTATAGCATGTGAGCTAGCTCCGATAGCATCATTTGCTAGGGTGACTAAATGCTGGATCTCTTTGGAAACATCAGCGATGCGTTCGTCGACGCAAATCAGTGTGCTGGATAGTGTTTCGTTGAATACAGCGGCTGCAGTGCTTCTGTGAGACTACATAATGAAAGAAAAAAGATGCAAGTATGATGAGATTGTCTTACGTCATTTTTAACATGAAATGGGTACAGCAAAATAGAGTAAAAAAGAAATCTAAAATGTTGCCTGCTGTTCTGTTTATAGATAGCTACAAATTAACTTCTCGATCGTGGTTTTTGTATGTTCCTGAGTCGCGAAAGTCGGCGTTTGCTTGATATTTAAAAATCGTGCGCATAAATTACCTACTCCCTCCGTATAATTCGGCTATCTAGACCTGTAAAAGTTCCGTCAAAATCAGAAAAAAAATCAAATTAGATCCCGTCAAACAGCCAGATAAATATTGCATTTTATATACTTTCGTATTTAGCTAGTAAAAATATGTTATTTCAATACACTTCCTCGAAGGCTGACTCTTATCGCTATTCTATTAGGTTCAATATGGCATCTATATAACCCTCGTGTTTTTTTTTTAAATTTATCTCAACAAGGGCTTTTTTCTTTCCAATTTCGTCACGGTCAACGGTGATTATTTTTTTTTAAAAAGCAAAGAGGGCAGATTTTTAAGGTTTTAATATTTAATGAAAATTTAAATTGTGTTTTTAACACACTTGCTCAGAAAGTGACTGTTATTGCCCTGCACTTAGGTATATAAGTGCACTCGTTACCAAACTGACATTTTGATTACCATTACGCACTAGTGCTATAATGTATAAAACCTTTTTGTTCAACCTCTTTGTTCGCAAAACAAATTTTGTTTTTGAATAAAATTCCCATTAAGTTATTGCTTTCAATAGTATATAAATTAGTATCGTACTTACTTATTTCATCCAATTTACAAGTTAAAATGGATGAATTTAACTTGTACAAATGATTTATTTCATAAAAAAACATTTAGTAAATAAATCGTACATTCAAATAAAATTTGTTTTTTTTTTGTGGTCTATGGCCGCCATTTTAAGGTCCGCGTGGTTTTTGGCGTGATGTTTTTAAATTCTACTGAAGTTCAGTGCCTGTATTAATTAAATTAAATTAAATACTACAAAATCATTAGAAAATGTTACATCCGTATTCTATTGTCACTACGAAAGACATTATCGTAAAAACTTTTCACGCAAGAAAACATAAACGCAAAACTAGGCAGTATGATCAAAATAGCCTTTTTCTATTATAAGAGATAAATAAAAAAAAATGATGCGCGGCTTATAAAAATAGATTTTTACCACCATGTCACAGAAATTTTACTAGTTTTACTGTTATTTTCTTCACAAGTGTATTGAAAAACGTCGTGTGACACACGTGAGTAATTAATGATTACCGTTCTTGGCTCTCTTAAGACCCTCGCCACGGCTCGGGTCTAAATACCGCCTCGACGGTAATCACTAACATTACACCCTTATATCATAATGTACTATAATGAATAGAATATCATAAATAAATACGATTCTTTACACAATAATTTGTTATTATCAACAAATTAACAATTATCTGTGTTCTAAATTCAAAAATATTCTAATTTCTATTTTTAATATTAAGTAGGATTTATAACGGTTTGATACCTTTGCTTCTCTTTCACCTGCCAAGGTAAAGCGCGGGAAAGTCTATTAGATATTATTTTTTATTTGTGTTGTTTGTAAGAAAATAAATAAATTTAAGATTTGAAGAGAATCCTTTAGATGGTACGCCGCCGCTGCCCATATTGTGGTTAAGATAAAACATACTCGCGATAGCGTGCTGCCATCTAAATCAAAACTAAATGGCAACTTTGGAAAATCTTCTTCATTGCAAAATGAACAAAAATGCGTTGTAATATTTAGAGAAAGTATTTCTCCGTAAGTGTATTGAAAAACATCTTGCACACGCCTACGGCTCGTGCAAATTACGCCTCGGTCGCAATGACAATTTTTCTGCACTTGTATCAAAATGTACTATTTTGATATTAGAAACAGTCACTTCAATTTTATTTATAGGTATATCTAGAGGTATAGGTATGTACCTACTAGTAGTTATACTCACATCGACACAGTCCTTGACAGCCACACTGGTGTTAGAAATTCTGTTCATCACATTCTCAACTGCCTCTGTGACGCGTTTCCTAAAGTTCTGCACATCATTAATGATTTTATCTCTGATCTGCTGTGCCTCTTGCAGGATGCCAGCTTTGAAGATGTTGACAGAATTCAAAGCTTCCTCCGCAGACTTACGCAGATTCTCAACCAGTTGCATTATGAGTTCCCTGTAATTTAGAATAGATAATACTCAATTCTTTATTGCATTCCACAATGTAGACTTAGGTGGTAAACATTTGCATAAAGAAACAATCGTGGACCCTGTCGGGCACAGTAAAAGAAGGGTATAATAAACGGAGAAGAGGACTTATTTTAGGCATCTTATAATCTAACTTAATCTGATTCATTAAACCCCAAACGAACGCCAGCGTTCGCTCTCTCATTGTATTTCTATTGTGTCTCTAATTACGGTATTCGAAAGGCTAAATAATATTTTTTAATAATAGTAATTAATAATGTCAACGCGTCATTGTGTGTAATGTGTGTGTGTGTGTGTGTGATGATACTTAGTTACTAGGAAGGCCTAGTAGAAAAAAGCCAGTCAAGTTACGAGTCGAACTCGTGCACCGAGGGTTCCATACACGCTTACTTGTGTAAATAGTTCAATTCCCGAATAGAATCTAGTAATTTTTTTTTATAGCGTTACTACACATTTACATACTTGTGCTGAGTGATGTTTTCCTATACTTGTGCTATGAGAGTTTGCTTAATGCAAAATTTCAGGATTCTAGGTAAACGGGAAGTATCTACTTTATAAGGTAAGTATTCACTGCTACTTGGGGTAGCAAACTTGACTATATGATATTAATTTCAGCTTCATACCTCCACTCGTTCCTTAGAATAAGGGTCTAGACAGACGTACATCAAAGTGATCCTATATGGGTTCCATTCTTGCCGACTTAGATACGGAACCCTAAATACAGAAAGCATCGCAAAACATTATAACTTTTTTTCACAAAACCCAAGAATATTTTTAAATGAACGTTAACGAATAAAACTATTACTTACAAGTTGGCTCAGTATTCAGTTGGAAATGTTTGCGAAGAAAACATAACACATAGGTATCTACTTAAACTGTTGTCTGCCAAACTACTGCGTAGGTAATTTAGGGGTCATATCTACAGTCAGCAGCCCCCTTAGCCAAGTTACAATCGTATCGTTCCGCACGCCTAACGCCGTAACGCCTCCGATTCCTTTGTTCTGACCACGTGACTGAGCGTTGACATGACGTCAGAACAAAGGAATCGGAGGCGTGGCCTACTCGAAGCGTTCGACGCGAACGAAACGATTGTAACTTGGCTAGGGGAGCTGCAGAGAAAACCCTTTCGGCTACCACACTACACTACAATTGCTACAGGATGGTGCTGGTGACAGCTGTTGGATTCATACAATTTTATTTTTCCGTTAATAAATAAATGCTACCTATCCTTTTCTCTCATCTTAAAGATGCATATTTTCATCCTGCTGTCATCCTACCCCTGCTATACAAAAAAGACCTTAGTGCGAGGTATTCTGTTTAAGCGTTATAATGTAAATGATGGCAATTTACCTATAGACCCTCAAGGGATTGGAAACCCTAAATGCAACCACCTTATTACAACGCATCCCATGAACGTTTACTATGCTGACCCTTGTTCCTTGTACATTATCAAAGATTATCACATATAGGTCCTCTTCATGCACATTTTATATGTACAATACATAAAATTCATTATAAATAAATACCTTGTATGCGACATCAGATCGATATCGCGATTGGCTACTTCCATCAAGTCATTTTTCGGCACGTCTGGAGCCCCAAACGTTGAGCACACCTGAAAACAAGACAATATTAATTTTGGCCACATACTAGGAATTACACCTGTATCGTTGGTGCGTCACAAATATGTAAAGTCACGTACACAAGACATTCAGACCCATAACAATTATCTGTAGGCCATACAAATATTTGTTCCGTGCGGGAATCGAACCCGCGATACGCAGCGCACTAACCTATCGCAAAACCAAACCAAACCGTGCTGTCACATAGCATAGTCGGCCTTGTGATGTTTCCACTGTTGGGATTCAGGCCTCCTCTCTCTAGGAGAGGGAGTGGGCTATAACCCACCACGCGGGCCCAGTGCGAGTTGGTGAATGTCACATGTCTTCGAATTTTTGTTTCTAGGACATGCCGGTTTCCTCACGATGTTTTCCTTCACCGTTTTGAGAGCAGTGGTGATGAAATAAATTACACAAAGTAATGCGCCTGGCTGGGTTTGAACCCGGAACCTGCTGTCACACATCCTACTAATATTATAAATGCGAAAGTTTGTATGTTACGATGTTTGTTACTCTTACACGCAAAAACTACTGAATGGATAGATAAATACTCTCTATTGTACACCAATATTACAATAGGAACTTAAAATGAAGGGTATCACAATAGGCGGTCTTATCGCTAAAAGCGATTTTTTACAGAGAACTTTGCGATTAAACTTGTTACACGGTAGACCATGTCCTGGAATAGCACATAGGATACTTTTTATCCTGGGACTATGTTCCCTTGGGATAATTTTGTACTATAACGCGGGTGAAGCCGATAACAGCAGCTAGTACTTAATAAAAATAGGACACCAAATAAAAATAGGGTACCAAGTAAAAACTATGGTAAGTACCAAATAAAAATAGAGTACCAAATAAAAATAGGGTACCAAATAAAAATAAGATACCAAATAAAGTAGTAATCAGAAAATAGAGGTGTAACACGAAGCTCCATTTTGATGACACTATCGTCTTCTCTCTTCTTTCGAATACCGTAATTAAAGACACAATAGAAAAACAATGAGAGAGCGAATGCGTTCGCTTGGGGTTTTATGAATTAAGCTAACCACTCTAAAAAAAAGAAGCGTCAAGTATCTAATTGTGGTCTTCACAATTAGATAGTTTGACTTTCATTATTATCTATCTAACAAACCCGTACATCATTTAATTTATTCTGTGTTCCCCTTTAGCTACAACTTAGGGGTATTATAGTGGATGGGGCATATAGTCAAGACAGATTATGTTGCTTCTGTCAGGCGAGATAATACACAAATGCAAGTTCTATCATTAAAAAAAAAATACTTCAAAAGTAACGCCACCTAGTCTCACCAACGTTTTACCCGGTATTTTCATAAAGAGTTCCTAAATATTAATATTATGTCAATAAAGTTTCGGTAGCTACCGAAATAATAATATTATTTAGGTAATAATAATATTTAGGTAATGTAGGAATTTTTAAATTAACTTAGTCTTTTTTTGAGGTGGGAAATCTTCAATCAACCTCTCGCTCTGGGTGGAGCTGGGTTTAGTAAGTAAAAGACCTCCCCCACCAGTGCCCTTTAGTTGCTCTTTGCCAACAATTCTGCAGCCCTGGCACTTAGTCCTTACCCCTCTATATAGATTTTATCCGTACTCGTATACAAAACAAAGTCCCCCGCTATGTCTGTCTGTCTGTATGATCGCGATAAACTCAAAACCTGCTGAACAGGTTTTCATCCGGTTTTCACCAATAGACACAGTGATTCATGAGGAAGGTTTTAGTGAAAACTGAGAATTTTAATGTTTTCTGACACCTGTGTGGAAAGCAGGCGTTGGACGGAAATCCTCAAAGGAAGTGGGGCTGTCCTCAGCAAACCTGGCGACGCACCGTGCTGGCAGAAGCGACGGCCGTCGGATTGACATGGACTATAACTGTGGACGCCCTCTACCCCAGCTAGAGGATAAAGGATCTTATGTCAAGTAAGTCAGTACAAAACTGGGGCGGCTCGCTTATACTAATTATATTTTATAACCCAATAATATCTTACCACGGCCAAAACACAGAATACACTGAACAGTTTCATGGTGAACTTTGTAAGGGTCTCGTTGAGTCCAAATTAAGATCTGATGCTACCACAGCATCCCTAAGGTTTTTATACTGATTCATGTTTAATTATTGTCCGTTATTTTGTCATAGAACAAATACAATTTATCTTATCTTAATAGTACGCCAACGCTGAAAAATTGCGTTAGATTCCAAATATTTGAATGAGGTATTTTTTAATTTGTCGTTTTTAATTTATTGCAACACTTTGTCTTATTTAGGGATTAGGAATCTTGAAATATAGTACAGCAGTTTAGTTTATTGTTAGATAGAATCGTTTCGTGATAATAATTTATAGTTCTACTATTTTTAATGCTTTTAAATGTTTTTAGGGTTCTGAACCTCAAAAGGAAAAAACGGAACCCTTATAAGATCACTTTGTTGTCGAACGGAAACGGAACGAAACGCGTGGAGGTATCGAGTTGAAATTAAAACCATATACTCAGGTCTGCTTTCCTTTGAAGCTGTGAAAAAATCAAACTTCTAAGTTAACGAATAAAACAGATATGGCCTTTTATGTCGCAAAAAACGTATTTACGAGTATTTCGATACTCTCAAGGGAATCAAAATTCATGGGGTACTTCCCGTTGACCCAGAATCCTGATATTTGGCACAAAGCTAGGTCTTATAGCATTGGTATAGGAATATATCTGAAAACAGTTTTGTTGTTACTTACGTCACACAATAGTACATTTTGATACAAGTGCAGAAAGTTTGTCATTGCGACTGAGGCGGGATACGGTGTTATGGAACCGAGGGCTGCAGTGACAAATTTGCACGTGTATCAAACGGCGTTTTTCAATACACTTACGAAGAAAAATAACACGAAAGTATTTTTAATATTAAAATATTTAATTATTGAAAAAGTACTGAATTATTGAAGGTTATGAAAATGATACACAGAAGATTTTGTTGGCATTTTCACGGTTTGTGAAATGTTATTGTTAACAATTTCATTAATTTCACTGTTTTGTGTATTAGTGAATGTTGGAGATAATGAAATATAAGAGGTGGAATGTTCTATTTGCTCTTCAGTAGCAATAGGAGACACCAAATCGTTATTGGCATATGAAGTAGAAGGTTGCGGTTCAAGGCAAAACTTCTTAGGAGATGGCTCCAAATTTATTGCTTGTGTTATCTTGGTACTAATATTTGTCTTGTTATGTGTCGAGTCTTCAATATAAGATTCAGCTACTGTGTTAGACCTCCATCCGCCATGACGTTTTAGAGTCAATATGTCGGCTCCAGCATCAGCCAGCAATGTAGCTGAAGTTCTTCAGAAGCTATGCCCGGTGTATAAATCAGCATCTGGTAAACCTAAAAACCTGGCGATTTTCTTTGGCACAGCACCAAATTTGTTCACACCAATAGGTTGAGCCGTGCATTTACCCTTTCGCTAGTTTTGAAAAAAAAACGATCATTTGTTGCTTTTGTGGAACGCAGAGCTTGGTATTTTTTTACTATATCATAAAATGGACCGTGAATGAATTGTGAATGATCGAGGAATATTGTTTTTTGTGTTGGTGATTCTAAGTAATAGTAAATTGCCATGATTTTCAACATCTTTTATTGTTATTCGACTTAGCTCTTGACGTCTACATGCACCATTTACCCTGAATATTAACGCGACCTGGAAATAAATAAAACACTGCTTATATAGCTATAAGTTGCTGAGCGTGCGGTCGTAGCCCGTAGGCTCGGTATTATAGATATTAATTCAATTACTGACCTTTGTTGCCAAATACTGATTATCCGGAGCCTCTTTCAAAAACTTTTCAACGTCATTTGGTAACCATACCTTTGATTTTTGTGCAATATAACCGACTGAGCGTCTTTTTAGAAACGCAGTTAGGTTTGAATATGTTTTTGCAGAACCGTGCTTTTTAACATGGAATGTATACTCCATAGCGTGTTAGGCTTATATTTAATGGCAAGTTCATTGAAGTATGCCAAAAATACTTTTTATGAAAATGATGACGCGTTTTTGTTAACTTTCCACTGAAGAAAATTATCTATCTCACCTACAGTTTAGAGAAGTGTGTACATAAGTCCACCTCTAACCCCACATTATATTTACTGCAGCTTTTTTTAAGGTGGGAAATCATCTAATGACTTCTCGCGCTCTAGGGTGTAGCGCGAGGGCGTGTAAGACTTTTACTGACTAAAACCACAACTATATTCCTTCAGTTGCCCTTTGCGTCCCAGGACCACAGGTAACTTTTTCAGAAGTCGACCCATGGCCCCAGTAGGCTCCGGCCCTGCTGGGCCACTACGGTATATTTACTACAGCTGTTACCATGTTTCAGTGCCTTATCATTGCTATGGTGTTCAACCCAGTTTGCAATCAGAATCCGGCCTGCTACTGAAGTATTCTTCGAGTAGTTTTTAGATGGATAAACCCAATAAAATTGCGCGAGCATCGAGCCTTGGACCGGATGCTTAGCAGTCGGTAGCACTTACCATTTACACTATATGGAGTTTTTCCGTCTTTTTTATATCTAGTCCTAATCTATGAATGTACTTGATCATTCTGCGGGTATTAGGTACATTCCATGACTGCTACGCCGGAGGTCGTGGGTTCGATTCCCACACAACAGAACAAATGTTCTGTGTCTGAGTGTAATTTGTCTATAACATGTGTGTATTTAAAAATATATAAGTATGTTTATCAGTTGTCTAGGACTCAGGACAGCTTTGCTTTGTTTGGGACTATATAGTGTTGTGAGAAAGTTGTGGAATATTATTATTATTCCGTTTATTAACATAACATATAAATTATATTTTTAAATATTCCAATAAAAAAAGACATTTAAAAATATATTTATTATTATTATTATTTTATCTCCTAGGTTGCGGGATTACTCCTCCTGCTAAGGCTATCTAGAAGATATCGCTGTTAGCGATAAGACCACCATTGTACCCATAGATTTATGTTTATGTGTAAGTTGTGTTACTTTTATGGTGTACAATAAAGTTTATTCTTTTCTATTCTATTACTAAAAGAATCACCGCAGCCCTGCAAAGAGCAATTGAAGGAACACAAATGGGTAATCAGTAAAGGCTTAAATCCCTCTCGCTCTACCCAGAGCGAAGTTATTTGATGAATTTCTACTAAAAAAAAAAAACAGTATTGCCTATATCTATTAATACTAACCTACTAGTTTTTAACAAGCAGAGCCACAGGAAAAATATTTGCTGACTATGTAGATAAAGACGACGGCGACGCCACATTTAGCAATATTTTTGGTAGGCTTAATTTAGTAAAGTCATTGTGCTCTCATTTCTGATATGATGCAATGTCTGATAGATACATACGTGCCTATCTACGTACCTACTGATAAAAAATATTGTCTAAGAGAATGTCAAGGTTTGACAAACAAAACATTTTTATCATTCTTCATTATGTTACTTCATGGAGCAATAGTGGAGATGTTTATTTAATAAGTAGTCAGATGAAATTTCAGCAACGCGTCTGTAATAATTCATTGACCTACTTTGTGAAACATGAAAATACTAGAATGAGAGATAATATGGAATCTGTTTACCTGATTCAACATTTTTTAAACCGGCGTTGCTAATACTTCGATTGTTACCAAATTTTTTTGTGTCTTGTTTCTAAGAGTATGAGCATTGAACTCCAAACACCTGAAAACATAGAGAGCGTTTTGTTTTGGGGGATAGCGCATGCAGTAGATAGAGAGATTGATTAATCGTTGATACTAGGCTAGGCGACTGCCTGCCATTCCTCCTCGCTCCGTACCATAGGCTGTACCAGGGTTCAGCTTCGCCACCGGTTGCTTTCGCAGCGACGGCGCCCACACCGGCACTCCGTAAAGGGTGGATGGATCGAATCATCATGGATCGAACAATCCCCGCGTAGAGCCACTGGCAGGAGGTATGTGGACGGCAACCTCAGTCCATTCCAGTTTTGGAGTCAGACGTCGGAAGTGTTCTTCGAAATTTCAACGGCTGTCAAGGACGAGTCACGGGTACTTCATAGACGACCCGAGACCGATGTGAACCCCTCCTACCGTTAGTTGCGTCCACCGTGGAGCGCCCCCTGCGGAAGCCGAACTGGCTGTCCACAAGATCCGGCCCCACCCGCACCAGATGCGCGAAAAGGCGGGCCTGGGTATACCACGTTTCTAAAACGCGCAGTTGACGCGCGTTTTAGAAACATGCGTTGACGGCACGCTGTTGTCCTAATAAAGGTCTAAAGGCTGTGTCTGACTTGCGGGCGTATTGCGTTTGTATCGCTACAAACACACTTCAATGGCGCGTTTAAAAAACGTAGTGACTATGCACACTACGTTTTTTAAATGGCCCTTAATTGGAATACTGCAGTTTTGTTGTTGCGGTCTTCGTTAAAATCTCCAAATAATACGCAAGGGCTGTTTTGTGATAATAAATTATGTTCTTTCAAAACCTACTGCTCTACACTGTTGGGGCATTGGGGCATTTGCGTGATCTTTACAAGGCTAGGACCAGCAAGTCATTTTTAGTAAACAGCATACGCTTTTACAACAAGCTGCCAAAGGCGGTGCGTGAACTTAGCGAGGGAAAGTTCAAAACCCATATTAAGCGTGTCTTAACTAAAAAACCTAATTGCAAGGTTAAATACTATTTCGAAGACATGCTTGTTTGGCATTGACTGCTTCTGCACATGTGGCCCCCTGGTAGCTCATTATTATTGTGTCTATTAACTGCTCCATCTCTGTTTTTATTATATACATTTTTTTAACACATTGCTTTTGCTACATTTTTTATATTATTAGACGCCACCATAAATTCGTTAGTAATTTATTTTGTTAATATGTAATTTATTAATAATTGTAATTATGTTTTTTTTTTAATTTTTTTATATAGCCTCTTTTTTATAGTGTGAATGTGAGAACACTGTAGACTCCGTGAATTCTTAAGTTATTTCGTATTACGACTCACTTTTTTATGATATTTTATTGTGCTTTTGGGTACAATGTTGACTGGTCTACACTGTTCTTACATAATATCGATTAAAACTGTAATATGAAAATATTGTAAACAACCACTTTTTTAAAAGAGTAAGTAACCATGGAGTTTCTTGCCGGTTCTTCTCCATAGGTAACGACCAATTTGGATTACCGTGCACTAGCTTCTGACGTTTTATAAGTGACCATGTAGGCCTATGTGAAATAAAAACATTTGACTTTGACTTTGCTACTTCTGCTAGACTACCTATCTTCACAATTCACATGTACTCACCTCCAGTAGTATAAAAATCGCTATAAGTTCGCGTGTTGGAAGTATTAAATTTTTTTATATCTTCGGTACTTTTGATTTGCTTGCAGTCGCCGTCTAGAACTCTCCCAGCGCAGTCGCGGTCTCCTGTCTTTGTCTCTGGTTTCGGTCGCAGTAGCAGCACAAACTGCCGCCTTAAAGGTCCCTTATTAAGGACTACGGAACCCTAAAAAGGGCTCGTAAGATTCTGCCATCTTTGGTCTATCTGATCTCCCTGATACAAAAATGGCATTCCAAAGGCTTGTCTTACGGGGCAAGGCTACAAAACTATGTGTGGGCGATCTATAAATTAAAATTAATTATGTTATAATGACTAAACTATCTCCATAAATTGCATCTGCAACATACGATTATTCAGATTGCCTATTAAATTCTTAGTTTAATAGACAAGTCTCATTATAAATTAATCTACATTTATGTACCTACATGGTTGGAATAATTCATGTCAATTGGTTAAAGTAGGTTAAATTTAGATAGGTTTCAAGGTGGGTCACTCATAAGAGCTGGTAACCTGCTTGCTGACTTGGTATATATGTATCTAGGTAGATTAGATACTTTGTTTTGAGAACCTCGTCCCGAGGGGTAAACCTTGTCGTAGTACCACTTGTTTTCTCCTTCGTACTCCGCATTGCACTCGTTTCAGTCGGTATGATAGCTCTTTGTCTGTAACTGCAGTGTATCTCCGGAAATCTCTCTCACACTCCTTGCGACAGCTCTTCTCTGGATGTCTGTAAGAGGTAGATTAAAGAACACTTCCTTACATAATTAACACAATATTAGTATTTGAGTCAACAGAAAATTTGAGCTAGCAAAACCCTACCTGGTTAGAAAATTAAGGCTTAGGAACGCTCTTATTGAGCTAATAAGTAGATAATTATTAAAGACTAGCTTTTGCTAATGGCTTCGCCCGCGAGAAAATAGAAAATATAGGCCTATGTTATTTAGTGATAAGGTAGCTTTCTACTGGTGAAAGAATTTTGAAAATCAGTTCAGTGTTTTTTGAGTTAGATCGTAACATACAAACAAACAAAAAAACAAATCTTTATAATATTAGTTTAGACTACGAAGGAGAACTGCCTCGTTGTTCTCGTGGTAGCAAGCGCGACTGGTGAGTGTGGGGATGTTCGTTTCCCGGCACGGACAGAGTTTTTCAGTAAGAATATCTTAGCAGCCCGGAGTTTGGAAGTTGGTTGTATGAGAATCCCGTGCTTCGGAAAGCATGTAAAACCAATGGTTCTGCGGCCTAATCTCCCCTCGGTAACGTCGATTGCCAATCGGACTATGAGTATAAAGGAATAGATGGTGCACCTGTGTTTGCGCACAAAGTTGTGCACTATAATATCTCTTGTGGAGTGAGAGAGTGGCTCTTGAGATCAGTTACTCTCTACTCTTTCTTTACTTCATACACCGTGATGGAATTTCAAACGTATCATCATTGTATTGGCAGAACAGTCGCTGTTAATTGAATACTAGTGAAATGTCGTTTTACGTAATATTTACGTTTAACGCTTTGGTCTGTTGAGAAAAGCCTGCAACGATATCTCAGTAGACTGAGACTAGTGGGTTACCATGACGCTTAAAGTAAGATTGTTTTATTCTTATTCCATTGCGGGTATGAGATGGCGCTAGACAACCTGTATAGCTCTGTCTCTTACTCACACCGAAATATATGGAATGGTTCACAGGCTAAATCAGCCGCAATAAGGGGTCCCGAACATACTGCAAACGTACATAGATGTAGAATGTAATCTGCAATGAAATGTTAGCTATATTGTTCATAGATTGACATCACGAATTGTCTTATATTTTCTTAGTATTTGCTAGTACCATTAATATTGTCACGAATGGATATGTGTTACGATGCCATAATTATGTGAGAACAGCATACCTACCTATAAATCATCAGCTCGTGTCATGTTGTGGCTGACCGACATTTGTTCGAATTCTAGGGCTCTGATGTTATGTATGTAATTATTTATCGTGTCGGTAAGCAAATTGTTTACTTTGCTCCAGTTATGTAGGCCTAGTTTTCTTTCAAGGTAGGCTAAGCATATATGTTATGCAGTGTCGTAGTTAGCCCCAAAGTGGACCCAGTGTCGAGATACCATAGCTTTTTTGGGATCCGTACCTCAAAAGGAAAACAACAAAATACCATAGGGTACTTCCCGTTGACGCAGAATTCTGAAATTTGGTATAAAGCAAGGTCTTATAACACAGGTATAGGAATAAATCTGAAAACAGTAAATTTGTTGTTACGTCGCGAATCGCAATTGCCCAGTTTTTTTTACAATGTATCTAGACCTTTTTTTGTGGTGGGTCATCATCTAATGACTTCTCGCTCTGCGGTGGAACAAGAGGGCCTTACTGACTAAAACCACACCTGTGTTTTTCAGTTGTCCTTTGCGTTCTAGGACCACGGATTTGCTTTTCAATTCCCCATGGTCCTAGCGGGCATCGGCCCTGATGGGCTCCTACAGTTTTACTGTCATCTCTTGTAGATGCGCGTGGAACACTACGCAAGTAAGCGGCGTCGACAACTGAGCCTCTGTTCTTACCTGACGGGCAGAAGGCAAGCTACTAATCCTGAGCGAGGGGAGGGATTCAAAGGCACGAGATGCAAAAAGTTTTGCTCTCGTGTTACACACATAATTTTTCACTTCAGCAGCGAGAATACATATTACTTGGGAAATAACAGTAATAGATTTAATAATGATTTCAATTAAAATATGTACTATCTCGGTCGCTAGTTTTGCTCATATTTTACAATTATTTTAACATTCTTAATCTTATTTGCCACTATTTTATTTCCGCTGTTTTTTGAAAGCACGTTCTAAAACAGTCAATGTTGAAACTAGAAATAATTATTTAATGGTTAAATGCCAGTTTTATCTGCTGCTCTCAGGTCCTCTTATTTTTTTTCAAATACAATAATAAATTTAAAATTCAATAAATTATTTATAAAAAAAAAACAGTTTTTATTTTAAAAATATTTTCTATTTATTACTAATTTCCGAACGTGTTTTTCTTTGTGGTGGAATTTCAAAATCGGAATGAACTTCGAAATGGCATGTTTCTCACTCGCTTTTTTATAAGGGCGAGAAAGAGACAGTGCAGTGCAGTTCGAATATTTCGAATTGTATGGCTAAAAAAAATAAATAATAAAAAAGTTACTTTGTCTCACGCAGTGAGCAAAATCAAGTTTTGCTCACTGTTTTCAAGCAGTTGAGAAGTTTTTTCTATTCTATTGGCCCCACTAACACTGACTGCCCTGAGACAATGCGATGGGGTCACTATAAGCCATGAGGGAGATAGACAGACTTATAACTGGGTAGGTTATCATTTTGATTTAACCCTATTGATCCATGTAATAGGTATTCATTTGTGTTTATCAACCTAGTTAAGGCGTTGATGACACATGTGTATTAGCTCAGAATTTACTTTGTTGCAGTTCAGCTGCTTGCAGGACTGTCGTGCTGACAGACAGTAGGTACATGATTTGCTTAAAATTATGCCTGAAGCTGTCTGGAAGATGCCCAAACACTCAGCTTGGATTTCCCCGAATGATATATGTAGAACGATTTCCGTATTTTAATAGTGCAGAAAACTTGGAAATTCTAACTTTAGCGCCTATTAAACTACGTTTAGCATTCATTTCGTGTCTCATGATATAACTAAGTAATTATCTGCTCTAGTTTATATTATAGGCACTGCGCCATTTCGAAGTGGCTTATTAAACTATTCAAATGCAAGTTGTAAGTTCCGATTTCTATAAGGAAATATTAAGCAATAAATGCACACCTGATTATATAAAAACTTAGTTGTAAATGTCAAAGTAATTGAACTAATTAGCTGGTGTAAAAGATTGCGAAGTGTTGCAATCAGGCGATAAATTGCAATGTGATTTCGAGGTTAACATCCATATTAATGTTCAGGATCTGCTTATTATTAACAAGTAATAAGTGTTAGTTAAGCTATGCATGTAGGTAATAACAGGCTTTGAAGTAGTATTAGATCTAGGATAAATTATAGATTAATCTGCTGACTGACCTGCGCTTGCAACGATAATAAGTATACGTATATTTTAATCATTCAATATATAGTCGAACGAACTGTCTTTCAAATAAAAAAATCTCTCCACATGGTAATATAGTATGCTAATGATTTTATTAATCTCATGTAGGTACCTAATTATAGTTTTAAACAAGTTTGATTATTTTAATTTCAGTCATGCGAACGTTACCTATTCGTATTTTGTGCCGCTTCGCTCGTTTTGCCTGCACTCATAAAAACCTTTTTTGGTGGGTACTCAAAAATCAACTCGTTTGGGGAGGGTCTGTTTGTATGCTTTTGCGGTTGCACAACGACATGCTTTGCTTTATTATGCTTTGCTTGGTAGTATAGATGCAGACCTACCTTACCACCTCCCTCAGAGGCGGTAGGGTGGCGAGGTCTTGGGGGAGAGCGCTACAGTCGCGTAGATCCTCAAAGGCAAGTCCGGCGGATCCACCTTCACGAGGTTGCCACCCCGTTTTTGGTCTAATTCCATCAGAATCAGACGCAACTGAAACCGCCGGGCGACCCTCAGAGTGGGGGTGTCCACTCGGTCCTATCCCAACTACCACTGAACCCATACTCCTACCCACGGCCCTCCTTGCCCAAGTTTCACCATCACATTCCCACCTACTCCCATCTCCTATCAACATCCAAACTCCTCTCCTCACCGCGGCCCTTCCGTGACTGGGTGGTTGCGGGCTCCGCCGTCACTAAAATCAGCTGATGGCGAGTAGGAGAAACTGGTCACCTGCGCTAGGACCTGCGCAGTTGAGCGCCGTGAGCGGGGATGAAGGAATCCTGGGGGGTTGAGCTGAAAGGCAACACGCCCCCTTTGGTCTGGATTTCAAGCGAAACGGTGGCCCTACTTTCTAGCCAAGGGTAGGGAAATGGCCATGGTGTCCCGTCAGAGGGCCACTGGCGAGGTGCGTGGGGTCCGCTGAGGTCGTTCTCGGACGGCTGAGGCGGTGGGTAAAGGTCATGCTGACGGTGTAAGTGAGGGTTGATCAGTTCGTTGGGGGTAGGCCTTTCGACCTCCGACGCCAGCCCGATCGAGCACCCGATGTCGCACTGTAAACCAGCCTTGCGCACCTATGTCTCTCTGGTAGTCCTAACGGCGCACTCTTTTGAGTAGTGCGACGTTCCCAGGTGCGGGCTCCATGGAGGGTGGGAGCCAGAGAGATGAAGTCTTTATATATACAACATGGATAATTTAAGGCCATCAATTTTAAATTCAGGAGCGGAGCCGGTGGAAGCTGGCGGAGCTCCTAAGCGAGGTGCTTGCACTTCGCTCGCCCCTGGAAAACCTGCGGCACCAGCCGTAGGCTCCAGCGCGGGTGCCGGTCTGGCTGTGGCGAAAACCGCAGCCAAGACCAAAACTAAGTCCCAACACCAACGAAGGACTACGGCGCTGCAAGGGACCAGTACCGGACCTTCCAATCCAAAGGCGAAATCACCGGCGACGACTTATGCCACTGTCAGTGAACGCCTTCCCGTACTTCCTCCGCCTCCTCTTCCTGTGGATCCACAACCCACAACTAGTGCGGCGGCTGTCACCGAAGATCTTTTCTCGGGTGACTGGCAGGTGCCTAAACGCAAGGGCAAGGGTAAAAAATCCACTCCACAAGCCCACCGCCCCTGCAAGGACCCTTCAGGCTCAACAGCTCCACCCAGCCAGGGTAAAAGAAGGGAAAGGCCGACGCGTAAGGAGCGTCGCCAAGAGCGCAGAAGGGCTGGTAAGAACAAGGCCCTTCAGAAGAAGCAGGTTGCTACCACTGGTTCGGCCAACTCGGGCGACGGTAAGTTGAGTTTCTCAACAGGTCAGCGGTCGCAGACTGAGGCCGGCACTAGCCGACCAACATCTAACCAATCAGTCTATGTTTTAGAAGGACCGGCCCAAACAGCAACCACGACACGGCTGCCCGCTGGGGATGATCAGGTCGTGGCCAAGCGTGCTCTCAATGAGACTATTTCCCCTCGTGGGGAGCATAAGCGGCCGCGACTTGACCAGACCAAGCGGGTTGAGTCAAGGAGCTACGCCCAAGCTGCCAGCGCTCCTCTGAGCGTCGCGATCACTTGCGACCGCACGGGGGTCATCAGCCAGGGAGTATCGGATCAGATTCTTGCTGCCATCCAAAGAAAGATCATCAGCGAGGCCTCCTCCCCTCAGCAGGACACACCCGGACCGACCTTCAATGGTAAGCCGATGTACGCCGGAGGAGTTCTGAAGCTGTGGTGCGGTAATGATCACACTTTGGCCTGGCTGAAGCAGACGGTCTCTGGACTGACTCTCCCGGCTAGCACTTCGCTAGTCGTCCGTAGGCAGTCTGAGATCCAGAGGCGGGTGCGTAGTGGCATCGCCATACCAGACGACCAGGGAGTGTACGAGGACTCGAAGTACATCGGACGAGCCCTCAGCTACCAAAACCCCTGGATCGACGTGAAGAGGTGGGTCCTTCTGCACGCCGACAAGCAGGAAGCATGCTGGTTCCTGATCCTGGGCATCCCCGAGGACCAAATTCCGACCCTGATGAAAGCCGAGCGCCGACTCTCGATTGGTCTGGGGTCGGTGTACGTCAAGTTCCAGGGTCCGAACGGCAGGTTCGTCGACGTCCCTCGGGGGTGGGACAGGGACAGGATGAAGCAGCAACAGGAGGCAGGGGGGACTCTTCCCCCACCGAACAACCCGGAAGCACCAGTGGCGGGCCCTGCGGTAACAGCAGAGCCGGCCGCCACCGCAGCCATCGAGGATGCCGTCCCTCCGTCGGGTGGGGAGCTCGACGACATCATGTTGTCACCAGCTTCAACCCCGGGGGGGGGGGGGGGGGGGATTTCGACGAGGGCGACCTGTTTGCCGGGCTGCGACTGGAGGGCGAGGAGGAGAGGTCAGCCAGCGATGGCGTCCTTTTCGGCCTGTAAAGTTGTGCAGGCAAACCTCCACCACAGCCAAACAGCGACGGCCCAACTACGCAAGTGGCTGGAGGTTCAACACACGGCCATTGCTCTAATCCAGGAGCCGTGGATTAGTGGCGGCCACATACGAGGACTCTCCAATCTTGGCGGTAAGCTCCTTGTTACTACGGACCACGATCACCCTAGAGCGTGCATCTATGTCACAGGTAACCTTAAAGCACAGCTATTAAATGACTTCTGTTGCAGAGATGTCTCTGCAGCGAGGCTGACGATGCAGCGTGGCGCCACAACGATGGCGATTATCTTCGCCTCGGTATACATGCCGGAGGCAGAGGAACCACCACCCCACGACATGGTCCGCCTCGTTACCCACTGTGAGAGCAGCGGAGACGAGATTGTGGTCGGGACAGATGCGAACGCACACCATCCACTGTGGGGAATGGACACGCACAATACTAGGGGTAAGAATCTGGTAGATTATTTATTTACAACTAACTTATCCATACTAAACACAGGTTCCGAACCAACGTTTGTAACCAGACGCAGTCGCACAATAATTGACCTCACTCTGGCAACTGAGGGTGCAGCTGCACTTACTACTGGGTGGCATGTCTCCAAGGAGGCCTCCTGCTCGGATCATAGGTGGATCCGCTTCGACATCCAGGTCTGTGTGACACCTACGCTACCACGTCGCAATCCACGCAATACGGACAGAGCCGTCTACAAACATAGCCTAGCTTCCAAGCTTGCGGCAACAGGCGATTCGATGACTCTTGGGGACACAACGCAAATCGACGCAAAAGTGGCCCTACTCACCGATTCATTAATAAGCAGCTACCATACTGCCTGTCCAGAGACCCTCCCGCGTGACACAACGGGTAGACAACCTTGGTGGGGTGTGGATCTGGAACGCAAGCGCAGCAAGGTAAGGAAGGCTCTAAACAGAGCTATGAACACATGTGCGGACGAGGACTGGGACGCCTACTATGCGGCCAAATCCAGCTACAAAAAATGCATCAGATTCAGGCGTACCACAGGTTGGCGCAAATTCTGTGGGAGCATTGAATCATGTCAACAAGCAAACAGGGTAAGGAAAATACTGGCACAACAGGACACCCCTGGGCCTACCACGCTCCGTAAACCTGACAACACCCTTACCACGTCACCTGAAGAAGCAAGACGCGTCCTAGTTGAAGCTCACTTCCCTGACTGCGTTTTCACACAGGTAACAGAATGGTCAGATGTAACACAAACACCATCAGAAGATGATTGGCTCTGCGCTCACAGGATGATCACGTTGGAAAAACTCCAATGGGCCATCCAAAGTTTCCATCCTTTTAAGGCTCCTGGTCCTGACGGTGTGTTTCCAGCGCTACTGCAGTGGGGGGGGACACCGTTGGCAACTAGTCTGGTGCCTCTGATGAGAGCGTGTCTGGCCTTCAGATACGTTCCCAAAGGATGGAGGGAAGTGAAAGTAATATTCATTCCTAAGCCAGGTAAGAGTGACTATACAAGCGCCAAATCCTATCGACCTATAAGTCTGACCTCTTTCCTATTAAAGACGATGGAAAGGTTATGCGAGAGGGAACTAAGAGATGGCGCCCTTAAAACAGTGCCACTACATGGCAACCAACATGCATATAGCTCAGGTAAATCTACAGAGTCTGCCCTTCATCTGGTGGTAAATCAGATAGAGGAAGCGATTCATCAGAAAGGTACCTGCCTGGGCACATTTATAGACATCGAAGGAGCCTTCGACAAAACTAACTTCTCCAGCATAAGTACCGCCCTCGCCAAGCACGGAGTCGACCAGGTATTAACTGACTGGATTACTAATATGTTAAGCAAACGAGTAGTTCGCCTTGAGGAAGAGCAGCAGTTAGCCTTGATAGCCAGGGGCTGCCCACAGGGGGGGGTACTCTCCCCGCTACTGTGGAATCTTGTTATCAATGACCTCATCACCATACTCAACGCGAACCGTTACTACACAATAGGTTATGCTGACGACCTCGCAATCCTCGTACCTGGGAAGGTGACTGGAACGATCTGCAACCTTATGCAACAAGCACTGCGCATCGTGGAACGATGGTGCAGGGACTATGATTTGTCAGTGAACCCCTCTAAAACTGAATTAGTCATGTTCACACAAAAGCGAGCACTAGGGCGCTTCAATCTACCTAAACTATTCAATACTGAACTCAGGTTGTCAAACGAGGTTAAGTACCTGGGAGTTACCCTTGACAGTAAGTTAAACTGGAGCTCTCATATAGACAACAAATTAAGCAGGGCTTGCATCACCTTCTGGCAATGCAGGAAAATGATAGGTAAGAGGTGGGGCCTATCCCCCAAAATTATACTCTGGCTGTATTGTGCAGTTATTCGGCCCATGATTACTTACGGCGCTGTGGTGTGGTGGCCCCGCACCAAGCTAGCCACAGCCGTAAACAAACTACAACACATGCAAAGGCTGGCCTGCATGGCTACTACGGGCTGCATGAGGACCACTCCGACCGCAGCGCTCGAAGCTATGCTGGGACTGCCCCCACTCCACCTGTTCATACAACAGGAAGCGACGATGGCGGCTGTACGTCTTAAGACACTGGATCTTTGGGGTAAGAGAGAAACACAACACACCGCTCTGCTTACGGAACTCAACGATGAGCTTCCCATAACTAAAGCAGTTAATGACCGGATACCTAAGCAATTTATTTTTGATAAAAAATACAAAATCCAACTGCATGAGGATCACCGCTGCGAAGGGCTGTGCCCCACGGAGCTGCGGATCTTCACTGATGGATCCAAGACAGGTAATGGCACGGGTGCGGGAGTCTTCTCGGAGGATCTCAACATTCATATAGCCACACCATTGGGGACTCATAACACGGTGTTCCAGGCTGAGTGCTTGGGCATTTCCCTGGCAGCCTCAGCCGTTGTAGCCAGGGAAGTTAAGTATCACTCAATACGTATACTCTCGGACAGCATGTCTGTACTGCAAGCGCTGAACAGCTATACAGTTAACTCTGGGCTGATCTACGAGTGCCACCAACGCCTGAACCAGGTGGGTGAGCATAACCAAGTAACCATCCAATGGATCAAAGGACACAGCGATTCCCGAGGCAACGATGCAGCGGATGAACTCGCCAGAAGGGGATCGAATATGGCAGCAATGGGACCTGAGCCAATTGTGCCGCTCCCCTTCGGATACCTACGCAACCTGGTAAGGAAACGAACTAGAGACTTGCATCACAGACTATGGAAAGACCATAGTGAGTGCAGGCAGGCCAAGGAGGCGCTTCCCTCCATCGATGGCCGCTTTACGAAACAGGCCCTGCGACTGACTAAACCTCAGTTGCGCATAGTGACGGCAGTAACAACTGGACACGGGACCTTTAATAAGCACCTCTCTGTCATAGGAGTTACAGACAGCCCCCTGTGCAGAGCCTGCATGGGAGAGGACGAGACAGCAGCACATCTGCTTCTGAGCTGCCCTGTTGTCGCTGGATACAGGGCAAAATACTTCGGAAACCCAGGTAACCTCCGCGAAATGGTCAGTGACACCAAGGCGCTGCTGGCCTTCCTGGAGGAGCTGGGGTGGCTCGAATGACGCATTTGTCCCACCCGTACGCAAAATACGCGCTTAGTCGTGGAGTTGCGGATACCAGCCCGTTATACTATACTATACTATACTATACTTCAGTTGCTCTTCGCATTTTAACACCACGATCCCTCTTTCGAACAATCCCACAGAGTCGTATGATCCTTAAAGGTAGACAGACCTACGGGTGATAGGGTGATAGGTCATGCACGATGGTAGATGAACTGCTGTCTTTTTTATGTTTATTAAATGTATTTTATATTATTTTCTACAAAATGTATTGTTACATTATGTATTGTTACGAAATAAATGACTTATGACTTATGTATGTAGAGAAACGCCGCATATAGCATCATACCTATGTGAATATTTACACTTGAGCTCTAAGACGTCCATGAACCTTAGTAACATAACCTACTTGTAAGTTATACCTATAATTATAAAATTATACATAACTAGCTAATAAAATATTTTTTTTAATTTTTCGATTTCTCTGGCTTTGACTGATAACTTTATCGTGGATAACGTAATTTACAGTAGGTACTGTGTATTTGCATAATAATATAAGTACCTACCTACAAAAGTGGCATGTGAATGTGAATTAGACATAAAAGTATAAATTAATGACATAATTTTCATAAAATATATTATGGCTTTACAAATTAGTAGGCCATGGTTTTCCACTCGCACAAAACCTACTTAGAACTGCTATTTAAACACAATATTATTGTATTTTCCTTTTCTATATTGTTGAAGGAGTTACCTACATACCTGTTTATTGCTATTGTTTATTACTTGTCCTGTTTTTTTACATGGAAGTCGGAGGTATTCTTTTTTGTAAAAAAAATACACTTTTAGTTGTCATAATACAACTAAAAAGTACCCCTTAGCCAAACGTAAATAGTGCGCAAGTTCTATAATAATTGCAATAAGCCAAGCCAAGGCTAGGTGTGCTGGCTGTAGCTTAGCTTAGCTTAGCCGTAGCTTGGCTACGGATTTGGCTTAGCTCGATGGTACCTTATAGCCAGAGCGCATCTCATGACTATTCTAATAACCCAAACACGGTTGATTTTTCACGGTTGACATTGATTTTTTACAGAGTTCTAGTGCCTACCTTCCGGCTTCATCACCAGATTAGGTTGATATATTCCCTCCCCCTATTCCTGCAGTCAGTCATCGACTACACGTATAAACAAAGCAATTTTACTTGTTACGATAGTTCTCCTGTGATCCATGAAGAGTTCCGTTCCATATCTTCGAAGTTCATTATCAAATCATAACAATATTTCAATGGGACCAACTCGGAAGCATAACCTTTCAATCACAAAAATAATTTTCAAAATGGTTCTACAATTGACAGAGAAATCGGTGGACATACATAAAAAAAAAGAAATACAGCACAGGTTCTATGTTCGAACCTCCTTCTTTTTGAAGTTGGTTAAAAAGTCATTTATCATTATTATTATTTATACTATTATTACTTATAGGTTTTTCTCAAATCATCAACTATCTCCATAAATTTATAAAGTTAAATTACTTTTACTAACTTTGTTTTTGTATACAATAAGCAAACAAAGAAACGAGTTGAGTGACACCTCAACTTGTTAAAATTTGAAATGCAAATTGTATGCTGTTACAATTAGAACAATTAAAAGTTTTACAGTTTACGTCATAGAAGCTAATTGCGTGTGATGGGTTGTAATAGACATAAAATTAACCTAATGGCTGTTTAGTTAATTTGACAGCAGCAATGTTCAAAAGTACGTGAATTATTAAGACAATTAGACATCATTATTAGTAAATATATGAATAGTAATTATGACAACTGTTAACAGTAGGTACCTACAGAGTAAGTATATTTTGATTCGGGTAGGAAAGGAGAAAATAATAAACCAGGCACGGCTCGAGAGGTCGCTGCAACGATTGCCTCCACGAGGACACGGTGGTGCTCCGCCTAAGCGGGGCACACCTCCCGAGCGTTTTTTCCGCCTGAATCCGATGTGGGAATCTCCAAAACCTACCATATCCGGTGATGACCTGCGTAATACGGAAGGTGAGGACACATGACGCCTCTGCAGCTACTACTCAAAGAGGGAACTTACCGCCATGATTATGGCGTGTCTATTGCTTAGGTACCTACGTTATCGCTTCCCTGAACAATGTCATAATAAGAAATGATCGACAAAAAAATACAAGAACCTACTTTTATTGAGTGACTAGCTTTTGCTCGCAGCTTCGCGCGCGTACTTAAATATAGCCTATGTCACTCAGGAATAAAGCAGCTTTCTATCGTTAAAAAAATTTTTGCAATCGGACCAGTACTGTTAGCGACGATACGTAATTAGTTATTTCCTATGTTCAAAGTTTTCAGAATATTAGCCTTTTAGTAATTAACTTGTTTCTCATCGCGATATTATTGTATCTAAGATTTTAAGTTGAAGTGTTGAACATTCCAGCCACTAGAGGCGCCACTAGTACTATGTTGCATACGTAACCTTAAGTAACAGAGAACTTTACTGTAATGAGAACCATTTCTGTAATTTCATTATTTTAAGGTGTTAATTAAGGATTTTGAGACTGATTTTTATGTAAATAATAAAGATTTATTAGTTCTAAGGTTAGAAAATAAGAAAATATTGTAAGAAGTGTCCTACCGCCGAAAAAAGGCACAAGTTAAGTTTCCCATACAAAAGAGCACCTACGCTCTGATTGGTCAAGGGCGGGGCGTTAGTGCCGTGTGCAAAATTGAAGAGCCTTGATTGGTCAGAACCTTACGGATTTCGCTATAAAAAGGGTGCATTTTCGGTGGTTGGGCATTCAAAAATCAAAAATCACTCTCCGCTCGACGCTCGCCCCGAACGGTCGTGCCGCTCTGTGCTCCGCGCCCACTCCGTGCTCCGTGTCGTTACGTCACCCCGTGACGTCATCAGTGGTCCCCGACCGCACCAGCGATCCGAAGCCGCCTTTCTCAAGGCAGTGGAGGATATACGTTTCCTTAACGGGAAATAGTCGATAAACGTTGTGCCCCTTCAGGGAAAAGCCACAGTTTCGTGGTCCTTGGTGGGAAACCTCACGGTGCCAACAAAACCAAGGGGGTGTTGCCCCAATACACCCGCCGAACCCCTTCAGGGCTAGGCAGTCAATTGGAGTCGGGAGCTAGATTTTGGCCTTGGGGGAGCTCCTAGTCAAATCTAATACTCCGAGTTCTCTTTCAGCTACACACCTGGTGTCGGTTGGGGTGTCTATCCCTTCGCACCAGACCCTGGTAGGGCCCGATCGCACAATAAGACTGGCGATCGGTTTACAAGCTTAGGGCACACCATTAGGTACTCACCTCCCAGTGTACACAACCCTTGCTGGGAGGGTCACACACCCCCGGGCCCGTCCACCCGGGGACGTAGGGACCGCTAGGAGTTTTGCGCATGAGGTTTTTCCAACCCATGTGACCTAATCCCAAGCCCCCTTTTAACCATGACGGACGCTATCATATTAGCGTTCGTCAAAGAGGTCCTATTCAAGGACCCCGATTTCCTCGCCAAGTATGGCGAGAAAATCGCTTCAATTAGAGCCCCCCCCCCCCACCGTCCCATCAAGCGTCACTGACTTCAGTGACGTATTGTCATTTCCGGACTCCGGTCCGACCCCCTGCCCCCGCCCTCCCCCGGATATGCCTCCCCTATTGGTAGCCCACTTCGCCAATGAGGCAATGGACACCACCGTCCCCGCCAGCGACTCAGCGTCGCAAGCATCTTCTTCGGACTATGAACAGTCCCCTGAATCCTCCTCCTCCGAGGACGACTTTCAAGTCGTCCTAGGGGGCAAGAGGAAAGCCAGGAAGGCCGCTCAGGCCACTAAAGCTAAGAAGACCGTTGCGTCTTCTCCCGCCCCCGCTATCCTGCCCGCCCCTGTTGCCCAGCCCGCCCCCGCCTCGCAGGCTAGTTGTTCCCCCTCCGTTTCCGCTTCTGTCACTCAGACGAAGAAGCAGCGCCCCCCTCCGCCCTTGTACATCCAGGACAAGGGTAAATGGACCGACGTGTCCAAAATGTGTAGTGATCGCAAGATCAACTATACAAACGCCCGCTCCTGCCAACAAGGCATAAAAGTCCAAGTCCCGACGTCAACTGACTATCGGGAACTTACCAAAGTCCTTCGTGAAAGGAAAATCTCCTTTCACACCTACTCCCTCCCTGAGGACACGCCGACCCGAGTGGTCATTAGACGTGTCCCGAAGGAAATCCCCGCCGAGGACATTAAGGCCGACCTCCTGGCCCAAAATATCCCCGTTTCCGCTGTCCATCGCCTTCACAAGGCGAGAGGTAGCGAAGTATACGACATGATCCTTGTCGTGTGCGACCCGACCGACGGGCACCACCCCATCTTCAAGATCAAGTCGATCTGTTCCCTCTCCGGCATCTCCATCGAGAAGCCCTACAGACCCACAATAGTTGGGCAGTGTCACCGCTGCCAACTATACGGTCACTCTCAGAAGAACTGCTACGCTACACCCAGATGCGTTAAGTGTCTGGGTGAGCACGGCACTTCTGACTGCCCCCGTCCCAAGGATCGGACTCTTTGCACAGAGCCTCCCAGCTGTGTGCTGTGCGGCCAAGCCGGGCACCCGGCTAACTACCGGGGCTGCCCCAAAGCCCCCAAAATCCCTCCCAAGCTGGCAAAGCGTGCTGCCGCTCGCCAGCAGAGGGAAGCACCCTCCGGGAAAGTCCCCTCTTCCCAGCCCCCCGAACGTCTCGCACCCCAGAGACCATCCCCCTGGAATCAGCTGAACCATCAGAAAGCCTTCCCGGCTTTGGTGGCTTCCCAGCCAATTCCAGCGCTAATGGCTAAGCCCATCCCAGCGCCTCCCCCGGCTTCTGTGGCCCCCGTGGCCGCCAAACCTCCCCGAAACGCGCCCCAAGTTTCAGCTGCGTTCCCACGCAGATCAGTTGGCCAGATTATCCTGGACAACTATCGCATCTTTATGACGCAGGACGCTAGGGACTTAGCTGACGAGCTAACCCTAGCGGAAGTCACTGGCCAACTCGACTTAGCCAAGCGCGCTGCGCTATTCACTAAGTACGAGTCGGTCGCAGTCGAACTCGACAAATTACCTGCCGTGCCCCTAAATGGATAGACAACAAAAAATTTGTTGTACCAAACCGCGATCCCTAAAGTTAGGCTTCTTCAATGCCAACGGCATTATCAATCAGAGAGATGAGATCGCCACGTTCCTCCGCGACCATCAGTTAGACCTTCTCCTCATCCAGGAAACATTCCTCAAACCCCACCGTAAAGATCCTAGAATTGCCAACTATCGTCTAGTTCGCAACGATAGATCTCGTTGTCACGGTGGTGGCACCCTTATCTATTATAGAAAGGAACTGTACTGTATCCCTCTAGCTCCTCCCGCGCCCCGATCTTTCTTAGAATACTCGGCCTGCCGAGTAGGCATGACTGGTCATCAACCGATCACTGTCGTCTCTGCCTACTATCCCCCTCCGACTTCCTCGTCTCGTATGCCAGACGAGTCCATCGCGCTTACTAGCGACCTCACTGCCCTCTTTGGCTTGAGTGACTCCGTTATCATAGCGGGCGATCTCAATGCTAAACACCCCGCCTGGAACAGTAGTACGACCAACCCTAGGGGGAAGGTCGTGTTCAACCTTGGTGCATCCCTTAACTTTGACATCATCGCCCCGATGTGTCACACTCACTTCCCCCATGATCCCAACCATAGCCCCGACGTCCTCGATGTAGCGCTCCTTAAGAATGTTAACCTCCGGTTGCAATCTATAGAAGCAATACACGAGCTTAACTCCGATCACCGACCCGTGATTATGCACCTAGGCTCCCGCTCGGGCAATCTCGACCCGGGCCAGCCCCCCGCTTCCCAATTGATCACTGACTGGAAGAAAGTAAGCGAAAGACTGAAATCTACCACGTCACCTCAATTGGATTCTATCCCTGACCACATAGTCTCAGTCGCTGACACGACGGTGGCGATCGACTCGCTCACAGACCACGTACAATCCGTCCTGAACGAATGTTCAAGGGAGATTCCTGCGAAGGAGGACCTTCGCTGGAAAATCCCGGACGATGTACGGGCTCTGATGACCGAGAAGAACGCAGCCGTCCGTGCATACAGCGCTTTTCCTTGCGACGCTAACAAGGCTCACATGCGTAGATTACAGCGTGCTGTAAAGAAACGCATGACCGAGCTGCGTTCCGCCCGCTGGGACAAGACGCTCAGTGAACTCGAGCCTACCCATCTCGCCTTCTGGCAACTTCAGAGGAAATTACGTTCCACTGAAGAGTCCTCTATGCCTCCGCTCACCCGCCCTGATAAGAGTGTCGCTTTCGACAACTCTGAAAAAGCGGAATGCCTAGCCGACAGCCTCGAAGCCCAATGCTCGCCTAGCTCTCAACTAGTAGACCAAGCCCACATCGACATGGTGGACGCTGAAGTCGAACGTAGAGCCTCCCTCCCTCCCGTTGAAGACCCTGATAACCCTCTGGCCCCCGTCACTCCCGACGAGGTGGAGGATATCATTAAAAAACTTCAACCAAGGAAAGCCCCCGGCGCCGACGGTATCACGAACAGAGTGTTCAAACTCTTCCCCCCCCAACTTATAATGCTAATGACCGCTATCTTCAATGGCGCATTAAGCAATAATATCTTCCCCCAAGCGTGGAAACAGGCCACCGTTATCGGTATCCCTAAACCAGGCAAGCCCAAGTCTGACCCCACCAGTTACCGCCCCATCAGTCTCCTCAATGTTCTCGGTAAGATCTACGAGAGGCTTATTTATAAGCGACTCAAAGATTTTGCCGAATCCAAGGGTCTCATTCCTGATGAGCAGTTCGGGTTCCGTACCGAACACTCATGCGTCCACCAAGTCCACCGCATCGTAGAGCACCTAAGCGCTGGCTTCCAGCGTAATGCGATGACGGGTGTCTTGTATTTCGATATAGCGAAAGCATTCGACAAGGTCTGGCACAATGGCTTATTATATAAGCTATATCAACTCGGTGTGCCAGACCGTCTCGTGCTCATCATGCGAGACTTTCTGTCGAATCGCACCTTCCGCTATCGAATCGAGGGAGCCCTCTCCTCCCCCCACCCCATTCGAGCTGGAGTCCCTCAAGGCTCGGTAGTGTCCCCCCTAGCTTTCACGCTGTTCACCAGCGACATTCCCAAAAGTAGAAAGGCCCAGTTGGCTCTATTCGCCGACGACACGGCAATTTACTACACCGGTCGTGACCCCAGAGTTATCGCTCGCAATCTCCAAACCTCCGCAAACATTTTGGGCAAATGGTTCCGGAAATGGAGGATCGAGGTTAACCCTGATAAGAGTCAAGCTGTTCTCTACTCGAAACAGCGGAAGTCCGTCCCCCCTCCCCCTCCGATCACCATGTACGGTAAGCCGATCCCCTGGGAGAAGCAAGCCAAGTACCTTGGAGTGATCCTCGATCAGCACTTGTCCTTCGCCGAGCACATAAAGCAGGCTCGCTCGCGAGCCGCTTTCGCTCAAGGTAGGCTCCATTATCTCATGACTGCCCGCAGCAAACTGTCACTTAAGTGCAAGCTGCGCCTCTATACGGCAGTAATCCGCCCGATCATGACGTATGCATGTGCAATCTTCGCACACGCCAAGCCCCGCTTCCTCCATAGGATGCAGACCCTTCAAAATAGGACCCTCCGTAAAATTCTCGGTGCCCCATATTATGTCCGAAATGAGAATCTACATCTAGATCTCAAAATCCCCACCATCCAGCAGTTCATGAAACGCCTTTGCAAGCGTTTCTTCGATACTGCTGTGAAACACCGCAACCCCCTCATAGTATCGGCAGCCCGATACGAACCCTCCCGCATCTCTAAGGTTCGCCGTCCTAGGCATACTCTCGTCACCCCCGATGACCCCACCACCCTGCTCCAAGAGAGCCGTAAGGAAACAAGTACAGTTCGAAGACAATACAGACCGCCGTCCTTCCGTCCTCGCCGCCGAGGCCCGCCGCGACACTCCCGTAAACGTCCTCCCCGTCCCTTGCTCGAGCCAGCCCGCGTCGCTGAGCCGTAGTTTTAAAATTCCCCGATAATAATAATAAAATCTTTGTTCGATCCAGCCCGTCCCTTGCTGTCCCCCCCCAGCGACGCCCTAAGCCGAGGTCCGTACCCCACAGGGGGTGCCCTTAGCGTGTAGTCGCTTAGTTTTTAAGTTAGTTAAATAAGCCCTGGCTGGAGGCTTTGATTCTTGAATTGAGGCCGCCACAGGCAAGTCCGGTTAAGCAGCCGACAACCTCCTAGGTTGACCTGCGAGAGGCCACACACAAAAAAAAAAAAAAAAAAAAAGTGGTTGGGCATTCCGAATCCAGCAGTGTAAGCAGAAACAACAAGAAGAAAATAAATAGAAGAAACTCTGAAGAAATCGGCGTTGTTATTTACTCCTCCTGAACACTCTCCAGTTAACATCCCGCCAGCGAACCCGCTCCACAACAACACACAAACACAAGCGAGCTTCAACATTGGTCCTTCGTAAGCCGGATCGGGTTATAGAAGATGCGTTCTACGAGAGCAAGATCAGGGCATTCGAAGACTACGGAAGATAATACATCGTCATCAGACTGGAGTATGAATACGCCAAGCGAAACTGCAAGCGAGTCAACTACGGGCACGTCAGCTACGAGTCGATCAACACTCACAAGGAGGACGCCACCGCCCAGCATAAAGGAATTGCCGCCACCCGCTTGTCAGCCAGAAGACGCTGCCGGAAAAGAATCAACACCAGAGGAAGTGACTCATACCACCCCCCCGACCCGCACTATCGAAGCGTCAATTCCCGCTCGCCAAGAAGAAAGCCATTCAGCGCCGCAGATTCAAGAAAGAAGCGTTGCAGTGAAAACGCGCCAGAACAACGAAAGTATACCAACGTCCAGAGAAGCAAGTCTGCAGCGGCCTCACCCTAAGAAGACGACCCGCGACCCAGCCACCCATTCTGTTCGCTCGTCGCATAGGAAGAAGGCAGAAGCGCAAGCAAGAATGACAATAGCACTAAGGGAATTAGAACTGGCAGAAGCACGATCAAAAGTCGCCCAAGCCGAACTCGAGCTTCTCGCCGCGGGTTCAGAAGAAGAAGAAGAAGAGCTGTATGAACAAACTCAAGAAGTCGAGCACTGGTTCATCCAATCCGGGGAAAGGCCTAAGGATCGGAGGCCGATCGAGTCAGAAGAAAGGAAGAGCGACATCCAGGAGTTGGCTTCAGTCATACTTAAGCTATCAGAGAAGTCACGTGACAACGGTTCATCAAAGCATATCGAACTCCCTCACTTCAACGGGTCCTGTGAAGAATGGTTACCCTTCAAGAGATCATACGAAGATACAGCCGCTTCCTTCAGTAACAATCAGAACCTAGCGCGCCTTAGAATAGCAATCCAAGGGAAAGCAAAAGAAGCCGTTCAAAGCCTGCTGTTCACCACTGAAGATCCACGCGAAGTAATCAAGGGACTGGAAGCAAGATTTGGAAGACCTGGAGCACTGGCATTAGCAGAACTAGAAAAAATGAAGAACCTGTCGAAAGTCAGCGAGAACCCAAGCGACATCTGCATATTTGCAAGCAAAATAAAGAATGCCGTCGAGACAATCAAGGCCTTGAAGAAACCACAATACCTCAGTTCTCCTGAAACACTGAAAGTAATCGTGGACAAGATGCCAACATCCATGAAATTTCGTTGGTTCGCTTACCATAAAAGCAGAAGAGATGAAGAAATTCAAGAACTACTACTCGTCGAAGCGTTCTTAGAAACAGAAGCCGACATGTGCGGGGACTTTGCTCCACCTGAAGTGTCCTCGGAGCAAAAGAAAGCGACAAGAAGACCCATACATTCGGTACAAGAAGTGTCACAAGAAAAGTCACAAGAAAAATACAAGAAGTCGTGTCCATTTTGTGAAGAAGAGCATTTCGCAATTGAATGCAAGAAGTTCAAAGAAGCTAACATAGATGAAAAATGGGACATGATCAAGAAGGCAAGGATATGCTTCAAATGTCTTAAATTCAAGCACTCAAGAATCAACTGTAAAGCTCCAGTCTGCAAGCAGTGTAAGAGATGGCACCATACCATCTTGCACTCCGACAAGCGGCCAGTACCAGTAGGAAAAGAAGGGAACAAAGAAGACCAGGGAAGCGCATCGGAAGAGAAGGTCGCCTCAATCCATAACGCAAAAGGAGAAGAGAAGGCATACCTGAAGATTATCCCGGTGGACCTTTATGGTCCAAAAGGCCAAGTTCGCGTACTAGCATTGATGGATGAAGGGTCAACCATCACGCTCCTGGACGCCTCTGTCGCTGAGATGATCGGAGTTGAAGGGAAGCAAGAAAAACTCACAATCGAAACGGTCGGCGGGAAGGTGCTAAGAAAAGATAGTTCACAGAAGATTAAATTCAAAATAAAGGGGGCTCATAGAAGAGAAAAAAGAACTATCTCTGCGAGAACCATCGACGACCTGAAGCTGTCTGAACAATACATAAACAAGGACACCGTGCAGAATTGTCAGCATCTAAGGGCAATAGAAAATCAACTCCTCTACGTCACCGAACGGCCCAAGCTACTGATAGGCCAAGACAACTGGGGGCTGATAGTAACAAGAAGGCTGAAGAAGGGCAAACCATCCGATCCTGTAGCCTCACTCACCAGCCTAAGATGGGTGCTACACGGATGCGAAACAGGGGCGACTGCCTTAGTAAACTTCACTCACTATGGCAGATCGACCACTGACGAAGAAAGCGTCGAAGAAATCGTCCGAGAACACTTCCAATTGGAATCTCTTGGGATTCAAAATCGGTCACCAACCAACGACAGCGATAGAAGAGCACTAGAAACCCTCGAGAGAACTACAAAGAAACTATCAAGCGGTCAATATGAAACAGGACTCTTGTGGAAGAAAGAAGACGAAACTCTACCCAACAACTTCAATCAAGCGTTCCGACGTCTCGTCAACATCGAAAAGAAATTAGATCAAGACCAAGAAACTAAAGAGCACTACGAGAAGCAGATCCAGAGTCTGATTGAAAAGGGATACGCAGAGAAAGCTCCATTAACTTCAAACAAAGGAAGAATATTCTACTTACCCCACTTCGCCGTCGTGCACCCAATCAAGAAGAAGCTGAGAATAGTGTTCGACGCAGCCGCCAAGTTCGAAGGAAAGAGCCTCAACGACGCCTTGCTCTCGGGCCCTGACCTTCTGCAATCACTATTCGGCGTGCTACTACGCTTCAGAGAAGGACCTGTGGCTGTCATGGCTGACATCCAGGACATGTTTCTTCGAGTTAAGGTCAGAGAAGATGACCGAGACAGTCTCAGGTTCCTGTGGCGCGGAAGCCGAAGAACAGGCAAGCCCGAAGAATATAGAATGTCGTCAATCATCTTCGGCGCAGCGTCGTCACCAGCAACGGCGATATATGTAATGAACAAGAACGCAGAAGAATTCGAGAAGACTCATCCCGAAGCAGTGAAAGCAATAAACAGAAACCATTACATGGATGACTATCTGCAGAGCTTCGCGTCTACAGCAGAAGCAAAGAAGATATCAAAAGAAGTTAAAGAGATCCACGCAAGAGCAAATTTTCATCTGAAGGGTTGGGCCAGCAACAATTTGGGGGTACTGTCAGAGTTAGAAGACACAAATAAAGAAGATTCCCTGCAATTAACGAAAGAAGAGAAGACTCTAGGGCTAAGATGGCTGGTAAAAGAAGATGCACTGGCCTTCAATGCTGGGCTGCGCAACACATCGAAGGACCTTCAAGACGGTCGAAGAACCCCAACAAAGAGGGAGGTCACGAGCGCAGTTATGTCTACCTTTGACCCAATGGGTTTTGCAACACCAGTCTTAATACAAGGAAAGAAGCTGATTCAAAACATCTGGCGAACGAAAATAGACTGGGACGAAGAAATTAACGAGCCACAAAAAGAAGCCTGGATGAACTACTTAGAAGAAGTATCGGCATTAGAAAGACTGAGAATCCCAAGGTGCGTCTCACCCCGCAGCAGAAAAGGACAGTTGCACACATTTACCGACGCAAGTGAAGAAGCCTACGCGGCGGTAGTCTACTGGAGGACAGTCGAACCCGGAGGAAAAATCCACATCTCCATGATCGCAGGCAAAGCGAGAGTGACGCCAACAAAACCAGTCTCAATTCCAAGGCTGGAGTTACAAGCGGCATTACTTGGCAGCAGACTAGCTGCCACGATCGAGAAAGAGTCGGAGCTCGAAATAACAAAGAAGATCTACTGGACCGACTCTAGCACTGTACTGCAGTGGATAAAGGCGGAACCAAGGAAGTTCAAAACTTTCGTGGCCAACCGGCTAGCAGAAATTGAAGAGAAGTCTAAGCCAGAAGACTGGAGATGGGTACCGACCAAAGAAAATCCAGCAGACGACGCCACAAGGGGAACCCCAATCGAATTCGACCACAACGCCAGGTGGTTCAAAGGTCCGTCATTTCTCCGTCAACCAGAAGAAGAATGGCCATTTCGCGACTTCAAGCCAGAGTGTATTATGCCAGAAGAAAAGAACAAGCAAAAGACAATGGCGATAAAGGCTGCAGAGGACGTCCTTCTGGACCTAGAGAGGTTCTCAAGCTGGGAACGACTACTGCGCACTACAGCCAGAGTGGTCGCCTTCACGTGCCATTTACTGAAGGCCCGCAAAGAAACCACCGCCGCCACGCGCCAAAGGGACGAGTCCTGGAAACCTCAGAGAAAAACCCAGAATAAAGACACACGAACCTCAACCCAACCAGCCCACAAAAGCGAAAACAAGCGGCAGTACCTACCACTGGAAGAAGAACACTTAAAGAAGGCCGAAGAGTTATTAATGAAGATGAGCCAAAACGAAAGTTTTGCGTCGGAAATAAAGAATTTAAAGTCGGAAAAACCCTTAGAGAGCGCAAGTCGGCTCAAGAAAATCGACGTTTATATGGGGGACGACGGAATTATCAAACTAAGAAGCAGGACAATGAAATTCCGCGACAAGAGCGATAGGAGAATGAACCCCATCATCCTAGACGGAAAGCAGAGAATAACACGTCTCCTCATACAACATTACCACAAGAAGTTCCTTCACGGGAACACCGCTACCGTAATGAACGAGATCCGGCAAAGGTATTGGATCCTAGGCCTAAGAGCGACTCTGAAGGCAGTAGCACACAGCTGTCAATGGTGCAAGACAAGGAAGAGTTTACCAGAGATACCTCCGATGGGAGACCTGCCGAGCGAGAGACTACAGCACCATCAGTTCCCGTTCTCTTGCACGGCCGTAGACTACTTCGGGCCGATGCAAGTCACTATCGGGAGAAGGGCAGAAAAGCGCTGGGGGGCATTGTTTACCTGCCTCACCACCCGAGCCGTACACCTAGAGTTAGTGCCCTCTCTTAGCACTAGCTCGATGATTATGGCACTTCGACGAATGGCAGCCAGAAGAGGAACCCCAAAGACCATATTCAGCGATAACGGGACGAATTTTATTGGGGCCAAACGGGAGCTGGAAGAAGCCGCGCAAGAAAAGGGCTTCAAGTGGAAGTTTATTCCCCCAGGGACCCCGAACATGGGAGGCGCCTGGGAGAGACTCGTGCGCACGGTCAAGACAGCGTTGGCAGTGGTTCTCAACGAAAGAAGCCCACCCGAAGAAGTGCTTCATACGCTAATGACCGAGGTCGAACACATCGTCAACTCAAGACCTCTTACCTCGGTCAGCATGGATCCAGAAGATGAAGAGGGTCTGACCCCGAACCATTTCCTACTGGGGAGATCGTGCGGAGCAATAGCGCCGGGAGAATTCGACGACACAGAACTAATCGGGAAAGCAAATTGGAGAACCACCCAAAGACTTGCAGACCACTTCTGGAAGAGGTGGGTCAAAGAGTATCTACCGCTCTTAATGCCGAGAAAACTTGAAGGCAAAGAAACCAAAGACCCAAGAGAAGGAGATATCGTCCTAATAGTAGACGCTACATTGCCGAGAAATTCATGGCCTCGCGGAGAAGTTATCAAGACATATCCTGGACCGGACGGCAGAACCAGAGTGCTGGACGTGCGGACATCGGGAGGGATACTTCGCCGCCCAACTCGACGAGTCATCGTGCTGGTTCCTGCGGCATCGTCGCCCCCAGAAGAGGGTGTGCTGCGCACCGTGGGGGAGAATGTTAGCGACGATACGTAATTAGTTATTTCCTATGTTCAAAGTTTTCAGAATATTAGCCTTTTAGTAATTAACTTGTTTCTCATCGCGATATTATTGTATCTAAGATTTTAAGTTGAAGTGTTGAACATTCCAGCCACTAGAGGCGCCACTAGTACTATGTTGCATACGTAACCTTAAGTAACAGAGAACTTTACCGTAATGAGAACCATTTCTGTAATTTCATTATTTTAAGGTGTTAATTAAGGATTTTGAGACTGATTTTTATGTAAATAATAAAGATTTATTAGTTCTAAGGTTAGAAAATAAGAAAATATTGTAAGAAGTGTCCTACCGCCGAAAAAAGGCACAAGTTAAGTTTCCCATACAAAAGAGCACCTACGCTCTGATTGGTCAAGGGCGGGGCGTTAGTGCCGTGTGCAAAATTGAAGAGCCTTGATTGGTCAGAACCTTACGGATTTCGCTATAAAAAGGGTGCATTTTCGGTGGTTGGGCATTCCGAATCCAGCAGTGTAAGCAGAAACAACAAGAAGAAAATAAATAGAAGAAACTCTGAAGAAATCGGCGTTGTTATTTACTCCTCCTGAACACTCTCCAGTTAACATCCCGCCAGCGAACCCGCTCCACAACAACACACAAACACAAGCGAGCTTCAACAAGTACTTTTAGAGATTACCTCTTACAAACAAAAAAACAAACTTTTCCTCTTTATAATATTAGTGTAGATATAAAAAGCAACTGAAGGAACAGGGGTGCGTTTCAGTCAGTAAAAATCTGACAGTCCCTCTTGCTTCACCCAGAGCGAGAGGAGATATTTGATGATTTCACACATTAAAATAATGAAGTAAACAATGAATAAAACATTTTTGATGCATCAAAGAATAACTTAACATGCATAAACGTAACATACAAGCCAACTTATCACCATAAGTAAGTCAAATCTAACTCGTTGTGTAGTGTTCCGATGACATAACGTTATATAAGTAAATAATCAAATGAACCTTGACCTATAGGAATACTTAACGACAATATATCACAGATAAATACGTAAGGAGTGAAAGCTTCCATTTTAATAGACATCTTTAAGTGATTGTTAAAGATGGAGTTGTTATGGACAGGCGTGTATACTAATATTATAAAAAGGTAAAATTTGTAAGTTTGTGTGTAATGTTTGTTTGTCTGAAATTACTGAACCAATTCTGAAGGTGGGTCATGGGTCTACACTAGAACAGCTCCAATTCGTTTAGGAGTTATGTTAGTGTACTTGCGCTCGGCTCCTCTGGAGTCGGTCTACACTACAAGAATTTGAGTTCGGCTCGTGCTCCGCCCGTGTTAGGTTCCTCTAGTGTAGACCATATACCTATTTATCTGCATTATACCTCCATACCAATAGAGTGGCGATCACGTAATGGAAGACGCAGCGTTAAAAGGTAGATCGACGACCTAGAGAGGGTCGCAGGAATCTGATGGACGCAAGAAGCACAGGGCAGGTCACTGTAGCGGCACTTCGGGGAGGTCTATGCCCAGGAATCTGATGGATGTCTTTAGATTAAAAATCAAATTTTCTTAATGTAAATGCTGATGAGAACACATCAATTGGTTTGTTGATGGTCTGGAAATGCAGTTACGGATAACATAAATTACTTCTGTAGTTTGTTGTTTCTCATTCGGATTGCTACATTGCGACACCTATTAAAATATTGAATGTTATTTGGTTTCGATTTCCTTGTGAAGAACCACAATTTGGACTAAACTTTTTGCAATACATTCTGCAGTTTGCTTGTAACTTACGAAGTTTTGCAATAGAAGCATTTGGTTAATTGAGTGAGTGTTTGCCAACAGGAAACGTAACACAACAGTTTTTTGAAAAATCTTACGCTTCATTATCTCAAAAGGGAGACCAAAAACTCAGCATTTTCAAAAAAACCGGGCAAGTGCGAGTCGGACTCGCGCTCTGAGGGTTAAGTACAAACTTACCTATGATGAAGATTTTCCGGATCGCAAAAAGTTTTTTTTTGTGGCGTAACTACAAATTTACTATTTTCAGATTTTTCCTATATTTGTGTAATGAGACCTTGCTTTGCTTCATGCCAAATTTCAGGATTCTAGATCAACGGGAAGTATCCTAAAAATTTTGATTTCCTCGAGAGTGTCAAAATATACGTTTTTTGCGATATGAACGGCCGTATCTTTTTTTTTCATTAATCAGAAGTTTGATTTTTTCGCGCTTCAAGATACCGCAGACCTGAGTATATGGTTTAAATTTTAACTCGATACCTTCACGCGTTCTCGAGAGAGAGAGAAAAGCGGAACCCTAAAAACTGATTACTTATTACAATCTAAACTAATATTATAAAGCTGAAGAGTTTGTTTGTCTGTTTGAACGCGTTAACTTAGGGACTAGGTACTAGTTCGAATTGTAAAATCCTTTAAGTGTTGGATAATCATCGTAACATCACGCTACGATCCACGGGAGCCGAGCAGTATCTAAATAATAATAATCTTTTATACAAAATTGTTATACGAACCTAATAGCCACATAAGTAAATAATCTTATACAAATAATTACGCTAGTTCCTAACTAATGACAACGTGTATAATGAATGAACTTATCAATTTAACTCATTTAGGCATATGTATGTCCTTTTCAGCTAGGTATCTAAACCTGAATTTTAGGCCATCACTAAACAAAATTAATCATTAAGGTTGCAGAAATTATAGAATAAAAAACTTAAGAAGTAAATGATAAACCACATTTAAGAGCAGTAAACAAAAACGCGAGTGAAACCGCGGGGATAGCTAAAAACCAATAAAATCCATGTTACGTCATTTACTGCACAAAAGAGACCCCGTGTTACCTTATAGGTCAATGGCTGTCTTCATTCGGAAACACATGCATTCGAGTTCATACGACTTGTGCAATATTCAAGAGAATCAATAAAGAAACAGTTATGTCGTGCATTTCTTGACACAAATATATAAGCACATTTTGCATAAGGCTTTAAATATTTGTTAGAATGTTAAGGCTCCCGCAAATGGCTGCGAAGCGATAATTCAACAACGAATTCGATAGAACATTTTCTATGTTGCATTGTGTCTTCGCGTTTGATTGCGATAGTCTTAGTATACCAACAAGTTCATCAATGTTCAACAAATGGTCCTGTGCGTCTCGCATCCATCGCATTCCCGTGACTCTCACCAGGTCATAGGTCCAACCCGTGAGAGGCCTTTCAACGCTGCGTCTCCCGGTGAGCGGTCGCCATTCTAGAACCTTTCGACCCCATCGACCATCTTTTCTACGAGCAATGTGGAAACCTCTCTCTCTGCCACTTAAGTTTGACGTTTCTTCGGGTCATGTCGGCAACCTTGGTTTCCCTGCGGATATCTTCATCACTGATGCGATCACACAAGGAAACACCGAGTGTCGACCTTTCCATTGTACTATGGATTACTTTAAGCCTTCTAATGGGCTTCCATTTCTGCCCAAATCCATGTTACCATAGAATATTCATCCAGATACTGGAAAACGATTTCTTGTACAAAAATGCCACTTCAAACTACATTTATTTTCCCCAACAACAAGACAGTCACGGAAATAATCACACTAATATTATAAAGGTGAAAGTTTGTATTTACGTAGATAAACATAGGTATGTTAGTAGGTATGTATGTTTGTTAGGTACTCCTTTACGCTCAAAAGGCTGAACAGATTTGAATGAAATTCAGTACACAGGTGAACCATATCTTGGAATAGCAGAGGTTTTTAACCCGGGAGTACAATCAGCGTACGCGTGTGCCACATTCGCCGATCTGGGCGTCGCGTCGGTCTCGATACATTTTATTATTATGGCAACTAGAGTTGTGGAGCTACATTGAATCTACGCCACACGACGTTCTACGTACAAATCAGGCATGGTCTGCGTGTGCGTTGGTGTAATGTAGTTGTAGCTTTACCCTTCAAAGATTTGAGGTGTCACGATTACATAGGTACCTAAGTATTTAGGTTATGTTAAACTTAACAATACAGCCAATGTCAAATCATGTTTTACTGGTAAAGTAAATATGTACATATCTTAATGTCCTTAGAATAACAATTGTGATCAGTTACGGTATTGACTTTGATACTGTGACAAGGTAAGAGTCAAACTAATGTAACTTGATCTGTAATTTTTTTAGGCCTTGTTCTAAAATAATTGTTATGCCGTGTCTTCTTACGATGGTCGTTTGGAACACTTGTCTATATAGAAGCAATTTGTTATCAACTAAGGTTAATAGTTAATTGTATTAAGTAATTATTCGAGTAAGTAGTTATCGATTGATGTGTTTATTCTGAGGATGTCTTCGCATGTGACTTATAATCAGTTTTGTTTTTACTATGACTATTGCTATATTTATTCTCTGTTATCTTGTTTATAATAATATTCTTGGTAATAATGTTTAAAAATAACAATTTTACTCTGGTATATAAGGTCTATTTTAAAACGTTTACTGTAAAGGTTGTCGCAGAAAGTTACGACTTTTTTTTTAAAAAAAAAAACAATGACCTAAATTAGGAATCATTCCTGCGTTGTAGATGCGTTCACAAACACGTAAACGCACATACACAAGATTTCTAAACCTGGAACAACTAGCTGTTCGTCATAGGTACGAAGATTCGTTCTGTGCGGAAATTGAACCCGCAACAAGCAGCGCAGCAGTCAATCACTCAACCATTACACCAACCGTGACGTCAATCAATACGTGAACGCGTTTACGCAGAACTTGTTAATTCTGTGATTTTTGTTGTTATGACAAATTTTGTCAAATATGTTATCTCGTCACTGTCGTATTTTATTTTTGAAAAATATTCCCTTATTTTAAATTGTATATATTGACAAAGTTTTGTGCTTAATAATCTTCGTATTCCGATCACGTCGAAACTTTACAAACCTTATCGAGTTAGGAAAGATCAGATTACATTTAAAAACAGTAATCATTACAATCGCATTTCATCAGAGGGCCTGAGTAAACATTCACCTAAATATCAAATAGTATGAAGAAGCACAAGTTTTCCATTATTGTCACCAGATAGCGCTTATTAAGTTTTTAGTACAAATTAACGTTAAGCCACGAGATTGTTATATATTAAGTAGAAGTATATTGACCATGTCGTCATTTTGATAATGCATTGCTTCTGATAAATTATTGCACTGCCATGTAAGCGGGCATATTTATATTTTTAACTAACTATTGAAGACTTAACATTTTTTCTCATCAAGTTGTCGACCTTCCGTACGTTCTAAAAAGTTAAAACCTGCAGTCTGTGTTTAGTTGACGGTAGTCAGGCGGTGAACACGAAGATTGTCGTGTCATGCATTTAAAACATGTTACCCAATCTTCCAAGGAATCCGTGTTTTACCTACTGATTTAAGGTCTCAGCTTGTGACATGTTATTTTAGTTTTGTATACGCGGATGTTTCTTTAAAAATTGTGGGAAGTGGATAGTGAGAAGGTTGTATGTTTGCTTTGCCAATGACACGTTCATTGGGCAAAGAAGTAATAATACCAATTGAAGTCAGAAAAGACAGTGATATTATGTTGTCATTTTGATTATTTATCTGTCATATGATTATTAAATCATCTGATAATTAAGTCGTTTAATTATAAAATCATTTGATTATTGAATCATTTGATTATTAAAATATTTGATAATTAAATTATTTAAGTACTTTAAATTGCAGCTTTTAATTAGCAGGGTAAAGCTAAACATATGACGATGAATGGACTGTGTGAAAGATGATACCTAATTGCTGCTAAATCGTCAAATGACTCCTGCTGCTCTGGGTGGTGCGAGAGGAGGTGTTAGACTTTTGGCAACTAAAACTAACCAAAATCCCACTGATTACCTTTTGCGGTCCAGGGCCACGGTAATTCTTTTGAACAATCCTGGGATAACTAGGTTTGGTAGAAAAAATATGTTGCGCTGACTCTGAATAACGTGAGTTAAGGACATTGATGAATCTGACTACACTACACTGGATTGCCAAGCATACTAGAATGTAGAGTATTTATTATACTCTATTTTGCGGAAGAGTATCATATAATCCACAAACGCAATAGTGTATACTAAAATACTATAATTATTTTGACTCTGATTATGGATTAAACTGAATATATTATTAAGGCGACGTTGCACTCATTTTGAACTTTTTGAACCTCTGGAAATCCACAAAATAAAAAAGAACACCACGAACAATTATTTTATTAAAATTGACCATAATTATGACCACATGATATAAATTTCGATAAAAAAAAACGCGAATCTGACCCTAACTTATGATTTTAAACGTGTATATCTACGAGATTACGTCACGGCAATATTTGAAAGTTATATAAAATAATAAAACTTGTTTTTTTTAAAGGATCTGGCAAAAACAAAAATCTTGAATGGTTACTGTTTTTTTTCTTTATAAAAATAAAATCGCCATTACGGGGCCGCGAAGTCAAAATACTCTGTGACTACAACCGGCTCTTAAATACCAACAATTCAGTAATTTACTGAAAGATTTTTTATCGTCTCTATCATAATTTCAAAATGATTGATACTATTTGGCAGTCGTACAATTATTTTAAAATAGCGAAGTATATTAGGTAATTGCACGTAATTTTTTTATTATTAATAATCATATGGATTTGTTTTATACTTACTTCCATATATTAGTTAGTTACAATGTTCTTTGCCTAGTATTAGTAAAACCATAATAAATTAATAATAATAATGATACCATGTTTGGTCCTTGCTCTCGCGTGTAGGCCTATCCAGTGCGCCACCGGTACAAAGTCCCATCGGCCAGCGCAGCGCATGCGGTTAGGTTAGGATATTGCTGGGGACGCCGCGCCGCGTAATCGCACCTGTAAAGACGCACTTCGCTTACTTAAGACGATGTGAAAGCTTATTAGCTAAATTAAATACATTTTAGCTTTGATTTTAAAAATCATCATCAACGAAGTTATAAAGCTTCAAAGCAGCTATTATGAAAGAGAAGTCCACCGTAGTCTTTAACATCAAAGGCCATGATACCCGTACGGTTGCCATGGATAAATCAGAGAGACATATATAATTTATATCGTTTGATTTCCTACAAATTTTGATTTTGTTTTCACAATTTATTTTTGTATTTATATATACATAATAAAAGGAGAAACTCTCTGACTGACATATCAACGTACAACCGAAATTGCTGAGACTAGGATTGTGAAATTTTGAACGAGGTTTCCTTTAATGATGTCGGCGTGTGACGTGGGTGGCGTGAGGATTTTCCAAAATGTACCCCTAAGGGCGTGGACACAAATGTCTACGGTACGGCACCGACAATCGACAACGGCACGACGCGACGCTAATACCGGGAAACGGCACTCTCTCTGGAATATATCCATGTTAGTTACAAATTTATTTTTAAATGTACTCTTTATTTCCCCTTTTTTACATTGGTAAGATTTGGTTTATCCTTAGACGTATACCCTTCAAAATTTCCATGCCATTTTTTTTTTGCGTGTATGACGTCTTAAATTAAATATAAGTAGCATGTAATTTATAACAGTGTCATAGAAGGCCAATAAATATAAAACTAGCCTTAAAAGTACTCTCATAATTTGCAAAAGATGACAGGCATCTGCTTCAAAATACTACAAGAGTGGTTTATGAAGCCATTAACGCGATACTTGAAATCATAAATTTATTATTCATCAGTTTCTTTTACGTACTTATCCCTTATGGTACGTGCTTATTTATTTCACTGCAATAAAACTGACACATAATATGGGAGGTAAGGTTTTTTAGGCAAGACGACTTTTTCTTTCATTTTTAAGGCACCCATCCGTATGCAACATGGCAATAATTTTGTAACGTTGAAATTGCGATTGGTTCTGTATGTCATTATATCATAACATCATGCCTAAATCCGAACTGGTAGGCAGAGTTCATAAGAATTGTATAATATCACAGTTATATTTCGCCAATTGAAAATATTAAATTTAGGAATTGTTTTGTAATGTTATTGACTTTTTATTATGTTTGTTATTTATGTTTTATTGAATTCTGTAGTACCTATGTTAGTTTTATAATTTTAATTAATGTTTTTTTATTTATGATTTCATTTCAACCACAGTATAAATTGTTCCTGAAAATAAATTGATTGATTGATTTTGCCAATTGAAAATATTAAATTTATTAATTGTTTTGTAATGTTATTGACTTTTTTATTATGTTTGTTATTTTTTATGTTTTATTGAATTCTGTAGTTTTTAGTTTTATAATTTTAATTAATGTTTTTTTGTTTATGATTACATTTCAAACACAGTGTAAATTGTTCCTGAAAATAAATTGATCGATTGATTTTGCCAATTGAAAATATTAAGTTTAAGTTTTGTTAAGTTATTGACTTTTTATTATTATATGTGTTACCTATGTTTTATTCAATTATGTAGTATGTGTTTTTTTTTTTTTTTTTTTTTCGGTGGGAAAATCATCTTATGACATCCCCCGCCCTTGGGCGGGGCGGGAGATAGTGTCAGACTTTTACTGACTAAAAACCCACTCCTGTTCCTTCGTTGCCTTTCGTACCAGGGCCGAGTCTTCCTTTCAGAATCAGACCCTTGGCCCCAGTAGGCTTCGACCCTGCTAGGCCCCTACAGTTGCTGACGTCTCCTTGAGGCACGCGTGGAACAGCACGCGCCGTCGACGACTTGGGCTCGGTCTGGACGGTTACCGGACGGTCGGACGGCGAGCCACCCATTGCTCGCCGTCCGCAAGCCTGCGCCTACGATGGCCGGAAATCGGGATCGGAATCCCGGCGGCGATTGGGGCGTGAGGACCGTTGCCTCACGCGATCGGCCGCCTCCTTTGCTAGCATTACTGCTTCGCAGAAGGAGGCGACCGCCTGCCACTCCTCCTCACTCCGGACCATGGCCTGTACCAAGGCCCGGCGCGAGAGATCGCCGCCGCCAATCGCCCCCACGAGGACACGGCGTTGCTCTGCCCAAGCGGGGCACACCTCCACCGTGTGCTCCACCGTGTCCTCCGGGCGGTCCGCACAATGGTGGCAACCGGGCGTTTCTTCCGCACGAATCCGGTGCAGGAACCTCCCGAACTTACCATGTCCGGTGAGGACCTGCGTCATGCGGAAGGTAAGGACGCCGTGTTGCCTTTCCAGCCACTCCTCAAAGAGGGGACTTATCGCCATAATTATGGCGTGCCCAGCACTGGGTTGCGATAGTCGCTGTCGCCATTCCGCCATGAGACCCCGCCGGAGCTCTGCCCGCCATGCCGCGACTTGTCGCGGCAGCGGAGTTTCACCCCGACGTTGCATCTCCACGCGCAGATCGTGCATGCGTGCAAGGCCTGCTGCCACCAGGTCCCATGGTTGCTGGCCAGCAAGGAGGCTCGCCGCTTCGCGGGATACCGTGCGGTATCCCCTTACCATCCGTATGGCCATGACCCTCTGGCACGCGTTCAGCTGGGCCGCCGGTCGCTTTCGCAGTGACGGCGCCCACACCGGCGCCCCATAAAGGGCCATGGACCGGACGATGCCTGCGTAGAGCCTCCGGCAGGAGGCGTCTGGACCCCCGAGGTTGGGCAGGAGCCGCTTGAGGGCAGCCCCAGTCCGATTCAGTTTGGGAGCCAGACGTCGGAAGTGCTCCTCGAAATTCCACCGGCTGTCGAGGACGAGTCCCAGGTACTTCATCGTCGACCCGACGCCGATGTGAACTCCTCCTACCGTTAATTGGGAATTCCGAGGTGGCGCGCTCCGAGGGCCGTGAAAACACATGGCCTCGGACTTGTGTAGCGCCACCTCGAGTCCCAACTGCTGGATCCTATCAACGACTATCGCAACCCCGCGTGTCGCTAATTCGACCGCCGCCTGGTATGACTCTCCCTGAGCCAGGACCAGCGTGTCGTCTGCGTAGCAGACCACGCTGACCCCGTCAGGGAGGTCGCCGCGCAGCACGTAGTCGTAGCCGATGTTCCACAAGGGCGGTCCTAGTACCGATCCCTGCGGAACACCGCACGACATCTCTCGCCGTTTCCACTCACCCTGGTGACCAGGGTAGATGATGTACCTGTCCGACAGGTAGGCCTCGATCACACGACAGAGGTAGTCGGGCACTCGGTGATACCGGAGTGGAGGCGTTAGCGATGTCCAACGACACCGCCACGACACACCTGCCCTGGGACACCGCATCCCCCGTCGTGAGAGCTCGTACGCGCATGATGGCGTCCACCGTGGAGCGCCTCCTGCGAAAGCCGAACTGGCCGTCCGCCAGATCCGGCCCCACTCGTGTTAGGTGCGCGACGAGGCGGTCTGCAATTACTCTTTCAAAGAGCTTGCCCACCTCGTCGAGCAGCACAATGGGCCGGTACGCGGACGGAGAGTCCGCAGGGCGCCCCGGCTTCGCGATAAGGACCAGTTTCCCCGTCTTCCAGAGAAGTAGGAATTGGCCCCTCTCCATGCATGCGCTAAAGAGCCCTTTTAATCGAGACCCGAGAGCCTCCATGGCCAGGACCCAGGCTTTACCAGGCAAGCCGTCGGGTCCTGGGGCGGTATTCTTGGCACTTAGCCTTCGTACCGCCACACTCATCTCTACCTCGGTCACCTCTGGAGCATTGTCGTCGTCGTCGCCATCGTGATCCACGTTAGACACTGCTGGTGGCGGAGCCATGAGCGGGGGAGAGTGTTCCCCTCGCGCAGGGAACAGATTGCTCACCACACCCTCCACAATCTGGGGCCGGAGACTCTGTGTGAGTGGGGGAGCCCAGGGGCGGAGTTTTTCCCGCACCACCTTGTAAGGGCGTCCCCACGGGTCTCCGTTCAGAGTCCCCAGCCACACGTTGCGGGCCTCCAACTTGGCCCGCTTTATTTCCGCTCGGAGGGTGCGCTTCGCCTCTCTGTATCCCTCATACAGCTCCGCCTCTCTGACCTCCGCATCCGGATGTAGTATGTGTTAGTTTTATAATTTTAATTAATGTTTTTTTTTATATTACATTTTTTTCATTTCAAACACAGTGTAAATTGTTCCTAAAAATAAATTGAATGATTGATTGATTGACCAGTTATCTTTAGGACATTTTTTTTATTGATTGGCTCGCGCTTGACCATTATCTCTTATCTTACATGACGTAAGCAATGATGTGGTCGATGATAGCATATGCCTAGAAGTAACCTATTCACTATTGACTTAAACACGCCCAAATTGTAGCTATCATGAAACACAGACTCCGGCAAGAAATTCCACTCCTTAGCTAAATAAATGCAATGAATTTATTTCCAAACATTTTGTGCTTATGTATGGGATCGAGATTTCATTAATGAATAACCCTATTGGCTTTAGTCGTACCCTAATCCAGACACAAAGCCGGCAATGGAAATTAATCAAGCATTGCAAAGCAAACAACATGGCAGAAAAAAAAAGTCAATTGGTTTGCAAAGAAAATTAACGTAAGACATAGTTACAAGGCAATTTTGGGGCTAGCCCTGGAACGCAAAATACAACTGAAGGAACACAGGTGGGTTTGGTAGTCAGCTAAAGTCTAACATTCCCTCTCGCTCCACTCAGAGAGAGTTAGGTTAATTGATGATTGTCCACCTCACGAAAAAAAGATGTGGTTGCTATGGGAAACTTTTGACATGAAGCCCGTAAGTAGGTATAATAATATAATATTCCACAACTATCACACAACGTCGTCTAGTCCCAAGCTAAGCAGAGTTTGTGTAATGAGTACTAGAAAACTGATAAACATACTTATATATTTCTAAATACATACATATTATAGATAAATTACACCCAGACACAGAACAAATGATCGTGCTCATCACACAAACATTTTGTCCTGGGTGGGAATCGAACCCACGACCTCCGGCATAGCAGTCAGGGCCACTAACCATTAGACCAACAGGCCAGTCAGTAAGTGATCAAGTGCTTAACTTTACACTTAATTACAAGTCAAACCCGTTTCATAAAAGAGGTTTTACGAGATTTTATGCATAATCTGTTTCAACCGTTTCAATAAACATCTGGAGTGCTCACTGGACGGCTTATTTATTAAAATTTAATAGCTACTAGCTAACTTCTACGATTAGAAAGATTACTAACTTTACATGTAAACCTTTACTAATTAAATAAGCTTGCGAAGCTGTAGCGGGTCGTAAGTCACACTAATATTATTAAGGAAAAAGTTTGTGACTGTGTATGTTTTTTACTTCTTCTCGCGCGAACGGCTAAACGAGTTTTGATAAAACTTAGCCATGTTGTGGTATAATACATAGGAAACTTTTTATCCCGGGAGTATATTCTCTTTGGATAATTTTTTTACAACCACGCGGGCGAAGCCGCTGGCAGCAGATAGTTTTATTATTGTGAGTGAGTATGTTTGTTCCTTCGTTACACTCGAACGGCTGAACGGATTTCAATGAAATTTAGCACACGAGTAGATTCAAATTTCAAAATTCAAATATTTTTATTTCACATAGGCCTACATGGGCACTTATAAAACGTCAGAAGCTAGTGCACGTTTAGAAATTGGTCGTTTCCTATGGAGAAGAACCGGCAATAAACTCCATGGTTACTCTTTTGAAAAAAGTGGTTATTTACAATAATTTCATATTACAGTATTATTATTAGTTATTACTCGTATGTGAGTACAGTGTAGACCAGGCAATATTGTACCCAAAAGCACAATAAAAATCATCATATTAAAATAAATATAGTCGTATAATAAGTAATCTAAGAATTCGTGTAGTCTACAGTGTTCTCACATTCACATTATAAAAGAGAGGCTATATAAAAAAGCAAGAAAAATGTGAATAATTAAAACTATCAATAAATGAGATGTTAACAAAATAAATTACTAACGAATTTAAGGTAGTTGAAGTCTAAATAATTTAAGAAATATTGCAAAGCAATGTGTTATAAAAAAAAAATATATTGATAAAAAGATGGAGCAGTTAATAGACACAATATTAATGAGTTACCAGGGGGGCATATGTACAGAAGTAGTCATTGCCAAACAAGCGTGTCTTCGACATAGTCTTTAACCTTTTAATACGCTTTTTTGGTTAGGTCACGCTTGATATGAGTCATATCCAGGGAAAGCACATAAGATACTTTTATCCCAGGAGTATGTTCCCTTGGGGCAATTCCCTACTTTCACACAGTTGAAGACGCTGGTAGAAGCTTGTGTTTTCTTCTTTTTAACGTATAATACGCTTTTTTGGTTAGGACACGCTTAATATGAGTCATGTCCAGGGATAGCACATAAAACACTTTTGTCCCAGGAGTATGTTCCCTTGGGGCAGTTCCCTACCTTCACGCAGTTAAAGACGCTGATAAAAGCTTGTGTTATATAACCACAACATCATCCAGCGACAGGCAACAGCTACTAACGTAAATAAAAACACAATATTTTACGAACACAGCGTACCTAGAATGTGGTCAACCAAGTTTTATTTGGTCCTCTGACCTTAGCTCTGATCTCCTTTCAATCCTTTCTAATTAAGATGTTGATAAATTAGCTGCGTGACAACGGACCTGAGACCTTCACTAACGCGTTGCTATCAGACTCCTTAACGTGGTGGATTGGTGAATTGCATCAGATTGAAATTTAAATTGCGCACGCGTTCTTTAAGAAGTGCAGGTGAACCTTCGTTTAAAAAGGTACTAGAATAAATCAACAAACTTAGTTAATTTATCTAAACGGTTTAACGGAAACGGTTTTGCCGTTGGATATCAAAACGGGTGTTATTCTTTTCAGAGCGCGAATTTGCAGTCTAGTTTTCGTTTTTATGTTTCGGTTCATGGAAATAAATAACTTTCTTCAAGTAAGTCATAGCCAATTTAAAAAATATTGTCTCTTCCCTACTATTTTTGATAATCTTGTACGGAAAGACCAATTCTTTTTTTGTCTATGACGTATAAAAAAAAAATATTTATTTATTATTTTATGTTAATTTCCATGGGCAGACGCAGTTATTAACGCCGCCTGAAGCCTTTTCGTTACACCCTGTAATAGTGTCTTGTAATAAAATAGCATCTCTTTTTCATTAATTTTTCCTGCTAGACAAAAAAATAACGAGTCTCTTACATTACATTCAATCTTAATCTGTACCTTTAGGTATTACCGCTTACCTTCGTCATTGAAGAAGGTCCAGTGCCTGGATGTTCGGTTCAAAGCGGACTAGCCTGATATTATCAGATATTATTTTATCAGTTGTTGTTTATATGCTGTATTTGTGTTCCAGCTATTCATGCGTTGGCATTCCATGACGTCACGTCTGCATCCTGCCCTTCTTCCAGAATAATTTCCCCTTGACTTTTCGAAAACCTAAAATGAAAGACCTTCTTTAAGGACGAGATTTAACAGCTTTGCTGCCTACGCATACTACTTGGTTGGACTGACAATAATGACAAACCTTGGAGTATTTCCTCGACGTCATTAACGCGATGATTTCTCAGAAGAAATTTTGATAGCAATCAAGATAATATGTGTAGGCACCTGATACCTGAACCAAGGTCTTCCTTCTGTAAGTCATTTAAATATTTACTTTGCTCTATGGCTTATGGTACGACTGAGACAGAATCGTCTGTTCTGTCGAAACAAGAATATGCACAAATCAGGCTGACTGTTATCTCATAATCATTTCAGTCGAAAGACGTCTGCAGCTAGACACAAGCTTCCCCAAGGGTCACTACACCAATCGGTTCTGTACGTCTTGTATCCAGAATATTCCTGCGGCCTACACCAGCAGTGCTACGTCGAGCTATAAACGCGATCCATTTTACGACCTAAACTGAACTGTTAAAGGGATGGAGCAGTCGGTTCGCGTTGACGAGAATTTTTCGAGTTGGCGTGATTTAGATTCTGGTGTCCCACAGGGCGGTATTCTTTCTCCGTTGCTATTCTCCATCTTCATAAATTTTATAACTCTCTGTCTTCGATGTTCGTATCATCTATATGCCGATGATCTACAATTATATGCAGCTGCACGGGTAGAGAGTTTGTCAGACGCTATAGAGGATGTAAACCGGGACTTGGATGCTATCAAGGATTGGTCTGATAGATTTGGGGTGTCCGTAAACCCCTCAAAGAGTCAGGCCATTATAATTGGTAGCTCGCGCATGATGGGTAAAGTGGTGGTTAACTCTCTTCCTCCAATTGTTTTTAATGGTGCCGTCATACCCATCAGTCCTAGCGTTAAAGATCTCGGTTTACATCTTGACTCGACGCTTGGCTGGCAAAGTCAAGTTTCAAGTGTCTGCCAAAGAGTCACCGGGACTTTGCGGTATCTGTATCGTCTGAGGAACTTTTTGCCTGCAAAGACGAAGATAATGCTTGTGCAGACTTTAATTTTTCCTATAATCGACTATGGTGACGTGTGCTACTTTGACCTGAATGCGGTGTTGCTAGACAAGCTTGACAGGCTCCTCAACAACTGCATCCGGTTTGTCTTTAACTTAAGAAAATATGACCATATTTCTAGTTATAGATCCGAGCTCAAATGGATGCCCATTCGCCAGAGAAGAGGTTTGCGCGCACTGACTACACTTTTCTCTTTACTTAACTCTCCCACCCCTCCTTCTTATCTTATATCACACTTTCAATATCTATCTTCTTCTCATGCTAAGAATCTGCGTTCTTCTAACAATCTTCTACTGCTTTGTCCTTCTCATACTTCTGACTTTGTTCATTCTTCCTTTCATATACAGTCCATACTTCTGTGGAATGCGCTTCCTCTTGACATCAGGACGGCCACCAGTCAATATGCATTTAAGCGGAAGTTGCGGCTTCATTTTCTACGCAAATAGTGGAGTAGTCTCAAAAATCCTTTAATTTTTCCTTATATAAATAATATATATATATGTAGGTTTATATTATATTAAATATGTATGTATGTTTATTTTATGTATATATACATTTGATCCCTTGTTTTCTCATTATTCTTTCCTTTTATTTATGCACCTGCCATGTTTTTCTCTTCACTACCCTTGGTTGACTGGTAGAGAATGCCTAAGGCATTAAGTCCGCCTTTGTACCTTTATGTTGCATGAAGTTTTAATAAATAAATAAATAAATAAATATAGGGTGTATAGTTCCATCCCTCTTTCTCGCTCGCTCAACTGTCATTTAACAAGTCATGATAAGTCCCCATCAGAGACCGAAACAGATGGAGGAATATTATTCAAGAAAAAGTGATGATGCAGGGTGGTCACGACCATCAGCATTGAGGAATATGAAGCAAGGAGGTAAGTCCCCAGGTCATCGATCCATAGTGTAGGAGCTCTTCTAGCGCTGCGTCTTCCGGTACGCGGTCGCCACTCCAGAACCGCTACATCAACAGATTGCCTAATTACAATGATTTGCTTTTAATGACAGTGTTTAAGTTTGTGTTTTGGTCAGACTAAAAACACTGAAGGCTTTACAAGTGCATTTTTCTGTCATCTCTTTACTAAAGCGGTTGCTATCTGGTCACTAACAAACGGCGTAGCTAGATCAATGAAGTCAGCGGGCAAGTTTAGAAAATGTGGATAATTACGTGGAAAGCAGGAAGAAGCTGTGCACGATGCCGACGCTACGTGACTCGGATTGGGGCCATGTGGAGCAACGTTGATACTTATCCATAATTTTAATGATTGACGCTCTCTTTTTCTATTTCGTATTGAAAGAGATATCAAAATGGTTTCCGCAGATGAAGTAACACACAGACAGCTTGTTAGCGATAGCAATACTAAACGATTAGATTTTGGAGTTCACAAAAAAAAAAACGTTTTCTAGATTCATTTTTATTAATTCAAATATTTGGTGGTTATCATATTATTTTGGAGTGACCAAATTATTCACAAATCTGCACTTTTGGGATCTAAAAATCACCATAAGTATTTACTGGCTATGTGCTTTTACCAGTGGTTCGAAAAAGAAGATTTTTTTTTTAGTTTTTCTATCTCAAATATGTAAATGCATAACTTAGCAATGGGCTGTGGAATTCATCCACAGCCCATTGAGTTTGTTGTCATCTTCATGATGATCACAAATCTCAAACCACAAAATAGCGTAGCAGTTCACTGCATGATTGTTCGCAAAAGTTACAGTGACCGTGGAACGCAAAAGGTAACTGACCCACTAAGGGTTTTAGCCAATCAAAATCTGACACTTCCTCTTGGTCAAACCAGAGCGGGAGGAGTTATATGATGATTTCACACTTTAAAAAAAAGGCGATCGATACAAAGCTTAAATTTAGCGATCAAAAGCAAGCTCATGGTTTTTAAAGCAGGCAGTAAACGCTATACCAGTGTACCACCAGTAGTGCTGTGTGGTACACCGCTAAAAAGAGTAGTTGCAAAATTTAAATATTTGGGTCACTGGGTCTCAGAAGATTTGAAAGACAACGGATGTGGAGAGGGAGCGCAGGTCGCTGGCTGTTCGATGTGGCATGTTGGCCCACAGGTTTGCACGTTGTACGACGCAGGTGAAGGTAACGCTTTTCAAAGCTTACTGTCAATCCTTTTACACGTGCAGCTTATGGGTGAACTTTACGCAGAAGGCATACAGCGACCTGCGTGTCCAATATAACAACACGTTCCGGGTGTTGTTGGGGCTGCCGCGTTATTGTAGTGTATGTCCGGCATGTTTGCCGTCGCAAACGTCGACAGTTTTTTGTGCATTAAGCGTAAAAGGTGTGTTTCTTTGCTATGCCGAATACGCGCCAGCCCATTCTCGGAATGCTAGCTGACAGGTGGGACTCTCCGATCTTGAGGCGGTGGGTACAACTAAAAGCGGTCAAACTGACATTCCCCAGGTTCGGTGTGTCTCACCCAGCTTAGAATAAGTACCTATTTGTCATATATATTTATAACACTAGTTCTAAGTTTAAACTGTTACTGACAAGATATGGCAAGTTCCGAATTAAACGTACCTATTTATTACGACGCAAGAAGTCCAATTTCACCAATTATTGGCTTAAACCAATTGCAAAATACGGTTAACCCAAATCGAAGATCACGTGAAAAAAATTTCCTCTCACTGAATTGCCTTTTTCAATTGTGTGACCCGATAATTTACCGAGTCATGTGACTATCATCACGAGTGTTCACGAGTCCTATTCGCTCCTTTTGTGAAGGATGTGAGTAGAGTAATCGTTATTGCTAAATTACACTCGAGAATAGACGGTTCGCTGTGGGTTTGGAAATTTGAAGTATAAGAGAACGTAAATGGAATGGAACTTCTCCTATTGGCTCGGAATTTTTTTGAGGAGCAAAGTTGGTAGTCTTTTGTTTTCCTTTATAGTTGTTAATAAATGAACGATGAGATGCAAGTAATTTTGAAACAATGGATAATTATGTTTATCATGATTACTCAAGGCTATTTACTTCATCAGTAGGGGTCAGTTACAGGTTAAGTAGATTCAGACTAGATAATCGTATTTTTGCATTTTAATTTATAAATTGGCAATACCAGTTTTGCTTATTTGCTAGTCTACGATTCTTTTCTTAAATGTCATAAGTGTCCATTTCTGGACATAAACTAAGGTGTTCGCTCAATCCTTGCGTAGTTATATAATATAAGTTCATTATCAAAGGTAATGTGACGATATCGTGACATTGCTGAGCATCTAACTGTAGAATCATGGCTAAGGTCTTCAAAACTGTAAAGTCAATATGTAAAAAAATAAAAAAGAAGGTTACAACTAAAGTTATTTAAGTTAACGGTGCTTGTGTTAACGCAAACGCAAATAGACTGATTTGGCGCATATAGTTCATAGGGTTGTCCATACTTTTACTAACTAGGTATCTACTGCAGAAATTTTTAGACTATATCTAAGTATAACTAATAGTTGTAGGTACCTAAGTTCTCAAATTTGCTTATACAATTTCACTGTATGTATCTCTTTTCTTGTCATCTGCATCAGATTCTATTTCTTACATCCCGTATTATCTCAGATTAACTTCATCTTCTGTTAAAACTTTTCTTAATCTTTAAATAACTCCTCCCACTCTTTGTGCAGCGAGACAAAATGTTAGACTTTTACTGACTAAAACCCACAAGTGTTCTTTCAGTTGCCCTTTGCGTGCAAGAGCCGTGGTAACTCTTTCGAAAAAGTCTACAGCACTCCTATTTGGACCTCCGAACTAGAAACATCCTCACCAATATTTTCTGTCAGCCCTCACGGCATATGTTACACGATAGTGTTAATTGGACCGTATCAGAGGCTTCTAAGTATTATGTTCGAGGTGATCTGCCGGTGACCTAGCCGAGGTCGCCAATAAGGAGCATTGTATTGATAAAAGTTCCGCCCGACTATATGTCAATTATTTCTTTGATCGGTGTTTGATGCTTCATGATTGTGAGGTGTATCTCACATGACCACTGTACTGCATAATTATGTGTGTTCTTGATAAGAAGAGTTCTTTGTTATCATCACCCGAGCTATAATTATCTTATCAAAAGGAATGAGACCACATACGGAGATATTTTCCGAGTTGCTTCGACAATATCAATTGCAGAACAGGGTGAAATCGATTAATAGGCACAATACCTAATTGTAAAATAGGAATAACAAATATTTTATCAGTTAAGGGAGTCGTCACATATGTGGTCCTTGCGCGAGTTGATGAATGAGGTACCAATCTGCTGCTGAAGATGCCTCTTTTCAAGCAATTTTTGTTAGTCAAAGTAATTTGTTTGAATTTTATTTTTTAATTAATTTGTATTTTATTAATTCATTTAATAATTTGCATTATGTTTGAATTATGTCATACACTAATTCATTTATAACAGCTAAAAATAATAAACAGTGAATTTGAAACAGTACATTAACACTAAATAGGCACCAAGTAAATTAAGAGTAAATAAACATTATGAAATTATGATAAGGTATTAATAGGTAATTATAATTATTAATATTGATTCAACCCATAATATGTCGTGCAGACAATATTGTCTCAGCTTTAGCGAGTGAGTTGAGCATAATACAATTATTATTATCTAATTAACCTGTCAACAAAACATGCAGCAATTTCCTCGGAATTTCTAGGTTTCTATTGGCACATTATTTATTTATTTAGTCTTCATGCAACATAAATTACAAAGGCGGACTTAATGCCTGAGGCATTCTCTACCAGTCAACCTAGGGTGGTGAAGAGACAATATGGTAGGTGCATAAAAAGAAAATGTTATACGAAAAACAAGAGTAGAAAGAAAAAAAAAAAGTATACATATAATTAAAATAAACATACATATATATTTAATATTATATATATACATATATATTACATATATATTAATATAAAGTAACGAAAGAAGTTTTGAGACGATTCTGCTATTAATGGAGCAAATGATTCCGCAACTTCCGCTTAAATGCATATCGACTTTCGGCCGTCCTGATATCGAGCGGAAGCGCATTCCACAGAAGGATGGACTGTATATAGAAGGAAGAGTGGACAAAATCAGAAGTATGAGAAGGACAGAGCAGTAGGAGATTGTTAGAAGAACGCAGATTCCTTGCGTGTGAAGAACATAGGTATTGAAAGTGGCTGATGAGATAGGATGGAGGCGTGGGAGAGTTGAGTAGAGAGAAAAGTGTAGTCAAAGCGCGCAAAGTTCTTCTCTGGCGAATTGGCAACCATTTGAGCTCAGACCTGAAGTTCGACACATGATCGTATTTCCTCAGATTAAATATAAAGCGGATGCAGTTATTAAGGAGTCTATCGAGCTTTTCCAGCAAGACTGAGTTCAGGTCAAAGTAACACACGTCACCATAGTCTATAATAGGGAAAATCAAAGTCTGCACAAGCATTGTCTTCGTCTTTGCAGGTAAAAAGTTTCTCAGACGATACAGACACCGCAAAGTCCCGTTGACTTTTTGACAGACACTAGAAACTTGACTTTGCCAGCCAAGCGTCGAGTCAAGTTGCAAACCGAGATCCTTTACACTAGAGCTGATAGGAATGATGGCACCATTGAAAACAATAGGAGGTAGAGAGCTAACCGCTACTCTACCCATCATGCGTGAGCTACCAATAACAATGGCCTGACATTTTGAGGGGTTTACAGACACCCCAAACCTATCAGACCAGCTACTGATAGCATCCAGATCCCGGTTTATGTCCTCTATAGCGTCCGACAAACCTTCCACCCGCGCAGACGTATATAACTGAAGATCATCGGCATAAAGATGATACGAACACCGAAGACAGTGAGTAATAAAATTTATGAAGATGGAAAATAACAATGGAGAAAGAATACCGCCTTGTGGAACTCCAGCATCCAGATCACGCCAACTCGACGAGCTCTCATCAACGCGAACTGATTGCCGGCGTCCCCGAAGATAGGATGAGAACCAATCCAGCGCCTCGGGAGAAACCATAAGATGGGAAAGGATCGATAGGAGTATATCGTGACTGACAGCATTAAAAGCATTGGAGAAATCAATCAGTACCAACACAGAAACCTTGGTATCTTCCATTGCCTCTCTAACGTCGCCAGTCACTTTCAGAAGAGCGGAGGTTGTACTGTGCCCAGGTCTAAATCCAGACTGGAAGGAGCTTATGAGGTTGTGTCGGTGAACAAACCCCGTAAACTGCTTATGCACGCAGGCCTCGAGCACTTTGGATAGGAAAGGGAGAATGGAAATTGGACGAAAATGATTAGGCAGGGAGGGATTTGGGATTTTAGGAAGTGGCCGGACATAGGCCATGCGCCACAGGGATGGGAATTGTCCAGAATTAAGAGAAAATTTTTAAATGTGAGTAATCGGTGGGAGAAGATAGTCGAGGATCAGGGTGACCATATGACGACTAATGTCGTCATGGCCCACCGCTTTGGATTTTATAGACAGGATAATCTTTTTGATTTCATCCAAGGTGGCTGGGCAAAAGCAAAACGATTCTATGTTTGGACCAGGTAGGCCAGAAATGAAATCCACCGTCTGAGATAACATTTGTGTATCCAAATGACAAGTGGTTGTGAAGTGACGGTTGATATCATCCAGGCCAATGGTTTTAGGGAAATCAACATGACGTGCCCTACCGATACCAAGAGTTCCTAAAAATTTCCAGGTATCAGCAGGAGAAGAAGATGAAATGTTATCAAGAATGTGGCGGCGTTTGGCGTTTCGTATCACCTGATTACACCGATTTCTCGCAGCTTTGAAGAGGTTCTTATTATGTTCGCATCGATCCCTTCTAAATTTCCTAAATGCCCTATCCCGACACTTCATGGCAATACGAACGCCTGTCGTCATCCAAGGAGCAGGAGGACGCCTAAGTTTAACCCTCTTTACAGGCGCATGTTTGTCATAAAGAGCTAAGACTGTTTCATTAAATATGCGCAGTTTATCGTCTACGGTTATTGCTGCTCCTAGGCGTCCCCAGTCCAGTTCCGACGCATCCTCACGCAGCCTATCAACATCCATACGGGCAAAACAACGCCTGTGCAGAATTCTAGGGAGAGGTTTAGGTGGTTTTAGGACATACGAAAGGAAAATTAGGTCATGATGGGAAAAGCCAGGGGCAGGATACTGACCGTGAGAGGAAACAAGGGAGGGATTGGACGTTAGGATCAAATCGAGCCACGTGTCGTCACCAGAAGCATTAAGATGAGTGGGCTGCAGTGGAAGAACTTGAAGACTTACGGACTCAATTATGTGAAGGAGTTTACGGGAACGAGGAGTTGGGAGATTAAGGTCGGTGTTGAAATCGCCCATGATGACGCAATGCACATACTCTGACCCGATAGACTCCAGAGCCAGTTCAAGGTTGGAAAAGTAGTCCACCGTGGGTGGACAGTAGATAACACCGAGCAGGGTCTTGACTCCTTTGACATAGATCTCCAAAAAAAGGTATTCAGCGGAGGCACTGTAAGTTGAAGGAGAAGAGGCAACGATTTTGAAAGGGAAGTCACTACGGAGATAGATGGCGACACCGCCACCACCCTTTCCAGTTCTATCGTTACGGATTAAAATGAAACCAGGAAGTGAGTAGGAAGTAGATAGCAGATGAGGTTTAAGCCAACTCTCAGATATCAGAACGGTATGGACATCGGCATCCAAAAAGGTGTCGAGCAGATCACTATAGTGACTTGGCACACTCTGGGCATTTATGTGGCAAACATTAAACAAGTGTTTTCCCTGCTGATTAAAACTCTGACGCACATAATCACCAACGGTGCCGGGCAAAGAAGTAAAACTTACATCAGCGGAAGAGTTTACAGAATCAATAGCGGAGTGAAACGAATCATTATCATATATCATAAAATATATAAATATGCCTATACAACTAAATTAAAACTTAAACTTAGTCTTTCGGTGCAACACCACTATCTGTGCACCACCCGCCAGTAATACCAGTAGAACACATAACAAATTAAAGGACACAACATTATAGATAAAATACAAATATTATAGAAAGCAAATAAGGAACAATATTAGATACGCGAGAAACGGAACTAGATAAATAAAGTTACGTTAGCAAAAACGAAACGCAATTGACATACAGTGGAATGAAACGTCGCACTAACATTTTTGACATTGACAGATGACAATGACATCTGTGATCTGCTAAAAAAGTTCGACGGTTGCTCTCACCGGCCGCCGTCCCAACGTGACACTGGCAGAATAGTCGAAACCGGCTCAATTGCCAATAAAGAAAAAAAAAAAAAAAAAACAATGACAACCAGTTCTTGATAGCTTGATAGCAATACCATCAAAATATGACTTATGATACTAAAGAAGGAAATACGAAGCGGGTATTTAACAATATCAAACACTTAATAATAAGTTGAGGTATGACGAGCCACAAACATAAATAGAGACGTTGAGAATATGCCAAAAGTATAGTTCAAGCAACATTTCAAGATTGCAACAAGGAAACACATCTAATTCCTTCGCACTCCAATACCTGGCTTACTTCCAGTAGCCGCAACTGATTCTCCTGCCTTCTTGGGGTACCTTGCCACCAAGATGTCAAGTTCCTCCAAGGACGAAAACTTAAGCCGTGCACCATCGGGAGACCGCACCACTATAACCCCATCCTGAGTCCAGCATGATGTCATCCCGAAATGCAGTCGGGATGACATCATGCCTCGGGGGAGAGAGTGCTGGACAAGAAAATGGCGCCTGAACCAGTAGAACGCCATCGTGTGTTTTTTAAATAGTAGTCATATTTAAATATCTTTTGGTGGCATTTTTATGTTATTGTGTTGTTTGAACTTAAATATAGAATAGAAATACTTTGTTCGGAACAGACACAGCACGACAGTTACAAACACAAAGTAAAAAAGAACAAAAGTACAGAATGCGCCGGGCGTGCCCGTACCGAAAGGCTGGCCACCTCAGCATTTGCTGGGCGTCAGACACCCAGCCCTCCTAGCCAAATTACAACCGTACCTAGCTAGGCTGCCTCACAGATGAGCCAGTCTGGGCAATTTCAGACTCCTACTGACTAAAACCACACTCCTGCCTTACATTTAAACCACGGACGTGACGTCCGTGCCCTTGTTTGATAGTTGTACATTATTTGCTTCTGGGCAACTCCACGTGCAAGTGGTGTCACTCCAGAGCACCTTTCAGCGATCACAATAAAAACTTGACAGAATTTCAGGGTTGAGAGGCCACCAGCCGGAAGCGATGCCCAAGCAACAACGACCCACATACGCATCAAAAATCAGGAATCTCCCAACCTTCAACACACATACAACCCACTGTCGCCCAAAATGCCGCACCAAACAAATGGCCCCTCAACCCCAGATACCATAGGGCACGCCATAATTATGGCGGTAAGTCCCCTCTTTGAGGAGTGGTTGGAAAGGCAACACGGCGTTATTACCTTCCGCATGACGCAGGTCCTCACCGGACACGGTAAGTTCGGGAAGTTCCTGCACCGCATTCGTGCGGAAGCGACGCCCGGGTGTCGCCACTATGTGGACCGCCCGGAGGACACGGTGAAGCATACGGTGGAGGTGGGCCCCGCTTGGGCAGAGCAACGCCATGTTCTCGTGGGGGCCTTGGTATAGGCCATGGTCCGGAGCGAGGAGGAGTGGCAGGCGGTCGCCTCCTTCTGCGAAGCAGTAATGCTTGCAAAGGAGGCGGCCGATCGCGTGAGGCAGCGGTCCTCACGCCCCAACCGCCACCGGGATTCCGATCCCGATTTCCGGCCGCCGTAGGCGCGGGCTTGCGGACGGCGAGCAATGGGTGGCTCGCCGTCCGACCGTCCGGTAACCGTCCGGACCGAGCCCAAGTCGTCAACGGCGCGTGCTGTTCCACGCGCGCCTTAAGGAGATGTCAGCAACTGTAGGGGCCCAGCAGGGTCGAAGCCTACTGGGGCCAAGGGTCTGATTCTGAAAGAAAGACTCGGCCCTGGTACGAAAGGCAACGAAGAACCAGGAGTGGGTTTTTAGTCAGTAAAAGTCTGACACTATCTCCCGCCCCGCCCAGGAGCGGCGGATGTCATAAGATGATTTTCCCACCTAAAAAAATAACCCCAGGTACCATAACTATACTTAAGACTATATAATGTATATGCTTATACATATTAATAACCATAAATACCATCAAATGTATAATATTATCTATAACTATAACTGCTTTATTATGCTGTAAATACAATGTTTGTTGTGTCTTCCTTTTTTTTGGATTTTATCACAGCCTAGTTTTCCAGAAATTTAGTCATCATCATCATCATCATTTCTTCCAAAACTGCTGGACATAGGCCTCCCCCAAGCGTCGCCACAACGACCGGACCTGTGCCTCTATGGCCGAAAGGTTCTAGAGTGGCGACCGTGTACCCGAAGACACAGCGTCGTAAGGGTCCAAGTTTTTCCGTATTCCACCTGAAGTTGGAATGATGACCTAGTAAGGGTTGCGGGAATCCGATGGGAGAAATTTAGTGTTTCTAATAATTTCTCCATTGTTATTATTACCAATAATATATTATTTGGTAAGACACACTAGCAGCTAATAGCTAATGCATGTGTTTTAAAAAGTTTGGAGAGAGATTTAGTTACTGGTTAAAAACCCACTCCTGTTCCTTCTTTGCCTTCGTCCCAGGGCTCCGGGTTTCACTTTCACACTATCCGTGGCCTCAGTAGGCTTCGACCGTGTTGGGCCCCTTCGATTTGCTGACATCTCCCTGAGGAGTGCGTGGAACAGTACTCGCCGTCGACGACTTGGGATCGGCCCGGAAGGTTACCGGACGATCGGACGGCGAGCCACCCATTGCTCGCCGACCGCAAGCCCGCACCTACGGTGGCCGGAAATCGGGATCGGGATCCCGGCGGCTACTTCTAGTGGTAAAGTAGAAAACAAATCAGTTTAAAATAAAAGTAAAACTACTAACATAATTATCTTCCTCATTTTAACATAAATATGTCGTTATAGATCATTAAAAATATTACCTTAGATTATATTTATTCATTATGTGACATATGATAAAAATGTAATGATTTTATGTTCTCCAGAAGGTTAACACGAGGCCGGTTGCGATGTTGTAGGAAAACGTTTTATATATCCTAGTTTTCCTTCAATTTTGATAGTGTTGTTCATTATTAAGTATTAAAACACGCTCGTACCTCGAGGTTCAACGGGCCAAATTCGCCGACCAAATCCGTTCGCGCAACAGACAATCGAATTGGACAGTTGGTTTGCATACGATTACGTCAAATGCGGCGTGCATTATATTTCCGCTAGCGGTCATACAGGGACACAATTTTTTTTTTTAATAGATATAAACCAGTGCTTTACTGCGATTTCACATGATGATAAGCAGTGATGCTATCGTTGATGTTGAGGTGTATTAGTTTATTAAAAGCCTATTCACTCTAGCCTTGAAGACACCTAAATTATAATCTCAAAAATATGACTCATTTGGTTCGGAAACGTACTGATTTCGTGGGCCAATCGTAACAAGTTTGAGCGTGTGTTATTATTATTATGTTATTAGATATTAAACGTTCGTTAGATTTCCTTCTTGAGATCCGTGACTAACTAGTGCCTACCAACGTTCAAGTTTCAATTGTCATAATCTAGATCTAAATGATTGTTAAACGAGATCTAAAATGTTAGTCTAAGCTTAAGGAAGTCTATGTCCTGCTTATCGTGCGTCAAATCATTTTTGACTATTTTTTTTTTGTAGTTTGTTTTTTTTTTGTGGGACTTTCAACAATGGTTTTTTTTAGTGTTACGTTGATCTGTCTGTCAGTGGTTCATTATTGATTGCATAGGAAGTAGTTACAGTTGCGCAAGCGGTGACAATTTGTTAGTTCATCACTTACGTGTGCTGCACTGGCTAACGAACCGAGTATAATCATTAAACTGTTCTTGGCGACGCTGGTGACTGAGGCATACTGAATTTTTTTTGTCAGTTTTAATAAGTTGCCGTACGTAACTGCCGGCCGACCTTCACGTACCTCGTCATAGAGATGAGCATGTCCACGTCTAAATTCTCCAAACCATGAATATAGAGAACTTGGACATGGTGCTTGAATACCAAATGCCAATTGAAGTCTCTGGCAATTCTCTTGTTGACTTAAGCCACAACGAAAATCATAAGAAATCATTGAACGAAAATGTTCATGAGTTAAATTAATTTTGATAGCGACACACAATCTTCGAAAGGACACCACCACATTTTTTCATTCTTTTATTGTAAGTGGCCAGATCCAGAAACTTCCAGTATGCCCAACGTAATTAATTGAAGTTAGAGAGGATCCAAATAATATAACAACGAAATATTTGATAAGCTGGTACGCTTTAAATTAGATATTTACATTGGTGTATTTAGGGTATTTTTTTTTAGGGGTGGCTTGGCCCCTGACATTCCTGATTTTTGTGGGAAGTTATTAGTATTTTGGCGTCCATCATAGAATTTCGAATCAGTAGTGCAACATCATGGGTGGTCACTAGACCATACTGGGATGGCACGCTGATACGCTCCCTCTCCGCCTTCCACCTTAAAGACGCAAAGCTCAGGTCCGATCGTGTGTGGAGTACTTCAGTCACATATGGTCTGGTGCTGCAAAATGACATCTAGCAGCGTTGGACTCAGTGAAAAGGCGTGTGAAGAGGCTAATTGGGGATCCAGATTTAGTTAAGTCCAATCTACAAAGCCTCGAGCAGAGGCGCAGGGTAGCCAGTCTTTCGTTGTTTTACAGGATGCATTTTGGAGAGTGTGCGTCGGAATCGCATGATTTGATTCCGCCATCTCTTTTCTACCATCGGTCAACCCGATGTACGGCGAATATCCACCACATTACGTTATTAAACTTCAACGGTCCGGACTAAGCGTTTCGCTTCGTCGTTTATACCGCGTAAGTACATCGAAGGACTGGAAAAATTTGCCTGCTGCGGTCTTCCCGTCCAATTATAATTTAGGTGTCTTCAAGGCTAGAGTGAATAGGCTCTTAATAAACTAATGCGCCTCACCATCAATGATTGCATCACTGCTTACCATCAGGTGGGATCGCAGTCAAGCGCTGGTTTATATAAATTAAAAAAAAAAAACTTTAAATACGCCTATGGATCTTTAGGCCTGCTGTCCACAGACTTGTAGCTTCATAGACGCCAGACAGCTTGAGCAGCAAAGCGTACTGAACCCTGTCCACTAGACCTATTACCTACATGCGTACGTTTTTAATAATTTGTGACAATACCGTCGGACGACGAAGACGTTCCCGACGATGTGGTAGAGTTTCATAGAAAACTATGAAACAAGTCTGTAAGTTGTGAGCAGCAGGCGTACATCAAGCGTATAATGACGAATACGCGTCTATGAAGCTACGAGTCCTTGCTCAGTAGGCCTTAGTTGTGATGGTATTGTAAATATGTGTTTCAGTTCCGCCGTCATAAACATATCTTATTTGGGGCCAGATCAGAATTGTATTTTATTATTATCTTGTTTTTATTGATTCGATTATATCTAAAACACGATCAATTTTATTGATATGTAATTGTAATTAAGAGAATATTAAGACATGCGCAAAAAAGTCGAATACTTAGTATTTAAATAAGTTCCGAGAAAAATAATTAACTATTTCTAATACGTAAACACGTTCTCGCAGTGGGTGCTATTAATAATACTAAATATTAATTCAGCAAAGTAATTACCTACAGTGTAGTCCGTGAGCATACTATTAAAACGTCAACTCATTCGCTTTAAAATTAAAGAGCACGATTTGATAAAAGCCAGATTATAGTAATCACCAATACTGGGGCCATTGTTTGACCCAACAGGGAAGGAGCTTGTGGCTAAACGGTACCTAACAGCCGCACAGGTTGATTTTTGAGGTTAAGTTGCCAATGTTGGTGCCAATGCTTGCCAATGTTGTTGGGATGAGTGATCATACATGATCAAATCATTAATATTTGTAAAATATGTCACGGGAAAATGTTGATGCACATGCTCCTGAACTGCACGACGAGATTTGCCAACTGTTTGCTACGATCAACTATATCCGTAATCTGAGACACCTAGACTGTTTGCTGTTTCTGGGAGTTGTATCGTCGCCTGAGCTCAGTCTCCTATCCTTCGCATAATCTCCGAGCTCAATGCTCTCTTGGATGCTAAGTACCTGATTGTGATGTGTTCGCGGATGTATGGAAGCACATCTTGTCTGCCCATCTGGAGCATTGTGAGATGAGTGTAGGACAGCCGTGTAGTTATATCTCATAATTATTTTGTAAAAAAACATGTCTTTAACTAGTTCAATTGGCCTATGGCCGTATTTTGTTATTGTAAAAAAAAAAATACCTTACATACCAAGTCTATTGTCTCTCGGGAAGCATGTTAAGCTGTTATCTGTCATTTGTAGATCTGTGACAGTCGTTACACCCTAGCCGGAAGGTAGAAAATCTTGCGATAGTGTGAAAGTGAAACCCGGGGCCCTGGGACGAAGGCAAAGAAGGAACAGGAGTGGGTTTTTTACAGTAAATGTCTGACAATATATCCCGCCCCGCCCAAGAGCGGGATTTGTTATTAGATAATTTTCCTACTCCAAGAAAAAACACAAGTTGCCAAATATGTCGTAACTCCAAGCTTTAAACTAGTTCTCAGATGTATTTGGTTAGAATAACAGCCGACCTCAACTTAGTTGAGAAAAAGTTAGGCCGATTGATTGGTTTGGTACAAATAATATCCTTTTGAAAAGTGATCGGATGTTTTACCTAATATAATAATATTTTGTAATTAATATTCTTATCTGAGTAGTATAATTAGGTAATCGTTACCAGGATATAGCTAATTAGGTAGGATATAATTAAATTACTTAATTAGGGTTCTGTACGTCCGAATGTAAAACCCTGATAGGATCACATAATGTCTAGCTGTGTGTCCGTCTGTTTCAGCCAATTTCCTCTGAATCTACAGGATAGCTTAAGTTAAAATTTGGTACACACATGGCTGAGATAAATTATTTTACATTAATATAATATAATTACAAAAACTGATGAGTCTCAAAAAAATAGGAGGAATATTCCAAATTTGTTTATTTATGTTTCACCTCCGTGTTTAGATAGATTTAATATAATTAATTAAAAAGTGACTCTACACTTGGTGGTTTCAGGGCCTGATGATGGCTTGCGGGCGACTTGTAATGGGTAGTTCACTGTCTGACCGTCCAGTAAGGATCGAACCCCAGTTATCGGCGTCGACTTCGCGTAGTGGGGAATTTCTGAAAAATAAACCTGTGGTCCTAGAACGCAAAGGGCAACTGAAGGAACATAGGTGGGTTTTAGTCAGTAAAGTCATGAGGTGATTTCCAACTCCCCAAAATAAAAAGGTCTGTTAGTGAAGTCGTGAGATTGCAATAAGATTTCCGCTTCTAAAAAAGGCACGATCATGTTTGTCTCGGCTCATTTGATATGTTTGAATAGAATGAAAAGTGATGTTTATACTAGGTGGTACCCAAGTTCTAATAATGTAGCTGATAGGTTGCCATCAGAACTCCTGAACCAAATAAGATACATAGCTCTGGAGTATTTGACTTCCTTGATTTTATTTTGACAAAAACTTAAAAGTAATAAATGAAACTTGTTCTTACGTTTGTAAACAAATAACTAGAACATTTTTTAAAATAAAAACCTAAAAGCTCATTAAAAATGCTTTTATTTTTACTTAGGTATATTTTATTAAAAAATTATGATTTGTTCGGAACCCTTTTGCACGCGGGTCCCGCTCGCACGTGGCCGGTTTTTATTGACCTAGAAATGCTAATATTCTGATTATCGTTTCGCATATTAATTTACAGCTTTAAGTAGTACTACTTAAACTATGTGGGGCCGGATCTTGCGGACGGCCAGTTCGGCTTTCGTAGTAATAATAATAATCCTTTATTATGAGGCAACTAAGACCCATAGATAAAATACACAAATAATCTTACAAAATATTAAACTAATACATATGTACACATCAGCGTCGGGTCAACGATAAAGTACCTGGGACTCGTCCTCGACAGCCGGTGGAATTTCAAGGAGCACTTCCGATGTTTGGCTCCCAAACTGAATCGGACTGGGGCTGCCCTCAAGCGGCTCCTGCCCTACCTTGGGGTCGAGGCACCTCCTGTCGGAGGGTCTAAGCAGGCATCGATCGGTCCATTTATGGGGCGCCGGTGTGGGCTCCGTCGCTGCGAAAGCGACTGGCGGCCCAGCAGAACGCATGCCAGAGGGTCATGGCCATAAGGATGGTGAGGGGATATCGCATGGTTTCCCGCGAAGCGGCGAGCCTCCTTGCTGGCTTGCCACCGTGGGATCTGGAGGCAACGGTCCTTGCACGCATGCACGATTTGTGCGTGGAGATGCAAAGCCAGTGTGAAACTTCGCTGCTGCGACTCGTGGTCGTAATGCAACCGTAGGCGCGGGCTTGCGGACGGCGAGCAATGGGTAGCTCGCCATCCGATCATCCAGTAACCGTCCGGACCGAGCCCAAGTCGTCGACGGCGCGTACTGTTCCACGCGCGCCTCAAGGAGATGTCAACAAACCGTAGAGGCCCAGCAGGGTCAAAGCTTACGGAGGCCAAGGGTCTGCTTCTGAAAGGAAAACTTGGCCCTGGTTTAAAAGGCAACGAAGGAACAGGAGTGGGTTTTTAGTCAGTAAAGTCTGACACACCCTCCCGTTCCGCCACGAGCGGGGGATGTCATTGTATGATTTTCCCACCGAAAAAAAAAAAAACTATAATCAGTCTAAGGGTCATCACTTTAAGGTCACAGTCCTCTTCTATGTAAAAATGAGTGGTCTGTAATCCAACACAGGCCCAGAGAGGGTTGGCGAATGTCAGATCACTTCGTGTTTTTGAAGGACGAACAATTTGCCTGCTGTGGTCTTCCCGTCCAATTTTATAATTTAGGTGTCATCAAGGCTAGAGTGAATAGGCTCATAATAAACTAGTGCCCCTCGTCATCAAGCATCACTGCTTACCATGAGGTGGGATCGCTGTCAAGTACTAATTTATATCAATAAAAAAAATTATATTGTTTATACTTAGACTCTGCAAGTAGGTACCTAAGTCTTTTTTTCTTTTTCAAGGCTTGGCTAGTTAAAATGTTGGCTCCATTGTGTGAGTCAGCCTCATGCTCTAGTACATTCGTGAGAAACAGTCTAGCTGTTTGTAATCAGTAAATCGTGATAATTTCAAAGTTTATGCTGTTCATTGTGATTATAATTCACGTTTCGCTAATTAGAACTCTAATTGAAGTGGTAATGGATACGAATCAAGAAATAAGATTATAAAATGCTCGAAATATTTTTGTCGGGCTTTACTTTCGTTTAAAATAGAAAGTAGTTGGTAATACATTTCATACACTTAATAAATTGCATTCGGTGAAATGGCGTTATGAATATTACTTGACGTTATATTATTTGCATTTCACCTCACATTATAAGTGAGATGTGTTTCTGCGGGGATGTTCAAAAGAGTTACCGTAGCCGTGGATGCAAAGAGCAACTGAAGAAACATAGGTGGGTTTTAGTCTGTAAAAGCCTGACACGCTCCACCTAAAACGGGAGAAGTTAATTTCCCATCTAAAAAAAAAAGAAGATATAAAATCTGTTGCAGACGTCTTAATAAAAAGTATATTCATAGTAATTATTTTCGGCTCCCATAAAGTCGACCGATGACCTGGTGAGGGTCGCGGAAATCCGATGGATACGAGACGAACAGAACCGGTCGTTATGGCAACGCTTGGTCTCCCAGGCCTCCCGGCTTGGTCATAACCAATAATGGACGTCTTTCGGCTGAACTGATGTTGATGGATTTTCAGGTGTATGATGATGATGATGATGATGATTTTCAGGTGTCAATATTATTGAGTAGTCACCAGTATCTAGAAGTTTTATGGACACGGTTTCCACTTTTTGTTTTAAATAAATTAAATTGCTCGTTTGAGAAAATTTTTCTTCTATTCTCACCATGATAGTGTCTCCAAAATGATTTGTGCAAATTCTTCGGCCATTTAATACGAGACCTTCAATTTTAATTTTTTCACGCCATATTTTGAAATATTTAGTTAAGAATTTTTTATTTAAAAAGTTGGTGTTAATGTGAAACTTTTATGAGAAAAAAAAATCAAAATGGTCTATCTCATGTAGTCGTGACGAAACAAAAAAGAAATTGCACTGTTACACGATCACTTTTCTATTATGTTACCTAGTCTAGAAGAAGCCAATGCATTAACATCACATGCACAGTCATTTTATCTTTCTTTCTAAACAAAAATGCTGTATGAAATGCATGCCCGAAAGTTTTATTGACCGAAAAATATTTCACGAAACGAAAACGAAAGTGCTTCAAGTGAAAGTGACATAAGAGCATAATTTTTGCATTAATTACAGCTACAAAGCCTACGTAATATTAGTTTTTAATTATTTAAGGCCGTAAATAAGTAGAATTTATAAAAAAAAATCTGTAAATGTTTATAATAATATAAAAAATGTTTCCAACAATGCTTCTCAGCTTTAATCTATTTGTCTGGCTTTATGTATGGACTTTGTGGATTTTTGGTGTCCGAAATATTTTTTATTATTATTATTTATCCGGTCGGATATTGATTTATAAAAAAAATTGTCACTCGGAACGAAAAAGCGCCTATTTTGGAAAATAGAATAAAAAGGTTATTCTATTTCAAAATAATAATGTAACTATGGGTATTTACCATTTTGTTATCAAGAGTACCATTATTAACTAAACGTGTTTAAAGGTAGAGTTGACTGAGTAACTCTACCTGTCTCTACCTGCCTGTGTAGTTACCCGGGCTGTGGAAATCATCCAATGACTTCTCCCGGTCTAGGTGGAGTGGGTGGGCGTGACCTTGAGTTGCCCTTTGCGTTCTAAGGCCGGGGTGACTCTTTCGAACAATTGCGCAGTTTTCTTCACTCCCTTAGGGTAGAGTCCATCGTAGGCGCAGGCTTGCGGACGGCGAGCAATGGATGGTTCGCCGTCCGATCGTCCGGTAACCGTCCGGACCGAGCCCAAGTCGTCGACGGCGCGTATTGTTCCACGCGCGCCTCAGGGAGATGTCAGCAAATTGTTGGGTCGAAGCCTACTGGGGCCACGGGTAGTGTGAAAGTGAAACCCGGGGCCCTGGGACGAAGGCAAAGAAGGAACAGGCTTCCAACCGCCGCTGCTGTATTCCAACCCCGATTTCCAGTCAAAGAGTTGTCAAAAGTCGAGCAAAACCGCAGGGGCCCACCAGGGCCGAAGCCTACTGGGGCCATGGGTTTGCTTCCGAAAGAGGAGTGGATTTTTAGTCAGTAAAAGTCTGACACTTTTTCCCGTTCCGCCCAATAGCGGGATTTGTCATAAGATGATTTTCCCAACTAAAAAAAAAGGGTAGAGTTCTATACCCACTGTGTCAATAGTTTTACAACGGAAACACAATTCAACATACATTGCAAGTTAATTTAAAGCTTGTAAAAATACGATTAATGTAGATCTTTGTTTCGATTAGGACATATGAGTATAATAAAACCACTCAATCAAAACCTAATTATTATTAGATATAATTATAATTAATTAACGTCATTCTAATTTTGTATCGGGATGTAGATATTCCATGAGCCCACAAACACCCTTTTATTTTACAAAATGTACTTGTCATACGAATGTATTTGTTACACCTTCACTCTCAAACGGCTGAACGGTTTACGATGAAATTTGGCACACAAGTAGATAATATACTGGAATAACACATAGGATTCTGTAAATCCCGGGAGTATTTTCCATTGGGATAATTCTCTTCTTTCAAAAAAGCGCTTTCTTGATGTTCTTGGAGTTCTTCTAGTTACTTCATCATCTTCCTGCCCTTGGTCCCGTGTTATTTGGAGTCGGCGCCACAAGTTTTTTTCTTCCATTCTGTCCTGTCACTCGTCATGCTATCACTAACTTCCTTTTCTTTCATATCACTCTTCATACAATCCATCCATCTTTTCTTTGGTCTCCCTCTCCATCCATCCACATGTAAACTCATTACTTATAAAATAATTATGTAAATTAATTATTTGCTGTTAAATTTGATACCCAATTAGCGAGCTAACAATAATAACATTATTTACTGTTACAGTCAGTATTTGTACTATTTATTATAACGGTAAAACCTAGTAAGATAACGGTAGTATAAACTGAATGCAATCTAATCGATTTTGCTTCATAATAATATTACAACTTGTTGGTTGTTATTAAATAATCACTATCTATTGCAATATTAAAATGCTTCTTAATTTATTGCGATGAATTCCTCTAGCCATAACGGTGTTTACCTTTTATAATAAAACTAGCGGTTCTAATAGATGTTGTCATGTCTGAAAGTTGGCTAATCGTCCGAAAAAAAAATTGAGACCCCGATTGCCGCGCCATCTACGTAGTCCATTTGTGTTTTCAAACCATCCAGAGACTTACTCAATTAAACACACAAAATTTCATACAAATCGGTCAAGCTGCTTAGGAGGAGTTAGATGATAAATTTAAGTACAGGAGGATTATATTCATAAAGAAATCAAGCTTGGTATCTTTAACGATAGAATTATCGAAAGATTTTCTTTTACTAGCGAGCGACAAAAATACTTGTGAGTAACAAAAAAAAAAAACCAGCTAAGCGATTTACTTTAACTTTTATTTTGAGGGTTTGAAATTAGATAGCTTCTCTAACCCTGGAGCGAGAAAGAGGGTCACACTTTTGCTGACTTTATGTGACCCACCCATGTCCCTTTGCGTTCCATGGCAGTAATAGATTTATTCTTAAAGTTTTTTTTTTTTTTAATAAAACATGACCCACACTAGAAGAATTACTCCTGTATCATGGGTGCGTTCACAAACATGTAAACTCACATATACAACACACCCATACCCGGAACCAATATCTGTAGGCCATACAAATTTAGTTACTCCGTGTGGGAACTGAACCACACACAGTGCAGCCAAAAGCTCAATGACTGCACCAACCATGCAAATTGCGTTTGTATCTAATATCTGACATTCCAATGATTCAGCTTTTCAAAACCAAACTTTCCGTATTAATCGGTACTGGTCTTCATTTTTTAATAATATTAAAAACTGGAACATAGACATAAAATAAAATAAAAAATATATATTGTAGATGTTGGTGAAACAAAGATCGGTTCATTCTGGAAGGTTCGATTTCGACCTTGCAATTTTAAAAAGAAGATGTCCCAAGAAATGCAAGCATCGGAAGAGACCGGTTATTGTTCGTATCAATCGTACCGGTTGCAAAACATGTTATTTTGTAACAAAAAAATGCACTCAGACAAATATTATGACGTTGATCACAACCCTAAAAACATTTTTTTAAAGACTGGTCGGTTGCTGTGCTTCTGGCTCATTGATTGTGTAGGCTACTTGTCTCATTTTATACTAGTTATGAAACGACAGCTTGAGATGCTGGTGCTCCTAGAATTTATTTTTGTTTTCATCGTCATCCAATGACTTCTCCGTCTCTATAGTGGAGCGGGAGGAGTGTCAGACTTATATTGACTAAAATCCACTCCTCCCGGCCCTGATGGGCCCCTGCGGTTTTGCTCGACTTTTGACGACTCTTTTACTGGAAATCGGGGTTGGAATACGGCAGCGGCGGTTGGAAGTCTGTTCCGTCACGCGTGCGGCTGCATCCTTCTGCTCCGCAGAAGAAGGCCTGCTATTGCTCCTCAAAGTCAAAGTCATTTATTTGCATTAAACGCGGTACAAGAGATGGTGACATAAAGGTGATGAGACACATTTTGCCATGAGTTGGCATGCAAATATTAAACCCCAAAGCAAAACTCTACAAAAAATATTACAAATCAATATTTATCGTTCCGGTCCATGGCCTGTACCAAGGCCATGAATTTAGGAATTTCTCTTAGGTAGTTCTTTGTATTACCCTATTCATCTAGTCTGGATTCATGTCTTAAAAAAGTAAATATTCTTGTCCTGGTTTATTGGAACCATAAACGCCAATGGCAAAATAAATCAACAGTTTTTTTTGAGTCCCGTTGTTAGCCTCGTTAAAGCATCTTATAAAAAAACTCTTAAAAATATTCGTGGCATTAAAAAAATAACGGTGTTGATCTGCAATGTTGACAAGGACCAGGCCCCGGGTCGACGGCTTGTCGTGTTCCACGTGCACCACGAAGATATGTCAGCAAAATTGAAGGGGCTCGCCAGGGTCGATATCTGCTAGGGCTGCGGGATTTTTCGAAAATGTTACTGCTGCCCTGAAACACAAAGGGAACACTTGGAACTTAGGTGGGGTTTAGTCAATAAAAATTTGACCCTCCCTTTCTCCATCCCGAGTAGAACGACTTGATTACCCATCGAACAAAAAGAATTTTTAAAACTAAATTCTCATCCTGGTTTATTCGGAATTCATACGCCAATGGCAAAATACATGAGAATTTTTTCTGCTTTGTGTCCCGTTGTTAGCCTCTTTAATGTATCGTACAACAAAGTTGATAAAAATATTTGAGGCGATAAAAGAATAACGGTGTTAATCTGCAATGTTGACAAGTTAATCAACTTTACAGAATCCATTATAACGCTTTGATTACAAATTCGGTAAACCTACAAAAATATACTGCAATGGAAAATGCCAATCATTTACAGAAAAAATTAAATAATAAATACTAGCTTATAAATAATATTCTATTACATTAATTTTGTTGCTATGTTATACACAAATAATATTTGATAATCGTATAATTAAACCAGCTCTTTTGAATTTAATTCATCTAAGGCGTCTGCGAGTGGAGTTAAACACGTACGTTTCAAGAATTTTACATAAAACAAACTAAATACACACACGCAATTCGAACTCTTATTGCTTAATGGTTAAGGTTGTATATAACTTTCTTTGTTTTACTTAATCACAGCTGATACGTTTTCTATGTGAGTTTAGTAGCCTTGTTCCACATAGACTTGTTCGTACGTTGTAATTTAGTGAAATATGGTTTAAGCTTAAAGGTAAGTTGAGCTTGAAGACAATCCTTGACACGATATATCTTCATATCACGTGCTATTGCTAATATAAATGATGATTGATGTAATAAAATATAGGTGGACTTAGACATAGAGCGTTACCTGTCTGGCGGTCAAGTGAAAATGATCAGATAAGTGTGAGAGAAAGAGAACCAGCTGTTTTTGTCTTTTTCTAGCACATCGCTGACTTTTTTTAGGTGGGAAATTATCAAATGACTTCTCACGCTCCAAGTTTAAAACCCAACTGTGTTCCTTTGCGTTCCAGGTCAGCGGTAACTCTATTGAAACACAACATTCATTCATTTGTTTAAGCGCACGAAGAATACTTTTCAAAGATTCAAAGCATTTTATTTCAAATAAAACCATTTACAGGCACTTTTGAAATGTCAAGAAGTCAGTCAGTCAGTCAGAAAAAAGTGATCCTAATTGCACATTCCAAAGCGTAGATCTCTATGGAGAAGAATATGCAAGAAACTCCATGGACACTCTTTGGGCACTCCACAATTATGGCGGTAAGTCCCCTCTTTGAGGCGTGGTGGGAAAGATCTCATAGCCTCCTCACCATCCGCATGAAGCAGATTCTCACCGAACACGGAAAGTTCGGGAAGTTCCTGCACCGGATTCGTGCGGAAGCGACGCCCGGGTGTCGCCACTGTGTGGACTACCTGGAGGACACGGTGGAGTACACGGTGGAGGTGTGCCCCGCTTGGGCAGAGCAATGCCGTGTCCTCGTGGGTGCGATCGGCGGCGGTGATCTTGGTACAGGCCATGGTCCGGAGCGAGGAGAAGTGGCAGCCGGTCGCCTCCTTCTGCGAAGCAGTAATGCTAGCAAAGGAGGCGGCCGATCGTGATAGGCAACGGCAACGGTCATCGTAGGCGCGGGCTTGCGGACGGCGAGCAATGGGTAGCCCGCCGTCCGATCGTCCGGTAACCGTCTGGACCGAGCCCAAGGTAGATGTCAGCAAATCGTAAGAGACCAGCAGGGTTGAAGCCTACTGGAGCCATGGGTAATGTGAAAACGAAACCCGGGCCCTGGGACGAAGGCAACGAAAGTACAAGAGTGGGTTTTTAGTCAGTAAAAGTCTGACACTGTCTCCCGCTCCGCCCAAGAGCGCGATTTGTCATAAGACGACTATGCCACCTAAAAAAAATGGACACTCTTTTTAGTCGTTTTATGTATTATAAATACCTTGGTTACATGTTTCTTGTCGCTACTATCATGTGAGAACAATGTAAATAAAATGAAAACTAACTATACATATTAAAATAGCAACTGGCAGCTAAGAGATGACCAGTCTCAACTGACAGCACCCGTTCACGGACATGACGCGAATATTAGCACCACTCTGCTCAACCATTTTGCATGGGAACCGAATGAACACACGTGCAACTATCAGTGAGACATTTGAGTGAGCATTTTCATGCTCACTCATATGTCACTCAACTCTCAACTGCCATGCTCGTTCATGTCGAACAAGTTCTAATAATAACCTAAAAACCATAAATAGCTCCATTGTACTCACATTTACAAACTGATAAAAAAAATGCTTCTACATTATACAATACTATAATATTTTCAAATTTCAAAAACATTTAAAAAAACCCAAGCTAATCAATTTGGACACCCTAGTGGCAGTGGAGCTGAACCAGCATTGAGCCAAGCATTTTTATCTTGAATATAATCGTCTAACTTATACTATGCTTGCAACATCCGTAAATTGGCGGATTTTTCTAACATTATAATGCAGCTACGCCATCCTGCAAAAGATGTTAAATGAGGACCTCATTATAGCCTTGAGTCAAGCGTAATCCCTAGGAAAACCGTTTTATCGACAAATCCTGTCAACTCATTGTTCAATACTATGTCACAATCTCTACTTTTGACATTCGATAAAGAAAATCTTATGCATTTCGTTTTTTTTCCATTTAGAACTAGATTATTAGCAGTGAACCAGTTTTGGACCTGCAGTAGGGCGTTATTTTCGTCGTCAAGATTATTAGTCCTTCTATTTATCTTGAAAATCAAAGAAGTGTCGTCGGCAAACAACACCATATTAAGTTTGTTTTAAACAAATTATTTTACTATTATTACTTATTTATTTTCAAGTAATAGCACCGTCAACTGGGGTTTGATTCTTACCCGAAGGCCAGATGGCGAACCAAGATATTGACCCTAAATTTGCTCTGTCTCTTTCTAAAGATTTGAAAGTCTATAACGGTAATGCTCAGTCTAGGTCTATGGGTGGTGATTATAAATAAATAATGAGTATTCCATTGACAAGAAATTATATGATCATAACACTGACACTTTGTAACTCATTTGTCGAATAAGAGATGACCGTTTGATTATTATTATTGAAGTAATATAATGATTATTGTTGAGGATAATGACACAATGCTCATTTTATTACATGCATAACTACATATACTTATGCTGATCTCAAAACGGGTTTTATAAGGCGACCCCAATATTATTGTCTTATCAGTTTTCCTTAAAGTTACTATCTACAATATTTTTAACATTAAAACAAGTTATTTACTTAAAAAGCAATAAAATTTGACACGAATTGTAAGGAATGTGTCAAATTGATTATTCATGTTTAGTTATAAATTCACGGTCAAAAACAATTCTCAATATCAATTAAATTATTCCGAGAATGCATGACATTTTCATTTATTTCAAGTCGACAAATGTAAAGGCTGATTAGCGATGCGATTTGATGAACATTTCTGTAAGGTCTACGGTAAAGTCGTGCCGTCGTGTTGTTGCCGCTTCGTCGACAGTTTCATACTCGTAGTTTTGTATGTAAACTGTGAGTAGGCGTACACTAAGCGTATAATGACGAATACGCATCTATGAAGCTATGCGTCCGTAGATAGAAGGTCTTAGTCATATTTATAATTGTCATAATCAGCTCTATTATGTCTCCACTACTAGGAATCAGACCCCCTCTCTAGAAGAGAGAACAGGCCGCAATCCTCCATGCGGCCCAGTGCGGCTTACTCTGTTAGGGCCTGCGCACACTTGAGACAAGACTGTCTTAGACAGAATTCTCTACAACTTGTCTTCCACGGGTAGTGTGAAAGTCAAACCCGGGGTCCTGGGACGAAGGCAAAGAAGGAACAGGAATGAGTTTTTAGTCAGTAAAAGTCTGACACTATCTCGCGCTCAAGGGCGGGATTTGCCATACGATGATTTTGCCACCTAAAAAAAAAAACGTAGTCTTTATTTATTATTCATTGGTTTTAGTGGCTAGTGGATTTTTCTAGTGCTTTAGTAAAATTCAATTTCTTACGAAAATGTATTTTTAAATTACTCACATACACATAAGTATATATATTATAAAGAGGTAAAGTTTTTTTTGGTGTCTATATTTTTTTTTTGTTTGTAGTAGGTAATCTCTGAAAGTACTGAAGGCTTAGCCAAGTTGATAAATAGTCTACAATCTTTAACGCTAGTAGAAAATTTCAAACATGGGAATGACATCATCTCAACGTTAAGTCACGTGGTCAGAACAAAGCAATAGGAGTAACCGACTGTAGAAAAAGATTCGAAACGAAACGGTCATAAGGTTAGGCCTGCTGGTCCGATTGCGAAAATGTTTTTCACCGATTGAACGCTGCTTTATTTCTGAGTGACATATGATATATATTTTATGTATGCAGACGAAGCCGCGGGCAAACGCTAGTAGTAAATATAATTTAAGCAGGACAAAAATTCTAAAAACACGAATTTTAATTTATTGTTGTGTGGTCTATAAAATATCACGTATAAGAAGTTTTTATGACTGCATAGACTTTTTGCGTATCAATCACGTTGGCCGCACAATAGGCTTTAATTTTTTTTTTGTTAGAGTATCGTGTTCTGTGTATTTTAAGTCTTAACCGCAAAAATGTATTAATAATGTAGTGATTCCCCTGGTGTGATGTTACTAATTGACTTGTCAGTATCAATAGATTAGGAAAATAATGTTAATCGTTAAAATAATTATCAAAACAGAAAAAAATATGGTTACCGGTGATACTGTGATACGGTTGCTAATGTCATTTTTGTGGTATTGTGGGTTGTACTAGGTACGTAAGTACCTATGGTTATGCTGATTATAGAGCACAATATTCTAATGAAAAATTTATCAGAAATTCTTCATATTGATCTTTAATGGGTTATTTACAACCATCTTTACAACATGTTACATAATAAATGCATTCCCTGAAAGTATAGTATAGTCTCCATATAAATATTATACATATATCAGATCCATATCAGACACTGACAATTTTAGCTATTTTTAAAATATATATTTTTAGTCCTAAAATAATCGAAATGAAATCTTGATAAGTCTTGATAGCGTCGTTAAAGTGTTTGTGTGTGCGTGCGTATATGAATGAATACCGATGTGCTATCAATGTAGTGTGTCGATGTACATATTTGCTTACTAATAGGATAACTAATTTCTTAAAAATAACACTACAAAATTAAGTTTAGTTAGTTCAGTTTTATTATTTTAATTTTAAGTTCCTATTTTAATTTTATCATTGGAGTACAATAAAGAATATAATATCTATCTATCATCTAAGTGCATTTTAGTAAAACGTTAGTGCTTAAAAAATTATGATCGTAACTTAATTTATAACTTAGATGCCAATGTATACACTTCTATAATAAACGCCCTAGTCATATTCAACAACTAAGCCTTAATAAATTCAAATCATTTGTAAAGCATAAACTTTGCCAAAAGGCTTTTTACACTATAAAGGACTATGTTGAGGACCAAAAGGCTTGGGATTGATCTGCTCCAGTACGCACTACAACTGTTGTCTTATTTTTTTTCTTCTCTTTTGTTTTATTTTCAATTGTGCTTTTTATTGTTTTTTTTTTCTACAATCTGACATTGTAGATTATCTTTATTGTGCAATTTGACATTATTTTTTTTTCTATTAAATTTTGACATTAGTAAGTATTACATTTTGTAAACTATATATTTCCTTTTATTATTGTGAACGTGAGGACTATGTTGATTGCTTTTTTTTCCCTTTTCAGTAATTTTAACGTATGTCTGGCAATTTGAGTATTTTCTGCGGCTTACCCAAATGTCCTTTCTTTGGTATTGTTCGTCAAGTCGTTGAGCTCCTTAATAGTCCTGAGTTGAGCTTTGCGAATACTGACAAATGCTTGCACTGACTGGACAGGTCCACTCAAATCTGTATGGTTCTTTCTTCAAAAGACCATCTCAGACCAATCTGCATGGTTCTCATGTGATTTGACCATTACCTATTTACTGTATGGACTTTAAAAGAGACTTTGACCCCTGAGTTTATTTCGGTGTTTCTTCTCAGCGTAGTCAGCTAGGAAACACCGGCCTCATCTAGTTTAAAATGACAAAAAAAAATTGACGTGTAAAAGTGTTTTATAAACCCATTTGCAGAATAAATATCATTTATCATTCAACATTCGTCATTCGTCATTCGTCAGTCGTCATTCGTCATTCGTCATTCGTCATTCGTCATTCGTCATTCGTCATTCGTCATTCATCATTCATCATTTATCATTAATTTTCTATTAAGGGTGTATATGGGTGTCCCTTTCCTAGAGAGGAGGCCCGAGACCCAGCAGTGGGAACATTATAAGGCTGATTATGCTATGTAAATGGGTGTGCATTATTTCAGTTACATGTCGTAACTTAAATATGTTTTACTTAATTTAAAAGAAGAAATTTAAAAACTATGCTGATTAATTAATTTCCACTTTATTATTAAAACCTTAAGAAAAGTTTAATTCAGTAAGTACCTACCTATTTTATTTTGCAATTATGGGTACAGTACAGTTTAACCATGTTTTACTATAAGTGACACATTTAGATTGCTTTCAGCGCTCTAGGCACTTTTCCCAATGACAACGATATGGATGAATTTTTTGATGCCCAATATTTTTTTTCATTGGCATTTGTACATATTATTATTTTTAACTTGTATTAAGTTTTTATAAGAATAATAAAAGGTTAAAATTAAATAAAAGTTAATTAATTATATAATTAAAAATTGTAATCAAAGAAATATATCATCCAATTTATCAAGATCATAATGAAAACAGTAAGCGTCGCTTTCCGAGTACTGTCCGTAGGAGACCATCTTAACATACCGAGATTGCTTCGTGCCTCGGAAAGCCTTTGGTGCCGTTTGTCATTTGTACTGACAGTCCTTACAGATAGTCAGAAGCCAGAAAAACTGACATTACCAAAAGGTATCGTGTTACCCTATTACTGGGTTGAGGAGGTCAGGTAGGCAGTTGCTCCTTGGAGCAACAGACCAGATGCAGCTGAATATTATTATTATTTTTGTATGTAAAATAGTGGTATTCATCCGCATCTGGTTGTCCTGGAAGCCGACCCCAACGTTGTTGGGTAAAGACTACGTAAAATATACAGGTATTTTTTTTTAAGGAGAGCAGTGGTGGCCGAGTGGTAACGGCCCCAACTTACGAGTTGTAGGTCGTAGGTTCAAACCCAGCCAGGCGCATTACTTTGTGTAATTTATTTTATCACCACTACTGTTAAAACGTGAAGAAAAACATCGTGAGGGAACCGGCATGTCGTAGAACCAAAAATTCGAAGACATGTGACATTCATCAAACCGCACTGGGCCCGCGTGGTGGATTACGGCCCAATTCCTCTCCTACAGAGGAGCTCTGAGTCCCAGCAGTGGGAACATTATAAGGCGTATATGTGTAGGTTAATATTTACAGAAAAAGCCTTTTAACTATCATTATATATCATTATGTTACCTTTAGAATGTGGAATACGTTAATATATGCATTAACTAATATTGGTAATATCCGTTAGAGTGTGAAATTTCGCTAAAAGTAGCAGATTATCTTCACTTTACTTTAGGGTGGTTATAAAAAAAATAACCACAAAGGCTAAGGTTATCAAATTTTGATATTACAAACTCTTTGTCATACGTCACAAAGTTCAAATCCCATTGGATTGGAACCCATAACACAAATATACGATGAAACAGGAAAATTACTTCTATCTCTACCACAAAGCAGGTATCACCCAAACACACACTTACATAGCTATACCGTCACACATCACACACGCACACACACACACACACGCTCACGAATACATCCACACTACACACAATCCCTTTTCCTTAACTTATTATTTACCATTTTTCTGTTTAATATTTTTAATTTTCAAGTTTTGCTGCGTATAAAAAATAAAACTTGTTGGTGAACACACAAAGTTATTGTTGAGTACCTACCTAATCTTAACGAAGTTATAAATGACTCCCAAGTCACAGGCTATAAACCTAGTTTGGGAGCCAGTAGTTATTTACTATGTCCTCAGTTATGTACCAAGAATTATGTAAGACTCGAATGTCTGTTTATTTTTGTGTTTGTTTTTTATCACCATTTTATTATGGAAATAAGTATATTATTATTCACTTTATTCATTTAAAATACATATAAATTACATTTTTAAATATTTTTTAACAAAATCATACAAAAACATTTAAAAATATAAAAAACTGTAGTCCGCTGGTGTCGGGACAGCGTCCAAGCTACTGGTGGTTAGGGCTCCAGAGACAGGAACATCCTCACGAGGAGTACTGCCTTCTGTATCAGGCTCTTGGTCCAACAGCGCAACGACAGCTTCGATAGATGATCGTCTAGACTTTTGGCCATCAGGCCGTTGGCGGTAACGAGAATCGGCACAATGATAGCCGAGCCCATATTCCACATGGCGACCACCTCGTGTGCTAAGTCGAGATATTTGATTTGTTTCTCTTTCTCGGCTTTCACGAGATTCTCGGCATGCGGTATGGTGTCATCGACTATCATTGCACAGCGCGCTAATCGGTCTATCACCACTATATCCGGCTTATTGGCTACAATAGTCCGATCAGTAATGATAGACCGATCCCAGTACAACGTGACATGGTCATTTTCGAGAACTGGGTCAGGCACATACCTGTAATACGGTACTTGTGAATACACTAGGTTATATTATTTCAAAACAAGTTGCTGGTGAATAATCCTGGCTACTTGGTTTTGCCTGAGCAAGTACTCGCCGTTAGCCAGATGAGAACAATCAGAGATAATTTGTTTGATAGACTCACCCGGACGATGGCATGCCCAACACACGTTAACCGTCCCGTCCTTCATTATATATCTCCGGTAGTTATTTGTAAGGATGGCTTCGTCCATAATTGCAGAGATAAAACCTTCAGTTTTCCCGAGAAGGCTTGCGGTTTGCTATAACGTAGCCAGGCCACGGACGCTGCAATACCTTCATCTGACTCATGAAGTCCCAGATAAAAGAACCCGTGGAGCTCCTTACTTTTCAATACTTTCTTGCAGTCATCAGTAGTAAGTACCACAGGTTTGTGCCAGTTTTTTAGCCATGGATAACGGGGTGAGTCCCTTGTCCACTGCGACCACATCGTGGTGCATACCCACATCGGTTTTATGAAAGAATTCTCTGAGGCTGCACACCTCGCGGTTGTACAGAGTCTTTGCGTTTAAAAAACCTCGACCTCCAAACTTCCGCGGGATGTTCAGTCTCATCACAGACGACCGTGGGTGCTGCATCCTGTTTGCGGTCAATAGTGTATGGACCCACCTATCTAGAGCGTCTTGTTCGGTCTGACTTCTGAGTCCACTTAAGTATGCCGAAAGAGTACATTAAGACCGGCATGACCCAACCGTTGAAGGCGCACCTTATTTCCACCTGACAGAAGGCTGATTAATACCTTTTTCAGGCGGCCAAAGAAGCGCTCCTTCAACGATTGTCTCATGTTAGCAACGTTAATACCGAACGCTTCCGAAATACCCAAATACTTATAGGTTTCGGTCGAGGAGAGGGATCTAAGTTGTATAGAATCCGAGAGTTGAAGCCCCTCAGATTCCATAATCACCCCTCGCTTTATAAGCATGACTGCACAATTATCCACACCAGTTTCAGTTACCTTCAGTAGTTCTATCAGTTGTAAATTGTTAGGTGCAATGAGTTTCAGATCTTATTATTATAATTTTTAGGACATTTACAATAATAATTTCAATATTTGTTACTTAAAAATAAACTTAAGTTATACAAAGCTAAAATCGACATAACATAATGTCACTTAACAACCAACCTAAAATATACAATTCTAAAGTCGATTCTTGAGTTACACATGATTGATTGACATTATTTCATGTATAGAATGAACACTACTCCTAGAAAGCATACAAAGAAAAAAATCTAAATAAATGTTAGACAAAACGGCTGAGTCGGTTAAAACGTGCGCATTTAACAGCAAATGTAAATAAAAAGTTCCAATACGGTTTTTCCATATTTTAAGTTGCACTTGTTTTCGTAAAAAATACTCAACATGTCAAATATTTGCCTATCTAAATATCATGCTTTCTATTGGTTTCCGATATTAATATTTGTGCTTACAGCCGTTTAGCGAGATTTTAAGAGAAATTATCTCCCATCTTTGGCTAGCTGACGTCTTGAAGTCTCTCAGTTGTAAAACCCGTATAAATTGAAACATTGCAATAATATTTCGACGACTTTAACACTGCCATTTAACTTTCAAATTAGCGTAGCACGTTATTTTTCTAGAGCTCAAGATGTTTTGGTTTTTTCTCTAGACGAAACGACTTGATTTATTGTATAGGTGATAAAACCTTTCTCTTCACGTGAGATGTCCATTTTAGAACGGCATGTAGTGTAAATTGCATTGTAGATAACAATGTTTTGTGCACGATCAAATGGCGGAATGTCTTGAATTAGATTTTCCACAGATGTTTGCTAACTCTCTATTTGCAGTTGGCATATGTTGTATAGTGCTACAGGTCTTGGTTGGTTGTAAATAGGCAAATAAGTGATGCAGCTCAGAGGTGACTGGTTAATGTGAGAGATTAAACTTGGGTTTTGTGGTAATTTTTTAGATTATTAACTGTTTTAGATCTTTCTTCTTTATATCTTATTTTTAGGTTAGTTTGTTTATTTCTTCGGTCCTTGTGAAGTTGTCAAAACACCTGTGAGAACCACTAAGTTTAGGATTTTTCTGTCAGTATTTATATATGGTTCATGTACAGGAAATAATTTGATTTTAATTTTGTTTTCTTTCTATGACTAATCATGAAATAACCCCTCCCACTTCAACTTTTACTGACTAAAACCTACCTGTGTTTCTTCATGTGACCTTTGCATCCAGGACGACAGTAATTCTTCAGATAAATCTCCCAACTTTCCTAACACACAGATTATTACTCATTTTTGAATCTGATTGATATCTTTTTGGCAGTCTATAAGACATTCGAGTCTCACAAAATTTTCACTGCTTCGTGCAAAATGCTGACATTCAAATAGTTCTGCATGAGTTGATAAACAAACCAGCATTCTGCAAAGTTAGTAAAGGTTAAGACGACATGTGAGTATTTAAAAGCACTAAAGTAATTATGCGATTATATAAAAAAGGACCACCTTTTTCTCACCATCGGGTTTTGTTATGTATTCGCTAATGGACTTCACTTTTTATTGCATGACTTGAGAATCAGAGTTAAAGACATTTTATTGGTAGCTGCACCTATAGGAACATAATTGCAGATGTTCGTCGTAAACTCGGAGTAATTTCGAGCGCCTTAGGCGGCCAACGTAAAAGATTTCAGAGAAAAAACGCTCCGTCTGACTTCAGCCTAAGGCCTCTTGTGAACAAAGAGTTTTAATTTAATGATCGTAGAACCGATACTCCAGCTGTCGACTAAGTAATTTTTTTAGTTGTTATTTCAATAAAAATACAAAGATTAAAATTTCAGAGCTTAAATTGAGATGAGTTTTATATGTATGTGTTCATTGATTAAATAAAATTGAATTATTGAATCGATCAAGCTGTTCAATAATTCAATTGACTGACGTGACTTGCATATGAAAACAACCAATTATTGCCATGATATCACTTATATATTTTTTGTTTTGTACTTTGTTTTTGCTGAGTAAAAAGTCAATAAGTAAATATCATAAGCAACTGTCAGACAATATGACCAAAATTAACATGTTCTTTGGTACCTAAATGTTTAAAAATGCTTATAAAGAAAAGGTTTCTTATATTTATATGCCTTTTTTACTTGGGGAATCAGCCTTCTAGCGCTCTGGGTGGAGCGAGAGGGAGTGTCAGACTTTTACTGACTAAAAACCACAGAGTTTTCCTACACGAGGGTCACGGCGGATTGTTTGAAAGAGAGTCATTTTGAACAATTCACAGCCATATTATTTCTGTGCCTGTGTATAAAATAGTTCTGTGTGTACTACGCAATAGAGAAATAATAGCGTAAAATAAAAAGCTATTACAAAAAAAAAGATACGACCGTCTTCAATCAGAATCAGAAATCAGAAACGTTTATTTCAAATAGACCAATTACAGGCACTTTTGAATTGTCAGAATGTCGGTCAGTCAAAAAAAAAATACAAGTGAAGCTAAATTGCACGTTCCAAAGCGTAGATCTCTATGGAGAAGAACGTGCAAGAAACTCCATGGACACTCTTTTAAATCATATTATGAGTTACATAAATCTTGGTTACATATTTCTTGTCGCTTCTAATATGTGAGCACAATGTAGATAAGTAATAATAATTAAAATAAAAAATAAAATAAAAACTAATTTAAAAAAATAGAAATTGAAATTAAGTCACTGGCAGCAAAGAGATGACCAGTCTCAACTGACGGCATCCGTTCACGAGCATGACGCGTGCATCAGCCCCACTCAGCTCAACCATTTTGAAGGAAACTGAATGACCCAATAACACGTGCCACCATCAGCGAGACATTTGAGTGAGCATGACAAACTCTCAACTGCCAAGCTCGTAATATCAAACAAGTTGTAACCTAATAAAAATGCTCCATGGTACTTCACATTCACAAAACTTGAAAAACAAAGTGCTTCTACATTATACAATGCTATTGTTTCCAAATACAAAAGGTAATACGTCGGGGTGAAACTCCGCTGCCGCGACAAGTCGCGGCATGGCGGGCAGAGCTCCGGCGGGGTCTCATGGCGGAATGGCGACAGCGACTATCGCAACCCAGTGCTGGGCACGCCATAATTATGGCGATAAGTCCCCTCTTTGAGGAGTGGCTGGAAAGGCAACACGGCGTCCTTACCTTCCGCATGACGCAGGTCCTCACCGGACATGGTAAGTTCGGGAGGTTCCTGCACCGGATTCGTGTGGAAGAAACGCCCGGGTGCCACCATTGTGCGGACCGCCCGGAGGACACGGTGGAGCACACGGTAGAGGTGTGCCCCGCTTGGGCAAAGCAACGCCGTGTCCTCGTGGGGGCGATTGGCGGCGGCGATCTCTCGCGCCGGGCCTTGGTACAGGCCATGGTCCGGAGTGAGGAGGAGTGGCAGGCGGTCGCCTCCTTCTGCGAAGCAGTAATGCTAGCAAAGGAGGCGGCCGATCGCGTGAGGCAACGGTCCTCACGCCCCAATCGCCGCCGGGATTCCGATCCCGATTTCCGGCCATCGTAGGCGCGGGCTTGCGGACGGCGAGCAATGGGTGGCTCGCCGTCCGACCGTCCGGTAACCGTCCGGACCGAGCCCAAGTCGTCGACGGCGCGTGCTGTTCCACGCGTGCCTCAAGGAGATGTCAGCAACTGTAGGGGCCTAGCAGGGTCGAAGCCTACTGGGGCCAAGGGTCTGATTCTGAAAGGAAGACTCGGCCCTGGTACGAAAGGCAACGAAGGAACAGGAGTGGGTTTTTAGTCAGTAAAAGTCTGACACTATCTCCCGCCCCGCCCAAGGGCGGGGGATGTCATAAGATGATTTTCCCACCGAAAAAAAAAAAAAAAAAAGGTAATAAATTATCATAAGCTCTATTGAAACAAACAAATAAAATAAAAAATATTTCGAAAACAACAATACAAAAAGGGGAAAAGTATCTCTTCTAATATTTATAAATATCTAATATATTAAAAAAAAAAACTAATTTAAAGGTAAAAGTGGCTGTGACTGCGGAGCAGGACCGGCATTTAGCCAAGCGTTTTTATCAAGGATATAATCTTCCAGTTTATAATACGCTTGTCTACATAGTGTGCGTTTAATGCATGCTTTAAATTTGGACTCATTCAGTTGTAGAATCTCAACTGGTATTTTATTATAAAATTTTACACAATACCCCATGAAAGAACTATGTACTTTAGCCAATCTGAACCGAGGTTGATCTAATTTATTCTTATTCCTAGTATTAAAATTGTGCCTGTCACTTATCTTAGTAAAAAGATGAATATTTTTCCGAACATACATAATGTTTTCATAAATGTATTGACAAGGGACCGTCAGGATGTTTATTTCCTTAAATAGTTCCCTAAGAGAATCGCGTCTGCGAAGATTATATATGGCTCTGATAGCTCTTTTCTGCAGAATAAAAATAGACTCTATATCTGCAGCCCGTCCCCATAGCAAAATACCGTAAGACATGATACTATGAAAGTAACTAAAATAAACTAGTCGCGCAGTATCCACATCAGTAAATTGACGGATTTTTCTGACAGCATATGCTGCTGCACTAAGCCGACCTGCCAGAGATATTAAATGAGGACCCCATTGTAGCCTCGAGTCAAGCGTGATCCCTAGGAAAACCGTATTCTCGACGAATTCGAGTTTCTCCTTGTTCAATACTATGTCGGAGTAATTACTTTTAACATTCGGTAACGCAAATCTTATGCACTTAGTTTTTTTTTCATTTAATACTAAATTATTAACAGTAAACCAGTTTTGGACTTGCTGTAAAGCATTGTTTACGTCATCAAGATTTGTGGAACGTCTATTGATCTTAAAAATTAACGACGTATCGTCAGCAAACAATGCAGCAAGCAGTGGTTGTTTTTTTAATAGATGCGGTAGATCATATATATATACTAAAAAGAGGAAAGGACCTAATATTGAGCCTTGTGGTACACCCATTTTGACTTTTGAACCTGGAGAATTGACACCGTTTATCTGAACTTGCTGTTGCCTGTCAATTAAATAAGATTTTACCAAGCTGAGTGCAAGTTTACCTAGTCCATAATGTTCTAGCTTTAAAAGCAAGGTTTCGTGATTAACACAATCAAAAGCCTTTGAGAGGTCACAAAAAATTCCTAACGCATCTTGGGCTTCTTCCCACGCTGCAAATATATGTTTCAATAAAGTGACACCAGCGTCAGTCGTACAACGACCTTTGGTGAAACCATACTGCTGATCATGAAAGATTTTATTGCTGTTAAAATGGTAAAGCATTTGATAAAGCATAACTTTTTCAAACACCTTACTGAAAACCGGCAATACTGATACAGGTCTGTAATTGTTAGTGTCATTATGGTCACCGGATTTAAAAAGTGGAAAGACTCCTTGGTCCACACACAAATTAAATATTAAAGCTAAGTACGGTGCTATGGTCTCAATTATAGATGTGCATACTTTAACAGACATTCCCATAGGTTTTCGGTTAATTTGACTTTTATTTGCCGGAAAACCTTTATGACTGTCAAAGGGTTTATATGTTTGAATTTAAATTCAACCGGACAGCCTGGCAAGTTTGCTTTCAATAAAGCAACTGAAGCTAGGGGAGGAATTTAGAGCTTCCGTTGTCCTAAGAGGTATATCAGTGAAATAAACACACACAAACTCTTGGGCTACTTCTATGTTAAAGCTTTTGGGACCATGTGAAGTCTCCAATAAAAAATCCGTATTGCGTACTTTATTCCTACCAGTTTCACTATTAATAACTTTCCACACAGTCTTTATTTTATTGTCTGCCGATTTGATCTTATTGCTAATGTACAGGGCCTTTGCTACCTTACAAATCTTTCTGAAAAGTTTAGAATATCTATTTACATATTTATTAAAAGTTTCAGTGTTGAAGAATGGCTTAAGGCCATACAGCTCATAAAGTCTTTCCCTACTTACCCTAATACCTTAAGTCGCCCAGTCACTAAATACAAACTTAGGGAAAATATTTTTAGACTTCTTTTCAAAAGCTGTATTAAATTCATTAAGTACCACTGAAAAGAAATTATCATAAAATTTATTGGCATCATCAATGCCATGGCCCAAAATATTTAACTTATTTTCTACGTTACTATTAATTTTTTTTTAATTTTCCTATTGTTAAATGTAAAAAAAAACACACAAAAAAGGTATAAAATAACTTTATTTCGAAAGTCGGGTATTTTATATTTGTTTTACACCGTTTTCCACATCACACCACATTAACACCGACTTCCGAAATTAAAGTTATTTTGAACTTTTCTGTGTTTTTTTACATTGAAGTCGGTTGCATTTTTTTTTTTGAAATAGCTTTTTTTTACACTATTATTTCTGTATTGCTTAGTAAACACAGAATTAACTATTTACCACGCCACCACTAAAAAGTACCGCTCAACCAAATTTAAATACCTTATAGCCAGAGTGCATCTCATGACAATTCTAATAATCCCAAACACGGTTAGATGACATTAATTTATTACAGAGTTCCGGTGCCTAACTTCAGGCTTCATCATCAGATGAGATCGATATATTCCCTCTATTCTTTCAGTCAGTCAACAACAAAGCAATTTTACTTGTTACGTCGGTTCTGCTTTGATCCTATAAGGAGTTCTGTTCCATATCTTTGAAGTTCATGATCAGATCATAAAAATATTTTTATGGAACCAAATCGAAAGCATAACCATTCAATCAAAAAAATATTTTCAAAATCGTTTCACAATTTGACCGAGAAATCGGTGAACACACATTTAAAAAAAAACATACATTCAGCCGAACATAGAACCTCCTCCTTTTTGAAGTCGGTTAAAAAGGGTTACCGTCTTGGTTTTCCCGAATACCTGTTTTTTGTAGCCCATTCTGCAACCCACCTAAGACTAAAACAAAAAGGTGACGTTCAAACAAACCCGCTTTCATTATCATGCTGCCTTTACACCGACTCCCAGAATTGGACAGACGTCGATCAAGTAATACGATTATGATGGAACACGCATCGGGCCAGTTGCTTTTGCTGTAGAGAATTAAAATGTGGTAGAACAGACTAACTGATTAGAAAATAAGTAATACTTAAAATAATAAATAATTGCAGAAAATGTTTGAAAATCTGGTTGCATTTATTTGGAAAAAAAGTGAAAATAGATTTTTTGCAAATCGAAATATATGATGTCAATTTCTTTAATGCAAATGATAGCATAGACAGGAGAACTGATACATGGAAAAACAGGTATACATACAAAGCGTTTTGTAAATAAATGCCGCGGAAAAGGAAGTAAATCATATAACACATTGATCAATTGTTTTTTGTGACGCCTTTCCTACTGATGGAACTTGCACGATTACAATTTTGTCATCAATAGATCTTATTCCTCTTTAGCTCAGGTTACGTAACGAAACGTGTTTTGCTAGTTAATAAAAAAATGGAATGTTTGATGTAAAAAAAAATTTACACACACATGTAAAAAAATACAACCGGCTTCAACGTAAAAAAACACTGAAAAAAGTACAAAATAACTTTAATGGTTATTATCTAAATAGTTTATCGGAAGTCTATAATAGTTTTGTCTGTTTGTTATTTAACACCGACTTCCGAAATTAAAGTTATTTTATAAATTTTAGTGTTTTTTTTTGCGTTGAAGTCAGTTGTATTTTTTGTGTTTTTTACACTTTTTATTTGTGGTAGCACAACTAAACAACACCCCTCAGCTAATCATCATCAGATTAGGTCAATGGTACCTTATAGCCAGAGTGCATCTTATGATAATTGTAATAGTCCCAAACACGGTTAGGTTACATTGATTTATTACTGAGTTCCGGTGTCTTCCTTCCAGCTTCATCATCAGATCATTTCGATATAATCTCCTCCCCCCCTTCGTTCAGTCAGTCATCGACTAAACGTATAACCAAAGCCATTCTATTTGTTACGACAGTTCTGCTATGATTTTATGAGAAGTTCCGTTTCATATCTTCGAAGTTCCTCATCAGATCATAACAATATTTCAATAAAAAAAAAATCAAAATTGGTCTATAATTGACCGAGAAATCGGTGAACACAAAAAGAAAAAAAAATTCAGCCGAACATCCGATTTCAAAAAGAAAGAGGTGGATAAAAGGAAAGTGCTAGTTACTTCAAAGCTAGCGACGACAACGAAACAGACTAAAGGCCCTACCACGAGCTCTTAACGCGATCCATTTAACGACCTAAACTGGACTGTTATATGATAGGGATGGAGCTATATATGTGTATAGTAGTATCATTGATATAGGATTTCTATGATAATAAAAGGTCTAAAGAAAGTAGGCCTAACGAGGTAACACATCAAACTTTAACGTTTAAAACGATTTGGCCATTTTTACTTGGCCATATCATGAAGTGATCAATTTCTAAGATCTGGCCACGACATATAACTCCATCCATCTTTCTCGCACGCCTGACATCTTATCAAGATATGGTAAGGCCTCTAAACTATGAAGGGAGAACTGGAAATAAGCAATGGGAAAATTCAATAATACCTCGTCAAAATATCTGGTCTACCAAGGCAAGAAGTATGTCCAGTTCTACCTTTTGACCGCCATAATCATGTATACATGACAAAGTAAGATGTGTCCAGCACGCCACAGTCACGACTACATGACAGACTAAAATATGAAATTGTAGCTTGTCGCCGAGAGCACGCTTTTGCTTTTTGACGTGGAAGTCAAAAGTCACGTCAAAGTCAGTTAAGATCACCGAACTTCTTGATTAGACAGCAGTCATTGCCTCTTTAATGGGACAAGTCTTTGCTACCACTGCTTATTGACAAGCTGTTTATAAAGATAATGAAAAACAACAACCTGACACGCCTTTCATAGAAACGAATGTTTAAAAACAAACTAATCTGAGTCTTATCTGTACGTCACAGAGGTCAGAAGTCAGAAATAGGTTATTGATGTGGTCCCCAACAACGATAAAAGAGTTTGTTGTGTCTTTACATGTATATCGTTTTGTCATAAAAATATTTTGTTTTCGAAACTTGTGTTGCAGTGAGCGTATTTCAAGATTTTTTTACAAATGTTTTCTGCACAAATATTTTTTGAAATATCAACCATTTTCATGAACATTCTTCTAATGAATGTTATGTGCATGCGAAAATTTCTGTCAATAAAAATTTATATCCATTGCGAATTCATTATAACCTTTCGAACAAACACTAATTTGCTATAGACGAATTCGTTATGGCAATTTCGTTAATTGTATCTCTATCATTTACTATTTCTTAACACATACTGACTCAAAATATTGAAAAGTGTTTTGATTAATAAGCAAAATTAAATCAAAATAAATGACCTAATCGTTGAAATTATGATGCCTTGAACTACATATACTTTAAAATGTCAAGATTAAACATAGTTCAATTATCGTGCGTCTGTTCTTCAAATTTCTTAAGTATAATAACTGCAATTATGCTGACTGAATAATCACTGTAAAACAATACTTTCTAGATCTTGAAAACGAGAATTGGCTTAAAATAATCTTAATTGTTTAAAATTGTTTAGTGCTCTTTGATTTAAAACAATTGTGTCGTCTCTGCTTTGACCTTTCTTATTCAAAATTCTCCAAGGTTGAAGAGATAATTCAAATAGTGGATGCAAGAATATGAAGAAGGGTACTAACAGTTATTGGAAACTTTCAAAAAGCCGTGACAGTAACTGATGCTACTGTTGCTATTGCAGTCTACATTCCATATTAAGAAACTAGCGTAGAGATGAACCAGCAGTACTTACCACCTGCATTGAAAATTAATAAAAGAAAGCAGACTCATCTAGTTCACCATATACTTGTGTCGAGGGTTGACGACCGACTACATCGGTCAAAAGCGATTTAATTGAAACGCCATAAACGGAGGCCGCACCTGCATGGATGCGTACAGCAAGAAGATAATATAGTGACGTAGCCACGCAGCCATTAATCTCGCAATCGAGTCTCGAGAAATTGCAAATGTCCGACTTTACGAGTCGTCTAGTGTAAGCCGATAACGAATTAAATCCACTTTTATGTGGTCGGGTGTTAAAGCTGTTCGATGCCGGACAAATTGCAGTTTGGTAAGTGCGAATGAAGCACTTGTTTTTTATGAGTTTTATTGGAACGTCTTTCAGTAAGATAATTGGAGTCAAATGAAGGTTAACCACAGGATAAGTTGTGTTTTTTTTTTAGATTTTTATTTTATTTGTAGGTAATAAGGAAAATAAAATATTCCAAACAAAACAAAATTTAATCAAAATTAAAATTTTACCTCATCATTCAACTCTTTATTAATGCAGTGCGTTTTAATCAACAAGCAATATCAAAAAATGAACAGGACGAAAGTGAACCAAATCAGTAATATGGTCATTATTACGGTACTCTGACGAAGGCAGCTGTCAAGCAATCAGGCTTCGTAAAAAACATTGAGTAATTATCTTTAAATTATTGGCCTTTTTTAAAGATATATGAGCATGACTAATTCGTTGCAACTCCCTCTTTTTACGGCAACATCAACTTTGCTTGTCAGTCTTTTGTCTGGAGTGGGTTTTTTTTTTTTTTTTTTTTTTTTTTTTTTTTTTTTTTTTTTTTTAAGGTGGGAAATCATCCAAATGACTTCTCGCGCTCTGGGTGGAGCGCGAGGGCGTGTCAGACTTTTACTGACTAAAACCACACCTGTATCCTTCAATTACCCTTTGCGTACTAGGACTACGGGTTGCCCTTTCAGAAATTCTCCGCGGTCCTAGCTAGCGGGCATCGGCCCCACTGGGCCCCTACGGTTTGCTGACATCTCTTTGAGGAGCGCGAGGATCACTACGCGCTGTTAACGACTGGGCTCGGTGCGGTTAATTACCGAACAGCCGGACGGCGAGCTACCCAGTGCTCGACGTCCGCAAGCCCGCGTCTACCGTGGCTGGTAGTCGGGGAATTACGTCGGCTAGGGCGTGAGGACCTTCGTTCCCTCACGCGTGCAGCCTCCTCCTTCGCTAACATTACTGCTTCGCAGAAGGAGGCGACCGCCTGCCATTCCTCCTCGCTCCGGACCATAGCCTGAACCAAGGCCCGACGTGAAAGGTCGCTGCCGCCAATTGCCTCCACGAGGACACGGCGGTGCTCCGCCCAAGCGGGGCACACCTCCACCGTATGCTCCACCGTGTCCTCTGGGTGGTCCACACAATGATGACACCCGGGCGTTGCTTCCGCCTGAATGCGATGCAGGAACCTCCCGAACTTGCCATGTCCGGTGAGGACCTGCGTCATGCGGTAGGTGAGGATGCCGTGTTGCCGCTCCAGCCACTCCTCAAAGAGGTGACTAACCGCCATTATTGTAGCGTGTCCAGCACTGGGTTGCGACAGTCGCCGTCGCCATTCCACCATTAGATCCCGCCGGAACTCTGTCCGCCATGCCGCGACTTGGCGCGGCAGCGGAGTTTCGCCCCGGCGTTGCATCTCCACGCGCAAATCGTGCATGCGTGCAAGGACTGTTGCCTCCAAATCCAATGGTGGCTGGCCAGCAAGAAGGCTCGCCGCCTCGCGGGAAATCGTGCGGTATCCCCGTATCATCCGGATGGCCATGACCCTCTGGCAAGCGTTCAGTATGGCCGCCGGTCACCTTTGCAGTGACGGCGCCCACACCGGCGCCCCGTAAAGGGCCAGGGACCGAACAATTCCCGCGTAGAGCCTACGGCAGGAGGCGTCTGGACCCCCAAGGTTGGGTAGGAGCCGCTTTAGGGCAGCCCCGGTCCGTTCTAGTTTGGGAGTCAGACGTCGAAAGTGCTCCACAAAGTTCCACCGACTGTCGAGGACAAGTCCCAGGTACTTCATCGTCGACCCGACGTCGATGCGAACCCCTCCTACCGTTATTTGGGAACCCGGTGGTGGCGCGTTCCGAGGACCATGAAAACATATGGCCTCGGACTTGTGCAGTGCCACTTCGAGTCCCAATTCTTGGATCCTATCCGCGACTGTCGCAACCCCACGTGTCGCTAGTTCGACCGCCGCCTGGTGTGACTCCCCCTGCGCCAGGACCAGCGTGTCGTCTGCGTAACAGACCACGCTGACCCCGTCGGGGAGGTCACCGCGCAACACATAGTCGTACCCGATGTTCCACAAGGGCGGTCCTAGTACCGATCCCTGCGGAACACCGCACGACATCTCTCGCCGTCTCCACTCTCCCTCGTGACCAGGGTAGATGATAGACCTGTCCTTCAGGTAGGCCTCGATCAGACGACGGAGGTAGTCGGGCACCTGGTGATACCGAAGTGCCCTCGTAATGCTACTCCAGGGCAGGGAGTTGAAGGCGTTGGTGATGTCCAAGGACACCACCACTACGACCTTGCCCCGGGACACCGCATCCCCCGTCGTGAGGGCCCGCACGCGCATGATGGCGTCCACCGTGGAGCGCCCCCTGCGGAATGTCTGGAGTGGGTGAACTGTATTTTCAATTTGTCAAGGTAATCATTTGTTTTAATCTTTGCGCTCGGTTTCGACTAGATAATTTAAAATACTTATCAACGTTTTCTCTTTTAATACTGCATACCAAAAGCAATAACTGCCTGAATAGTTTCTGCTACTTTATGACGAACAACTTATATTGTTCGAGTAAGAAATTACACTATCAACACTTCCAAAATGGCTACCATCTACAAAAGTATTTTTATTAAATTTTTCGCAATTTTATGAGTATTTGTGAAATTGTGGGTTTACTCAAAACTAGAGACCATTGAAAAAAAAACAAATTACAATTAAGTTTGTTTGTTATATTGACAAATTTTGTAGCGACAGAAAATTATCCACAAATGCACGTGCTTAATTCATTCCAATGTGCTTTTACTATTATCATTTCCTGGGCCTTCTACTATCATCGGAAACCAACATTACCAATGCGAAATTAATTCTTAATTTGAATGGTTACTTACATGGCTTCACTGTCGGTATAAATTGAAATCCAACAGGTTTAAACACTTATACGTATATATTTAGAGGAACGTAAAAAAGGTGAAATATTATTTTGAATGGTCTCATCACGCACTGGCCATATCTTTATCGGAGACGACCCGAGAAAAATATGCCCAATGTAATATTTCTGAGGTGGATAGATATATAGATAGATATACTCTTCATTGTACACCAAAAATAAAAATTACATTAGGAACTTCAAATTAATAGGGTCTCACAATGGGCGGTCTTATCGCTAAAAGCGATTTTTATGGAAAACCTTTGGATGGATTTGACAGAGTAGGAGAAAAAAGATACGCAGGTAGTTTGTGGTGTACTATTTAGGACATATATACAATACATAAACTAATAAATTGCATATTATGGTGGGTGGTCAGTAATAATATGGGGATGGATTTGTATGGGCTCTACGATTTATAGTTCCATGTGTGAGTACACACGGAACTACAAATCGTAGAAAACGGATCCCTGATTACAGTGCTGTACGTAACTGCCATTTTAGAATAGTTTAATGATGCCTTTCACACATTGGTGTTAATTTTCTTATAATGCATGATAATAATTCTCGGTCCCAAACAGCAGCTATAGTTTTGGATTATTTAGAGGTTAAAATTGAAGTTTTGGAATTAACAGACGCGATGTGTAAACTCGAAAGGCAACTGAAACAAAGAAACCCTGTGCCAGCTAACATACCTCAAAAGTGCATTGGGAGTAGAATTTAATGCTACAAAGTGTTGTTGATTATTTAATAAAAAATATGCCCAGACGGATGATGAGTCGTGAGAGCTAAGTATGGAATCCAAACAGGAAAAAGAAATAAAGGTTTGAATATTGTTAATATCCTCTTTAAAAGGACAAACGCAATAATGTTTCGCATAAATACGAAAAAAAAATGTTTGTCTCTAATTTGTTTTTTTTTTTTATAGAAGCTAAGTTTTGCTTTGTTCAAGAATGATAAGTTTATTGATTAATTTTAATAAATCCTTTAATAATCACTGTTAAGGCAAAATACAAAGGTATCCCTTTTTTGCGTTTCTTTAAATATGTCGATGAGTGTATATATATATTTATATACTAATTCTGAGTCTTATGTTCTTGCTTTTTTGCCTCAATGCCTGCATTTTCATTGGTCAGTTCAATCCGAATAAGCAATGACTTGATTATTTTGCTACTTGCCTTTGAATGTATGGAATATAAGGTCATGCTAACACGGCAGCACTAAGGACAGGCCTATGTCTAGGTATTGTGCTTTATTTTATAGTAGAAATGATAATGACGCTAATCGTACTAAAAAAAAAAACAAACCAAGTACCTATAATGACGAACTTCATTAAAAATACCACTTTACAATCTATTAACAGATGACCTTCTTCCACATTGCGTTTGTTTTAATACGCTAAACTTGTATACAGTTACCACTTGTCTATTATTAGGGCTTTTTCTCAATAGGATAACTTTTTCGTTCAGTATCTAAAATTGCAGATTTCCCATCACAATACTACGTTTTATCTTTACAGTTTGTCATGTGTTATTACAACACTCCTTGTCACAGTTTTCTCGTCTGTGTGATCTTTAACCCAACACGTCAAAGATGGCCGTACTTAGTTGGAAGTTTTCGCATAATGGTTGTTATTGTTTAACACTGACCCTCGCAACATTGTCTGGATAGATAGGAGGTACCAAACAAGACATACTACGACTAGATACGACTGTTTTTTAGACAGGTAGTGTACAAACAAGGAAAAGTTACTCAAGTGTAATTTTTTAGAGCAGTGGTGGCCGAGTGGTAACAGCCCTGACTTACGAGTTGTAGGTGGCGGGTTCAAATCCAACCAGGCGCATTACTTTGTGTAATTTATTTCATCACCACTGCTCTTAAAACGGGTGAAGAAAAACATCGTGAGGAAACCGGCATGTCCTAGAACTAAAAATTCGAAGACATGTGACATCCACCAACCCGCACTGGGCCCGCGTGGTGGATTACGGCCCATTCCCTCTCCTGTAGACCTGTAGGAGGCCAGAGTCCCAACAGTGGGAACATTATAAGGCCGACTATGTTATGTAAATTTTTTTTAATCGATGTAGGTACTATGGATATACTATCGGATTTCCAGGAACATCTAAGGGACCCGACAGATATGTCTGATCGATCGCCACGAAGGATTAGTTATGCCAAAGTTGAAAAAGTACTCCATCAATAATTATCGACGTTACGTTAGAGTTTGTCTTCAATCTACACGTAAACGTTGCATTAAAAACCGGATGTTGGTGAATGAGAGTCAGATCTACACACAGAATGAGTATTATGCCAGATTGAGTTTATAAACGCACGTTTGTAAGTCAAATCATGATTTATTACGATTTAACCAATTTTTTTAAAGACTCGACAAGACAATATGACGAAAAGTGTTTCATAAAAATATTGTGTAAATGCTGAAGTGTGTGAGCGTTACTTAGAATCACTGTCAAAATATTAGCAAAATGTACTCAACTAGCTTCTGCCAGCAGCTTCGCCCGCGTGAAAATTAATTTCTTCATACCAATTTTAGACCCCCGTTTCGTCCACTTAGGAGGTGAATTTCAGAAAAACCTCTCTTAGTGCTCGCCTACGTCGTAAAAGGAAACCTTGTGCAAAATTTCACGCTCCTAGTCCCGGTAGTTTCGGCTGAGCGTTGATATGTCAGTCAGTCAGTTTCGCCTTTTATATATATATAGATGATGAATGGTATTATATTGAAAAAACAAATATTACAAGCACGTGCCGTATTTTGTAACTCAATGTATTGTATTTAATACGCTACTGGCCTACCGTCAGAGCCCTTTCACCGGCATTGATAACACTTCGCGAAAAGTCACCAATACATTGTATATAATAGTTAAACGTATATATTTGTAGGTCAACGTTGAAAGTGTACGATTATGCTCTCATGCCTTGAACCGTTATGACTAATTTTGGTGATGTACGAGACAAGACGGTAATTTGGGTTTATTATAGGTATGAATGTTTATATCTTTTTATTATTGATGTCTATTGTGATAAATTTTCCGCGGTCATTAGACTGCTTTGCAGGGTTTCTTAAAGGCTATAAGTACGAAAAATAGGTGTAATACGAGTGATCTATAATATAAAAGTCGTAAAGTCGTCGTGGGATTATAGGAGTCTCGACATCCAGCGTCATCTTCATATCGACGGTTAAAAGGCTAATTGATCTAGCGACATTTAAAAAAAAATATTACCTGACTCAAACGACGGAGAAAAATTGGCTGATTCCGAATATATAAGATAACTCAATATTGGAAAAAATTTCGTTTAGATCAATTAGCCTTTCAACCGTCGATATTATCTTTCCTATTGTTTTCAGTACCGAATAAATATTTTTTTTAAGCGATTTATTATCCAAAAATAAAACTTATTTAGCGTTTTTCTTATTAAGACTATTGTGATTTTAGTTCTATTTACTGTTAGATGCTTGTCTATATGAGTTAAATGTCGATACAGGAGTAATTCATATATGAAATATTTAAATTCTGTTACAAACAACACAAAACGAATATCCTTTAAATATTGAATTTAATAAATTGTTCTCACATTTTTAAACCACAAACCTCGAAATCTAGAACTGGTAAGTCACGACAGTTTGTTCAAATGATTCGTTTTATTCAAGGTTTTTTTTTATAAGGACGTAAGAAGTAGATATCTTAAGCCTATACCTTCATCCTTGTTATGAAGATAGACGAACAGTAAGTAGTGTTAATGAATAAGGAAACTTCAATAATAATTTATTGTTTGATGTATTTTATTTTATTCAAACGTCGTCGCGTATTTACTAAACTATGAGAAAACTACCTAACTGTAAAAGAAAACATGGTGGGTTGTGTGGGACTAGATCATAACTGCCGTGTATTTGTTTTTTTTAAAGTATCTAGAAAACCCCCTAGAGAGGAAGGAGGCCTGATTCCCAGTAGTGGTCACACTATAAGGGTGATTATAATAAACTATACTTATACAATATAGAAAACGAGCTCTTTTAGATTATTTTAAAATCGATAGCTTTCTTGAGCTTCTCTTTTATATGTAGAAAGAAATTGTCAAGAAGTCAAGTTTAATTAGCCGCAAAGTTGTAAATGTGTCAACCTGTTCACATGTCTAGATTGAGTTATTTTATGAATCAAAATCATTAATTTTATTGGCACAAGAAACTGACAGTTTTTTACCGTACTCAATCGCGTTAAAATTAACGTCAATTTGTATTTACTAAAACTGCAAAAACGCCATCTAGTGACAACAATTAGTATTTTATAATATGTCATATATATATATTTAACATAAACAACCAAGGTTACCGACATAGCCCGAAGAGTCGCAGTGGCCAGGGCACATTGTTCGCAGCCTGTCGATGGGGCTCAAAAAGTTCTAGAGTAGCGACCACGTACCGGAAGACGTAGCGTTGGAAGGTCTCCCATAAGATGGACCGATGACCTGGTGAAGGTCACGAGAATCTAATGGATGCGAGACACACAGGGCCGGTTGTTATTGCGACACTTGGAAGAGGCCTCTGTTCAAAAGTGAACGTCTTTCGGCTGAAATGATGATGATGATGCAATTATAAATTTTCTTTCCTTATAACTCACGGATTTTCCTTTCCTTACCAGCAAAGCAGAACTATCTAAGTAAGTATTAACCTCACCTTAGTACCACATGTCAATACCACTTAGAACATTCCACGGTCCATTAAAGTGAAAAGCGTTATCGATAAATGCTGGCAAACAATAGTTAATTAAGTGGTTAGCCTTCTGCTGTCTACAGGGCGTGTTAACTAGGTATGTACTGACACTACCAATTAGTAATGTTGGCCTTCTATTACTTTCTGGAAAATTAAAGGGAAATTATAAAAAAAAAATAACAATATAAAATTCTGATCCCAATTTTCGGAACACTTTTATGACTTCTAAGTATTTTATTATTGTAAACTGAACTCTGTTATTTATTAAACTGAATATGACATTGTATTATTATATATATTTTGTAGCGACTTTTTTTTAATTGATATAAACCAGTGCTTGACTGCGATCCCACCTGATGGTAAGCAGTGATGTAATCATCGATGGTGAGGCTTCAAATTGTTAATGAAATGTAATGTAGGAAATTTAATCTTATTGGTATTCAAAGCCTGAAAATAATATGTAGTAGGTTAAGATGCAAGTGACCGAAACATAGATATCAACTTGAATTATTTCTTTGCATACAACTATAAATTTCTAATGAGGGCTTGAATAATTTTTATTGGCTAGTAGGTCAAAAATATTTCGACTAAGTCACCAAAAACTTTTGATCAAAACTCGAGCTCCAATATGACAATCAAAGACATACATATCTTTATATCAAAGCCAAAGTTAAAAGTTTTTATTTCACATAAGCCTACATGGGCACTTATAAAACGTCAGAAGCTAGTGCACGGTTCCAAATTGGTCGTTTCCTATGAAGAAGTTTCCTATAAGTATATATATGTATGTATATTTATTTATATAAAGATAAGTAGATACTTTTACACGTACAGAAGTATCCCTCTGTATGTGTGTTTGTAACGACCGATTTGGATGAAATTTTGTTTGTATATTGATTTTAAGTGAGTCCCTAGATGTTTTAAAAATAAAATTAAACCCGGTAGGTATCGCTGCAATTGGGTTCTAATTTTTTTTAAATGAAATGGCGCTTTGGGGTGGGACAACGTTTTCCAAAACCGCTAGTTATATTATAAATACACGGATAAGATAAAGATAACGGTGCTTTGGTAGTAAACAGTAATGACCTTACAGTTACATGGAAGTTGTCTGTTTCAATATTCATAATGTTGTTAACTGCGTAATACGTACTAGTGACAAACAATTGTAGACACCATTGTTTACTCTAAAGATATTTATTATCAATGAGGTTCGAGCCTAATGAGTTGCTCTAAAAGCTAATAATGAAGTGCCTAATCGTTTTAGGAGTAATTATAAAATAATGCATAATTTGTACAAGCTAGTTAAAATGTGACCTTATATTTATATAGGTAGTTTGTTGACCCTAGAGCGGGAGAAGACATTTGATGATTTTTCACCTTAACTAGTAGGTACAACAAAGAAGCTTAAAACTAAAATTCAAAGGCTGATTATGATAAGAATGATAAAATGCTTGTGATTGTATGAAGATCAATATCTCCAGTCGTTATATTTACTAGCCTTGGCACCAAGTGATTTGGAAACTGGTATCGAAATTGAAAAATGTCGGTGTCCTTGAAATGCTTAAAGAATGATAAATTACATAAATATTTCAAAACCACAATAGAATAAAGTTTATTGTACACCAAAATAGTAACAAAAACTTTAATCAAGGATTTTAATGAACCACGTGGAAGTTATAAATAAAAATATGATTAACGTTTGATACACAATATTTATTCAAGATGGTGACCGTATAATATTAAGAATACAAAACAGAATATAAAAACAAAACATATATATTTTATGTCCATGTTATAGAAGTTCTATTTCCCACTGCTGAACACAAACACAACCTAACAACATGGCAATATTTTCTGAAGAGTAAGTTATAGTTATTAGAGTTGATGAGTATTTTTCACAAACATTTTGCTAGTTCCATGCATGTAGTTCTAATGAAACAGTGGACAAGCCGATTGAGCAATTGAGTTATTACTGATATTTTTTTTAATTCGCTCAAAAGTGGCCCTTGCAAATATTCTTAATTATGCAAATAGCATGGTTATTCCTATAGCTATCATCAGTTTCACATCCGTCTATGACGTCAGCACGTTAAGTAATACCATTGTTATCAATCAATGGGAATATTATCAAGTTTCCATGTTATAATTAATACCATGATTATAATATTCTTGGAGTGTTTCTTCTGCCTTCACGTATGTCTTGTCATTGCTTTTGGTTTGCTTTTTCACTTTAAAATTTAAATTAGTAGGTGAATTGTTTTAAGTTCATTTTATTTGTAATAATATTTTTATTTGTTGTATTTTAACAACGTATTAAAAATATTACTATTTGTATTGATTTTTATTAGATGTAGTTAAATAACTGCGTAATATTAGAACAGCTGTGTTAGAGCTAAGGCGCGTATTCGAGAACGATCATTGGTGAAGAATAAAGATTGGTAATGGCAGATTTGTTATTTGCAAATTATTGAGAAAAACAATATTTTTTGTAACTCAACATAAAATATAGTTTAGAAAGTAATGATCAAGGTGCTTTCAATTCCATTGATAATAAAATCGCTCCTTATTAATCTGATCTACTGAGAGAACTTGATGCATTGCAAAACAATAAGATTTGCTGCAATTATCATCTGATCGGCTCATACTTTATTAAGTCAAGTCAAGGTCTACCCCATCGTTTACTTGCTTAAGTGTATCTGCACCTCGACATTTTTAATACTAACAACGACTTATAATTAATTATTTTTCTAAGAAAAAATATTACTGAACAAACAAACAAATTCTCTACTTAGCCCGCGGATCAAAAATTAAAGCAAAGATTTATGGAATAGCCAATAAAGATTAAAATTTATCAACGTGGTTTTTATTGCCACTTTGTTGTAATTAAAAACTAGAAAAATAATGTTCTTGTAACAGATACTGTTATATCGAGGTCATTGACAAATCCCTCTTCATGAAAATCACCTTTGCCGATGAAACCACTCACAGTGGTGCTTTGCTTGTCAACGTCTTCATAGCATGATGTGGGAAGACAATGCGCTCTCTTACATATCTGCGGAGTACAATAACTTGTATATTTGCACATGCATCGTCACTTGAAAGTCTGTCTGTACCTGCGTCGTACTCACGGCGAGCAAGTCCTTCAACCTTGGGACCTGTACTGCGGATATTTTGCTTGTTGATTTTTTCTCCTTTCCGCAAATCTCCGCTTTGCTATTTACTTGCGAATCTTGTCGGCATGAGTTCAATAATATCGTTCTTTAACGAACACGGTCACGTCTTTGGCATTTGTTGTTGTACCTACCGTAATTGCTATTACGAATCACATCACTGCTTCAGTGCAACATTTATGCATTATAAACATTTGCTTGGCAACAATGTTTTTTTTTTAGGAATTATTGTTACCTAACGCTAATTGTGCTTTTACGACTTTTGATAAAATGGTTCTATACAATATTCAGAGGATACTAAGTCCTTGGTTTAAAAATAAGTTTAAGGTCTTAATGCATTTTCTTATTGATATGATAATGAAAAACGTATGTTGAACACTGTATTATTCTCCAGAGGGCAATAGGTGGCGCGATATGATAGCCCAGGGCTCGACAAGTGCGGTCGAGGCCGGGAGCCCGGGAGAGGTGGCAGCCGCTCGCATACCGCACTCAGTATACAATCGCGCGCCGCAAGTGTTGCGCGCACGCTGCTCACTGCAACAAGCTCGCGTACTTATCGAATCGACCGCCTTATCGATTACGCCTTCCGCTCCTTTGAACATCGCGCGATTCCGAACAGTGATGGGTTGCTCTCGTGATAACGTGTGAATAATTGGAGGATTAGAAATATAAACAAGTGCACGTGATGCAGCGGTAGATCGAGCCGACAGTGTAGACCTATCGGTGCCGCTCCTGGTGGACCAGGTCCATGAGTGTTAGTCCCCTACCGGTGTCCAAGGAGATAACGTGATGTGACAGCGATACGTGTCGTAGTGCCAGTGGAATTGTTTTGTGAAAGTGTGCACCGAGCGTGAGTGAGCAGACGGCTGCCGGCGCGGCCGGTGCTCCGTGACAATGTTGAATTGCACCGATCTGGAATGCATCCTACACCATCATCATTATTATGCCCACCTGCACCACATTCATCATTTGCAAAATGCTCAGGATACAGGTACGTCGACGCTGATATTAGTAATCATCCCAGAGAAGGTGATGATTAGGTTTTTAAATCAATCACAGGAGAACAATGACTAACCAAAGGTAGTAACAATGAAATTGTTTGTTGAAGAGTTAACGATGAGTGCTAATGATAACAAATGAGAAGAGCGAAACGTGAAGGCCTCGGTAGGAATCCTTGATTTAGATACTGCATCAGATGCAAACATTCAAACTAAAACTCATGACGAAATTACATTAGGTAAATTATAATTTATTGCGATGTATTTTTATAATACGAGATACGTACTTGACCTTTGTGAACAATACGTAAAAAAGGAAAATTGGGAACAACACTTAAGAGCGATAATAGACTGAAACACAAGGTTTGGTGCAATAACTAGCAGGTGTTTGGCGTAGATATCACGCAATGCACTTGCCTATATTGCGAGCTGTTTTCACTCTGTTAACTCACTTGGACGAGCGACTTTAAAACCTGCCTGACGACGCGAAATGAACAAAATATTTGTACACACAAATGTTACACGTTTTCTCTTTCAACCCGTCGCAGACATATTGAATAACTAAACTGAATATATTAACCTTACCCGTTGACCAGTTCATATTTACAAAAAAAATCTTCTCCTAAAAACTTCAATTTCGATAAAAACTTCAATTAACGGTATTTAGGCTAATAATTAACTGAAAGAACTTTTTTTTTGCTTATGTAAAAATAATATAGTAACGCCAAGAACGTAATTTCTGTTTAAAAAACGTAAAGATATTTTTTGGTTAAATTTGTTATACAGTTGTGTAAATAATCTTACCCATTGGTAATCAAAAAATGTTGTCATTTTCGTATCGCGTCCTTCCATACGTTCCATTAGAATTTGATACGAAAACAATGTTGTTTATTATTTTCAAGCCGATCGAATGTTTTGCTGCACTCTTTAATATACTAATTTAAATTTGCCAAACTCTTTTTCAAATGGAGAGTAGTCATATTTGTTTTTCTGTCTATTGATTCATTGGTTTATTATCGTTAAATGAACAATGATCAATGAGTTTCAAGTTCGTTAGTATCATAACTACACGCGAACTATTTGAAAACAAAAACAAAAAGAAGTAAACAATTCTCTTATGCAAGACGTACGTTAGGCTGATCTCGAAACCTGTATACCTGGCGTTCTGTTAGATATTAATGGTGTGAATTCACGCCATAGTCCTTGTCAGGTTGATAGGCGGAATGTTCTTTCGTATTACAATCCATTTAATGAGTCAAGTTATGTTTCTGGCGTTGAAATTACAATTTTAGAATTTGCCATCTTTATCTTTAGAAAAAATTGTGTTATCGAATGTAGATTCAAAAATATGTAGATATTTTACAACAGATTAACCTATTAAGTACTAAAATTTTATCACATCAGAGGATGTTGGCATGAGAGGAGGCAAGAGAGGAGGTTGGCATAGGTATTGATATGCTTTTTGTAATCTTTCATTCGGAATCTTTATATTGTTTTTGTTTTGTTTACATTGTTATCACATATAGAAGCAACGTGAATAATGTAACTAAGATGTTTGCAATACATAATATGATTGAAAAATGTATTCATGGAGTTTCTTGACGGTGCTTCTCCATAGTGATCTCAGTTTTAGAAAGTGTAGTTACCTTCATTTTCCTTACTGTCTGACATCTTAACAATTCAAATGGTTTAGTTGAAATAAACACAAAAAAAAAAGACTTTTTTTGTAATATTATGTAATCATTTTATTAAGCAGATTATAGGAATTTCTTTTGATGTTTTCTGTTCCATAATAGGTATATGTACATATAATCTTATTTCAATTTTGGTTCTTCAACTGTTCAGCGTTTCGTTTACCACGTGATGATAAAATATCATCGTTAATCAGTAAAATTCATTCGAATAAGTATTTTATTATCGTTCCAAATCAAAGTCGGTTAATCCATTTGGATATTATTCTAATCAGGATCATGTTTGTAAAGCACTTATGTAAAGCGATAATTTAGATTATCACGGTAATCATTTGAAAATGTTTAACGTCGTTAACCCTAAAACAACTCATTTTAACTTACTTTATTACCGTACTAAGCGAGTGTTTCGAGTGCAGTATTTCATTAAGGTTAATCCAATAAGACTAACGAAGGAGCAAGGTATTTGCCATCTGTTCTAAACATTCTGAGACTGAGGTCTCGATTTGTGTTCTTGACCCCAACCGTATGATTCTACCAATTGTTTCAAATATTTCTTGATACTTTTATACTTGATACTTGATAGTTTTGAAAATACACTTTTATTCAAATCTTTACGAATATACTTACAATCCGCAAATTTCGTACAAAACTTTATTGTTTCTTTGAGTTATAATTACTTCATCATTATGGCTATTTGATAACCTCGTCTATGAGATCTATTCGATAAATTATGTCAGTTTTCCTCATTCTTATATCCATGAAGTGATAAATACAGTTGTTATTATTTTATTCCGATTGTCTCATTCAACTGTCTAACAGCATTAAGCGTATAGACCCGCTTGCAGCCGTGACCAATTAGATTGAGTCTTTTAAATGGATCTTTATCTTATTAAAAACACAGACGTTTTTCCAATCCATTTAGTTGCCTTAGCTGACGTTATGGGTATAGTTGATGTAGGTTCTACAGTAAACTTCATGTCAAGATCAAAAGAAGAATTAGTAATTGTACAAAGCGATGGCCGATAAGAATGTTTGGGAACCAATATTAACCACTCTGTATTTATCATTGATTAGTCCGGAAGTTTTATACACAAGTAGGTAGTTATTTATAGTCTTAAGTTACACCCATATCTCATGACTCACAAATCCGTGAGTGTTATAATACATTTTAAATTAATTGTTTTGTCTTTGTTACGATGAAAAGTCATTTTGTATTGGTTTGCAATCGAAAAAGTGAATAATATTTGTGTCTTCATTTGGAACAATAATTATTGTGAATATGAACTGCTTACGTAACGACTTGAATTACAAACTTTTTTGGTTCAATTTAAACTAAATGCAATCAATGGTTTTTAAATTCATCTTACCTCAAAGCTGAAATCTTTTTTTTGGAGTAGAAAATCACTAAATAACTTCTCTCGTTCTGGAGGGAGTGAGAGGGATTCCAGACTTTTACTGACTAAAACCTATCCATGTTCCTTCAGTTGCCCTTTACGTTCCAGGGCCGTGGTAACTCTTTCGAACAATTCCACGGCATAGGAAGTTTCCTTTGCCGCGAGAATGCACTCCCTACTTTTTTTTCGGTTAGTTACTGTATGTTTTTATGTATCTATGTTACAATCGTTGGTCCACTGGGTTAAGTAAGTTTGAGCGTACCATAATCAAGCATTTGGTGTCGTTAAATTAAACATGACATTTTGGATTATACTAAATAGTACTCTATTTATATTAGATGCAACATGTTTTTTCATTGAATACCTATTATTACATTTGGCTTTACGTTTTGTATCATACCTATTTTATGCACATGCTTAGCCTTATGTAACATGGCCAATTGGTTAGAGATCTCCCCTATACCGGGGGATCACCATAATCATCTCGTTTAACCACAAGGCCAATGTCACTAATATCTGTTGTAAATCCGCCTCTATTAGCAACAGGTAGTTCCCAATTTAATAATTTGTAACTTGCTCCTTCCCGTTCCTAGGATGGTTGTTTAATGTTTATCTCTTACATAGGCGGATACTGATTGCCTTGTCGAATCAATTCACTGTCTAGTCTCTATTAAAATTTGCATTTGCTCTGCAACAATTTCAATTTGTTTCAAGTTATAGATTATGACTTTCTAATCTTTCTAATCTTGTCTTCAGGTGTTTGCCTGTATACAATCAATTGGCTTATGAGTAATGATAAGTCATTTTAGATAGTAATAAGAGTTAAAATTAACTATGTTTTTTGCCCCAAATACCTAAGTGTAGCTTAATGTGCCCATGGGCCTTGTTGCCTGAAATTTAAGAACTATTATTATAAAATTGAAGTCAATATTGCTCACAAGTTAGAAACTCACCATTTTATCTGAAATAGAAACACCAGGCTGATTGTAAATTCATCAACGATAGAGTGGGAAAGATAAAGAAAATAATGCTGGTCAAGACCATAATGTAAGACTTTATTATCGCCTTTGGCTATCAAAGTTCTATTTTCACATCGCAACCCAAACTTTATGCTCGTACAAACCCGTATTTCATGCATTTCCTTCCACTCTCTTCGAGTTCAGTAAAAGGTAACTTAGATAATATCCTGGGCCAGTATCCGGGTAGGAAACGCATGTCACGATATTGAAACAGATAATTATTTTACTGATAATGTGTTGTTTGGTGGCGGAGAACAGGTTTTTATACTTCGTAATGATCGCCATTACCTGGATTTTAATTAAGATGGACGATAAATGTTAGTTTTTGCTTAACGTGTATTGAAAACAACACTATGTGTGAATTGCAACATTGATTTTGAAAAAAGCTTAAGTGTATCTAGCCTTGCCTATACTTAATATAGTAGTGACCTATGATGTAGGTGCCTATTACAGGTATTATTTTACATTGTTTAATGAGTGATTGATAATAATATTATCTTTGTGTCAAGTTATTATGAATTATGGGTACACTTGCATCACATAGTCGTGTTGGCTCGTTATACTAAGCAGAATGTCACAAGTAAAAGTTGGTTGACAGTGCACGAGGTTTTTATATCTATCATAATCACCTAAGCTTTTCCGAAACGGCAGCACGGCCAGCATTCGTGTTTTACATGGAGCGACTGCCTATCAGACCTTCACAACCCAGTTACTGGGCAACATCATAAACTTTGGATTGACTGATGGAGTGCATGAGGTTAATATTTCTATATACAGGTAACCAATTTTACTTCAGATACTGCAACGCTAACTTACCTATAATATAAACAAATACGAGCAACGTACTTGCTAAGAATCCCAATTTCTAATTCAAGCCTATCTTAGAGAATAATTATGTTAGAGTGCTTGAAAACGAAGACTAGAATTTCATGCTTCTGGATACAATAGATAAGTATGTGTTAATAAAAGATAAAAATAATATAATTGACGCAACTTTACACAGTATTATATTATAATATAATTCATAGCTTACATTTGATCGATGTTTGGATTAAGTCAATACAATTTGTCATATGCTTAGTTAACAAGCTGGTGGTAATACCACCTACAGTTGTGTTATATTATTGTTCAAGTATAAAAAGAAATCTTGGTATAGTAATACAATTTAGTAACCATAAGTGTACAACTTACATCACTGGTATTTATTTTTTGAGTGTGGTTAATCATAAAAAATCTTCTCTCTCTAGGTGAAACGAGAAGAAGACTTTTATTGACTTAAACCCTACCGTGTTCCTTCATTTACCCTTTGCGTTTTAGGGCCACGGGGACTATTTTGAAAAATCCCGCAGCCCTGGGAGGAGTCGAACCCACTGATCTTTGTTCGAGTTGTTTCACTTACTCGATCGCGTTAGCGTAACGTTAACTTGTACCAAAAACTGAATAAGCATTGTCTGGAGACAACGCTAACGTCCGGAGACAAATTGACATAAGCGAACGTTTACGCTTATGTTAATGTGATTGACTAAGTTTAAAAACTAGCTTTCGGCCCTCAGTCAGTATAAGCAATCTTAATCCAATCATTCACAGTGATTGACAAATAGAAATTATAACTTCTTCGCGTACCTAATTGTTAATACCTGTAACTAAAATATTACCGTCAGTAAAATCATGTTTGGAAATCTAGTTAAGTAACGTGACCTTGGCTTGCCAGGCCAAAATATTCAAAACATAGGTATCGTTTAGATCTAAGTTTGTGATAAAACGGTTTGTTAAGCTTGGGTTAGACAATGACACAATTCTAGCAGAGGACGAGTTGCATACAAAACAAAGAAACCAAATTTAAATTGTCCAACTAGTGTTATATCCTGTTTATACTAGTTCTCAAAGTCCCATTTCCTATTAAACTTCACACTTTTTTGGGTTGCCTTTTAAGAGGTCCTCTCCCCAGTCATCAGTTATTTTGCCTATCGTTTCCTAGCCTCAAAATTGTTTTATGTTCAGATCGGTAAATCATTGAACGACGGTGGAACCATAACTATAAATATTCGTCAAAGATGGCAATTAGAGTCAAACATGCTTTCGAATGCTATAGAAAACTTTATTTCTGAAAACATGCATAAAAATCAAACTCATTTTTTCTCTACTCTTGATACCAGTATTGATGAAAATGATAAATGTCAAGTTACTCAAGATGTTGATAGTTTAAAACGCCAGACTACATGAAGTGGATATCGTCACAGGCTGTCTGGTATCAACTCGATCTAGTCTAGGATCAGGGAAAATAATGTATGTTAAAGAAGATAATAGTATTACAGTACACAATATTCATATCAGTTATAAACTTGAAGATATGACTATGGTTGCTCATAATAATGTAAACCCAGCCTTACCCATGTTTTCGTGTCTAGATTCCACATGCTAATCCTCCTTTTCATTTTTTACACGTTAGAAATCTAACGTGTAAAAAGCTGATGACATTACAAAGTGATTTATGGATTAAGAACCTTTTTAATTATTCATTATGTTCACAATGGTGAGTGATTTTAATACTCTAATGCATTTTAAAAGACGCTTCTACAAAATTATGCATTTGAAACGTTGACAAAGCGTGTATGAGCACGTGATTGTGAAGTAAAATATGCACCTATGTTAGTATTGATCGTTACGATTGATAAGAATCTGTATTGTAATCCGGAAAGATTTATTTTCTAGGCAGTTATTTTGACGTCTGTATTTCGACATACCTCTTTTTTTAGTTATCAAGCAGAGACCTTGACAAGACGCTTAATTTTTTGGGTTTTTCCTCAAAAGATTTGGTGGCTGAGAGTTTGGGATATTTATCTCACTAAAACTACCCCGATTATCATCAGTCACCGTCACGGTAATGGGGCCCTTTCCATGTCAAGGGTTCCGGTGACCTCTTAAAGTATCACCCTGGAAGTGAGGGCTACACATAGCCTTATGGCACATCCCTAGGGGAAAATTATGTAAGATTTGAACCCCTCTTCAGACTTATAAGTCAGTCTAGAAACTGCCGTTAGGTACGGCAGTTTCTAGAAGATAATACATGAATTAAGTTTCACTATTTTTTCTGGCGTTTCGTCCCAGAGATGGCTCAACACCAGGCACCGCTGAATAAGCTTTTAGAAGGATTGTTAAAACGTTCACACTCGGTAAACTTTACATCAGAACAGAAGGAGAAAGTCTACGCAAGGGAAGTGACACGAGTGGTTACGGTGACACACGCTACATTTAATAACTAATCAAAGGTTATTTGATAACACAATCACGTGGTAGTCTACCCCTAGCTGTATATCAACCCAAAAAAATATGTCAGGATGAAATTATTTTTAATTGCAATTTATTGCAACAACTCAAACTGCACAAGGGTCATTAAAGATGTTCGTTTGTCACGTTACCTTATTTATATTTGAATAGCAGTCAACAAAAGATATTATTATACACTAAATTGCCGCATTATCCAAAGTATGACAAACAATCCTTTGATGCTAATAGAATCATTGTTGATTACGATTTTTGCATAAACGGCAATGAGGAAATCGTAGCAATCACTTCTTGGATACTTGAATCGGTACCAATTACGGAAACTGTTAATGGATATAGCATGCAGTAGATGTAGAGCGACTTTCATGGAACTACGTGAATAGTGGTATTGATGTAAAAGGCCGGTAGCCACTAGTCTGCGTTGTAGGAGCAAAAGCGCCTGAGGCTTACAAACTTGTGGCTAAGCAATATCGTTTAGGCTTTACGCTTGCCGTTTTACGGATTAGGGTACGGATTTTCCCAATACGGCCTGAAGAGTTTTTTTTTGTGTTCAGGTCGAATAAATTGTGTTGTATAAAAACGTTAAGGCGTATAGTCCCTTGACCATCAGGCTGGAGTTAAATACACACATATTCGTACTGCCACCTGCGCCCGCATAGAGCCCCGCTGACCTTTAAATCCATTATCTTTGCGAAATATTGATTGATTTACATATGCTATGTACATTCTAAAAAACACATAGGTATGTGTTTTTTTCCACAATTTTTTGTGTAAACATATTTCTAAAGATCAAAGCCGTTTGAAAGAAATATGGAAAACAAGGGAAAATATATCATGTTACTTTTTTTTGGCAACATATATTTTTAAAGTTTTATTAAAACCTATTGACCTAACCGTAACCCAGGAATAGGCTTCAGTAAATCACTGTTTTATGGCACTGCTCGGGAGCTAGGGCCTTAATTATTAATGTTAGTCATAGCCGGCTTTACCATAACCATAACGCCCTGATACTGAACTCCCCTGATATAATCTTTGGGTTTGTTCACCCTTTAAAGGTTTCAAACGTAGTGTAGCTTTACACCCTGTAGAAAGAGAAAGAACGACAGAATAAAAAAAGCGCAGTGTAGCTATATAGGGTAAGTTGTAAAATAATATAGAAACATATTATTAAAAATAAATTATGATTGCTAATTGAAAACAAATACCTACAGGATATGGTCAATGTTCTTTACATAAATTGATGAATTATGTGTTAATTTCTTGCTGTAATATTTAATGTGTTATTAATTGATGACGTACAAATTAATAACACGTTACTATCGTACTTATTAATAAACTGTTCAAAACCAGTCTTCTTGAATAATGTTATCAACGATATTATTCGTTAGTGTTTTAATAGATTTGGTAATTTAAAAATAGCTGTGTGAATTGTATAAAAACGAAGGAATTAATAAAAACAGCACGGGCTTAAATTAATATAAGGAAAATAATATGAAATATATAGTCATCAGGCTGGTAGCTCATAAGTAACCGGTTGTACAAAAATTTTGAATTAAATGTTAATTATTGATCCTAAAAATTAAAAGCGCTTGTAATAATTGGCCAAACATGAGTTTTTTTAGTACTAAAACGGAGCCGATAAAAGAGAACCTTTAAAAGAATTTATAAAAACAAATGCATACCTATAAAAGTACAGAGGACCCACAAGGATCTACATTGGGTCCAACAATGTCAAGAAATACTTCTTGTAGATAATGGGATTGTAAAGACGTGTTTGTAGGTTCTGTTGTGAGGTGGAAAAACCTACATTACATTTTAATCTAGGTACCTGTTTTATTGTTATCATATGCTAGTGCAAGTCGGTTCAGCAGTAAGGCTTATCTTTTAGTTAAAAAGGATAGTCAAATAATAACAAATAGGTATATATAAACTGTTTGGGATGCTTGGTGGACGCCAAAGGAAACAACGTTTTAAGGATTTTAATTGTACATTTTTATTATCCTTTATTTATCAGATGGATACGAGGCGCACAGGACCATTCGTTGTGGCGACACTTGGAGGGGAACTTTTTGCGGCTAAAACGATTACGATGATTTGATGTTTTATATAAATGGTGCGGTGATGGTGTATTTCACTAATAAGAGGTGAGACGTGTGCATATATTTATGAGAATTTTTCATTGTAACCTTCAAACATAGACTACTTACTTGATTTACTCAATGTGTTGATCTTAGCCCAATTTTCTTCTAGATATCATCTTCATGGTTAAAACTCTATAAGTCACTTTAGAAACTCGTAAAAACCTGACTACACTTCGGTCCATCGAATCAACAAACATAAATTGGGCCTCCACAAGTCACAATACGCGAATAAGACCCGACTGCCGGAGTAATCGGACTTGGCCGATTATGCATTTTACTAAATGTTCGATATCCGAGGAACGATCGGTCAATTACGAAGTACGACGAAGTTTTCCATCAGATGTTACATAAATGTCGTAAACAGTGCACGGGTGTTGAGATGGAGTAATTGGCTGTGAAGTTTTTTGTTACCATTATTGTTGACGCCGACAACGCGTAGCTGCGAAGATGGATTTTTTGCTTACATTTTAATGCTGGTTTGCATTTAGTTGACTGTGACTGTTTGTTCCACCTTTCGTTGTTTCAGAGGAAATATTTGTGGCGTAATTTGTTTACTTCAAAGCGTTCAGGTGTTGTCGTAGAAACAGCTAGCTTTTGTTTCGCATAGGTCCGAATAAATGATTACGAAGCACGTTTTTCTTATTTTTAGGTAAACGTGTGTCGATGGGTAACCATGCGATTAATAGGATTTATGACGTGACCATTCGATTTTCCATAACAGATAGTGTTTTGTAATTACATGATTATAAATAAGCAGTTTGTAAACCTGTTAGGCCTATTGACAAGACCGGATTTATTTAGTGACACGACGTCTCATTGACATTTCGAAGTTAGTTAATATATCTTGTTTCTGGCCCATAAATTATTTGAGATATATGCCGATTGTGTAAGTCTAAAAATATGATTGGACACACAATATGTAGTCTTCGTGGAGTAGGAATTGCTTATTGAAGGTCTGTAATTTGTCTAGAAGCTTTAGCCTCGACCCTCTTATTTCGGTGCCTATGAATGACCTCTGCATTTAAATACTATAGTCAATATTTCTTTAGAGGTTGCTAAAAAGTTTCAGTTCGATAAAAAATATTGACGTGCAAAAGAACTTTTCCTCTTGGAAGTAATTAACCAAAGAATAAAAAATGTCCAAACTTAAGTGGTAGTGGGCTGGGTACATTACTTGCAGAACAGATGGGTCGATGGATGCAAAAGGTTCTGAAGTTGCAACCGCGTACCGAAAGACACAGCGTTGGAAGGCGTTCCCCAAGACACCGATCTTCTGGTCTGGTCGCGAGAATCCAATGGATGCGAGACGTACATGCGATAATTAGGGAGGCCTCTGTCCAACACGAATGAAGTAGGAATCACGCCTTATTTAACTGGGTCTATAAGGTAAGCAAAGTATAATTATGGTTGATGGAGAAAAAAAGCAAAATTTAAGTATATCAGAACTGAAAAAGTTCTTATGAGGTTGGTTTGGAGGCAGATTGCTTGGAGAGATAATAGTAGATAAGTATTACCAGTCGTGTAAGATATTAAAAATACTCGAACTCGAGCACTGAGGGTTCCGTACAAACTTACAGTACAGAAAGCAGTTCAATACCTGAATTGAGTTACGAATATTTCTCCGAATCTCAAAAATTTTTTTTTTTGTGACGTAACTACAAATTTTCAATTTTCAAATTTTATAACTATATTCGTGCTATAAGACCTTGCTTCATGCCAAATTTCAGGATTCTAGGTCAACAGGAAGTACCCTAATAATTTTGATTCCCTTGAGAGTGTCGAAATACACGTTTTTGGCGACATAAACGGCCTTATTTTTTTTTTTCGTTAATTCAGAAGTTTTTTTTTTCACAGCTTCATTAGACCGCAGACTTGAGTATATGGTTTTAAATTCAACTCGATATTTCCACGCGCTCCCGAGATAAAGGGTCTTGAAAGGCAGACAGACAGATGGACGGATAACAAAGTGATCCTATAAGGGTTCTATTTTTTCCTTTTGAGGTACGGAACCTTAAAAAGGACACAGTTGAAAAAATAAACATATAGCAATACACAAGCAATGCTAGAAAGTATCTTAGTATTATAGAAAATTTTACATTTTACTTAGAAATAATAAGACTGCTTACTATTCAAGAAAAACAGATCTAAATCTTTTCAATGTGCCTGGATCATATCAAAGTCATATACTTTGCATTTTATTAGTATGCCAGAGAGATGCGGACAAACCTTCTAGGGAGAACAGAATATCTTTATTACGTTGTAAGGCACACAGAACGTGACAGCTGGTTTATTAGGATTCCTAGTGCATGTTGCATTTGTATATTGTTGACAGTTTGTTTTAAAATTTAGATATGAGAATTTGTTTGGGCTTTTCCCGCCTGTGTGTTTAGTGATTAGGTGTTGGGTTATGTCTGGAATAATTTCAGATAAGTAATAATACATGAGATGATAGCTGAGTAAGTTTGAGTTGATGCTCTCCCCATCATTAACGTCATCATTTAAGGCATCTAGTGCTGGATATAGGCCTCTCCAAAGTGTCACCACAACGACCGGTCCTGTGCGTTTCGCAATCATTGGGTTCCCGCGACCCTCATTAAGTCATCGGTCCACCTTGTGAGAGGCCTTCCATCGTTGCGTTTTCCGGTACGCGGTTACCAGTCTAACCTTTCGGCCCTATCGACCATCTTTTTTGCTTTCCTATCATAACTTTATACTTGATCATCAATTCTAAGTGACGAAGTAATCTCTTGCAATCACCATAAACATTATACCAACCTGTCTCACGTAAGTTAAGCTTATCAGAAAGGAATCATACTCAGAGTAAGTACACCAATTTGAATTTACATTTATAAGGAAGTGGGAATTCGCAACCGTTTAGGATGTCGGTCGGTAGATTAGTTCTGATCGTCGATGCTCCCGCGTCAGTGGGAGCTGACGAATTATTATGAGTTCATCGTACTTGACCTTTGCACTTTGTATGAATTTATGAAGCAATTGGCTAACGCTAACTAGCCGTGTAGGCGGACCCGTGTTGTTGATTAAAATTGGACGTAATTAGATAAAGATGCTGGCTGCCGCGGTTTAGGAATTTCCGATTGATGTTAGTTGTGGAATTAGAAGATCTGATCGATTTCTGGTGGGTAAATAGTACAGAGAAAGCATGTGCGCTAATTGTGTTTTGCTTGAGAATTTCTTGTCGAAATTAAATGTAAAAGTCAGTTAAAACAAGTTTTCAATGAAAATATATTTTTTTTTGCATAGCATGTTTTTCTAGGGATACCTATGTATATGATTAATAATTAATTAGCGACCCGCCCCGGCTTCGCATGGGTGCAATGCTGATACTAAATATACTACAGAATGTCTTTATACACAAACTTTCACAGCTTTTTTGTCATTAGACAATACAAACATGTTTTTATAGGCACGAGCGGCCAGCCCTCCAGCCGGTACCACCGCAACCGCTATGTCCCTGCATTTCAAATCTGTAATATCTCCGAAAATATCCATTTAAATTAAAAAGTAAAGCATAAAAAATGGTTATTGTGGGTTATACCTAAGAGATAGACATATACCATCATAGACTTTTATGTAGACCTTTTTAAGGTGTATAATACTGTGTACATTATTTTGATCTATTTCGTAGGGTTCAGCCATCTTTTACAATGTAAGCGCAAAAAATGTGTTTATTTACGACATCACATTAGAAACCTCTAAAATGATCAGTGTTTATCTACCATGCTCGTATTATGCATTTATAAAATAATATTAACCTTTCTCTTGAATCATTCTATCTATTAAAAAAAAAATTAACAGCCAGGAAGCTACTTTGTTTTATACTATGTAGTGATAGTGATACTAATCAAGACCATTCCAGAAAGCTCAAACACGATAGGGTTATCTGAATTCCTATTACTTACCTTCTGGTTCCATCATCAGATCAACTTCATGTCATAATAATTTTGCATTGTCATCTGATTTACACATGCATGCAAAATTTTAACTCAATCGGTAACCGGAAATAAAAAAAAAACGGGAATTGGATCAAATTTAATTAGCAAGATTTGATTACAGACAAACCAACATCGGGACAAGTGAAACTAAATAAAAGCTTGTAAAATACCAAATATTTTTAAATTTTGATTGAGGAACATAACCAAAACATTTAACAGAGAAACCATAACCAAACTGAACGCTCAAGCTTTAACCGAACGCTTCAAACATTCTCCACATTCATTTATTGCAAAAAGAAATCAGTTCCGCCTCGCAAATAAATTGACTAAACAAACTTAAGCGTCCATGAAACCGGTAATCTGAGCCGTAGATGGTCGTACCCACTTACCGGATCGTCCACAAATTGTAATAATTGGCTCAAACTGCTCACACCCATCACCGCTACGTTGCGGTGCCGCGAACTCAATTGTCGCGTTATATATGCGTATTTGTGAAAATTATGGGTTACTTGACTTCAGAAAGTTTGAGCTGTTAGTTAAGATAAATATTGTGTATGTTGGTATTGAGAAACTTTAAATAAAATCAATGCTTCGGAACAATAAGGAGTGGACTGGAGAGTCTGAAATCAAGTCTGTTGGAGAGTTTTTCTGATATGGAGACAGACAAAAATGACAGCCGGCCGAAACAGAAGAAACACCACAAGAAGTAGATTGATGTTTACTGTTAATAAAGGTTAACAGTACGCAGTGGTTGCGGTGTCCGAGTTTTTCTGGTTTCACTTTTATTTCAACAGAAGACTTCTATAGTATTGTATATTCACGGTTGCATTCTCGCCCTGTATTCTTTCAGTTTTCTGTTACCGTTATTACTGAAATAGAAAAATGAAGTTTTAGATATTAACATGAACACAATCAACTATAAAATTCTACACTATAAACAAACCTTTTGTTTCAGTTTATCAATTTCCTTTTATTTTACGTTTGGTTATGTTTTCACACGATCATTAATAGTTCGATATATATATTGCTGATGTAACGAATATTCGCATTCGCATTCGCGAGAAACATGCGATGTTTGGCGAATTATATCTATTTACAAAATAAAAAAGTAAATAATTATATTGTTTGAATGGAAATAGAACGGCAATACAACTGATATGATTGTACTATTTTATATTTACTCTAATATTTTTCCATCACTCAACTTGCATTTCACATTACAAAAAGTAAAACTAAAATTAAAAAAAAAAAAATATAAAATAAGAAAGAAAAACGTTTATTCGTACCTCACACAATCGTATACAAAACGAGGATTAACATATTTTCAATCTTTAAGGCCAATCAAGAAGTGATCAATTTCTAAGATCTGGCCAGATATGTATACATACAGATAGGAATGGAAAAATTTAAAAACTGAAATCTGAATCTGATCTCATTAAATGAAACACCTATAGCCATATTTTGTTCTTGTTGTCTGTTGCACTTTTTAAATAAAATAATGTGGACTAGTAAATTGAGTAACTGCATCAACTGGCAAATTTTAACATTTGTGTATGAAAACAGTACCAACAGAATGGTTTAAGCACGTGACGAAAAAAAAAATTGCAACTGCTCTAAGCGACTGTCCCAGTTCTAAACAAAGGTCTCTTTTGTTAGAGTTATCACTACAATATGCGGTGATTAAACTAATCACTGCGCCTTGACACAAACGTGCCAATTTTGAGTCTAAATGCAATGCAGTGTGACTATCTAAAGGAAAATAAAAGGTTTATTTTTCATTTATGGCAATCATTAATGTTAGTTAAACCAATTTCGACTAATTTGTATGCATTTATTGAAATTGGAGTCCAATAATAACGTTGGGTTATTTATTTGTTGCGAAACTTATTGAAATTATGGTTCTGACTGCCAAATAAAGCTTGATTATAATTAAAAAAAAACTGCATTTTAAATCAATTTGCTTGATGAATAAATATCAGCCGTTTAAAATTACGTTCGTACTTTGTTTTGATAATTGAAAATGAAAGAAATAATTGGCGTTTCAGTTCGAAATTGGTTTCATTGTACAAGAAAAGCATGTGGTTTTAAATTGAAGGGCTTGCTTCTATGGTAAGTTTATTGAACCGATAGTTTTAAGGCCAATGTCAAATTGTTATACAAATGTTATGTGGGTCATGGTGGCTCACGTGGTACGACCGCTGTTAATGACTTTGCTACACTTAATTACCCGATAAAGGACGTTGACTTAATTCAATCAGAATACCTTATGATAATTTACTGACAATTATTGTGCTTAATGATTCCTAAAATTGATCATAATACTGTATTATGGTGTAAAGTAGCAATAGTGGTATTTCCTCAAGTAGGTTTCTTTGTGCATGTGTAATAAATGAGATTAAAATTTTATCTACATTATTTACTTTGCATATGGCATCCTTAAGCAGTAAGACTCCACAGGCGATGGGAATCGCAGGGCGATTCCCAGCCACTGCGACCGTAGGCGCTGACTTGTAATGACGAGCAACAGGTAGCTCGCCGTCCGGCCATTCGTTAAGGATTGAACACAAGTGGACGGCGCGGCGCGTACCGTTCCTCAAGAGATGTTAGCGAAAGGGATAGCCATCTGTCCAGTAGATGATTTCCAACCTCAAAAAAGAGGCAGTGGGCAGATATAACAGAATATCTAGTTCCAGTTTGGTTCGGTTACTTGCACAGTCAGCACTTGTATGCTATATATCTATAAAATATGTATATCTGTATCCCCAATGCTGGGACCGGCCTCCTCTGCATGAGGGGGAACTTATTTATTAAGTCTTCATACAATACAAAGGTACAAAGGCAGACTTAATGCATTAGGCATTCTTTACAAGTCAACCTAGGCTGGTGGAGAGACAGCATGGCAGAGCATAAAAAAAGAAAACATTATTCTTTAGAAAACAAGGGTGCATAAGTATACACATAAAGTTAAAGTAAAAATACACATATATTTGATATTTTTCATGGATATATTAGCGGTCCCGGTAGACGTTGTCCTGATGTTGTTGTCTCATTTTGTCAGAAAAAAAATTATGTACCCGATTGCAGCGCTACCTGCCGAGTCCAATTGTATTTTCAAACCATCCATATATATAAGGAAAGGTATGGGCTGGATTCATGCCTGCCTAGGGTCTAGGTAGAATATGCCAGTGTCCTCACGAGGCCTTAATACGCCATTTTAATAGCAGTGAATCTTAGTCTTTAGATAGCAGCACCAAGCGAAGTATAATTTGAATAAAATCTACATTGTTTTTTTTTATGAGGAGTTTGTTAAGTAATCGTTGGTATATAATTTTGTAGAAGAATTAGTATGGTTAATGAGGTCACTGATCTTATAGTTTAGGCGATAGAGCATAACGGTGTGATTTGTGGCATAACCAAATAGGTGATAAACACGCAATAGAGCCGATCACATTAAAAGTGTTTATTTTAGAGCAAACTTAAGTGGCAGTGGGCAGGGGACATTACTCGCAGAACAGACGGTCGAAGGTGCCGTTGGAAGGATGCAACGTTGAAAGACCTCCCACCAGGTGTTTGGCACCTGGTAGGGGTTACAGGAATCCGACGGATGTGAAACGCGCAAGACCGATCGTTGTGGCGACACTTGGGGAGGCCTATGTCCAACAGTGGACGTCTTTTGGCTGAAATGATGATTGTTATGCTGAATCTTAGGTTGGTTGGTAAAAAATTGAGCAAGGATCGAAAAATTAATGGATGGTCTAGTCTAGTCTGTTTAGCGTGGTGACTGCATGTTAACAAAAATTGATAAATTACAAAGTTGTATTGTTAACATCAGACTGAGTGATCAACTGGAACGCTGATATGTGGGTGTATAAATTATAAATCAACCCATCAGAGCATCTTATTCTTTTGCCCTGTTATTATTGAACCTTGGAGATCAAAAACTTGAAAAGCATTTTTCTCAAAACTCTACTGCTATTCTTTGTGACCACAAATAAAATACACTTTTTTTGGTAACTGTACTTCAAAAACATATATTAGTTTAATAGGTAGAAGTTGGGACTGCGATCCCGGTACAAAGAGCCTCATAACCCGATATGAAACTCGTGTTCCAGCTGTCTTACCATAGTAGCGACATCTATGGCGTCACATAAGAACTAATCCTTATCCCACATTAAAAAAAAAAACATCGCGCAATTAAAGCTACAAAACAGCCCGAAATCATCTATTGGGCAGTTGCCCACCAGACATAACACCCGTCTGGTCGGAGGATCCTCCCTTTGCAATGGAGGTTTGCGGGACTTTACTTTCTGTTCCGCCTACCTCCAAACCATCATAGACTGAATATGTCTAAAGTAGTTTTTTAGAGCATCTTTGAATTACCGAAGTATGACCAACATGAAACCGTACAAATCAATTTTCATCTCTCCAACAACAGATCGCTAGCAAAAATGTGAAAATCCACAACAAACTGATGCGGTGCGTAATGACCAATCTACATTATTGTTACGATTTGAAAACAGATTCCAAGCAATGTTTAGAAAACATTAAATAGTTGTACACATTACGTTTGCTTATGTATGAAGCATAGGCTTGTGTTATAAACTTAATCATAACTGTTATAAACAATAATTATGTAAGATAACACATGAAGTGATGGTTATGATTTTCTTTTGATACTTATCTTTATTCAAAATACTGGCGATCAAGGTAGCGAGAATCTTGTTTGTGCGAGCTTACACTTCCTATTTTGATTTAAAAAACGTATAATTACAATGTTTTTTTTATATAGATGGTGTGGAAGTTTTAAATTGGCTATCAATATTTATTAAGTAGTATTTATTATTATACTAAATACATTTTAATGTATTGTATTATTATATGTATTTCATCTTAATGATACTCAAGCCACAGAGTAGTCTTTTTTAATTACAAAGATTGACTGGTAAATAATGCCTTGCTGCATTAAGTTAGCCTATGTACAGTCAGGGATCAAAAGTGCAGTTCCACCTTACGAATGCTAAAATGTTTCAAATTTATTTGTAGAAGAGGTTCAATGGTTTATGACTGATTTAGTTGGTAGCATAGAATCTAACAAACAACATTTAACATTGCAACTGCACTTTTGATCCCTGACTGTACAACTACTCTTCATATAGTTTAAATAAATAAATAAACTACATCATTACAGCCTTACACGTTTCTATCTAGCTGGTATCTATACTTACAAAATAACAAATTCAGACCACGATTTTGGAAAACGCCATTAAATTCCAAAAAAAAACACTGGCTCAGTTATCGAAGAAATCGTCGAGCACAAAATATTTTTTTAAACACACTTGCTCTGAAAGTCACTTTTATTGCACTGCACTTAGTGTCATTATATACCTATAAATACATATATAGGTATACAATGACACTCTTTACCAAACTGTGACATTTTGATTACCATTACCCACTAGTGCTATAATGTAGTTAAAACCTTTTTGTTCAACCTCTTTGTTCGCAAAACAAATATTGAATTCGATTAAATTTCCCATTAAGTTATTACGTTCAATATAGTATGTAAATTAGTATCTTACTTACTTATTTCATCCAATTTACAAGTATTTAACTTGAACAAACGATTTATTTAATAAAAAACATTTAGTAAATAAATCGTACATTCAAACAATTTTTTTTTGTAGTTTGTGGCCGCCATTTTAAGATGCGCGCGGTTTTTGGCGTGATTTTTTTGATTCTAGTGAAGTTCAGTGGCTGTATTAATAAAATAAAATTAAATACTACAAAATCGTTAGAAAATGTTATATCCGTATTCTATGGTCACTACGAAAGACATTATCGTAAAAACTTTTTACGCAAGAAAACATAAACGTAAAACTAGGCAGTATGATCAAAATACCTTAGCCTTCCTCTAGGAGTAAATAAAAAAAAAATGATGCGCGGCTAATGAAAGCAGATTTTTACCGCCATGTCACAGAAAATTTTACTAGTTTTACTGTTATTTTCTTCACAAGTGTATTGAAAAATGTCGTATGACACACGTGAGTAATTAATAATTATCGTTCTTGGCTCTCCTAAGACCCTCGCCACGGCTCGGGTCTAAATATCGCCTCGACAGTAATCACTAACATTACACACTTGTATCATAATGTACTATAATGTTGTCATCGCTAAAAATGTTCCCTTGGTAGGTTGCTATTATACCAATTCCTTTTAATGGACAACTCACGTTCAAGTTCACTTGTAATTCCGGTTTTCAGAAGACGAGTGATTTCTTCATTGGCGTAATATCTAAACATGTTTTGCATATTGTCACAGTCACAAAAAAACAACGGTGTCTATAATTTTTTATTTTTGACAGACCCACTTTTGATTACTATCTCACCTGATGGTAAACGATGATGTGGTCGACAACAGAGCACGCGTGACTGAAAGATCCCCAGATTGTAGCATCAGGAAACACAAACTCTGGCAGGGAATTCTGCTGCTTAGCTGTACGCACAATGGATGTGTTCCTAAAACGTTTTGTGTGTATGGGTGGCATCACCGTACGACTGATATTCTAATGATGGATCGGACTTGACGGAATTAAGTTATGCGATTCCGACGCACACTCCCGAATTGCAACCAATCGGAAACAATGCTAATACGATCGTCGAAGGTTAATACGATTTAAAATTATAAAACCGGTCAAACTTAGCTGTGTTTTATCATTTGCACAAGAGTGCAATATTAATGCTTCCAAAACTCGCTTTGTAAGACCAGACGATCGTAATGATAACACGAACAAAACCTTAACAGGACACGACAATCTGTGATTATGAAAATGCAATCTCAGGTGCAATCGTGGAAAAAAAATGTAGTTGTGTATTGACCTCCTTAGTCTGGTGGTTGCAAGTGCTACTGCCGAGCATGAAGTAGGCTTTGATTCTTGAGTTGTGCAATCCAAAATTTTTACAGTCGCCCCTTTTTTTCAGTAGCGAGAAGGTTTCATGAATAAAACCCACTCGTGTTCCGTCAATTGCCCGTTGAGTTCCTGTGCTGCGGTAACTCTTTTGAACAATCTAACAGCCTTACAGTAGCAACTCTTTCTGTATTCATCATCATCATTTCAGCCGAAAGACGTCCACTGTTGGACATAGGACTCGCCCAAGTGTCGCCTGTGCGTCTCGCATCTATTGGATTCCCGCGACCCTCACCAGGTCATCGGTTCACCTTGTGGGAGGCTTTCCAACGCTGCGTCTTCCGGCACGTGGTCACCATTCCAAAACCTTTCGTCCCCATCGACCATCTGTTCTGCGAGCAATGTGTCCTGCCCACTGCCACTTAATAATAATAATAAGTTCTCCTGCGGATATCTTCATTTCTGATGTGATTACGCTCCCATATAACTGGGGTTTGAGTGTACTATATATAGGTCCCCAACCCTCGGGGAAAACAGTGTTACGATCTTACGCTTGTATACAAAATCTTAGGACTCGTAACAGATAGCTAACTAGACCGTACCTATAGACTTTCTGAAGACAGTTTACTTTTATGGCATTGGTACCATATCTTGTTTTGCAATCAAGAAGCGGCTCCTATATGAGAGGAGATATTGCTGCATTATTGAAAATGACCACCACTGATTGGATTGCGGTTGGAATAATCAGTAATCCGACTACCGCTCTATGTTTTCAGTAAGTAAGTAAGTAAAAATTTATTTGCATAGATTGTAGGTACATGAGATAAGTTGGAACAATAATTAAGTGGGCCTTGTACAATCTACCTCGTATCTTGTATATTTTCTATGATGGTTTTTTGTTGTTAAATTATAACAAAAAGCCATCATAGAAAACATCTAGTTCTATTTATATAACAATTTCTACATACTTTTTTTCATATTTTTGGATGCAAAGCTATCGTCATTTTGAATGATTTTAGTATAACTAAAAAATAATATTCAAGTTTGTCTAATGTGTTTTTATTGTCATTTTGAAGTTTTTTCGTTCAAACGAACTCAGCAAGTCGCAGTTCTCTGTTGGATATAGACCACTCTCAAGATGCGCTCAAACACCAAGAGATCGGGAGTTGTAGCGCATCTTGATGTGGAAGGTAGAACCGCCAGGCAGGTGTAAGCAGGGCAGGTGGTATATGGAGGAAGCGTGTGTTCTAAGCTAAGCTCAGCAACAAACAAAAACAGTCTTGAGATAGATTTGGATGAAAAGAACAGCAAGATTAGTATCGAAGATACCCAGGTTATACCGGACGCCAAGAGAATTTTATTCTGTGGCCGTTATGATAATATTTTATTTGCCAATAATTTTTTCAACTTTTTCCTTGAAACGACTTTTCCTGAATCATATCATCTTGCATGTATTAACGTTGAATGAAAGGGTACAAGACTATAAATTTATATATTACAAATATTATGATTTCAACAATTTTAAACATGCAATTCTTTAATCCAACATCTAAAATTTCACGATTTATAAACAATGGTACAGTGAAACTAAAATCAAACAAAAAACAGTTTTTGTTAACGAATTCGTCACGCATTGATAACTCAATTATTGTATGAAAATTAATATTACGAGAACGGCCTGACCCGAGTCGAAAAGCATTCTGAATCATCATCATCATCCTGTCAGCCGAAAGTCTTCCAGTGTTGGATATACACCTCCCCCAAGTAACACCATAATGAACGGTCCTGTGCGTCTCGCATCTATCACATTCCCGCACCCCTCACCTGGTCATCGGTTCACCTTGTGGGTGGCCTTTCAACGCTGCATCTAACGGAACGCGGTCGCTACTCCAAAACCTTTCAGCATCAACAGCCATCTGTTCTGCGATCAATGTGCCCTACCCACTGCAACTTAAAAGTGATTCTTCGGGCTATGTCGGTAACCTCGGTTCTGCAGATAACTTAATTCTGGATAATTTTACCAAAGTCTTTCGATCTCACCTTTTCCCAACTATGTTGGGGTCAGCTTCAGATCTAACCAGATGCAGCCTCCTCGCGCGCCAATTGTACCTACGTACATACGTCTGTACAACTTGAATGACTGAAAAATGCTTAAACATTACGTGGCCAAAAATGTTGGCCTCTATATCTTCGTTTTTCCTGAGGTCAAACAAAAGCGATTTTTTTTGGCGATTTTAGCAAAAATCGCGCAATTACATAGTAATGCGCGCAAAGGTTTTTACATGGAGTGGCAGCCTATCTGATCTCCTGAACCTAGTAATTAGGTAACACCAACGACTATACACCAACAAATATACATCCCCACACCTACCCCTTGGCAAGACCAGATTTTTTTCTACTATCCGTAACGACTGTCAAAGATCTACAAATGACAGCCGGGACAAACGGCTTAGCGTGCTTTCTAAGATACTTAGAAATTTCGGCATGTTAAAATTATCACCCATCTATAAATCAACCCCTGCAAGCGTTGCTTAACATAGGAGATTGGACCGTGCCGCTGATATTATTTTAGCCACCAGTTAGTAGTAGGAAGTAAATATTACACCAGTTGGCATTGCTTTTTATGCGTCAGATTAAATGTAACTGTGCAAAATTTCATTGACATGATAAGGAAAAAATTGTGTTTAATAACTTTTGTGTATGAAGAAGTTTGATTTTAAAGTTCTTAAAGCTAAGCGAACTTAAAAAAGCAGCTCGAAGTTATACAAGAATTTTACAATTACGAAATGTTAGTTATTGTAACTATGAGAGTAGTTAGATCTGATGTTGCTGCATCTGCTTAGACTGGAAGGCAATCACAATATAGTTTGGAAAATGCTAGACGGGCAGATATTAGTCTATTTTGGCCATTAATTATATTTGGGTGTAAAGTTAAAGTAATAATGAACAAAACTAACTCAAGTGCACGTGCACTCATGCCTACCAATATTCACATTATACTGATAGCTAATTGTGTCAACTGTCAACCAACTAACTAAACAACTCAATATGACATACATTTGGTTGTTTAAATTTCAAACCCAACAAATATTGCAGTACAAGAATAAGTAGTACTTACCGGAGACAATTAGCGTAAGCATGAAAAAAAAAAGATACTAGACGTATTCAATGCTATAAAAAAGAAAATAAATAAATTCTACAATCGATTTGCTTCGGCGTTCAATGTCTAACGATGCTTACTGTACCAGCGTTCGTAACGTGTGGAGCAATACTATTGCATTGCTCCACGCCATTTGTGTTAATGACCCGCATTTAAGCTGATATACTTGGGTTAATAACAAGGTTGTACCGCCCAATGTCATAGTATTAGGGAAGGAAGAAAGTGAGAAGCCTTTCACTTTCAATGAGATCTGTGTGTCATAAAAAAAAAAAACAAATTGTAGGTAGTTAAAATGACAAGAAATTACCTAAATGGTGCAGCTATAGTAAAGCACTGTTTTCACAGGCCCAGTAGCTGGCGGTCAGTGAAGGACAGTTACTGTCTGGAAGCTACAGGGTCCGTAAAAACAAAGTTGAGTCAGTACTGACCGGTCAGTTGTCAACTACTTAAAAATTCTATGTTTCTACTGTCACTGACCTTCCCCAGGACTTCTTCAGTAGCTGTGTACTGCTGTCTCCTATGCAAACCCGTGAGCACACGTCGGGGAAGTGACAGTACTGAAGAGACAGCAGAATGTACAGTTGCTGACTACAGGGTGGTCAGAAACTGTGCCTCTGAAAATCAATCTTTAGGGTCTGATGTGGACTTCATAAAACTATTTTTTTTTTGGTTGTGGATAGTCACAGAGAGTGCAAAGGTAGAATAAGATTTTTAAACATAGTGTGTTGTTTGATAGAAAATAGTTATCAGCTGCTTTCTGAACGCAATACACCACAATATATTCATCAAAGTGGAACGGCAAATGCTTTGCTTAGCACACATGTTAAATGTGGTATATAAGTGAAGCTAAATCATGGTAATAAGACTATGGTGACAACAAAGCAAATATTGTTGACTGAATATAATTATGCGACCCAAACAAAGGCTGAAAAGAAGACTGTAAAATCGTTTCTTTTCATTACAGAAATCAAACAAAAATATGTACATTAATTACAAGCATAAGACACAAAAAAGAACGTCGACAAGCACACTTCTCGAAAGATACATCTAACATATTTATGAAAAGAGTTATCGATCATACTCCCAAAGAATTTTTAGAAAAAAAGTGTGCTTAATAACCCACTTACAGGTGAGACTTCACTCGCAACAAGAATCGGTTTCCAACGCCATATTTTTACATCATCTTAATTGAAGAAGTGTAGAAGAAAACTATAATGTGTTAAACAGCATACTGTAACAAGCAGATCTCGTTTATCAAGCTTGTTTCAACTTTTTATGAGATCATTAAAATTAGTAGGCCGATTGCTTAGCTTTAGTACTATCAGGCCATACAACTCAGTCATGTCAAGCGATAGAAATCTAGACAAGCGTGTTTTGTCTTCAATCGTCTGTAATTGCGTAAAAACGGTGTACGACGCTTACACATTTTCTCTCACCGATTTGAGTAAAATTCCGAGCGTATATATATAAATAATATATAAGTATTTAAATTTAAGTATAAATGATTGTTTGTTTTTATTATAGTACTATGACAGGAAAAAGTTGTAGATTATAAAGATGGATTTATGGACTACTTTTTTGAGGCCAGAGTCCATTAAACAACTCCTGAGTGAGAGGCAGCTGTCTTTTACGTACCAGGGTTGCGGTAGTTTTCCCGCTGCTCTATGGTCTACAAAGCCCTGGTTAAGGTTGCACGGATGGATTTAGATTCACTAGCAGGCAGCAAACAATAGACATAGAAATAACTTCAAACCGATCTTGTATTTATCATTAACTGCCAAGATTGGTTGCACGTGTTTTGAGTTAATTTTTGCTTTTCCTTTCAATTGTTTGTTTGGATATGCTCACAAAAGATTACGCAGAAGGCCAGAATTAAAAAAAAACCAAGAAGTAGAAAAACGTGTCATATACCAATGATTTTATCACAATATTGGCAGAATCACTGACTGGTTTGCTAGTGGAATGGTACCAACAGAAATAACCGGTTCTGCATCCAATTACAATTTGCCAGTTGTTAATTTTAAATTGAAAACACCAGTGTGATACAATTGACGAGAAATTGTATGAATACAGGTGCGTTTACAATTGCTTGATTCTTAAATTTTAATCATTTTTATCTTATTAACACTGAATCCTTACATTTATTATCAGTAGCGTATATTAGATTGATGTATACATGGTGAAGTAGCTAGAACCAAGTCTTGCATTTGAACTATACTTTATAGTAATCTAGTTCAGTGTTTAAGATCCATTTTAAATTTATGAAAACGATTATTTATTAATTTATTTGTACACAAACATTTAAAGCGAAAATAAGAAGAGGATAAAGGTTGTTGAACGTTGTGAGGTAGCAAAAACTTATGGACTGGCATATATATATATAATGGTATGGTTAAAGTTTATTATTAATGACGTAGTTCAGACTAATGTTAACGTAGATTAAGACTTTCTGAACTCTGCCTGGCATACTAAAATAACTAATTTAAAAACTTCCTAAGCACTTACTCAAACATATTAGTAGATTTTTTTTTATCATCATATTGTTTTAGGGTCAAAACGCCGCCACCGGCATATTTCCTATACTTCTTATACATTTTATAGGGATTCAACTCACATGGTTGACACCGGTGCCCGCTGCTCGCTTCTTGTGATCCGCACTGGCCTCTAAACACCCTGTTACAAAACGCCGTCACACGCCACTCGCGCATTTAAACCTTCTTCGTCAGAGTTGAATACTATATTACTGCGCGTATGGGTTAAAAAAGTAGCACCCACTGGTCACAAGAGGCTGTCACGCACTTCAGCTTGCTTTATGGCCGCTTCTATTTTCTTGTGGCGGCGTTTGTGGCTGTCGCGTGTGGTCCGTGTGCGGCGACCCTTACTAAAATAACTGAAGAAGATTATGAGAATAAGGACGTTTGAAGAAGTTCGAAAGAGTCTGGTATATATAGTTAGATATCTCTTCTTTTATTAACGAAGCTTTTATAGAGAACTTTGCATTCTTTTACACTTATGTTTTTGCTGGGATATCATTACTTTTTCCTAGATTCGGCTTTAGTTCGAGTCGACCCGATACTGATATCACGTTCTCAAACACTTTATTATTTTCATTGCATTAATAACTTTGTGTTCTAAACCTAACATTAATGTAGTTATTTCTGTATCTACTTACTACGTACATCTGTATTTGTATCTATCTACGTCCAATAACCTGCCTTCTTAATTTTCAACTGACTAAGTCACTTGGAAGTAGTCTAAAAATTTGGTGGTGAGCAGATGTCATTCTCTTGTGAATAGCAAGAGATGGGTCGCAGTCAAGCACTAGTTTATATCTTAAAAAAAAAGTTTATACAGGTATAAAAGGACAGTAAGTGGATTAGGTATAATAAAAAATATACAAGGAGTTTAACAATTATAGCAATCACAAGTTACGTCCACGCGCGGTCGCGTCAAATGATACAATGCTGATGCTGACGTAGAGTGTTCGCTGGTTTTGAATGTATATGTGAACAAGGGTTTTTCATACGGAGTTTAGTAATAAGAAGAAGGTCGGTCGTGCGAAATTGACAGCATGGAGGTCAAATAGATTTAAAGTTATGGGGGTTGGCATTATCGGTGTACCACCCTATTGCTTTACAAACTTGGCTGACACTGCCGTTTGTCTAGCTGAGAGAGTCAAACCAAAATGTGACTTTGTATCGGTCGTTAATAATTTTATGTTAAAGATAACGGGTAAACGACTGTATGACTCGATTTGTGTCAAATTGTTTAAGATTCATAAATAAAGCATAGTATGAATACTCGTAAACCTTAAAACCTTGAAATACCTGCTTACTACTTAGTAAAACCATTAATAGACTTTGATCCGAATATAGCGTTTCGTTTCGTCGTTAATACCGCGTACATCGAAGGATTGGAACAATTTGCCTGCTGCGGTCTTCCCATCCAACTATAATTTAGGTGTCTTCAAAACTAGAGTGAATAAATAGGCTCTTAATAAACTAGTGCGTCTCGCCATTAATTATTGCATCTCTGCTTACCATCAGGTGGGATCGCAGTCAAGCACTGATTTATATCAATTAAAAAAAATGTTTTGCCTTATATTTATTTTAACTATAATATCATGACGAAAGTTTTTTTTTATAATTATTGTTTGGCACGCGTTTGTCCACTATCTCATCTGATGATAAACGATGACGTGGTCGACATTCGAGCAAACTTGCCCAGTTGTAGGTATGTTATTCACTCTTTACTTATAAACTGGCTTATGACTGCCTGTTGGTCTAGTGGTTAGTGGCTCTGACTGCTATTCTGGAGGTCGTGGGTTCGATTCTCACCCAGGACAAAAATTTTTGTGTGATTGGCATGATCATTTGTTCTGTTTCTGGGTGTAATTTATCTATAATATGTATGTATTTAGAAATATATAAATATGTTTATCAGTTGGCTAGTACTCATAACACAAGCTCTGCTTAGCTTGGGACTATGTGTGATAGTAGTGAAATATTATTATTATTATTAACAAGATATTTTATTTATTTCTCTTTCTCAGCTTTAACGAGATTCTCGTCATGTGGGATGGTAACATTGACTATCATTGCGCGGCACGCTAATCGGTCTATCACCACTATATCCGGCTTATTGGCTACAATAGTCCGTTCAGTTATTATTACCATTATTAAACTCCGAGATTATATAATCTATTAAATGTTAACATTACTTTATGATGAAATGGACTTACTTTAATATTTTTATTGTAAACATTGCGATTATGTATTTTTGTTCTAATGCTCTTTAAATTATAAACACTCCACCGTATTGTCAAGATAGTGTTTTCTTATCTGTTATTGCTCTTCAATATGTCATCCAGTATGCTAGCCTGAGTGTCCGACACCTGTAGTCCAAAACAACAATGTTGGCAACGGGTGATGTTATCGAAGTAACGATACACATCGATGATGAAAAATAACAACAACGGTCATCTCTATATAACATTGGTTTTATGGTAATAATATAATTAGGTGTGTTAAATAAGTCTATTTCGATACCTATTGCCTGCATGCATATCATTAACAAACCATTGTTTGATTTTGCACACACTGTATTTAGACAAGACTAGTCTGTCTTCAGACATCTCGACATACAAACCTACAATTTTTTTTTTTCGAAGTATTTGGTTATATATTTCGTAACTTTAGTGGATTGGGGACTTACTATTTTTAGAATGTTCTGATGGCCATGGCTTAGAAAGAAGAATCTGTATAATATACGATTTTATATTAAGTTCGTGTGCTCCCTATAAGGTAAATGAGACTTAAATGTAGTTGGCGAAATGTGGCTGAATAATAATGTGCACTGACTTACCTTTTGAGGATTTATTGGCATTACGTTATGTGTTGTGTCTCGTCCCACACACCACAGTGTCTCAATACGAAACTCTATGACCAGTACTTATATGTTACCTGTGAAGACATGGCACTAAAGCGAGGTCGCTCATATATTGGGCCTCATCAGAAGGTTTAAGGTTACAGTTAGTTCAAATCAGGTATCTACATAGATACCCGCAAGAAAACCTAGTTTATCGATATAGCCCAAACAATCGAAAAGCTCATTTATTTATTTCAATGGGATTGAAAGGTTTGAGGTGGCGACCGCGTACCGAAACATAGCCTTATAATAATAAGGCTATCCACAAGATGGATTGATGACCTGGTGTTGATCGCGGGAATCCGATGGATGCAAGACGCACAGGGATCGGTCGTTGTGGCGAGAATTAGGAGAGGCCTATGTCCAGCAATTGAGGTCTTTTGGCTGAAACGATGGTGATAATGTGCTGTGTGATTCTAGAAAAGTACTTATTTTTCAATTTTTTGTGAGCTAATTTTGCATATGCTTGGACTTTCCTTGCGAGATCGAATCAGAAATAAAGATATTCACAGGAGAACCAAGGTTGCCGACATAGCACGAAGAATTGCCAAAGTTAAGTGGCAATCGGCTGGGCACATTGCTCGCAGAACAGATGGCTGTTGGGGCCGAAAGGTTCTGGAGTGGCGACCGATGGCCTGCTACAAGGTGGACCGATGACCTGGTAAAGGTTGCGGGAATCCGATGGATGCGAGACGCACAAGACCGTTCATTGTGGTGATACTTGGGGGAGACCTATGTGTGTCCAACATTGGACGTCTATCGGCTGAAATGATGATGATGATGACGCCATTAATTAACTTTTGTTGTCCATAACGGTAACAGAACTAAAATAAGTCTCAGTGTACAATGGGTTTATTAAGCAGAAATCTGTTTATTAAATCATTTGCCGATTTTACGACATACCTAAATGTATTTAAATACACTACTTAATAACGAAGAAAATCTGCAATATAAATCTATCGATGCCTAGTAATGTTTTGATCATCCAGACATAAAGTACTTAGTAGTGAGCTTTCATAGTTTTCTAATCAGCCGTTATAAAATCTTATTACCAATAAATATGTGGTGGTTACTGGTGGTTCTGCGCGTAAATTCTTCTGCATAGCTGTTCGATGACTGGGCTTAATTAGGTTGGTTATTGTTAACGCACGACATCTTATAATACCTTTGCAAGGTGAAATCGGAATCTTAGCTTATTTCAAAGGCTTGTTTAAAGCATTAGTACAATTATTTATAGCCTATGTACTTACTTATAGACATTTAACAACTAGTTTCTGGCAACACTGATCTGTCTTTGTACTTTGAATCATATTTTAACATATCAACTTCGTTTTTTTTCTTCTCCTGCTCCGGTTGAAGCGAGTGTTATACTTTTACTAACTACTTACCCGTATAGCGACATATATGGTGTCACATAAGAAATTAACTCTTTTTTTTTCCATGGGAAAATCATCTAAAGACATTCCCCGCTCTTGGTCGGAGCGACAGATAGTGTCAGACTTTTACTGACTAAAAACCACTTCTTTTCCTTCTTTGCCATCGTACCAGGGCCCCGGGGTTCTCTTTCGTATCACCCATGGCTCCAGTACCTAGGCTTCGACTCTGCTGGGCCCCTATGGTTTTGCTGACATCTCCTTGGGCTCGGTCCGGACGGTTACCGGACGGTCGGACGGCGAGCTAGCCATTGCTCGCTGTCCGAAAGCCGGCACCTACGGTGGCTGGAAATGGGGATCGGGATCCCGGCGGCTAGGGCGTGTGGGCCATTCTCTCGTGCGTGCGGCCGCCTCCTCCGCCGCCGCTAGCTTTACTGCTTCGCAGAAGGAGGCGACCGCCTGCCACTCCCCCTCACAAGAACTTAACTCTGAAATCCTGCATCACGTAATCAGAGTTTTCCGCGCGATTTGAAGATATTTAAGAGCCCAAAATCATCTATCCGGCAGTTGCCTGGATCAGGAACCGTCTGGTTGGAGGATCCTCTGTTTTCAACGGAGGACTTTATCTCTATTCTGCATACCTCTAAATCCATGTTCGTTCAGTTACCCATTGCGTTCCAGGGCTGTGATGATTCTTTTAATTTTTATACGCTTCCTGTGAACGAGTGTTATGAATTTCAATCGAAAATAAGCTTTATGCTTATACAATACTATTTCACGAAAATAGAAAAACTCTTCAGGCGGCTTAAAGAATAGAAAACAATAAAATACTTAGAAATATTATTAATAATTTTATGACAACGTGCTCATTTATGATGTCATTTGAATAATGTACAGTTGTGTTATAACAACGTCTTAGTACCTAACAGATTCGACGGAACATTAAAGCATTTAATGTTCTCTTCGGAGTTCTCTTCAAAGGGAAAATACCGTTAGTATCGATTATTTCTTCCACGAAATATGAACATTGAGTTTATTATTTGAAAGTAAAAAGTTTAATGTTAAAAATAAAAAGTTAAATGTAAAAAATAAAAAGCAATTTAAAGTCAGGTTTTATTATTTTTTACACTATTTTGTTTAATTATTGTTAACTGGGTTCAAACCCAGGCAGGCGCATTATTTGTGTAATTTATTTCATGACCACTTCTCATGAGGAAACCCGGCATGTCCTAGAACCAAAAATTGAAGACGTGTGACATCCACCAACCTGCACTGGGCCCGCGTGTTGGTTTACGGCGCATTCCCTCTCCTAGAGAGGAGGCCTGAGTCCCAACAGTGGGAAAAATTATAAGGCCGACTAAGCTATGTTATGCTATGCTAATTTTTCTTAAAATGAAAGACGACCAGTCAGAAAATTGCTTGGTGGATTAAGCAATTTTAAAGTGAATAGTCACCAAAATTACTTTTATTAAGCAATTTTGCTATGCGAAAATATCTCAAGTACCTAGCTAGTACATCATAATAATTAGATAATGCGAGTTTACGATACGCAGTAACCTCAACTTGCAAGACGAGATGCCTGTGCGCAACGGGGAAGATAGCGGGCTTCTAAAGCAAAATGCACATTGAAAGCGTTAATCATTTTCTATACGGCTTACATTTTTTTTTTGGTCGGCTTGAGCTCAGTCACATCATCTCATTTTTAAAAAAAAAAAAAAAACAGAAAGAAGAAGAAGAAATATTTATTTTTTATTATTTCACATAAACCTACTTAAACCTAAACATAATAAATTCAAAAGCTAGTGCACGGTACCAATTGGTAGTTTTTTATCCTCCGTTAAAGAGTAGAGTAACCGTGGAGTTAACTCCACGGTTACTCTACTCTTTAAAAAAAAATGATTTTATATTACTCCGCGTTACTACATTTCCTTCTGAAGTTATATGAATCTCTTATTATCTAGGTACCTACCTAGTTGTCCCATCGTGATGTCCATACGTGTTTTTAATAGGCGTCACACAGAAGGAGTTCTGGTTAGGTATTTCAAGAGAATACGGTACTATGTGCTGATATTAACCACCGGGATAGTTTTGGTGAGGTAAAATTCCGCACTGCCCGATCTTATTTCAAGTCTAGGCGCCTTTTAAAGATTTCCCTCGAAAACTAAAAAAAAATTCAAGGATTTTTAGTCTGTCTATGTACAGTTGATAGCGGGTATGATCAACCCAAAAGCTTGATTAATCTTTTTTTTTATTTATATGAAAATTTATTAAAGATTTTTTACATTTTAATAAGTTTATTTTGAACATACGATATAACAAGAAAAATAAAAACACTTAATTAATTATAATTACTTAATTAAAGATTGTTTAATATTAAATTTAAACCTCTGGGTCGACTGCAGCAACGCAACTGCAACGTTGGTAGGTAGTAAAGAGGCTTTAAAGCGGGCTCTTTGGAGCTGTATGGCTAAATCAACCATTTTCCTGTCCAACAAGACAATATTATGAGTCAAAGCGATTGTTTAACTACGTACTCATTCTACTGTCTGGATATTAAAGTTTTCCGCATACAACGCACGATGCGACGACGCACTGAAACTATGTGTGTGAAGTGTATATTGCTTTTTTTTTCTGAGTTAGTATATTATTAAATGACTTCTCCCGTTCTAAGATAGAGCGAAAGGACGTGTTCAATAAAACTTACATAAGTTCCTCCATTTGCGTTCTAGGTGTACGGTAATCCTTTAGGGAACACAGCAGAAATATGTGGCTTGTGACCTCTTGTAGTCTTACTTACATAATACTCGTAATATAGTAAAACAATATTCCACAATTTCACATGACGTCATCTAGTCCCAAACTAAGTAGAGCTTGTGCTATGAGTACTAGACAACTGATAAACATACTTACATGCTCGTATTTCTAAATATATACATATTATAGATAAATTACATCCAGACCCAGAATAAACGATCGTGCCTATCATACAAATAATTGTCTAGGGTGGGAATCGAACCCACGACCTCCGGCATAGCAGTCAGAGCCTCTAACTACTAGATGAAAAAGCCAATCAAAATAACTAGAAAAATTAAACGAAGCTTCAGGCTATTCACGGGGTTATTCTGTAAGCACCTTTAACTTTTGCGGTTTTATCTGTAATGACTTGGGTGTGCACTACGCCTAATACGGACCTACCGGACGTGGCTAGGGATTGCATTACCTAAGCCTAAGAAAATAATCAAGACAGTGCGCAAGGAGATCACTATCAAACGGTCAGGGGCGCCGGCTTTTAGAAAACCTTATGGGTGCTCATGCTCATTTGATGACTCGAGAAAGTGGCAAAGTGTGAGAAGAGAAATGCACGCTCATCGACCGACAAATAAATAAATGTCTTACTTACATGCTGCTTAGGTACATAATTACTAATTATGATTGATAAAAATATAATAAAAAAATGAAACCGTTATATAAAAATTAAATTAGTTTTTATTATCAAGAAATATTATAATTTATACGTAACATAAAAGCCGATTACTGATCTGTTTCTTGATGTCTGTTCTCAGGGGTGCTTGGCACCCACGGTTTGTTTCTCATGGGTGCTCGAGCCCCCGAGCACCCACGGAGTCGGCGCCCCTGCAAATTGTACAGTTATATATGTGAGAGCAATTAAAGGTTTTGTAATTAAATCTGAGAGAACACTGTCCACACTCATAGTTAGGTATCAAATCCAAATTTTCTCTTTCTTGACTATAACGGTGATTGTTTCGACTTTATGCGTGTAGAAAAACTGTTTCGTTTATGTTTAAATATCCTGTTGTAGATACAATGTCTGACACACATCCATGAATAATATGGGACAAAAATAGATCGCAAAGGGTTCATTAAAATTATTGTTTAACATACATTTTTTTACATTAGAGAGTATGGCTATAAAAGATTAAAGGAAATAGTTCCTGCACATTACAGGAACTGACAGATATTACTGAAAGCATTAAATTCGTAGCCTTATAGGTACTTAGTGTTACATGATTGTTCAAAAGCGTCAACGTGGCCCATAAACGCAAAGGTCATGAAAGAACTTGGATGGGTCTTACTTAGTAAAAGCCTAACATTCCCTCTTGCTTCATGCAGAGCAAGGAAAGCTATTTGATGATTACTGTAAAACAAACAATCTTTATTCTTAGTCAATTCAATTAAGATTACCGTAAGAATAAATACTAATCAGATACCAATTATTTCAACCAAAAATGCTCTTCTACAACCAACCTAATTTTAAAAACCGAAATAGATTTTTTTATATGATGATATACTGCAATCCCACCTAATAGTAAGCAGTGATACAATCGTTGATGTTGAAGGGCATTAGTCTATTAAGAGCCTATTCAATCTAGCCTTAAAGACATCTATAATCGGGCTGAAAGACCGTAGCCGGCAAAATTTTCCAGTCCACGATTTAACTATAAAAGCATATTAGAAAACATAGTCGTATAAAACTTGGCAGTGTTTGCTTTATTCAATATCTACAACGGATACAACACTTGCTATTTCCCTCTGTTTATAAATTAAGCGTGGGAAAATATGTACGAGCGGCTGACTTCCAGCCAAACATACTTGTAACAAGCAACAAGTAGTAAAGTGTGAGCAAAGATAGGGCATCGAAACAAAGCTCGCGACCTGCGTTGGCGTGGTTTTGTGGACGGCGAACTATAGGTAGCTCGCCGTCTGGCTGTCCGGTAAGGATCAAGCTCGAGTCGACGGCGCGTTTTCTTCCACGCGCGCCTCATCGAGCTATCAGCAAAATGAACGGGGCTTAGTAAGGTCGTTGCTTGCTAGAGGTGCGTTACTGTTCGAAAGAGCTTCCGAGGCCCTAGAATGCGAATCAAATGGAAACTGAATGAACTCAGGTGGGTTTTCGTCAATAAAAGTCTGACACAACTTCTCGCTTCACCCAGAGGGACAAGTTATTTGACGATTTCTCATCATTAAAAAAAAATGGTAGCGTAATTGTACGAGATTTGTCTATAGGAAATTACTTGCGTGGTAAAGTATGCGTTAAGAGTGTGGCCTATTGACTTACAAAATTATATAATGAATGAAAAACTTAATGATAGGCGTTACGGTGGGAAATGTACTAGGTGAGTTTTTATTTGGGTTACTACATTTTCTCATGGTATAGTGAACATGACATGTATTTTTAGACCAGAAATGAATTTCTAACTTGTTTGTTGCACAATTAAATAGAATAAGAACCTAATTGATATTGAAATTAACAACTTATGAAACCATACTTTGATCCCAATGTTTTTGACGGCGCAGCGGCTACGCTGCGTATTCGCAAATTCGAATAGAATTGAATAAACTTCGATTTCTATGTCGGGGAGACTTGCTGCGGCAGTGTTTGAAAAAATTACCATGGCCCTGGAACGTACAGGGATTTTTTCCCACAACTATCACACAACGCCGTCTAGTCTTAAGCTAAGCAGAGCTTGTGTTATGGGTGCTAGACAACTGATAAACATTCTTATAAATTTCTAAATACATACATACTATAGATAAATTACACCCAGACACAGTACAAATGATCGTGCTCATCACACAAACTCTTGTCCTGAGTGGTAAACGAACCCACGACCTCCGGCATAGCAGTCAGGGCCACTAAACACTAGACCAACAGGCCAGTCAAAGTGTGATTTTTAGTCTACAAAAGTCTGTCAATTTCTCTCGTTTTACCCATAGTAGGAGTAATTTGACGTTGATGTTGCCCATTTCTATTGATAAAAAGGGTCTGCGTGTCATGTATGCATGTTTTTGAACGCATACACGGTACAGAAGTAAATCTTAGAAAAGGGCAACGATTAAAAAAAAATTTTTGTTTTTTTTTTTTTAAATTTAAGTAATAAAATTCAAATTCTTAAATCACAATTCCGAGGCAAGCTTTTAGATTTTGTAAAAAATAAATAAAGACAATCTCGACTATAAAACACGTTTCAGACTTCCAGTAACATTTATTCAAATGATACAAGCCTTGAAAGTCTTTACAACAACTGCTCTAATGCAGTCCCAGTCTAAACAAGCATTGTCATTGATTATAGAGCCTTCCAAATACCGCAACGTCATTCATCCGTAGAGAAACCAGCTTCTAACATTTATGTAATAAGCATTTTATACAAAAACTGTGTTAATGGTTTATCTCAAATGTATTTTGTGTGGACTTGCGATGGATACTATACCACAGAATCTCAACTGTTGTGTAGACGATGACATCCGTTTGCCTTGCAGTGGCCTACTCTCTTATGACGTAAAACTATTATAAAAATCCGGGTTTATCATAAAAACAAATTACGCAACTACACGGCAACGAACCTCACAATAAATGTTTTTAGTACAACATGTTGATTTGGGATAAACGTATCCATCTTAACTCAACTTGCAAGGGCGTGCCCTCAGTGAACTTGCATTGCCTCGCATCAAAAAATCGCAGTCCGTCTGTCTATACTCGAATGACGTAGCATGACGTAGCACCCATTCGGCGGTTGCGTCAGGCAAGCCGGTGCGATCACAATAGCTGTGAAAGTATACTAGAAAGTGCAAGTCCACTGTCTCACGTACACATTATATCAGACGGGGATTTACATAACAATTATACTTTTGTGGGTAACTGGAGCGTTATTATGGATGTACTTAGCACTTCTAGGTGTTATAAGGTCAGTGAGTTTGATCGTTGGTGTTGGTCAGATTCGATTTAATCTTACCATAATTGATATATTATTAATGATTTTCACAATTTTATTTATGCACTCGAATTGCACAACCTTCCCATTTGATAGCGGATGTTTTAATTTATATTATGTAAGATTTTGATAGCAATTAATTTGATTTTAATAGAATTTAACGATGATAAAATTTGTATTAAAAATAAATATGAACGATTCTTCAAATGTGACATTGAGTATAAGACTAGTTTTGTATTGTATGCAAAAATAATTTATAAAACAGATAAAACTGAGTGTCTGCTAGATTTCACTTGGCATTTATTTAGATATATCGCTTCCGTATCACGTGGAGAGACAATATATTGCGTTGTTAAGTGAATTAGAATCTTTTGTATTCGAATTCCATGGACTCGATAAAAAAAAAAAACGAATAAAAAATCAAGTTCCGTAAGCCGAGTTAATATTTCGATTATGCTGTAAGAATAGAATGAGTGAAGCGGCTGATGAGTACCGTCATGTAATTATTGTAGTAATGACCTTTCAAATCAAACTGTCACCGTATACCACATCCGTTATAAAGATATTACATCATCGAAGTAACGACCTTTCGTATGGTGGCTCTCATCTCATAAAATGCCTTATAAGCGACAAGTGACTACTTTTACTTAGGTCAGTAATGATAAAATAACTATTCTCGCTCTGGGTGGAGCGAGAGGGTGTGCCAGATTTTTACTGATTAAAGCCCACCTAGGTTCCTATGGTTGCCCTTGGAGTTCCAGGGCCGCTATGTCTTACCCGCTGCTCAGGCAGACATCTACAAGTGAATACTATTGAAATTAAAATCTTTAGAAGTATGGAAGAACTTAACATGTCTTTTGCGCCAACCCCACGGTATAAGGACAAAGTAATAACGTGAATGTTCCGTTTTTAGCAAAGAAATATTACAAAACTTTAAAACCATTATATTCGACAGCGTAACTGTGTAGACACATATTTCGAGAAACCCTTTTTTAGCTATTCACACTCGTTCATATCAAGGCAAGGGACAAAAAATTAAGCCGTAGTATCAGTTTAGTCTGTCAGATTTTCAAAAGGGGAAATGTACCGATAAATAACTCTCATTAAACGTTAAAACTTCCGCTACAAGAGCGAAGTGTTCAGACACGTGTCGCCAAATCGAAGCCTTAACCTTTCAAGCGATACAAACTGCACTAGCAGTATTCCACACAAGTTTTTGTTCGTTAAAAATCATAATGAGTTCATTAAAAATACTGTGCAAAAAGTTATTATGTTGTGTACAATGATATTCCTACAATATTGAGTGTAAGTGAGACAGAGTGTTATTATGTTTATCATGCTTTGTTGGTTCGAGGTTTTAGACATAGGGATGTGTAAGTATACGAACATATTGACTAAATATTATCCTTACATACACTCAAACCCCAATTTCGCGCCATTTAGGTTAAACACTAGCGTTTGCATAGATTATAAAATATTGAGCGTTTTATATATAGGGTATTTATCCAAGTAGGTACATAAATAAAAAGTTCTTCATAAAGTAGTCTGTAAATATCGAAAATAAGCAAATCTTTCCGTTATTCCCTATATACCTATAGATTTCCACAGGATAAAACAGGAATAAACATATCCGCAGGTGATCCAAGGTTACCGACATTGCCCGAAGAATCGTGGCAGTGGGCAGGATACACTGCTTGCAGAAAAACATATGGTCGTTAGGGCCGAAAGGTTCTGAAGTGGCAACGGCGTACCTAGCAGAAGACGCAGTGTTGGAAGCCCTCCCACAAGGTGGGCCGATGACCTGGTGACACTTGGGTGAGGCCTATATCCGATAGTAGACGTCTTTCGGCTGGAATAATGACGATGATTACAAAACCCGATGCCCCAACGCGTCTCTCTGTTCGCAATTTACTCAGAAACTACTGAACAGATTTTCATCAGTAGACAGGGATTCATGAGGAACCGCGGTTTTTCGTGTCTTTGGTTACTGTTCCGCTGGGCCGTGGGCCTTAGCGAGACGCATATAAATGGGCTACTCAACACGAAAAGACTTTTTTTCAATTTAAACTAGAGATTCGCGTGTTCTGCCAAACAAACTCTTCAGCTTTCTTGTCAGTATAGATCACTCTAAATAGTCATAGGTGTTTATTCGAGTTCCGCACCTCAAAAGGAAAGAACGGAGCCCTTATAGGATCACTTTGTTGTCCGTCCGTCTGTCTGTCTGTCGGTCTGTTTGTCAAGACCCTTTATCTCGGGAACGCAGAAAGGTGACGAGTTGAAATTAAAATCATACACTCAGATCTGCGGTCCCTTGAAGCTGTGAAAAATTCAAACTTCTAAGTTAACGAAAAAAAAAGATACGGCCGTTTATGTCGCAAAAACTGTACTCGTATATTTCGACACTCTCAAGGGAATCAAAATTCATAGGGTACTGTCATGTCGACCTAGAAAACTGAAATTTACCATGAAGCAAGGTCTCATAGCACAAGTTTAGGAAAAAATCTGAAAACTGTAAATTTGCAACTACGTCACAAAAAAACTTTTTTTTTTACGTTTGGCCGGTTTTTTTTATATGATATTAATATTGCAAACTCTATGTGCATAAAAGACTGCGACTTTGAAAATAGAAAGTAGTTTATTCCAAAATACCAATCTGGGTTAGCAGAGTTATTGTGCAAACATAATCTGCTTAATTAATTTCTAACAGTTTTTTTTTGTTCTGCGTAGCTTAGCTATGTCACTGAATTTTAATGAGACATTGATTAATTGAAGCAAATATTTACAAAATTATACTACGCAGCTGCAGGAACGTTTAAAAGTGTTACCGTGGCCATAGAATGCAAAAGCAAAAGAAGAGTGGCTCTAGAACAAAGGTGAGTTCAGTATAAGTCTGAAACGCCTTCTCGGAATCGAAGGATATCCGGAATTCGGGGAGTCATTACATGTCCCACCTTAAAAAAAAATCTACTACTTGTAGAATAATAGTTGCCAAAACGGTATAGTTTTTTTTAATTTTTTTTTTTTAAGGTGGGAAAATCATCTAATGACAAATCCTGCTCTTGGGCGGAGCGAGAGATAGTGTTAGACTTTTACTGACTAAAAACACACTCCTGTTCCTTCGTTGCCTTCGTCCCAGGACCCCGGGTTTCGTTTTCACACTACCCATGGCCCCAGTAGTAGTATTTGCTGACATCACCCCGAGGCACGCGTGGAAAAATACGCGCCGTCGACGACTTGGGCTCGGTCCGGACAGTTACCGGACGGTCGGCCGGCGAGCCACCAGCCGTCCGCAAGCCTGCGCCTACGGTGGCCGGAAAGCGGGATCGGAATCCCGGCGGCGACTAGGACGTGAGGACCGTTGCCTCACGAGATCGGCCGCCTCCTTTGCTAGGATTACTGCTTCGCAGAAGGAGGCGACCGCCTGCCACTCCTCCTCGCTCCGGACCATGGCCTGTACCAAGGCCCAGCGCGAGAAATCGCCGCCGCCGATCGCCCCCACGAGGACACGGCGTTGCTCTGCCCAAGCGGGGCACACCTCCACCGGGTCCTCCGGGCGTTCCACACAGTGGCGACACCCGGGCGTCGCTTCCGCACGAATCCGATGCAGGAACTTTCCGAATTTACCATGTTCGGTGAGAACCTGCGTCATGCGGAAGGTGAGGACGCCGTGAGGTCTTTCCAACCACGCCTCAAAGAGGGGACTTATCGCCATAATTGTGGCGTGCCCAGCACGGGGTCGCGACAGTCGCTGTCGCCATTTCTCCATGAGAACCCGCCGGAGCTCTGTCCGCCATGCTGCGACTTGTCGCGGCAGCGGATTTTCGCCCCGGCGTTGCATCTCCATGCGCAGATCGTGTATGTGTGCAAGGAATGTTGCCTCCAGATCCCATGGTGGCTGGCCAGCAAGAAGGCTCGCCGCTTCGCGGGAAATCGTCCGGTATCCTCGCACCATCCGTATGGCCATGACCCTCTGGCATGTGTTCAGCCGGGCCGAAGACGGTATAGATAACAATTTTAAAATTCCAAATATATGGGATCAACATGAACTACTGAAATGTAGCGCGATAAATCACAGTAATATTATAAAGGCGAAAGTTGTATGTATGTGACTGTGTGTGTGCGCTTTTACTTATTCACGCACAAAATGGCTGAATTTGGCACACAGGTCAATCATGTCTTGGTATAGCACATAGGACAATTTTTATCCTGGAAGTAAGTGTTCCATAGATCCATGATTCATCTTCAATTTTTACGAAGGGTTCTTACCCGTTGGGAAAAGCGGCTTCGCTGGCAGAAGTTAGTCTCTAATATTTTGTACGTTTGAATGAATATTAAATAAAATTGTACTTAGAATAAGTTAGACTATAAGTCCTCTTCATACTTTCTTTTTTTTATTGTTATAAACTAGTGCTTGACTGCGATCCCACCTGATGGTAAGTAGTGATGCAATCGCTGATGGTGAGGCGCACTAGTTTATTAAGAGCCTATTCACTGTAGCCTTGAAGACACCTAAATTATAATCGGACGGGAAGACTGCAGCAGGCAAGTTGTTCCAGTCCTCGATCTTTCTATTGTTTTCGTCCACGATTGTCTCAAGAAATAATGATAAATGGCCAAGATCCAATTTGTTGATGACTATACAGCTATTTACTTTTAACTCATTATAATTATTGGCAGAACTAAACAACAGTATGTCACAAAGGCTGACAAAGGTCTATCAAGCCTGAATAAAAAGTCAACAAAAGCTGGTTACGCAATCGAATGCGAACTCGATATTTAAATAAGTCGATTGTCACGACTAGTGGTATCTATTTGTTGATTTTATCGATACTGTTTAAAGTTTAGGGAGGAGACCTGACTGCCTACTTAAATAACTTAACAATAGCAGTAGGCCACGACCGACGTGGACGCCCATTTACAAGTACACTCGGTTTGAGCGACTCGACTACTTACAGTATTTCAATTGTATTCTATTGAACTAAGTGTATAATGTGTCAATGTCTGTATAAGTAGGTCATAATATATATTATTGAATCTGTGTTAGAAATTCATTTTAAAAGAATGGGTAAGCATATTTTATCACGATGAGTTCGAACATAGTGGAATTTATTTGTAAAGTTTTTAAAGCTCTTGTAGTTATTTATACCGCTTATGTTATACGTAACATTGGTCATTTCGTACAAAAATGCTGTTCAATGGGGAGGGAGAGAAAGGCCAAAGAAAAAATAGATGGATTGTATGAAAACTTATGTAAAACAAGGTAGTCGGTGATAGCTGAACAGTGGCAGGCGGTCCTCACGCGTCCGATCGCGTGAGGCAACGGTCCTCACGCCTCAACCGCCGCCGGGATTCCGATCCTGATTTCCGGCCACCGTAGGCGCGGGCTTGCGGACGGCGAACAATGGGTCAAACAGCCGTCCGACCATCCGGTATGAAAGGCAATGAAGGAACAGGAGTGGGTTTTTATTTAGTAAAATTTCGCGCGAATAAACAGTTTTTCTTTCTTTCTAAAAGTCTGACACTTCCTCGCGCTCCGCCCAAAAGCGGGGAATCCCATTGGATGATTTTCCCACCGAAAAAAAAAGAATGGAAGGAATAAAAATGTTTCGCCGTTCCGAAATAACATAGGACAAGGGGAGGATGATGATGATGAACGCTCTTACAAATTTGATTTAAGACAATACTGTTATTGCGCCAATACCATTAAGTGACAATACGACAAAGTTATTCGTTTATATACGTGGGAATCAGGAAGGAAGGTTGCACAACAGCAGCACGCTGCTTATTTATAATCTGATAGTGTTCTCTTCCGCAGCAACTACACCTATCATAATTTTATCAAATTGCAATCAACGTTCTCTTACATGACGCTAGTTTTATAGCGTGTAAATACTACGTGAGAATAATTTATGTTCTGAGAAAAACGAAAGATTTATCACTTCTGGGGAATTTTTTGCATATTTCCGGAGTAAGAAGCTATCTGCAGTTTTATTACAATTTCCTTTTCCAAACCCTATTTTGAGATCGACATCCAATCCAATACTTATAATACACAAGATAAGAATGAAGCAACTCATTTCGACGTTATTACAAGCTTCAACGTCCTCATATGTCTTTTTGTTTTTAAGTATTAAGTATCAATTTAATGTTTTACTGAAACTATGGATCTCTGATCTGATAATAAAGTTTATTATTATTATTTTTATGCATTTATATATCTCAGAACCCTGAGCTCCTGGACCTTTGGAAGGCATACGAGGGGCCGAAGCCAACTCGCAGAGGCCCTTAGACTTAAGATAATTTTGAGAGTTTATTTTTTTGTAGATTATTATTAATTTAATTTAGAGAGGGCTTTAGATAATTTTAATTTAACGTGATACATACCGACGATTATCCCTGTACGCGCTGTGCTAGTGCACCCAAGGACCCCCGGTTGGTGGGAAACTATTGCGACATACGAAAAACAAAGATAGTAGGGCTATGGTTTTTGGAGTCTTAAGTGGACTGGTTACCAGGAACTATGTTAAGACTATGGTCCCTGCCTGAACAATGTTATTAATATCCATCGATTATTATTATTAATCAACGTAGGATTCGTCATGCGCAGTAGCTTCTCAGAAAAGATTTTTTGAAAATGGGTTCGATAGTTTCTGAAGCCTTGACAGACAGACAAATTTAAACGAAGGCGACATGTATAATTTTAATTACATAAACTAATAATTAAAAAAAGGCAATACGGAAATAACTTTACATTTAATTCTGTACACCGCAAATCGGACATGATTTATCGAGGTCATTTCTAGTCTTATCCAATTGATCATACCATAGATTGGGCATCTTACTCGTAGCTTTCTAATTGTATAAATGGCAAAGATCAGGACACGGTGACAAACTGCTTTAAGGAAAGTAACGACAATTTATATCGTCGCGTATATGTAATCACTGGTCAGGGTCTCTAATTTAAGGTTCCGTAAGAAATGTAAATGATTTCTTAGTTGGTTGGGGCCGGTTTGTTTGTTTTTAATGTTAATATTCGTAATAGTTTGTAACTTCCGTGGCACAGCTTCCTATGATGGAGTTCAAAGACGTTAGTTATGAAATGCATAACGAATTGAGTGGAGAATTCTTCATAGCAGAACTGGAAATTATACGGTCTGTACTGTACTTATGAAATAAGAAGTTATACAACAATATTTTTAGTATATGCGAAACCCGAAACACGTGTTTACTAGTATTTTTATGTAAAGTATCTGTGTACAAAATTTCATAATTGTACGATGAAAAATCACGTTATAAGCTTGTTATGTTACCTGGTTGGCCGCACAAATACACGATCACCGGGCCAACCATGCCACTGAGGGGTTGTTTTACTCCCGCATCCAACTGATTCTGAACAAACTATATTCAGGTTTCGCATATACTGAAAATAATTTTGTATATTCGTATGTTACCGGCCGTATCCAATTTGATGGATGAACTAGTTTTGCCTAGGCCAAACTAGCTCTCCTTACAAGCGCATAGCCCCGCTCTGCAGCACTCCTATTTCGGGGTGGTTATAAAAAAAACTGTGTGCTCTTTATAGCACTCCGAATTTTTACTCTTGCACTCTCTTAGACTAATATAGCGGGTTTGGCCTAGGCAAAACTAGTTCATCCTAAAATTGGGTTTGGCTGGTAACATAAATATATAATCAGTACCTACTGAATGCTAGTCATCAATACTCATTGCCACACAATGTGGTCATACCACCAATAATTTATCTTCAGTTGACAGCATTTTTTTAGCACAATGCTCTAAGATATTGAAATAAATGATATTTGGTTTTAAAAACACTTATACACGTAACTTTTTTCATCAGTTTAATCTAGATAAAGCCGGTGTTTCCTAGCTGACTACCCTGAGGAGAAACACCAGGAAGAGTATGGTATTTAGTTAGGAGTTTCGGTTTTAGGTGTATAAATGTGTGTATACATGTATATGTGTGTTATAATTTCACCTATATATTTTTTTACCTAGCCTTACTATCCCACTACTGGGCAAAGGCCTCTCCCAAGTCCTTCCAGACTTTCTTCTCCTGCACCAACTCAAACCAGTCCTCGCGGCACGCGTCCAGACCTGTATAATATGATATAAAAAAAATATGACTTACTCAATCCGTGGTATACAGTTAAAGACTGCGTGCATCAGATTTCATAAAAAATATAGTATTTCTGGTCAGAGGTTACAAACTGCAAAATGACTTGTTATTAAATTTCAAATATGAAATCTCCTGCAAGGTCATAACGCGTATAAATTACTAAACCAGATTATAACTAAGTACTTAAAATGGAAGGTATTTCATAATGGGTGTTACTACGGAACCTAGCTTGGGCAAAGTAGGTGAACATGACCGGATATTTTTAGCAGTTTTTATAAGTGTTAATATTGAATTTATAACGAAATCGAGACAGGTAAATCCGTGAGTGTTACGAAACTTGGTAACTTGGTTAGAATTTTATAGTTGTAGTAAATTAATATCGTAAATCAGATAGCTTAGTAAATTTTTATTGGGCCTTTGCTTTTGTATTTTATCGTATTTTTATGTTTTGTTGTTAAGGATTAGGTATGTTTATAAAACACGTGCTACGATCCTTTTTTTTTTGGTGGGATCTCGTCACAGCTTCTACAAGTCTGGATGGTGGGAGAGGGAGTGTCACACTCTTAGGGCTTTATGACACTAGCGGTTTGCGAGCGGCTGCGGGGCGCGCAGTGAATGCCTCGTGAACACGCCGTGGCTGCACAGCGAAGACGTAGCGGATGCGTGGCAAATTCGCAACGTTTTCAAGGCGTGTTTGTAGCAAGTTAACGACGTACAATACATTCAGTAACAAAATGGATTGCGACGAGGAGACACTGCTGTTGGCTTTGTTACTTCCAAGACGCCGCAGCCCGCACCTCGTTGCCGGACCTCGTTGCGTGTCCGCGACAAATTCGCTTCGCATGCGAGGCGTGTTCGTTGCGCACGTTTGAGGACGCTCGCAATCCGCTAGCATGATAAGGCCCGGACTAAAATTCACCCGTGATTTAGTCAGTAAAAGTGTGACCCAGGGCCGCTGGATGACTCTTTTGAACAATGGGAACGTTTGGAAAAGATTTCTTTTCACAAATTCCCCGGGGCCGCAGCGGCCATCGGCTCTGCTATACTCCTACGGTTTGCTGACATCTCTTTGAAGCGCGCGTAAAAAGCCCCCGATTCATCTCCTTATAAGTGAGAAGTGCTCTCACAACAATTTACGTTCAGGTTTTTCCAAAACTACAGCGGGTTGCAAAATAGCCCATGTGTGGTTAAATATTTGCGAAACTTATGTGCTTGACATTATAATGAACATGTTTAAAGGCCTTACTATATAAACTTAGTAATATACTTATTTGTAATATGCATAAATTAGATAATACTTGTTATGAGACCCCTGCAGATGGACTATACAGATTGATAAAAGAAAATGAGATTAAATAATTAAGTAGGTACAAATAAGGGATGTAACAGAAGTTGTTATCGGAACCGAATTCGGAAGCGGAGTTTTTAAGTTTGGTTTCAAAGTCAGAGGTGGAGGTGGAGACAGAAGCGTTAAATGAACTACTAAAACCTCGGATAAGTATGTATAAATGAAGAGTGAACTTACAACATTCCAAATTCGAAACAAAACGACAATTGAAAGAGTAATCGACAGAAGGCACGGAGAGAGGGAGGTACCCCATGCGACAAGTAACTATTAATACTTGTTTTTATTTTTATTAGTCTTCTACGTTTCCATATATTACTTTAGAAGAAGATTACATAATAAATTGTTTTATTATCATTTCAGCAAAAAGACGTCCACTGTTGGACATAGGCCTCCCTCAAGTGTCGCCATAATAACAGGTCCTGTGCATCTCGCTTTCATCGGATTCCTGTACAATGCTCGGTGACCTCAATACTTATTTCAACCTTAGATATAATTTTCGATTAAAATTTATCGGGACCGGAATCAGAATCGAAGGTGCAAAATTAATCTGAAGTTCCGAACTCTCAGAATCGGAACTAAACCCCCATAACATCTCTAGTACAAATAATAAAACTAAAAAGCTATGAAATTTAGCTTCTTTAAAACCCACTTAATTTGTAAACTGGCTAACTTAGGTCACGTTGACGTTTTCTTTACGTCAATGCATAAAAACGGTGCCTTGCACAAACATGCCATTTACGAGGCAACTAATTGGGGTTGCTTTAAAGACCTGATTGATTATTTTGTTATAAATATTATTTTTTACACAAGAACTATGCTTAGAGATCAATTCATAAAGTATCATCAGGACTGGCTCAGTACTTAATTTTTTTTTGGCAACTTTATTATACTATTGGTTTAATATGGTTTGGAAGGCCTTTCACATTGGAATGCCTCTGTGAGAGGTATTGGACCGATGTTAACCTGGTGAGGATCATGGTAATTCGATGGTTGTGAGACGAACATGACCGGTCGGAGGCCTACATTTAGTCTTTCGTCTGAAATGTTAAAAGCCCATAAATTGCATTGCATCACTACTTACCATCAGGTGGGATCGCAGTCAAGCCCTGGTTTATCTCGATAAATGATAAATGGTAAATAATAAATGATGATATTTATTTTGCAAATAGGTTTAAAAAAATTACTTTTACACGTCATTTTTTTTCCTCATTTAAAACTAGATGAGGCCGGTGTTTTCTAGCTGACTACCCTGAGAAGAAACACCAAAACAAACTCAGGGGTCAAAATCTTTTTTGAAGTCCATACAGTAAATATGTTATGGTCAAATCACATGAGAACTATGCAGATTAGTCTGAGATGGTCTTTTAAAGAAAGAAAGAACCATACAGATTTGAGTGGACCTGTCCAGTCAGTGCAAGCATTTATCAGTATTCGCAAAGCTCTCTCAAAAGCAAACTCAGGACTATTATGGAGCTCAAAGACTTGACGAACAATACCAAGGAAAGGACATTTGGGTAGGCCGCAGAAAATACATAAATTGCCAGACATACGTTAAAATGACTATCAATTAAAAAAAAATGTTATTGACATCAAATTACTGACATCATAGACGAGAATTAATTTATACTTTGCTCTAATCTAAGTGTATCAAATGTCTCAATTTACGACGACCGAATGAATTAAGATACGCTATAAACTTGAATTACTAATACAGTTGCCAAGGTTCCCTGCAATAAAAACGTAGGTATATAAACCATGTACTTAACATTCATACGTCACTGTTCTTCTTGTTAGACGTTTGTTAGTATAGGTCAAGGCTTGTGTCAGTTCTCGAAAGCACTTCTTTCTCGCTTATAAACAGGTTTGAGACAATGAGTAGCAGCCATTATAAATATTGTAATGAGTCGATTGTTAGACACTTAGACATGACTGTAAACTGAGATGGAGAATTTGAAATTATATCTTGGTGTTTATATATACTAATATTATAAAAAGGGAAGATTTGATTTTTTTTTGTTTATTTGTTTGTATGTTACAATTCAACACAAAAACTACCGGACAGATTTTCAAAATTATTTCATCAGTCGACACACAGTTACAAGGTTTTTTATTAAAAAAATTGAGGTGGGGAATCATTTAATGACTTATCTCGGTCTAGGGCGGAGCGGTAGGGCGTATCAGATATTTACTGACTAATATAATATGTTCTTTCAATTGCCCTTTGCGTTCCAGGACCACGGGTTTCCCTTTCAGAAGTCAACCCATGGCCTCAGTAGGCTGCGCCCCTGCTGGGCCGGCTGGCGGTTTTATTGACATGTCTTTGAGAAGTGTGGAACATTACGCACCGTCGACGACTCGGGTTCGGTCCGGACTAAGACTGGAAAAGATGATTACTTTAATTAATCATCCGAAATCTACTATCGTCCATCCCATACCTAATATTTGCATATTATATTATATTTTTTAATATATATTATTATTTTTTTAAAGTCATACCCCACACTAGAAATTGCTGCAGTAACGTGAAAGCGAACAAAAACATGTAAACTTACATAAAAAAGACACCCAGAATCGGAATTACTGTCTGTGTAGGTCATAAAAATATTTGTTCCGTAAATGGCACTAACTGTATCGTATACCTCCCTACGGTATGTAATGCAGAAAAAAGGAAGGATGCTACTGTTTTGATCTTGTTATGCTGTGTGATCTTCAAGGGCAGACCGGTCAACCTAAATCAATGTCAATGTTCACAATTGAAGAGATGAATGTGAAGGTTCTTCATAAAGGAACTTCATTTTAAGGTAACTGATGGTCCACAAAACAACTTTATTTAAGATTTTTTTGCAAATTCAATAAAACTAACCTCAGCCAGCGGTTTCGCCTGCATGAAAGCCGAAAATTTTCTAAGGGAATAATCTCCCACCATTATGTACCAATCCAAATCCATTCAGTCATTTGGGCGTGAAGGAGTAACAAAGATCATCAGGTTAGAAAGCGGTCAAGCGCAAACCTATCAACAATAAAAAAAACCGGGCAAGTGCGAGTCAGACTCGCGCACTGAAGGTTCTGTACAAACTTACCTATGAAAATAGTTCCATTCCCGAATTGGAGTTACGAAGATTTTTATGAATCGCAAAAAACATTTTTTTTTTGTGACGTAACTATAAATTTACAATGTGTTATGAGACCTTGATATACTCACATGGACAAACTTTTGCCTTTATAATATTAGTGTGATGTGAAACTCTCTAGTTAAAATGTAATATATTGTTTCACGACAATATATGTATAATACTTTTATTAGCTTTCATATAGTTTCTCTGGAGCATTATGGCTTTTGCTGTATAAGGTAATAAATAAGAGAGGTACTTATTTTACTGTGTTGCATTTACTTAATATGTTACAATGTTTTAATCTATGTATATGTAAAAGGAGAAACTGACTGAATGACATAACAACGCACAGCCGAAACTACTGGGATTAGGGATGTAAAATTTTGCACGAGATTTTTATGATGTAGGCGAGCACTAAGAGAGGATTTTTTTAAATTCACCTACTTTCTCGCGAGTACAAATACTTAAAGGGCTTCTTGCGGTCGAAGTCGTTGCTAGAAGCAATTCTCATTATAAATTAGATACTGCCAGCAGCTTCGCCCGCATGAAAGTAGAAAATATACAACATTATTTTTAGTATATATGTGAAAGCTGAATATAGTTAGTTCAGAATTAGTAACTAAATCGATTCTAATAATTTTTACACCGTGTTATATTTTTCTCCCAAAAATATTTTTAAAAAAGTCAGAAGTCGGACACCACTGACACTAAGTACAGCACGGGTCACGGCAGGTCATAGCGGGTATTAGGCGTCAGCGCACATCTGGATGCGGTAGCAAAACAACACCTCAGTCGCCTGGATGGCGACTGGTGACTATGTATTTTTGCGGACAACCGGGGAACATAATAAGCTTATAACTTTGTGATTTTTCATGATACAGTTATAAAATTTTGTAATAGTTTCTTTACATTAGACACGTGATTCGGGTCTCGCATATGCTAAAACTAATGTTGTGTAGCCTATGTCACTCAGTGATAAAGTAGGATTCTACGGGTGAATGAATTTTAAAAAAATCGGTCCAGTAGTTTTCGAGGTTATTCATTACAAACAAAAATACAAGTCTTTTCTCCTTATAATATCACTATAAAGGCCATGATTTTTATACTTTATGACAAAACAGCTAAAAACATTTTTTTTAAATTAAATTACACTGGGACTCACCAGTTTCGTGATTAATACCTCAGCGCTAGTTTAGTTAGCTAGCGCAGCGTTGGAAGACCTCCCACAAGGTGGACCTGGTGAGGGTTGTGGGAATCCAATGGAAGCGAGACGCACAGGACTGGTTCTTACGGATTGGGGGAGGCTTATGACCAACAGTGGACATCTTTCGGCTAAAATGATGATGGTGATGCCAGTTCAGTTAAGTTCGCTTAACTAATTTTTTTTTTTTTATAATTCATAGCGTTGTGTGCAGACAATAAAATATACCGATTCTAAAATTTTACCATATACATGTGAATATATTTTATGATATTCAAAACTTAATTGATAAAATAGCCAGTAGAACTTATTATTAACCGAATCCAAAAAGGAGGAGGTTCTATGTTCGGTTGAATGTATGTTTTTTATTTTATTTTTTTTATGTATGTTCACCGATTTTTCGGTAAATTGTGGACCGATTTTGAATTTTTATTTTTGATTGAAAGGTTATGCTTCCGAGTTGATCCCATAGAAATATTGTTATGATCTGATCGTGAACTTCGACGATATGGAACAGAACTCCTCATAGGATCACAGCAGAACCGTCGTAACAAGTAAAATTGCTTTGTTTATACGTGTAGTCGATGACTGACTGAAAGTACAGGGGGGATATATGGAACTGATCTGATGATGAAGCCTGAAGTTAGGCACCGGAACTCTGTAATAAATAAATGTAATCTAAACGTGTTTAGGATTATTAGAATTATCATGAGATGCACTCTACCTATGAGGTATTTAAGTTTGGCTGAGGGGTACTTTTTAGTGGTGGTACCATAACTACAAAGTGTAAACAACTTTTTACAAAATAAAATACAACCGACGTCAGTGTTTTTTTTTACTTTGAAAGTAAAAAAAAACGCTGAAAAGTGCAAAATATCTTTAATTTCGAAAGTCGGTGTTTCTATAATAGTTTTGTCTCTCCGTTATTTAACACCGATTTCCGAAATTGTTGAGTTTTATATTTTGACTGACCTGTTGGTCTAGTGGTTAGTGGCCCTGACTGCTATGCCGGAGGTCGTGGGTTTGATTCCCACCCAGGACAAATGTTTGTGTGATTAGCACGATCATTTGTTCTGTGTCTGGGTGTAATTGATCTATAATATGTATGTATTTAGAAATATATAAGCAGGTTTATCAGTTGTCTAGTACTCATAACACAAGCTCTGCTTAGCTTGAGACTAGACGGCGTTGTGTGATAGTTGTAGAATATTATATTATTATTATATTATGTAGGTGCGAACACGTCAAAATCAATCACTTTTAATATTGCGTTTCACGTAGAGCGAAATCCATAACAACTGATTGTACAATTTGTTTATTGCACTTATATTTTTAACAGCACTGAAAATATTTCATGGAATGGAACATGATTGGGAAAATGATGTTAAAATGTTGCTAGAGAATGACAGAAAAGAAAAAAAATGTTGAATGCAAAATATTATTAAAAAATAAAAAGAGAAAGTAAGAAAAACAACTGTGCCGTTGTTCTATTTTATCGACAGTCACTTTTCTTCTCTAAAAATAATTTAAATATCGTATTTAGGTTTGAAAATTAAGAGGTATGCAGTACAGGGTTTAAGGACCCGCAAACCTCCATTGAAAAGGGAGGATCCTCTGACACACTCACAGTAGACATAACACCCTGGTTATGTCTACTGTGGGTAACTGCTCGATAGATAGATAACTTTGGGCTGTCGTATAAGTTCAAATAGCGCGTGGAACTTTAATTGCGCGATGCAGGATTTCTGTTACTACACATTTCTCTTTTATGATCTGTTCACCGCTCATATTTTTTAGACAAAAAGCAAACAACTTTTACGTGTCCTTACCAATATCGACCTAATGCAAAAAGCAGATGGAATCATACTCGATTAAAATCCTGTGTTACTATGCATCAGAAGTTCGAACCATGTGAATGTCAAATGATCAATTACCACAAGAACGCTGAGTAAAGCGGATGTTTTATTTTGCATTCATATGCAAATAGGTTTTTACTCTGATTTTCACAGCATTCGCTTATCAATTCTAGGTAGTAGTTAATTTACATAAGCATAGTAACTAAGTAGGTACCTGAAAAGGTTTTGAGCAGTAGGTAAAGTCCGTTAGTCATCAGTTAAAAGTTTAGAGGGATGCGGAACAGGGTGTAAGTCCCGCAAACCTCCTTTGAAATGGATCCTCTGACCAGACGGGTGTTGTATCTGTTCGGAGAGCGACGATGTGGTCTACGATTAAGTACTCTTGACTTAAAGACCCCCAGGTTGTAGCTATCAGGAAACGCAGACTCCGGCAGGGAATTTCACTCTTGCTTGACTGCAATCCCACCTGATGGTAAGGAGTGATGCAATAATGAAAACAACACAATGATGAAACAGATGAAGGAACGAGTTTATGTAAATAGATTGAGAAGAAGAGCAGAAGATTTGTATATATTTTTCATAACTTAATAAGTTTTTCTACAATTGTAAATAGTGGAATAAAGGGCATTTTTATTTTTATTTATTCACTACAGCCTGGAAGTAACTTAGATTATAATCGGACAGGAAGACCGCAAATGAATGAATTTAGCCTACATTTGAATTAGGTTTCAGTTTATATACTAGTGTATGTCACCATTCCATGTACTAGGTAGAGCTGTATCTCTATACCTACTTGTTTATATGTGACTAAATTAAACAATTCAGATATACTTACTCATTAAATCAATAAGAAATTAAATGTATAAGTGATTTAAAAAAAAACAACTCATTCCTGCATTTCGGTTAACCTTCCCGAATCGAAACTCTTAAAAGTTGCCCATTAGATTGGCCTTTTATTCCTTACCAGCAGGTATACGAGTAGCTTTACAGAGATTATTCGAAAGAGTAAACGTTGTTCTGGAACAAAAATACTATCTGAAAAAACTTAGGTGAGTTTTTGTTAGTAATAGTCTGACAGATCGGATGGAGTGAGCCACCTTGACAGAGAAAAGTTATTTGATAGTTTCCCAACTAAAAACAATACCGGCCAAGTGCGAGTCGGATGAAAAGTTCCGTACCGTCCGTGGCAATAAACGGCAAAAAAATCACGTCTGTTGTATGGGACTTATTTTTTTTTATTCTGTTTGAACTGTTTAGCTATCACGGTTTATGACATACAGCCTGGTAACAAACAGACGGACAGCGAAGTGATATAAATGGTCCTGTTTTTACCCTTTGTAAGGCTTGCCTCTAATGTTTGATTAAAATAAATTCGCAAGACTCCTGGGTGGTAACTTCGGCACTGTCCACATCAGTATGCTACCAAGTCCCTGGAATGTTCTTTGTATGATGATTAGCTGAATGACGGAATGCTCGCCGGGCAAGATTACGACGATTGACAATTAACTAATTTATGGATTCAATGGCCCGTTTGCCTGCCATTGTTTCTCAAATTCGTTTTTTAATGTAATCAGTAAATAGGGAGGGAAAAATTGCATAAGTAGATACTGGCTGAGATGTGCGAATTTATTCGAAAAAGTCATCGCAGCCCTGGAATGCAAAGAACAACTGAAGGAACATAGGTGGAGATGGTCTGTAAAAATCTGACCCTCCCTCTCGCTTCACCTAGAGCTTGAGGAGTTATTTGATGATTTCTCATCTCAAAAAAATAGGTACCTACTGCTGAGATGATAATGTTAAGTAGTTGCGTGTTGCTTATCCTTTTCCTGCTCATACTTACTGTCCAATGTATAATAAATGTAAGTCATATTTTTTCAAGGTGGCAATATATCAAAGAAGGATCCTCCGAACAGACGGGTGTTATGTCTGGTGGGCAACTGCCCGATAGATGATTTCGAGCTGTTCAATATGTTCCAATCGCGCGGAGAACTTTAATTGCGCGATGTAGTATTAGTTTTTATGTGACGTCATATATGTCGCTACAACTGATTCGCTGAAGATGTTCACTTCCCATTCACTCTCGCCCCGTACCATGGCCTGAACCAAGGCCGGACGTAAGCGCCTCCGTCGATTGCATCCGCAGGGAAACGGTGGTGCTCCGCTCAAGCGGGGCGCGAATGAGAAACCTGGTGTTTGTTACTAGCAGGAAAATTAAACATTATGAATTAAATAATTCAAATACTAAAAAGTTAGAAATGATTCACTGATAGTTTTAAGTACCAACTCGGTCGTTATGATAACATGGGCATACGCATCGAAGCGACCGTTGTTGCGAAACAAAATAATCTAAGTATGACACAGTCTCGTAGCTATAAAAAAAATTAAATGTATTTTTTTGATATCTTCGTATTACATTCTGTAAAACTACGTCGTAGTTTGAAAACTGAATTGCAAAAGGTTTTTTGCCGAGTTGTTTAATAAAGTCATAACATAGCATAATCGGCAGTGCATAAAAAACATTTTTATAAATCATTTTTTTTTTCCTCAGCCTAATCTAGATGAGGCCAGTGTTTCCTAGCTGACTACCCTGAGAAGAAACACCGAAACAAACTCAGAGGTCAAAGTATCTTTTAAAGTGCATACAATAAACATGTAATGGTCACATCACATGAGAAACCCTATTTTTTTTTATTGATAGGCTCACGTTTGACCACTATCTCACCTGATGGTAAGCGATGATGTGGCCGACGATGGAGCACGCAGATTAGTGTCTCAGATGGTCTTTTGACGAAATAACTACACAGATTTGAGTGGACCTGTCTAGTCAGTGCAAGCATTTTGTTAGTATTCGTGTAGATCAAACTCAGGACTACGAAGGATCTCAACGACTTGATGAACAATACCAAAGAAAGGACATTTGGGTAGACCGCATCAAATACTGCAGACTGCCAGAACACTGCATGAAACAAGAATTTGTAGCTGTATGGCTGTTAGATAGATGTTCCGGGTCTGGGCTGTCTCGGGTATGTGAGTTTAATGTCCGTAAAAGCACCAACGATACTGGAGTTATTCTTAGTGTGAGGCAATGCTCTTTTAAGAAAAAATATAATCGAATAATAATAGAAAAAAATAGAAAAACTTTAGAAATCAAGAAATTATTCTGTTTGTAGAAATGAAAAGGTCACGATTTCACAAACCTTTGAGAAAGCTGCCACAATCACTAGAAGATAATTATTTTCTTTCTATGGTATTAGTTAATGTTGATAGCAGCTGATTGTGGCAGTTGTAACCTCGATAACCTTTGTGGAAAATTAAAAGGATGTTGAATAAGTTACTGGATATTGACGAATGTCATGTAGAGGCATTGTGGTTGCTTTTTGATAAAATAGATATTGTTTTGTACTGACGTGTAAGAGTAATACCTACTTAATTTTACTCTCGTTTTGTGAAGAGCCTTTTCACACAGGTTTTTTTTTTTTTTAGGTGTGAAAATCATCTTATGACAAATCTCGCTCTTGGGCGGAGCGAGAGATAGTGTCAGACTTTTACTGACTAAAAACCAACTCCTGTTCCTTCTTTGCCTTCGTCCCAGGGCCCCGGGTTTCGCTTTCACACTACCCATGGCCCCAGTAGGCTTCGACTCTGCTGGGCCCCTACGATTTGCTGACATCTCCCTGAGGCGCGCGTGGAACAATACGCGCCGTCGACGACTTAGGCTCGGTCCGGATGGTTACCGGACGATCGGACGGCGAGCCACCTATTGCTCGCCGTCCGCAAGCCCGCGCCTACGGTGGCCGGAAATCGGGATCGGAATCCCAGCGGCGGTTGAGGCGTGAGGACCGTTGCCTGACGCGATCGGCCGCCTCCTTTGCTAGTATTACTGCCTCCCAGAAGGAGGCGACCGCCTGCCACTCCTCCTCGCTCCGAACCATGGCCTGTACCAAGGCCCGGCGCGAGAGATCGCCGCCGCCGATCGCCCCCACGAGGACACGGCGTTGCTCTGCCCAAGCGGGGCACACCTCCACCGTATGGTCCACCGTGTCCTCCGGGCGTTCCACACAGTGGCGACACCCGGGCGTGTCTTCCGCACGAATCCGGCGCAGGAACTTTCCGAACTTACCATGTTCGGTGAGAACCTGCGTCATGCGGAAGGTGAGGACGCCGTGAGTTCTTTCCAACCACGCCTCAAAGAGGGCACTTACCGCCATAATTGTGGCGTGCCCTGCACTGGGTTTTCACACAGGTGTAGCAATAATCATGTTTAGGCGATTCTAGCGCAGCGTCGTCTGTGCTGCAGAATTTTTCGATAGTGTTACCGTGGCTCTGGAATAGCTGGAACGCAAAGAGCAACTGAAGGAACGCAGGTGGGTTTTAGTTAATAAAAGTCTGACACTCCCTCTCGTTCCATCCAGAGCGGGAGAAGATATTTGATGATTTACCAATCCAAAAATAAAATACGTAGTCTGTACAGCATCAGCGCAACGTCACCCAACTAAAGTACATAATGCGAAGGTACCATTTGGTGCAATAACCATCGATCTATGCTTTGCTAAACTAATTTAATAAAGAGGTAAAATTATTCGATAAACTATCAAGTATTGTAAGATGTAATCTGTTAAATATATGATCCGATTTCGAAAATTCTTTAACTGATACAAAGTTTTTTTTTATTGTCCTAAATTGGTTCTCACTGCTGGTCATTTAGGAAAGACATCCCCTTTGTCCTTCAAAACTTCTTTTTGGGTGATTTCCTGCCAATTTTACCCTGTACCTACATAAGCTATTTTTTATTATGGATCAAAACCACGTGTTCTGTCTGTGGAAAAAGCAAGTCAATAATAAATCTCAGTCTAAATTAACGTCATCGATCATTCGATATATGAAAGGATTGAGATTTGATGTGATTTGTGTGCAACCGCTCATGTCACATGCATATAAATTACCACACATGACATCAACTGCAGTCAGCTGTCAAAAATAGATGTCTCTACGGCTACAACTTGGGGTTCGGAGAAAGGAACTTTCGCCATTTCGAATACGATTGACTGCTGTATGGAAAACCGAGAATTATTTAACATATTTCGCATACTTCTAAAGCCATGACAGTTAAGGCCTCAGATACATTATAGGAAAATGTCCCCTAACATAAGGCGCAACGCTAAAAAATTGTAACATGTCCCGCGTCACGCGAATGCATCGTAGAATATTGGGAGCAAGTTGCGGGACATTAGGCAACGATGCAGCGTCTTAGATTGAGCGTTGGCCGCCATGTTGGGGAAATTTTGTCGCCTACTGTATCTGAGGCTTAAAACACTGTGTTACCAATTTCAACTGTGCTATTACCAAAAATGAGTACAAATTTATGGAGAGACAGGTAAAAAAAAGACGGATGAATTGTGTGAGAAGCGCTATGAAATAAAAGGGAGTCAGTGATGCGCGCGATGAGGGTTCTTACAAACTTACCTGTGAAAAGAGTTAAATTCCCGAATTAAGTTACTTAGATTTTAACGAATCACAAAAAAAAAATGTGACATAACTACAAATTTACAGTTTTCAGATATTGTACTATATTTGTGCTTGTGCGAGACCTTGTTTCATCCCAAATTTCTGAATTCTAGGTCAACGGAAAGTGCCCTATGAATTTTGATTCCATATACGTTTTTTGCGACATAAATTGCCGTATCTTTTTATTTCATTAACGTAGAAGTTCGATTTTTTCACAGCTTCAAGGAGCCGCAGACTTGACTTTATTGTTTTTTATTTCAAATCGATACCTCTACGCGTTTTTGAGATAAAGGGTCTTGATAAACAAACAGACAGACGGACAACAAAGTGATCCTATAAAGGTTCCGTTTTTTGAGGTACGGAACCCTAAAAAACGACTTGCGCCAACCTTAAGAGAAATGGGACAAGGACAGGACGGTGATGTTGATAATTACGTTCCCAAAAAATGTTGCAATCAAATCCGCTAATGTGATGTTTTGTAGAAAAATATGCTTGGTTTTTAGATTAATTAAAGACTGGGTCGCTGTTAACTGCACCCACGTTTACCTTATCATTATAAACATCTAATAGTGCACGGACGCCGTTTGTGCTATTGTTAGAGAAATTACGATAACATGGGCATTTTTCAAACATATGGGAATAAATGATCAATTATACAAAGGAACAATGAACTGTGATACAGTGGTGCCTTTTGATCAAAAGTGAATGCGCTCTGTCAATAGGTGCTGATAAATTATGATAACATACGCAACGGAAAGGGATATGCTTGAGTTTCCTTGCGTGATCGTATCGGAAATGAAGATATCCGCAGGAGAACCAAGGTTGTCGACATAGCCCGAAGAATCGCCAAACTTAAGTGGCAGTGGGCAGAGCACATTGCTCGCTGAACATATAATATAGCCGTTGGAGTCGGAAAATTCTTGAATAGCGACCGCGTACAGGAGGTCGCAGCGTTGGAAGGCCTCCCACAAGATGAACCGATGACCTGGTGAGGGTCACGGGAGTCCGACGGATGCACGACGCGTTGATGATGATACAACAATATTACAATACTTTTTTAATTTAACAAGAATGCACTAATTTTAATTCTTCATCCCATACTATTATACAACATTGAAATCGTAACATACGTTAGGTATGTTTGTTACACTCAATATCCAATATATTCAGTTTTTAAGTGGGTAATTAAATGATAAATGAATGTTTTGTTTGTTAAATATTGGGCTGATTGGTTCTTGAATGCATTGAATTAGTGTATTTTTTTAAACGACAAAAAGTGTACTTTTTTTATTTAAATAACATGTGAACTATAAGAGGATTTCATAAAAACCTGCTATATTTGATATGTGATGAAAATACAAAACTCACAAATCTTTATTTAATTTTGAGCTTCTATCGATAACTATTTACACACTATATTATACACTTACTCGAAAACCCGCTGCTACTCTTACCGTTTATAGGCTTAATAGCTTTTGCAATGTAGAGTATTTTATACCAGTGCGGAAAAAAGAGTACATTTTGATACAAGTGGAGAAAGTTTGTCATTGTAACCGAGGCGAAATTCACCCGAACCGTACAGGCGAGGGTGTTATGGACCCGAGTGCTGCAGTGACAAATATGCACATGTATCAAACGACGTTATTCAATACACTTACGAAAAAATACTTTCACTGAATATTACGTCGCATATTTGTTCATTTTGTACTGAAGAAAATTTTCCAAAGTTGCCATACATTTTAGTTTTGATTTAGATTGCAGCAGGCAAGTATTTTTTACCTCAATCACAATAACTTGCGGCGTAGCATCTAAAGAATTTTCTTCAAATCTTAAATTCGTCATTTTTTTTTCTCAAATAACACAAATGATTAGGTTAGTTAATAATATTTAATATACTTTTTTCCGCGCTTAACCTTTGCAGGTTGAAGGAAAAGCAAAGGTATCATAATATTTTTGAATTTAGAACACAGATCATTGTTAATTTATTGGTAATAACAAATTATTGTGTAAATTATTCTGTTTGTTTATGATATTCTATTATAAACACAATTTAAATTTTCATTAAATATTAAAACCTAAAAATATCCGCCACTTTGCTTTAAAAAAAATAGCCCTTGTTGAGATAAATAAAAAAAGAACACGAGGGTGATATACATGACATGCTGAACCTAATCGTAGTGCGATGAGAGCCAGTTTTCGAGGAAGTTTTTTTTTTTTTTTTTATTAATTTAGAGAGTGGTCGTGCGACAGCCCCCTTTGGTCGCGTGGCAGCCCTTCTACCAACTCGCACGAAAAACAATATGCGAGCCATTCCTCACAACAATTTGTTTCTATATATTATGTTTAAATAGTTTTACATTTTACATAATTATTAAACTTCATGTACAGTAGTGGTACATAGATTAATGCAACAAAACATTCTCTATCAGTCGTTTGGTTCATGTGAGCCCTTGTTGCTGCAGTTTCTTTGTTTCAAAACGACCTGGCCTTCAGTACGGGCGTGTATGTGTTAAACTATGTACACTTGCATCCAAATGAACTATTAGGCTTTTTGACAATCGCTACCGCTAACTGAATGTCTCTTGCCTAAAGTCTTAGGTCTGTTGCAAGATTTTTTCTTAAATAAACGTTGTCTCTCTCTAGGAATAGGGAGTTAGCGTTTGCTTATATTATTCACTTTGCAACTAAAGAAGATATCTAAGTGTTGGTGTATTGTAAACAGGAAAGTCACTTCTTGTTTTACTAAATAATATATGTTGCTAAATTCCTAACAGGTTTCTGTTTGTTTGTTTTGTTTTTGTCAACACATCATAAAATATGCGATATTTAACGTACACTGTTTATTTTTGAAAAGAAACGAAGTTCACGTGTATTTGTAAAGCAAAAGTGTGTAGGTTTTGGTTACGCATAAATTCACGGAAGGCCGCATGCCCAAAAACAGATTTATTACTAAATTTTGTTACAATTTGAAAGTCTATAATAGGTAAGGGTCTCTATATTAATGCGCTTTGAACTATTGTTAGAGATTTATTCTGTTAGGTATTTATGTTACAATCTTGTCAAATATATATAATAAAAAACTGGGCAAGTGCGAGTCAAACTCGCGCACTGAGGGTTCCATACAAAATTACTTATCTATGTAAATAGTTCAATTCCTGAATGGAGTCTTGAATTAAAAAACAAAAGTATATTTTTTGTGACGTAACAACAGATTTATTGTTATCAGATTTATTGCTCTATCTAAGCTATAAGACCTTGCGGTATGACAAATTTCAGGTTTCTGCGTCAACGAGAAGTACCCCATGAATTTTGGTTTCCCTGAGAGCGTCGGCCATAAACGGCCGTATCTTTTTTTTTTGTTTAACTAAGAAGCTGTGAAAAAATACTTAGTAATAAGCTGTGAAAACCATATACTCATATGGTTTTAATTTCAACTCGATATCGCCACGAGTTCCTAAGATAAAGGGTTTGCTTAACAGATAGACAGACAGACGGACATCAAAGTGATCCTTTAAAGGTTTTGTTTTTTTCCTTTTGAGCTACGGAACCCTAAAATTACTCGTTTGTTTTAAGGTGATATGGCAATATTTCCATTAAACTTCAAGACAAGACATTCATTGAAGTTTTTAAGTCGTTGTTATTAAAATTATGTCTATCATGTGTTTGTCATGAGTTATTGTTTTCCTTATTCATTTTATCCAATGAAGGCGTTGTACATCATTTTAATAATAAACATTATAAAGTCGAAAGTGACAGCTATGTAACATACATATTACCTACTATGTAGGTGCTGCTGGCTGCTGTGTGTATGTTAAAAAAAAAATGATTTTGGTTTATATTTATCAATGTAAACTGACCTATCTATAAAATAACGGGTAAATGGAACATATTCACCAATGTGTGTAAAAGACGAGAGCAAGGAAGGAATTGACGTAATTTTAAGGCACCCCATCACGGACAGGTTAGGTTAGAAGGCTAAGTACTTATATATAATGAAATTAACGTAAAATTAAAAAATCTTCTGGCTATAAGTAACTTAATGTAATTTGCTTTCAAGTTCTCAGGTCCTATTTCTTTCTGCGAGGTTTAAATTAAGGCTTTTATTTGCAGGTGGTTATAAAAAAATAACCAAGTAATGAATTTAAAACAATGATGGAGCAGTTAATAGATAACTGTACGATAATGTAGTTAATGAGCTGCTAGGAAAGCCGCATGTGCAGAAGTAGTCATTGCCAAACAAGCGTGTCTTCAACGTAGTCCTAAACCTTGTAATACGCTTTCTTGGCAAGGACACGCTTAATATGGGTTTTAAACTTTCCCTCACTAAGCTCGGTAACTGACTTAAGCAACTTGTTGTAGAAACGTATGCTGTCAATAAGGAATGACTTTCATGTGTTAGTTAAACTCTAATTGGTCATTACAATGTCATGTTTATTACGCGAATTAATATTATGTAAATCGCTAACAATTTAAAAAAATCCTAAGTTTTTACGAACATATAAAATACTTTCTAAGATATACTTGTAAAGTGACAGAGTCAGTATATCGATTTCTTTGAATATATTTCTAAGAGAAAATATACGTACTAGCACAGTATAAAATAAATAATAATTCACACATTACCTAAACATTTTAGGGATTCTATACTTTGCCTAGGTATTGTACAGACTACCGAATTATACAGATTGCCAGTAACATATATACTGTTTGTGCAATTTGTCCCTAAGGATCAACTACAGATACGACGAGATACTATCATATTATTGTTTTTTACTAATTAAGCGGAACTCTGTAGTAAATTGTATTTTATTTCCAGATCAAGTTTCTGTTTGATCTTGAATACTACAAATATAGGGAAAATAATATCAAACATAAAATGCAAGTACAGGAAATCGCATTAACCATCCGCCACCGTGTCATCCAGTCACACAAATCGTTCAAGTTCAAAACGACTATATCGTAAATTACAACGACTTTGAACAAATTGTGCTTATTTCTTTTTTCCAAACTAGTGTGTTATGAGATCATTGCTCGAAAGGTTCAAGGGATTCGCAACTTAGTGTTGTTTCCGCAAAGGAAGTTTCAATTTAAAATGATTACTCTCAATATGATCATGACATAAGTCTATTTTTGAATTTGTGCGGAGTTGCACTAAATTTTGCAATTCAGATTATTTTTGCTGCTAATATAGTAAGTTCTGGATAATATCTTCTACCCTGCCGTCAAAAGTTCGACACATATTTTGGCTGTTTCTCTGAATATTAAATAAAGATCCATGACTATTTATTACTGTACCAAGTAGTGAAGTAGAAAACTTTAAAACGAATATTGCTTAATCACACTAATATCATATTATAAAGGCAAATTTTTGTGAGTGTTTGTTACTTCTTCACACTTGAACGGTTTAAAGAATTTTTAAATATTATTATGAAATTTAGCAAAAGGGTGGGTCCTGAAATAACACATAGGATACCTTTTATCCCGGGTGTAGGGTAGGGAAGTATCCTACCACGGGCTTGCGGACGGCGAGCAATGGGTATCTCACCGTCCGACCGTCCGGTAGCCGTCCGGACCGAGCCCAAGTCGTCGATGGCGCGTACTCCACGCGTATTCCCCGCACCTCTAAGGGAGATATCAGCAAACTGTAGGGGCCCAGCAGGGTCGAAGCCTACTGGGGCTAAGGGTCTGATTCTGAAAGGAAGACTCGGCCCTGGTACGAAAGGCAACGAAGGAACAGGAGTGGGTTTTTAGTCAATAACAGTCTGACACTATCTCCCGCTCTGCCAAAGAGCGTGGGATGTCATAGGTTGATTTTCCCACCGAAAAAAAAACCCTACACTAAATTTTTTTTTACTTTCACGCGGCTGATGTCAGTGGCAGTTTTCTATAAAGCCAGCTCAAAGGTGATCACCTTTGAGCTGGCTTTATAGAAAACTTAAAGAGTTCACCTATGAAATAGTCTGGCGACAGACATAATGCTAAGAAGATCAAAACAGATTTCATGACTTCCTTGGTATCTGTACTTGTCATTAAGCTGTAGGAAATCCTATTTACCGCAAATCTTACGCATTCGCAAGAAACAACATCGCAACACCAGTAACTCAGGAACTTCAGACAAGTATAAAGTGCTCACAGAATAATTACTTCCTTAAATAAAAGTACATTCGTCAGCTACACGAAATACTTATGCCTTTTTCCTTTATTTATTTTTAACTTAATGGAGCTCATCGTTCTGGTTTATATCTGAGATATGGCTTCTGAGCTGAGAATTTATTACCGACTTGGAAGCATGAAGTGTAGTTTTAATTACTTTATAAATTATAGATCCGTGTGATGTTATCCTGCTAGATTACTAACTCTAATTATATTAGGACTTGTTCTTACTATGGTTCGCAAAATAATCATCAAAATTAAATTTCTTCCGTCAAAGAAAATAATATAAAAGTGAAAGGTTGTGAGTGTGTGTGTGTATGTTTGTTACTTATTCATCCTCGAATAGTTGAACGGATTTGGATGAAATTTGGCAAATGGGTAGATCATGTTCTGGAATAGCACATAGGGTACTTTTTATCCCGGGAATATGTTCCCATGGGACAATTTTCTACTGTCACGCAAGCGAAGCTGCTAGTAGCAGTTAGTAGTACCTAAGTAATATAATATTTTAAGTATTTCACTCTTAATTAATAATCTTTTGTATTGTCCACAGGTAATATAACCTCCTTCTTGATGGAAACGATTACCAGAAAAACGTTCTCATCACCAATTCTACGGGTATGGTGTTCATGCAAAATAAATATAAATCTATCACTATGATGCCAATAGCTTAATTTTCCTATCTTTTCTTAAAGTTATCTAAGGACACTGTGAATGTATCACCAATGTAAAGTGGGTGTAGATATTTTCAGTTTATCTTGTGTATATATAGGGATATATACACAAGATAAACTGAAAATATCTACATTACTATATCTCCGTTTTATAAAGAATAAAACTTAGAATAAACCAGGATAACAATTTATTCTTAAAATTAAATCATGACAACTTACTGGCCTTTTATCAGCCAATCAGAAACTTTTTCTGCAACCGCCATTATTGGTTGCTGAGTGTTACCACAGACAAGGGTTGGCATCATAGAAGCATCGGCAACGCGCAACCGTTGCACGCCGCGCACGCACAAGCGGCTGTCCAACACCGTGCCCATGGCGCATGTGCCGCCGTAGTGACCCATACTACTCATGATACACAACGAATAACATCGCCAGTACGCCCTGGATCCCCTCTTATACTTATTACACTTCGATGATGGATCAATCATTGTAGCACCAATTTTCCTGAAATAGTCTGCGCCTTCCACCTTCACGTAGTCAATTACATAATCTATCATTCCTTCCAAGTCTTTGTCTTTAGAAAATACCCCGGATTCAATCCTAGGCTGATCTTTTGGGTTAGCACTACGTAACGTGATCTGACCACGAGATATCGTGTCCACATTACTGACTAAACTTAATAAAACTTCCCTATTTCTCGTCTGTTTTAATAAACGTTGGCAGATTTGAGAATTGAGTGTTAATGCCGATGAACATGATTGCTGTAAGACAACTGAATTAGTGACTACGAAATCCATTGCTTGGTAGTCTGGATATCCACATGATTTATTGAGGGCGACATAACCAACCAATAGGGGAGAAACATAATCTCGGGAACCACACTTTTTTGGTCGTGAAGGTTTATTGGTTCTATGAAACAAGATAACTGCAGTATGATCTTGTAAATTCTTGCCAACTTGTGGTGAATCTACTACGACTTTAATTTTCATTTTATCCAAGTGAGCTTTCGGTCCTATTCCTGATATCAACAAAAGTTGGGCAGATTTTACAGCACCAGCTGTAACAATTATCTCTTTGGTTGCCCTTACGGTTACTGTTTGTTTCTTGTCATTAACTACTTCAACAGCAACTGCGTTTTTTCGATCATCAAATAAAATTTTAGTGGCTAAAGAGCGTTTTGCTATTGTTAAATATGGATTATTTCTAACGCGAGTCAAGTAAGAACTGGCACCAGCTTGTCTCCTACCCATATATGATGTAATCACGCCTTGAAAATATCCGAGCTTATTTCCGTCACTACCTATCGTTATTTTTTTACCAGCTTGTTTAAAAGCCTGTAGATATTTTTTTGTTACTGCATGTCGGTCTCTACTTACTTTCACTGGACCTTTGGTGCCATAATGTCCTTTGTTAAGAGAGTTAACAAGTTTTTCATCAGTTACATTTTCAGATTTTATATAGTACGGAAGAACGTTAGACCATTTCCAAGTAGTATCATTTGTTATACGATACCACTGATCGTAATTACGAACATTTCCTCGTGAGTAAATCATGTAGTTCAGTTCGCTTGTGCCCCCAAGCATTTTTCCAATGCCTAATTCTAAAACTCGATTGGTGCTGCATTGCTCAGAGTATCCATCATTTGTTGAAGAATATTTCCAGTCTACGCTGGAGTTCCTTAAAAACGATACCAACGATGGAATCTGAAATATAAACGATATATTGTAAAACAATTGTACAAAAATATCATCTAATACGACTATTGACTTATTGTGTCAATTATTTTTTTTTTGATTTAGTGAGAAATTATCAAATAACCCTCCCGCTCTGGTCGGAGCGAGAGTGTCAGATTTTTTATGACTAAAACCTATGTTCTTTGAGTTATACTTTGCTTCTCAGGACCACCTTAACTGTATTAAATAGTCCCGCAGCTCTGGCAGATATCGGCCCTCGCGGGTTTCGTCCGTTTACTGACAACTCTTTGAGGTATGCGTAAGAAACAACGCCTCGTCGACTCGGTATTGGTTCTTATAAGACGGTGAGCTACCCATTACTCGTCCTGACGGCACGCTTACTGTGGTTGGCACTAGGCCAGTGCTACGAGCATGAGCGTGAGGATGGTCACCTTCTTACACTTTCTGTTATCTCCTTCGCTTGCATTACTGCTTCGCAGAAGAACGGTATCAGGAATGTTAGTTCAAATTCTAGTTTGTATCTTAACGTTGGGTAAAAACTTCAATGGTCAAATTACTTACTTCAGTTTCATAAGGTGGGTCACCGCCGGCTTCAATCAGGAGTACTTTAAATTTTCTTGCTTCTGCCAGTCTGGTTGCAATAACGCTACCAGCAGTTCCTCCACCAACGATTATGTATTCATAACTACTGCCATCTGGGGAAATAGTACGGCTACAGTAATTTGCTTAATCTGTTAACCACTTATGTCGAATTAATCCGACAAACACTCTCGTTTTAATTTCACCAGAGTCGCACATCCACAACTTTCTTCATTTATTTCATAAATTCTCGTAAACTCGTAAAGTGATATTTTTAGATATATATAATTTAGTTTATGTATTGTAGCTATTTATGTGTTTTATAAACTGTTATCGATATACATAATTATATATTATATGATTTAATTTAGATAGTATAGTATATTTTTAATTTTATGACTTATTTGCATACACTGTGTCTACCACTCTAATACAACTCTCCTGTAGCAGGTCTGCTGGAAGATTTCATTTGAAATAAGCAGTACCTTTGTGCTCTTCTATCTGTTTTTGTTCTTTTCATTTTTAAGTGTTTGTGTGTACATAAATAAATAAATAAAGAGATCCATTATCAAATATTGATTTCATAACCTTTTTAGCTTTGAAAAAGTATCATAAAATTCAAATACTACTTACTGGTCAGAGTAGTTGATGGAGAATACTTAGGTGTAGTAGCTAGTACTATCGCTAGCATGTTGATCGCTACTTGAGACCACAAGAGGCCCTTCCCCATTCTAATGTCCATTCTACCTGGCTAGCTATATTCGTGTTATTCTGAAATTAATATGTTTGTAAAAAAACATGTCATTTTTTAAAATTATAATTATATATAAATTATATAATCTACAACTAAACAATTTTAGAAATTTAATATGTTAAAACTAATTTCGTCCACAATGAACCAAATATTTATTGCAGTAGAAAATTAGTTGTTTGAGCAATAGGTATTAAAACTACATTTACTATAGATATAGGAACTTACCTGAAGTACTATATAACACTGCTAATCTATTGTAAAAATTTTGAAGAAACTACGTCTTCAGTCTTTTTTGATACTTTTAAATACTAAGTGTCCATAAAATTTAAATTCTTATCAATTTTAACTTAGTATTCCTATTTTAATCAAAAACGAGGGAGTGCACGTTGTATTTAAAATTTTCATCATCATCATCATCATTTCATCCGATAAACGTCCACTGTTGGACATAGGCCTCCCCAAATGTCGCCACAACGAACGGTCCTGTGCGTCTCGCATCCATCGGATTCCCGCAACCTTCACCAGGTCATCGGTCCACCTTGTGGGGGGCCTTCCAATACTGCGTCTTCCGGTACGCGGTCGCCACTCCAGAACCTTTCGGCCCCAACGGCCATCTGTTCTGCAAGCAATGTGCCCTGTCCATTGCCACTTAAGTTTGGCGATTCTTCGTGCTATCTCGGCAACCTTGGTTCTCCTGCGGATATCTTCATTTCTGATTCGCTCACGCAAGAAAACTCCTTTCCATTGCCCTTTAGGTGACTTTGAGTCTTCTGATGAGGCCCATTGTGAGCGACCTCATTTCGGAACCATATGTCATCACTGGCAACACGCACTGGTCATAGACTGTCGTCTTGAGACACTGTGGTATATTGGATTTAAAATTTAGCTTAATTATATTTGTTAAGAAAATGTCAGTTAAGATGCAAACGCAAGTTATTTTTATAATTTCATAACTAAAGCCAGAATTTTATATTTTTTAATGCGTTACATGTATTAATGTTTTTGCTGTTTTATGGAAGCTAAGCGTAGATTTATATAAAGTCTGAATTAACAAATGGCAAACAGGAGACATTTGTGAAACGTGATATTTATTTGTTATTATCAATATTATTTTTTGCTTTAATGCTTATGTTATTTAATTTTTTTGTGCACCCTGTATGTATAAAGTGTGTCTAATCTTTATAGGTAAATAAACAAGTGTCTCCTATCACACTTTTGTATTTATTTAAATATTCGGTTCTGCATTCCTTGTCACTTTTTAGGGTTCCGTACCTCAAAAAGAAAAATCCGAATCTTGTTTGTTTCCGAAGTTTGTTGTCCGTCCGTCTGTCTGGTCTGTCCGTCAGTCTGTCTGTCAAGACCCTTTATCTCGGGAACGCGTGGAGGAATCGAGTCGAAATTAAAGCTATATAGTTAAGTCTGCGGTCCCTTGATGCTGTGAAAAAATCAAACTTCTAAGTTAACAAAAAAAAAGATTCGGTCGTTTATGTCGCAAAAAATGTATATTTCGACACTCTCAAGGGAATCAAAATTCATAGGGTACTTCCCGTTGACCCAGATTCCTGAAATTTGGCATAAAGCAAGGTCTTATACCTAGTACCTACAGATATAGGAATAAAACTAAAAACAGTAAATTGGTTTTTACGTCACAAAAAAAAAATTGCAATTAGGAAAAATCTTCGAACTCCATTCAGGAATTGAACTGTTTACATAGGTAGGTTTGTACAGAAACCTCAGTGCGCGAGTCCGACTCGCACTTACCCAGTTTTTTTTAATATGACGTATCACATGATTACAAGTTTAAAAAGAGAATTACACCTAAATACGTGAGTTTCTGTAAATTTTAAATGTATTTGCTTTTTCATTATATTTTAATTAGTTTTTGTTGAAGGTTAGTCGTATCTATCAACGCATGGGGCGCTTACTAGAATTAATAAATGCTTTGAAAAATTCAAAGTTTGATATTATTGGTTTATCTGAAACCAGAAGGCTGGAAAATACAACCCAAGAATATGAAAATGTTATCTTTCACTGTATAGGAGAAACTCCAGGCCTTTACAAGGTTGGTTTTCTTGTGAAGAAATACCTCAAACCTAACATCAAGAGCTTTAATGGTTGGTGGTACTGCTTATACTCGATGTTAATGGTAACTTGTATTATAGTCATTCTGTTAGAGTATACAAGTATACGCCCCAACAGAATCTGCAAATTACACTGAAACAGACCTGTTTTACGATACCATTGATAAAGCTTTGAAAATTTAATTTGATAAACATTACAGTCATAGGAGAGTTTAATGCCAAAATTGGTCAAGCAAAACCAGAAGAAAATCTAATACACGAAACAAAAGAGGTGAAAGACTAATAAATTTCGCATACGAAAACAAGCTATCAATAAAAAAAAATTGGACCTGGAGATCTCTTGACGGTACTACCAAAAAACGAACTGGACTACATTTTAACGAATTTCCCAGCTAACGTACGTAATATGCAAGTCATCAACCTGAATTTTACTACGGACCAGACTCGTGAGAGCGACATTTCACACACAAAAACCAAAGGCTTCCAGAATCAATTATGCAAACAACTCAAAATGCTTAATAAAAATGAACTAGTTTCAAGATACAAACATGCACTAGACGAATACAAAGAATACCTCATTAGCTGCCAAGAAACCAACACCGTACAAAAATGCTATGACCAAATAATAAACATAATAGACACTAGTTTGAAGAAAGCCGTCATACTCAATCGAAATAAAACAAGAAACAACACGATATCCACCCATACTGCAAAGCTCATACAACGAAGAAGTGATCTACAAAAACGAAAATCAAAGATGCGAGCCATGAAAAACGAGTTGAAAGCTCTCTACAAACTGGTCAGCAAGTATGTTCAAAAAGACTACGCTAATCATAGGAAATTTACAATAGAAATACATCTAAATTCTACAGGAAGCCTAAAATGAGCGTATAAAGAACTACAATCGCATAAAACATGGATAGAGATAGAGAGCCTTGTCCTACAAGGCTCTCAAAAAACAACGTATGATCGAAAAGACATCCTACACATAGCCATAAACTTTTTTGACCAAAACGAGCCAGAAAACCATAACGACGATGAGGACATACAACCAGTCGATGAAATTTATGTTATAACGAAAATAAAAAACTTAAAATAGGAGAAGAGTCCAGGCCCAGACCGGATTACAAACGAGACCATAAAACTAGCTTGTGCTCATCTTGTGAATCCACTGGCACATCTATTCAACTCAGTCTTAAGTACGTCCACAATACCTTCACAATGGTCCGAATCTGATATAATACTGCTGTTTAAAAAGGGTGATCCAAAGAACATTGGCAACTACAGACCAATCAGCCTCCTTCCTTCACTGTACAACAATCACAATAATACTCACTCCTGTTCCTCCAGGGCCCTGGGGTACACTTTCGTAGAACCCATGATAATATTAAAGGCTAATAAGAAAAATACAACTCAAAAGATAGGTTTCTAAAACCCAACCTTTCTACGTCCTCAACAAATTATAAGACAGACAATTAATTTATTAAAAATAGTGACATATTTGCGAAATTTCTTACAAAAATTTTAAGTTAAAAGGTTATCAGGTCAGTCTTACTGCATTGAGTATGTACTTACCAAGACATTATGACCGCACTGTAATAAACAGTTTGACTGATTGCAATTAACATTAGAGATTGACATTTTAAGCTGAAAACGCAACTTCCGTGTAACACGTGAAAGGAATGTATGTGTAATAAAATATGTGAGGTCGTGCTAAGTATTGCGATATATTAATATTATAATTTGATACTTGATTAATTTTTAACTATTATTTGTATTGATAATCCAACTCTATAATCAACCACGCCCGTCACAAGGAAATGTCAGCAAACCGTAGAGGCCCAGCAGGGTCGAAGCCTACTGGGGCCAATGGTCTGCTTCTGAAAGGAAGACTCTGCCCTGGTATGAAAGGCAACGAAGGAACAGGAGTAGATTTTTAGTCAGTAAAAGTCTGACACTATCTCCCGCCCCGCCCAAGAGCGAGGTATGTCATTGGATGATTTTCTCACCGAAAAAAAAACTCTATAATCAAGATTATTATATTTTTCTAGATGGTATATTTTAGTTTTGACATTCGCAATAACCTTTAAAAGGACATCAAAATAAATTGGATTCACATTGTGGAGAAAAATTGTATCATTGTTAATTTTCACAACTTGTAAAACTGAGTGAACTTGAAGTAAAGTTTAACAAGCATAAGCATAATCAGCCTAATCATGTTGCCACTACTGGCATCCTCCTCTCTAGAAGAGGGCAAGAGGGAATGGTCCGAGGTTATACACCAAGCGGACCCAGAGATTTGGTAGATTTATTTATTTAATCTTCCTTCAACACTAATTAAAAGAAACTCCATGGACACTCCATGGAGTTTCTTGCACGTTCTTCTCCATAGAGATCTACGCTTTGGAACGTGCAATTTAGCTTCACTTGTTTTTTTTTTTGACTGACTGACATTTTGACAATTCAAAAGTGCCTGTAATTGGTCTATTTGAAACAAACGTTTCTGATTTCTGATTTCTACTAAAGTACAAAGGTGATCTTAATGCCTTACACATTCTCTACCTGTCAACACAGGTTGGTGAAGAGACAATAGGTGGTAGGTGCATAAAAAATAAAATTTTAGATGTCACATACCTTCGATTTTTTGGTTCTAGGAGATTACGGTACCTTCACGTTGTTTTCCAACACCGTTTCGAGAGTAGTGATAAAATAAATTACACAAAATAATGTGCCTGCTTGAGTTTGAACCACGACCTATAAAGGGCCTAACCAGAACTGTAAAGGGCTACAAGTTTTTATACTTGATGGCATTGATGTAAACATTAATTAGCAGTGAAACTGGATAAGAGCCCCGTCACAACACGGCGAAACACGATTATCCCATACGGTTTGACATAAGCAATTTCGATTTACCTTCTGCTTTTACTTGGAGTTATTATAATAATTCTTATGTCTATCAGTAGATGTCTTTCGTTTGAAATAATGATGAATAATGATGATTTAAGCTAGAACTACATTAGACCGACGCACACATGTAACGTCGTGTGGCGTGTATCAAGTGTAGCTCTACAGGTCTATTTTCCATATAAAATGTATGGCGACCGACTCCCCCAGATCACCGTGTGTGCCATACGTGTGGGCAGTGTAGTTTTACAAACGGCGTTTTTGGCAGTATTTTACTGAGTGACATTCAGTGATTGTTTTATTCATGTACAAAATTCGTAGTGGAAATTTATTTATTATAATAATTTATTTATTTAATCTTCATGCAACACAAAGTACAAAGACTATTAATGCCAAAGAGACAATATGGTAGGTGCATAAAAAAGAAAAAAATATTTTCTGCTAAATGCTGCAATATCGTCATTAGGATACTGCATCATTAGTAATCAATCTTAATGAGAAAAAAAAACTTTTTTAACTTGACACTGGCGAAATACACAAATCGTGTGAAAATAAAAGACTATAAAAAACATGCCAAAGCCATTATTTTACTACCGAAATAATGATATACAACCTCATATAGGTACCCAGGTATCATGTTGTTGAGTAAATCTATCGCAAAAATGTATGAGATTTCTCCTCAATAATTTTGCAACTAGGTAAAAGTCACGTTCGAACTTAACCATAAACTCAGAGACTAGGACCACACCATAGCTTACATTGACATTGCCTTTATGTCTCGAGGTTCGCATTTGGATAAGGTATCTTTTATGAAACCAGTTCTTGGTGCTGTTTGAAGTCCGAAGAAAGTTATATCAAAACAATTGGTCTAAGACAACGGTTGGCATGAGAAATGGTATGTTTACACACCCCAGTATGGTCTAGTGCCTACCCCAGAGTGTTGGTTTACCTATTCGGAATTCTATGATGGACGCCAAAATTATAACTTTACACAAGAATCAGGCATGCTAAGGGCCTGACCCCCACCAAAATATTATAACCTTAGATATTTATTATTATTATTATTTTTATTTTATTATTGAGTTTTCCTAATGATTTGATATTTTTCTTAGTATTTATTAGTTTATAATTTTAGCATATATATGTATTTTATTATTATAAATAACTTATTTTTTATTTTATTTTTTCTGTTTGTAATATCTGTTATTTATTTTTTGTGCAGACCTACCACATTATTGTCTTTTTAACCCAAAGGTTGACTGATAGAGAATGCCTTGTTGCATTAAGTCCGCCTATGTACCACTACTGTACATGAAGTTTAAATAAATAAATAAATATTTACGCTAAATATTATAATGTACCTATTCATCATTAAGCCTTTACTTACACTGCAATAAATACGCACTACTACACGCTAATGCTTTGCATATCTTATTTTAATGGCAAAATGAGATCGGAGAGATGCAGCCTTTGGCTCCGCACTTGGACGGTTCCGATCTTCAGTGTTTGTGCGGCGTCAATTCACAGACCATGACCGACCTTCCATCTTATGTTACATGTCTTGTTATCTTTTCACGTAAGGATGTATGGACAGCGGCAGCGGACAGCATTACTGTGGCCGAATGTTGGGTCAGGCAAGGAATTTTATTTGAATAATTAATTATTTTGGTCATCGACATGTTAAGAAGAATAAAAAAATCTGCAACAAACACAATCATGTCAGTACGTTTAGAGTACAGTGTGAGGAGCTTACAGTGCTTCACACATTTTAATATGATCGTCATTTTGGGTCCAAGAGAGCACAGAACGCGGGAAGAGTGTGAGGAACATGGTGCTTGACTTGCACCACGGTGAGCTTTTCCAGCCACGTGTATTTAAAATCGAGTTTACACTAAGCTCTGAAAAATATTCTAAGTTACATAGATCTATAATAAGAACAATTTATAATATAAGAAATAGGTCGTAAGTTCAAATTGCGTGCTGAACTGTTGATATATCATCGAGACTTAACTTTCACTACTACCGGCGATGGTTCCGCGAATTTTAGTGAATGCATACCACGCATATCGAGACTTGGTCCATCAACTATCTTACTTGTTTTAAAAACCGCTAAATGTCGGTCATGATACCACAAAAAAATCATCAGGAAATACGAGTTCAACAAGTTGCGCAAAGGTGCAATTTAAACTTGTTTTTAAAAACCAAAAAAACACGCTGTTTATAAACAGATAATAAATAATTGTTTCTTAGCTGTTGTTTTTAATTTTTAGGGTTCCGTACCTCAAAAGGATAAAATGGAACCATCATGGGATCACTTTGTTGTCTGTCTGTCTGTCAAGACCCTTTATATCGGGAACGCGTGGCGGTATCGAGTTGAAATTAACACCATGTACTCAGGTCTGCGGTTCCTGAAAGCTGTGAAAAAATCAAACTTGTAAGATCACAAAAAAAGATACAGCCGTTTTGTTGCAAAATGTATATTTCGACACTCTCAAGGAAATAAAATTCATAGGGTACTTCCCGTTGTCCTAGAATCCTGAAATTAGGCATGAAGCAAGGTCTCATAGCATAAGTATAGGAAAAAATCTGAAAACTGTAAATTTGTAGTTACGTCACAAAAAAAAATCTTTTTTTTTGCAATATGTGAAAATCGTTGAGACTCGATTCAGAAATTGAACTGTTTTCATAGGTAAGTTTGTACGGAACCCTCAGTGCGCGAGTCCGACTCGCACTAGCTCGGTTTTTTAAACTACTCTTTATTTTGTTGACATTTACCGAAGATGTTTCGCTGCACGTTATTGCAATAAGAAATCCTCTTTTTACGAAGTATCTCACTACAATGTTATTTTTTATTTTAGTGCCACAAAACCTTTATTTAAGAAAAAATACTTATGTTTAGCTAAATGTAAACAAGAATAATTTATATTATATTTTTTCACGTATCTTTGTAACTACTAACTTTGTTTGTGATACCCTACAAAACAAAAGAGCATGAAATGACATAGCACAAGTTTTTAGGCAATTTTTCGAGCAATTGATCTCAAAAATCTTATCAAGATTTTATGTATGCATCTCACACAATGCCCCTAAAATCCACTGTTGTATAATACACGAGCTTGATATAAACGAACAAGTTCCGAGCAGCTAACAATTGGGACAGCGGGTAAAATTGTAGGGTAATTATGTTAAATATTCAATTATATAACTGAAAAATAATCTTGCAAAAAATAACAACATGTATGAATACTATGAATAAACAAACGGGTTTAAAGCAAAATTATGTGTTGTAATATTTGTCTAGTTTATTATGGCGTAAAGTTGCGTAATGTAAATAAAAATGGTTGCGAATTATGCGTGAGCGCACACCGCGCACGCAATGAGCATTGAACAGGTTTTGTGAAGTACGAAAGTACTTACTGAAATATGTTTTTTATTGCGAATTTTACTGCGTTGTTGAGATTTGACGGCAAGCCTCCGTTTTGTAACTAAAAATACCAGTTATTTGTATTTCCGTTGGTATCATAGATGACGAATGGATTGTGTATCAGATATTCTAAGGAAGGAAGTTAATAATAACATTACAACTGTGAAGAGCCATAGTTGTAGGTACGTACTTAATGCTTTTTTTATTTTTTTTTACACTACGTTCTTGAAAAGTCAGGCTTTTGAAGATCTTGCAATAGTTAGAAAAAAGGTTTCTTTGTAGGTGTGCTATTACTTTTTATGTGGGAAATCATCGAATAACTTCTCCTGCATTAGGTTGAGCGGAAGAGTATTTACTTACTCAAACTCACCCGTGTTCCTTTAGTTGCCTTTTACGTTCGAGGGCCGTCATAACTCTATCAATCCCGTATCTCTCGCAAAAGGTAATGACAGGGGGAAGACGAAGACGCCTAGGGACTAGCAAACAATATTAATATCTAAGCATAATTTCCCTACACTGAACGTTTTTTCCACGCGCGCCTCAGGGTGATGTCAGCAAATCGTAGGGGCCCAGCAGGGTCGAAGCCTACTGAGGCCATGGGTAGTGTGAAAACGAAACCCGGGGCCCTGGGGCGAAGGAACAGGAGTGGGTTTTTAGTCAGTAAAAGTCTGACACTATCTCCCGCCCCGCCCAAAAGCGTGATTTGTCTTTAGATGATTTTCCCACCTTAAAAAAAAACACTGAACGTTTTCAGTTTTCAGTTTTCACTGTAGGAAAAATGCCACCTGTGTATGGGATTGTAAAACAGAAATTAAAATAGGCTCAAAATATGTAAAAATCTAATTCGCCTAGTCGTATCCAACCATCTAATAAATCCAAACTAAATATATTTTAACGATGTAATCTACTGTAAAAAAAAAAAAAACTAGATATAGAAAGCCATTAAATGTAAGAAATCGTGCAAAACGTGATCGTAATGATGAGAGGAAATGATAGTTTGTAAAACATTATTACGTTTGCAACAAAATTTTATTCAATATTGTTGCTGCCATTATACTTTTTCAATAACAGGATGTATGCCACAAATGTAAAAAAAAAAAATTGATTGTGATCTACTTAGTAAATTACTCTTTATAACTCTATAAAAGTTCGTAATTAATCTATCAACAAAACATTAAAGACCATAAAGAAACACAGTAATAAAATAAAAAGAAAACTACACTAAAATTACCAATTGTAATTTTTATAACCTTCAATTAGGTAGACCCTAATCCTATGGCAGTAATAAATGACGCTAAATATCGCCAAAACCACCTAAGACGCCAAATTAACTCTTGATCACATCAATCGTTTATTTATGACGTGCACACAGACACGTTTGGGTCCATAACGGTGCCTTGACGAATTTATTCGCAAACACGCGTATAAACGTCGTTGAGAATAGCGAACTGGCAGGAGATGAGATTTGCTAGATTTTTTTTTATTGAGGTAGCATTAAATACTCAACGGGACCTCATCAATCAATCATCATCATGATCATGCGCATATAATTTTATTAAAAAGTAGTACTTGCTGTATTGTTTGATGCAGTTTTTTTTGTTTAGTGGGCTGTGATTATGGATTTATTTATACCTAGTTCTCGTTTTAGTCCATTTTTGTTTTAGTTTGTAGTACCTATACGTAGTATAAAGTTTAAGTTTAAAAGGGTCTATTACAATAGTCGATATTCAGACAGTCTTAGTCTATGTTTATCTATTTAACTCATATTTCTGTTTCATTCCTTTACAGGACATTGACGTAAGTTGCTCTTTTTCTTGTGTGACGCTACATAGACTAAGACTGTCTGAATATCGAGAAGTGTAATAGGCCCTTTTTTTTTTAGGTGGGTAAATCTTATGACAAATCTCGCTCTAGGGCGGAGCGAGAAATAGTGTCAGACTTTTACTGACTAAAAACCCACTCCCGTTCCTTCCTTGCCTTCGTCCCAGGGCCCCGGGTTTCACTTTCACACTACCCGTGGCCCCAGTGTAATAGGCCCTTTAATGTTAACCACCTAATGGATATTTTGAAAATAGGATTGGACAAATCTGTTCACTATACTTTTGAGTCAGGGTAAAGCCGCAAGCTCGCTGTTTAGCCGTCCGGTTAGGACCAAGCCCGAGTCGCGCGTTGTGTATGTGTTTACGCGCCTCAAAAAAAGTCAGTAAAACGGACGGGGCCCACTGGGGCCGACGCCTGCTAGGGCTGGGGAATTGTTCGAAAGAGTGACCGCCCTGGTACGCAAAGGGCCACTGAAGGAACACAAGTTTAGTCAATCAATAAAATTCTGACACTCTCTCACGCACTATCCAAAGCGGTAAAGTTATTTCATGATTTCCCACCTCAAAAAAAAAGGTTAACCCGCAACGATGTTACTTAAAAGCTAGGCTAAACCAACATAGTTGTTGATCTGTAACCGGAAAAAAAAATTGAAGTGTCTAAAATGCTGCTATATTTTTCAAATATCAAATTTAAGGGTATGGTTACTAGAGTTTTATTTACGTTATAGCTAGAATGGGTATCACAATTGCTGCATCAGTACTAGGACTTCAAACGGCGGTAGAGCTAACATGTTCGTGATTTTCATTAGCATCCTTAGCGACTGATTTCTAGTAGGAATTTACTCGAGCTTTCCTTACTATGCGCGGTCATGCTTTCACGCCACACGGTTACGCACAAAGTATGAGATATCTGTACTGCTCTGACATAATGTTACCATACGTCGGTAATATTAATGTTCTATTACGGCACACTGCTTTATTATGTAAAAAGTACAGTGTAGGTCTATTTTAATTATGTAATGAGTAATCTAACCTATATCATAAGTTGGCGATTTTAGCTGTGCATGTTTGCTGTGTCTTCTGTTAACGGGTATATCCATACTAATATTATAAATGTGGAAGTAACTCTGTATGTCTGTCTATTACACTTTCAAGATTAAACTTCTGAACCGATTTTGATGAAATTTGGTGCTGAGCAAGCATGAACTCTAAGGATGGATATGTACTTTTTATCTGACTTTGAATTCGCTTCAGCAATAACCAACAATATGAAGCCGCAGGCAGAAGCTAGTTTTACATGTATATATATATAGACGTTTTCAATTAATAAAGCAATAAGGTTTGCTAAATGAAATGTACCTAATCGCTAATTCCTCCATCTCTGGAACGTCATAACAGATAGTTAAGAGTGATATATTTAAAAGATTTGAGCTTGATAGCTAGGTAAGGAACTTTTGTTTTGGTGGGAAACCATCAGATAACTCCTGCCGCTCTGGGTGGAGCGAGAGAAAGAATGCCAGACTTATACTGACTAAAACTCACTTGTGTTCCTTCAGATGCCTTTTGCATTCCAGGGCCGAAGTAACTCTTTCTAATAATCTCGAAAACTCAGGGTAAGAATTTGGAATAAAAATAGAAGAAATTTAGAAGAGGATTATTATTTATTTTTTTCATAATTTTTCATGTTCAGTAAAACTATACACAATCCAAAATCTTCATTCCTCTTTAAAATCATAAACATACCGAGAAACCTATAAAATTCAATACAGATAAGGGAATTTAAAACTAATACACGCCTTACTTTACAATTTTAATAAACATCTGGAATACATTACAATGTTTGTCGTATAAGGTGTTCGATCAAATTAAATCAAGTCGCATGTCTGACCTACCCCATTGCTCAATTTAAACTGAACACGATCTCTGATTTCAATTGCTAATACTGTACTTAGTGATGGCATTGTAGCCGTACCACAGGTTGAAATAAAAAATAAAAAAACTCACCGTCAACGATTGCATCACTGCTTACCCACAGGTGGGATCGCAGTCAAACACTAGTTTATATCAATGTTTTTTTTTTATATTTTCCTGTGACGTTAGTTTAACAGCTAGGTTTTTTTTAATATTGTTAATTGTGTCTATATTTATTGAAAGCATTGGAATTCTAAGTCATTCTAGTTTTAATATCTCGAGATGTTTTATTTTTGCTAAATGTTTTTAATGGTTTAGAAACCGTAAAGGAATAATTTATTACGTTAAAAATATTGATTTTAGGATACTTTTGATTTTACGACTCGTTTTATAACCTTATACTTATGGAAAATATATCCATGGTATCAAATAAACAAAAAATATACATGTAGAAGGTTGTGTAAAATCAAATTGTCAGTTTAACGAAATGTCCTCTTCAGATGCCTTCAATTAAATCAAGTGCCATATTATAATCTACTAAAATACGAGTATTTAAAAGTGACATTGAATCGACAACCGTTAGTAATCTAAGCATTTCAGTTTTGGTGTCAACATAGTATACCTACAATGTTATGTGCAGGACTGCAACTAAACAAGAATGGTAATTGGGCTAACGGTGCTTTAGTGTTTTGATTGAATCCGTAATAATGCCGTATTATTAGATATTAAGATACGAATGACATTTGAAATAACTTGGAATTCTGATCATCTACTTTTTATTGCGAAGAAAACATATATATTTTGCACGCAAAAGATGGAAGGAGTAGAGAGAAACCCATGCGTGGGACAAGACACAAGCTAGCAAAGAATATAATGTCAACAATTGATCAGTTAGGTCTTTAATCAGTCTGCAAAATTCGAAAGAGTCTACCACGGTCCGGGAATGCTACGTGGAATTTAAGGAACACGAATTGGTTTCAGTCAGTTAAAGAAAACCCTCTCACAGCACGCAGAGAGGAGGATTTATTTGATGATATCCCGCCAAAACAGGCCTATAATTTTCAGCATGACTGTGAATCATCATAGCTGTGTCACCACACTCTTGTACTTCTCACATATATACAGGGGAAATCTGCAGCTACAATTTATATCTCGAAGCTTAAGTCAAGTGATCATCAAGTGTAGCGATAGTGTTCTACGGGGAATTTCTGTAAAGGAAACCATGATCATAGAATGCAAAGGGCAACTGAAGGACACAGGTAAAAGTTTGTCACGCCTTTTCGCTCCACCCTAGAGCGCGAAAAGTCATTGGATGATGCCCCACCTCAAAAAAAGTAGTAGTGTTAGTGAGTGATAGCATACATCATGTTGAATTAATTGCTTCAATTCAAGATATTCTGGTTCCAATAATATTTATCTATAGTTCAAAGACCCCTACATGGTGGACCGATGACCTGGTGAAGGTTGCGGGAATCCGTTGGATGCGAGACGCACAGGACCGTTCATTGTGGCGACATTTGGGGGAGGACTATGTCCAGCAAATGATGATGATGATGATGATAGTTCAAAGAAGAATTAATAATCAGTCAGTTCGATGTACTGCCAAGTTTTCACGTTACTATGGTGTGACGTGGTGTATGCAGCACACGATGCAAGTCCCTGTTATATTAATGCGTGCAACATTTTAGTACCGTACGTTCCGGACTATTATTACCGACTAAATATTCAAACGCTCATTTTAATGTTCCGGATAGGAAATTTAATATCGTCATACTAACAAAGTATTAATCGTTTTCTGAAATATTGGGGACTAGCTTTTGTCCGCAGCTTCGCCTGCGTATATTTTTTTAAATGTAGCCTATATCACTCAGGAATAAAGCAGCTTTCAATCGGTGAAAAAATTTTTGCAATCGCACCAGTAGCATAGTTGACCTTATATCACTCACCCACTCGGCCACCACTACTTTCTACGGACAAGTACTTTCAGAGATTACCTCCTACAAACAAAAAAAAAAAAAACAAACTTTACCTCATTATAACATTGGTGTAGATATAATATATTTAATGAACGTTTTTAGAGTCCATTACCCTGAAAATTCACTGAGTGCAAATCTGACGACAGTCTGACAGATTTATCCAAATGTACTACTATCGTACTTTTCTAAGTTTATCTAGGACATTACTGACACCCCCTGCCTCGGAAAGCACGTAAAGCCGTTGGTCCCGTTCTCGTTGGTTGGTACAGGTAGTCAGACGCCAGAAAGTCTGACCATAAGTTTATCCAAGGAGTATCGTGTGACCCAGTAACTGGGTTGCAGAGGTCGGTCTTATAGGCATTCGGGGTTTTTTTTTTTCGGTGGGAAAATCATCTTATGACGTCCCCCGCCCTTGGGCGGGGCGGGAGATAGTGTCAGACTTTTACTAACTAAAAACCCACTCCTGTTCCTTCGTTGCCTTCATCCCAGGGCCCCGGGTTTCGTTTTCACACTACCCATGGCCCGAGTAGGCTTCGACCCTGCTGGGCCTCTACAATTTGCGAAGTCTGACACTAGGCTGACAAATTACGAGTAATACAAATCTATATGTATAAAAGCGAAAAACCACTCACTGATTAATCACGAAATCTCGGAAACTATAACACCGACAAACTTAAAATTTGGCAAGTAGGTTCCTTATAGGGTGTAGACATTCGCTAAGAGGATTTTACGAAACTCTACCCCTGAGGGGATGAATCGGGGTTCCAAAGTTTGTATGGAGAAACCTACTTTCACGTGGCAAGCCGCTGACAAAAGCTAGTAAACAACATTTACTGTTCCTTGGTCTATGAAGTTTTGTCGTCTCACAAAACATGACGCAAGTATTTGCCAAGATTTTCTGTCTTACAGTTTACTTTGTTTATGGTTCCAAGAACTGTTGTAGGTATTTAGTATGTACCTGCGACTATGCATCGTACTTTTATATCTTGGCGCAAATTTCCGCATTATTATCATAAAGATATGGTTAATTGATGGTTCGTTGCTCTTGAATTAGTGATAACCATTAAGGCTGAAGTAAAAAGATTAACATACAACGCACAGACTAAACTATTAGATTTTGGTGATAATTAACTTCTCAGAGAAAAAATGTGTATTCTAATTTTCAAAATTCACTCAATTAGAATTGTAATCGTAAGTTAATATATGCGCAACAAATATAAAAAAAAAACACTTATAACAATATAAAAACTTTTGTATGCAAAAAATCTAATTCCTTTACCTCTCATCATCGTCATCATTTCTGCCAAAAGACGTCCACTGGTGGACATAAGCCTCCCCCAGTTTTCGCTACCATGACTGGTCCTGTGTATTACGCATCCACTCGATTCCCGCGTTCTCACCAGGTCATCCGACCGATGACGATGGTGGGCCTACCAACGCTGCATCTGCCGGTACGCGCTCGTCTATCCCGAATCTTTCGTCCCCATCGACCATCCGTTCAGCGAGTAATGTGGCCTGCACACTGCCACTTTAAATCTACGTATTGAGAAACTGTGTGGATGAAAAACTTAACCTTTGAGCTTCCAGTATCCAGATTTCACTGTATAAGCAAACAATAAAATTGTGCATTACGTAAAACACATTAGTCACTGCTACTTGTTTTGTCACCCTACATGCTTTGTTCTCTAAAATACTATTTCTATTAGCAGGAAAACAAGTTAATGCTCTAGCTAGTGACTAGTCTAGGTGACCTACTAACTTCTGTTGGGAAACATTTCACATACAAGAAAAAACACTTATTTCTAGTATCGTTGCTCAAAAGTGACAAAATTAAGTTTCTGCTGGTCATTTACTTTACATAATTGTATAGTAGTCACAATAAATGCCTTATGAATTTTAATAAAATATTTTGAAATTCTAGTTGTAGTGTCTGCACACTATTATTTTTAGATAGTCGGTCTCGTGGTCACAAGCGCGACTATTGAGTGAGGGTTCTTGGGTACAATTCGGCTCTGGCCATGGTAAAAATCTCTGATCGTATAATCGTTTAATACAGTGTCCCACACATCGCTCTGGGTTTATCCAGTCCTCCTTCTTTATACAGGCGATCTCTCTTTGGATCATCCAATGACATCTTTTGCCCTTGGGCGAAGCGTGAGGGTGTGTGAGACTTTTACTGACTAAAAACCCACTCCTGATCCTTCTTTGCCTTCGTTTCAGGGCCCCGGGGTTCACTTTTGCTTCACCCATGGCCCCAGTAGGCTTCAACCCTGCTGGGACCCTACGGTTTCTGACATCTCCTTGAGGCGCGCGTAGAACACTACGCGCCGTCGATGACTTGGGCTCAGTCCGGACGGTTACTGGACCGTCAAATGACGAGCTACCCATTGCTCACCGTCTGCAAGCCCTCGCCTAAAGTGGCCGGAAATTTGGATCGGAATCCCGGCGACTGGGGCGCGAGGGCCATTGCGTCGAGCGTGTGGCCGCCTCCTTTGATAGCATTACTGCTACGCAGAAGGAAGCTACCACCTGCCACTCCTCCTCGCTCCTGACCATAGCCTGTACCAAAGTCCAGCGCGAGAGATCGCTGCCACCGAGCGCCCCCACGAAGACACGGCGGTGCTCTGCCTAGGTGGGGCACACCTCTACCGTATGCTCCACCGTGTTTTCCGGGTGGTCCACACAATGGTGACACTCGGAAAGTTTCACTTACTATGTTATGTTTCTGCACCACCCTAAGGTCGACTGAATTACACCCAGATACTGAACAATTAATGATCGTGCTTATCACACGAATATTTGTCTTGGGTGGCAATCGAACCCATACAATTGGCGGCTATAACATGTATTTAATTACAGAATTATATAATCATTAAAATCTTCATTATAATCCTCTCAGTTCGTCATATATAGCCATTCAATACCGGCCTGTTGGTCTAGTGGTTAGTGGCCCTGACTGCTATGCCGGAGGTCGTGGGTTCGACTCGACGAATGTTTATGTGATGAGCACGATAATTTTTTCTGTGTCTTGGCGTAATTTATCAATAATATATCTTGGTGTATTTAGAAATATATAAGTATGTTTATCAGTTGCTTGTTATGTAGTACTAATATTACTACATAACACAAGCTCTGCTTAGCTTGAGACTAGAGGGCGTTGGTTGATAGTTGTGGAATATTATTATTACTATTAAGGCAATATTGAATGGCTATTTCGTGAAAAAGTTTATATTAGTAAGTAGGTTAAAATTCAACAAACAAGTTGTAACTGACCTGCAAAATACAAAACATGCTGGCGCTTTAACATTTTAAGAAAAAAATAGTATACGTAACAGAAATGAGTAATAGAGAGGCGAAGAATGCCATTAATCTAACGCATTGTGCAAGCGGAATTTAAAGAACCACCTAGGTGTTTGATAAGTAATTAATGCTTATTTTCAACTTCCTGCAGTTAAATATTCTTCATTACGTATTTTCTTAGAAATAAAAAAAGTTACTATAGCGTACTCAGACAAAACTCAGCAGTCTTAATGAATTAATTTAGAAAGTTGTTTGAACCAATTTCAAAATTGCAATTTTTAATGTGTTTTATAGCCATCTAAATCATCATAATATTATTATGTAATTATCAAGATCAATTTTGAAAGTGTAAACAATTTGGTCGGTAAGCTTTGACAAAACAAAACACGTTCATTGTGTGTACAGCTAAGGAGAAGAAAAAGTTGGGGGTCTTTAAGTCAAGAGTGAATAAGATACTTCTAGTTAAGCCTGCTCCATCGTTGATTACACTCATCGATTACCATCAGGTGAGATAGTGGTAAAGGGCTAGCCTGTATGTCTATATGAACTCATATCTACTCGTATATGTGTTAGTCTCGCTAAAACTCGACAACAGCTGGACCGATTTGGTTAAATTTTAGTCTAGAAATATTCGTGATAGTCCAGGGAAGTTGAACGGTAAGAAAATATGGGAAAACCCACGAAAAAAAAAAATCGCCATCTCTAATTAAACTGTCAATGGTAATACCAGTAGATGGCGTTATCCTTTGACAGTTTAGCTAACACAACAGGCGGTACGAAGTTTGCCGGGTCAGCTAGTAATAATAATAAATAAAAAAAACTGAAGTTTTTTGACAACCAGTTCGTCTGCAAAAGAACCGCAATAACAGTTTTCACAAGTACATAGTACTTTCTAAATTAGTATAATAGACACTCCCTAATCATTTAAGAAAGCACTAGGGCAGTAACGATTACTTTATTCTTCTTTAGAAAAGTCAATTCTAGACAACACAGCTGCTACAATCCTTTTTTTTTTGGGAGAGGTATTGTCATGTTTATACCGACTGAAACTCACCAGTGTGACTTTAGTTGCCCTTTGTGTTCCAGAACCATGTTGACTCTTTTTTTTGGGATAATACCAAATATCTTACTCTAAAAACTAAAAAGGGATCGAGTGTTCCAGCTAAAAACCTATTAATATTGCACAAAACTATGATTAAAGTTTTACATATAATTTTAAACTTAAATTGTTATAACAAATGAATATTTGATTCATTTTGATTTAAAACTTGGCTTTCGGTATCTGAATCTAACTACTAGCAGTATCACTGGAAATTATAAACGTAGATAGATTACTTTATATAAATCTCGGTAAAGAAAATCCAACATGCCAGCTTGGCAGCCCTGCCCACAAGCTGGCCTATGTATGTATTAAACTTGTATGCACCAAGTCGTTGCTAATTACTAGCCTGATTTCTCCTTCGTGACAGATAACTTGAGACATTTTTTCTAATAGTTTGTCATAAACTGGTTTGCGGGCAGTGTAATTAGCCAATCTTGAGCGGAATGCGGAGGATAAAACTACTTAGCAAAAATACTTAGCTTTATTACCAAGCCTGGGATGAATAGTTTAAAAAATAAAACAGGTATTGCTAAGGTTTATAGGTTTTCTTTAAGAAATTAAAAGTGTTCCTAAATTAAAAATTTGAAAGGACCGTTAACAAACGTAACCAGGATCTTTGTCTCACTCATCGCTCCGGTGTCATTTAGTGTTTTTTCTTCGTTCAGCCTATTTCCCTGTAAAATGCGCTCCTTAGGAAATCGGGATGGCTGCCAACCAATTGCTTTGAGTTTATGTTCACGAGCACATTCGTGAAGTAAGCAGTATGTAGTATCGTCATAACCCTAATAATTTCTTAAATCAAATCTATATCTATATATCGTTTAAGTATTTTCGTGTACTTTTTGTATTATTCATTTTATCTATATATAGCCTGGCCTTTTTCCAATCATAGTGGGGTCGGCTTCCATCCTAACCGAATGCGGTTCAATATCAGTGTTTAACTTGCTGGTATGTGTTTAAAGCTGCTGCCATCAGACTTCCACAACCCAGTTACTGGGTAACAAGATACCCCTTGATTAGATTAAATTTTGACCATTAGGTAAGCTCTTAACGACTGTCAAAAATCTACGAATGAAAACCGGGACCAACAGTCAAGAACCTCGATAAATGTGCTATCTAACACTAAAATATATTTTTTTAATTCCAATAGCAATTCCTGAGATTAGAGCGTTCGAACAAACTCTTCAGATTTATAATATTAGAATACACAGATAATAATCTGTTGTCCAATCTGTCATGTCGTTATAATTGCGATATACCCCTCGAGCGATCATCGCTTGTTTCGCCTACAAGCAGGATTTAAACACTGGCGAGACATGCATGAACAAAGAGCGAGTCATAGAAATAATAAATTTTATAGGAAAGTTAGTAGCTATTAGAATGTCTAAGCACCTATTATTAGGAATCAAATTCATTTAAAATACTTAATAATATCTTGTCACTGCATAAGACAGTTCCTATTGCCAAATTGATCTAGTATTACACTTAATTTTATTCTTAGGAACTGATACTTAAAACAATAATTAAGCTAAACTATCAAATTACAACAAAAGTGCCTTCACATTTGAAACTAGTAGGAGCCAGTTGTATTTAAATCACTATCAGAATAATCTGATGTTCTTAATGTCTGTTGATTGCAATGAATACGCTGGGAACAATAATACTCAGAATTCAACAATGGCGGCCAAGTGCGAGCGTTTGTAACACGAACGTTTAATTACCGTTCTATTTTTAAATTGTTTATTTAAATTACATCAAACCTGTACTACATATTTACCTCCGAAGAATAAGACAGACATTGTCGAACCGGATGTCTGGCCCAATTCTACTTAGGAATAGCAGCTTTCTGGGTCTCATTTTATAGGTAAGCGTGCTCCATCGTCGACCATATCGTTGCTTACCAGCAAGTGAGAGCTAGTGGTCAACCGCGGGTCTATTAATAGTAAAAAAAAAAAACTGTGGTCTCAGATTTGGCGCGCAGTATTGTATTCCTTACGCGTAAGTTAGATAGGCTGTCGGCGAAAAGACCCACTTATTGGGTCTTATTAATTGCAGGGGACATCGTGGGAATTACTTGAAGATGGAGAAATGAACTTGATTCTTACTGGTGAAAAAGAAAGACGGAGGCCTTTGACCAGTAGTAGACCTAACGGACTAATTAGTTTCGTCATCATCATTTTAACCGAAAGACGTTTACTACTGGACTTATGCAAATCCAAGTTTCGCCACAATAACCAGTCCTGTGCGTCTCGTAGCCAACTGATTCCCGCGATCCTCACCAGGTCGTCATTCCCCCTTGTATCTTGCAGGGAGGCCTTGCAAAGCTGCGTCTTCCGTTACGTGGACGCCATTCCAGAAGCTTACCCCATCGGCTATCTATTCACCTGTTATGGTAAACATTATAAGTTTACACTGATATCTTTAAAGAGACTTTATTGTGAGGAAATCTGTAGGTACTTCATTCCTTCTCTGTATGAGAAGGAGTATTTAGACCTGCAGTAAGACAGTAACTGGGTAGCTACGTAACCTTATTAAAAAAAAAGACAAACCATTCAAAATTCAAACTCCGGAGTTGCTACCAAGAACTACCTACCACTCTATTATGTGGAAATTTGTGAAAGGCGATTAGTAAAACGGATTTAACACTAATGTAAGTCAATGTATTGAGCGGGGACGACCAAGAAGGAAGTATAACGACCTTATTAGTGGCATCCTTCGGTAAGGTCAGGTGCGTACCGATCTTACGGCCCATTGAAAGGGCCTTGGGCCTTGACTGTAGTGAGTACTACTTATATCATATATGAGGATCACGTATCATTTTGTGGTGTTGTTACTTAAATGCAATAAGTATTGATATTCTGAGCTTAAGAGATGGTACAGTTAACAAAGCAGATAAGTAACCAGGGTCGTCAGGTATATTTGAAGTTTCCATGGAAACCGATGCGTGGTCATGAATTAATCATAATTAAATTCATAGTAAATTAACAACTCATTAATGAAATTAAAATTTAATTCATCTTACTTTTATTGCAAAAGTTCTAAAAATCATAACAGTCGTTTTTATATATATTATATTTTCCCTTAAATTTTAGCACAGTTTTGATTGAACCACACTTACTAAATAGTGGATTGTTCAGAATTATACGCAATGGTGCCATAGAGTTCAACTATATCCAACGACCCTGGTTACTTATCGCCTATGTTGACTGTACATATTTATACTTGGTACAGTTTTAGGGTAGTGGTTCAGAATACTATAAAAAGTACAAAGTGCTCATGATTAAATAAGTATTAAGTGGTGCCATCTGTCTTTGATTTTCGGAACTATTAGGTATGATTCAGGCGCTACACAGCACATTGTTTTGTACACGCCATTTTCACACTCAACATTATTCTATTGAGTTTTGTTTTAGGGTTATCCTTCTAAAGTTTAGTTACATTAAACTATAATACCTCCTTTTTTGGGGAGGAATTATTGACTATCTTATCCCGCTGTGAATGGAGCGAGATCCCTCTTAGATTTTTACTGACTAAAACGCAAACTGAAAAACCGTTGCGTTCCAGGGCAGCGCTAGCTTTTATGGATAACCCCATAGCTCTGGCTAGATATACAGAGAGGTCAAAGTGCAGATGCAATCTTTTAATGGTAAATTGTCTACAACTTTTTTGTAGACTTCTATTGTCTACAAGTAGTTTATTCAATACTTTAGATTCTATGCTATAAATTAGATCAGTCATGAACCATTGACCCATTCTACCAATAAATTTTAGACACTTTAGCATTTATAGAATGCTACTGCACTTTTGACCCCTTACTATCATCATAACAACTACATTTTATAAGGAAGTTAAGTAATCTTTCCAACACCTTTGGGTCTTCAGAATTCATTTTATAAAGATAGGGAGGAAAAAAAAACGAATCTATGTCACTGATAGTACAATGTGACAATGTCTTTTGATGTTTAGATAATAATGTATTGTTAATCATTCACACCTCTAGGGTTCAATCAACGACTACATGCATAGCGACGAATTGGAATGAAATTTGGTACACGGCTGATATAGCATTTAGGATATTTATATCCCGGGCAGGGGCGCCGATTTCGTGGGTGCTCGGGGGCTCGAGCACCCATGAGAAATAAACAGTAGGTGTCAAGCACCCCTTAGAATAGACATCAAGAAACAGATACGTAATTGCCTTTTAGGTTACGTATAAATTATAATATTTCTTGATACTAAAAACTGGTTTCATTTTTATAAAATGATTTCTTTATATGTTTTTATGAAACATAATTAGTAATTAAGTACGCAGTATGTAAGTAAGACAATTATTTATTTGTCGGTTGATCAGTGTGCATTTCTTTTCCCACACTTCGCCACTTTTTCGAGTCCATCAAATGAGCATGAGCATCCATGAGGTTTTCTAAAAGCCGGCGCCCCTGATCCCGGGAGTATGTTCCCTTGAGATAATGTTCTATTGTCATTACGTGGGCTAAGATGGTGGCAGAAGCTAGCTAGTTCATAAATAACTTAAATTTATTTCAAGAATAATCTACAACAGAGTTATGTTTATAATAAGTGTCATCGGAAATTTTATGTACAACAACAAGTAAACAGTGACTTTAATAGCTTGTAATACAATAAAATGATAACCTCTTTATTACCGGTCATCAATAATGTAATAGCCATGTACTACAGACAGCTCGGTTGACGCAGTGGTTGAAGGATTCGCGCACAGCGTGTCGTTGATTCGAGTCCCACACGGAACGAATATTTGTTTGGTAATTGTTATGGGATATTTGTGAGTGCCGCGACCGCATTGACGCTTTCGAGATGTGGTGCTGGAGGAAAATGCTTCGGATTCCCTGGACTGCTTTCTGTACAAACCTCTCAATCTTACGTGAACTGAACATCAAGATCAGACTGTCGACTACCTGCATACGCAGAGTACTGGAGTTCTTTGGCCACAATTCCAGGAAGAATGAAGATGGGCAGATTAGGTCCGCTCCACACTGGACACCCAATAGCACGTCGCACTTCATGACTTAGCGTCACAGATGGCGAAATAACATTAGCGAGAAGCTAATCCAGCGGGAACTTCAAGACCCTCAGTAATGATGAATACGACTCGATAAAGGAATAATTCCTAGACCGGAACAAAGTTTAAGCAAAACTACACGAATGACAAGCTATAGACAATATAGAGGAAGTAACACTGTTTCTGACTAAGTGTTCAATAATAAAAATACAAATACCTTGACAGGTGACAAGATTGGATTAAGACACTTGAACTATGGTCGTGCAGGTGGAGTGTAAATAACACAAGCCTATAGAAGGCCTTAATGGAAGGTGTGTCTACAAAACAGTATAACTGGTTAAAAAACTATATCTATGAGAAAAAGTAGGCATAGTATGTCACAAGTTCCTAAAATACGATCCTAGGTTAACTTGATGCAACTTCATGTGATTTAAGAGAAATAAAGTACTAACTGTAACCACTTATTACCTGACTGCGTCAGTAGGGTTATTTTGTCACATTAATTTGTAATCATTGCGACGGAAAGCACTTATGAATTAGAAGAGCTGGAATTTATCTATGGGAGCGACAATTTTTTTTTAGTTTAGCATTTCTATTTAATTTGCTAAGTTAAGTGAACTAAAACTAAACTGTTTTTTTTTTTGTTTTTCATGTTATATTTAGACGTTTATGATTCGGAGTTGGTGACATTGTGAAAGTTTTTCAAGTTCATGAATACCTTCTACCTACAAAAAAACATTACATAATTATACATTATATAGTATAAACGATTTGTGCTTTGTACCTAAAGCTTGTGTAATCCATACTCAAAGGTAAACTTGTAAATGTACATTTCTATACAACTTAATATTCGTTAACTGTTACCCCTCTCGCCTTGGGCGTAGTCGACGCTTGAAGACTCGAACATTCGAAATGTACAATAACACGGACTGCTTCAAAAATGCTTATTTTTAAATAACGTAATAATTATACGGTTAATAGAAAAATATAAAATAATTTAACTCATACTCTCACAAGGAAAATCCCATCTTCATCATCTCCAAATCTTATGCTATCATAGAAACAACATAAAGTAATAATTCACCAGTGTTTTGTTTTTCCTACCTCATCTCAAATGATCCAGCAAAACTATTACGCACGTTCCTCCATCAGTCAAGAGGAAAATGACAGACAAACGGCCACTTCCTTACATTTATCCTAGGTCAATCTTGTTAAGACGACGTGTACTGGTTTCTGTTTAACTGTCAGGAAAATTGTTAGTCTGACTTACAGGTATAAGTAATGTTAACGACTTGGTCTCTCTTTTATCTTTTGAGGTGAGAAATCATCGAAAAACTTTTTTCACTCTGGGTGAAGCGAAAGGGAGTGTCCGACTTTAACTGACTAAAACCCACATTGGTTCCTTCAGTTGCCCCTTGTTTTCCAGAGCCACAGTAGCTCTTTTAGACAATTCTACAATCCGAGTATTAAGGTCCCGTGCCTTATTACATTTTTTGGCAAATTGAATTTAATGACGCAGATTAAATTTGTTAGGGTTAAGTTAATGAGAAATGATTTTAAACCGAAACATGTGAGAACATCGTTCAAACGAAGATAAGCAGCCGTTTGCGTGAAAAACTAGATACAAAAAAGCAAAAATACTGCTAAGTGTATATAAAAACTAAAAAGAAAAGCGGGACGTACGTTTTCCAGCAATTCTTTATTGTAGTAGAACAACTCGTATAAATTAAAAGATTTGGGCTTCGAGATTGTTCGAAAACAAAGGAATACGTGTGGGGTTTGAGTACGCAAAAGTCTGATACTCCCTTTCGCTCCACCCAGAGCACGAGAAGAAAATTCATGATTTCACAGTAGTCTCAAAAAATATGTTTAAAACTCCCTTCACCTATTAACTTAACTTTGTTATGGCGATTGAGCATCTTAACTTATTTAGCATGATGACTTCAAAGCAAACATAACGGGACTTTCCGCAAAAAGTAATAAACTTTTGAAGAGAGCTCTTACGTAAATAGCCGGTAAATAACTACAACCAATCTTAGCGATACATAACGTTCTTAAAAACCGGTATGTAATGGACAACACATGGCTATCAAAACAAATGTATAAAAAAAGTTTTGTCGTTTCCGGATGTATTTAATTTAGATTATGTACTGTTAAATATCAAACGGCTTAGTGCCGGAACTAGCTACTTCATTTTAATTATTATGATTTGAATATAACACCATTTATATGTCTTAATTGTTTAATATGCCTTGAGAAGTGTGACTGTTTGACTTTTCGAGGTGAAAAAGTGATTTGACGTATAAGTCACTTTGTCATAGTGTAGATAAACACGCAGTCTTGTTACATTGATATATTGTAATTATGATTAATATAAAATATGCACTAACAAACGAGCACTATAAATGGAAAAATTGCTGATTCACGTGTTTAGAGTATAGTGGGTTGAATGTAGTTCCGGTTAAAAGTACTATAGAAAGAAAAGAAAGACAACTTGTTTATTCTCTCCGGATAGACGCAAAAATAATTACAAAAAACAAAAACCAGTTTCCCTGACAGGCCATGTGTGGATCGGGCATAACTATGATGCACTATAGAGAACACAGTTGTCTAGGTTGTTTATTGCATCCCCGACATCGACTATAGCTCCACTAACTAAGATTTATAGCAATTATTCAGAGATTAGAAGTATGCGGTAAGAATCGCCAAACTTAAGTGTTAGTAGTGAGCAGGTCGACACGTGATTGCTCGCAGAACAGCTGATGGGGCCGAAAGGTACATGGTGGACATCCCACCTATACGCATGAAACGTTTTGGGAACATATTCATTGTGCGTACAGCTAAGGAGTGAAATTCCTTGCCGGAATCTGTGTTTCCTGATGGCTACCCGGGAATCTTTAAGTCGAGAATGAATACGTTATTTCTAGGTAAGCGCGCTCCATCGTCGACAGCATCGTCGCTTTTCATCAGGTGAGATAGCGTTCAAGCGCGAACCTATGAAGAATAAAAAAAAAGGTTGCCTTATACATAAAAACTTTCTCAGGGCCTGGTACAGTATATACCAACGCATCGTGTAACGTGTTGTATGAAACACTAACGATAAAGTGTATGACTGGATGCGTCATCAGATAGGAATCAGAATGCACCCAACACGTGTCAAAGTATCATGCTGTTTTAAGTACTTGAACATCTTTAATGTACCGAGAACTGTTTTTGCGATGTTGGAATGATTCATACATTCATAACATAATCAGCCTTACAATATTCCCACTGTTGGGACTCAGGCTTCCTCTTTAAAGGAGGAAATGGGCCGTAACCCACCACACGGGCTGAAGCTGGTGAATGTCAGATATCATCGATTTCTTTGTTTTAAGACATGCCGGATTTCTCACGATGTTTTCCTTCACCGTCTTGATATCAGTGGCAATAAAATAAATAACACTAAGGAAAGCCTGCTTTGTTTTTGAAACCATAACCACTCCACCACTTTTGGGAACAGCGTACAGCTGAGTAGAATTCCCTGTCGGAGTCTATGTTTCCTAATAGCTACAATCTCTTTAGGTCAATAGTGAATAGGTTACATCTAGGCAAGCGTGCTCCATCGTCGGCTACATCATCGCTTACCATCAGGTGAGATAATAGTCAAATGCGAGCCTATACAATGAGCAGTGGTGGCCGATTGAGCAGTGATTTCCGAGTGGTAACGGCCCCGACTTATGAGATGTAGGTCGCGGGTTCAAATCCAGCCAGGCCCATTACTTTTTGTAATTTATTTTCATCACCAGTACTCTCAAAACAGTAAAGGAAAATATCGTGAAGAAACTGGCATGTTCTAGAACCAAAAATTCGAAGACATGTGACATCCACCAATCCACACTGGACCCGCGTTGTGAATTACGGCCCATTCTTTCTCCTAGAGAAAAGGACTCAGACCTCCTCTCCCAGCAGTGGGAACATTATAAGGCTGATTATGCTATGCTATATGAGCCTATACAATATAATATAAAAAAAAAACAACACTCAAGTACACATCATATCACAAATGTCTGTACCTATGTAAGTTTGTAAAAATACTTCGTTTCACACATAATTGTAACTTTTGATTATTGTATAGATTTACCCATGTACATAAGTATAAGCAAAACTTCTTATACCTAAACTAAAGGAAATTAAACACTTGTAAACTGTCAGCTTAAGATAAGTGTATGTGAGTTTACATGTTTATGAGCGCACACACGATACAGATACCGGCACGAATCTTGAGCGCTGACTTTTACAGCTCTACTTGCGCAGAAGCACGCAGAAGTGAAATATCGGGTCTCTTTTGTGGTATGAAAAGAGATGCGGAGGCGAGGAGTGCAATCCTTGCACAGTGATTGGCTCGCCGATGTGTACGATGCGCAAAGCGATCCCCGCTCTTTCGCCGAGCGCTCAAGATTCGTGCCGCTATTACAAGAGTAATTCCTACGGTAGGGCAAAGATAAATTAAATTTTTTTAAAGTATATAATTGTATCATTAGTCTGAGTCGCAAATACCTACGTTTTTTTTTTCCGAACATAATAAATCGTCACATCACATCAAAAAATAAACAATACAAACGTGATTTAATTATATCACAATTGCGTCAATTCTAAATAACTTACTGTCTGCAAATAACAATTCACAAGTCTACGTCGTTGTTCACTGTTTCACATCATTGTAATAAAAAAAAACATTAAATTTACTCGAATCTTCATCTGACTTCAGGAGAACCAAGGTTGCCGACATACTCGTAGCCCGAAGAATTGCCAGTCTTAAGTGGCAGTGGGCAGAGCACATTGCTCGTAGAACAGATGGTTGATGCGGCCGAAAGGTGACTGTGTTTCAGAAAACGCAGCGTTGGAAGGCCTCCCACAAGGTGGACGTATAACCTGGTGAGGGTCGCGGGAATCCGATGGATGCAAGACGCACAGGACCGTTCAGAAATCATTAATATCATTAATATCTACAACTCTCATAATTCGTCTAACCTTATTCAAAGCATTTATTTCAAATAAACCATTTACAGGTAGGTACTTTTGTCAAGGTTGGTCAGTTACAAAAAAGGTGAAGCTATTTGCATTAGCTATTGAATGGTATGTCATGAAAAAGTAATTTAATAGGTTTATTTTTCAACACACTATATTCTTTAGAAATAAAAGTTTACAGTTCTAACACGTTATATCGAAGCTCCTACAAAATATGAATCACTACTATTAAACAACATTTACGCAATCACACATAATGCGCCAATTTCATATTTTTATTTTTTATGCTACACTGATCGAACTTTCTTTTTTAAATGTTAAAACTAGTGTTAGTAGTAGATAAAAGTAGATATAAATCAGTGCTAGACTGCGATCTCACTTGATGGTAAGCAGTGACGCAATCGTCGATGGCGAAGTGCACTAGTTTATTAAGAGCCTATTCACTCTAGCCTTGAAGGTACCTAAATTAATCGGATGAGAAGACCGCATAAAGCAAATTGTTCCAATCCTTCGATGTACGCGGTATAAACGACGAGGCGAAACGCGAAGAATAATAATGCAATAATAAAGACACTAAGGCTTTACTGAGATTTTCTAGCGGAAGTGTTAGTGCCATGCATCCTAGTAGTACCGAGAGTGTGTACGCAAGGCGACGAGATTTCGTGTGCGGCCATGAAACGAGCTTTATAATGCGGATATGACAGCAAAAGATAAATAGTCGGTGGATGTGAACTGTTTTCACTTGTGGTTATTGTTTCTAATACATTTTTTTTGTTATTTGACGCTATTAAAAAGAAGGCAAAATAATAAAACTCACGCTCTCTTTTAGTTGAGTTGTTAGTCGTTTAAGAGAAAAAATTATGACTTAACAAAAATTGGCTGTTATGTAAGTTTGATTAAATCGTTTTATTTATTTATTTAAACTGAGAACTGTATGTACTGTACTGTGGTACATAAGCGGACTTAATGCAAAAATGCATTCTCTTTTTCCTTTTTTTTCAGTAAACCTTTTAGTAAACCCAAATAAAATAAAAAAGTAAATAAATTCAATGCTGTTGTTAAGTTAGACCTGTAGTTAAGTTCTATGAATATGCCAAGGAATGAAAAGGCCCAATACATAAAAGGAAAATAATTTCTGTTATATTTATTGTGCTTAATCTAGTGCCTTTACTAAATTATCAATGGTCCCAAAACCATATTGATATCTTCAGTCATAAATATATAAGCTTTTAAAATATATGATTTACGATAGTATGTTAACAATATGTTTGGTGGATTATACCCATACTATTACTATCATGCACACTAATATTATAAAGATAAAAATTTGTTACTTATTTGCGCTCGAACAGCTGTAGGCCTAGCCAAGTTATGATGATTTCATTTCGATTCTCTTTCGTCGATCGCCCCAAGTTGGAAACGCCCCCAATTTCTTTGTTCTGACCACGTGACTGAGCGTTGAGATGACGTCATTCCTATAAATTTGAAGTTTTATTACTATAAAGCTGATAATCCAAGCCAAACCGAACCAAGTTGATAATCTACAATCATTAACGCTACTGCGTTAACGATTGTAGATTATCACCAACGCAGTAGCGTTAATGATTGTAGATTATCAACTTGGCTAAGCCATCTGAACGGATGTCGCTGAAGCTTGGAACACAAGCAGACCATACCCTGGAATAGCACATTTCATATCACATAACATTCTCTTGGGGTAATTTCCTATTATCACGCGCTCGAAGCCGGTGGCAGCTGTTAGTCGATAAATAAAATATGATAATTATGCCGTTATTAATTAAAAACAAACAAAACATACTTTAACAAAACTTACTGTTTAAAGACCCTTGACATTTTACAAGATAAAATTCATTTCTCAGAGACATATCATTGATCGCAGGGACGATTAAGAATGACCAATGATCACATGATTAAAAAGCGTGATTAATTTATTCAATGTTAATTGATAGCTCCCGGCATTATCAATGTTTGAATATGAATTTAAACCTTCGGTTAAAGTAACCAAATACTTCATTAAAAATGCCAATTTTTATTTTTATTTTGAAATATTTTATAAGAATATCTCTACGAGCTATATTTGTTGTTTAGCGAATCCAAATCGGACTGAACACGCAGTTGAACGTCTCATTTAATGAGGCTAAAAACCGTTGCAGATGGCGAGACACCATCAGTAAGAAGCTATTCCATCGGGAACTTCACAACCCTCAGTAATGAGGAATACAACTCAAGGAGGAGGAAGAGCGAATAAAAAGACTATGTATATATATATGTGTGTGTATTTTTATATTTTTTTTTAGCTTATACTTCCTGATGCAAGATAAAGACCTCCCCCAACTTCTATCAGGTATTCTTTTCTCAAGCCACCTCAAACCATGAATATTGAATTAATAAAATGTCGTAATTGACCTCGATTTACTCTAACTACTTGGTAAAAGACATAAATTATAGTCTATTATTTTTGCTAAATTTAGTGCTGCTTACACCATATTTGAAATTAAACGATTATTTATTTATTGATCTATTAAAATAATAAAGATCACATTAAATTTGAATTAAGTGTAATATTTTGATGGCCTGTTTATAGATAAATTAACAAATAAAGTCATAATATTTATATAAATTTATAGGCATAATTAAAATTAAGTTTTTATTGTAGTGTTGAAATCGCGCATTTTGGAGCCACTCCGGTAATGTGAAATTAATAAACACCCACCCTTGCAAAAGGCATTGCTCTTTCCAGTTTCAGAATGACGATATAAGCCTTTTATTTTGTACTTATGTCACTATCAATTTTAATTTTCACACAATAATCATATATAGTACATGTCATTTATTACTTACAAACCGTAGGGGCCCAGCAGGACCGATGCCTGCTGTTACCACGGGGAATTTCTGAAAAGAAAAACCATGGTCCTAGAACACAAAGGGCAAATGAAAGAACATAAGTGGGTTTTAGTAAGTAAAATCTGACAAGTCCTTCCCCCCCCCCCCCCCCGGGTGTAGCTATCAGGAAATAGGCTCCGGCAGAGAATTCCACTCCTTAGCTATACGCACAATAAATGTATTCCTAAAACGTTATGTGCGTATGGGCGGAACATGGTCGACACCGCCGGCGCATCGCCGTACGTCTGGTGGTCCGATGATAGAACGGGCTTGACGGAATTAAATTATGTAATTGCGACGCACACTCCCCGAAATGCAACCGGTAGAAAACCGACAGGCTAGCAACTCGGCGTCGATACTCAACTGTTAAGGATGCTAAAATAAATTATGAACTAATATTTATAATGTAAATGACAAGAATAATCCCATAAAGATAAAGTTCAAAGTCCTAAAATATATTTTTGAATACCTATTTATCGTTATGATATTAAAAATAAATCATTCGAGAAAGTTATTAAAAATATTCTCAGAAGAGATCAACGGCTCTGAGTGTAAAATGGGACAACACGACTCTCTAAAAATAAGAAATATTTACTGTTAATGCTTTGCTTACCATTTATATCTGCGCAAGCAAATATCGAACAAAGTTGTTTGGATAGGTTAGTGACGTAGCCTTCGACAGAACTGAGAAAACTGTTTGCGTAGGGATGTCCCAATTGAAAATGGAAAACGATTTCTTACTTTTACTTAGACGTAAAATTGTATTTTTTTAACACTTGATTTGTAATATTTCAAAATTTTATATTTTATAATTTGTTCATTATAAAACATATTTTTGTGAATGTGTTAACTACAGTCGTCGTCTCGGTTAGCTTCATGATAATCAGGCCTAATCGGTATATGAGTTGTTAATCTTCTTTAGTTTTGAGTGGAGCATTGAGTGTGCGTCTCTCATCAAAGAACCACCTTAAATAACTAACCTTTAGAACGATTTAACTTTCCTATTTTTAGCTATCTTCCATCATATTCTAAATCTATCTAAATCACAATATATTTGGAACGTAAATTGTGACGTCAGTACTAGGGGGTAGGGTCTGCCGAACAAAGATCATAAGAGAATCGTGATACACGATTTGACAGGTAAAATTATAATGGTAATAATTTGCAGAGCAAATATTTTGCGAGTCCAACTAAATTCCTGATCACTTCATTTGATCTTGCACACGTTAATTTAATAGAAGGAACCTACTTTAAGATGATAACTTGATTTGTACATTTACTAGTTTTTTTTTTGTTTCAGGTACTAAATTCTGTTTGTTGGCCACAAAGATGTCTGTAAGTAAAAATAATGTATAAAAAAATCTATTATAACAGTGGTTTAATTTTTTAGATATTTTTTTTAGACATTTACTTTATTTGCACACAACTATACACCTTTTTCACACTACTAAAAAGTGTAGGTATAGGATGTTAGTAATCATTTTAGCATATAACCTATGTTAGTACTAATACACTATAGAGTTACTTAGACTATATTACTATTTTTTTTTATTTACGTTTGTAAAGAGTTTTTTGATATTTATTTTATCAAAAGTTTCTAAAACTTAAACTACTGACTCGAAAAATTGGTATTTTGATTTCATAATTTTTTTTTTCATGGCTGTATACCGGTTTCTTTAACAAACCAGGCTTGTTTTTTTAATTTGGTAATACTGACTTTTTATTTTGTATAAAAACAGCCATATTTATTATTAATTAATTTAATCAATTACCTGACTAAAATAACTGTTGGATAGCTGGTCCGTAACAATTTTGTTGAACATTGTAATAAAAATAAAACGTCAGTTGTACTAACTAGCGTCATCTAGCGGCAATGACTGGAACAATTAACAAGTCGAAGTTAAGTTTTCGTTTTACTGTATTGTGTTTGTGCTATTAGTCTTATAACTGGGTGGGTTTAAGTTTATTATTACTGATTTATTATTATGAAAGGATCTATTATGCTTACCTACTTAATCTAATAATGTCATTACTGAGAATTTTAGCATAAGTGATCTTGTTTGTTTTTTTTTTTCTTTTCGATCTCTGTACCTAGGTACTTATGTGTTGAAGGTTGTACACTTGCTTGAGCACCTACTTAAGTACTTTTAGCTTAACCATAGTGATTGCCTGCCCTATGAAAGCCTCTGTAATTTTTTTTTTTTTTTTGGTAGTGTTTGACCAGTATCTCATCTAATAGTAAGCAAAAATGGCATATAAAGAGCAGATTTCCATAACAATTATCACTATCTATCAACTAGATAAACGGTAGGCTTATAAAGCCATCCTAAAATTAGCACATTGTTATTTTTTACTCAAGTGTTTTAGTTTTTCATTGAGACAGATTACGAGAACACTTTAGTTTTTGTAGATACTAAAGTGTTCTCATTCACTAAGAGTAGAGTTGGGTATAATTTTGAGTATGCAGATTCCATTCCACGTATTGAAGCCGTGAAATGTGCTGTACTGTACTGTACTGGTGCCCTGGGTAGTGTGAAAACGAAACCCGGGGCCCTGGGACGAAGGCAACAAAAGAACAGGTGTGGGTTTTTAGTCAGTATAAGTCTGACACTATCTCCCGCTCCGCCCAAGGACGGGATTTGTCATTAGATGATTTTTCCACCTAAAAAATATATATATATATGTGACAATAAATCCATATGAACAACTAATAGTTTTTTTAAAAGAATCGTTACCCACAATAGGTACTCCTGTATTGCAGGTGCATTTGCAAACATCTAAACTCACATACACAAGACATCCAGACCCGGAACACCTATCTGCCTCCCTAGCCAAGTTACAACCGTTTCGTTTCGATTTTCTTTCGTCAATCTCCTCGAGTCGCCAACGCCTCCGATTCCTTTGTTCTGTCGTCATCTCAGCGTTTAGTCACGTGGTCAGAACCAAGGAATAGGAGGAGTGGCCAACTTGAAGGGATCGACAAAAGAGAATCGAAACGAAACGGTTGTAACTTAGCTAGGGCTGTAGGCTATACAAATATTTGTTCCGTGTGGAATCTAACCTGCGATACGCAACGCAGCAGTCAATCGCTCAACCAATGTGCCAACTGATACGTCATATTATGGTGTTTTAATTATAGTTGGTTATCTATTTAAAACAGAAGACGTAAGAAAACGCGTCACAATAATAATTATTTTACAATAAGGAAAAGACGAGAGTCCGTAATTTCGCATTACATTTATTACTGGCTTTTAGATCGGTCGTCTTAATGAGGGTTATGTAAACTAAAATGGCGCCGATCAATATGAGAAAAAAACTTATGCGCATGAGCACGCTCTGTGAATGTTGTGTGTTCATCACTTAGTGATAACCAATACTTTTTTTTCTTATTTTTAGACTTCATGTTGACGATACCGACGTCACTCTCTTCTTTAATATTCGTTATAGACAAATAAACCATACTAGGTATTCGGCGCATAGTGTTCCACACGCGCCTCAAGGAGATGTCAACAAAACCGTAGGAGCCCAGCAGGGTCGAAGCCTACTGGGGCTATGGGTTCGCTTCTGAAAGGAAAACCCGGTGCCCTGGAATGCAAGGCAAGGAAGGAGCATAGGAGTGGGTTTTAGTCAGTAAAAGTCTGTAACGCCCTCTCGTTCCGCCCAGGAGCGGGAGATGTCATTGGATGATTTACTACCTAAGAAAAAACTAGGTAGTATTTATTATAAACGCAAAATTACTCCGTCTGTTTGCTACCTAAACACGTCGTAAATACTGATTGAATTTGGATGAAACTAGACATACACTATGTGATGGAATAAGATACTTTTTATCTAGGAATTTGAATTTCCTTCGAATAATTTTCGACTTTCACGCAGGTGAAGCCGCTGACAGAAGTTACTCATAAAATAAATGTGAGATCTACTCATACATCATGAACACGACTGAGTAATCTACACTAACATTATAAAGAGATAAAGTTTGTTTTTTTTTTATGTTTGTAGGAGGTAATCTCTGAGAGTACTGGTCCGATTGCTAAAATTTTATCACCGATAGAAAGCTGCTTTATACTTGAGTGACATAGGCTATATTTTATGTATGCGAGCGAAGCCGCGGGCAAAAGCTAGTGGCTACTAAAGATGAAACTATCAGCACCTTCCTTACGCGCGTAGCGTAGCGTGTCAATTAGTTTCACTAATTACACAAATTGGACGGCTCGAGGTGGTTCTATGCCTGTGACCAGCCTGTGTGAGGGCAACTTTAAAAGTATGGTCACTTGAACTACGAGTCATAATGTACACATGAGTTGGTAAATATTGGAACGGAAACAGTTATGGACCCTGTTAGGTTCAGTATAATTTTAAATAGTAGGAGAGCAGAAGAGCGCTAGAATGAATGTTTAAATTTATCGTATTTATCTGCTTAAAATTAATGGCTGACTGGGTAAACGTTGTTATGCCATATAAATTATCAAAGAAAAAATGGGGGTAGGGGTAGAAGGGTAAAAAATAGCGTACGACCTATTCTCAGACTTACCAAATATGCACAAAAACTGTCATAAAAATCTGTCAAGCCGTTTAGGAGGAGTTCGATAACAAACACTGTGACACGAAGATATTAGCGATCCCGATAGACTCTTATAATCTTCTCTTCTAACAAAACTGGTTATTTGTTAGAAAAAAAAATTGAAAAACCGATTGCAGCGTTACCTAACGCGACCACTGAAATATAGACATAAAATTTCTTCAAAATCGGTCAAGCCGTTAAAGAGAAGTTAGATGACAAACACACGTACCGAAGTATGATATACCTACTTTAAGATAGATATAATAACACATGCTTAACATTTACATACAAAATACAGCAGTCCATTGTTCTAGTAAAAAAATCACTCGGAGATCCAAGTTTGCGTATTCAATTATTATCGTCCAACACCAACACATAGTGTGTTGTTGTTGGACGGTTTCGAACTTCTTTTGACGTTTTTCGTAAACCTTTGATCTTAAGACAAAAAGTCTACTAATAGATACAAAGTCTACTTATACAAAAACAGCATAGCCAATCAAGACAAGTGGAAAATCCATATTTTTAATTGTTTATTCGACTATAAATTTAACTTTAGACCTTCGCTAAAGGTGAACTTTGTTATTGACGTTAAGACGATCATTAAGATGGGATCAAAGTCTTTGATTGCAAATTAAATAAAGTAAACTTTGTGCTAGCGAAAAACCCATGAAGCATATTTTAGTAATTTTCCTAAAGTAATGCTATTTAATCGGTTTTTTTGGTTTAATCTGGATTATTAATTATATATAAACAGGTATTGATTGATCACTTTCATAATATTCTTCAGATAAAACCGAACTAACCTTAACTAGCCCTTAGATTTAATTTATGTTCCACATAAATACTGGTTTCTTCATTGTGTGTGTCTGTGTCTTAAATAAATGTATTTTCTTTATTTATTTTTGTTCTTTAATTTTTTTAGTTCTTTCTTTCTTTTTCTTCTTTCTTTTCCTTTAGATATATCACGATCATAATCAATCAATTAGCTGGTTTGGTATTATGTGTCAGTACAATTTTGATTAGAGGATCATGTTCAGTCATTTGACTTCAAATTTGTTTTTTTTTTATTTTTTTAAATTATCACCACAATGGTAAAGCTAAAATATGTCGATTTGGCAGCGTGGGTAGTAACTTAATAAATTTCATAAAAGCGATAGTAAGTACATAGTACCTTTTTTTCAAGTTGGCTATCATAAAGCAACTTTTTTTTTTTTTTTACTTCCTAAAACCCACCTTTGTTCTTTCAGTTGCCCTTTGCGTTCCAGGGCCACGGTAACTCTTTCGAACAATCTCACAGCGGTTAAGTTAAAAAAAAAAAAACTTTTCCCCGTATTAAGAATAACTCCTGGGCAGGGCACATTGCTTGTAGAACGGGTGGTCGATGAGGCCGAAATGTTTTAAAGTGGCGACCGCACACCGGAAAACGCAGCGTTGGAAGGCCTCCCACAAGGTGGACCGACGACCTGGTCAGAGTCGCGGGAATGCATTGGATGTGAGACGCGCAGGATCGGTCGTTGTGGCGACGCTAGGGGGAGGCCTATATCCAACAGTAGATGTATTTCGGCTAAAATGGTGATGATGATTGACTCCGAACTTCGCGGCTGAGTGTATTTTTTTTTTTTTAATCCTATGGCGAATGCATATTGCGAATTTTTTCGAGTAGATGCAGCCATCTTTAGAGTGGCCAACATATTTTGCATGTACTGTAAACTCACATACCTACTACAAGACTCCAAGACCCAAGAGAGTGATAATAATGTGAGTTATTTGCGTCTAAAACAGGATGTTTTGCTGTGCATTCGTCTTCATACAATGCCCAACTCATTTGCGATGACAAAGATCTAAAAACAGGTACGCTATTACTAGCCATTTCCTAGATGCTCACATTATTAGTGTCCTAAGGAAAATCTTTAGTAAATTATTATAGCTTTACACATAACTTCATGTATATTCATAATACAGTTCGTGATTCTGTCTATTATTATCTTGGAGCAGATCTAATCTACATCACGATGATACAGAGTTATGTAATTATGATCTTTATTTACCTATATCCTGTAAATATATTGACAGTTTGCTTATGGATCTGAAATCGAGATTGAGTGTTTGTCAAACTTTAGTCTGAAAAAGTGACTTGTGATAAATCTATCAAAATTAGGTATACTTTTATAGAGTTTGACTCGTGTTTAACTCGAAACCAGAACAGAACTCAATTCAGAAAACTTTTGGTACTCAACGATAACTATAATATTCACGTGTTAAAAAATCATACACTAGCTGTACTCCACAGTTTCACAAGCGTATTTAGCTACTGCTCAGCTCCTGAAGATCCTAGTGGGATCCTATGTTATGCAGTATAAAGCCCTCGACAATAAATAGGTTATTCAAAAGTAAAAGAATTTTTCAATTCGAATCAGTTATTCCTAAGATAAATTCTTTCAAACAAACAAACAAATCAACAGCTTTATAATATTAGTATAGATATTTTCGTTTTTCTAGAACAGAAATGAGTTTTCGTAGCTGAGGAAACGAGAAATTATTGTATTTTTACCTTAAAATCAGCGTCGACGACTTGGGCTCGGTCCGGGCGGTTACCGGACGGTCGGACGGCGAGCTACCCATTGCTCGCCATCCGCAAGCCCACGCCTACAGTGGTCACAAGGACATGGAAATGACTTTGTGGTTTTTAGGACCTTTCTATCCTAATAATAATCCTTAATTAATAAAAAGAAATATTGATTACATAAGATGACGTTTTCAAAATCGTAACATAAATTTATCGGTTTACAGACGGGATGAGAACTGTTAAAGGAGGCAGCGATGCAGTAAGATGTAGTTACACGTCGTGTATGATATGAAAACGTGACTTACGCAGAAAATTATCTGCAGAAAAAACACTTTAAGAAAAATATAGAGTTCCATTTTTTACCGAGACACGTGGATTTAGTTATAATTTGGATATTGTGAATTTGTGATACCGAAGGAGGTCAGATGAGTTATTTTTCATATTAGCTAGCAGACTGGCTATGTAAATGTATGTGTAAGAATTTTGTATATTAATAGGTTTGAAAATTGATAGATGACAGAATTGTTTCCGTCATGTTTTATAAGTGAAGTGATTTTTGGTTGCAATTTTGGAGCAAAAAGAAATAAAAACCCTTAAAACGGTCCTTTTTCATTCGCCTGTCGTCAGCATCGAGCATAGTTTAAAAGCTTGTTACTTGCTCTAACGCAATCTAACGCGATGTTTGACGAAAAGGCATTGCGAAAAAAGAGAAATAACGCCTGAAAACTCTGTTAGCATTCGGTAATTCCTTCAGATTCCTTCGCTTATACTTTTTTGGCTTTTTTAATTTTTGAGTAAATTATAAAGTGTCAAAGTTCATGCAAAATAGCTGATTTTCAGAGGTATTTACTGGATTAGTTTTACACAAATTTATAAATTGATTACAATAGAAGCTCAGATAATATCCACAAGATACTGTGTTTCCGAAATATCTAATTAAAAAATTTGTAATAATGTCATAATCGCGTAAGAGCGGTTGTATGAAAAACAGTGTAATTGTATGTCGAGTTGCATCCCCTTAAGAACTAACTAAAAGTAATCTAGTATGACGTCAAAAAACTCCTCCGCATCGTCGTCTGTTGACTGGTAATGTACCCAAAACGCTGGCAGCATTGTCTCACTGTATGTTTAGTTCATAAGGGTTTCTTTTTGTTTATATATTTACAATGATATATAAGTGTTTAAATATATGTCAAAATAAAAACTTCCACACATAAAAGAAATATATTAATTATTACTTCTTTCTACCAGGGCTAGGTTCCCACAATATCAAACGACTAGGTTATTGCAGTAATTTTGTTAGCTCTTTTGAGAATTAAGTTTGACTCTATCTGTACCTATTTTCTGCTAAGATGTGGGTTTTAAACATTTTCAGTCATAGATTTTTTTGTGAGATGGAAAATCATCAGAAATCAGAAACGTTTATTTCAAAAAGACCAATTACAGGTACTTTTGAATTGTCAAAATGTCTCAAAATTGAAAAGAACGTGCAAGAAACTCCATCCAGATTCTTTATTGTCTCTATTCTATATAGATCTAGATTGAAATGTTCAATTTTCTACTGACTAAAACTTACCTAGGTCCCTTTGCGATTGTGGTAACATGGTCATTGTCATTTCAGCCGATTGTCGCCACAATGAACGGTCCTGTGCGTTTCGCATCCATCGGATTCAGATGTTTTAGGAACACTTTTATTGTGCGTACAGCTAAGGAGTAAAATTTCCTGCCGAAGTCTGTGTTTTCTGATAGCTATAACTTAGGGGTCATTAAGTCAAGAGTGAATGGGTTAATTCTAGGCAAGTGTACTCCATCATAGACCACATCATCGCATACTATTAGGTAAGATAGTGGTCAAGCGCTAACATAACATTAAAAAAATGTTTTGAACAATCCGGCAGCCCTCATGTAGGTATAGACCAAAAGTTAGAAATAAATACCTACCTTTATAATTCTTTAGTTAGATTTTTATTTGATGAAGTCTCTTAAACAGCCTGTCACTTATACAAACACTTGTAGATAGCTTATTTATTCAGCATTCTACACGGTAACATTCCTGAATACGTAATGCCTGATGATACGAGCATAATCATGCATTAGATGTACACTGAGATTTCATACAAAGCGGCGACATTAGTATTATAGATTTACAACTATATGCCAGTATGATAACAATTGTAATACTTATAATCTATATCCACATTCCTCTCAATTTTAAACCAGTTACAACTAGAGGTGGGGACCAGACGGCGCATAGTGTTCCACGCGCGCCTCAAGGAAATGTCAGCAAAACCGTAGGGGCCCAGCAAGCTCGAAGCCTTCTCTGGCCATGGGTTCGCTTCTGGAAGGAAAACCCGGACCTGGAATGAAAGGCAACGAAGGAACTAAGAGTGAGTTTCAGTCAGTCAACGTCTGACACGAAAGGGCGAGAGATGACATTGGATGATTTGCCAACTACAAAAAATAAAAAATAGGTGATTTTTAATCTGTAGAAATCTGACACTCTCTCTCGCTCCACTCAGGGAAAGTGAAAATATATGATGAATTCAGGTTCTTTGAAACTTGGTGCTGAATCACAGGGTCTTGAATCAAATCATTGAAATTATATATATAATTGAACATTAAAACAGTTTACCTAAAATTATATGGCATAAGTACCTGCCAATGAATCCTTCATCATCATCGTCTCCAGTCCGACTTTGCCAAGGGTCTGATTCTGAAAGGAAGACTCGGCCCTGGTATGAAAGGCAACGAAGGAACAGGAGTGGGTTTTTAGTCAGTAAAAGTCAGGAACACCCGCTTTGCCCAAGAGCGGGGGATATCACTGGATGATTGTCCCACCGAAAAAAAAAGTCCAACTTTGCCTCCAGCTGGATCCGCAAATTTTTTGTCACAATATTATTTCTCAATATTTTTTAAATAATTTTATTTAAGTGTTCCAGAATCTATTACAAATATACCAGTCGGTAAGTTAGTCGCGTAAATTATGCTTTCTTGGTATGTTAGAGGATGGTGTATAAATTAGCAATTGATAACTTTTACCAGTGGTTGTCAAGCAGGTTCCTAACACCACCATATCTAGTTTCTCAAGTACTATAGTCGTGAATATTATTTTTCTGCATGAATTAGCTAGTGTACGAAAATAGACACATTTTTATTATTACGAGACGTTTTTACATTTCTTTAATAGCATCAAAACTGTATAATTAATAAGGAGTCATTATGTGTCATTTTAGTGACAACATTTTATAGTAATTGCGACATTTTTATAAAATTTTAAGCTTCGGAAGTACTTTTATTTACGTCGAGATAACATAAATGAAATGACACAGCACAATTACTTAAATGGGTTTGAAGACTCATACAGATGGCTCTACATATTTTGACTCATTACTGTCAGAATAGGTACTATAATTAAATAATTATGAAAATAAAGATTTTTTTAATTAGCGATATGGAGTATATTATACGTTAGGTTGACTAGTCTACACTTCTATGCAAAACGGAAATTTTTGTAAAATGAAATTTTTTCTTAAAGAGTAACCATGAAGTTTCATGACCGTTTCTTTCCATAAGAAACTACCAATTGTACTAGCTTCTAACGTTTTATAGTGCCCGTGTAGGCATACGTATAATAATTATTTTTGATTGAATTGAATTATACGAATATGATAAATGCTGATTCACCTGTAACGAAAGGAACTCACCAAAAAGCTGGTTTCACTTTTAAAATAATTATTATTGAAAAAGTGGTTTAAATTAATTACAGTTGAAAAGTACCTGTTTAAGTTTGGAGTAAATTAAGCATAATAATAAAATTACAGGTTATCAGTGCCGTCTGCAATTCCGTTGTCACGACTTTGCATGATCCGAGGCTGTTTTGGACGAATACTTTTTAAATGATATAATTCAGGGTAGTCATTTCTTTTTTCTTTCTAGGTATTGTTTGAATTTTAAAGCTTTTGAGGTACCAGCCTCCCTAGCCAAGTTACGATCGTTTTCGTTTGCGTCGAACGCCTCGAGTAGGCCACGCCTTCGATTCCTTTGTTTTAACGTCATCTCAACGCTCAGTCATGTGGTCAGAACAAAGGAATCAGAGGCATGCTGCTCGAGGCGTTCAACGCAAACGAAACGATCGTAACTTGCCTAGGGAGGCTACAATTTCGTTTCAATATGCACAGCATATTGTGGGAGGTCTTCTAACGCTGCGTTTCCCAGGACGCTGGCCACTCTAGAACCCTTCGGCCCCATCGATCATCTGTTCTGCGAGTAATATGTCTTGTCCATTGCCACTTAAGTTTCATTCTTCGGGCTATGACATTGTGGCCTTCGTTGCCCTGCGGATATCTTCATTCTTGATTCGATCACGCAAAGAAATTCCGAGCACAGCCATTGAATGCCTTGCACATAATTGGCCGATGACCTGGTGAGTATTACGGGAACCCGAAGCCTGGGCGTCGAGAGTAGCAGGGCAACTCCCGGCCACCGTAGATGTGGGCGAGTAATGGGTAACTCGCCGTCCGATAAGGGCTAGGGCCGGGTTGAGGGCAGATGCCTGCTAGGGCTGTGGGATTGTTCGAAAGAGGTAGCGTGGCTCTGGAATGCAAAGGAACACAGATTCTCGGTCTGACACTAGGTTACTTAATGATTTCTCACTAAACAAAATGTACCAAATAACTTTATGTGGATTTCCCACCACTATATATCACTTAGATAGCACTTTGAACATCACATGCAAGTCATGCAACTTGCAATAATTTATATGCGTGATGTCTTTCATGTAGTTAGGTAGGTATATATATATTTCTCATTAACTATCAGGAGTGAGACATCTTGAAATCATTACTATTTAATGAACACTTGAAAATTACATAATTTCATTGTTTTACGGTTCCTAACTCTTATAGAATCACTTTGTTGTCCTTTTTTCTGTCTGACTGTCAAGACCCTTTATCTCGGGAACATGTATAGAAATCGAATTGAAATTAAAACCTGTACTTAGGACTGCGGTCCCTTGAAGCTGTAAAAAAATCAAAATTGTGAGTTAACGAAAAAAAAAAAACATACGGCCGTTTATATCGCAAAAAAATTATATTTCGAAACTCTCAAGGGAATCAAAATTCATAGGATACTTCCTGTTGACCTGGAAACCTGAAATGTGGCATGAAGCCAAGTCTCATAGCACAAATATAGGGAAAAATCTGAAAACTGTAAATTTGTAGTTACGTCACAAAAAAAAAACTTTTTTGCGATTCGGAAAAATTCTTCCTAACTCAATTCGGGAATTGTACTGTTTTCGTAGGTAAGTTTGTATGGAACCCTCAATGCGCGAGTCAGTCGGACGGTTTTTTATTGTTTTGTTGTTAATATAAAGTTAAACGTAAGTAAGTATTTAAATTAACTAGTACGTACTTATGTACCAATTTAAGGAAACAAATTGATTGTGGTGCAAGTATTATCAATTTATTTAATTCAATCAAAATTAATATTACCTCATTCAGGTTTATAAAAAGCTATTTATAAATACGACTAAATAAAAAACTTACATTCAGGATTAAATTACAAATTAGCAGCAGGCTACTTCAATTTTTTTATCCTAAAACGTGGTGTTCTCAAAATCATTATGATTTAAAGATAGGATAAAATAAAATATTTTATAAATTAATCATTCTTGTACGATTTACATAAGTCCTGACATAAATAATTGGACCAGTATCAACAGTTCTTCTCAATTAATCAAAAAAGATTATATCTTAGCTATAAATAATTAATTTTATCTCAATACTTTTTCTAAGACCTGCTGTAGGTATCGTCAATAAACAAAATAAATTTAAATTGTTATTAAATAGATTCCCAAAACCAAAATTGCCTGCATATTTAACTTAGTTCTTACCTCAGTAACTTCTCCAATCAGTGTATGAAAAAATAAACGCTCAAACGCAAAAGCAAAGATTGCATTTATACACACTTTCGTCTGATTAATCTGTCGTCAACAAATGCAGGTAATGACGTATCGCTTCGAGATTTTCCGCCTTAGAGCCTTCGACCCGTAAACTCGATCGAAATGAAAATGTAATTATCGAAGTAAACAATGGTAAAGTCGTTTGGCGGCATTCGTGCGTCGAACATCGCGGCAGTCGCACGCGCGCGGTGCTAAACAGGTACAAGCGACGAACGATCGTACGTTTTACCTTATCGCGAGTTCCTTACATCGCATTGTTCGTATGAGATGCACTTATCTCTGTGGCATACAATCGAAAGTGATAAATGATTCAGTACCGCGGATGCACTTGACATTGACGGGTCAAAATTTCGATGTAAGTTAAGTGATCTAAGGTTGTTTCAGTGGCAGTGTTCCCAACAATTAGCTAAGCCACTAATGTATTCACACTTTTGTATTATTTATCCGGAAAACTCCGTTTGTTATCTGCATTTTATTGTTGAAGTATCATTGTTATGGTGATTCCAGACGTTAGGCTTGTTACGCGTTAATACCGCAAAATGAGTGGAGATTAGTGAAAATCAGTATTCAATTACCTTGTCATGTTGAAAATGCCTATTTTTTCTTTCAGTAAATATGAGGTAGTTATCGGTGTGACTAATTTATGTTCGCTATTTTATGACGTTATTACAGCAATTAGTATTATTTTAAGAGTGTATAAAAGTGTGGACTATTTTCGTTTGTCAAGTTTGTATTTTGGTTGAGATTTCAAGGGTAAGGCAGCGCGCGGTATTGTCGATCACGTGCGTGTGATGCGTTTACGCAGTGTGAAGCGCGCTGATTAGAAGTGAACGATTAATTACCGTTTTTGAACAGAATATTAATGAGATTCTGTCACTTGAACTAATTTACATGAGTAGGTAAGGATAATTGAGCTTATCCTTCTCAAGGCCATGGTTAAATTGACGTGCAATTTTCAACATAATGAGGTTTACCCTAATTAGGAAAATAAGAGCAAAATTAAATGAAGTAAAGATACTTCATTTGTGTCTCCATAAAATGGTGACCATCAAAATATTCAAATACATCTAGTGTTAGCTCTACCATTTCTATGAATAATGAACGGAAAAAATACAGGTTTTTTTATAAGTGTCCATTATAATTACCGTAATGAGTTCTATATTTCAGATTCTAATTTTAATTACTATGTGAAGAGACAATTTGAGGTGTTATATATATAATTTAAGTGCGTCAAAATCACAAAAAACGTTAATAGTACAAATTTAAATTACAATCGTTACTAAGTAAAGAATTGCTACAAAAACATTCATAATCTAAAATTTTACGTTAAGTGTAAAAGATTTGTCGTTTACAGTTTGATCTTGAAAAGCCAATCTTTTGAAGATCTTGCATTATTTTGTTTTACATTATTATTGTTTCTGTGTACTTTAAGCCAATTATTTTTTGAGGTGACGAATCATCGACTATATCATCCCGCGCTGGGTGAAGCGAGAAGAAGTCAGACTTATACTGACTCAAACCCTACGCAACATCATCAGCATTATAATATAAAGTATATAAATGTACAGGGTTAGTATTTTAACCCTGTACTTTCATATAGGCATTCGCCTGACTACTAAGATATAATTATGTAAATAGCATGTGACAGAAACCACGGGTGGACTGACGTATTTTCAGATAAGTGGAGTTGTTCGCTTGTGTACATTTGAACGTTGATTTTGTTAGCACGTCGCGCTATATCAACCAGTGATTCTTTACATAGTGAGTGTTGAAATTGATATGTTTTTTTTTCTTAAATTATTTATAAAAATAGTCCTGGTTTATAGTCTCAAGGAAAATTGATCAGGTGATTAACTGAAATGATTTTTATAGAAATAACTTTAAAAGAAAATTTAAAATCAGAGTAAGATATCGGTTTCATATTAACCTTCCCTAAATCTTATTTAATATCTGGCATAGAAGGTGTTCCAGAGAAATATATTTGTAACTTGAACTTGATTTTCAGAGATAAATATTTATAACTTGAAAAATATTTGTATAACTCAGCAATTCCTTGATTTTCAAAAATTCTTGCTTTGTCAAATAATTGTTTTTGAGTTCAGCATGTACTATTGCCCACTGATAATAAAATCAGTTATGTTCTGTATTTTATTGTTTAGTGCATAAGCATGAAAATTTGCGAGTGCCTATCAGATAGCTCAACCAAAGCATAAAGTGATGATATTAAGATAAAAAATGTATCGTAAAATGTTTGCCTTATTCCGTAGATTTGGACGTAACAAGAATTTTTATTGAACATTCTGAGTAGTTAGATACAATTTTTTGTCAAGGCATGACAAGCAAACTGAGAAAATATCAAAAAAGTATCCCAACTCAAATGTTAGTTGATGATTCTCAGAAAAATATTTCATAAAACAAACTAACAATGTAAAATTCATTATAAATAAATGTATGAGTATAATTAAGTATTTTGCAATTCAACATTAGTTAAGATGAGTCTCAATAAACTGTCGATTAAGAGACACGTGTTGGTATATAACGTATATGTAATATTTAAATTAAAATTAGCTCTCCGTAATGCAGTTAGTTATCGCAGACTTCATCATTAAAAGACATCTTACTAAAAAAAGATAATTGAAAATTGAATCATAAAGTTTATGCTTTATGATTCAGATTTCAAATACCTCTTTTTAGAGTTAGGTCTCTTAGATATATCTCAAAGTAGGTATGTTGCAAATTAATTTATTTGAAACTTTAATTCGTTTTTCAAACTTCAGCCATTTAAATCCATAGTTGCATTAAAAAGGTTAACATTATTTTAAACTATTACGATTACAACAATCAACACAAATTGGAACTTAAATTTCTGTAATAGCCTCCGCAATAAATACGATTACTAATATGTAGAAGGCTATGTAACTACGATAATATCAATAACTGGGCCGGATTGACCTTGGTCAAGCTTTTAGTTAATAAATCAAATTAAGAACTGTCGTGTAACCTTTTGTTTAAGATATTTCATCAAGAATGCTTAACTATTTGAACGGAGTTCACGCTTGCCACTGAAACAATTAAGATTTATACTAAAATTATTGTATAGGTAATGTTTATTTCTTTTATTTTAGATAATCGATAAAAAATCGATACTTATCTGAACGACAACGAACATAGCTACTAAACAATCGATTGGGCAGCGGAAGAGGAAGCGTTACAGTGACGGATCACGAAAAAAAACATCACAGTGACTTTTGATCAGATCACTTGATCAAATTGTTTTAGTTTTGTGTTAAAAGTGAGCCTTTAGTGAGCAAGATTGTGTTGTGAGTACATGCGATGATACGTCTGCGAATTTGACGTGTGCTTTTTAGTCGCAAATCGCAGAAAAACTGGAGGCCGACACGTATGAGGTGTCAGTTGTCGTCCAGCTGACAACAGATGTCATCCCCATTGAAGTCGGTGAGTCAGATATTTACAAAAGAATACTAATTTTAGGTAACGATACGCTGTGATTTGAAAATGAATTCTGTACTTGAACGCCAAGTACAGTGGAACAAGCTGTTTGGTGGTAATGTGCAATCCTCAAAAAAAATTTTGATACTTTTTAAACCATTTTCTGAGTGTACTAAGTAATTCGACAATTATTTTATACATTAATTACATTAATACGTCGAAATACATCCATGTTTATATATAATTATGATTATATCTTTGTCTGTCTGTTATGCTTTCAAGTTTAAACTACTTAACCGAATTTTAGAATTTAAAACGGAGTAAGCTTGAAGCCCAAGCAATAACATAGTCTACTTTTTTATCTGTCTTCAACTTCATGTCCGTATAATATCGGACATTCACTCGGACAAAGTCACGGGCCAAAGTTAGCACCCAGTTTGATACACTTCATGTAAAAAGTAGTAGGTACCAGTACCGGTACCTATTAAGTATGTAGTTTTAACATGACTAATTTTGTTTTGTAGTACTTACCTACTTATACCAAAATACCATGTTGACGATCGACATTGAATGACGATCTTTTGTGGTCAAGACATTGTCATCTCTCCTGTAGCTTACGTGATCTATCAGCACAGATTTACACGTTTTGTTTACTTATATGTTTATCAGAATTGCTATCAACTCGCTAAGGAGAAGCATGTGATCAATAATGGCCGATTTATTGATGCATTTAGTCTCCAAGTTTGCTACAGCAGTCTAATGTTCTTGTTGGGAAAAGCGTCTCGCTTCGTCGTTTATACCGCGTACATCGAAGGACTGGAACAATTTGCCTGCTGCGGTCTTCCCATCCAACTATAATTTAGGTGTGTTCAAGGCTAGAGTGAATAGGCTCTTAATAAACTAGTGCGCCTCACCATCAATGATTGCATCACTGCTTACCATCAGGTGGGATCGCAGTCAAGCACTGGTTTATATCAAATAAAAAAAAATGAAGATAATTTAGGCACTTTAGACTTAAAAAATTCTTTAGGCTACAGTTTTAAGTACCTTGAGTAAGTGATAGGCTACCGTGGTGAGGTAACTTTCCTATACATTTATACAAAATGTTATCTATATCTGGATCCTATTCTTTATTGCTTATAATATAGTTTTTATAGTCTTGAATAAATTAAAAATAATTGGAGCATACCTGTTTAAGGAAAAACAAATGACCTGATATTCTACAATAGATAGTAGTCTTGAAAATAGCTAAAATATCTTGTACTTAATATTAATGTATCGTAAAAATAACAAGCCTTTCTTTGGACGCCATTTTGAAGTTAAAACTGGCACTATTTACCAACAGCCAATTATCGTCAGTACTTCCAATCGAATCTAATTAGAAAACACATTTGGCATTAAACGTGCCGTACCAAATTAACTTAAGGGTCGGCTTATACCGGTACGGTTGGTGCAGTGGTTAAGCGAATGACTGCGGAGCTGCGTGTCGCGGATTCGATGTCCACACAGAACAAATATTACTATGGTCTACAGCTAGGTCTGAGGGTCTTGCGTGTGCTTTTAAATATTTGTAAATGGACTCACGGTACAATAAAAATTCCTAGTGGAAGCAAAGTTTTTATTAAGAGACAACAGAAATAGATACGCGATGTGACAATCATAGTAATACAATAAGAAATTTAAATAAGTACTAAAAAAAATAAAAAGAGAATTCGTTTTTTTTTTTAATATGACGTGATTTCTTCGAAAAATCGATTTGCACATTTTTGTGTAGAACATTTTATAAATGGCAACGTGCAAAGCTATCTTAAAAAGTGCACAATCAAGTCAGGTATAAGCTGACCCTAAAGCATTCTTTATTTGAAAATCAAGAGTTCGAGTGCTGTATATACTCGAATCGTTTAATTAATGCAAAAAATGTCCTCATTACAAATTTGTCTTCTAGACATTACTTATCGGAGATGGTAAAACTGGTCCTGCCAGTGTTTTTGTGAGGTTAAACACGAATTAACGGTAGCCGTGTTTTTAGTCAGTCTCTAAAGTATTAGCAGGCGAGGCGAATTATTAGGAGGCGTTGTGTAAAAAAATAATTTAGCGACCAATTGATGCTGCGATGAATATTATGCATTAATTTTGTCATAAAATAGATTACATACGATGAAACTTTATTATGTATATATTTGAGTAGGTGTGTGGAAGGTTTGTAAATACAATTTATTCCGATAGACTACGACCAGTTTCTCATTTTTTTTTTCCTTTGAAAGGCCAGATTTCGGACAGGACAACGTATGTCGAGTTCGCTAGTTTACTATAAATAAATAAGATTCACTGATTTACGAGTTTTACGACGTGGGTTCATATTCAATGAGCCGCTTTACTTTGTGTAAGTAATTTATTTAATTACGTGTTCATTCAAAACAGTGAAGGAAAACATTGTGAAGAAACATGAAACATGTTTGAAAGCCAAAACTTGCATGTGACATCCACCAACCCGCGCTGGACACGCGTGTTCGATATCGGTTCAATCCTTCTCCTAGAGAGGAGGCCTGAGTCACAACAGTGGGAACAATGTAAGACCGATTATGATATTATATTATTATCATGACTCATGTAGTTAGGTAGGTAATTAAAGTAGGTGTCATGAAAAATCTGGTCACGATCGGTTATACATACATGACCTTGTGGAAAACAAAATGGATAATTGAATGAACTTACTGCCCCTGTTTTATTTATTAGTGCACGTTTTATGGTAATGGAGCAGAATTTAATGATATAGTTTTGTGACGCACAAGAATTTAATATAGATTTTATAAGTTGTTCATTTTTTTCTTAAATGTTTAAGATACGATCAATATAAAGACCACTTCCTTTCATAATTAACATAATAATTATTATTACATATTAGGTAGTAGAACTGGAAAAATTTGCCTGCAGCGGTCTTTCCTTCTAATTATAATTGAATAGGCTCTTAATAATATAGTGCGCTTCACCAAAACGATCGCATCAATGCATCACTGCTTGCCATCAGTTGCGATCGCAGTTAAGCACTAGTATATATCAAAAAAAAAATAGTATGAAGTATATTTCTAATAAATTTTTATATATTAGACTTATCTATGTTTATATCGTAAACTGGAACCTTTTTTTTCGGTGGTAAAATCATCCAATGATATCCCCCGCTCTTGGGCCGAGTGGGAGATAGTGTCAGACTTTTACAGATTAAAAACCCACTATTGTTATTTCATTGCCTTCGTCCCAGGGCCCCGGGTTTCAACACTGGATTCTTAAATGATTGTTGGGAGAAATCAAATTAAGAATTTATTGTGAAATCACTGTATTCATTATTTGTCAAATCGCTGCGTACTATGTTAAAGTTTTTGTTAACAACAAAGAATTAAGAACATGAATTCATGCAAAATTTTATTTTATGGGTGTCATTTCGCTAATTGATTCAGCTCAAATATTTCTGACTAAATATAATTCGAGATTGAAATAAATTGCATAATATTTTTTTGAATTATGCAATCAAAAATTAAGTTATCTACGTATAGTTATTGAGATATATAAAATAGTACTTTGATGAGAAAGTATACATGCAGCCAATTCTTAATTCAAAATGGGTTAAAATAAGTTCTATTTTTCTCATTCAACCTTGCCAGTGTTATTTGTTATAAAAACAGGACCGCTGTGACCTTGTCAATGCGTCTGAGTGATGAAGATAAAGGAGGACGAAACAATACACCGTGCGAGGATATATCGCTTATCACCGTGGCTCCGCCACTTAAAGCTGCTTGTTCATTATATTTACACTTTATTGCAATTTTTATGGTAGCTCCGTCTTCCTGTTAGGGCTATGAATATTTATATCATCTAATATTATACATGCAAAAGTAACTCTGTCTGTCTGTTTGTTACTTTTTTACAACTTAACGGTTGAACAGGTTTGGATAAAATTGGCACTCGGGTGGATCATGTCCTAAAATAGGATGTAGGATACGTTTTATATCGGGAGTCTGTTTTTTAGGATAACATCCTACTTTCATGCGTGCTAAGTTGTTGGCAGTTTTTTTTTTTTAATTTGATATAATCAAGTGCTAGACTGCGATCCCACCCGATGGAAAGCAGTGATGCAATCGTTATGCTGAGTGGTGGTTGTTTTCAGTGGTGGTTGGTGATGTGTATATAAATGGCAGTATCGCCTGATTTTTATAAAGAACCCAAGTTATTGGCAAACTATTTTCTTTTCTAATAGATGGTATCATATTGTCAATGGTGTAATTTACAAGACTAACTCTTAGGTCTACAGAGTACCTAATTTGAATAGAAAAACCCGACAGTACTTTTTTCGAATTTAGATAGCTACCCAATTGTAAATAAGTACTTATACCATCTATAATCCATCGGATTCTCGCGACCTCACCGGAGGTCATCGGTCCAACTTGAAGAAGGCTTTCCAACGCTGCTTCTTCCGGCACGCAGTCGTCACTCCAGAACCTTTCGGCCCCATCGTCCATTTGCTCGTTGAGCAATGTGCCTTTGGTTGACCACTGACACTTAAGTTCGGCGATTTTTCGGTAACCTTGGTTCTGCTTCGATCGCGCAAGGAAACTCCGTGCATAGCTCTTTCCATTTAGCCCCCTCTATTCCAAGCGTAGCTCGTCGCAATGGACCTGTCGTTGTGGTGACACTTGTGGGAAGCCTTTGTCCAACAGTGGACGTTTTTTAACTGAAATAATTTGATGAACATGTATGATTGATAAAGTGGAATGTTTTTATATGTAACATCAAAAAGAAGCTATGAGGGTCTACGCGTAGCCGTAGCCATGGATCTATGCCAAAACGGCTACAACTCGCTACGAACTTTTTTGTAACCAATTTTCTACGAGCCTAGCTGGTATTTAGTCAATGCATAATATTATATTATTGGAGTTTATACACACTGTAGTATGATTAATAACACACGTCAAACAATGATAAGTACCTTATCAATAACTTCAAGATATCCTGAGGCTCGGCATAAGCGAAGAAAAATGTGGAAAGTATTTGTAATTAATTTCCTTGCAAAAGTCTTGAGTGAAATGTGGTAACGATCTTAAGCAAGGGTTAGGCTATCGTAAGGGTTTGAAACTTGTTATATTATGTGAAACAGGTTTTATACCACTAGTCGCCATCTAATCGGGAAAACCGAATACATTGCCACATTTATATTAGGCGACTAGACGGCAATTAGTACCAAATAAGAAAAATAGGAAACAAATCGCGAGTACTACTGTGTTTTGTATTTTTGAGAATTAAAATAGTCTTAAACGAACAGCGTGTAGTATATTATTAATATTATAGGTTTAAAACCAAAATAAATAATATTCTCGTACTTAGGCCACCTAGTCTCATTATAATATTCTGTAACATTTATAGAAAGTAATTAGTTATCAGACTATTCGGCCGTTTGAGCGCCGGCTAGTCGCCTAGTCGGTCAAGTTCATACTCAACTCATGCCACTTCTTTCCACACATATCGCCACACCTTAGGGTCCCATGCTTACTTATTTCCTACTAACAATTATTCAACTTTAAGTTATTGCCTTATGCATAAAGTCAAGTTTTTGTTAATGTTGCATAAACTGGTTGTAATAAATAAAGGAGTGTTATTATGAAAACATTTTCGATTTACAGACATATAAGATGCAAGTTTTAATTGAATTGATCACGCGCATGAGGCGTCGGTGATGTAAAACTATTCGTGTGTATTCTTCAACCAACTTAGGTAGATTTTCGGACATTTTAAAATCAATTACATTAAAAGCATTACAACTGCATTTTCCCACGCACACATCTACCAATTAAATAACTTAACAACTATACACTACTGCTACAATTGGTATGGATTAATTATAATGTACTGACGTCGTAACAAAATACAATTACTATTAAGAATACAGATTTCTAAGAACTATAAAAGAATTATTGAAAACATGAATGAATGAAGGTGTTATGTTATAAATTCATAATTTTATAGAAACGAACTCCAATGTTTCCGTTCTTATTTTGGGAATATTATTGTATGAGTGTCACTTTGAAGTACCAACAGTTCTTAATAGGTAGATATAAAGTTATATTTTTTTAATGTAAAAATCTCGTGTTACAGGGTTTGTTATCGAACACCACCGAAACTGCTCGACCGAGTTTTTGTGTGTATTTGGTAGGTCTGATAATAAGTCGTAGACTATTTTTTACTCTCCTACCTCCACCGTCAATTTTTCTTTGATGACAATTTTTACAGCAGAACTAAGTTTGCCGGGTCAATTATATTTTTAAATATCATTTTAATAATCCCTCCCCATTCCCTCTCCTGGAAAGGAGGCCTGAGTCCCAACAGTGGGAACATTATAAGGCCGACTATGCTATTTAAAAAATATATATTACATTTTATGTAAAAAAATATTATATGGTATACGACTACACATGATTCCTTCATCCATAACAAATATTAATCAGTTTATTTCACTCTTTTATCATCATCATCATTTCAGCCGAAAGACGTCAACTGTTGGACATAGGCCTCCCCCAAGCGTCGCCACAACGACCGATTCTGTGCTTCTCGCATCCACCGCACTCCCGCGACCCTCACCAGGTCGTCGGTCCACCTTGTGGACCTGGTGCTTTCGGCCCCATCGACCATTCGTTCTACGAGCAATGTGCCCTGCCCACTCTTTTATATGAAGATGAAATTGTTGTGTCCATAATACTTTCATTCAATACTGTATTTACTTAATTAGTAAACATAATTGACATCTTCATGCACTTAGATATTTTCTTTTCTAGACATAATTATTTATCGTACGTCTAACTTTTAAAGGACATCTGTAAAATAAGTATTTGGATGTATAGTTTCCAATTATGGCAAGCAACTAGCAAGTCTCTAAAATGTGACATAACACCTTCATTCATTCATATCTTCAATTCTTAGAACTGTATTCTGATTATATGTATTTTAAACACTCTTGTTCGTTTTATCATATTGTCCTCATCTACGTCATAAGACATAGGTAATTATTGCAGCTTCCATGGTAGGTAGGTACCAGTTTGCAGGAATAAGAACAATGTCATTGTCTTTTAATGATAAATAAGCTAACGTCGTCGGGTCTTTTCATGATTTTTGTTTAATGGAGAGTACACAAGTAGTATTTTTATCATCATTAAACTTCTCATAAAATAAAATAAACAGTTTGAGGTATAAAAAAAATACGATTTTCTGAAAGGTATTTCCAAAATTCCGATTTTAAGTTTATCCTTAAGCAATAAACGACTTAAACATGTCTGCATAAAATATAAATTTGTTATCAGTTAGGTGGGTAACACATAAAATTCTTTGAAGTATTTTTATATGGGATCTCAGCAGTTGACATTGATTTTATTCATTTCTTTTTCCTTACCACAGTTGCCACACTGGTATACACATTACACATTTTTTTCACTGATTATAACCCATCTGAGTTCCTTCAGTTGCTCCCTTTGCGTTTCAGGGCCACGGTAACCCTTTCAAACAATCCCACAAATTAATACCATTACTTGGTAACATTATTAAGATACAATGATCGGTTATTAATGTTTTAGCAGTAATTAATTTAGTATTTTTTCTAGAATAGATAATCAATTTTTAGGGTTCCGTACCTCAAAAGGAAAAAACGGATCCCTTATAGGATCACTTTCTTGTCCGTCCGTCCGTCTGTCTGTCTGTCGAGTGGAGGTATTCAGGTTTGGAGACTCTTGAAGCTGTAAAAAAAATCAAACTTGAAAGTTAACGAGAAAAAAGATACTACTACAATTATTTTTTTGCGATTCGGAAAAATCTTCCGGGACTCCATTCCGGAATTGAACTATTTACGTAGGTAAGTTTGTACGGAACCGTCAGGGTGCGAGTCCAACTTGTACTTGCCCAGTTTTCTTGATTTACAAAAGACTAAAATTAACAGATCATTGAATAAAGGCATAGACATCTGGTAAATTGAAAAAAGTACGTAATTTATTTAGTTTAAATATTATGTTAACTGATTTTTCATCAACATGGTATGCAGAAAACCTTATCAATATCTGATTCTCATCACCTTCAAAGGTTATCGATTTTAGATACCTACATGCATAATTGAAATACTTTTGCTATATTAACCACCTACAAATAAATTATAAATGCTTCCCTCTAGCAGTATTGATTTGATGGTACTTACTAAATGCCAAACCCAAAAGGTCAGAGGAAATGAATTATTAGCAATACTGAGCTTTCAGTGTATGTTCGTGTTAGAAATTTTAGAACAAGATAATTAAATTATCTAAACTAAAAAAATAAGTGTTCAAAATCCAACAACAACCGGTAAGGCAAGACTATAAAACTGCATGTTTGTTATTGTGTCGAAATATTATGTAATCTTTTTTTTTATCTGGTTTTCTTGATGGACAAGAATGCATCCGAATAATACTACTACTGAACCATATGGTATCACTTTACTTTTTTGTTTTGTTTCACCTGACTCCTTTCCAATTGTAATCTAAATCCTTGCACTTTAACTTATTTCTGAGAGCCAAAATTATTTTTTTTTTTATAAAATTATCACACACAATACAATTGTATCAATTATTTATTTTAAGTAAGGGTTATTTTTAAGTATGGTTTATTTATAATGTTATATTTATTTACCATCATCCGTGCGTCACTGCGGGGTGCCAGCTGAAAATCAGCGTTGGGTGTCTGACGCCCAGCAATTGCTGAGTTGGCGACCCTTTCGGTTCGGGCACGCTCAGCGCAACTATATTGTAAATCTGAACTTTTTTTTGTGTTGTTGTTGCCTATTGCACTGTATTGCCTGCATCGAATAAATATTATTCTATTCTATTCTATTTTACTAGGTTCTCCTCTTCGCTCCGCAAAGTTAAAACAAGTGCGAGTCGGATGCGCGCACGAAGAGTTCCGTACCATCCGTAGCAAAAACAACAAAAAATATCACGTTTGTCGTATGGGAGCCCCCTTAAATATTTATTTTATTCTGCTTTTTTTTAGTATTTGTTGTTGTAGCGGCAACAGAAATACATCATCTGTGAAAATTTCAACCGTCTAACTATCACGGTTCATGAGAAATAGCCCGGTGACAAACGGACAGACAGAGAGAAAGACGGACGGACAGCGGAGTCTTAGTAATATGGTCCCGTTTTACCCTTTGGGTACGAAACCCTAAAAAAAGGCGAAAGAAAAGATGAGTCAGCAAAATAAAAAGCACACCCTGAATCGTTAAAGTGGCTTTTAATCAGGTCACATAAATAACAGTCAAACATCAAACTAAAATACGCCACACCCTTTGTCAAACGACGACCCAGAGACTATTTCGGACCATTCCTAAATCCACTCCCATTAAACAAATTGATACACCCATAAACCCTATTCGCACCCTTACAAAGACAATAGTTGAGCGATGAGACCACCTACTATAATGGTATACCATTGACCTTGATTCTTTGCGTCAGCGACTGTCCCAGGGGCCATTTCGCCGACCCCACCAAGGTTCACTCCGGTATCACCGGACGCCCGACTACCTCTGTCGTGTGGTCGAGGCGTACCTATCAGACAGGTACATTATCTACCCTGGTCACCAAGGAGAGTGGGAACGTCGAGAGATGTCGTGCGGTGTTCCGCAGGGATCGGTACTAGGGCCGCCCTTGTGGAACATCGGATACGACTACGTGCTGCGCGGCGACCTACCTGACGGGATCAGCGTGGTCTGCTACGCAGATGACACGCTGGTCCTGGCGCGGGGAGAGTCGTACCAGGCGGCGGTCGAACTAGCGACACGCGGGGTTGCGACAGTCGTGGGCAGGATCCAGGAGTTGGGACTCGAGGTGGCATTGCACAAGTCCGAGGCCATGTGCTTTCACGGACCTCGGAACGCGCCACCACCGGGTTCCCAACTAACGGTAGGAGGAGTCCACATCGGCGTCGGGTCGACGATGAAGTACCTGGGACTCGTTCTCGACAGCCGATGGGATTTCGAGGAGCACTTCCGACGTCTGGCTCCCAAACTAAACCGGGCCGGGGCTGCCCTCGGGCGGCTCCTGCCTAACCTGGGGGGTCCAGACGCCTCCTGCCGAAGGCTCTACGCGGGAATCGTTCGGTCCATGGCCCTTTATGGCGCACCGGTATGGGCGCCGGCGCTGCGGAAGCAGCCGGCGGCCCGGCTGAACGCATGCCAGAGGGTCATGGCCATACGGATGGTGCGAGGATACCGGACGATTTCCCGCGAAGCGGCGAGCCTCCTTGCTTGCCAGCCACCATGGGATCTGGTGGCAACAGACCTTGCTCACATGCACGATCTGCGCATGGAGATGCAACGCCGGGGCGAAACTCCGCTGCCGCGACAAATCGCAGCATGGAGGACAGAGCTCCGGCGGGTTCTCATGGCTAAATGGCGGCAGCGACTGTCGCGACCCAGTGCTGGGCACGCCACAATTATGGCGGTAAGTCCCCTCTTTGAGGCGTGGTTGGAAAGACCTCACGGCGTCCTCACCTACCGTATGACGCAGGTTCTCACCGAACACGGTAAGTTCGGGAAGTTCCTGCACCGGATTCGTGCGGAAGCGACGCCCGGGTGTCGCCACTGTGTGGACCGCCCGGAGGACACGGTGGAGCATACGGTGGAGGTGTGCCCCGCTTGGGCAGAGCAACGCCGTGTCCTCGTGGGGGCGATCGGCGGCGGCGATCTCTCGCGTCGGGCCTTGGTACAGGCCATGGTCCGTAGCGAGGAGGAGTGGCAGGCGGTCGCTTCCTTCTGCGAAGCAGTAATGCTAGCAAAGGAGGCGGCTGATCGCGTGAGGCAACGGTCCTCACGCCCAAATCGCCGCCGGGATTCCGATCCCGATTTCCGGCCAACGTAGGCGCGGGCTTGCGGACGGCGAGCAATGGGTAGCCCGCCGTCCGACCGTCCGGTAACCGTCCGGACCGAGCCCAAGTCGTCGACGGCGCGTATTGTTCCACGCGCGCCTCAGGGAGATGTCAGCAAATCGTAGGGGCCCAGCAGGGTCGAAGCCTACTGGGGCCATGGGTAGTGTGAAAGCGAAACCCGGGGTCCTGGGACGAAGGCAACGAAGGAACAGGAGTGGGTTTTTAGTCAGTAAAAGTCTGACACTATCTCCCGCCCCACCCAAGGGCGGGAGATGTCATAAGATGATTTTCCCACCGAAAAAAAAAAAAAAAAAAAAAAAAAAAAAAAACCCCACCAAGGTTAGTATCGAACACACTGCTCCAATGTTTGGCTAACACGCGATCCATCATTCTGTTTTAATCCAATTGTTATAATCGAATTATATAATATTTTAAGAAGGTTTTACTTACACGCCAAGTTCAGTTTTTTTAATTAATCGAATGGCCATGTGAGATTTTAGAATTCTATTGGTTTTATGATAATATTTCAATGTCAAGTTAGATGACATTGCATTTTATTATGAGCTAGTTCTAGCTCTTTTATTTTGCATGCATTTCTATGATAACATTGTTTTATGTTTCTACATGTATTAAAAAAAAGAACAAATATTTGAGTGTCTTTTGTTTATCTTGTAACTTGTTGTTATTCATGTTTTATTTTCATCATTTGATACTCGTAGTCGGTATTCATGTTTATGTCAGCCTTGTTCCCATTTTCCTTGTTCCGCACATATACGATGTCTGCAGGTACATACGAGATACATAGTTCACAGGTTGTTAAACCAGCAAGGCGCCACACAGGAAAATATACAGCCAGTTTTTATATAACTTGTCTTTTCAACAATATTAATTTAATGGTGTGATTTGATATAGTTCTCTATATAAGGTAATTATTTATTTATTGGTACTTGTTACTTATTATTATTTATTGTCGGTTTCACTAGTTTTGTGTAAAAATCTTTCCTTTTACAGTCATACAATACAAACTAGTTCTTCCTTATATTAAAGGATTGATCGTCAAGTTATAATAAATATAAAACACAAAACCAGTAAATATTTTCTGAATTACCGACTACCTAGTAATTTTCTCTTGAATTGGTTGTAAGAAACTTGCTTTGAAATGGGTTAACTTGTAAAATACTATAATTAATCATGTAACAAGCATTCTAAGGAAACGTTGACGATAGCTCAGTCTTGATTTACGTAATCGTACGTTAATTGTAGCGTAACAAGTCGAGACAGTCAGTATCTATTTTGAGGTTTTCATGTCCATTCCAGTGTCCATTTCTTTTACTTTAATTTTCTCGCTTTTTTCTCGATCTTGCTTTCTCACTCTTTATCTTGATATCTACACATATGAAAATATACACCTGGATAATTTTGATCTAACGCCACCAACGCGAGTATAGATTTCAGTGTTGTGATTTCACCTAAAAAGAGTGTTGTTTTATTTAAAACCCACTTGACGTAAAAATCACTTAACTAGCTAATTTAATTAATATTTATAGGTACATTAACAAAATAAATACCCTTAACTAATTAAAACTAAGCAAAAACAATCTAAAATATGGCGTCATTGTTTACTGGTTGATAAAATAATTATTAACCATCCAATTGTTTAATTATATCTTTATATACTGTTTATTAATTTATTGTTGCAAGTATTTGTTTATTCATTTTTTTATTTCATGGCAAATTCATAGAACTTAACTGTGGGTCCAGTATAGGATAATAACATATCGACGGTTGAAAGGCTAATTGATCTAAGCGACATTAAAAAAAAAAATTGAATCCAGACTCAAACGACAGAGAAAAATTTGCTGATTCCGAATAGGTAAATAACTCAATATTGGAAAAAAAGGTCGTTTAGATCAATTAGCCTTTCAACCGTCGATATATTGAATAAACCCAAAGATTGACTGGTAGATAATGCCTTGTGGTGTTAAGCCCATCTATATACCAATACCGTACATACAATTTAAACAAAGTAATGTTAGTTACAGAAAGCTTATTTCTTGAGCAAAATAATGACGTTTTTATTTATGAAATTGTACTCTGAAGGGGTTGACTGTGTGTATCGTAAAGGTAAGGCCGTTCTGTCTGCTAATTCCAGTAACATTTAGACCAGTTGTAAACGAAACAAGCTGGATTTGGTACAAGGCCGGATTGACACTAGACACAAACAATAATACCTGTTACACACTAGTATTGGTGTCACTAGCATAGGCTCTTTAAACTTGTAATAAGCTACTCCTATTTACCAATAATGTTTTCAAATCAAAAGATTAAATTATGTTGTCAAGATTACGAATAAGACTAGGTTTTTGAGTGTGAGATAAAATCATTGGGTGACATATATTGAAACAATGCCGACTGCAATCGTTATTGCATACACTATCACAGCAAATGTTAAAACTAATAATTCTGCAGTCAACAGAATGGAATCAGTAATCGATTAAGATATTTCTAATAAGAAGTCCTTACTGATTTTTATTTGCAAGTTTGACAACATAATTACTTTTGATGAAATAGTTATATTTTATAATATAAAAGTTGATTTAGCCTTGTTTGTGGAGAATGTTTGTGATTATTTATTTTTTTTATAAATAAGTTAAAAATATTTTTAAAAATCATATAAGCACAAAATATACACATATTTTTCACTACCATCAGTGACTGGCAAATAAGTCATAAAGTGTATCATTCGCGAATTTGTTTAGAGTCAACCGTGCGTGATGGATGATGGCACATGACGTTATACTCAGTCATGAGACACAACGTGGACACTACGTGGAAAATTTTACAACAATTGCTCTTGTTGTGTAGGCTTAAAATATAATGAGCAAGCTAGTCAATGGCAGTCGTTTCTTGTTAAAGTATGTACAATAAAATGTGCATTTGGGATAAAAAGATATGGAATCAAGACAAGATCCTCGTAGCAAAAATTAAGCAAAGCCTCGCTAAATCCTTCTACATATTTTATGATACCCACAAAATCCTTTTTAGCCTATGACTAGGATATGCTAAAAATGAATTTTTAAGCAGGAATACTGAACCAGTTATGAAAATTTGACCTTGGGTTTTACGATTAGAAATATATATATTAGTAAAGAGTATCTGTTGGTACAACTCAATGTATAACTGTTGGCAACATTGGTTTCTGTAGATCTGTTGTCTGTGCATAAGAATCTGTGGTCACTGTGGAATAAGACCTGCAAATGAATCCCGCCGTTTACAGAATTGAAAAACCCATGAACTTTCTTCCACGTTACAATAAGTCTTTGATCACAAAACTCTAAGTACGAAGACGGCTAGGACTTAGGGTCCAGGCCAAAAAAAGACCTGTAAATTTACACACAAAGATTTTTTAGTACAATGAATTCATTGTACTAAAAAATCTTTTATTTTACTTATTTTTCCTTCAATATCAAACAGAAGAACACAAGGTTTATTATTATCAAAATAATTGAATATACAAAATCCATTACCTATCTATTTCAGGGTTTCCACGAACTATTTAGTAATTCAATTTACTACTACATCATAGTGACGGTAAATTAAAGACTAGGGCTCACTTAATTTTTATTATGTACGTGGGTCATGTTCAACCTGTCAAGCTGTCAGACTAAACCTATTAATCTATCACATAAACAATTATTTTATAAACGAGGTTTTAATTGAATATGTAACTTATATTCTGAACATATATATTTTTTTTGATGTGAGAAAATAAATAAAAAACGTATCCGATGTGTTACGGACCTATTTATAAAAGATATCCACATAGACTCGCTTGATGAACTGCGATCTAGAAATGCAGACAAACAGACATCAGTAAATAGATTAATGACTGTAAACTGAGGAAAAAGGGACAAGGACGCAATAAAATACCGTTCTACTTGGAACCTTTATACAAACAATACTAGTCTAGTCAACTTTTATTGCTCAATCGCAAACCTGAAATACATAAAACAGGAACATGAAACGGAAAAAAAGATTAATTCAACTACCATTGTGTATTTATATACGATTAAATAAGATCTTAATCACATTTAAGAAAAATAAATTGCTAAAAGTGGTTATGAAAATGTAAACTAAACAGACACTGATGACTTTAACAATAAACCTGTGACAATGTAAATATCAGCTGATGTGTTGTGTGCAGATAGTTTCATTGCTATGTCCTTACTGAACATATAAACGATAATGCGAACATCACTGGACACTTGTGTACAAAAGACATTTAACTAAACACATAATACGAAAAATTATCATAATAATACGTTTTCAAGGGAAGGAAAGATACTGTTTAAGTAAGCCATGAAATGAGTAAACATTGAAGGTGAACATGAAAATGCTTTCAAATTTAGATAAACATATGGTTCTAATTATATTTTTCCGACTATCACAGCATTGAAGGTAAAATAAATGGCAGTAGCATTATTCTTTATAAACTGTCATGTGTTCATTGCGAAAGCAATACACAAAAACGTAATAAATATTAAGAACAATTACAATGTCACATGGAAGTGAATTATTCGTAGTGATTGCTATAATTCGATACGTGACTCGCATCAGAGGTCCATAGCAAGGTCCTCCGATGATTTAACTTGCTGCTCCGTAAAACAACATCATTCTTTATGATTGAAGACATTAGTTCGAATTTTGTTTGTGCACCTGTTTGACGTCAGCAATTCTAACTTTGTCCAGTTTTCATCAGCCACGTAAGGACAAACAGGAAGACTCCTATTTAAAGAGTCCTTGATCCGCTGAACCTCGTTATCAAGTTCAATATGATTCATTGTTTGAGGATGCAAAAGTCTTTTGGTTGCAGTGACCTGAGTGAATGTTATTATATAAACAATTTAAGGAATGCCGTACCTATGTGTACGATGTATCTAACTCTTCAATCAAAATATGCGTTATTATGTAACCTTAGCTTTTACAATCTCTTAAGAGATTTTTTTATTAAGGTACTAATTATAATCTCTTAAGTAGACAAATATAATCTCAAATACAATAAATTATGGACAATTTGACTATAAATCGCCTGAGTTTTAAATTGTAGATGATTATTACAAGATGACGGAATTACATAATTATGAACATAAACCTAATAATCGTTGATGATGTCTTGTTTAATGTCAACTATAAAATTAATTAATATTATTCGATTAGCAATTACTGATCATCGCAGTATTTCTAAGAGGACAAAGTGTGTTACACCGTCGAATAAATTCTTTCATTTAATATATTACAGGAGATTCAAACGTCAAAGTTAAATTGATAAATTGCGAAAAAAAAAAATAATGTTGGGTCTAAAACCTATATTTATGACTCGATGCATAATAATATTATGTAATGTGGAGTTATTTTAAGACTTGATGATTCACTGTGCAACTTTATTCGATAGAACTAAAATTTAATTTAAAACTTACATTTGATTGAAGGAAAATTTAGTAAAGAAACATGTAATTATATAATAAAAATTCAAAGCATGTCTCACTGATAGTTGAGATGGTGCTACTTGTTTTAAAGAACATACGTATGTAAGTATAAGCTATTGGCACAATGACGTATATCAAGTTGATATATTTATTACGACGTTTACTCTCCATTAAGGATCTTAAAGTACGCATTATACACTATAAATATTTATACTTAGTGAACTTTTGGCTGCGCCTTCATTCGAATGAAGATAGAAAATTATTGCATGGGTAGATACACCCGGGATATAAAGTATCATCTAAATTAATTTCAGCGTACAGGTGTCCCAACTATACATACCCACACATATCAACATATACAAGTTTTAGACTTTGTAATATTAGAGTGTTTTGTCTATATTTGATGTGATATATTATGTTTTGGTCAGCATTATTTTTCGATTTCAGAATAAGGATAGGTAAGATTATCGTGTCAAGAGATATTTACACAAGGATCAGATTTGTCTGAAAATAAAAAAGAAAGTTGATAAGATATGTCAACGTCTATCAAAATAACTCGTGTAGGAATAATACAATCGGTTAGTTTGTCAAAAAAAAAACCGAATGATAAATCGCTACAATTTATTTTACGTGACAATCTTTTGTATAATGCCGACTTGACAGTCAAAATAATAAATTAGGTAAATACAATAAAAACTACTGATGGCGTGTGAAAATACGCACTAACTTTGCCTGAACTAACATAGAATGCAGACAGAGAGTTCGTTTGTTCGTCTGATGAAATTAATGAAGCGATTGATCTGAGTTCAGTCTTAGAGAATTGTAGGTCAAGGAAGGACGAATTCGTGGAGCACTTTTTATCATACAATATATAGTTTTTTGGGTTCTCTGTGAGTTAAGCTGCAGTATCGTCTAGCTGTTCATAAAACTTGAGCACTCCGTAACCTTGACTGCTTCGATGATCACAAGCAACTCGATGATTGTGTACTCAAGCGCTCTCGATAACGATTCCGTTTATACTTTTGTCTTGCTCTTTTCAGTTTTTTTCTTCTAATTTTTTAAGCGATTGTTCGTTTGGATGTGTTTAAATATAAGGTACAGTTTGATTTTGCGTAGACGGGGAGGTAAATTGTTACTCGTTATCAACTTCTTAAATAGCCTGAAATTTTATCCGAAGCCTGAACTGCCCGTGGTTTTCGACGGGGATACCGAAGAACGCAAAGGGCAACTGAAGAAACAGACATGTGTTTTAGTTAGTAAAAATCTGACACTCTCCCTCGCTCCCCCCAAAGCAGAAATAATTATTTAAAGTTTTATTACCCAAAAAAATTCATGTAAGAATGAGCTGTCAATACCACCTTTTGCTAGAATGTACCCAACCAATGTAACTGCATGACAATATTTACTATTAAACGACTATATTCAGAGGTTGAAAAAGAACGCAATATTTTTATAAAATTCCAATTAGCAATAGAGCAAAGTCCTTAATAACAGTTTAGGTAAGCCTAAACTTGAACGAATGTTAAGACGTGACGTATGATGTTTGTAGTAAACTCGGCTTCACGTACAACGTAAAAACCGTACAATGAATAGGTATAACAAAACTATCGTACAAATATTTTCTTTCTATAGGCATGTAGAGGCTTGAATTTGTGTGACGTGGGCCCAAAATTATAGGATGTGATATTATTGCAATTTTTAAAGTTTATTAATTTTCTATTTTTTTTTTTTTTTGAATTTTTTGAAATCTTTTATTTCAGGTAACTGATTATTTTTTATTTATTTAAAACTTATAGTATAACTTAATCCCAAAAGTCCAATTTAAATCAAAATTTAAAACTAAAATTAACATTATAAAAAAATCATAACTCATATCAAAATAAAAAAAGCATTAAAATAAAATATTTAAATACGTTAAAAGTAAATTATAATATTAATATTTTTAAATATTTACAGTTGTTTTATTCATTAATTTCATTTTCTAACTATCCCCATATTTTTTTGTTTTCTTAAATATTCTGTTCTGAATAAAACTTAAGAGTTTTTGTTCCAACAAATTCAAAATGGTTATTAATTTACCTTCAAATTCATACATAAAGTACTCCAAGTACCTAAAATATCTATTTATAGTTTTATGTAACACGATAATCGTTTGTCAACGACAAAAAATGTACCTATTGTTAAGAGTTTTTGTCTTGGACATGACAACTTGAAGTCCTAAATGATGCTCGCTGAATGAGCGATGGATTCCTTTGTATTCTGAACGTTGTATTGCGATAATCAACCACTTAAAGTGTACCTAAATGTATTAAACGTTGTATAAGATAAATAAAAGTGTTGCGGTCTGGCTTCATTCAAGAGACACTTTGAGTGACGCGACGAATCTGAAATTTGTAATAGTAATGCAAAATAATGTCGAAGACTATTTAAAATTATTTACAAGATAATGTATTAACTTAATGGCTTTACCATGACGTGTTAAAATGTCAAGCGTGCGAGCGAGAGCGGGATGACAGACAGTTCAGCCCCCCTAGCCAAGTTACGATCGTTTCGTTTGCGTCGAACGCCTCGAGTAGGCCACGCCTCCGATTCCTTTGTTCTGACCACGTGACTTAGCGTTGAGATTACGTCATTCAACGAACTGTCTAAAAGTTTAGGACGTCAAATAGGACGCGTTAAGAGATTGTGGTACTCTAGTTGTAGTTCGGCTGAATGGTTTTAGCAATTTCTATCTCTACCTAAACTTAGTCGTAATATTTAAATAAAATATGGATAACTATCATACCATTAAAAAAAGATAAATGGCTACCAAAAAATTTGTATGTTAATACGGAATCTCGCTTGATTAACGGCCGCAAAAAATGAGGGGATACAAAAATAGATGTACCATTTGTTTTAGACAGAAACGTACTTAGCGACGACAAAGCAGCTCTCTTAGCATGTGTTAATCAATATACACAATGCATACCACCACTTCACTTGAGGAAAAGTCATAAAAATATCTGACTATAGTGTTCATATGAAGGCACTGTTGACTGAGTTGAATCCATCCGTATTGCCTACTGAAAGGATGAAGATGATTCATAGTGACCTGTAGCATCAGCAATAAAATCGTACGCACCTTTGTTTTATGATTTTCAATCATATACAACGTCGACATTTCCGGTGAACTTAATATCAGTATCAATACAGGTTTTCATTTAGGCCTACAGCTGTCTACGGATGCATAGTTTTAAAGATGCGAATGCGTCATTATACGCTTGATGTACGTCATGAAACTGTGTCGATAAAGCGGCAGCATGGTGCCGTCTCGTGTTGATGCCGTCTCATGGACAGAGTTTCTTTCCCGTTTTTTCAAACCAATGCTGGCAGTCTACATTCTGATACTAAAATAAAGTATTATTAATTAAAAAAAAAAAACTAGTTATGCACTACGCATAGACAATAGTACCTACGCTTGTTACTTTTTCCTGGGAAATTCTAGGTGAATGTCTTCGAGGACATGGGTTATTCCAGTGGGACATACAACAAAATTTAAGTAGTCACTTACTTTCAAGTTCAGCCATGATTCAAGTTATGTCTTTCACCTTACTTTGGTACAGTTTGGATCCTTGCCCATATCCAGCAACTTCAATTTCTGGGTCAAAATAAAAATGAGTATTTACGAGTTCTCAAATTATTTTATTTACCTGTCCAAGGTGCTGCCTTTTGTGGGTTTCAAGGCATTTCCCTATTTGCTTCATAGATATTTAGGACTGACACATATCGGGCTGACCTCGAAGGGCGGTAAATAATGTGACTGCAATTGAACATTGATAAAGTTAATCACGTCTGTATTTTATACAAGTTACTTACTACTTGAATGTCTTTTGAGAGCAGTGGTTGTGCAGTGCAGCACGTCGTGGTTTCAAAGTTAGGCAAATGCTGTACATTGAGATTGTGTAATTTATTTCAATACCATTGCTCTCGAAAGGGTGAAGGATTTTTTTTGAAAACCATGTGATATTTCGCACTGGGCCCACATAGTAGTGGGAACATTTGCTTATATTTAAAATGTATTTCAATATAATTATATTTTGGAGTGTCTTTTAAAAAAATCCTCAAAGTATTTAAATTAGACACCTTTGCTTTGTTTTTAAGTTATAATTTTCAAAAACATGTATTAATGAAAAAAATACAGGTTGATGCAAAATTTATTGCCAGGCGACACGACCTAAACATGACAGGAATAACTTAGCTGATTAATAAAAAACGCAAAATTCAACGTGTTTAGACGTTGTTAAAATAACATCAAACTAAATAACCCATCCATCATTTGTCAAATATTATGTCCGCCTTCCAGCTTTGATAAATATTTATATTTAAACAATACAACTTGTTTTCGAAGAAGTGCACAAAAAATATTTCGTTTTGACATTAATATTCGAGCTCAACACTTCAGCTTAAATGAACGAATAAATAGGTACCTTATGTAAGTAGGAATATGAAATGAAGTGCAGTATGCAAAGTGAATACAATGATTAAATTAGGAGACAAGATTCAATCAAATCCTCTGTTGACGTCATTTAAAACAATGAAGTGAATGTAAGCGAAAACGTTGACGACATATTAAGTGATGGTATAGAATAATTTGGCAGAATGCCTGCTATACAATTGAACTTGTCCATAGCAAGTAACACTTTGTGCACACCTTAGTAACGGTAACAGGTAGTCTAATTGTAATGAAGGTTTGACATGGTGAATCACTGTTGAACCCGCTTAGAATACCGATTAACTTATTAACACCATCTTACTTGAGTTGAATGTTAGACTTATACCTGCATACGATTATTATAATTATACTTTATGAGTTAATACGTTCCATTCATTTTCGGTGCACAATATTGAAACAATGAAAAATCTGGAAAATTTATAAGAAATAGTGCAATTTTATTTTCATATAATATGTGATGTTTCTAAGATTAGGAGTGTTATCGCTTAATTTTCTCACAAAATTGTCTATGGGCTTCGTGTTAACTCGTATCAGCAACCACAACTACATTTTAATTAAAACCGATTTTTGAGTTCTGTTGTTAGTGCCGCTGTCGTGACTCGAGACAATGCAAACCCCTTGTGTTTTCTCCCTTTTGCTACCCCTTTTTTATCATAGCAGCTACCTGAACCTAATGACTACTAGATATATATATATGGATGTGGTTTGGTTATTTTTAAAGGCAAGCATAATGTTTGAAATATTTTACTAATGAGCAATTTTTAAGGCCGAGTCATTTTAAACGATTTTTTAAATCTGTAAGTAAGATGTACTGATCTTATTTAATTTGAAAATTATTCCTCATTTTTGTGTAGCTTATAAATATTTATTTTCTTTCAGTTTTAGTTATCTGAAAGGACGTTTTGTCGTTAATCATGAACCGTAAAAGTAGAATAGTGTTACCTTGATAGTTAAATACCTATTAAATTATGCGAATTAAGAACTTATGTATTTTTAATAAGCAGGGGAAGCTTTGATATATGTTGTTATCCTTAATAAATAAATCTGTTTCATCAGTGAGAATTTTTACCTTATATCTTTTAAATTTTTCCTAAGGGACCGAAATGGCCCTTGCGGTAGACATCTACGTCATCTTGCCACCACATTCCAGATCGTCCTCGGCAGCGTCGTTCAACCTCAGACATAACTAATTCAAATAAATACGTATTAAATAATAGAACACAAAATACTTCACCCTTTAGTCTAAATAAATGCTGTGCCCCTGAAAACTAGGATGTGTTTGTAATCAACAGACATTAGTTGACACGTAATTTCACATTTCGTTTGTATTCATATATCAAAAACAAGGCATAATTTTTTTTTTACATCATGTTTACAATGGGCTGTACGGGGCTACAAATCCGACCTTTAACTAAAACAAAAAGAAATCAATGCAATAATTACGTATCGATTCGTCAATGAAACTGACTGTAATTATAGAGTATCCACTGTGGCTTTTATCATAACTAGATCGCCTATCTAAATATTGCACCGAAATTCTTTTTTTTACATGCAGATCATTTCTTTTAGTGGGTTTGAAATTAAATACCTTATTCTGGGGGACTTACCATGATGTAAAATGTTAATAAAGCTCCATCTCATATCATCAATAGGTCAGTTAAAGTCGTAAAATGGAACGCGTTGAGAGCTCGTGGCAGCACTGCTGATACAGTTACATAACATAGAATTAATTCAAATTACGAGTGTCTGGTGTGTGTGTGTTTCGAGTGTGTGTGTGTGTGTCAGACTTCGACGCGCAAACGTGTACCATGGATCCAGTACATTATTGTGCACACCCCCGATTTTCAATATATATTATTTTTAACTCTTTACTTTTTTATTTCTCCCGCGATACAGAATCTGATCCTGCTTGTTATCAGTTTTTTCAGAACAAATTCAAATTACGCGTATACACCGTATCTCAGACATCGCCGCATTAATATGTACTATGGATCCAGTACGTAATTGTGTAATGTGTACCCTCCGGAGGTAAAATTTTTCATTTTTTTTAAATTCTTTATTTTTTTATTTGCCTGCAAGATGAAAACTTTAATTATCAACTAGTTTCAGCTGAAAACCAAAAAAAAACAAATTGAGTACCTTTACCAACACGTAACTAATGCTATATGAATGTAGCGTGTCAGATCGTTAATGATGTTGATATTATCTATAAATGCCGATTGTGTTTACTACCATTCTTATACAAAATAATGTATAGGTGGGTGCATATATTTTAAACTTAGTCTTAGGTGTAGTGTGTCCACAGACGTGTAAAACTTACATACACAAGACCTCTAGACCCAGAACAACTATCTGCTGACCATAAAAAATTTTGTTCCGTGCCTGAACTGTGCCGGCGAAATATTATAATTCGTGCAAGACGATGGAATAGTGCTGATGTGCAATACGCGAGTGTTATCACTCGTACATATTCCTGGTGAGATAGAAGATGATGTTAATAACTTTACCTCTCTAAACTTATCAACATCATCCACTCACATCTATGGGTGAAATTTATGACTTAAATCTATGCTTATGCTTTTTATATTAAATTAGTCATTAAGTTGGTATGCGTAAGTTCTCTTGAGGTGCTTAGTGTTGCTGAACAAACTCGAGAAGTTCCTTAGTGCAAACCTCTTTCTTGACTGGTTTGTCTGTATTGTTCGTAATGCTGACTCTGTCGAAAGCTGAATGTTGAAGTCCAACCGTAAGTTGGCGCTCCGGATCCGGCTCGAAGGATCCAATAGATGAAAGTGCTACTTTCCACAATGTTTGATAAGTGATTCAACAATTCGCTTTTTATTTTTAATTTTGTATGCAAATGAGATACCAATTGTTAAGCTTTATAAGGTACTATTTGTTTTTTTGCATTTTTATTAGTTAACAGAATGTTTAGGGGTGAATATACTCGTGAAAATAAACTGCTTTTGTTCCATGGCTTTTGGAAACGAGAAAAGGCAACATCTTCCGGTTTAAAGTTAACGTAACGTGTGCGTCAGTGAGTAAGAATTATTTTCTCTTTGTTTTTGGATCCATTGTTTTAAAAGATTACTAATTACCATACGGGAAAATTAATTAATTATTTTAAGACGGTATATGACAGTATATGTCACGTAAGACATGACCTTATTTTAAATTCATTCAGATTCATTTCTGATTGTAATATTGGGGATTTTATTAGAAGTAATATTTCATTTGGTAAAGAAAAGAATTTCACTTTTTTGTAAATATTTCCTTGTTTGCCAACTGCAAACTTGGTAAAATGAAACAGGGTTTTTCGTTTAAATATTGAGCTTCACTAGTTTTTCTTTCTAATTACCAAAAACTCATCCAAAACCGGAATGTCTTAACCGCATTTCTGCGCACAAAAAACCCATAAATGGCTGTTCAAATGTTCTGGGGTTGGCAAAAAAGCAAATATTGATGCTTTAGTCATCAACTTATGTTCTTAAACTTGAACGTGAATACCCGCTGATATTTGAGTATCTTTATTATGATCCGTTAATACTCGTAGTGTTCGATGCAGTGTTCGTAAGTAGCCTACCAATTGAGTGGCGTTGATAATTTGGAATGTTGCTGGCAATCATTATTTTCGAAAGTGATATTCAGATTGTCCAGTCACCAATCAGAGGTAAATTGTTCACAAATTCTGCAGAGATTTATGACGTGTTTTTTTGTTATAAATAAATTGCTCTTTTTATGTAACAAATTCTTTTTAATTGTAGTTGATTGGTCATCTGTAAGGAAATAAAAGTTATTATAATTAATGATTGATTGATGGATTGATCACCATAAAAAACTAGGAGGAGCTTAAAACTCATCATCTTCCTGCCCTGGTCCCGTTTTATTTGGGGTCAGCGCAACACGTTTTTTTCTTCCTTTCTGTCCTGTCACTCGTCACGCTATCACTAACTCCCTTTTCTTTAAGAATCGCTTCTCACACAATCCATCCATCTTGGATGCATTGTGTGAGAAGCGATATTTCTCGCCCAATCCATCCATCTTTTCTTTTGTCTCCCTCTCCCTCTCCATCCACATGTAAATTCATAACTCTTTTAGTAACATGCATTTCATCCCTCCTCTTCACATGACCATACCAAGACAACGATTCCCTTTCAACTTTTCAGTCACTGGCGCCACTTTCAAACTTCCCTTAATATACTCATTTCTCACTTTATCCATTCTCGTTACACCACACATCCATCTTAACATTCTCATCTCCGCTACGTGCAATCTTTTTTCATCCGTCTTTTTCACAGCCCAACATTCTGATCCATACAGTATTTATAGATTTTACCCTTCAACTTGAGGGGCATTCGTGGGTCACAAGTTGTTGCCGTGACCTGTCACTATTTCATCCATCCAGTTTTGATCCGATGTGTTACGTCCCGGTCTACCTCACTATCCCCTTGTATTTTGAAGTAGGAGCTTAAAAGTAATACGGTGTAATAAAGGCCGGACATATCGCTAAGAGCGATTTATTACAGACAACCTTTGGATAGGTTTCACAGAGAAGAATAATAGATACGCATGTAGTTCGTGGTGTATCTACTATGCAAACCTATCATTGTATAGGCTTGCATAGTACACCAAAAACTCTCTCAATACTATATTACTGCTCTCTACTAAGGAGCTGAAATCCTGCTATCACCATGATAAAGTATTATTTTCGATGAAAAGCTTGTGGCTAAGTAATTCAGCCTCACGTGAAGATCATCAAGGTTAAGCTTGCGGAGGTTGGTCCATGGATGGGTGACCATCTGAATATATTCATCCACACCTCAGAACGTACGCTAAGCCGTTAGATCCAGCGGTTATTTGAAAATCTAGGACAGTCGTCACCAGCCTTGCCAAGGGTTATAGTGTTGTGGAGGTTGGATAGGCAGCCGCTCCAAGTAAAGTAGATACTGGTACTCAGCTAAATTCGATTAGACTTGAAGCTGACCCCAACTGGAAAAGGATACACTACAATTATTAGAGGACGGTGCGGGTGACAACTGTCAGATTCATACAATCACCTATCCTTATCCCTCATCTAAAATATGCATGTTTTTGTCCTGCTCTCATCCTACCCATGTTCTGTAAAAAAGACTTTAGGCAGATTGTTTTTTTTTTTATGATAGTATGGTTTTAGTTGAACATTAACAAGGTTGTAAACTGTACCTTTATATTCCAATTAAATCAACAAAATTCGAAACAAAACCCTTTTGTAAAGCTAACAGTAATAATTATATAGACTCGCATTTTTTACAGTAATTAAAATATAACGCTCTGAATAACAGAGCAAATGAATGAATCAGTGAAAATGTGACATATAATGGCACATCCAAATGATTGTACGAGGCGAGGGAAGTAAACAATAACATCACTAGTGAGGTAGGTACGTAGTGTGATACATTAGATTTAAAAAACTACGCGTGATTTTTTACACACAATATTGGATTGTAGGCTGCGTGCTTCATGATTTTAAATGTATCACTGTTTACAATTGTGTCTATTTCTGTTCTATTTTTTATCGATTAGAATTACATTAAAAAAAAAAATGAAATGTTTCAAATTATCCATTTTCCGTGCTCATAATGTGACTGGCCTGTTGGTCTAGTGTCATCGGTCCACCTTGTAGGAGGCCTTCCAATACTACATCTTTCGGTACGTGGTCGACATCCCAGAACCTTTCGGCCCCAACGGCCATCCGTTCTGCGAGTAATGTGCCTTGCCCATTGCCACTTAAGTTTGGCGATTCTTCGTACTATGTCGATAACCTGCCTGTCGTAAAACTGTGAAAAAAAAATAGTGAGGAAACTGGCATGTCCTAGAACAAAAATTCGAACACATGTGACATCCACCAATCCGCACTGGGCCCGCGTGGTGGATTACGGCCCATTGAGGGAATGGCCTAAGTCCTAACAGTGGGAACATTGTAAGGCCGACTATGCTATGTCGGTAACCTTGGTTCTCCTGCGCATATCCTCATTCCTGATGAATGTCTCTTAGATAAGTAATAATTTATTCGGGAACGATTGTTGTGTACATTTATATTAAACTTACCTATCTACATAATATTAAAGAAATCTTCGTGTTTTGTCATGTCGTTAAATCAGAAGCAGGTCCCTGGTAAATTAATGATTATGTGTTATTTATACTTAATATATTAACGTGTTTGAATACTATAAAACCCACTTGATTCACGTGCCTGTAGTCGGTTATTGAACCAGTTTCGGTAACCTCTGGCCCTTAGCCATGAACTCTACTTGGTGGTATACCTACGAATGTTTTGTAAAAGTAAGTACCTTTGTACCTCCATTATGTTCTATGGACTTAGATTTCTTAAGTGTCCCGCATAATGAACACAGCCTCCTACAGGTCACGTGGCAGAATACGTTACTTAATGTGTTTATGACTCAACTTTGTAAACACACTAAACAAAAACATAATTATATTTACAGTTTTTTAAGTTGACATTTTTTATATAGACATGTATAGATTGCGTACAAGCTTTGTAGGCTTCTACGAAAATGAAGAGGTAAAGAGGTCCGTTTCAAATGTCAATCTCCCTAGAATGACAAATAATGAGGTAATTATATCGAAAAGCGTAAAATTTCATTTCGTCTTCGATTTTCAAACGTGATGGATGGTATAGGTGGTTTTCAATTGTTTGTTTCTTAGGCAATATTTTTTTAGTTAACGTTTAGCTAGGTCTATAACCCAGTTTTTCGTAGGATTCTGTTGATTATTTTGCATGAGTTTTTCATGCGGGTTTTAAATAAACAATCGATACTTCATGAGTCAGGGCCAACCAGTTATTTTTCTAAGCAAAATACAATAAATTAGTCGAGAAAAAAATTCTATCTTAGGTTCATTATTATACCTTTAAAATGGCCGAAGTCATGTCATTGTACTGTCATCAAAGTAGAGTCAATTTCAAACCATCTAAGATGTCATTTCAGCACCGATTCCTACACAGTAAAGTCAGTCGTCAGTAAAGTGATATAATGACTACAATCTGACAATATTTAGGTACATTACAAGCTAAGTTATGGCGGAAGCCAAAAGTTTATAAATAAAATTACTGTAAAAACAAGTATCTAAATATATACGTTGAAGTTTTTTCCTCGGTAGACGTAGAGATGTGCTTGTGATATTTGATTAATGATGGTATAGTATCATTGCCACGTGCGTTTTTTTTTGGTATTTGGATAGCTGTGCGTGCATCATTTATTTCTCTTCTTTTTGTCTTCGCACGGTTTGTGCATTTAGCCAGTGTCATGATTATCGTGTGTCATTTAAATGTGTTCCAAATTCAAATTCTTTTATTGCATAAATACAACTCGAGTTACTTCTGTCGCAGACGGAAAAAAGGGATCTTGTAAAAAGCCCGATTTTTTTAAAATTCGAAATGTTCGTTATCCTAAAAAGCGTAATCAGGTTAACTTTTTTATCTGTCAAGTAAATTAGAAAAAAATATTGTCCACTATATACCTTTGTAGCTATATAGCTACCAAAGAGGGCATTTTAAAGTAGGTTCTAGGATTTTATAAACACAGTTAACATACTAGGACAAAATATTCTGCAGTGGTGGATGTTGATGGCAACATAGTAACCACTTTTATTATGATTAAGCCATTAACTTCAGGTTACATCGAGACATCTTGGTAGTAAAGACTAGTATGGTAATTGAAGTATAATCATCAGGGAAGGTATTTGAATCAAAGTTTAATCGATTTACTCACCTCTAAATACCACAGCGTATTTGAATCATAGAGGAATTTTGAAACTGCCTTGTATATTGTAATAATTCTTTAAATATTTGGGCTACTATAAAATGGATGAAATCCCAATATTTTTTTTATCATATTGATTATCGCCCAAGTCGTCGACGACGCGTACGTGTTTCACGCGCGTCACAAGATGGCCCAGCGGGGTCGAAGCCTACTGGGGCCCAAGGTTTGTTTCTAAGAGGAAAACTTGGCCCTGGTATGAAAGGCAACGAAGGAGCAGGAGTGTGTTTTTAGTCAGTAAAAGTCTGACACACCCTCACGCTCCGCCCAAGACCGAGAGATGTCATTAGATGATTTTCTCACCTAAAAAGTACCCTAGTGTAAAACTTGTAGGATCCCTTTATATAACACCTTTCCAAAAATTAAAACTACTTTCATTATTAAACGACATAACAAGTTCATAGTGTGAATATTTAAAAAATAAAAAAGAACGTGATGATACTTCAATGAAATACAGAAATAGACGTAACGATAATATAATTAAGAGATTGCCCATTAAAATCCGGACATGCGTATTTAACCATTCTCTATAACAGTTCACTGACCTTTAGACTTGGCAACTTTGCCCAAGTGTTGTACCATCGCTGAATAACGATATTATCTGTACACACACTTTTATTTAGTGTACTGTAGATAAACAGGTAACGGTGTGGTCAAATTGGTCTCAAACAAATATTGTTGAATCATTGATTAATGAGGAAGATTTTCCTATTTGTTTTAGCATCATGTTATATAAGCACTTGAGATTGACGTAGCTAATATGGGTAATTGGATAGTTCTTAGAAAATGTGACTCAAAATAACAAACGACTGTAAGATTTTTAGTACTTCAAAATATTAATTATAAAGACTACCTGCCTACCTAATTATAGAGGAATATGATGCAAACTATAGACTAGTTCGTGAGCAATAACTTAAATACGCAATTAATTTTACAATTTCATTTAAAATAACGTTATAACGTTATACGTTCTATGTATGTATTTCCTCATTAATTAGAGTTCTATTTATTGTTTATGAAACAAATCGTTCATTTAAACTTCGAATTTATTTTTTATATACAGCTTCTTTGGTAGTTTTTGTTGGCCTAGTAGATAAATGAACAGGAGTACCCTGTAATAATATAATCCATACTAATATTATAAATGCGAAAGTAACTCTGTTTGTTTGTCTGTCTGTTACGTTTTCTCGCTTATACCGGTACAACAACAACAGTTTAGTCATATGACCATCTTTAGCGGTCTTTTGCACCTTTCATATTTCTAAAAAACACTTGAAGTTGTACACAATAAATATAAATGCTCAGTACTAACTAAATAATTTATATATTGTTACAGTCAATTTACATATTTTATAAGAACATGTGCTTCTCATCGCGTTTGTTTGGCACGTGATTGGATTCTGTAGGTATAAAAATAAAACGTATACCTAATGTTTTTGTACCGTTGCACGTGAATGGACCAGTATAGATTTAAAAAATGCCTTTTTTTTCGTGAATATGGAAGATGACTATTAATTTTACTCCGAGCCAGTTCTGATAGGTAATAAAACTTATTATTAAGTAGAAATATGGAAATGATTTGTGTTTTATTTTTATTTGAGCTTAACTTTTTATAGAAAAGGCTTTTACCATTTAGTGACAGTGGTGACAGTGGTTGATATTATTATAACGTCCTCACTTGAAATCTGCTTCGGTAATTACATTAGTAGAATATATGGCATGAGCAGTAGTGGACGAGTGATGAGTTGTAGGTCGCGGGTTAAAACCCAGCTTGGCGCATTACTTTGTGTAATTTATTTCATCAACACTGCTCTCAAAACGATGAAGAAAAACATCGTGAGGAAACCGGCATGTCCTAGAACCAAAAATTTGAACACATGTGACATTCACCAACCCACACTGGGACCACGTGGTGGATTACGGCCCAGTCCCTCTCCTAGAGAGGAGGCCTGTGTCCCAGCAGTGGGAACATTAACAGGCTGATTATGCTATGCTATGTTTATGCTAAGGCAATCCTAACACAAGGACAGAAATTAGCGCAAAAATATTAAAAGTTATATCTTTAAATTGTATTTCTAATCCTATTTCCATTATGGTGAAAGCGCTGGCGACTTTTCTATGAAATAGTAATTCATTGGGGTAAGACAAACTAAGAGGTTTGTTTTTACTGATTTTGATTCCTCAAATAAATACGCATTACATCCGCGAATCGTATTTTAATCAACATACAACTAAACCCTAGGTTTCAACCGTAGGCGCGGGCTTGCGGACGGCGAGGAATAGGTAGCTCGCCGTCCGACCGTCCAGACCGAGCCCAAGTCATCGACGGCGCGTAGTGTTCCACGCGCGCCTCAAGGAGATGTCAGCAACCGTAGGAGACCAACAGGGTGGAAGCCTACTGGGGCCATAGGTGATGCAAAAGAAATCCCCGGGGCCCTGGAACAATGGCAAAGAAGGAACAGGAATGGATTGTTAGTTAGTAAAAGACTGACACAAAGAGCGAGGGATGTCATTGGATGATTTTCACACCTAAAAAAGACCCTAGCCTTCAAAATCCAAAAAAAGGAACATTGTAATTTCACGGTCATAAAACACCCTATACAGTTTTTCTCATGTGCCCGCTAAATCCATCAAAGAAAACAGTAGTAGGTACCTATTTCATGCTGCAACCATTACTCGCTTGTTCAATGAAGTGGGATGAAGTTCGTTACACTCAATTTGTTCAGTATGTACGGTGCACGTGCATATACACGTTATTGTGCACTTTGCATGTGCGAGTCAATAGACATCATTACGCTTTTCATAGGAAACGTCATTTTGTAAATGGACTTGGAAGAAAAGCGGAATAGCTGCTGATTCGCGTCCTAGATAGATGACTGATCATATTTTGTTCAATGTGTAGTGATGTCTTACACACAATCTTAAGCCAAAATTATTCCAAATATTTCGGCGAATACAATTTTGGATGCCAATTAAGCTGAAATTTGTAACTGAAACACATTTTTTTTTTTGCATTTTATTCATTTAATTAACATCATCGGATAGAACTAGGTATACAAATATTCCTGAATTCTTAATTACTAAGAAAAAAATTTTTTTTTGTTTGTACATTGTTATCTTCTCGTTCAAAAATATTGGACCCACTCCACCCAGAGCAGATAGGGTTATTTGATAATAATTTTCCACATAAAAAAGGTATAATTCGTCCATAAAATAATATTGGTAGAAAAAATTAAACACAATCTCACATTCTCCGTCAGTAAAAAGAATTGTTATAACTATTGGGAAAGAACTACCAGCACCTTGCATGGTCAGTATTAGTACTCAAGTTGTTTGAACTCTAACCTTGTATACTAACAAAATTATCGCCATGAAACTGAAAAACACGATAAACTGAACGATCTACGTCTATTAATCGCAGGTTTTTGTCGCGTTGGCTGTTGGAAGGGTCGATGTTGCAAAGGTCAATCAAATTTACGTTTTTTTTTTTTGGAATTTGCAGTTCAGAATTGGATAATAAGGTAAAAAAAAAAATGCAATGGAGACGTTGTTGCCTAGTTGTGTAGTTGTTATAAATATATATATATATATAGCAATCATATATACACACTACAAAATATAGAATAAAATTGTAACTGATACCTAAGTATACATCCATTTTTTTTTACTACGTTTATAGCGCAGTTGATATATATATAACATAACCAAAACTTAAAAAAAAAAAATAGTTTTATATTCTTAAAATTCTGATACCAGCCTAATAAAGCCTTATTTTTAAGCAAAGATTAATTAATCAGAGCTTTAAGATCTTAAATAAGATACTGGCTTTTTATGGAGTCCTTGAACTTAGGTGAAGAGTTTGCTTAAAATACTTTTTTGCTTAATGTGATAGCAAAAGAAGTCTCAATATAAAAAAAAGTTCGTTTGGAATGATTTTCAATTTTTTTTTTACTCAATTCACAATATTAATAGTCAACAAATACTTTTATCACGTGTAGTTCCATGTGATAGTATATAATATAGTGAGTGTCATTGATTGCTGAGAAAAATGTTAATATGTAATGGATTGCCGAGAAAAATGCTAATATGTAAGCTTATGTTAAAAAAATTACCATATCAAAGTTGGTATAACGAACTTGAAGTTTATCTAAAAAACTCAAATAATAAAATAATCTAAATGCTAAGTTAATAGAGATACAATGGGTGGGTTTTAGTCGGTAAAAGTCTGACAGTCCCTTTCTCTCCACCCAGAGCAGGAGGTGTTAATTTTGAAAACTTCGATAATACCAACCGCTCTTACTTACTTATCTATCTATTAGTGAAATAACGTTCATGATGGAAAGATGAGTTTTTTTTTATAATTGATAGGCTCGCGTTTGAGCACTATCTCACCTGAAGGTAAGCGATGATGTGGCCGATGATGGTGCACGCTTGCCTAGAAGTAACCTATTCACTCTTGACTTAAAGACTGATGATGAGATTGAGATGGTTGTACATGGTAGACTTCCCAACCATAAGTACAAAAAGTTTTGGGGTCTTTAAGTCAAGAGTGAAAAGGTTACTTCTAGGCAAGCGTGCTCCATCATATACCACGTCATCGCTTACGATCAGCCTTCTTAGCCAAGTTACAACCGTTTCGTTTCGATTCTCTTTTCGTCGATCGCCTCGAGTAGGCGCACGCCTCCGATTCCTTTGTTCTGACGTCATGTCAGCGTTCAGTCACGTGGTCAGAACAAAGGCATAGGAGGCGTGGCCGACTCGAGGCGATCAACGAAAAGAGAATCGAAACGAAACAGTTGTAACTTGGCTAGGGGGGCAAGTGAGATAGTGCTCAAACACGAGCCTGTAAATAATAAAAAATGAAATTAAGCAACCAGGTCATTAGTTTTAATTAGCCAGTGATTTCATATAGGCCTGCAATGGCTAAATATAAAGCTTCAAAAGCTATTGCACTTAGTACTAGTGCATTGACCTATGAAAAATTAGCAGTTATCTGTCTAACACAAAGTCGCAAATTAAGTAAGATTTAAGTTGCAGCTGTAGCATATTATTATGAGCATTTCAGAGGTTATTGACTCTACACTTGAAAAGAGCTACACTCTAAATATTAAGAGGCTCCTTTTCCACTCGCCTATCTTCAACATCGAGCATGGTATAAAAGCTTGTTGCTTCATTTAACGCAATACAACGCGATGTTTGTTGAAGAGGCAATACAAAAAAAAGAAATAACGCCCGAAAACTCTGTTGGCATTCCGTAATTCGGTGATTTACTCGAATATTTCACAAAACTTGTTCTAGGAAATACGTGTTTTTTTTAAACCCTTAAAAATTAAAAAAAAAACAATCAGAATCTTGATTAAATTTGCAAGGCTTCTATTGTTATACTTTTTTGACTTTTTTAATTTTTGAGTAAATTATGAAGTGTAAAAGTTCATGCAAAATAGCAGATTTTCAGAGGTTTTTACTGGATTAGTTTTACACAAATTTATAAATTGATTTCAACAGAAGCCTAGATAATATCCAAAAGATACTGTGTTTCCAAAAAATATCTAATGAAAAATGTGTAATAACGTCATAATCGCGTAAAGCGGTTGTATGAAAAACAGTGAAAATGTATCATGTCGAGTTGCATCCCCTTAAAAAGTAACTTGAAATACTATATCTACGAAATGCCTGTATCATGTTTGTTATAATGAATACTAAAATGTATTTTACCGTTTTGAATTCTTAATTTATAATACTTGAATAATAATAATTTTCAATTAAAACATGTTAAAACTCATTTTTCTTATAATTTAAACCAGTGCTGCACCTGATGGTAAGCAGTGATGCAGTCGTTGATGGTGAAGTGCACTAGTATATTAAGAGCCTATTCTCTCTATCCTTGTAGACTAAATTATAATAGCAACGACCGCCATTTTAGTTCAATCTATGTGCTGCGTACAATACGTGGTGTAAACGACGATATGAAACGCTTAGTCCGGATCGTAGAGGATTAAAATTTCTTTAACGTTACACAAAAAAACACCTTTTGAACCATCTCAAATTAGAAGTAAAGAACGAATTAGGAAGTCAAAATTCAAGTACTGGTTATTTGGCCATTATGTCAGCATAAACACACATTACGTGTTCAGCACTTTATGTAAAAATATTATTGTTGTAATGTTCCAACAGCCTGTAGGAAATGTTCAATTATTGCCAAATATCGAGGTTGTTAAGCAAGCGGTTCAGGAAAATTGTGCACGGGGACGTTAACCTGATCAAGACAATTTTCACACGATGTCTGTGTTGAGGAATGATGAGTAGCTGTTTTTAGATAGTTTGTATCTTTTTTAGAATGTGTTTCTAACATGCGAGTTCTTTAAAAAATCTTCAAACTGTGATTCATTCATCATCATTTTAGCCGAAAGACGTCCACTGTTGGACAGAGGCCTAAGTTTTATAAATATGTGATTGTAGAAAATTGTTTCAAAAAATGCTTACTACAAAAAAAATCTCTACGATGTGTATAACTGAAATAGGGAAATGCTAACTTTATTTATTTATTTATTTATGACAGGTAGGTACTCTCTGCATTTACAGTCGAAACTAACGAATAACTAACGAGATTGAAACCATGTTTATAGAAATGTTTTCCCCAAATATCTAATGAAAACTATAGGTTGGAAAATAAGCATGATGTATAATTGAACTACCAAATTAGTTACCTACCTTTTTTAAATAAACATGCCTTGCCAGGATATAAAAACAAATTATTCAAAACATCTTTTACAAAAATTGCACGCAATTTCATGCTCAGTATTCAGTATGAGGTGCTCAATAAACTAAGAAAAAATACCTTAATTTGAATATTGTAATTTGTATTTGTCACAAGACTCAGTATGCAACGTACTAGTGCCTCATTAGAATCCATCATTTTTTTCTGTTCCTTGATATAATAGCTGAATCATTACGTTAATAAGTTATGATGTAATAGCAGCTAACGGTACAGTTTTTTTTTTGCGAGAGCACAAACAAATGACAAAGGTAAATACAAATAATAATTTGCCACAATTGATAATTCTAAGCCGAGATGTATTTATGTAATTGTTTCCTGAAGCAAAATACATAATTTAGTCAAACTTATGTGACTAAAAGCGTGGAGCGATTTTAGTATAATTATTTTATACGTTACAACATTGTTCATAATTCAAATAGTACTTACATTTTGATACAAGTACAGAAATTTGTCATTGCGACCGAGGCGGAATTCACACGAGCCGTTGGCGAGTGTGTTATGGAGCCAAACCCTGCAGTGACAAATTTGCACGTCTATCAAACGACTTTTTTCAATATACTTACAAAGAAATGAATAAACGGGAGTTGATAGGCGCCTCGTGGGGTTGACGCGCGCCCAGTCCGGTACGATAAATGTAAGAACATAGTGGCGGGGGAGAACACGCGCTCTTTTCTGCACTAGTGCGGAAAATAGAGTATTGCGTGCCTAAATGCCGTGGGATAAGAGCGGGTTTTCGAGTAAGTGTATTAAAAAATAGTTTTGACTGGCTTTAGTCCAAAAAGCAATTAAAGTTTTGACTTTAATTGCTTTTTGGAATAAAGCCAGTCAAAACTATTACGCGCTTTGACACGTTTGTTTTATTATTTAATAATTTGGAAACATGTTAAGTAGTAACATAGAACAAAAACATTGAAAAAAAAAATGATTTCGACACATTTTAATTACGCAAAGAGAATCACAATAAAGAAATACGTACAAAAAAGTTTAAAAAAAACTCATAAAAAAACTACGTACCTTAAAGGTTTTTGAGTAATGTATAAACTGGTTAAAAGTATTTCTGCCAAATTCGTGCAATTAAAAGTAGTTTTAACATATTAACGATTTCCACGGAAAGAAATGCAAAAAAAAGAGATTGAACTATATAATGACGGTTGACGGAGAAGAACGGAACTAGATAACATTATCTATCATGATGATGTGGAGGAGGAAGATGAAAGATGATGATGGAGAACAGGAAGATGATGATGACAAGCAGGAAGATGATGATTGCAATATGAAATTGTTTTGTGTTACGAAGATTTCCACAAAATGGATTGGAAATCTTTCAGCCTTTTCCAAGGTTTCAGTCAGTTTCAGGACGTATAGAACAAAAAAGACAAGTTACTATGTGCAATAACTAACAGTTAAATTTAACTTCCAGCCGGACATAGATAATAGATCATATTAAGTGCTTAAGCATGTTTAACTGACCATTGTTTTTTTCTTTTCCAGGTAAGCATCGAGTTTGGAATATATATGAGCAGGAATCTCTCTTTCCAACAACTGTATGTATGAAATATAAATTATAATTTATTGGGTGCTAATTAAAAATCTATTTATTGCCTTCGAAATTACTAAGTCAGCTGAAAGATACTATCTTAGCCACTAGTTGTCTTCTATGTAAGCCACTTTCTGGGTGGTATAAAAATGGATGGCTAAGGTGGGAGCTCCGTTCAGCTTCTCCACTACCGCCTTAGCCTAACCTAAACTGTCCATGTCGGAGTGCTCTACAATTATCGAACTCGCTTCGATTGCTCTGGGCCTAATATTGTTGGCGTTGTAAAAAAGACTAATTAGTTTATTAAAGGCCTCATTATCCCGTTGCTTAGCTATAAAATGAGAAGTTTGATCGGGTGCGTCTCATATCATATAAAGTTATTAGATATAGTTTGATCACGTGTCCATTATAGAAATGTGTGGTTTGACTTATAATTTCTCTTATTTATTGAGTAATAACCTTGATAATGGAGCTGCGTGGAGCTGCTCTGCGAACATTGCGCTTGTGATGGCTTTGGTATTGCAAATTCCTTAAGAGTTGGTATTCATTTACCATCTGTATTTATTTAATTAAATTTAATTTTATTTGTTCAGGTAAAATCAATAGCTTCTGTGTACAATGGTATCTTAGGCAGAAGTAATAATAATTGACCTTTGTCTTACACAGTCGCCAATTACAGGATAAACAGCATTTACAGAAAAGAAAACTGATAGTACAAAAAAGACTAGTTAAGAAAATACCTAATAAAAATATAATAAAAAAAAACCTTTTAATCTGTATTGTAGGTTGCTTGTTTGTTTAAAACTCAATCACGTAAAGAAAAAATAATGTACAAGGAACAAGGATGAAGCTCCAAAACAGTTCGGCAGAAATAGACTCTCGGTCACGGCATATTTCATACATAGAGATATTTTCAAAGGTTTTCTGGTGCAGGCGGTCGCCTCCTTCTGCGAAGCAATAATGCTAGCAAAGGAGGAGGCCGACCGCGCAAGGTAACGGTCCTCTCGCCCCAGCCACCGGGATTCCGATCCCGATTACCGACCACCGTAGGCGCGGGCTTGCGAACAGCGAGCAATGGGTAGCTCACTGTCCGACCATCCGGTAACCGTCCGGACCGAGCCCACGTCGTCGACGGCGCGCATTGTTCCACGCGCGCCTCAGGGAAATGTCATCAAATCGTAGGGGCCCAGCAGGGTCGAAGCATACTGAGGCCACGGGTAGTATGAAAGTGAAACCCGGGGCCCTGGGACGAAGGCAAAGAAGGATTAGGAGTGGGGTTTTAGTCTGTAAAAGTCTGACGCTATCTCCCTCTCCCCCCAAGAGCAGGATATGTCATTGGATGATTTTCTCACATAAAAAAAAAATATGGTCGAAATCGATTTTCTTTGGCAGGATTTCTTTTTTTATTTTTTTATTTCCTTTACTGTTTTAATATCCATAAATTGATTCCTTCTGGATTTTTTAATGTAAAATTGGTGTGACTTGGTATCTCAACTGTCTACACAATTGGACAACATGTGAAATCATTGGAACATGCGCGATCTCGGCAAAATGGATCTGAAGTTTTATTTTGTACCACTACTAAATAAAAAAATATATATTACATCCACTTTTTGATGGAAAATAAACTGAACTGTATCCTGTGTGTAAAACGAAATACTTTCTATACTTGACACTGGTTAAATTTACAGACAGCTTAGTGCAAAGTTATAACAATAAAAAAGTCATGAACTTTTACAACCTATTCTTGATCTAAGGATATATATATACGTTTAATACGGGAAATACCTTTGTACGTATTACCAGTAGCAACATTATAAGTGGTCAATGTCATTGACATTTCTTTGAAGAATACCTGAATACGGTACAGCTAGGGTCAAGTGTGTTATTAAAACGGATATTTATATCGATTCACCGTAACAAATTTATGGTGTGAAATACCACACTTCGAAGGTATGCTGGTATAGAATTACTGGTAGAAAATGCCTAAGGCATTAAGTCCGCCGCTGTACTTTTGTGCATAAAGTGTTTAATAAATAAATAACCTTCAGACTACGATTCTGTTGAGATACATACAAAACTGTATGCTGAAGTAAAGATTTCAGTAATATTATATTTTTACCTTCTTTAATTTATAAGAGATAGCTATTTTAGCGCAGCTCATTAGGTATATGAAAAAAAAACAAACATTGCATTTTACCGATCCGTAGATATTTGTTCCCTTTGAACCTTTGTACGTAAAGAATTATCATAATTTACATGAGGTACTCAACATTTAGAAGATAAAAAAACTCTTGTCTCTTATGTACCAACCTTTTCAAATAAAATGCTTTAAGTACTTCTAGTTGGATACAGCAAACAGGCATAACAGGCTAAGACACTTGATCAAATTCCATACTTCATAGCCACTTCTCGCGCCATGGTTCAACGGCACCATGAGCTAAATATTAGATATTAACATAGAAAAAACATCGTCTACTGAAACAACATACCTACCTACCTAATACTACCCATTTTGATAACATTCAATAATGTTATTGTAAAGCAGTACAGTTTTAATCCATAATAAGATCAACGGTTGAACAGTTCAAGCATATTGCAGGGCAGACGGCTGACCTTTCGCATTAAGCGCTTCAGCAGCTTTAGACAACTAATAAAATTCCAGTGCAGTTCTAGCGTAAAAATCAAGGCATAAATAACGATATCAAGGAAGGAAAATCAATTTGTAATTAGAAACAAAGACATGCTTGTAGGTCATCGTCTTAACCACATTATATTACCTACCAGTGAGCAAGGAATTAATGAATGGAAAGTCCACATCGAAGGACTGTAAATATTGCGTGCAACAAAATTTAAGTTTGTATATAATATAAGAATTCGTGTTTATGGACCAGTTTTGCCTCTAAAACTAGAAAGCTGAAGTACTAGTACATCTAAACTTTGTTTAAGAGCAATGCTTAGGGATGCCCGGGTAGGTTCAGACAGTCAGTAAAAGTTCGCCACAGAGTCTTAGCGTGGACTAATTTAGACGTTGGCGAAGGCATATCAGCGAGGTCTTTTTCTTTTATAAATTCGGAAACGAGACAGCGACTGTCGCAACCAAGTGTTCGATCACCTCGTCGATTACCACCAGGTGAAGTAGTGGTCAGACACGAGCCTACCAATTATAAAAAAACCCGTCATTTTTAAAGAGCCCTCGCTTGTGCGAGGCCTCTGAGTACGAGGCCGTGGGCGAGGGCCAGCTTCGCCCACGCCTAACTACCCTACTGGTCCGACACTCCTTCTCGCTCCATCCAGAGCTGAAGTTATTTTATGATTTTTCACCCACAAAAAAGTAGCTGTCATTGTCAATATTCAATATTTTCAAAAGCCACTTTTAGTTACTTTTATTCAAAAGCCACTTTTAGTTACTAAAAGTAGTTAATCAAAGTTTTGTACAGTAAGCCGACGCATTGTACCCATAGATTTAAGTTTCTGTTTATGTTATATTACTTTTTTGGTTACAATAAAATTTATTCTATTCTTTTCTCTGCCAAACTTTCGCTTAGTTAGTTTAAATAATAATAAAACTGCCCAGCCCAAATCAAGTAAGTTTATTATCAACCTCGATCCAGTTCAGGTCAGTGTTGGGCGTTGTCCACGTCAGCTATCACTTAGCAGGCAAATGGCCAATTTGCCAAAAAGCACGCCAAGGTTACAAGGTCATGTCATTTAAGGCCCGCGTTGAATTTTAATTTGTTTTATTATACTGATTAGTTTTAGTATAATGAAAATATATTTGTAAGTGGGAGGGATATTTTACATGTTATTCTTATCAAATTAATTATTCACAAATCGGTTTACAGCAACCACCCAAAGCTAGATACCGTTTTTTAAGAAGGAAAATTTATTTCCTTAAGTAACTCCTCCTGCACTGGGTGGAGCAAGAGGGAGTGTGTGGGGGAGACATTTATTGATTAAAACCCACATGTTTTTCTTCAGTTGCCCTTTTCGTTCCAGGACCGCGGTTACTCTTTTGAACGTTCCCGCAGCAGATATCTGCCGTAACGGGCCCCAACAATTTTGCTGACAACTTCTTGAGGCGCGTTGTACACAATGCCTCATCGACCAGGGCTTGGTCCTTATCAGACAGCGAGCTACCCATTACTCGCCATCTGCAAGCTCACATCTTCTGTGAATAATTTGATACCTATGGTTTTTCAGTGCCGAGTTAGTCACCTTTTTGTCCCCGCACTGATTATAACTTTTCTTTTTCACTATGTATTTTAAGTTTATACGATTGTGTAAGGCACGTATAAACAGTTTTTCTTTTTTCTTATACTTATATATTTAAAACTCTGCATAATTCGACAAAACGGAACGATTTCCGAGTTGAGGCCTTATTAGGGGATATTTATTTTCATGAGAATGTAGGTAGATACTTTCACTATCCAAAAATAGTCAAACAAATAAAAAGTACCCTGTAAAATCCAATGCTTCATCTTTTATCAGGATGATGTAACTCTAGTACTAAGTTAACAAATCATTTTAGTCTCTTCACTCGCGTTTTTTTTATTACGTGTCGAAAGTGGGCGAATATACTATCAATTTAAAACTCATAAAAGCATCATAAATTCGACACAGAGGTCATAAACTAAATAACGACCCCAATAAAGAATAATGAAGCTATAACGCTGACGCTTATGCTTCAAGTGATACCATAATTTTAGGGGCGTGTTTCGTGCTTACTAACAATATTTTCTTACTGACGAAATCTAGTGCAGTAGGTAGGTTCCTTTCTTGCTAATGAATTTGATAGCCTGCGTTTTAAGTAATTGTGTTAATTGGATCCACTAATTTAGTTACGATAAATTTTGGTTTTACACGCACACTGACAGTAGTATTATCGACATTTTAGGCGAAAACCTTTTACCAAAGAGTGTTCAAAATCATCATCATTTTTCTGCCCTTGTCCCGTGTTATTTGGGGTCGGCGCAACATGTTTTTTTCTTCCCTATAAGAGTGTTCAAAATGATCAAATTAAAAATGTAAGGAAAACGGGGTACTTGGGATGCTCATATAGCTCAACAATTACACTTCTGCGTACACTTAATAAATGATGACATGAATATTTATTTTATTTATTATACTCGCGCTCGCATACTCCCCGAAATCTAACCGGTAGAAAACCGACAGTTCAGCAACCCGGCGTTGATACTCAAGACTTTGAAGCTTTGACTCGACGAGTGCTTCCAACACCAATGATCCTCTTAGCTTGTTTATCAATTGACTCAAATGCACCAAGCTGGTATAAGCTAAGATACGCAATTAAATAATAATACTTATCAGGTCAAATGAGTTGCTATTGATCAAATTAATTTGATACTCTGCGGTTAATCAATCAAACCAGATTAAGACGGCCACCTTTAAAATGCACATGTAAAACATTAAAGCTTTATTTTTACTCAAATATAATATTTTTGAACGTCCGGACAACATAGGAATCTATTTATAATTTTTTTGTGAAGGGAGGAAGCTTTTTCTCCATTTCAAGGTTTATTTCGAATGGTTATCAAGGCATCAACACATATGAAAGGGTGGTTCCGTGAAATACACTCGATGACAGAAGGACATCGATTTCGACAAGTATTTTAAAACATTTTCGTTGTTATTACTGCGTGGTAGTGAGTAATGATAGTCGTGATTTTGCATTTAATTTAAGTGTAGTGTCATGTGAGATTTTAAGTTAATAAATTAGTGCAATGTCAGTGAGTCGCGGTAGTAATTTTAGCCGTACGAAAACAAGAGTTCTGGCAAAAGAGACCGCGAGTGTATAAATACTTCATAGTGCCATAGCTGTCTATGGTAGCTGAAAACTCACTGGCTGTAAGGAATTTCGCGTAGTTTCAAGTAAGTAAAATATTTTTACAAGTAGTGACCATAATGCGTAGCTTCATAGATCAAGCGTATTCGTTACTATACGCTTGGTGAGCGCTTGCTCACAGTTTACAAACAAATCTATGAAACTGTGTTGACGAAGCGGCAACGTCATGCCATCGTGTCTACTCTGCCATGAGTTATGGTTTTTTTTTTTTCAGCGATGAATAATTTTGACTCTATGAAGTTATGGATATTCGGCAGCTGAATTGTTGCCAATAGAAAGATGTTATTACTTCCAAAACAAGTAGGAATTATTTCGAAGACCATCAGCTAAAATATCACTGTCTTAGGGAAATTCCTATAACGCAGTGTGTCTATAATAATTTATTATGTGAGAACAAACAGTAAATGATCATATTTCAAAACCCAACATATGTATTTATGTAGTTAATCCTTTTAAGGCTCGCAGTACGACCAGTTAGTTAACCGTTGTAAAACTCTTGCAAAACGTATCTAACAGCTTTGAAGTAATTCTTGTAACTTTAGATTGTTAATAGATATGAAGGCATGTGTTCAATATATCTGTTATTGCCCCTATGTGTACCCACATACTATGTAGGCCGTTGTAACATTCTTTGTAAGTACTCTAATATTTCACTCACTTGTTCACACTTGTTAATTTAGTCGATTCACATCGAACGAAGATAAAATTTATCGATTCTGATTTGAATTGGATATCTAGTTGACACATTTTATTTTGTTATTTTTATTTAAAAAAACCTTATTGAAAACTGCGAATACAAAGAATTTTTCAAATCTGTGTAAAATTAAGCAAGTTAAAATCCTGTCTTATCGGGTAACAGAAACGGTCAATTAAAATAAAAACGATGCGCAAACTAAAATGTGACGTAACACAATTAGGTTACATGCGTATCCTTACGCTTCATCATACCAATCTATGAAATGCAAATTGTTGCTTAATTTAATAAGTAATTTCGAAAATATTATATCTTGTTGGTGTTATTTGTTGTTTAATATAAAAATAAATACCCAATTGTTATTCTTTTACCCTATTGTTATTGTTATTGTTATAAATAAGGAAATTACCCAATTGTTATCATTACTTGAATGGAGTAGAGAGAAAGTATTTATGAATATAAAAGAAAAGAAAAGGAAGTAATAGCGTGATAGTTGACAGAACAAATTGGAAAGAGGAAACGTGTTGCGGCGACCCCAAGTAACATGGGACAAGGGCAGAAAGATTGTTTCAAGCTATTCCTAAACTTACTCAAACAAGAGTCTCTCTGGATTAATAAACGTAAAATTTAGTGTAAACCCGTACTTATAGATTAATCATACCACACTTTTTTTATTATTGATAGGCTCGCGTTTGACCTCTATCTCACCTAATGGTAAGCGATGATGTGGCCGACGATGGATAACGTTTTCTTAGGAGTAACCTATTCACTCTTGACTTAAAGACCCCTAGGTCACACTAATGTTATAAAGATGAAAGTTTAATGAGTGTATGTGTGTATGTTTGTTACTTCTTCACGGTCGAATGGCTGACATTTGGCACACGGGTAGAGATTGATAATGTCCTGGAATAATACATATTTTTTGTTTGTTAGTGTGTTTTCTTGGAACAATTTTCTACTTTCAAGCGAGCATAGCCTAGCATATCATAATTCAATCACCAATTCTAAATAGCCAGTCCCCCCAACTAGCCACTTAGAATCGGTAACTGAATTGTAAAACAAAAACGCCTTGTCCCATGCATAAACTTGACGGATTAGCGGTCGGTTTTCAATCATATCGATGTTGTGAGGTTGTATTTCGTCCCCTAGGTGCCTGGAGGGGTTGTAAATAATTGAAGGGTTGACTCACCCTTCCAGACGGGAGGGAATGTCGATAGGGACATGCACTTGCCTAGGTTACTTGGACTTTGAATGTCATTGCAAAATGAAGTCTGAAAAAAAAAAATGGATTCAGGTGAAACTTCGGCATCGAATATTCGTTTGTTTTTTTTAAAGTTTCTGTTTACGTAAGTACATGTTTGATTTTTATTTAAATATGTGACTTTGCGAATGAGTATTATTGAACAACATTTTGCTGGCCTATTTTTTTATCGTCAAATGATGAAAAATATACAAAATTATAATATATTTTTGTAAGTCATTAGGCTCGATGACAGTTTATGTGTCTAACTACCATGCTGTTTTGAAAACGTCATAAGTGTCATTATAACTAAGTACTTTATTCTAAACACAAACAGTATTTTTTATTATCTAATGCGGAAATATATTTCCTAAGTATATTAATGCAATACATAAAGCAAAGCATATTAGGTTACTTGAACAAGATTTATATTAGTGGCAACATTAAAAGTTCAGTTTAGCCAAAAATCATGAGTCAAGCCAGCAAAAAAAAAAAACTAACCCATGATTATTTATTATCGTTATTATCGTAAAAAATCTAGTCAATTCAGTTTCCAATTATGACGATTTTTTTGCGATACTTAGACTGGTCATTATCTTTATTTGATAATACTTAGGAAATTATTTCGCCGTTATATATCATGGTGATATAATTATGTAGACACTTAATAATGTCATCAACAATTTCCTCGCCATTGTTTTTGTGTAATTTTTTTTGACTGTTCATTCCGGACCTCATTCTCTGTCTTTCCATATTCACTTTGCAAATGACTAAAATCCATATTGCTAGTTCAAAGTATGAAAAAAAAAGTCTTAGTCATCACCATAATATCACAGGGAGACGCAGATACATTAAATAGACCCATCGGTAATTTGCAAAGCAACATAATCTTGTAGGAGGCGTAGTTATGTCATGTGTCTGAGCATGATGTGAAAAACGTGTATAATACAACCTACACTTATAACAACCATTAAAACTATACTTGAGTTCATACAGATAATAACTTTGCCATATTAAATCAAGTCAATCAGCTGAGCGTATCACAACACATTTGCATTTCCGCATACATTTTGTTTGGCTATCTATAGGTCGATGATCTATTGGAATAATGTAAATTATGAATGCAACTGTTTTTTTGTAACTTTTGAATACCGTAATTAGAGATAGTATAGAAAGACAATGGGAGAGCGAACGCCGGCGTTCGCTTGAGGTTAAATGAATGAACGATTTAAACTAGTGCTTGACTGCGATCCCACCAGATGGCTAACAGTGATGAAATCGCTGGTGGTGAAGCACACTTGTTTATTAAGTGCGTATTCACTCTAGCCTTAAAGACTCCTAAATTATAATCTGACGGGAAGACCGCAACAGGCAAATTGTTCTAGTCCTTCGATGTACGCGATATAAACGACGAGGCGAAACGCGTAATCCGGACTGTAGAAGTGTTGGTTGACACTCACCGTACGTCGGGTTGTCCGATGGTAGAAAAGTGATAACGGAATAAGTCATGTAATTCCCAAAATGCATGTACTGTCATAATCCTGTAAAATACCGAAATGCTGGCTACCATACGCCTATGCACCAAACTTTGTAGATTGTAACTTCTTGAATATTTTTGAACTCTTATGCTTATGTTTGCGAATATGCTTTAGTTTATCAAACTTACCTTTAGTTGTAGTATTTGCCTGTTTTGTACCTGGGTTTACGGCCCAGGGTACCTCCAACAGGGAACCCATGGTGCTCCAGGGTATCTATCTATCTACATCCATTTCTTTTGGTAAATCATCGATAATTTTTTCCTCTCTGGGTGGATCGGTGACCCACCTATGTTTCCTTCAATTGCCCTTTGTGTTCCAAGGTCGCAGTAACTCTTTTGAACAATCCCGCATTGCTGATAGCGAGGGTACTCTCGGGACAGTAAACAGTATGACAATTGGTATATCATCATTCTGTTGGTCCTTACTTAGTATAATAGCTCAATAAATCTACTCATTACATACAGTATATCATAAACAATCCATTTGCATTTCCGCATACATTATGCTCCATTTATTATAGGTCGTTGATCTTTTTAGCTTGAGGGTTTCAGACACGTTTGGAAGCTTAAAGACCAAACATGGAGACTGTCACACGATTTAATAGCACATGATGATCTCCATGGTTCGTAAAATTAGTAAGAATGTACTAAAAATGCTAACAAGCAAACATTTCAGTTTTTGGAAGGTGTGTATTGACTGATAAATGATGTCCAATGCCCCTTAAATCTTCGTCAGAAGTCACTATCCGTCCGGTAACCGTCCAGACCGAGCCCAAATCGTCGACGGCGTGTACTATTTATTCCACGCGCGCCTCAAGGAGATGTCAGCAAATCGTAGGGGCCCAGCGGGGTTGAAGCCTACTGGGGCCACGGGTAGTGTGAGGGTGAAATCCGAGGCCCTGGGACGAAGGTAAAGAAGGAAAAGGAGTGGGTTTTTGGTCAGTAAAAGTCTGACACAATCTCTCGCTCCGCTCAAGAGCGGGATTTGTCATAAGAAGATTTTCCCACCCAATAAAAAAAAAGTCGTCCATCTTGTCCATAAAGTAGCTACATAAAAAATGCAAAACGGCTACCTACTAAATATATGTATCCATTCGATCATTCTGTTATAGAATATTAAGTTTATCTCTGCATAGAGTAAGTAGCTCACGTTGCGATGCACGGACTATTCTCGGAGCATTTTGTCACGTCAATTCTGACACTTATTTTGCATGTTATGACGAGTCCCATTTGTCGTAAATTGGAATATCTGAATAATTTATTTCAGGATTTTGATATAGCAAAATTGAATGACTTTAAATGACATATTTCATCAATAGTATGTCAAAGTTAATAAAATTACTTAGTCACGGGTTGTTTATTTACCAAAATAATGATTTTAATATTATCCCTACATTGTTGTCTGCTTTATGCGTGTTTCAATTATATGTTATTATAAAATTAAGTATACGTAAATAGCGATAAGTGTGGTTGAATATTCTTTTTATACTACTATAAGTACTCACACAGTCAGCCACTTGCTATAAAATATACGTCCATTTTCTTTCACTTTAAAAAAAGTTTTCCGCGCTAGGAATAATTTCTGTATCGTAGGTGCATTCACAAACATATAATTAAGACAGCCAGACCCTGTACATATATCTGTAGGCCGTCTAAATATTTGTTCCGTGGGGGAATCAAACTATCGACACGTAGCGCTGCTGTCAATCGCTCAACCACTACGCCAACTGTGCGCTTAATTTAATCAATGCACGTATACTATGGGCAAGTCGTTTTTGGCTTCAATCGCTTATTGTTTGTTGTTAGTTATTTCGGCTAATAAGGCTGATGCATCGTTCAGTTTTCCTGTATTAAGCCCTCTAAGTAAGTCCCAAACTAAGCAGTGCTTGTACTATGAGAACTAGACAACTGATAAACATACAAATATGTTTCTAAATACATACGTAATAACAAATGATCGTGCTTATCACACAAACATTTGTCTTGGGTGGGAATCGAACCCACGACACGACCTCCGGCATAGCAGTAAGAGCCACTAACCACAGGTTTTTAAACATTCAAATTAACTTTGAGGCTCTACCATGAGCTCTTAACACGATTGATTTGACGACTTGAACTGAATTGTTAAAGGAGTGAAGCTATATAGGGTGTATAGCTCCATCCCTCTTTTTCGCTCGCACGACTGACTTTTAACACATGATAAGGCCCCAGTTAAAAGTTATAGCGATCACTGACCAGCCCCCGTAGCCAAGTTACAATCGTATCGTTCACGCCGAACGCCTCGATTAGGCCACGCCTCCGATTCCTTTGTTCTGACTTCATCTCAACGCTCAGGGCTGCGTTCAAAAATAACCAGAGTAGCTTCGAGTTGCAACCCAGAGTCGTTCTTTTATAACTCGAGTAAGTACCCTAGAGTTAACTCAACTAACTCTAACTCCGAGCAGGGTAGGTTGGTGTAATGACAGTGGCTTGGCATTGACAGTTGAACTTTACGTTCGCGTTCAGAAATGCGAGCTTAGAGTATCTACCCGATGAAGTCATTAGAGTTAACTCTAATCTCATTTTTGAACGCAGGGCAGTCACATGGTCAGAACAAAAGAATCGGAGGCGTGGCCTACTCGAGGCGTTCGGCGCGAACGATACGATTGTAAATTGGCTAGGGGAGCAGTTTTGATACTTACGAGTATAGTCATACTTATTATCAGAACCAGTTGCATAATTAAAAGATAAAAGACAAAGCATAAAACCTGTAATTATGCAAAATAAAACGCAAAAAATAGATGCAATTAACGATATACCAACAACAATACTACGTAGAATAAAATGATCCTTCGCAATCACGTTCCATGCAATTGTTAATGGCAAATAGTTGAATTTATCACTCCATTGGAATCTCTATTGTTTCGTTATCAAACACATTATCTCGTGTTATCACATACTGACAAGTAACGCGTCAAAAGAATCTTGTGGACCAATATAGTGGAAACATGTCGAGTGCTGGATTTATATTTAGAGTTTTTCCGTGTTAGAGTTTTGTTAATCTTTATTTATTTTGTAGTTTATCAGACGGAGATTTTTACGCTTGCTTTGAACTATATAATTCATCGCTGAACATATAAGAAATCTGGGTAGACTTACTTAACTATGTAGGCAATTCAAATATTTGTATCTAATAGGTTATGTGTGGGTAGGTTACCGTCATAGCCTGTAGAATCACTGAACTTAAGTGGCAGGGTACATTGCTCGTAGAATAGGTTGGTGGAGCCGAAAGATTTTGGAGTATTGACCGCGTACCGGAAAACGAAGCGTTGGAATTAAGGTCTCCTACAAGGTGGACTGATGACCTGGTGATGCACCCAGGATCGGTCCTTGTAGCGGTGCTTGGGGGTTGTTTATGTCCAATAGTCTTTCGGCTGAAGTGATATTGATTATGAGATACGCGTATTATTGTATTAGCTTATCATAGCATAATCAGCCTTATAATGTTCCCACCGCTGGGACTCAGGCCTTCTCTCTCTAGGAGAGGGAGTGGGCCATAAACCGCCACGCGGGCCCAGTGCGGATTGTTGAATGTCACACGTCTTTGAATTTTTTGTTTTAAGGAGATGCAGATTTCTTCACGATGTTTTCCTTCACTGCTCTCAAGACAGCAGTGCTGGTGAAATAAATTACACGAAATAATGCACCTAGCTGGGGTTACTACTAGGCCATCACAGCTCGAGATACGTGTGCCCAAAAATGTGGAGGAAAATATACAAACGATACGCATATTTATAAACGATTTTAATCTAGAGCCTTTTTAATTCCTACTACATATTTATACACCAAAGCGTTGCTCATCTAAATACAACCAGTTTGAAGTACATCGTTAAGATTCAAACACATATATAAATCTTCTCATGATTTAGTTTGTAAAAACAGATGTATGAAGTAAATGACCTTGGTTCTATCTAATAAAGATTTTTATTATGGTAATGATCAGAAAATATAAACCTGCCATATTAAGATTCTGCTTGAAAAAACATACTTAGTACGATAAAAAATACACGTACTTTATGTTTGGTTTATTAACTCAGAAATTACTTGAGATAGTCGTTCGCTAATACTGTTTTGTTTGTCGGATCATCATTACTGCAGATCGACTTTTATTATATCTAATTTCTCTTTTGGAAATCTCAAAATAAAATGTATGGAAAATGAAAAAAATTGAAACATTTTGTTTCATTTTTTTTTTTTGACTCAGGACTCAATTTAATTGTCAGGAAATGTTCACTAAGAGGAAAATAGCGTTTTCATTTTTTGTTTTGCATGAAAGCCTACGCCTTAATGTTAGTTGGAAGGAAATCTTCAAAAGGTGCCCGCGCTGTGGGGATACGTCCGAAGAGTGTGAGTTTTTTACCTTAGCAAACCACTTTGATGATCATTATCACCATGTATAAATGGCCTCGTTACTTCTTGAAATACCAATCTTGAGGTTCCTTTTTGCAATGCCTATTAGAACACATCCCTGACTAGACTGTAATAGAGTTCAATACATACAATAAAAGCTTTTTTAACTTAACGTTCACTTTGAGTTTCCTTCTTAAATATTCATTTTCTTTACCAACGGGAATTCAAATGGGCCTTTAATAAAATCATGCAACAATCTCTTATTGTCCTTTCTGAACCATGCCAATAAAAGTAGCGTTTATTTTATTAGGTTCGATACATTGCATTTAAATTAGCTCGTAAACCATTTATAAATAACCACATGTCTAATGCAATGCGTGTATTTTAAGCATGAATTTCCCTATCAGGTGTTATCCTTGTTTTATCAATGGGATCGTGACTACTTTTTGGAATCATATTTCCAGGAGCATTCCATGGTCTTTATTCTAAGTGACACGAGGCATGGCAGCTTTATGTTTATAAAATAAGGCTACGTATGTTCTAGATCTCTAATTATTTAGTCAAAGGAATGTGTCTGGTACATATTTTGTTAAGGCTAATTAGGTTCGTATAGCTTTAAATTTAAAGTTCCCTAATCAAAGATGATTTGAGTTGATGACGATAGGAAATCAAGAAATTCTAGAAAAAAATTAAGAAGAAGAAGTCTGCTATTTCAGTTTATTTGGATGTAGTTTTTTGCTAGTTCAAGTATCAATGGAAGCGACAGCCTATGCGAAAAAAAAACGATAGGAAACTAGCTAGTCCTTGAACAAAAAAAAAATCACCATCATAGAAACTCCACCCAAACTATATGTATATATGTATATATATATACTTACAAATATGTATGTAATTGCAAGATGAATCTGAAATAAATAATTTATTATTATTATTAAATATGCCTGCTGTAAACCTTACAAGTGCTATTTTCTGGAAGGATCAAGGTAGAATTGATAAATGACTATACTAAAAAATCACCATCATAGAAACTCCACCCAAACTATATGTATATATATATACTTACAAATATGTATGTAATTGCAAGATGAATCTGAAATAAATAATTTATTATTATTATTAAATATGCCTGCTGTAAACCTTACAAGTGCTATTTTCTGGAAGGATCAAGGTACAATTGATAAATGACTATACTTACCCGCGCATTAACGTGTGTTATCACGATCTACACGTGCTCCTCATTAGCTCTACACAGTTATTGTACAGCTATGTTACATTTTAATTTGCGTGAAGATACAGTTTTTTTTTGTTACGTCCGCGCTTAACTACTATTTTATCTGAAGGAAAGCGACGATGTGATCGACAATGGAGCAAACTTGGCTAGAAGTAACCTATTCACTCTTGACTTAAGGCAGGGAATTCCGCTCCTTAACTGTACGCACAATGAATGTGTTCCCAAAGCGTTTTGTGTGTATGGGTGGGATGTCCACCATGTACCTGCGGGGTAATACCATACATCTGGTATTTCTTTTTCACTCACTTATCATCAATATAGAGCATGGTTTAAAAGCTTGTTACTTCATCTAACGCAATTCGGTATTTGCGTGATTTACTCAGATATTTTACAAAACTTGTTCTAGGGAATACGAGTTTTTTTTTAAACCTTAAAAGTTTTTAAAAAAAATTGTCATCATTTAGAATCTTGATTAAATTTGCAAGGCATCTATTGTTATACTTTTTTGACTTCTTAAATTTTTGACTAAATTATGAAGTGTCAAAGTTCATGCAAAATAGCAGATTTTCAGAGGTCTTTACTGGATTAGTTTTACACAAAATAAATTGATTTAATAGAAGCCTAGATAATATCCACAAGATACTTAAAAAAAATATCTAATAAAAAATGTGTAATAACATCATCATCGAGTAGGAGCGGTTGTATGAAAAACAGTGAAAATGTATGTCGAGTTGGATACCCTTAAGGCTAATTATTAATAGCCGCCCAAACATCTTCAAATTCACTAAAATGATAAGAAAACTTTCCAGATACCAAGAATCACTCGAAACATAATATGAAGAAAGTATGTCAACTACACTACTGTGTTAGATTGATAGGCGCGCGTTTGACTAGATATTATTTCACCTGATGGTAATCGATAATGGTGGAGTTTACTTAGCACATATACTTAGAAGTTTTAAATTACATTGTAAATCGTAATGTCCGAGGCACTACTGTGACTCCTTGTTGCTCAAACGGCTGAACAGATTTGGATGAACATTTGGTAGGAGAATGGGAGTATGTTCCCTAAGGTTAATTTCCCACTTTTGTACGGTTTTTTTTTAAACAAACCTTATCATCTAATGACATCTCTCGCTCTTGGGCGGAGCGTGAAGGCAAAACCCAATCCTGTGCCTTTTTTGCCTTCGTTCCAGGGCTTCGGGGTTCACTTTCGCATAACCCATGGCCACATTTTATACGGGTGAAACCGATGGGAGAAGCTAGCAAGTACATAGGTAGAAAAAGTGTCAACATTGCGTGGTCTCAATAAAATAACTAGTATTTCAATTTTGTGTCAAATTACGTTCAATCGTAAAACCCACGATTTGCGGTTGGATTAGCGGTTTGCGGCAGAAGGTAGCCTCACCTGCCTATTTTTTAATTAATATTCTCATTTTACCTTACCTACTGTACCATTATTTCAATAAATTTACAGTTTGATTGAATAAAAAGACTGACCTGCTGGTCTAGTGGTTAGTGGCCCTGACTGCTATGCCGGAGGTAGTGGGTTCGATTCCCACCTAGGACAAATGTTTGTATGATGAGCACGATTATTTGTTCTGTGTCTAGGTGTAATTTATCTATAGTATGTATGTATTTAGAAATATATAAGTATGTTTATCAGTTGTCTAGTGCTCATAGCACAAGCTCTGCTTAGTTTGGGACTAGATGGCGTTGTGTGATAGTTGTTGAATATTATTATTATAAATAAAACCTGATCTTTGATGTTTTACAGCATGATTATAATTTATTATCCCACTCCATTAAGACTGGGAGAAGTCATTGGATGATTTCCCCCCGTATAAAAAAATATTATAATTCATTCCACGACCAAACATTAATTGGTAGTTGTGTTGTATGATTAATTACATTAAAGTTTGCGGTAAGATGTCTTCCGAAAATAAATTTTAAAATATTTTCGGAAGATTGATTTTGATATATTATTATATAATTTATGAAGTACCAATCGTTCAACAATTTTTTTGACTTCTTGACATTATGTTTATGGAAATTTTATTGAAAAAGCATTTATTTTCTTAAGAAGCAATAAGTATTTATTTTTAGTGAAACACTACTCAATTGGAAGCTTCCTGTCATTAGCTTGGTAGGTACAATTATTTTATTTTCTGTTCGATAATATATTGACTTTGCACCCAATCAAAACGTATAAAAAAAATTGCAATATCACAAAGCTAAATAATCTCCGCAAGTCTTGTAACAGATTGCGGATATAACGTCACTTATAAATTCATAATTACTTGCCATACCTTTTAATGGCAGGTTGTCGTAAAAACCACTTTTTGGGGTTTTCCACCATTGCATCTAGTACTTTGATGCTAAAAATCCAGTTTCTTGGTGCAAAGAAAACATGTTTTGGTGCATTCAAACCGCAAAATACCGTCTATATCTTTATTGGTATGCTTATAAAGATTATGTACTTAAACTTCTGTAGTTAGTTATGATTAATAGTGCTCAGTGCATGTACGATGTAAAGGCAGGTATACGCTAGAGGAGCCCAGTACGAGCGGAGCATAAGCCGAGTACAAAGTCGTGTAGTGTGGATCGACTCCAGAGTTATGTATTGTATAATTATGTAAATAGTACACCACAAACTATCTGGACATCTCCTTCTCTGTCAAACCATCCAAAGGTTGTCTGTAAAAAATCACTTTTAGCGATAAGACCGCCCATTGTTATACCCTATTAATTTTAAGCTCCTGCTGTAATGTTTTATGATGTACAATAAAGTATATATGTATCTATCTAGAAGAGTCGAGCACGAGCGACATTACACCAATTTGAGCTCGGCTCGTACTCCACTCGTACTTGGCTCCTTTAGAGTAGACCCACCTTAACATAATGTAAATCAAAAACAATGCTGATTAGATAAAATACCGTATCCTACACTCTTTGATTGATTTATTTCCATATCTTGTGTAGTCTTCCGCTTCATAATAGCAACTAAAACTTACTATCGAACGCTCGAACGTTCGTCTCGTCCTGATGATAACACTTTACTTTTAAAACCTTCCACTTGCATTTATATCTAATCAAAGTCTATTTACGATCAGCTTTTCCAGTGTAATGTAGAAGGGAGTACAGATTATGCAAAACTGAAGTGGCAATGGACCGGCCGTAGTTGCGTAGAAATAAACGTGTTCTTGAGCTGATATTCGGTAAATTTCGCACTCAGGCATCTTCACAAGATGAATGGTAGATGATCATGACAGGAGGGAAACTGGTGTATTTCACTTAAAGGGGAAAACCGCCATCACGTTTGTCTGTCTGTATGAACGTGATAAACGGATTTTCTTGCAGTTTTCACCAAGAGACTGAGTGATTTATGAGGAAGTTTTAAGTGTGTAATACAAGCGTATTTTAGTAGAGAAAAGCTGAGTATATCAAGGTTTCTAACACCCTTGCTAAAATTTGGTGGGTCACTAGTTTGCTCTCTCTAACTCTTAGCCTTTCCTTGCTCCGCACGTATAAGGGAATGAACATCCTCACGCCCCAGCAACTGAGACCCCGACCCCGACTACTAGCCACCGTACACATGGGCGGACGACAAAAAATGGGTAGCTCGCCATCCGGCCAGGCCGGTAAACACTCGGACCGAGCCCGAATCGCCGACTGTGCACAATGTTCCACGCGCCTCAAAGAGATATCAACAAAACTGTAGGGGCCCAGTATGACCAAAGCCTACTAAGGCCATGGGTCGACTACTAAAAGGGCAACTGAAGGAACATAGGTACAGGTTTATTCTGACACGTCTTCACGCTCCGCCCTCGAGCAAAAGAAGTCATTAGATAATTTTCTACCTTAAAAAAAATAGCCCCTCTACCATTTGTACCAATATCTACTTAATTTGTGTAGATTTCCCAAGAAAAAGAAGGATTTGATCGACGTACGATTGGCGTGAGTCAATGTATAATATTTAATTAGCTGCTTACGATACGGTTGCTAGCTCCTGCTGCTAGGCTGCACATGTTCAGAACTAGTTTTCATTGCGTAACTGCAGACTCATAGACGTACTGAACCTAAGCGCGTGTTGAGCTAGGTGAGTGACATAGCATCACTGTATCTATCAAAGCGATGTTTTTATTGCATAGGCTTTATTTTTTTCGAATACCTGTGGTAAAATACGCGTATATGGAGATGAATACAAAAGGGGAAAATTCTTATTTTACCAGCTTTATTATCTAAAATCCCACATGATGAACCCATGATATGGTGAGGGTTGCAGGAATCAGATGGATGCGAGACGCACGGAATCGTTCATTGTGGCCTATATCTAGCAATGGACTTCTTTGGGCTGAAATGAAAATGATGATGATTATCTAATCTTAGACTCCTGTAATGCTCCAATCTGTAGAAATACCTTCCTCTTCTTATCCACACACATCTTCCCTTTGCCATTGCAGGCTAGTTTTTTTCAAAAGAAGCCAGAACGGTTAGAGAAGACATTCAGGCTTTAAGCTGCAACTAAAAGTGACCTCATGGGAAAAAGTTAAAAAAGTTAATTTTCCTGATCTAGAGTTAACCTTCAAATCCTTGACTTCAAAGCTCCAAAACTAAAAACCACAACACCACAACCTTCTGCCAGTGGCTTCATTCGCGTGAAATTAGAGCATTATCCCAAGAGAACATAATACCGCGGGTTTGCGGACGACGAGCAATGGGTAACTCGCCGTCCGGCCGTCCAGTATTCATCCGGACCGAGCCCAAGTCTTCGACAGCGTGTAGTGTTCCACGCACTCCTCGAAGAGATGAAGAAAGAATCGCACAGCTTTGCTCTGGTCAGCTAGGACAAGTCTTTAATCAATATTTTTCGAAACCAATTAAGATCATTGGCTTGATTAATACAGCTGATACTTATTTTAATAATTTTCCGGGTCTTTCAAGTTGCAAAAGCTGCCTCATAGAATTGAATGGGTATGATACTAGAGTTTCCGGATTGATAAATTGATTGCACAGTTTTCCGAATGACGTGTGGTCTGCAACTTGGAACCTTATGAATTTTAATGCACTTGTCTTGGTAAGTCCACTGTTCCAAATTTATTTTTTTCTAGTACATAATATGGTCTATTATTTCCTTAAACAAGTCTACGATCAGATTTTTTGTATGAATAAGGATATAAGCTTGGTATTAACAGCTCGTTTTTAATATATTTTCCTTAAGCATGTAACAATGTATATTTTTTAAACAGACTTTATAGTAATCCCCTTGAAGTATCGCTCGTGTTGCACTTAAAGTGTGCGCGATAAGTCCAAAGATTAAAAACTTTAGAAAACAATAAATAATGTGTTTTATTAAACGGGTATTTACCCAGTCTAGTCAAGTGTTACGATATTCTATTGTTTTATGTATTTCGGGGCCGTTCATCGAGTGGAAAACTGGATGATTCACAATCTTCACTTAACTGTCACAATCAAGTACGAACCAGCCTTAATTTACACTTTACACATTTTCACTCTCTTAAAAATAAATCATTCTATCACACTAATTATGTTAAGGTGAAAATTTGTGAGTGTAAGGTCAACTCGGCGAAGACCGTATGGCGGGTAGGACCGTATAGTAAGCATAACTACGAATTCTGAATAGCTACAACAATGACAACCCGAGATATTAAAACTTTAAACTGTTTTGATTTCTATAAAATGACATAGATGGCGTTATTTACAATACAAAGAGAAAAAATGACGTCCAAAATTTAGTCGGGTTATCAACTTGCAAATTGACCTACACCACGCCGGCAAAAAAAATGTTTTAAGTGCTTTTTCTTTGTATAAACTAGGATTTGTGTAGGTAAGTTCAATAATGATCAATATATTTACCTAATTATTATATTAGAATACAGTTAAACATGTTTTTTACGAAATTATATATGATGACAAAAAATTTACCTCAAAGTGCAATAGTGGAGAAGACCGTCTAGTACTTGGAGAGCAAGATCGGCATATGCCAATCTTCGCCGATTCCAGATGCCATAAACCTTTTACACTTAAACAAATTTTATAAAGTAATTGATAACTGATTCGTAAGTTTGAATTTCCAGCGTATTGAGTAACCATCATGAGGTATACTCTTAAAATCGATAAATCGATATTCTTGTCATGTGTCGTGTCGTATACTACCTACTCTTAATTACACAGTAGTAAAGACGATTGAATGAAAGATAGGTACTAAAATTCCTTCCCACCTACTTTCGACTAAAACGTAATATCGCAGAAACGTGCGATGCTAATTCGCAGTTTTGTGTGGAAGCAATCGTCTAACGAATATTCCAATTTGTCGACAACTCTAACTTGTCAACTTTTGTTAGTACCTACATTATATACGTAATATATTTTTTAAAGACTGTATTTGTATAGTTCTTAATGTTTTTTCAGGTGATTTAAAAAAAATGGGTAAATATCTAAGGAAAAATGAAGAGTAGCCGTACAAGAGACAATGACTGGTTACAGTGCTTCAAAAACTGTCCAAATACGACAAAAAATAAACAGAATCTACAACACTTGGGCGAAACACTGCTCTGTCACCTGAAATCGAATTCAAGTTAAAATTACTATAATAATAAAAATAAATACAGAAAGACATAATATTTTAGAACCTTCTATTCAAATTCGTCAAAATTCGTTAAAATAAAAGCTAATATCTAAACAAAAAAAAGTTTTTTTTTAGTTATGGAACTGTTTTTAACCTCTGACTGGCGATTTATACCGGTCTTACCCAACAAACGCTTCTTATTGCAATTTATACCGATTGAAGCCTTTAATACGAAAAACGACAGCACACATTGAAATGCTGTTGAAACACATACGCGTACACATTGTCTCTATTTGAGTAAACCAGCTATTTATAGGTTTTTCTTTCATTAGACGGTCTTATCCGACGTGGTAGGAAATTCCGTCTACACAGCCATTTTTTCAAAATTTGTATTTATGTAATAAATTGACAACCTTAAAGCAATTCTAATAGTTTTTTTTTAAAGTCGACTAACTATTTAATCACCTAATTTAATAAAACTTGCCTAATATATTATAGAAATAGCAAAAAAAAACCAATGAAATAAATTTTTAATAAAGTATGCCGGTCTTCGACGAGTTGACCTTATATATATAAATTAAGTATGTAAATTCTTCACGCTCGGACGGCTCAACGGATTTTGATGCAACTTGGGTGTACCAGGTTAGGTAGACCGTAAATAATACTTTTTATCCTAACCTTTTCGGAAGTTATATAAATGCATTATTGTTTTAATATTTTTTTTAGTTAGATTTCATTATACAACTCGTCCAGCACAGTTCATTCAGTTGTTCTTTGCCTTCTAAGGCCACGGTCACTCTTTTGATCAATCCCGCAATAGTACATTTTGATACAAGTGCAGAAAGTTTGTCATTGCGACCGAGGCGAAATTCGCAAGAGCTGTAGGCGAGTGTGTTGTGGAGCCGAGGGCTGCAGTGACAAATTTGCACGTGTATCAAACGACTTTTTTCAACACACTTACGAAATGAATAAACGGGGGTTGACCGACGACTCGTGGGGGTCGACGCGCGCCCAGCCTGATACGAAAAATGTAATAAAATTGTAGCGGGGAAGAGCACGCGCACTTTTCTGCACTAGTGCGGAAAATAGTCTATTGCGTGCCTAAAAGCGATGGGATAAGAGCGGGTTTTCGAGTAAGTGTGTTGAAAAACATCTTGATATGCCCTTACATTCATTTTAAATTGTTGATGCACTTCAAAATTTATTATCATTATCTATAGGTATGTTTTGAGGTTTTCCTTGTGGTTTTTCCTTGTTTTTATTTCTATTCTCTCAGGTCAATAGCACGCGTTACATTTTATCAGCCTGGTACGGCATAAAGATACTCTTTAGACACATGATAATTTCTTTCATCAGCATTCATCAGTTCCTACCCAGCGCCACTTGCATTGAACATGTAGGTCAAGATAAATAAAAGTTATAAATGTCAAAATGTATTATAGTTTGTTTTCAGTCCAAAGGGTCTTAGTGACATTTTAGAAGCGATTTTTAAGTGTTTGATGAATAGATTGACACAATATGTATTTTTATTATTATGTGTAATTAATATTATTGTTTTTGTACACTGACCACCCTAATCTATCTCCTTTAGTTCGGTTCCTCTTAAGGTTGTCTGTAAGAGATTGCCCTGTGCAATAAGACTACCTTTTGTACACTTTATTTTTGTTTAAATTTATCCTGTCCACATTATGATGTGAACAATAAAGTATATAATAAATAAATAAGGTACCAAAATATGACATATTCAATACAAACATTTTGAGCTTTTGACAATTGAAATCGTATCGAAATCAGCCTTATAGTATTTCAACTGAGACTAAGACAGGGAATAGGCCGTAATCCACCAGGCGAGTCCAATGCCAAGGCTAGTGGATATTACAAGTCTTCAAATTTTCGGTTCTAGGAAAAGCCGGATTCTTAACGATGTTTTCCTTCACCGTTTTGAAAACAATGGTGGTGAAATAAAGTGTACAAAGTAAAGACCCTGCCTGGGTTTGAACTCACGACGAACAACTCGTAAGTCGGGGCCGTTACCACAGTAGTAGGTGTACATCCCATAATTAAATTTATAATAAAAAGTATGAATAATAAAAAGCTATGTGTGTTGCTTGCAGAAATGCGGAAAAATACACGACCAAAATATTAACACTTCACAGCTATATGGCATTTCCAGGAACATTTGAATCAACACCTATCGTACCTAATAGGTACTAATTGATTTTGCGTGGTACCTTTTAATTCATATGATCATTTATTGCATATTAGACAAAAGACCAAAACGTGATAACTCACGTGGCTTTAAATGATTGAATGGGAAATCGTATTATTTTAAATATTATATTTCTTGGTATTAAGGAGGTGTGAAAAATTAAATAGATAGGTAGACAAAGTTTCCGTGTTCGCTTAAAACATCGATATCAAAATTCGTATGCCACACTATCCGTGGAGGCCAAGGTTGTGGGATCATTCGGAAGAGTTATCACGGCCCTGAACGCAAAGGGCAACCGGGAACGTCTGACACCCCCGCACTAGGGAGGACCAGAGCGGGAAGAGTCATTTAGAAATTTACCGCTGAAAAAGATAGACAAACTGTGGAAAATAAATTAGTAAGTATATTTTTTTTTCATGGGTTGGATACGTATTGCGATTATGTAAACATAATCTGTTACTAATGACCCGCTCAGGCTTCGAACAGGTGCCATTTATATACACAAACCTTCCTAGTTAATGGCTCTTTCTGTTAATAAAAACCACACCAAAAATGGTTGTGTGGTTAAGGAAAAGTTAGCGGACAAACAGACAGTCGGAGAAAGCGACTTTTTTGTAATGTTTTTTATTTAAATATATATATATATATATATATATATATATATATATATATATATATATATCTATAATAGGTACCTAGTTACTAGCAGCTGCATGCTATGTCGCCCACGTGATGGTACAAAATTATCCCAAGGGAACATCGGAACAAAATCAGGATAAAAAGTGGGTACCCTATATGCTATTATAGGACATGTCTACCCGTATACCATATTTCAGCCGTTCGAGCATGAAGAAGAAACAAACATACACACTCACACGCTTTGGAACGTGCAATTTAGCTTCACCCTTTTTTTTTTGACTGATCGACATTTTGACAATTCAAAGTCAAAGTCAAAGCCAAAAGTTTTTATTTCACATAGGCCTACATGGGCACTTGTAAATAATTCAAAAGTAATAATAATATTCCACAACTAACACACAACGCCGCCTAGTCCCAAGCTAAGTAGAGCTTGTGTTATGGGTACTAGACAACTGATAAAGATACTTATATATTTTTTTAAATACATACATATTATAGATAAATTACACCCAGACACTAAACAAATGATCGTGCTCGTCATACAACCATTTGTCCTGGGTGGGAATCGAACCCACGACCTGCGGCATAGCAGTCAGGGCCACTAACCACTAGACCAACAGGTCTGTCATCTGGCAAAAGTGCCTGTAATTGGTCTATTTGAAACAAACGTTTCTGATTTCACAAACTTTTGCCTTTATAATATTAGTGTGACGTGCTATATTTTTCTGTAGAAGATCTGGGTATAATATGGGTATTAAACACAGCAAAAGGGACTTTTCAGCAATCAAATAAAGTACTATAAAATTTACTTAGATCGGTAAATGTGTCCTTAGAATACGTACCTACTTTAATTAAATTAATGACAAATAATGTCAAGTTTTTGTTAAGATTAGGGTTTACTAGCTGTATTTCCCCGCGGTTAAAGCACTGCACTTAAGATAACTACAGATTAGTAAATAGTTTAGTATGCAACTCTTAGTAGCTCTCAGTCATAGTCACTTCTTAGACTAAGAAATATGTTACATACATAAAGACGGTGTGTGGTCCTTCTATTTAACTTTGCAATAATTACTGATATTGTAGTTCTCATTAGTATATAGAATTACAACAAATATAGGCATTTGTTTTTCTAAACTAAATATTATGCAAGTTGCAATTATTATGAAAGACTGAACTTCATGAACGAATTATATACGATTATATCGTCACCCTCCCGGCTAACTGTCCTAACTAGCAAATTGATAATTTTCCAGGGCAACCGTTTTTCGGTCGGGCGTTACAATCATGTTCCTGTAGTTGCGTTAGTTGTGGCTTTATCAATGAATTAATACGTTTTTTATATTGCTCTTGGCTTATTCTTTAAGCTAGTAGTGGCCCTAAAGCCCTAAGGTATCTATTTATTTATTTATATTAATTTGAAGCAGATACGTCTCTCTGTGAGAACTTTGTTTCATAACTTGTGTCTGTTATGACGTGGTTATTTGGTATAAAATATAAATAAAAGTTTATTAATATCATATAAATTTATTAAAAGCAATAGTAAAGTTCTTTCGTAAGCTTAAAAAGTTAAAAGTTACTTTTAAGGACTTTAAAAATATTCTTTTATTACATTTTTGGCAATTTAGCTGTGTACTCTATGTTTAAACTAGTACCTAATGAAATGAATTTAAACTCAACCTTATTTCAAATAAAGTGTATTTATTTAATATTTAAAGTCTATACCTACTTGTGTATCTTATCATGCTTATTCTAAGAACTAATGGTCTTATAATATGTAGTTAAGTAATTTAATATCACAATCACTCTTTGCAAAAATATTAATCTTTAATTGGACTTGCTTTACCTAGGATTAAAGCGTCAGTTAACATTCTTATTTACTAAACATAGGAACTAGAAATCAGGTTAATATTTGTTATAGGTAAACAACGTCCTTATATTAACGTAAGAGCTAAATTTTAAAATCCACAACCAGCTAGTAAATTGAAAAATAGTAAAAAATTATCATGACATGAGTAATTAGTGAGAAAGTGATGAATAAAATGCCACTGGCTCCGGCAACTTAATGACTGGGGTGTCTCCTGTTGTTAGTGACAGCGTCATTTTATTTTCCATCGAAATTTTGGGCGGTGTCGGATTAAGAAGTCCTATAATCTCTCTTAAGAACACAGAGACCTGTCTCCTAAGAGAAAGAGAACGTGAAATCTCTGCACCGTGGCTATTCCTAAAAAATCGTTTGTGGTTCAGTTTTCTTGACAGAAAATTCCATCATTTCTGTCTAGTTCAAGTAGCGGCCCTCATCGTCTTTACGGATAGAAAGCATCCATAGGTCGGGTGAAAATTTTTTGAAGTCGAGGAAATCAGTGTATGTGAGAACATTCACTACGTACGGTTTATGTGCCAATCTAAAAATTGGAGGTAATTGGCTAGGTACAAAAATGTTCCTTCGCTTTGTCCATGACATGGCACGGAGCAACGTAAAGTGATTTCTTGAATATTTGTGGCATTGTTTATGGCATACTCTTTGCATCTCTCTTCGCCCATAATTCTCGTCTTGATACTAGCAGTGCTACTTCACCGACTCTACCTCACTGCAACAGTTTGATGCCCGAGGTTCGCATAAGGAACAGAGAAGTTTTGAGAGCACTGTGTCGTCTAGATGTGAATAAAGCGAGTGGACCAGATGGTATACCAGCAATAGTTCTCAAGGCATGTGCACCCGAGTTGTCTCCTGTTGCCTCTCCATACGCTTATATCGCCTCTCATTTAGAACTGGTATAGTGCCCAAGTCCTGAAAGTTTGCCAACGTGCAACCCGTGCCCAAAACGGGCAGTCGTGCCGATCCTGCCAACTATAGGCCGATTTCAATAGACTCCATACTCTGCAAGATTATGTAGCTTGTATTGAACTGGCGCCTCAAGGCATACCTGGAAAGTATCAATCTCCTCAGTGACCGACAGTACGGGTTTCGCCACAATCGGTCTACTGGGGACCTACTAGTGTATACTACTCACATGTGGGGCGAGGCCCTCGAAAAGAATGGAGAAGCAATTGCTGTCTTCTTAGACGTCTCGAAGGCCTTCGACAGGGTATGGCATGCCAGCCTTTTGAGTAAGCTTCCAGCGTACGGCTTTTCCCCTGCTCTGATTAACTGGGTAAAAGACTTCCTGAGTGAACGGTCTCTCCGAGTTGTAGTCGATGGATGCTCATCAGAGCCCAGATGCCCATGACCACTAATGCTGGAGTTCCTCAGGGGTCAGTTCTCTCTGCAACTCTTTTCCTGCTTCATATTAACGATCTGCTGATACCCGGTATCTATGGGTATGCAGATGATAGCACAGTTGTAGAGAGATACCTTCCAGGTGCTCGGGCTAGTAAGGAACTAATCCGGTCCGAACGAGAGGCTATGGTAGAGCGTACGAATGTCTCTGTTCAGGCACTCTCCAAGTGGGGACAAACCAATCTGGTAGAATTCAATGCCGCCAAAACACAAGCGTGTCTGTTCACCGCCAAAAGGAGCCCGTTCACCATGGCTCCTGTTTTTCGGAATGTATCCCTGGAGTGCACCGACCGCCTTCAGCTCTTGGGAGTCGAAATCTCTTCAGACCTCAATTTTGAGCGGTACATTGAGTCTAAAGCCAAGGTAACTGCTAGAAAACTAGGCGTTCTTGCAAAGGTTCGACGTTACTTCACACCGGAACAGCTTTTAATGTTTATACAAAGCACAGGTCCGATCGTGTGTGGAGTACTGCAGTCACATACGGGCGTGTGCTGCAAAATGCCATCTAGCAGCTTTGGACTCAGTGGAAAGGCGTCCGAAGAGGCTAATACAGTAAGGTCGATGCCACGATGGAATTTTTGTTCTGCCCACTGAATCCATCAGCAATCAGGTAAACAATATTGATGCCTTTTGCGTCACTCTTCTTGAGAAAGTCATACAAAGAAGTCGAAATTTCTGACGACCCTCTTTTGCTTGCTCTTTCATGCCATGTACAACACGAACAGGCTCCAGACTACATATCATAAATTGTGAAATTGTAGGTTGAAAGACGACGTTTATAAAAAACAGCATTTTCATTGCTAATACGCAAGCTTATGACTTGTTGGAAGTCAAATGCAGCACATTGTATTGTGGTTGGGTTCTGCTGTGATGCTATTTTACATTTATTTCTTTCTGATCTAAACAAAGTCTTCTCTTGTTGATGCTTCAGTGTCACTCTACAAAGAATTTTTCGACTGAATAGTTTGGGGTCAGTCGGTATACACCCACCCGTACATCCCATACGTATCGCAGTGTGACTTCACTTAATGCTATGGAAATAAGCTTCATATTTGTAAAAAAAGCTTTGATCTATACGACGTAAATTTAAAATAAAATGTGTAAACATCGTAGAAAAAATTCTAACTAAGTGCCATATGTACATACTTCAGTCATTTGTATTCGTGACGAAAAAAAAAAAATCTTACTAACTGTAGTATGTTCATACGACAGGTAGAGAGAATATTTTTGCCCTCCTTTTGCACTTACGCAAAACAAAATACGTGATTATCTCCTAAACGGTAAACGGCATCGATACGACGATTAGAGAGAACTTATTCGAAACAACGTTATGAACACGTAGGTAATGTCAGTGCAGATACGTCAGTTTGTGAGATACGACGGTTAGCGGGGAGGGCGACGATATGTAGTTTGTATTTACGACTGTTTCTACTTTTATTCTTTCGACTGTCGTAAGAGTTATATTTGAACAGCTTTTAATAAAAATATATGTATATATCTATATAGAAAACTGGTAAATATCATTTATAATTCATTAAACCAGGATTACGTAAGTTTTATTTTTAATTTATATTATTGGAATTATAAAAAACTGGTTGGTGTAGAATGATTCTAATTTGTTTGCATTAATTTTGTATTTTTTTTTTTTTTGTTTCACACGGTTTGTTTGCTTACCCTGTGTCAAGTTAAGAAAGTTTTTATTTTAGATACATAATACAATTACTTTTTTTCGATTAGAATGCGGATTTATCACATTATTTAGGTTTTGCAATATTTGGTGTTCAACGGTGTCGAATCAGCTTCTTCGGCAAGTTCCACTGAAATAATCAATACAATAAAATTCACAGATCCTTATATCCGAGATCGCGCCTGTTTCAATAATACCATATATTGTTCAGTTGTGTAGACACTTGAGTTGACGAACTTAACAAATTTTGCATCACATTACCCACTATAATCAATTTGTGAACAATTAAAACAGCTACTGAACTTTGCTCGAAAAACTGTGTATTCTTATTTTGTACATTACTTATGGATAAATTGCATAAATTTTGCGTTTATTACCTAAATACAATTAAAACAGTAAATCTCTGTTGCCTTTTTCAAAATCGGTGCAAAAGTCACGCCACAGAGTAACTTCCAATAGAAGCCAAGTTCATAATGTTGATGACAATCCCCCGAAGCGCATACATATTTTCTTCTACGCAGACTGGCGACAAAAATTTACCTAAAATCGTCATCCAGAGCAGGGGTGGTCAACTTGTTTCGACCCACGATGTTCTGTTTACTAACTAGACTCTGAAATTCCCTCCCCCTTAAAAAAAAGAGCGAGCGAACTTAAAAAAATTAATAGAGCCTTTGAGAGGTTCATATGATAAACTTACATTATCATGAAAAGTAATAAAAACTTTGTGGAAATATGCTGAAAAAATCCATTAAAAGAAAGAACGAAGCGAGCTCAAACAGAGCAACGTGTCACAAAAACGATTCTTTTTACAAACAAGATGTTACGGAGCAACAAAATAATGTAACAGAATGTACTAGTGTCGATAACAGCTAACTATCTGCGCCTCGAGCCTTTTTCTTGGCCTAAAAGTAAATACGGTATAACTACTTGCCAAGATCAGAAGAAAAATGGTCTAGTCTGGAGGAAGCCTTTACTTGGGTTCCCTTTAATTGAATGCTCACACAATGCACAAAGGTATAATATAATTAAAGTAAATTACATGAAACATTTTTATTAAATTGTAAGTAGGTACATGTTTCAATAATTAATTAATAGAATTCATATATATTATCAACTATAATCAATTGTATTGTATTGTTAATTGGGATGTATTAATAAGGCAATGAAATAAAAGGCTTATTAATTAATTTATTTCTTTTAATTGCCAAGATCGACTATATTAAAGCTGAGTACCCCTGTTGTGTACCCCTGATCTAGACTATCACCTTCTGCAAACTTTGCAAACTTGTTTCATGTGACAAAGTGATCAAGCTAAACACATGATAGTCCAGTTATTAATTCTATTCGCATTAATAAAACATTCAGACGGTTGACTTTAATTGCTAATCGTTTGTCTCTCAGCCAGTTATCACTATATGTTATTGTAGAAATAGATTAATTCCATGTTTGATAGATAAACTAATGAGTGTGTCCGTTATAATGATCACAGTCAATTTATCTGTCTTGTTATCCCAACATAATTTGCATAAATAATTGAATATGGAGCATGAAACTTATCACATTATGCAGTAGTAAACTGTATGGCTACTAATGCTTCGCTTTTAGTAAATAAGGTTTGGCTTCGACATCTTCCTAATTGACATGAGGCAAGCTCTTGTGACCTGAAACAGCTAATCGAAAAAAATTGACCATAAAGTTCTCGTACAATTCCGACCCAACTCTACGTGGTCAGAATTAATCAATTATATTAAACGGGTATGATTGCAAAAGTAGATAATATTGAAGCTGTCTTACTTAAAAAAAGAAAATCCGTAGATATTTTCATTTTAAATTTAACCAATTTACTAGATTAATTTTAAAAATCCTTCCTTAATACTCACTTATCTTAAAATTTTCTTGTAAAAAATGACATGCTTAAGGCTTAGCAGTTAAGATTGTTCCGTCTGTCAGTGTACGAATGAATGAATTAAAAAAATATTTTAAACGAAAGAAACCCACTCTTATGAAGTACGAGATAAGTAAGCGATGGCCCAAAAGATAACCAAGCAACTATCTGACTGTGACAAACAGACAGATAACCTCGCCACCATTCAATAACACTGTCTTTGTAATTTCATAATTAGTTTTAGTGTTAATTTTTATGACCCACGAACACATGATTATCTCATTCAATGCAACAATGTCTGTTTATATTCGTATGCACGTTGTATTTACATAATGTACTGTAGAAGGACATTTTGCGGTATTATTTTCCATCGAACTCATTAATATTGTAGAGTTATTAAAATATTAGATTCAACGAGATTGTTAATCAGATTGAAATAATCGTAAGTGTAATTTATATGCAAGCTTTGAACGGTCGATTGGCTATGTTGGCAGGCGGTTCTTAATTTAAAACGTCATCGGACCTAAAAGCAAATGTGGATAATCGTGATGCTGCTAACCTCTTTGCCACAAGAAGAAAGACTTCTTATGGCACACTATGTCACAACTAAAGTTACAGGAGGAAAGCAAAGCATAAACCAAAGCATGCTAAACATAATACTGGGGGAATTAGGAAATATTAAACGATGGCAACTACGAAAAGAGTTTGTGATAGTGTAGCAGTATATTTTATGATGAATTTCAATGACGCTGCTGTCAACGTAAACCCGATCAAGTCAAATAAGATTCAACTCGAGGAAAAAAGGAATTTCATATTGTTGCTGTAGATTCTCAGAATCATTGGGTCTCTGACAGAGAGGCGCTTCTATTACTAGAAGTAGGAACACTGTAGGTTTTAAAGTCTTAAAAGTGATAAAAATCATTGGAATCATAGGTTCCTTCTCTGAAAGAGAGGCGCTTCTATGGCTACAAGTAGGAACAATGTAGGTTTTAAAGTCTTGAAACTGATTGAAATTATTGATCGGAATCATTAGTTCTTTCTCTGACAGAGAGGCGCTTTTATGGCTACAAATAGGAACACTGTAGATTTTATAGCTTTGAAAGTGATAAGCTAATTTGACGGACAGACAATACATACACAGGTAGACTCTAACCACCAAAACCACACGTGAACAAATCACATGATACAAACAATAGTGTGACCTCATGTTATGTATCATTGTCACTGACACGGGCTCTATGTGTGGACCATATGGGCACGGGTCGTAGACAGCGTGCCTCGTGCATACAAATTGATATGATTGACCTTACAGTGTTTATGTTCCTATTGTACTTCCGATTGTTATTGAACTGTTGATCGATATCGTAATATTTTGGTGTACAAGAGAGGTGTCATAAAATTTGTTTGATTCTTTAGATACATTTTAAGCTCTTAAACTTATCATCATTCCATGGGCAGTCTGAAAGGGAATAACGGGATCCTGCGAGTGAAGTCATTGGATGATTTCCGATCCTCGAAAAAAAGGTAATAGAATAGAATAGAATAGAATAGAATAGAATAGAATAGAATAGAATAGAATAGAATAGAATAGAATAGAATAGAATAGAATAGAATAGAATAGAATAGAATAGAATAGAATAGAATAGAATAGAATAGAATAGAATAGTATAGAATAGAATAGAATAGAATAGAATAGAATAGAATAGAATAGACAATTCAGATAATTTATTAATAGGATGACCGTCCCTCTCGCCCCAATGAGACAATTTATTAAAAGGATGACCTTCCCTCTGGCTCCACTGAGACAATTTATTAAAAGGATGACCGTCCCTCTCGCCCCACCCACATAATTTCCCTGTGTCATTAAAAAAGTTCCTTCTTAGATATTTTAACGTAATATAAAGCAGTTTAAATGTACGTTTGAAGTTTTTATTTACTGTAAACTTGTCAACCTTGTGTCGACGATAATATTATTGTTGTTAAGACAATTAATACTTTCAAGTTAAGAACCTGTGTTTTTAATGTTTCCACTGTACCAACTTTTAGTTGATTGATTTTGAAAATCTCTCAATGCTATGTACAAGAGTATTGTATCTGAGTTTATATTGTCATCTTATACAAACTCTTCATATGTTTGATTTAACTTTAAACAATAGAAGTACCTAATAACTTATGAATATTATAAAGAGGTATAGTGTTTTTTTCCTGAAATTACTAGTCCGATTGCAAATTTTTTACACTCTACCAATGCTAAAGTGTCTAAAATTTCTTTGTTGTAGAAATTCAATAGTCCACAACTATTTTATTCAATACTTTAGATTCTATGCTACCAATTAATCTAGTCATGAACCATTGACCCTCTTCTACAAAGAAATTTTAGACATTTTAGCATTGGTAAGGTGGAACTGCACTTTTGACCCCTGACTGTACATCTGTTGGATAAATACAATATTTTATAAATCATTTACACATATCTAGCCTATTATGATATCCATTATTACACAAGTAATCATAAAACCTTTTTTATAGAAATCCATTTGATTTTATATTTGTTTGCAAACAATATAGCCAGCGACATAAATAGGTGTTGTATCTTTTGTATATTCGTTCAAGGGCGAATTGCAATGTATTATGTAGTATGTTATATAATTATTTTAATTGCTTATAAAAAAATTTGTAAGAATTTACTAACTCACTAATTAGTTGTTGATTGGAATTGATATTTATGTAGTTTTGTACTTACATATTTTGTTTAGGTATGCTTGGAGGTAGAATTTTTTTGGTGGGTAACGCCGAAACCCCGCTTGCATCATCCAATGCAAACGGGACTTTGTAACCACGGGTGTGCAGAGTGGGGACTCTGCCCGCCCATCGAGTGATTCCAAGGAAGACGGTGGCACAGTGATCACGTGTTCCGTGCACAAAGAGGCTCAGGGGAGACCGTTGTACCGTCTCCTCAGGTGCGCCCTAACAGGCGTTGCACACAGGGGGTTCCGGAATGGTCTTTTAAGAGGTAACGGCGCCTCTTCTATATCTGCTGATGGTGATCACTGGGGTGGTTTTAGTGAGGTGAAAATCCCACACTCCCCGGACTTATCCCCAACGTCCGGGTGCCTTTTGAAGGTTTCCTCTCGAAAACAAAAAAAAAGTTAACGTAGTCGTGTTCTTTTGAAAGTTTCTTAGCTTCTATTTATTTGTTTGGACCTTACCATCACACTAGGGTTACGGAAATGTTCGAAAGAGTTACCGTGGCTCTGAAACGCTGAAGGCAGCTGCAGACATACAGGTGGATTTTAGTTGGAAAAAATCTGACAAGCCGGAGTTTTTGTTTACGTGTGTGCTTATTACACCTTCACGCTTAAACAGCTAACTGGATTTGCACAAATTGCCTCTGGACCGAAGAATGCCGATGCCCATGGGCACGAGGGTTTTTTTTATAATTGATATTTTCGCGTTTGATCACTATTTCACCTGATGGTAAGCGATGATGTAGTCGAACACTGGGTTACGACAGTCGCTGTCTCGTTTTCAAATTTATGAAAAAAAAAACATGGTCTCGCTGATGTGGTTTCGCCCACGTCTAAATTAGTCCACGCTACGCCTTTGCCAATGGAGAGCCATGTCCTGGAATAGTACAAATGATACCTTTATCCTGAGAGTATGTTCCTTGAAATATTTTTCTATTTTTAGAAGAAAATGTCATAAATGTTGATTATCACGACATTTTTCTCTTTAGAATTCAGTAGTTCAACTTACCTGACACGGATCTCACTACTACCTAGTTTTTTTGTAGCCTTTGCTTTTTTATACAGTAGGTATATCAACAGTGCCGTGAGCTCGACTAGAAATAGAACGTGTTCTATTTATGTTAAAATAGGTCAAACACGTCCAGAGTAATTTAATTCCATTCGAACATAATCATGTCGTTATTAATATAATTAATATAATAGTTTAGCAAAACCGCAACCAAATCAAGATAAGTACTACTATAAATATATAAAGTAAAACCACGACCAAGAGATAGAAAAATAAATTTATTGAAAAAAAGCCGGGCAAGTGCGAGTTGGACTCGCGCACTGAAGGTTCCGTATAAACTGTTCAATTCCCGGATTGAGTTACGAAGATTTTTCCGAATCGCAAAAAAGGTTTTTTTTTGTGACGTAACTACAAATTTACAGTTTTCAGTTTATTTCCTATATACTATACTTGTGCTATAAGACTGGTTTATGCCAAATTTCAGGATTCTAGGTCAACGGGAGGTACCCTATGACCTATACCCTACTAGAGAGTGTCAAAATATACATTTTTTTGTGACAAAAACGGCCTTATCTTTTTTTTCGTTAACTCAGAAGTTGGATTTTTTCATAATTTCAAGGGACCACAGACCTGAGTATATGGTTTTAATTTTAACTCGATACCTCTACGCGTTCCTGAGATAAAAGGTCCTGATAGACCGACAGGCAGACAGACGGACGGACGGGCAACAAAGTGATCCTATAAGGGTTCCGTTTTTTCCATTTGAGGTACGGAACACTAAAAAAACTTGCCGTCTAGACTAGTCATGATACTGACCGATTTGTGGTTACGAAGTAGAATCATATTAGTAATGTTATAGGCGCAATTATTCTTTTTTATCCTTGTTATTACGTAGGTTACTTACCTACCTACCGACTTGATGTTGTTTACGGTAACCACAAAGAAAAATGGGATACCTACTGGATGCATCCAGTAAATGGCCTTTGTAATTATTTTCCATTTTAAATTCTTTAGCTGTCTGTCTATTTCGTCCCAGCTAATCATCTCCGAAACGGCCGGACCGATTATGAAAGGATTTTCACTGATGGCTAGCTGATGTTACAAGAAGTAACTTAAGCTAATATTCACGTGGGAACAGGATTCCGTACGGGATATTTACATAGAGTGACTACTTATCTGAGCTAGATAGGTACCTATAGTCAGGCCATGTAAAATACCGATATAGTCAGCTGCGTCCGGTATGACTAGAAGCTGACCCCAAATTATTTGGACCCTTTACGGGAATTGCTAGGATAAAGTTTGACTGACATAAACAAATATATTGGAAGAGGTATTTTTTATTATTATTATTTCTTGATAGGTTCGAGCTTGACCGCTATCTCACCTGATGGAAAGCGACGATGCGGTCGACGATGGAGCACGCTTACCTAGAAGTAACCTATTCACTCTTGACTTAAAGATTCCCGGGTTGTAGCCATCAGGAAACACAGATTCCGGCAAGGAATTCCACTCCTTAGCTATACGCACAATGAATGTGTTCCCAAAACGTTTTGTTCGTATAGGTAGCGAAGACGCATGAAGAAGAGGATTTTGCTTTTCCCTATACCAAAAATATAATTCATAATGGAAAATCCCATTCTTTATAGCAAGCTTAAAGGCTTGAAAACAAGTCCGTTCGTAACACCTGTCAGTTTTTGTGTATTACATAAGCGACACCCTCATCAAAGTGCAAGGTTTGGTTAGTTTAGACCAAAGAGATTTTATTTTTATATCAAAGTTAGAATGGTGAATTACTGTCATTGTTTGAACCACAATCCAAGGCAAAAGTTTAGAAGAGTGACAAGTGGTCGCCTCCTTTTGCGAAGCAGTAATGTTAGCATAGGATGAGGCCGCACGTGCACACGCGAGGGAGCAGCCCTCACGCCCCAGTCGCCGGGATACCGATCACCGTAGGCGCGAGCAAATGGTTAGCTCACCGTCTGACCGTCCGGTAACCGTCCGTATCGAGCCCAAGTTGTCGACGACGCTTACTGTTCCACGCGCGCCTCGAGGAGATGTCAGCAAACCGTAGGGGCCCAGTAGAGCCGAAGCCTACTGGAGCCAAGGGTTGTAAAAATGTCTATATTCCATTGCCTATTTAAAAAGTTACTTCCAAATAATAATAAGGAAATGTATTAAGTATTAATAAATACAGGAAGTATTCTTAGTGATATGTATTAAGGCAATAGGGTGTCTATTTCAGAATTGGTTTAGTTCCATCTCGGTACCCATAAATTTATCCATAGATACCAAGATGGTACAAACATTGGCATCTTTTTTTTTTCCACAACTTTCACACAACGTCATCTAGTCCCAAACTAAGCAGAGCTTTTGCTATGAGTACTTAATTGCGTACCCTTCACAATAAAATATCTTAGAAAAGGCGGCAACCAGTGATGACGTTGTCTGTACTAAACCTCAGAACTTATGTCTTACAGAAGAAATATGACAATGAGAAATGTTCAAAATTGATTATTATCAATGAATAGACATTACATTCATTAAACGATTCTTAACTCATTATGAAATAGTTAAGTAGACCTACATACACATAGCTAATTACATTATTCATGTTGAAAACTAATCGCTCGTTCAATACATAATTATGAAACTTTATCTCGCTAGGTATAAGGGAATACCCGTGTATTACAAGTTACAGCACAGATACCGCAGCTAAGATAAACGTGTCGATCTTTGTAATAAACCAATGGTGCATGAGGCTGCGCTTACGCTGATATTTTCTTGGTATCGGTCGTGGAGTGAATATTTTACAAATTATGTAAGTAAGTCCTTTACCTATCTAAATTTAGCTTTGAATGAGAAATATAAATTATTCAAAATTAGGTGTTATCATTTTAAAGTCTAGCTAAACACGCGATAACAATAATCAGAGTAATAATTTCAACACATTGTTAAGGAATTTCTACCAAATGAATAATGATTAAAAAAAAAGAAAAGATAACAAAACGTATCGTCGAAAAATTTTCCCAACTTTTTTAAAATTAAATTTATGGTAATATTTTAAAATGCAGAATTAAAATGTAGTACGAAAAAAAAAATATCTACTAAATATAGTTTATCCATTTCCCGAGACCAGCTCTTCCTTGGCATTTCCGATTTTATTTATGGTCCGACTTGCGAGATAGATACTCACGCTTAACGAAGTCAATATAGCATGGCTGCCGTCACAAAACATGATTTATATTGAAGCTCTCCAGGCTTCAATAGAAAATATAAAATTAATGATGAATGATCAAGTGTCTATAAATTTAAAAGATTTTTTGCAAAGGTCAAGCAACTTTAAATTCAAACATAGTGGTACTCCCTAAGTATTTGTACAGTATAACTTATCTTATCCGTCAGCATGAGTACCCCTTTGATCCGTGTTTGACCACGTCAAACAATTGTTGTTGATTTTGTAAAATTCCAACGGTATCTAGGCACTTGTTCAGGAATCATTGCACCTAAAACAAATAAGCTAGAAGCTCATGTTTGCCTATTTTATTTTTTATTAGATAAATCTATGACAAACATTTGCAGGTAAGCGGACCAGAGTGTAAAGTCCCGCAAACCTCCGTTGAAAAGGGAGGATCCTCCGACCAGACGGGTGTTATGTCTGGTGGACAGCTGCCCGATAGATGATTTCGGGCTGTTCTATATGTTCCAATCGCGCGGAGAACTTTAATTGCGCGATGCAGGATTAGTTCTTATGTGACGCCATAGATGTCGCTACAAATACATTAGTAAGTGCATTCCACCTCAACGAAAAGAAAATTCTGTAATTTCCTTGCCCACCAACACGGGATATGCTTGAGTTTATCTATGTACCTATATTAGTGTATCCAACTTGAAAAAGGAGGATTTTAAGTTGGATACACTAATATACTATTTACATAGAATTCTTATCAAACTATGACTACGCATAAAGATCAGAAGTGATTAAGTAAATGATTTGTTGTTGTGCAGCTACCACTACGCAGTTTTTTTAAAACAAATTTTGGCCAGTAGAGAATACCTTGTCGCATTTAATGGCATATGTGCATATTACCATATTGTTGTCTTATATTGAATTTAATTAATTAATTAATTAATATGTACCTCTACTGTACATATATATTAAATAAACAAATACTAGCTTACTTAGAACTATTTTCATGTCAAAATCAGATACTGCAAACAGTTCTTCCTGAAAATAAACCTGTATGTTAAGGGCACACAAATAATCACAATAGTAGTGGCACATGTCACCTTATCAAATTCCAAAACTTAAAATATCTTATTAGTATAGAAATTGCTTAATGCAACTGTGGTCTCTTGGAAACATTAAGCATTATGGGAACCATCCCATACGTTATGATGTGAACGGTACTTTTACCTACCCAGATAATGTAGGTACCTGCTTACCTAGTCTACTTAATCATCTCCCTTCTACATTTTGTTCGCGCAGTATCTTCCGACCTACCGGCCTATGTACTAGTAGTAACTTGGGCGGCTCTATCGTTTGCATGATTTAAGTCCCCGAGGAACTAGGTAGTAGTGCATTACTATTAAGGACTTCTAGACCACCCTGGACCATGCCTTTACCACTCTGTATCACCGAGGAGACGTGGAATGTATTGCGACCGGGGCTCTTGATTTACTACACGGCGTTAGGCTTGAATCGATGATACTCCGTCTGATTCAATAGCTTTTTACACTAATCCAAAAACCAACTGCAAAATTGTCACAAACCATGTCAAAAACAGTGAATAATAATTTAAATAACAAACAACTGGCAATGATATGAAATGATCAAATCTCTGTCGACCGTGTCGCGTCGACACGCTCCACTCGCGTCCTTCTCTCGCTGGAGTTACGATTTACGAGTCGCGATCGACGTTGGCCAATTATGTAATTCAGATTATAAACATAGGTAAAATATGATGCAATTTTACTACTATTGTAAAATGCCTCGGTAGCCGGTAGCATTCTACAGGTAGGGCGGGGGTCAATCGGATGTAGAACCTACGAGCGTACCTAATCGTGGTCTTGGAACGTAAAGTACAACTGAAGACACAGGTGGGCGAAAGTCTGAAGTTCTGCCCTCAAAAAAAGTGGTTTGCATTTATTTGATATCCATTTTTAGTTAAAGAATTGCAATTTTCAAACAAAAGCGCATCGCAAAATGTAGGGAGCAAATAGCTGAGCATTTGGTAGACGTTTTTATCTATAGGTACAAAGTAGCCAAACCTAATCTAAACATGTAAAAAATAGTAATTATAATTTCGTTAAAAAAAAAAAAAAAAATTTAACTAAGTTGAATACATACCTTGTAGTTAGTGAGTGCTGTAAAAGTATTATTCATCTCCATCTAGGGTTGCCAGGTCACAAAATAGAAAAGCCTGACTGACCAGCCAGTTTAGCCGGACCTTTGGATAAAAAGACCGACAATTTTTTTTTAAGTTAAGAACGCCTTTTTTCACCATATAATCTTTTTAAATTCTAATGAAGCAACAATAAAATTGTCTGATATAACTGCTAGTCCGTGCGCTAGCGATACAAGGTAAGGCAGAACACAATAATAAATCTAAAAAAAATAGTCAATTTTAAAAAACCTAACCTAACCTAACCTAACCTAACCAAACAAGGACAAGCTGGGCTCCGCTTTATTTTTATTCTATGACATTTAATATTTTTGTTTCCATGCCATTTAATTTATTGATATTTTATCTATTGACATTTTTAGTTTTAATCAATGTTATTTTATTTATTGTCATTTTTAATTTTTATACTGAGACATTTAATTAATTTAATTTTAGTTGTCTTCAAATAAATAAATATTATTATATTCATCACTCTTTTCCAGATTAGTAACAATAAAAAAAAATATAAAACTTTTAAATCGTCGATACCTACAGATGCAGAACATGTGCCACTGGATGACCATTACAATGATTGTCGGGGAAATTGCCTTCATTACGCTTGGTAGACGTTGATAACCTATTGTTTAACCTGATACTGGGCGTGCCCGACTTTTACTAACTAAAACTCACCAGAGAACTAAAAAAGCAGGTTCATTAGGACTTTTATTTTTTATTTTTTAAGTTACTTTTGATTAGGTTTAGTTAAATATATTATTGTACCTATTAGTAATATGATAAATTCCAGAGCTACAGCACCTCTTTCATTTCATGTGGTGAAATGATCTACCTGTTTTTTAGGTGGGAAATCAGCCAATGACTTCTCGCACTCTAGGGTGGAGCGTGAGGGCGTGTCAGACTTTTACCGACTAAAACCCACTTTTATGTTCATTCTTTGCCTAGCGTTCCAGGACACCGAGTTTTCCTTTCAGAAGCGAACCCATAGCCCCAGTAGGCTTCGGCCCTAAGGTTGCTTTTTGACATTAAATAGATAGGTAGGTAGGTATAGGTATTCTACTATTAAGCCCGATGGATGCGAGACGCCCAGGGCCAGTTGTTTTGGTGACACCTATGTCCAGCAGTGGACGTCTTTCGCCTGAAATGCTTATGATGATAACAATAAGCCCAATTTCACCATAGAGAGCAACGGGAGTAATCAGGCTTTTTATTAGTGTTTTAAGTAAAATTATTATATTTATTTATTTACAAGCAATTGTAAAACGTTAAGGAGGATGTCCAAGGCGTTGTACAGTAGAAACTTACAAACTAAAGAAATACATTTAATGAAACAATAATAACCTAATAACAAATCCATACATATTGAAGAGAAAAAAAAATCTAACATAAAATGTGGCAGTTTTCTGTAAACAAAAATCTATACTTACCTAAAGTTTATGATGGTAGGTATTACCTACATTAGAATATTCTAAGGGTATTGAATTACCTACCTACCCTTACTTTGACAAATGAGAAGTAAAACCAGTTAGTTTTAATAATTTCAGTTTTGCACCACGGCACTCGTGGTTAAACCCAATGATATTGGAACCAACCAGCATCTCTTTCGTTCAGAAGCGCGTCCACTTTATTGTTTTTCCCAATCATACCAGGCGCAAGTAGGTACTTAGGTACCTAGCCTAAAAAACGATTATTTATTTGGTTAAACCCTAAGTTAAGGTACATAATTATTATCTACCGTAACCACTGTAATAAACTCAATACAGACAACTATTCTGAAATTTTAGTACAAACATAATTGACTGTAACGAATGAGAAGTAATGACCATTTTTTTGTTTGTTTCAGCAATGTCGGCCGATGGGTCGACCACGGACATCAATGCCCTGCTCAATGATACAGGTAATATTTATTACTAATTTGAAAAAAAAATAAAGAATATAGTTTACAACTGCCATCTATTGACTTAGAGTTAAACAAGTAATATGAGAACGAAGTATTTGTATGGAATAGTTCGTGTAGCACATCATAGATGGCGCAGCAAGCAATATAACATCGTGTGACGAAACAGTTACACGCGTTCTTGATAGATGGCGCTGTTATGTAAAGTTATGTCGCCACTAGCGACACCTTCCGAGGACTTGTACGTTTTTGCCGTTCGTTAGTTCTAAATAGCACCACTAGAAAGCACTAGTAGAGTATTTTATTAATACCGTTATTGTCTAATAGATGTCGCACTTAAGCATTTATTACTATTTTTTACTTCTTTTCAATTAAATATTCAATAGGTAATGAATTCCTGTAGATGCTATTAATGATTCGGAAGATAGGTAATGAAATGAAGATAATTTTATAATATAATTCCATAATATTACCCTAAGCGGAATTATTTTTACCCTTATCAAAAATATTTTTAGATATAATTATCAAAAATAATCTTGTTCTAATTAAACGTTTTGATGAAGTAGTATGTAGTAAAACCTAATTAGTATTTATCTACTTAAATTTAAACTCACCTTCCTAATTTAGATTTTCATTCAGACGTCCCATACGATTTATTGTAATGAAAATTGCGTCATACTACCTTTATGGTGGAAATTAGGTATTGTTAAGACTTGTGAATATTATCGACGTTGGTCGATTTAATGGGCCCGTCTGCGTCATAAAATGTCGTCAGTCCCCATAACAGACGTCCATACATATTTTTATAATTATGTATGTCTTTGACTCTTTAACAAGTTACTCAAGTGTTAATCTGCTAAACTATTAAAATAAATCACCGCTTCAACGTAACCTACGTCAGTGGATATGACAACATTAAGTTTTCTGAATGCCCATTTTTTTTTACATTGTTTTCGTGCAAAAGGTTTTTTTATACCTTAAATAGGTATATGCAAACTAAGAGGTATGGAAAAACACTCTTCAAGTTGTTTGCTGCTAGCTGTTCATTTGTTGTGTCAAGTTCAATTCAATTTCATTAAGATTTTGTTTTTTTTTTATTTATCGAATACTATCCTAATATCTTCTTAATAAACTTTTCACATTCGGTACTGGCTAGGTGTTTGTTTCGTATAATATATATATATTTTGATAAACCATAGAATACCTAGGCATTTTTAAAATTCTTCTTCTTTTCGATTCGATGGTAAACTCGTCAAACTGTTTGGGCCCAATAGGTGGCTACATTAATAGCAGCATCGGTAGCACTCATCAAATCCTCCAGAGTGCAGGTGTATGGGCACTTGGGGTATTCTAGTATGTGGCTCATGTTTTGAACAGGAGCACCGCAGTCACATTGAATATCCGACGGGTCTATAAAACCCCATTTTGTCAAGTTGTGTTTGCAGCGGCCTACCTGGGTTCGCAACCGATTTAGTGCTTTCCATATAGGCCACTGCAAATCGCGCCCAGGCGGGAGATGCATGCATTTTTTTTTTAAATTGCATCCATCATTGACATTTATTCGAATCAAGGCTGAGATGGTAGCCACGGACACGTAACGTGAATGCCCTATGATTATATTTTGAGAAAAGTGCCTTTCCATTTTCTTTCCTTTTTTTTTTAGATGGGAATATCATCAGATGTGTCAGACCTTTACTGACTAAAAATCCACTTCTGTTCCTTCTTTGCCTTCGTTCCAGGGCAGGTTTCACTTTCACACTACCCGTGGAAGTAGGTACCTACCTAGATGGCAAATGTCTAAAGAGACATAAAAGGCATTGACCTCAAAGTTGTAGACACGAGTCAACGAACCATATGGTGTCGCCTAATAGAGACCACGATAAGGACCGCTGACCTTGTATAATGGGATTAGGCGAGAGAAAAAGGAGAGGATAAGTACCAACAAATCGTGAATCGTTTCTATGTTAACCATACGACTTTTTAGGTCTCCCCTTTTTTTAATGTGCAAAAACAATACTTAAATGACTCCTCCCCACTCTATGTAGTAGAACAGGGAGTGTTGGATTTCTGTCTTTCTTCAGTTGCCCTTTGCAGTCTAGGGCCACGGTATTAACACCTCCTAACAATTCCGCAGTCCTAGTAGGGCTCCAATAGGCTCCGTCAACTTGCTGACATGTCTTTGAGGTGCAATCAATTTAATCGCAACTAATCCTCCCACAAGGTGGACCGATGACCTGGTGAGAGTCACGGGAATGCATTGGATGCGAGACGCACAAGACCGTTCGTTGTGGCGACACTCGGGAGAAGACTATATACTACAGTAGACATCCTTCGGCTGAAATGATGATGATGATGAAATTAATGAAAACTGTGCACTAATTCGCAAAAGATTAATTGATAATTCCTGTTTGGCTAAATGCTACCCAGTCACGTCAATCATACATAGACGGATATCAATTAGGTATAACTATAACATTTATTAGGTATGTAGGTATATTTTTACCCTAGTTAAACAATCTTGATAATAATTTAGTTATTCATATTTTATCTAAATAGAATTTAGGACTAGTAGGTAGTAGTTTATATCTATTTTTTTGGGCATTACGCTTTAACGATACTTGTAAAATGACTGGTCTACACTGTTTTCACATACCTACCTATTAATATTGTAAAATGAAAATATTGTAAAACCAATAAAAAATAAATAACAGGGTAACCATCGAGTTTCTTAATGGTTTTTCTCCATGTGAAACGACCAATTGGTTTTAGAAGTGCTCATGTAGTCCTATGTGAAATAAAAAGAATTTGATTTTTTTTTTAAACATATTTTCATTGATTGTCCTTAGATACCCAGCTAGCAACTAACTGAAAAGCTCATTAGTAAAAACAAAACGGTTCTCAGTCTCTTTTATCTGTCTGACGTAGTATCGGTGCCTTTCGGCCTTTCGGGTATCATTTTCAATAATAATGAGCACATACTCTTTACTGAAAGGTCAGGATTGACGTATGAAGTAATTATTATCTTCCATTGATTGAGGAATAATAGGTTAAACTAAAATAACGTGACATATTATGAGTCATGCGTAACTTCTTTATTCATTAAAGGTTAAATTAATACACTGATGTCTCTTGTGGCAGCACAAAGTAAGTATTTATTTATGTACTTAAAATTGATTAAAGATTCACCATGGCCCTGAAGTCAGGTCGAACGGTATCAATCCGGACCGAGTTCGAGCCATCGACGGCGCGTAGTGATCCATGCATGCCTAAAAAAAGATGTCAGCAAAACCGTAGGAGCCAAGAGGGCCGAAGCTTACTTAACTGGTAGTTCGAATGTGAACCCCGAGGTCCTGGAACTTAAGGCAAAAAAAGAATATAGTTGTAGTTTTAGCCAGTAAATCGGCCCTGAGACGCAAAGTGCTGCTGAGCGAATACAGGTGTGTTTTAGTTAGTTGAAACTCCATGTTGCTCCACCTAGAGCGAGAGAAGTAATTTGAGAAGTCCTATCTGAAAAAACGTAGGTTCTATTAAATGTTTCTGCACATAAAAACTTTAAATTAATTAATTACTACCAGAGCCTGTGAACACTTGAAATACAAGGGACGATAAATTTTCTACTTAATATAAAAAGGCTCGCCATCCAACCGTCCGGTAACCGTCCAGACCGAGCCCAAGTCGTCGTCGCGACGGCGCGTATTGTTCCACGCGCGCCTCAGGGAGATGTCAGCAAATCGTAGGGGCCCAGCAGGGTCGAAGCCTACTTGGGCCACGGGTAGTGTGAAAGCGAAGCCCGGGGTCCCGGGATGAAGACAAAGAAGGAACAGTAGTAGATTTTTAGTCAGTAAAAGTCTGACACTATCTCCCGCTCCGCCCAAGGGCGGGATTTGTCATTAGATGATTTAGCCACCTAAAAAAAAAACATTTTTGGCCCAGGATTTTATTAGATAATAGTGCCAGCTTAAAAAATGTTTAAGATTATTTAATTTGACAGTTTCTTGGCGTGGGAAGGTAAAACCTCCTAAAAGCAAAAAGTCAATGTTAACAATCCTACTATAACTGTTAAGAAAGGAAACGTTTTATGTAAATAAAGTGCTGTTAAAAGAAATAAATCAAAGTTATTTTGCAGTTCAAGGTGATTTGTAATTTGTAAATGAGCTTAGGATACCGCTGGCGTGTCAGACTTTCCTGACTTTAACTTATCCGTGTTACTCAGTTGCCCTTTGCTTTCCAAAGCCACGGTAACTTTTTCGAACTTTCCCACAACCCAGCTTGATTACCTGCAATGTTAATAATAGATCTGAAAATTTGTATTTTAGAGTTTACAAAGTAAAGTAAGTGTTTGGAAGCTGGATTATATCTGTGTGGCCCATCACACAGATGTAATCCAGCATCCTAACAGAGGTCACCTTGATGGAAACTTGCGGATTGTAAACGAAGCCAACCACTGTGTTGATGGTCGGTTTGTAGATTGTTGGATTACATCTGCTGTCTACACGGATTTAAGTAAGGTTACCTTTGTTGAGACGTTGGATTCCTTGCGTGTGACCTACGCTTTAATCAGCAGCTCCCTAGCCTTTTCCTAACTAGCATGGGGTCGACTTCCAGTCTAACTGGATGCGGCTGAATACCTGTCTTACATAGAACGACTGCCTATCAGATCTCCACAACTCAGTTACTGGGCAACACGATACTCCTTGGATAGATTGATGATTAGACTTTCTGGCCTGTAACGACTGTCAATGATCAACGAATGACAACCAGACCAACGGTTTTCCGTGCTTTCCGAGGCACAGGGTGTCAGTGATGTCCTACAAAAACTTAGAGAACATTTATGAAAAGAAAAATTCACATTGGTACTTGAACAGTTACCCTTTTACATGTCAGAACCTCATACATGTCAGGTGGGTGCTCTAACCAACGGATGGCCCACGACACACAGTTTACGAAGTTGATAATCGTAAAAATACGCTACTTACTTACAAAGACAAGTCTGTAACTTTTAGGACTACTGTCTACGGACGCGTAGCTTCGTAGACGCGTATTCGTCATTGTACGCTTGGTATACGCCTGCTATAAAACTCTGTAGACGAAGCGGCATGACGTTCACGACGACGTTTCGTCCCTGACCAGTAGGCTTATGCTACGTCGCTCCTTACACAGGTGGGAAGGTTAAGGCACTATCGATGTAGGTAAATATTGAGTACATAGGTAGGTAAATATTACATACATTAGTAGATAAATAATCAAGAATTTTCACTGGCTATCTATAGCCTTCGGAAAACCCAGCTAGCATTGAGGTCTTCCACCTAGATACGTCTTGTTCAACAAACACAGACTAATACAATAACATTTATATTATTTGAATTAAACAGTGTACAAATTAAATAAGTAAACTACAACGATATAAAACAAATGCGTTCTAAATTAAAAAAGCTGACGCGCAAGGCAATCAACTCGCTCAATTAGCGACAAAAAATAAAACAATCAATGAAGACTGTACCAGAATGAAGATGACGTACTAACCAGAGGTACTGTTCAAAGCTTTCGAGTTCCTAGCAGGAAGTTTAAGGCTGCCTGTAAGGGTGGCCTTGGAATGCAAAGGGCAACTTGAGTACTATGTGGGTTTTAGTAAATAATTTCTAACTCGCCCTCTCGCTCCACCAGAGCGGTAGGAGTTGTTTGGTGATTTGCCACTGTATTTATTTATTTATTTAGGATCTCCAACAAAGGATGTACACAATATCTGTATCTTATAAATTATTGGTTTCGGTATGTTGTTGGTGTACTCCTTCATTTATAGGAGACCACAGCATGCACAAAAATAATTTAAGCAACTAAGCTAACAAGAATAAAATTAAAGATACATTACATACATGGTATAAATTAATAAAGATAATAAAATTGAAAATTTATTGAATAATAATAATTATTATGATAAAATTGGAATTCTAATAACAATTAATAAAAAATAATAAAATTAATCTATTATACATTAAATTAAATTAAATCTTGTAAACATTTCTTATACTTTGGCAGTGACTCGCAGATGTCTAAGCTGTAGAACCAACTTTCAAAATTCGGATCAGATTGGCCTCTAATACGGCTATGCTAAATTGTAAGAACTATTATTTACAATAGTATTGGAGAATAAATCTGACTCAACAGAAGTCAAAAGATTCATACATAATCCACTGCTGGTCTGGACTTGTCTTGTCTCTAGGAGAGGAATGAAATGTAATTTACCACGTAAGCCCAGTGAAGGTTGGTGGATGTCATATGTCTTTGTATTTTTTTATATTCTAAGATAATTACGCCGGCTTCTCTAGAAAAGGTAATTTACCACGAACGCCTAGTGCGGGTTGATGGATGTCCCATGTTTTTGTATTTTTTATTGTGGGATATGCCGGTTTCCTTAACATGTTTTTCTTTCACGTTTTGAGAGCAGTGGTGAAAAAGACACGTAGAGCGCCTAGCTATAGAGCACCTGGTTGCGTTCGAACAACCCACTACTCGTAAGTCAGGGCCATTACCACACTGCGTTACCAGTGTTCTCTATAAACAGAAATTCATTTAATAGAATGATAAGTAGTTAATGTGCTGTGTGACCTGCAGTTTCCGAAGGTTTATATTTCTTATTAAAATTATTGTGATTATTCAAAATCTGCGTAGTAACTAGATATCTACTAATACGTAATAATCTTACTAAAATAGAACATCATATGATTTTATATGACGCGTATTTAGAAACAATAACAAAAAGTACCAACGTGGCCTACACTGATAGCCATTTATTATTATCAATCTGCGGGGGGCACGCTGTTGATAACAGACTAATAATAGTGCTTGACACACCTTAACCTCTTGACGTGCTTATCAGACAGTTATCGACCGTGGAATCCTCCATGCCCTCGGATCAAAGCGTACATGAACAGACCAGATAAATTGTAGTGTTGTTCGAAAATACGCGACCCATTTCATCATGCATTGTTTATGGTTGATTTCTCTAAATATTTTCATTTGAGATAGACGCAATTTAAAATGTATGTAAACACGTCTATTTTCACATTTAAAGTTCAATCTCATTTAGAGGTTTTTATCAGTAAAAAAATAGTTTGTAACCAAGTGAAAAAAGATCAAAACGAACATTATTATTAGCAGTTGTTCTATGATAATACAGCCAAATTACGACCTACGGCAACATCTAATATATTGTACAGATCGTGTAATGAAGACCGACAGACACTAATTTACAAACTAAAGAAAAGAAACGCGTAGGCAATATCGAGAACGTCAAAAAACTTATGCTTAAAACCTCTTTTCAAATTCTAAATTCAGCTTTCAAATCAAATCACAAATATGACGTCACGCACAACTCTCACCTCTTCTTGTCAAAACCAGATCTCTTACTCAGTATTTATTAACTATTCCGCAAGACAACTAAAGTTACCGACAAAGCCCGAAGAATCACCAAGTGGGCAGGGCACATTATTCGCAGAACAGCTAGGATCATAAGGTTCTGGAATAGCGACCATCAACCGGAAGACGCAGCGTTGGAAGGCCTCACAGAATAGCGAAACGATGACCTGCTAAAGGTCGCGGGAATTCGATGGATGCGAGAAGCACAAGACCGGTCATAATAGCGACACTTAGGGGAGGCCTATAGCCAGCAGTGAACGTCTTTCAGTTGAAATGATGATGATTATGATCTATTACTTCTCACGCCGATTGTACATACGTCTGTACAACTTAAATGACCTTGAAATACCCTTAAGCGTCAAAATTTTGATCTCTGTATCTTGATTTTTCCTAACGATTTTTTTTTTTTAAAAAACCTTGTCATCTTGGGGATTTTAGTATAAAACGTTCAATGACGTAATAATAATACGCGTAAACGCGCGAAGGGCTATTAACTAGAATTGATACCTATCAGTTCTAGCTTGTACTATTATTTATTCTGTGGTTCTAGTTAAACTAAGTTAGTTTTTACTTACCTAGGTAGGTCTATGTCCAGCCTACGATGCAGTATGACGGAACGGCGCCATGATTATGTTACATCTGCGACCACAAACGACGTCAAAGTATAAAACTACGTACCTACCTTGAGATCTGGTTTCATAGAGTGTTCTCTGTATGCTGGTGGTGCAAAACATGGGCGTGGGCCACACACCCACAAACAATTCAATTAGCTTCCTTTACATCCGGTCATTAAATGAATTGGCGGAAACAGTGCCTCTAAAAGAAGCAAGGAAAGGAAGTTAGTTTTTCCTGGATTTAATTTTCCAAGTGCATCGTCTAGCCAGGAGAATAGATATATGATCAATTAAACGTTTCCTGATTGTAATAGCTTATAATAATATTTTGTTGTTGTAAGCCGTCTAACACAAATATTGTTCATATTCAGATAATATGTAGATTCTTATGACGTCTACGCGATCATTCCGAATGTAATAAATTTTACATAATGAATGGCATAACTTTCAACATCTTCATAACAGGATCTCACTTGTTCTTATGTAGCAACAAAATATAATTATTCGTTAAATTTTTAAATCAGTATCAACTTATGTCTAACTTATTTACGAGCTTGAACGGGCCTTTGTGCGAGATTTAAACTGAACTAGATGATCGAATTAAAGGCTTTCTCGTAGTCCACAAACGCTAGGCAGAGAGGCAGATGCGAATGTATACGCGGTCTACGGTGCTGAAGCCTTTTCGGAATCCGGCTTTTTCGGGATTCTGGAAGTCGTCGAACCTGCGCTCGAGATGGTTCGTGATGACTCTGGAAAACAACTTGTAGACATGGCTCAGAAGTGAGTTGGGCCTGTAATTCTTGAGCAGGGCCTTGTCACCCTTCTTAAAGAAAAGTACCACCACACCTCCGCTCTATGCCTGTGGTGTTTTCCCTCGAGTATAACGGAATCAAATTCAATTATGTATAGTCTTTGAGTGCTTGTGTAGATTGCATCTTGATAGATTTGATCCTATCGTACTATGTTCTATTGTGAACATTAAACCAACTGTCTTGAGGGACTACTTGTTCAGTTTTTCCTTTGGGGTTTTCTTCATTTCTTCATTAATTAAAAAAAAAAACAAGTCTATATTTATGTTTGGTTGTTTGTTAATCAATCACGCTTAAGTGGCGAACGGAGTTTAATGAAACATGGATCATGAGTAGATCATGGTTGGATAAAGGCATATCATTTTTATTCGGGTTGAAAGATCCAGAAGGTTATTTTAACCCACTTTCACGCCGGTAAAATCGCAAGAAGAAGGCATAGCCAAAATCGCAAGAAGAAGGTATAGCCAAAATGGCAAGAAGAAAGTATATCCAAAATCGCAAGAAGAAAGTATAGCCAAAATTACCTGGGGCCTTACTATGATGTGTTAAAATGTTAAGAGAGATAAAGTTATACACACTATGTAGCTCTATCCCTTTAACAGTTCAGTTTAGGTCGTCAAATGGATCGTGTTAACGGTAAGAGGCCTCTGAATAGCTGAAGCATTGGGTGATTCCCCGGTCGCTGTTTTTTAGTCTGAATATGACGAAAAAGATATAAATATAACGTAATATATTGAAATAATTACGCAAGGCACGTTTTTGCTTATTGTTGTGTAAAATAATATTTTCAATGTCGAGATAATTTACGTCACTGTAATACAATACATTGGGAACTGTAAGTACTTCTACATGAATCTGATCTGATACTGCGTGTTATCACTATCATGACTCATAGGTATATATTTCACTATTTATTGGAAAATCTTAGTTTCGTTTTCTCTTACCTGTTAATGGTTTTTATTATAAATAATACAGTCATTATAGTGCTATAGTTAATAATATTAAAATAAAAGTACTGTCGGAAGTAGTCCTAAGAATTTGACGATTTCATCATCTTCATTTTTCTGCCCAAGTCCATGTTATTTGGGGTCGGCGTAACACATCCTATCACACGTCACGCTAGCACTAAATTTCTAACTTTTTCTTTCACATCACTCCTCACACAATCCGTCCATCTTTTCTTTGATCTGCTTCTCCTTCTCCATTCATCCACATGTATATTTAGAACTCTTATATTAACATACGTTTCATCCATCCCCTTCATGTGACCATATCAAGATAAATAATACCCTGTTAACTCTTCAGTTACTACTTATCAACTTCCCCTAATGCGTTTGAGGATTTCAGAAACTACAAATATATATACAGAAAAGTTTCGCCCCAAGTCAAGATGTTTTTTTTTATTTATTTATTGACAGGCTCGCGACTATTACCTGACTGCCTTGACTATTATCTTACCTGATGGTAAACGATGATGTGGTCGAAAGTGGAGCACCCAAACACAGTAACAGGCAGGGAATTCCACTCCATATTTGTACGAACCATGAATGTGTTCCCAAAACGTTTAAAACTATTTAGAACCTAAGATTTCCAAATTTCGAAAACTGCATTTTTAATCCTTAAACATCATTGGTATTCCTAAAATTTTAAGTTTTAGTTATCAAAAACTTTAGTAATAGCAGTTTTCTGTTACTAAAGTGTTAATAGAGGCTTCGCCCATGTGGAAATACAAAATTACGAAGTTTTATGTGATCAAATGTAACACATGCAACTGGGTGAAGACACTTACCTAGCTCAGGAGTCAGAGCTTCAAAAAGTTTGTTACCGACATAATTTTTGAGTCAATAAAAAAAAAAATACTCTAAGGGAACAAAAAGTATCGTTTGCCTATTCCAGGATATACCTTTTCGTGTACCAAAGGCCAATCCAAATCCGTTCAGTCAATTGAGCGTGAAGGAGTAACAAACACATCATTACGCTCAAACGTATACAAAATTCTCCTTTATAACGAATATTAGTTTAATGGAAAATAAAACTTCACAATTCATTCAAAGGCCTCATTTTCTACTATAGAATATGGTAGAACTAAACTCATCTATTCCATGACGTAATTGGAATGTTCCATAATACTGTAACGATAATTGTTGAATAAATAAATAATTAATAAAAGCATATGCAATAATAATAATAATTATTAATTGCCAATAAAAAATACCTAAGGCACTAATCTACGTCATAAAATAAAATACTAAAATAAATAATTTCACAGTAAAGAGGACTATGATAATTATTTCTAATTAATGCTGTAATGTAATTATAAATGAATAACCATATTCGTTGCTATAGAAAAAAACTAATATTAATTTTATTCCACACCTCGAAGTGTGACGTTCGCTGGTATTATAAGGCCAACAACATTATTATTCAATTGACTAATATTAATAAAAAATAAAGCTACTGAAAAGAATGCTAAGAATTCATGTTTAAATGTCATACAAAAACACATATTTTATAAAATTTACTTTGTTTAGTAGGTAGGTACTAATATTGGGCAATTTGCATTACCTGTTTTTGGCAATTTATTGTCTTTATAATTTTCTGTCAGCGTTAGCAATTTCATACGAGTAAAATATTCCCATTTCATGAATTCGAATGAGGGTTTTTTAAAATGACATTCACCAGGTGGCAGCACTGAGTCATCAGGTCCAGGCACCTGTCAAAACGCTTATGTTAAAGACATTAGTTAAATTGGCGTCAACGTCATGTCTACGAATATACATGTGTACGTCATAATTATACTCGTACCTTTCCGTTTTCAAAAGTAAAAGACTTGTGGGCTAAGTGGCACCAAATGATGGTGTGATTTATTCTGAAAGCCCTCATTAAAGAGCTTTATGATGTCCGAAGTTTCATAAAGTTATTTTCTTTTATTAAGGTTGAGAGGAAGTGTTAGACTTTTACTGAATAAAACCCATCCGTGTTCCTCCAGTTGTCCTTTACGTTCCTGTAGCCTTAGCAAACATCGGCCCCAGAAGGTCCTGTGCTTAAAATATTTGTTTTTATTTATTTTTTTTGTGTTTTTGTAGGTACATAATTTCCTCGCCAAATTTTACAGTTTGATGGCGAGATATGCTTGCTTTCCTTATATCAACAAAAATCTACGAAACACAAATACCAATCAAAATAAGAAACCTTATATTCTAATATTTTTGCGTAATTATGTTAATTTTGCACTTTTATAGTAAACTAACCGATTCAAATTGGTGACAAGTAAGTCAGTCCATTAACTTCATGCTCCACTCTAAAGACCTTCTTCTTTGTTTACAAACATTGCGTTTTGCTGTTTCATTATCGTCGTCTAATTCGGGAATGACATTAAACGTATCGTGGTATCAGCCGTATTCTGAGGCAAAAGTCGTAAAATTTACGCCAGAAATATAGGTTAAATACGAACGGAACTAAAATAATAGACTTGTTTTCCATGGATATAATATACGCACTTATTTTATTATTATATATGTGTGTGTATAAAGGTCAATAACCTACTATATATTTAGGACAATTTTCGTATTTTTATAGACAATTAACTCCCCTCGAGTTGATATTATAATAATTGACGTAAAAGTTGGAGGAATGACAAAATTAATTAAATTTTTAAAATTATCAGCCAGGTAATGTTGATTTAAGTTTTACACAAAGGTATAAATAATCATATTTAGGTATTACTTACTTATACCAATCCTGTATTAAGTATCCAGTGCTGGGTGTCTGACCCTTCGGTTCGGGCACGCTCAGCGCAACTGTATTGTATTTCTGTACTCTTTTTTTATTATATTGTTGTTTCCTATTGTATTGTGCGCGTCGAATAAATTCTATTCTATTCTCATGAAAATGTCCATATTAAAATTTTTGGAGACGTCAGATTTTGGACAGTCAATAAATAAAAAACCGGAATTAAACTATACTTATATATCTTTGGCTTGCTGTTTTCCTCAACCGGAATTTCCTGGGACATGGAAAAATGTGTGAACGACTATTGCATATTTTATGATGCGACAACGTTATTTTCCTGTTGCGTTTTCCAATAATTCCGTTTAGTGCGAACGGAAAAAATAAGTGGGTGTAGTATCGTCGCAATTTAAATTGTGGTGGCACGAGCGCTTTAAGAATTAATTATTTTTCCTTAAAGATTTTTTCTAGTTAAATGTGGATAGTTTTACCTATGCAAATAAATGTTACGGTTATCGCTTATGTTGGGAACTTAATAAGTTAGTAGGTGAATTGATATTCCTTATGATTATAAAATATAGTAGCCGGCACTGGTTTTGCACAGGTGCAAATTATATAAGTACACTAACCTTACTCGTTTATTAATCTTTCTATTAATGAAAATCGCATCAAAACTCGTTGCATAGTTTAGGAGTTAGTGTATAAATAGACAGACAGAGAGCGACTTTTTTATATTGTGAGAACCGTGATTACTCAAATACGCAGGCTTCAGTTCCTGTGATGTTTTCTCGAAGAGAACCAAACGATGCGTCGTAGTAATAATTTTTATTTTTATCTTCAAATAATCACATTTTCAACTAAAAATAACTTCACATCTTAAAGAAAAAACAATTATTTCATCTATCAATTTCAAAACATATTCGAAACATGTTTTGAAATGTTTCAAAATCCTTAAATAGTAGGTACATTATCTAGCCAGTCCGCCAGCTGATAAGAATAATAACCCAATGTGATCTCCTTCGATATCATACTATAATATGAAAATTGCAAAATTTAAATAGTACAAGGGCCAAGTAAAAACATTTGTTAAATCTTTGTACCTACTTCGAAATGTAGACTTTTGTCAATGAATTTTGAAGACAGGATACCAATAATTGAACGTCATATGGTTTTAATGAGGTTTGCTATATGTCATTTAGGTACGCTACATTCCTGAACTCACGACTAACAATTTATTTTGGTACTATTCAAATAACAATAAGGCCATTCATTAAAATAGTACTGACTTTATCACCTTTTTAAACCGCATACATGCCGTCATGAGTGAGAAAAGGAAAATCGTGAGAAATTCCGAAGAGTAAATATGAAATGAACTGTGAATAAAACTGATAATTCTGCATTTATTGAAACCAAAACTGACTCAATATTTTTATAAGAAATGAAGTAATAGTACTTTTATATCATGTTAGGTATACAATGTGAAGGCAAAAATATTAAAACAATAATAAAATATTCACAATTATGAATAATTTTTACTAGGAACCAAACCTGAAATAGCGTATTAAAAATCAGCTGATGAGTACATTGTCTCATGTCATGCCAACAATTGAAGGGCAATTGAAGGAACACAGGTGGGTTTTAGTCTGTAGACTTCTGACTCTCTCTCTCTCCACCCAGGACGTGAGAAGTCATTTGATGATTACCCACTTCAAGTCAAGTCACTTTTTCAAGTTTTTTTTTTTTTCTTTTAATGTTTTGTTAATATTGTGTGATGTGATTTATATTTTATTTACGTGTTTTTTACCTTTAAAAATCAGTGTCTGTAAAATCTCATAATGTCATAGTAATAAATTAACAATATTAATGTTTACCATTTTGTGAGTGTTGCACGCATTTTTCATTTTACATTTTTTTCACGCGTTTTATTTTTTTCTATTTCAGAATCAGATCTCACGAGTCTATCACACGTTGGTAAGTACCTACACATGTCATTGTTATTGTTTTTCCATCAACATTTATTTTGCTATTTTGTTTTGTAATGTCTAAATAAAGGTGATTGGTGATTTCGTATATTTATAGCCAAAATGTTCTTGATACTAGTTTTTGCTGTACCGTGTAAAGTACACGGTACAAAAATTGATATCCATCAAGCTTTTTTTCCCATTCCTGACGATTTAGTCATTTCTAAAATAGTTACTGAGCTGATTGACAGCACGACATAATAATATAACCCCTCAAATAGGATGTTTTGTTTAAACCATTGCCACGAGGCGCGAAATCCAAAATAAACATCTATTCTTACGTGGCCACATACTCCGATGTATTGAACACCAGAATCATTAGAAATTTACTCGTCCATTGCTTGAAATACGAAGAAACATTGACAGTTGAACGTGATAACGCGAGTAATGGATAGAATATGGAAGCTAATGTTCCTAAAAATCTAGTTTTTGCTGCTCTAGGGATAGAAAAGGTTGCACAATGACCGATGTTAGATAACATTGTCACTCAATATCGCACTGAAGTGAAGAATTTATGAGTTCCTCATGCGAGGTTAACGATGATTTGGCGGCCATTCTCGTTACATTAATTAAACAATGGCTTAGTATTAGTAAAAGGAGAACAAGATACAACTGATGTTTGTAATCGGGTTAATGTTTGTTTGGCCTTCTAAATAACTTTACGACAGCTTATATAAGTATATCATTTGTAACCCGTGCTGTAACACAAAGTAGAAATAGGTTTCAATAATTCATTTGATATTAAAGACTTCGTTATGTCTGACGCCTTCCGTAATACCGAGGTAAATGTCAGACATTTTTGCAATACTTAAAACACTCTTCCTACAAGTAAATACACATTTAATAAATACCACGATTAAGTTTTTCTTAGATCATACATGCCTAGGTTGTTGTTATACAACAATGCATCTTAAACAAGGACATAGAGTTCTTATTGTATAGTTTCTGAAAAATGGTGTTGAAATGTTTTGAAGGTTTGTGTTACGATGCAGATAAATTATTTAGTATGTTTGTGGTCACATTAACATATACTCTTATATCAACACCAGATCCATAACATAATTCAAGTGTTTGTTAATATAGAATGGTATAGTTTGTCATAGGTGAAATTGAAAGAGTAATAGAAGTTATAGCAACATTAGATGAAATACTGAGGTTACTGACGAAAATATTTATTTTGTAAAAACATATTTATGATTCAAGAGATGATTTTGAAGATAAAGACGTACAACTACAGCTTGTATTCAAATCTTGTATAGTAAAGAATTTAATACGCATTCGTCTCAATAACAAATCGATAATCAAGGCACGTAGGGCAGTTGCACACGTTACACATTACAACAATATTATTGATTAACAGACAAACACATATTGTTCGATATATGATAAACTGATGCTCACAGTGGCCTTATTCTACCAACATGCGTTTCAATTAAGGCTCATAACAGTAATTGGTGTCAGCATTCGGTACTAACATACAGTTCCTCCGATGTTCATGTAGTTTATTCTATTAAATGTTCATTTACACAATTTAGTTGTAGCGGAATTTTGCAATTGTTGGCAATTTGTACGTCTTTTTGCGCTGTAAATTTGGGTTACTATGAGATACTGCTAGTAGCTAGGAATGGAATTCGTAGCGTCTATGATGAAACATTTATGTTCCATTTAAATAAACTAAATTTACAAGAATAAGTATATGATATGTAAATTAATTCGACGCTCACACGTGGTTTCAGGGGAGAAGAGAATCAGTCAAAACATGCTTATTGCAAATGATCAAACTTTTATTTCCCCAAGATCATGTCAAGTGAGTGCAGTAACTTTTACTCGAGAACTCATTAAAATTCTCAGACATTTTGGCATTTTCCCAATAATTGCCATTAATACGGTTATACTCGTAAATGCCACACACGACTACCTTATAACTTTTCAAGCAGTAACGTTGTTTGCAGCTTCCTCATCCTGCTTGATTTGGCTCTCTATTAGTAATCTATGATTGTAATTTCCGTAAACAGTGGTTAGAGTACACAGTATTAAAGATTTCCGAAGTTTATAGTTGGGTTGGGGAAGTAAATACTGATGCTGGCAATGTTCCAGAGTTGATGACAGTTGATACAAAGGTTGTAACTAATTGTGCATGCGGTACGGGTACAAAGATCGGTTAAACTGGGTTCTTAAAATAAGGAGTTTATGGAGTACGTACCTATGCAATCTCGTTCCAGTACATAAAACTACTTACGCACGTTCGGTTTGTTTCATTTTGTCAAAATTAGTTGATACTGTGGCATATCACGTCTTGTTTTGCATTGTTACGATTACTCAGCGTAAGTTTTTTTTTGTGACAGCCGTGATGAATGTTCGGGAAATTCCTTAAATACATTCCTGCGAAAATTTTGCTCGTACTTACCTTTATACGTTAACTACTAGTATAGAAAAAAAATTGCTTAAAAATTATTATTTCTGAAATGATAGTTAGTTTTTTAAATTACCTCATTAAAGTGTTTTAGCATGTGGCCAACTCGTGACGGCCATAGTACACTAACAAAAAGATTTTTTTTCTAAATCATGAATATGTATTTTGTATGAATATTTCTCACATTTATTAAATTTTTCTGCACGTCTCCGGTCTTCTCTTGTTATTTTAATTATAACTTGCACTAATTTATGTGGAACGACAGAATAATAATGTCAGTCACATTGCAAGTCACATTGTCAGTCACATGCGCTATCCATTTAAGACAGACTTCAGTTCTCAGACTGTTTTAATTGGCCACTTATTGGCATGATGGAGTTTACTTTAAGAATAAAGACAAACTGTATAAATAATGTCATTTATTTTTCTCGTAAATCAAGATTATATAATCGCATTGGCTTTGGCGATTAAATTTTATTAACTTTTGATAAGGTATTCTAATATTCTTTTTACTTATAAAAAACACAAAGCAAGGTTTTGTTTAACGACACCATCACAAATGAAAGTAAACATCTTGGGCCAATGAACTGATGCAAGTTTACGCCTGAGTTGCTAGGCAACGTAGCAATTGTTGACGATGACAAAAAGGTCATTCATAATTGAACAGTTGTTGAACACCCAACTTTTAATTTGTACATAAAAATTATGTAAATTTTGTCGGAGTATTGCGTCAGACCTTTATTATAATTTATAACGGGAGTATGAGAGGAAAAATACAAATATTAAGCGTTTAAACGGTACATGACACAGGCAAGCAGGTAAAACTCCATTCGATTGTTGTTTCACTAAACACATTTTTTTTATTATCTATTAGCGCACTAAATTAAAACAAGAAAAAATGTAAACAAAAAGCAGGAAAATTATCTGAAAAACTGTAGAAACAAAAAAAAAATGCGTTTTCCTGTGGATTTTGGACACAATTCCCTGGAATTAACCTCATAAATATGTTTTCAATACGACTATTTATAATTTTAGAGACGCAGTATATTGTGGTGTTGAAACTGTCCAGAGCATATCAAGCGAACAATTAAACCAACTTTGATTATTTTTACAAGACGAAAACAGATCTGACGAGTTTCTACGCAGCGATGTTCCGGAGAAGAATTTTGCTAGTTAGGTATAAGGAGAAAACGTTACCTTAGGATTTACAACCAAAGCCGATAATATTAACAAAAACAACAACAACTTTTACGATGAACCTGTATTTCGTGGCCAAAACATTTTCTCGAAAGTGATATGTGTTCTACTGATAAACGAATTCGGATTTCCCAAACAGAATGTAAAATTTGTTTACTTGAGATTTTTTTTAGCAAATAGCAGCAAAGTAAGAATTAAATTATTAACTAATTGTTTGTTAGTAACAAGAATAGGGATTAACTAGTCTTGATTGTAGGTATAAGGTTCAGCAGTCACTTGATAAGGCTCTAAAGTATCTTATCTTTAAGGCCAAAGCAGTTTACATAATTTAAAATATCTCACAAGGGGCATTGAATTAAATTATAATTTATTGCCCGTGAAGAATGTTGTCTTTAGAATAATGCAAGATTATTTTGATATTTACATTTAATATATAGTTTTATTCATTTGCAACTGGTCTCAATACATTAGCGTTAAATAGAACGCCATGTTGTTTTGTGAAAACACGGTTATTTTTTATTGTATTATTAAACCCGGTTATCAATACTTTAAAATTTATAACACATACGATATCTATCTATCTATAAGAGTCTGGTTTCCGCACTTAGCATGGGCCATGACGAGTCACCTCTCTTCAAAAACCGATTAGGTCTCCTAAGTTTTTCAAGGTATCTGTAAGTGATTTCAGGGATCCTAAGGTCCGCACGCGTGTATCCAGTCACACTTGTGCAGTCAAGGAGCACATGCGCAAATGTCTTCTCCTTCTCCAAGCATGCTTTGCACAAGCGACTGTCTGTGATGCCTATTGTGTGGAGGTGTTTATTTAGTGTTCATTGTCCGGTGAAGGTCACTGCCACCAGGCGCAGGCTGTGTCTGTCCAGATGCATGAGGCATAAGATACCTAATTTACAGACAGTTTACCTAATTAGCAGCACTTAAAACAAATGTAACTTCATAATATTTTTTAAATCAAGTCAGGTAAATCAAAAATTATTTCAGTTGCATCATTTTTGATTTACAAGCGTCGGAAAGGAACGTTTTATTACAGTGTAAAATGTAAATTAGTTGCTTATATAAGGAAGGTTTTGTGTTTCTATTGAAAAGTACGATTTGATGATATAATTGCAGTCTTATCTATAATTGTTTGTGAGTTAAGCAAAACTACTTAGTCATAATTTATCGGTTACCTTCCATAAAATAAATTGGCGCGTTCTGCATAGGGTTTTGGAACATAAAAATCAAATATTTGCTGTTGATTTTCCCTACCATGTCAAAATTTGTGTCATACCTCAATTTACATAGATAGATATATTCTTTATTGTACACCAAAAATGCAAATTACATTAGGAACTTAATATTAATATAGTGTCACAATGGGCGGTCTTATCGCTAAAAGCGATTTTTTACAGACAACCTTAGGATGGATTTGATAGAGAAGGAGAAAAAAGATACGCAGGTAGTTCGTGGGGTACTATTTACATATATACAATACATAAACTAATAACTTTCATATAATACAAACAATATATAATATACATATATATATATAATTATAAAAAGCAAAGAAATGATGTACGTAATGACGACATTCAAGAGGAAAGGTAGTGATCCTTAACCATATCTTTAAAAATCGTAAGTGTTTGAGCTTGCCTTACCGACATGGGCAAAGCATTCCACAGCCGCACTGCTTGAACTGTAAACGACTTGTCATAGAAATTGGTGAAATGGCTTGGCATCTTTAGCCCCAAGTTTTCCGATGACCTAAGATATCTAGTATGTGTGTCATGAAGGAACTTGAAACGTTCTTTAAGATATGCAGGAGTTTTAGGATTGAACAGAACACTGTAGAGCAGAGACAAGATGTGTACGTTCCGGCGAAGACGTATTGGAAGCCACTTGAGTTTCGTACGAAAATCGGATATGTGATCATACTTGCGCAAGCCAAATATAAATCGTATGCAAACATTTTGAAGCCGCTCAAGTTTATCAAGTTGTGCCTCAGTGAGATCGAGATAACTGACATCAGCGTAGTCAAGGATAGGGAGTAAGAGTGACTGAGCAAGTGCAATTTTAGTGGCAGTTGGCAAAAAGTTACGCAACCGTCTCAGGGACTTGGCAGAAGCAAATATTTTGCGACTTACCTCTTGTAATTGGGGACCCCAAGAAAGATGCTTGTCTATCCAAATGCCTAAGTTCTTGACCTTCTCACTTATTGGAATAGCAGTACCGTTGAATAGAACCTGTGGCAGTTGGGACCAGTGTACCTTGGGCATCAACCTAGAGCTGCCAACAACAATGACTTGAGTCTTCGATGGATTAACCTTCAGACCGTGTGCCTCACTCCACTCACAAATTGAAGCCAAGTCCTGGTTAATAATGTTGATAGCGGCATCCAAATCCGTATGGGGAGTTTGTCTATAAACTTGCAAATCATCAGCATAGAGGTGGTAGAAGGAAAGAAGTTTTTTGGAGATAGAATTTATGAAAATTGCGAAGAGTAAAGGAGATAAGACGCCACCCTGAGGAACACCGGCAGAAGTATAACACCAAGAAGAACAGGACTCATCTATGGAAATACGTTGCCGGCGGCCATACAGGTAACTACGAAACCAGTCAATCACCGTTGGAGATATGTTAAGAGAGCGAAGTATGGCGAGTAGGATATCGAAATCGACGGTATTGAAGGCGTTGCTAAAATCTAGTAAGCAGAGAACCGTCATATTTCCTCTATCCATACCTAGACGTATGTCATCAGAAACGTTAACCAGGGCTGTGGTGGTGCTATGACCAGGACGAAATCCGGATTGGAATGGATTCAGCAGACTATTCTTGCAAAGAAAAGCACTGAGCTGATTGTGGACCAGGCGTTCTAGGACTTTAGAGAGGAAAGGCAGTATGGAGATTGGTCGATATTCTGAAAAGGAAGTAGGATTTGATTTTTTGGGCAAAGGAGTAATTTTGGCCTCTTTCCATATTGATGGAAAGACACCTTTGGAAATGGAATAATTAAGGATATAACACAGGATAGGAAGGATTTCATCAAGGACAGGGAGTATCATTTTCCGACTGACACAATCGCTGCCAACTGCGTTAGACGTGATTGAAACTATGCTCTTCTTAACATCACAATCAGAGAAATGACTAAAATTAAATGGCGAATGATCCGGGGTTGGAAGGTTAGAAAGATGGTTTAACGTAGATGCCTTCGAGGTCCCATTATAGTAGGACGAAGATGAGAAATGTTGATTAAGAAGATCTATGTCTAAGTCATTAGGAATCGGTTCTTGGCGTGATTTTCCAACTCCCATAGATTTAAGAAATTTCCAGACTTTAGCTGGATCACCGTTTTCAACAGATTCATGAACATGGTGGCGTAGTGCATCCCTACACACCCTATTGCTGCGATTGCGTGCTTTAAGATAAAGGTCACGGTTGAATGATGTGGGCCGGCATTTAAACTTGGTTTTACATACTGCCTTCTTGTGCATGACATTCCTTTTCAATTTAATCCATATAAACGCAGAATATTATATTTTGCATTATAATTACTTATTTTTTGTAAGTTTTTTTGTAGGAAATAACCTCTGGAACTACTAAACCAATTTAAAAAAAAATCAACAATAGAAAGCAACAAATTTCTGAGTGATATAGGCTATATTTTAATGTCGTTATTAATCTTTGAGACCCAGTGAAATGGTTAGCAAGTTTGTAATAAAATTGCCTAGTTTGACGCAGTTACCTACTAATTTCAATGAAAACGTATCATTTTATGGTTTCTGGGGCATCTGTCAATCATTGTTTATATGATATTCGACTCGCGACGTGCAACTTGGTGAAGGTCGAATTTTATTTGTCTAGGCGATATCCCGATGTATCGCCAAACAAATTATTTTCGTGTTTTTAATTTTTTTTTCGGTTCCCTTAAAGACGTTGAACTTTACACATTAAGTTATAAGGTTTATTTTACGTTAATTATTAACAAATTGGTGATGTGTTAAAGTTGTTTTCGTATGGTGTATGGCCTGTCCTTGCTATGACACGACCGACCTACTAACCCGAATGTATAAAATCAAACAAATTCGTGCTTTTGTTAAGATATAGGACATGTTCGCTAATTTATAAACTTCACGAAATTGGAGAGTTCAGTTGTATGTACCTAGTCACAGTATGTTTTTTCCGTTGACGCCATTACTCTTCTCAGAATCGGTGATTTTGGTTGTTAGAGATAAAATGCAGATTCGAGTTACTGCTCGGAATAATAACGTGACTGACTAAAAATACTGTGAGCTCACGTGCATCCCTGAAAAACAGATGTTTTTAGTTACTTTCGTCGGCAGCTACGAGTATACTGGCAGGTTGCGTGTTCACGAAAACAATTAGTGCGGTAGCCTAGGGATAGTTTGCAAAAATCACCACGGTACTGAAACACAAAGGGCAACTGAAGAAACACAGGTGAGTTTTAGTCAATAAAGGTTTGATACTCCACCCAGAGTGCGACAAGTTATTTGAAGGTTTCAAACAGCAAAAATAAGGCAATAGTGACGTATTTAGCATTGGTAGTAGCTTATTACTTCATCAATAAATGCATTAACGGCCTTAGTTTATGAGTGAATACATCTATAAACTCTTCACTCAAGGTTCCAATCTCTTTAATTAATCCAGGCTCGGCACGCACTTAAATCAAGCGCCAACTAGACGCAGAAGAGCTCACGTGCACGGTAATATGTTAAGAAGACAGAACGCCCCGTTACATGTGGTAATTTTCTCGCTATTACAGTTGAAAATTAGAAATTTTGCAGATGCCCAACGATTAATCAGTGTTTACTTTGTTGAAGATCAACGGCTGCATGCAAGCGTAAATTAAAAATATAATATTGCGATTACTAATCTAGCAGCACTTGTTATTGTTTATTAATATTGACAGGAGGATGAACCTTAAATTATAATCATGACGTAGTATCTACATTGTGTAAATCAACATGCGGGTAATATCAGGGACAAAAATATAGGTACTTTAACGAACGTTGAACTAAACTTTTTCATAAATTATGCTCTAGTGACCTGCCCCAGCTTCGTACGGGTGTTAAATCAAAAGCTTGGAAATTCTAGGTATGCAAGGTATGCAGTATACACCTAAATCTTCCTTAAAAATCACTCTGGTGGCACAAATGTCTATTGGTGAAGACTATAATTATGAAAATTGGTAGTTTTTGAGTTTATTACAAATAGACGAACAAGCAGACGTGGTCGAGGACTTAGTTTCATAATAATGTAAAGAATGAGAATTTTAAGTATTCATCCTATCACAGTTGAAATAGAGGAATGAAATGAATATGCTACTGAAGTGTTTTGATTTTGAAAGTCACACGCACAAGCTTCACCACAGTTTTGCCTGCACAGGCCGGTTTATACACGAGTTTTATACGGTGTTCCAAGTACAAATAGGCCTGCACAGGCATAATGGTAGCAAAGCTTGTGCATGTGGTAGGCCCATAATTGTAGAAAAGGGAAATTTTTGTCTTATATTAAGATATCTAGTTGAATTTATGCTGTACAGTAAATAGTTAAATACATCAACTTTGCAGGACAATAGCGTCGTAAGATTTATGTAATACTTGAAGTATGTGATGCCATAATAATATGTAACTTAGCGACCGAGACGGTGGTTTAGAATGCACTTAATTAATAGGTATCTGGTGCCTACCAATTAAATGTTATGCAATGATTACACATTACGGTAGGTACACAGTTAACGATAGTTTCAAGGAAATCCATTTTCTGTACTATATTTGAGCTTGGATAGTCTTGAAACGATTTTACTTATGTCGATCAAGAATATCCATTTTATTGTGCCCTTTTAGGCTACCTACGCAAACCGCATTGTTGCACTATTTCAATTATGTTGAAGGAAATAGTCAAATCCAGAATGACCACGTTTGTTTACTACTAAAAATATCTTCCCGCGTCACTTTGCAGACGTTGACGCTAAATAAAGCTGCTTTCGACATTGAGATGTTTGATTACAATTTGTTTTTGCTTGTAAACATCACTTTTGTGTTCAAAATCTAAAGATCCATAAGTAACTGAACATTTTGTCAAGTTTTTGTTGAGTTCAGCCTGACATTGATAGATTTAAGTCCTGTTTATTATTACGTTATCTAAGATTGAAGGTTAAGATAAGAAAAATGATAGATGTAGTACGATGTTCAATATAAACTGAAGATTCTTGCGTGAAATTAGAACGACGGAATAAAACAAGGTTACAAACATCAAAAACTATGATAGATCTGGGTCTGAGTATAAAACATTAAAATGATAGTTTGATTGAAAACATAAACAAATCATCTAAGTTGATCCATGATTTCTAAACAATTTTCGTATCGTGTGCCAATATTAACATGTTACAGTTACAGATACTGACGCATTTGATTATCAACAGACGGTTATTATGTTCTAGAATAACATTGCAGACCTAAATCTCGAAATTGCGCAACATAATTGTAGTAATCTCACCTGAAATTACACATAACATCGCTGGCTACCAATGCAGCCACATTAGCTGACGAGGAAGAGAAAAACCGTTGAATAGCGTGGTATTTTTAACAGTCGATATCTCTGGGGGCGTGACTCTTGCGTCTTCAACACAGGTGCAACGTTTACGCAAAGGGGCTTGCGATGCCGCGTCTATCAGGACTCTAATGAGTGAATCATTAATGTCGCAATTACTATTTCTATTTCCAGTACTACTGGTAGTTAATTTTAATTGCGGATGCAAACAAACAAGGTTTATCAGATTTTCTTGTTTTTGTTGTGAAGCTCAGGCTGCAAGCTTCAAGGCTAAACACATGTTTATTATTATGCTTTGATGCAGTATATTAGCAAATCGATATTATTTACCACCTGCACAATGTGTAAACTTTACGATTCTGACTTGATGGGTTATGCTAGTATATAATACAAAGGAAACAAATGAAATGAATGAAAAACAAGGTTTCGTTGTTCTGGGATCAACAAGAGTCATTGTCTTATAGGTCATTGTCTGAAATATTCTTTGGTATTATTCCACGCCCATTCGTTGTCAGGACGATTCGAGATCTATAGAAAACAGCGACACTAATTTGTCAATTAACTTTTGTTCTAAAAGCACGTTCGTTCTTAATGTTCCACTAAAGTTTTATGGTGACCGTGGCGAAATAGTTCAAAAGATTGACGTCATTAGTGTAAGTATGACCATTTGTATTGGTATCAATAGAGCATGTGATTTTAGCTTCATGCTTGATATCAGTGGAACTAATGTGTCGATTGTCTTTGAAATTCACATGGATCAAGCCATCACTGTTATTACGTTGTAACTTTCAAATGTACTTGTGCTTCAGTAGATATTTAGTTCTATATTGTACTTCCTCCCAAATATAATTCTTCCGACCTAATTTCAACCATGGTGGCCAATCTCAATGGAAATTAGCCAGGTATACATGAGATTTTTTATTGCACTAGCATGTGCGCAAACATAACACGATGCACTCTCTGTTGCTTTACTATCACTTACTCCCTTTTCCTTTACATCACTCCTCACACAATCCATCTATCTTTTCTTTTGGCTTTCCTCTCCTTCTTCATCTACATGTATACTCTGCTTGACGAATCTCATATAACGTAAAATACTGATATCCAGCTGCTTCTAATGCGACTGGAAGCCAACCCCACTACAGTTACAAAAAGGCTAGCTAGATTGTTTGTACTTATCTTGCCGAATCCCACATCCACCAGCGATGGTAAAGCCAAATGATAAAGCACATGAAATATCATCTGACTTGATCATCGTTTTAATAGTAATAATAAATGTTTATTTAAAATATATCTAGGATCCAATCCAATTAATAGTAAAAAATTAAAAATTAAAACTAGTGTTAGTAATACAACCTTAATCTACTCGCCCCCTGCCTGACCTCCCGTTTTGGCCTATGCTTTGCTTTGCAATATAATCTTGCCCGTCGGCGTCGCTCCCATTTCACCAATGTCGTAATCATTGGTGATTCTATCACTTTCTGTTATAAATATGTATGATGCCTAAGTGTCATGTCACATTGAATATAATAGTCACTTTTTCAGCCTGATGACAATTCAGTTTGAACCGTCTGGATGACTCGTTAAATGACTGTAATACCTACATAATAGAAGTCTCTTATGTAATCTGACCTGAATGTCAGAAGTCCAATGCTTTTGTAGGAATATCATTGATCTTTTTATTTATTTACCTTTATAATGTCTGTAAAAAGGTACATAAAGGTTATGTTGCATCTTTCAATGTACTTACACGTCACGTCAAGGAGAAGGTCACACGAATTGATAAAGCGATGAACTCACTATTTGTTTATTAACATTACCGATTAGATAATAAAACAAAATCAGTTTCCACCGTGATAATATTTGTTTTTTTATGATTTTTTAACATTCTTCTACGATTGTCAGTGATAAGATAAATATGTTGTAATGTTTATTTATAATTTCGTGGAAAATGTGGAAATCTCTTTACGTTTTCTTGTAAATGGGTGTTTTGTAAATATTATTGTTTTTACTGAATGTAGGACGTCAGTTCCTTCAACCGTTTCTTTGACTGTATTTAGTAAGTCAATGTTTTATTTACTCTACATTTGAGTTAGTTTTCAAACACGCGTAGACTAAGATACTTTTTATGATATATTTGTTATTGTTGGTAGCATTCAATCGGCCACTGGCACAGAGGGTAAGAGAATAATCGAATTCGGTCTTAAAGGTTTTAAGTTCAATACCCGGTTCAGGTAAATATTTTTGTTTAAATATTTATTGGTTAAAAGGCCTAGCACGCGCAACTCAATGGATATTTCGTTTACAACGTAATTGTTTTAATGAACGTAGGTAGCCACGCACCTATTAGACTAGTGTTATTCACCAAAATATCACCGCGTACCGCGTTTATTACGCATAATATAGTATTGCACAATGTTAATCTTTACGTTTTGTTTTCATACTGATAAAAAAAAATTACAGGGAGAGCCACGTCAGATAATTTTATTATGCAAACATCCTTGCTATGAATGGGTCTTCTGAAAGCCGCACCATTTCAACATACCTAAATTATTTGATTATTAAGTAGGTGTGCAGTCTTTCTTCCTCTAAGCAAACTCACTTTCTTTTCATGAGTTATTTCCAATTGTTAAGTTCCGAATAAAAGTGAGGTAATAACGGAACAGCTTGTTTTCTGTCTAGGTGGGAAATCATACAATGACTTCTTCAACTGTAGCGCGGAGCGGGTGGCCGTGTCAGAGTTTTACTGACTAAAACCCACTCCTATGTTCTTTCTTCTTTGGAAAACTTTTGACCCCAATAAAGAACGGCTGGGTTTTATAGCAATGAAAATATATATGTATGGCCTACAGATAGGTGTTGCAGGTGTAGATATCTTGGACATGTTCGTGAAGTTACCCACTATACAGCATTCATTCCTAAAAAGATCTTCGTCTTTATTCTTCCCTTCAGTGTTATCGTACTACTGTGTTCCTACTCAAGATTACCTACTTAGGCATATGAGGTAGGTAACTTAGATATCACAAAACTGATTACTAGGTAGTTCATAAAAACACAGAATCTGACCAGATAAGAGTACTTGAATATTACTCGGTAATTTACCTTTTATTCAATACGATTGGTTATCATAATATGACTATTAATAAATTAGCGGCAAAACTTGGGTTTTCTTAATCGTATGAGTAGGTTAATGTAAAACACAGTATTTGATTTTTTACCATGAAGTTGTACCTATCGTGTTCCGTTTCTGCACGACCCTATTAATAGTCGAATGGTAGAAAATGTCTAAGGCGTTAAATCCAACTTAGTACATCATTTTTTAAATGTGCATAAAGCTTTGATAAATAAATGAAAATGAATTTATTTGTTTTAGTTTCTATCGATAATAACTGGTTTCTTTCGATAATCCTTGTAATTGGGATCGATGAGTCAGATGCCCCTCTCCTACAGAGGAGACCTAAGTTCCAGCAGCGGAAACATTATTTATAAGGCCGAGTACGCTATGCTAAGTCAGATGCCATAGTCTTCCACGATGGAAAAATATAGTCCTTCTGGGTGGCGGGAATGTTCGAAAGAGCTACCATGACCCTGGAACGCAAAAAGCAATTGAAGGAACACAGGTAAGTTTTATTTAGTAAAAGTCCACCTAGATCCCTCATGTTTCACTCACAGCGGGAAAAGTTATTAAATGATTTCCCAACCAATAAATAAAAATAAAAGCCCTATCAGGATCTCATGGTACTTACAAACTGAACATTTAACATGATAATTATCATATTAAATGAATAATATATATAAACTTATTCTGTTCGAGATTTTATTTCGTCTGTTTTCAATCCAAGTCAAAAAAAGCGTTATCAATTTCTATTATTTGTTTTTATTTTTCTTCTGTTGCTATATTTCTTCTTAAACAGAATAGGTACCTATTACGGTACTGTGCTTACTTACATGACAAGGTAAAGGACGAGTTTCTCGAGTAGGTACACAAAGGTCTACATCTACAAAGGATTCCCTTCAGAATGACCAACAACAATGCTATGTACAATAACTGCATTTTAATGAACACCTTCGTATCTTCCTGTTTTATTATGTGCTTTGTTTTAATACATTGATTGCATAACCAATAAAATAACACAGGCAGGTAAGTACTACAAAATAATATAAATTACCAAACTACGTACAAACAAGTTGCGAATAGGTACTATCATTGAATGATTGTTGAAATATTTTCAAAATATAATAGAGTCATTTATAGTCGACATTTTTATTACCTACCTTTATTTTTGTTTTCTCTTCTACGAAAATATTGTTTCCAACAGAAAAGCCATTTAAAACGCGTGTTAAAACGGACTGTGACGTATTGGCCCATCCGTCGGCTGTGTGGGCGGCTCGCCCGACACTGTCACACCCGGCGGTCACGTGATCAAACGCAATTAGACAAGACGCACCTTCGCCATGTCATTGAAGATATTTAAAAAACAAAACCACGCAATTCTGACTCTTAGGGCTCCAAATATAAGGCTAAAAATTACACCATTATAAACTAATGACGCGACAATATTGTCGTAGCAATTCAACTGCGCAATTCGCGTCGTAACATCGGAATTTTGTGTCCCCAAGATTTGTGTAAGATTGAACAATGGGCACAGTGACGTCTTTACGCGGTCTTGGGGAACTTCTACGAATTTTGTAAACAGTGTCTTTGTAGTCGTATAATTAATAGCGACATATTTAAATAAACATAAACTTTCAACGATTTTTATCTGAAGAAAATGCATCTTTTCAGTGATGCTAATACAATTTATCAACACGACAGTATTCCAACACGAAGCAATCTGCTTTATTATTTGATATATAGTTGCCCTAGATAGAAAGATGCCAACACACTCTATTACAGAGAAACTACTAAATAATAAATTAGGGTAGCCGATATCAAACATTGCAAATTAAGAGTCTTTACTATCAAAGAAATCTTTGAATGATAGCAAATTAGCAATGGCATTCACTTTCTACGGAATAGAAAAAGTGAAAAGTAAAATTGGTTATGAGCTATATGATTAGCGAAAAACGGGTTAAAAAAGCGAAAGAAATTGGTACTGACTGAATCATTATATCACTGCTAGGATTAGTCTATAAATCTTTTAAAGCACTTTTTATGAACATCATTTATGAATCATGCAGAAAGTTAATTGGTTTATAATACAGTATTGCGTAGTTATAGAAGTCTGGACTACAAATCATCCATGCATGTGATATCGTGTCACGTGTTTGGCATATAAAACATTCATATGAAGGACCAGACGTTACACAGACGGATCAATTTCGTGACGTGGACTTCAAAGTCGTTTGGAGGCCTTGGTGACCAACCTTGACCTGAGCTACTTCCAAGGTCCATGGCTAATGTTTTGAAAGCGATCACGCCTAAACGATCACCATTATAGGCAATCACAATTTAGTTGTTGACGATCCCTTCGTCGTAAACATTTTTTTTTCTAGAAACAGGAACTACTCTTTGCCCTACGGTTGTTATTTATCAAATGTTTTTATTTTCGTGTGGAAACTTTTGAAGTGTTTGTCATGGCTGAATTCCGAGCGTCTTCTCTACCGCATCGGTGGAGTGTTCCACTCTCAGAAGGTGATCTTGACCTTACGTGCCCAAATTGAGAGTTTGTCACAAACTTTACGATTACATTCTGGGCGAGGTAAATGGTCTTCGTTTTACCAATTTTATGATAACATAAAAATTTACTGTAAGGTAACATTTGGAAGGCCTTCCTACTTTGATACTGCAGTGTTCTTGAAAAATATACAATATAAGGTTTTTAACATAATTCAACTTTTACAAGTTACAATCATGAATTCATGGTCGATGGAAGTTCAAACTACGAAAGATTAGGTGGCCATGTTCATTAAATTATCTACGTCACTTAATGATGCCAAAATGAATTATGACAACGTAAAAAACTAATTATGAATGACGATACTACAAAACAGGAAGAGCATGTACTTACCTATCTACAATGTCATAGACAGATACATGTTGTGGTACTATTTGTACCACACACTGGTCTATTTGATTGACAGGGTGACAAATCAAAGGGATTATTTTTATCTGGCGAGGCGGGCGAGGGTTGACCCACTGTTGGCGGCCACTAATGACGCAAACACAGACCTTCAGTTTAATATTTTAGTATTTAGGTCTAAAGTGACCTGATATTGATGTGCGTAAAGTTTTAATCAATATTTTAGTAAGACGAAGGTGATGAATATAAAATATGAATTTTACTGCTGTTTCCGTAGTCTTTCGTGACCGATTTTCAGGTTTTTTTTTTCAACTGTTCTGCGAGCAATGTACCCTACTCACTGTTTTTTTTCGTAGACAGTAATAATTTGTTTTGGTTATTGGCTACTTAAGCAGAACCAATAATGTTAAGCACAATGTATTTTGTTACATCTGATTGCCCTATAAAAATAATACTGCGTACTTTCTTACTTTTGGGTACTACTTTCTTTGTTATTCACAACAAAACATTTATTTGTTTTTCAAGATTTCCAAGAAAGATAATTATCTCATTAATCAATCTATTATTTTTTGCTTTTAAAAATATAATATGAAAAATAATACGATTAAATCAGTGATAAAAAAATATTAACGTTATCAACGACATTGAAATATTTTTTGTACCTAGCAAATTATAATTATGTAATCTTTGAAAGTAAACAAAACAAAAGGTGTTTCAAAACAAGGTAGAATCGATAAGGCTGGTAATTTCATTAGGCGTTAATCACACTATGAAAAAATATAATTTAGGGCCCAAACACAAACAGCGGATGCGACGTCGCATAACAAAAACCGAGCTTGCCCGACGCATTGCATTAATTTGCGAATCGATTCACATCGCATATACCTGCTATGAATGAGGTTGTAAGGCAAAAAGTGCATTTTTTCAGGAGTGTTTGGTTTTGTAATTTTTAATGACATAAGTAATTCGTGAAACACGTTACATAATATCCAGCTTTATCAGAAAGAACTTGTGCCCGACAGTTAGCGCTTTTTGCAGGAAGGGGTAATTTCTCTCCTAATTTAAAAGTCTTTGTGATAATATTATTCTAAAATTGTAACTTTTTATTCATAAGTTTCCTGATAGCTATAACCCGGGGGTCTTTACGTCAGTAGGTATGCTTCATCGTCGATCACAACTTCGTTTTCCATTACGTGAGATAGTGATCCAGCGTACCAATAATAAAAAAAACTATAGTTCTGTTGGTTTATAAATGCACTATTTAATATGATATTATCATAAATAGTTTTTGATTAGAAAAGAACAAGCGTTCCTGAAATAATTGCGAACCGTCGCGTATCTACATCTTTTAGGGTATTGCACTCATTTTAGAAAAGTGTCTCAATTAGTTTCTACAGTGCTAATAAATTACTACAAAATTCACTAAATTGTTATTCAGGCGTTCTAATGCCTAAAATGCATTTAAAACTTAGATTTTTATTATTTTTTATACTTTTCCTCATAGAGAATTACTACCCTATTATCTACCTGAAAAAGCCCGATATACCAAAACATTCTAAATACCAAACAAAAACGATGTATCGTCTGTATGGCCTTTAAAACTTAGAACAATCTCCAATAGTTTCAGACAATTTCATACTTACCTATCACAAGGAATCAACCTGTATAACAGGATATACATTAAATGTATAGGGACTTTTTTTGACAATAGGGAAGTGATAAAACGCACGTGAAAATTGATAATTCACAAGACGTTTAGAATTATGATTTTAATAATATGCGGAAATAAATGTATTTTCATCAACTTCAGCTCAATGCCATGTATTAAACCATATTGGATTAACATTGGCATTGAGATCTCAATTGGGATTTTTTTATTATCAATACATGCGACTGTTATTTTTTTTATTTTTTATTATTGACAGGCTCGCGTTTTATATTTCACCTGATGGTAAGCAATGATGTAGTCGTAACTTTTTTATTAGTTTTAATAGGTTGTCGTACGGTGTGTAATATTTGAGTCTGTAACTGCAGTCGCCGGCCGACCTTTTCGTAACTCGTTATAGAGATGATCACTTCCACGTCTAAATTCTCCAAACCACGAATATATAGAGCTGCGACAAGGTGCTTCATCACCAAATGACAGTTGATGTCTCTGGCAATTCTTTTGTTGACTTAAGTCACAACAAAAATCATAAAATATTATTGAACGAAAATGTTCACGAGTTAAATTCATTTTGATAGCGACACACAATCTTCGAAAGGACGCCACAATGAAAAAAAAAATGGTAGTCTCCCAAATTAAAAAGTAACATGCTTGCAAAGAGTTCCTTTTTGACGTGACAACGTCTTATAAATTGGTTTGCCGGGTGACACTTCAAGAAACTGCGTTACGCTCCGCTCACGTTATGCGCTCACAATGAGAGCGAGTGAGAGGCACGCGTCCCTTCCACTCGGGCATGGTTAGCCCGCCTAAGAGCGAGAGAGACAGACATAAAAAGTGAAAGGCACATAGTATTTCATCCTTCTTCCTACTATACGAATGAATATTCACATTAAAATTATTTTACCACTCAAAGTCGTTGTCACGTAAAACTTTCGCCCGTATACCGACTTTACAGGCAACCAATTTTTTTAATTCTTTATTTAGTTTGAATAGTACATGGTTAACTTTTGTCTAGGGGCCAAAACGAAAAGGGGGGGGGGGTTACTATGACGTGTAAAATGTCAGTCATAGAGTGTAAACGGGAGATGGAGCTATATATGTAGCTCCATTCCTTTAACAGTTCAGCATATTTATTGGTTCGCTAGCTCTTGATAGGGCTTCTGGAATAATATATCAGCTATAATTTATAAAAGTGGATAGAATTAATTTTACACAGTTTAAACTGCGGGCGGCAGTTAGAAGTTTAATAAAAAAAGATACAATTTTTTTATTAAACTTCTAGCTGCCTCTTTTTATCTAGAAAATAGTAGGATCATCACCTAGTTTCTGAGTATCCAGGCACTGCGGTACTTTTGCAAAATTTTCCGTTCAAACTAAATTGGTTCAGATCTGACTCACCTGGCCTGTTGAAAGCGAAGTATTGAGGCCCACTTTTGTGTGACGATACGGTTGCGATACGTCATGGGCAATTAGGGCGTATACAATTTATTAGCGTAGAAGTGAATACGAATGAGTCATGTTTATTAATATTACTGATAAAGGCTATCTAGTTGACAGTGCTATAAATAAGTTCAAGTTACATTTGAAACTGTAGGTGCATTATTACAACAGCTGGCACGTTTTTGTGAATCAGCTAAATTATACTACCTGAAGTATATTAGACCCAAATAAAAGGAATACAGTTAAACCCGTTTATTAATAGGTTTAAAATAACAACTTTACATAAGTCAAAAATTGTTAATGAAATATATTCAAAATGCCTTTTTTGGCTCAGGAACTCATCAAATACTTTTTCGCGCTTTAGGTTGAGCGATAAGGAATGACAGATTTTTACTGACGGTAATTCACCCTTGTTCCTTCACTACTAGGTACTCTTTGTATTCCTGGCCCACGGAGACTCTTTCAACATCTCACCACAAAGAAATACCAGCATAATAAACTAAAACACAACGTGCTAGTAATCCGATGAAGTTCATAATTTCATAAGCATAATCATCAGCCTTATAATGTTCCCACTACTGAGACTCAGGCTTACTCTATAGAAGAGGGAATGGGCCTTAATCCACTACGTGGGACCAGTACGGGTTGGTGGTAGTCACGTCCGTGACGTTTTCAAATTTTTAGTTCTAGGATCTGCCAATTTCTTCACAATATTTTGAGAGCAGTGGTGATAAAATAAATTACACTAAGCAATGCGCCTGTCTGGGCTTGAACCTGTGACCTACAATTCGTAAATCGAACCCGTTACCACTTGGCTACCACTGCTCATAATCGAGGCCGATACGTCGTTCGGTACTTGGATATCTACAATCGGCATCGTGTCGTCTTATGAAAAGAGCTTTGCGATACATGGAAACAGACTTTGTCCAGATACAGAACTCTGCACCATAAAACTCTATACCTGATTTGTAATTATGGCAATAAACGATGCTCTGAGAAGCATAAATATCGTCTGCAGTATTCAGACTTCTCATGTTTGTAACGGTTAATTTGCAGAAGAATACGAGATGGCTCTTAAGGGGACGATGTTGTATAGACGACGATACAATATCGATGATACCTGATAATATTGCATTTGAAATCAATCTTCTTCGTCACCTATCTACCAAATATTTCAGTAATAAAATTGGAAATTTAAAAACTTGCAAAAGCCAGTAACGGAGAGGTTTCTTTACTATCCACAAGTAGTGGTATCCTAGACACTTTGTTCTTGAACGCATGTTTTTGGAAAGCATGCATGATTATTCACAAGTACTACTAGTAACAAATTCACCATCCAAAAAATTTTAGGGAAAAAAAATCATCGATTCGAGAAGAAGAAGAAGCAACAGAACCCAGACAAATAAATAGTCATGAACTTGTTTCAAAATGACATTCTAATCAATTTCAACTTTAAAACAAAACAATAAAAATTCAAAATAGCTTGGAAAAAAGCTTACTTTGCAACTTATTGCAAACGATACAATACACGAAGCGTTCAAGGCGTTTACGCTGGACGCACGTAAACGCACAAAATGTATACGTAAACCGTAAATTTATAAACCTTGTCTGTCTTATTGTTTCTCTCGAAACCAAATTAAACGGGCGGTGTTCCGGCAGACTGTAGAAAAGCAGGACGAAAACAGTTTTATTATTTAGATGTACTGGGAAACTTATAAGACGAAATATATTTACATTTGTTTAACGTAATTTTCGGATGCAAAACTGCTGATACGCTGTTGATGACAACAAGATCCCCGTGTGCACACATCGCGAAAAGAAATTAGTAACATCTCTTCTTCTTTATAGTTTAAAAACTCATGATATCAATAGTTTATTTTGTCATGATACCAATAGTGATACTCATGATATCAATAGTTTATGTTAGAATATTTTGTTAATGAGTTAATTATAAAATAAAATTGCAAGACAGACATTCTTCTTTTTTGTCCAACCCTCTTCTCAATTTAGCTGGATTCAGGTCTCCTTGTACGTCTGCACCAGAGCGCTCTGTTCTGGTTTGTCTGTGTACTGATCCTCATAGTCGACTGGAAATATTTAGGGCCTTTTTGAATGGTTGGTCGTCATTTCGTCCAAGGAAATGACACCGTACCATTGCATGCGAGTTACTTTAAGCTTTTCAGCAATCGTTATTACTATCCTCTGCAATATAACTGCTAATAACCATGTCATGTGTCGTTTAACTACTTAAATACGTGCGCGTGATCACTAGAAACTAACACGTTTTATGTTTTTCCTCCTTTCAACTTAGAACATTATAAGAAAACATCGTTAGTGGATATTTATTAAAAAAAAAACATACGTGGCGTTAACGATACACGATTCATTTATTTTATTAAAAAAACCCACATTTGGGAGATAGTAATAATAAACCGGATAAATAAATAAATGACAACACTTAAAGATGTTAGTGATATTGACAACTCAGTTTCCACAATGATGTCTGAAGATTTAATTGCTAACAATTGCAAAACAAATGCCACTACGCCTGGCAAGGAATCAAAAAGGCATATCTGTGAACAATATAGAATGAATGATATGAAAATAAATTGTCTCACGCTAGTTTTAGCCATGCCATTTTTGGCAAAGAAAGCGACAAATCTTTATAGTCATCACGCAGATTTCATGCTGTATTACCTACGTCAATGGTACATTGTAGACTTCAAGGCACATGTGACATATTCAAATGTTATGTTATAAACAGTTTTATTGCCTTTTAATATACATCTACTGTCTTCTGTTTGTAACTTGGCCCACGTTTGTTTCTAAATCCGTATAAGAAATAAGGGTCTTGAAATAAAACGTATTATATAGACGAGAAGACGAAGAGTTTTGCTAAATTTACGTCCGAATTTGCTGTTGAAATAAGCATTAGGATAAAAGCTAAGAAGCTAAGAAAAGCTTCACCTGTACTACGGTTACCAACAGATTTATCGGCTTAATGATTGCTTGTCGATTTTACGAAGTTACAATTAGCAGACATTTTCAAGCTCTTGTTAGGTGCGAACGATTTCTAAGTGGCTAGTGCGGGTTTGCTTTACGTTAACATGATCGTTCCCTTCCTAGAGAGGAGGCCTGAGTCCCAACAGTGGGAACATTATAAGGCCGACTATGCTAATATGATCTACACTTTTATGACGTTCGTCATACAAGTTCGACGTAAACGTTGGTAAACGTTTCGATCGTGTTAACGTACAACAACTTACACTCAGCGCACAACATATACAATGCGTTCCAAATAAGAATAGGATTGATTGCCATGTTGTGACGTCACGTCATACTGTCAAACCGAAGAATTATTATGGTGAGCAAAACAAGAATTTTTTACATTTAGTTTATTTACGACTGAAAAAAGTTTAATCAGAATTCAATTCTTCAATTTTGCTCATCTCTGAGTTCTTCAATTTTGCCCAATTTCTTGCGATTTGACAGTATTACGTGACGTCACAACATGGCAATCGATTCTATTCTTATTTGGAATGCATTGTACATATTTTCTGTAGTATATTCACGTTACGAGAGTAATTTTTTGTAAGTACCGCTTGAAGAAATCTGTAAACTGTTTGAGATATAAAACTTACGTACGCCTAATAATAATATAGTTCGCATTATTATAGTATGAGTCAGACAAATATTTCTATGATAAAGCTATGTTGTAACAGAGATCCACTTAGCCATTTCTCTTTACGATTTCGTGAGTACATATGTTAAAAACGGAATTCTGTAGGAGTAGAATAGATCAAACGAGATTTTCCAATAGATTCTATTATGAGAGATCAAACCGAGGAATTATATCGATTGGAATCATTTACTGTTGCAATGCAAGAGACTATTGAAGATTTCGAATGCAACTTGAAGCGCATATGAGAGGAATGCTGTTACAAAATTGATATCAATATAATCAATCTGAATGCACGCTCTAATAGTAGTTTTGATGGTATTGACGCGTAAAATCTCTATAAAGCCAAGGTAACGAATCATATAGGCACTTAAAATTGATATAAAATCCAAGATTAAAATCTCTTCCATAACTTTTATGATTCAGCCCATCGACGGGTTAATTACGAAGCAAGCAATAAAATTTAATTAGGCCACACGTGTACGCAACGGGAAGGGACGATGCATTTTGAGACTGGGTTACCAATGACGTCAGGAACGCCCTACATCTACTGCCAGACTATTTTGGTTAAGTTCTTTTAGAACGCATCTCTGAATGCATTTTGGTCTACGAGTGACGAAATATAATATATAGAGCTGTCTGTAAGCCAGTTCATAATCATTTTTTACTTTTAGAATGTTTCTTTAATTTTGTCGCAATAGGTACAGACAACGTCATCAATTAGGTATCCCTTTCATATTAAAATACATTACAAAAGGGGGTAATACTGTCCGTACAAAGGTTATACGATTTTTGCATCTAGTCAACACCAATAACCTTCTTGAGGTCTTTTTAAACCTAATTAAAACCTCATGTTTCAAAGGAAATCAGCAAAAAAAAAAATAGTGATAAAAAGGTAGGATTTTGTATTCAAGATTGATTGATCGCGTTATTTACCAAATTTTTATAAAGACCTACATTTTTTTGGTTGTACTAAAAGATTTATCACTGACAAGATAATGTATCGACAATGAAATCGTTAGTGAAAACCCCCGGTAAAGTTAAGATTTTCCTCAAATTTTGTGGTTTTAAATATTCTTATTTTTAAAATTATAAGTCGACTTACATAATGATGGCCCCGACAAGGACTTTTGAATATCTTCTTACAACTCATCTTCCTAATAGTCACAGTTTTAAAAAAGACATTATTCAAAATTACCTGTCATTCCACGTAAAATGACAGCTAAGGTCCACTAGAAAGGTCGAAGTGAAATGACATTTCACGGCACTGTTACCTCATACGTTTCCATCTTTATTAACTGGCTTGTATATTTAGTTCGCTAGCTACTCCCCCTATGACGTCAATGCTGACATTTGGGTCTGTGTGTGGCAAGCGTTTCTAGTCTAATAGCCATCGCTCAAGAGTTATTGCTAATAAATATATTGTCACGACTCATAACTAGTAGTTTTTGTAACCTTTCTACTAAAACCTGATTTAGAATTTAATGCTCATAGAATAGGTACGTTTCGTAAGGTTTCAAAGAAATGTAGACAGTTTATCGATCTTCCAGGCTTGAAGGCGTTCGTCGTAGAACGTTCTGTGGTAACAAGTCAAAACATAGCAATTTCACCTTTCAATGAGCAACTCAGAAAATATCTTCAACATCTTTTACAAAAGATTATGTAGTTCACCTTACAGAACGCCTGAATAACGTTTTCATGGCATAGGAAAGTAAATATTTACCTCGCACCGGGATGAGAAACATGGGATTGACTATCTGACGTAATCACAGTAGTAAGCGTTCTATTGTTTGAAATTGTCTTGCTTTATTTTGGTTCTGATCTTAAATACGTGCTGGCTGGATATCAAGCATAGGTTTATTGGACAACGTATTTCTTACTAATGAATCCAGTTTAAACGGTTTTCAGCGACGTTAATGTGTTTAAATCGTAAATGTGCTTGAAATGTGGCCCTTTCAAAACAGTCACTCATATAACATAAAATATTTGTGTCGATTTGACGCTAACGCTGTAAGCTAAAGCTGATTGAGGAAAATGACCTGTAGCGGTAGAACCCGGTAAGGGGTTAACTACTCTCTACCGTTTTGGGTTACACAAAGGTGCATTATTATTGTTTGACACAGAAATGGCAGACAGTGATAAAATAAGAAAGATAGGACACTTTAATACTAACGACACGATGACCGTTCCAAATGTGTCTGTGCACGAAATTAACGAGTGGACCGTTTTATTGTGAGTCACTGAACTCCAACGAGACACACAAACAAACAGGTGAACAAACTCGCAAACACACAACATTCGGTTTGATGAATCGGTATCGGAAGTAGGTCTGTTGCATTTGATTTGTAATCGATTATTGTAATCGATCCGAAAGATTTACGAATCAGATTCGTAATGTGCTCGAATTAGCCTCATCGTTGATCGTAACGATTGAACGTTTGATGTGTTCCAAATGCACAAATAGCACCGGATCTATTGATGCTAGCTTTTTTTTTCGATTTTGATTTATGCTTCTCGTGTGCCAACATTACAATTACGTTGGGGTAAACTGGGAAAAGGTCGGATGTAGATAAATCATTACGAAATAACATGTTAACAGAATTCGATCAAGAAAGTACCAAGCTACTAAATTGCAAAACAGATGAGTTTCTGTCATCAGCACGACAAAGAAGTTTTCCATATAGGAAAACTTCTTTGTTGTCCTTTGTTAACCTTACCAATAAAACCTCTGGGAAATTACATTACCCATATCATCAAGGAAAATAACTTCACGTTTTCTTTATTTTCTTTATATGGCAAACATGTATCCCCTTTCAAGTCATGAGTAAAGATGACTCAAAACTTTGTCACACGTATATATGCAAGGAAAAACATACAAGAAAAAGTTTTATTGATGAAACTGCAACTAAATGACTCATACTAGCATCTGCCATTAGTTTCACCCGCGTACAACTTACCTTTCTTCAAACAAACTTAATTGGACTCCTGTTTTTTTAGAGGGTGAATTTTATAATATACTTTCTTATTGCTTTGTTTATGTTTAATTCTTTATTGAACACCATAAAAAGTTACAGTATATGTCGTTGGCAGAGTTCATGGGCTTACTACTTAGGGGAGTTTTACTTAAAATTGAGTTTTCTCCCCGCAAACCACTGTGTGATAGTGAGAGATCACATTAAAAGGTGAGATCCAGTGCATTCTGTCTGTGTGCTAAATTTCAGCGTGATGCATTCAGTGGTTTGAGTTGTGTATTGATAAATCAATCAATCAATCAGTCGCCTTTTATTAATATATTATTATTACGAGTACAATAAAAACTCCTAAGTTATGACTTTTGTTTTGTATTTTTTTGGAAACAATTAAATTATTATTATTATACATTTATATATCTCAGGACCCTGAGGTCCTGGACCTTTGGAAGGCGTACGAGGGGCCGGAGCCAACCTAGCAGAGGCCCTTTAGATAATTTTAATGGAACATGATAGGTACGTGATTTTATTATTATAACATCTGTTTTCTACAAGTTGATTCATAGATTTTGAAGAACACCATTTGAAGCAAGAACCAATAAATCATAAACCAAATATAAACAGGAACCACCGATTTGAAGCCGACATGCAGTCTGAAGTAAGAACAAATGTATCTTATTAATATCTTTTGAACGTAAACATTTGAAGGAAGAGGTTTCCCGACTCCTTTAATTTAGTACAGTCATCGTAAATTAAATTGAGTTTATACATGTTTATGTTTTTAGGGTATTAAATTTATATGCTCTTCTTACAGAAATAGTCTTGTTTTTCAACTGCTAAAATCTTGCCTTGAGTGTAGATTGTCTTGCATGTTCACAATTATGTTGCACAGAGGATATATGGACTCTATCATCACCTTGTCTTCTGTATGAAGAGGGATGGGTTAACAGTAAATATTTCTGATGTTGCTGTAAAATGAGTATTTTAATGAAGTTTATATATAGTCCTGAAATACAACTGCTTAATGTTTTGAGGGCATTGACTGTAGTAAAATTGTATGCATAGGTAACCAAATATTGTTATAAATACACCGTTTTCTGATTATCTCTCTTTATCTTTTCCTACATATCAAATAATTACCATCATATATCATAATTAGCTATTTATTTTTGTTAATTACTAAGAAGGATTAATTATGTTATCGCACATAATTACTTTAAAATAAAACCGAACCATGTCGGATAGGTTAAAAACCTTTCGAGTTTTAATTATCAGGGAAATTAATTGCGTCTTTGTATATTTTAATACTCGTTTGTTAATTGGGTTTCTACGACGCAAACCGGACTAAAATGGTTACCTGAAATTGGTTCTAGTTTTAAAACAAGTAAATTGCTTTTTTTTTTTACGGTACAAAATTGTTAGATTGTTGCTGGTTCAGGCCATACGTCATTTTCACAAAACTGTCACTTTCTTCAGCGAAGTAGTAATGCAAGTAAAGTAGGTAGCGGTAAGAGCAAAGAGGAGACAATCCTTATGCCCAGGCTTCCGCAGAAGACCCTGGGCATTGGGAGTCTACTCCCATTCTCCTTCGACAGGGGTTTGCGGATAATGACTAATGGTCAGCTTGCCGTCCGATAAAGACTAGGCTAGACGTCGACGAGTGTGATCCAAGCACGCCTGAATGAGATGTCAGCAAAACTGACGAGGCCCGCTAGTACTGACGGCTACCAGAGTTGTGGGATCAAAAAATTTACCGCGGCCCTAGAACGCAAAGTACACGTGAGTTATATATAGTCAGTAAAAGTCTGACACTCCCTTTCTCTTCACCAAGAGCGAGAGGACTCATGAAGTCAATAAAAGAAAGCTGACGTGCTGCTAAAATTGTTGTGTATATTCTGAAGATTAAATAATTTTAATTCGTCTCATTACCAAAAAATAATACTTAATCGAACGCTAAAACCTCTCACATTCTTTATAAATGTTTTATTATAATATTAAAAAATAAGATCTATGAAATAATGCAGATACTGTTAGTTATTATAGGATTTACAACCAGAGGTGCCAGTTTCACTTCCTTCGCTAGAACTTCCGTAAACACTACTTTCTTTAATATTAGCTGTATAGGTACTAAAATATTATTAGTATTATTTATGGCAATGCTTAGAAAAAGATAATTATACATAATTACTGCATAGTCTACATATTAATAAATCTGCTAACACGCCTCTAACAACCAAATTTTAATGATTTTATATTTTGTCATTTCAGTCACAAAAACAAAACTGTAAACACAAATTTCTATAATTTATAACTGGATGATCATTAACGTCAAATAATAACCTATATTCTGTAAGGAGAAAATTTAAAAAGAAAATTCGGATCATTGAAGTTGTTCCAAGAAATCTGGGAGTGAGTAGGACTTGCAAATTGGATATATCACGTGTAGCCAAGATCTCGTCTGGATGGTCCTAGTTGCCAGACTGTCTGATCTGACTGTGTATTTTTAAAATAAATAAGACGTCATATCAATAATTCATTTCGTACAGATTAAATAAACGTATATCGACGATCACGCCACGTTAGCCTAAATAAGTTAAGTGACAGAGAAGTTTCGTCGGCTCCTATATTATAATATATAACGTTACCGTTTGATGTTTTGCGATGACTTCCAGACTTTTCCATACGGCTGTGGTAAAAATCATGTTTTAGAGCGATTCGTTGACAGCTTTATAGCAATATTCTACGTGAAATGTTCAGACAATATCTATTCAATCGTATAAATGATATTTGCTTCATTCTGAGAATTTGACTCTTTGACACGTCATTTGTTTCGTTTTTAATTGCGATCGGAAGCGTGAGACGAGGTCTTTGCCTGGCAGTGAGAATATAATTTAACAATTTTATTGTTCAGCTTTGGCCTTTCTTGTGGGCAAAGACCTTTCTCGTTTTCCAAAACCCTTCACGACTCCTGTTGAAGACTTTTTGTGGTGGGATATCATCAAATAATTCGTCCTGCTCTGGGTGGAGTAAGAGGGAGTGGCAAACTTTTACTGACGAAAAACCCACCTGCATTCTTTCAGTTGCCTTTTGCGTTGAAAAAACTGAGTTCTATATTATATTATGAATGCATGTAGGTTATTACTAAGTCAAATTCGATGCATTGTAAGCTTGTCTATTTATTCTAGAATGTTTACACGACAACAACAATTTGAACATATATTTATGTTTCAACTTTACTATTAATAGCAGTTACTATTAGCATTTGTAATCTTTACATAGAGTTTAGTTCAAGTTCAAGGCGTGATTTAAATTTAATGTCCGTTCGCTTTGGAATGAGGACAGTCCGCGGACATCTGACCTCTATAGTCTGAACTGCGTTGCCGCCGACCAAACTACTACTATCTTTAATTATTTATGAGACAGGAATCAATAGTCTTGTTAAATTACTGTCTATTCAGTACCGGTACTCCTAATGAATTGTATAAAATAAAACGTCGTAATAGAAAATTTGCCTCTGCTGGGCTGGTTTAAAATTATAATTTAGAGGAAACGGTACATTTTACCGTTGCTCAAATAAAGATAAAACACAATGTGTTGTTGTTATTATGCCTCCGATAGAAAGACTTCGTGTCTCGAATATTTAATACTGATTTGTGTACTGAGGACTGAGGAACAATACTCAGTCTCCTCAATCCTCGTACAAACGAAAAGATCAAAATTTTGATTTGAATCGCAAATAGGTTGGTATATCTTTCCATCTAGCTCATAAAAAACTGGATTTATGTTCTCAAATACATATGCAAAAATACACTTTGGTGTCTTGTATATACCTACCTGTTACTATCACACCCATGTTTATCTATGTATTTATGATATTATGTATTCGTCTGGTAAATTTCAGTCTATTTTTATTCAATAGAATTTTCGATGATAGTCATCGATCCCACGATCACAGAAAGTTGACACCCCTCCAAATGAATGCTATAAATTATTCACCACATAATATTTGATGGAAATCTTCAATTCAAAGTGCACGTGAACCTTAAATCTAATTTAGAACTAATATAAATTGAAAGTTGGTTACAGTCAAAACATTGCTGGTGCCAATTTGTTTAATATCCCACTTTGAAATAGAATATTAATGAATTATAGCAAAACATATTCTTGATCATGTGATAATAAACAAATTGAGCACATCTAGAAACTGGTTAAACACTCTCGTAGCCAGAATAAACACACGTTTTGAGATTTTTGCAAAGCATCAACAGTATTCAGTGCTAAGGAACAAACGTTATGGTGTGCGGAAGTCGTTACTGTAAAGAATAAAAATAAATCAGTTGACAACTTCACGATTGACATTTTAAAAGAGTATGCACTATATGTATTATATTTACTTCGTGTAGCACGACTGTGTGTAGTTATTGAATAGCATATTGTATAAGCGGCGAAACAAATGTCAATAACAAATCTAATGAACCAGTCACTATCGATTATAAAAAGATCACAAACTACATAATTGAGGGGGCACGTCTCCTAATATAGTATGTTTATCACAATGCACTATGGTCTGGTTTACTTACACCGACTACTATATACTTTTCTCTGATATTCATAATCGTAGGTACCAATTCTTGCATGCATCTAAAAGGATACAAAGTCTTAACAGCTACTTCACTCATAATTGCTTCGACACGTGTATCTATTATTACAATTGCTATTGAACCACTATTAATCTTTATTTCTATGAACATATAAACCATAGTTGCTTGCTACAGAACTTCAAACACACTGTACCAATTACATATATTTATAATTATCTCCTCAGCAGTTCATATTTTACGCTAAAATTTATATAACTTCAAGGAAAATTGTAGCTTTTTGATACCTGAAAACCTGCATGTGCTATCACAAATCTGTTTAATTAGCATAGGTTATTATCTATCGAGAAAAATAAAGCAGGGTACATTAAACTGATTGAAGTACTGCAGAATATGTGGTAAAAACCACGTCATATTTTTTCATAATGACATAGTAATAAATTTTCAACCCAAGCGCATTAGCCTCTACAAATATCAAAACTCATTGTCTTCCTGATTAAAAAAAATAAATGATCAATGTTAAAGAAAAAAAAACCACGGACAATTATTTACCTTAAAGGAAGAAAAATTTACCAAACCATACATGCTCCAAAAAATTGAGACAACAAGTCCTACTTCGCTTAAGGAAGTGTTTGGTTGGTTTGATTACATTTTTGTCAAAAACGAACAACAAAATATAAACAAAACCTCGTACTCGAGTTTTTCAAACCTAGATTTATAATGTGGTTGTTGTAACACTTTTATAGTTCAGACATTCACTCGTAATTTATTGCGTACTTCCAAACGTTTGTTCTAAAGAAAAATCGAGACAATGCAAATTCTTTCTAAGTGGTAATTAATGTGTCTGCTTTGATTGTTTTACAGATATAACATGGTTTAGAATTGAATTAGTGACTGTCAGCCTAAATCAACCTATTCCTAAGCCTTCACCACTACTTATAGTTGTTTTAGGCCAGGGCTAGTGTTAACGTTACCCAATCCATCCCGCCAACTTCTGCTTGGTCTGTTGCGATGCCGTCAGTCTTCGCATAGTAGTTGTCTTAGCTCACTACACACTACACTACACTCCATAAGATAGCGGTATTTTCAGCAACGTCAATGTTTCGAATTGAATTTGTACTTAAATCCCAGAGCGATCTGTCATAACTTATTTTCACATGGTTGAAACCTTAGGTTCTCAGTAGCGTAATATGTGCTTTGAATACCTGTGTGCTTGTGGAGGTCCCCTTTGAGGCCCCTGGGCAGGTACCAGATGAGAAAGGGAACTAAATATAAGAGTTACTGTATAGTGTGCATAGTAGCATATGCTATAAGACTTCTGTCACACTTTAAAGTTCCACAAAAAAATAAATAAACTTTACTTATTTTTACGTGTGACTGAATAATGTGAAAATAAAGTTACGTCACATCGCTCTGGGTTCTTGGACTTATTGGTTTACCATTCATTTGAGACCTATCTGACTTTTCATATATTTATTAAATTTATCGTTATCGTCTGATTTCAAATGCAACAACGATTTACACTACATAGTAGGAGCCATAATGGATGCTGTTTGAAGACAAATAGTTATGTTATTTACCTTTGTAGCTTACATTAAAGTGCATATCCGTTATTTATCCATTTCAGTAACCAGTGTACATACAGAACTCATTAGCTTTAGTTCCTTGTTGTTTACGAAAATAGTTTATTAACGTCAAATAATTTACGCCTCTTTATACCATCTGCAGAGCATTACTTAAATGAACGAATTACGAGTATTTAATATTTTCCGATTTTAACCTTCAAAGTTTTCAACATCTGGACAAACAGGAATCATTATGAGTGACGTGAGAGTCAGTAAACACTTTTTTATGAGAATGGAGAGAGCTCGATAGTATATTATTCTGTTTTTCTTCATAATCCTTTGTCTTACAGGATATAAATAGACACAGTTCTATAGAAGACAATAAATACCTCATAGAGATAACAAAATGGCGTCAAATGAACCTCATGAGCAACCGTCAGATACCACTATTGTAAGACGACCGTATTAATCGGTTAGTAACAGCGCATTTAGGTACAGACACAGCACAAATGGCAAAAGTAAAGTTCGATACGCCAATTAGTTTTAAAATATATGCACGTAAATTAAATTTATCACTAGCGATAAACAGGTTTCGGAAAATGAGAAAACTTGGCTGCTTTGTAATAAATAAATTATACCCATAAAGCTACAATAGGGTATAACGCCCGGGTGTCGCCACTGTGTGGACCGCCCGGAGGACACGGTGGAGCATACGGTGGAGGTGTGCCCCGCTTGGGCAGAGCAACGCCGTGTCCTCGTGGGGGTAATTGGCGGCGGCGATCTCTCGCGCCGGGCCTTGGTACAGGCCATGGTCCGAGGCGAGGAGGAGTGGCAGGCGGTCGCCTCCTTCTGCGAAGCAGTAATGCTTGCAAAGGAGGCGGCCGATCGCGTGAGGCAGCGGTCCTCACGCCCCAACCGCCGCCGGGATTCCGATCCCGATTTCCGGCCACCGTAGGCGCGGGCTTGCGGACGGCGAGTAATGGGTGGCTTGCCGTCCGACCGTCCGGTAACCGTCCGGACCAAGCCCAAGTCGTCAACGGCGCGTGCTGTTCCACGCGCGCCTCAAGGAGATGTCAGCAACTGTAGGGGCCCAGCAGGGTCGAAGCCTACTGGGGCCAAGGGTCTGATTCTGAAAGGAAGACTCGGCCCTGGTACGAAAGGCAACGAAGGAACAGGAGTGGGTTTTTAGTCAGTAAAAGTCTGACACTATCTCCCGCCCCGCCCAAGAGCGGGGGATGTCATAAGATGATTTTCCCACCGAAAAAAAAAAAAAAAAAAACAATAGGGTATAACTATTGTTTACCATGGGAAGACTAGAAGTGCCAATATTCACGACATTTACAGACCTGTACAAACCTTGGGTCTACAGTCACATTAGTTTGCCTTGTGACGTGAAACTTATAGAAACTTGGTACACGAGTACCTCGTTTTCTAAGATCTTTCAGTTCATCCAAAGGTGGTGTGGTAGATATCGCTGTCAGAGATAAGTCCACCATTGTTACCATAGATTTAAGTTCATGTATATAAGAGGTGTGAAACTATTATTCTATTCTGTTCCTTACATTTGCATTACTAGCCCCATTAGCTTACTTCACCTGACGTGTAGGAAAGTTGTATTTTAAGTATATAAAAACAATGACTTTATTTTATTTTTTTCGGTGGGAAAATCTAAAATCCCACTCCTGTTCCTTCGTTGCCTTCGTCCCAGGACCCCGGGTTTCGTTTTCACACTACCCATGGCCCCAGTAGGCTTTGACCCTGCTGGGCCCCTACGATTTGCTGACATCTCCCTGAGGCGCGCGTGGAAAAAACAATGACTTAAGTATATTTCGTAATGTTTGTGCAAATATTAGTAACAGAGCCTTAATGTAACACTACATGGCTGTATTATTAGTTATTACTGTATTGTTATAAGTTATTTTGTAACACAATGGTGACGAGAATAAAATAGGGAGAAGTTCAGTAGGCATATCTTGCGTAAGTGATATAAAATGAAATGACTTGGCATATCACCAGTTTTATGTCGCCCTTGGTAACTGACGGTTTTGTATTTAGGTACCTATACCTACTATTCATCGAACTATATCTTGGCTACCATTGTGACGTAACCCATTACTAAATGCGTAATAATACAACGCACATTTAGTTTTAAAATTCTGTTTAACCTATTTTCATTACGCGTATTTTCTTGATTTAATATTGGACGAAATGTGAAAATTGAGACACTATTTTATTTTTCAAAACATCATAATTTGAATAATTAGTTTAGTTTTGAAATACTTTTCATGTTAAATTTCATAACTCATAATTATGATAATATCTGCCTGGTAGATAACATCATCAAAGTTTATGAGAATATCTCGTATTTGCCAAACTGGATAAGTTGTCATATAAATGTAATTCCAAGAGTTAGACAGGATTCAACTGTTGATATTTTAGTTTAATTTTCACGGATGTTCACAGTGTCAGTTTTATATTTAGTTCATGGCAACAATTTATCAGTTTTTCTATGTGGGCCAAATCTTTATCATCCATCTTAGATAGGTCTTGTCGTTGCTTCCGATATCATTATTACTGTAGATTAGTTAAAGTTGTGGCCTAGAAATCAAAATGATTCCAACAGAATCTAACGGGGGCTGATTTGAAAAATAACACAACGAAAATTGGCTACGTCATCTGGTAGAACTAGGTTTCTTATCATCTCGAAACAAGCGTGAATTATGGGTATTTTATGTTCAAATATATTAACGTTTCATTTGTTAAACTAGTTCATCGACTTTAGAATTATATCTTCATCAGCCAAACGTGCTCAACCGTGACATCGGAACCAGCTCGGCTGCGATAAATTTAGCCACCGATCAACTCCTTAATGTCCAGCAATCTTGGCTAGTTTGACTTTCGGCTATAACTTTGTATTTTGACGTCCAGTCGTTTATATTCGAACGCATAAAATATTTAGAATTTCACAAAACAAACGTCCAGTATTCTTGTTCTAAAAAGTTTCTGAGAATACTCGTAAATTAGGGCATATTCTGACGGGTAGAATATCCAATTACCTTTAATGTAAACTGCAAAATTGAGGTGACCTAGAAACCAACATTTTGCATCCAAGAACTACAAACCATTAAAATAACCGACTTAATATTGCCGTCTAAACGTTTGAAGATGATGTTCAATTACTTTGTCACTTATAATTTCCTCGCTCGTTTTTAGTACAATAAATTTACAATCCATTAGCTTATTTCTATGTAATAGCAAATATGAATTGGCAAATATCTGTTATGAATTGATGTTTGATGCAGAAAGCGAAAACGGAATACTGACCCATTTCTTTTGAGAAGAACGTTCTAATATGACGTCAATGTGATGTAACTGGATTATCTGAACGTTAACCTGTTCTAAAAGGGAGATACAGTTGCGTAATAAAAATAATATATGAGTTTCAGAGTGATCAATGGTTATGGAAAGAATATTAAAAGAAAATTGTACTAAATGATTTAGAATCAAAACAACATTGCCCATGTAACATTTTAGATGCCATTTATATCGATCTTTCTTTTTAAGGTTGCGTATCCAAAGGATAAAAATAGGACCCTATTGCTATCACTCCGCAGTCCCTCTTTTTTTATTATTATTGATAGGCTCGCGTTTGACCACTATCTCACCTGATGGTAAGCGATGATGTGGCCGCCGATGGAGCATGCTTGCCTAGAAGTAACCTATTCACTCTTGACTTAAAGACCCCTAGGTTGTAGCTATCAGGGAACACAGACTCCGGCAGGGAATTCCACTCCTTAGCTGTACGTATTATGAATGTGTTCCCAAAACGCTTTGTACGTATGGGTGGGATGTTCACCATGTACCGATGGCGCAACGCCGTACGTCTAATGGTTCAATGATGGAACGGAATAGGTGGAATTAAATTGTGCAATTCCAACGCACACTCCCCGAAGTGTAATCGATAGAAAACCGACAGGCTAGCAACTCGGCGTCGATGCTCAAGGCTTTGGAGTTTTGATTCGACAAGTGCATCATCACCGATGATCCTCTTGGCTCGCTTCTCAATCGACTCCAGAGCATCAAGCTGGTATTTGGCAGACCCATCCCAAAGACCGTCTGTCTGTCACCAGGCTGTATTTTATGAACCGTGGTAGCTAGGCAGTTGAAATTTTCACAGATGAATTTCTGTTGCCGCTACAAAACCGATAAATATTTAATTGGGGCTCCCGTATAAAAAAACGTGATTTTTTGCTGTTCTTTGCAACGGATGGCATGCAACGCTTCGTGCGCGTGTTCAACTTGCACTGAAAATTGTGGGACATCATTTAATGATCTTCCATACTGGGTGAAATGAGAGGGACTGTCAGATTATTACTGACTGTTTCTTCAGTTATCCTTATAGATCCAGGGTTGCGGCAACCCTTTTGAACAATTCCGCGTTCTTCCATCTTTCTAAATAATGGTTTATAATATTGCAACATTGGACGTAAGTAGGTACTAAACTACCGTAGAAAATAAATTATGAAACATATATTTTTCAAATATATTGTGACTAATTTCTTCTTTGGCTTGTCTTTCACCGGCATGCGAAATCGAGGCGACCTAATTACAATTACTGTTCTGAAAATGAAGTGCTGTGCTAATTTGAGTTTAAAAGTGCTATGGAAATAAGCTATATAATTATTTAATTTTTAAATGTTTCTCCTGAAAATACTAAAATTGTAGTGGTCAAATTTAGTCCCAGACTTTAGACGACATATATTATATCTGTCTTAATGGACTAAAAGTACATTCGTAGTTTCGTCTGGGTTGTTATTTAATTTGGCAAAATGTGCATTTGGCGTCTATTCAAATGTTGATATTCTGGCATATTGAAGCAAAATAAACAACGTGTTTGTCCAAACCACTAAAAAACTACGTAAAAGAAAGATTTTTACTTCAGACAAATGATTTTTAATTGTTGTTTCGTAGGGTTTTCAAGAAAAAATTAGCTTTTTTCACTTTTCAACCAACATATTTAATTTTTTTAAATTTATTTATCGGTCAACTTTAACCAGATCGATTCGCGTTTTACATGACACATGGGCAACAAAAACTAATAATTATTTTTAATCCCAAGATTATCATTGAGGAAATGTATGTTTATTATGTAATTATTATCTAACTATCCTACTTCTTACAACATAGCATAGACTCAGGCCTCCTCTCTAGGGGACAGAATGGGCCGTAATCCACCATGCGGACCCAGTAAGGGTTAGTGAATTTCACATGTCTTCGAATTTTTGGTTCTAGGACTTACCGGTTTCCTCACTATGTTTTCCTTCATCGTTTTGACAGCAGTGGCGATGAAATAAATTATACAAAATAATGCGCCTAAGTCGGGGCCGTTACCACTCGGCCACCACTGCTCACTCGGCCACTTCTTACTACATAATATAATATAATATAATATTAAAAATCCCAGATGTCAAAGGGAAAGTTTGTATATATGTGTGTTTCTGTGTTTGTTTGTTGTATGTTTATTACTCATTCACGATTAAACGTTTGAACGGATTTGGATGAAATTTGGATCAAGGATAGCTTAGAACTTTGATTAACATATTTGCTATAAATTATATGTATTAGTACAAAATTACTAACGTCACGCGGGCAAAGCCGCTGGCAGAAACTAGTAACATTATAAACGTGAAAATTTGTGAAGATGGATCAGATTTTAATAAAATAGTATTGCTTGATATCAGAATAACATATTGACTATAATTTATAATGGGGGGAAATAATAATATAATGCGGGCGAAGCAGATGGCTGAAGCTATAGTCACTTATAAGCAGGAAGATATAGATAGTAAGTGAAGTGTTCATGTGCTAGTACCTATTTCTATTGTTTTAATGGTAGGTATTTACGAGTATCTATTCTTATCTTGACAATGGCTATAATTATACCTAGTAATATTTTTTATAGCTCTGTTAAAATCTACCATATCCGTTGCCTCGTGGCGAGCTGGTTGATCTTTTGAAATGCAGTTGAACTTTCAAGGTAGTCTAAAAATGTTAATGCTGGAATTGGCATATAGCTGCTAAAAAAATAAATTACAGTCGGATATGTCTTCTAGAATAACCTTTTTGTAATATCAGATTTAACTGATGTAGGTAAATGATCTTTGGATAGGTCAAGCAATTACTAATGTTACCTTTTAGCGTATTTTAAACAATGTTAATTATAATTTTTATTTCATTATTATTGATAGGCGTGCGCTCGACTTGATGGTTAGCAATGATGTGATCCTCGATGGAGCACGCTTGCCTAGAAGTAACTTATTCAACCGTAACTTAAAGACCAGTGTAATAATTTACTACTTATCTTTGAATATCTATACGATACATCAGTCTGAATGATATTATAACTAGGAATCTAGATAATCTCAAAACAAATGTTCCCACTAAGTCCAAATAAAAATAATCTAATCAAATTATCGTATTTAACCTGGTCTCTTTTACAAATTAAGTCCATATACCACACCCGTCCATAACTGGTCTTAAATTTCCCAATTTGGCACAGGCCTTTTGGGAACATCGGATGGGGTAAACGTTCTAGTGATGTAGTAGAAACATATTTTTGCGATCACGCGAGTAGTCACGCACGATTTTGAGGTCAAGAATCTACGGGTCCTCGACTCATGCCCTTGAATTTTTTTATTCAAACCAACGGTCGTTTCGCCCGGTCTGAGGTGTTGCCAATCGTAAATATGTAAATTCGCTATAGCGAAAATGCGTGGCTTTGCGCGGTTCTCTATGTTTAGGCACGCAATGAAGGTATTAATGTCTGAAGTTTAATTTAAGGTTAATTATCCTGGAGGGAGTTTTTTATTTTGATCAAAATATTTGATGAGGTAAAAAGCTATTACTAGAAATACCAATGGGTAACAAATTGTTGTGGTTTGAAACAGCAGATTTATAATTTTTATGACCACACTGACTTTTTGGTTATGTATACATGGCATCCTGGAGGATAAGCCACAAGGTTCACTAACATCTATATGTATCTGTGTATCTATTACAACATATTGTAATAAATATAAGTGTTTTTTGTTAAACTAATGCTGTCATTAGTAGTCATATCATGTTCTGACAATTACTGTCTATTCAAAACTGCCTGGAAGAGAATGCATTGTATGTGTTTTAGATATAAGTTTTTCTTTGTTAAATTTCTTGTTATATATACCTACAATAAATTATATAATAAATAAATAATATCCCAACATTTATTATACTGAAGCCACAAATACATAAGTAGATATCAGGTATGTAGGTGTATAAATAACGGAAAAGATATATATTAATGATCACTAGGTTATTAGAACAGTAGAACATTGTAGCTTTCAAAGAACTAATATGGCTATTAATTTAAAATCATCATTCGCCATTTGCGTGAAGAGCCTACTAAGATTATAGGTATACATAGAAGTGAACAAAACCATCAACGGAATATTATGTGATGATGTGTATTATTTTTTGAGTGCGTGTGTGGTTCATGACCATAAATAAATAAACACAGATACCAATATTGAACTAAATTTAAAATTGTTGGTACTCTGAGACTTATTATGAAATCTTTGAAAATCCACAATAAAAATATTATGATGATATTTTGTATAAGTAAACATTTACAAAGTTAAGAACCTTTTTTATCGCAAAAAAAATACTCCATTTAGGAGTATTTTTTTAAATTAAAATTCATTATCGAAAAACTCATAACAAACAAACTGTTTTCGTAATAACATACAAACAAAATACAGATGAAACAAATCGCTTGAAGAAAATTATTTACGATTACAACAATACACAAAACAATTGCTATACAATCTTTAAGATTTATAAATACAAAGGATAATGGCAACATATGTAGACTTATGTCTTACTTCTTTTATTTGTTCTTGTGCAGTTTACCTTTCGAGTTCGACGCCCGGTTACGCACCTGCGTTTATAATGGTGTTTTTATTTTATTCCTATCGCCCTTTAAGATATATAGAGAGAGACAGAGAGTACATTATACAGGATTACTGGTAACTCGCCGTATCCCAGGCAGGACGTAGAAGGCAAGACGAAAACCTTATGGGTTTTGCAAGTGCTTTTAAAAACATCAAATTCTGGATAATATAAAAAAATAATTATTAGACTTTCCCTCGGGTGCTTAATTGTTATAAATGAGTCACACTATCACATCCTGCCGGGAATACATCAAGTTACCAATAACCCTGTTTAATATGGAATTCATCGTTAAAGCGGAATGTCATCAGTTCCTGTACCGCCAGTGACTCACTTTAGTAACAAACTAGGGTTTTCAATAGCTCTGCTTGTATCTGGTGTTTAATATTTTTCCTGCTGCTCCCACAGATAAGTCGTACATCACTGTAAAGTTATGTGATTTTGAAGCCAAGAACTATAATACCTATATATTACCTCAGAAAAAAACCCGCAACAACACATTTTTCTTTTCTTCACATATTTTGTAACATTCTTTTTTTGTTTTAAAATAGTTGGTTAGTCTAGTACCTATAGTTACCAGAAAAGTTTGTATCTGTGTGTGTTGTGTGTGTGTGTTTGTATGTGTGTGTGTTGTGTTACTTTTGTGGTGTACAATAAAGTTTATTCTATTCTATTCTATTTTTTTAGGTGATAAATCATTCAATGACTTTTTCCACCCTAGGGTGGAGCCGGAGGGCGTGTTAGACTTTTACTGACTAAAATCCACACCAATGAACTTCTTTGCCTTGTGTTCCAGGACCCCGGGGTTCCCTTTCGGACTACCCATGAAATTTTGTACTTGTAGTAAAATTTAATCATCTATTTGTCGCGTGACAACGAGTCACATTTAATTGAAACGTTAACACAAATAAATAAATTGAAAGAATTTTGTAAAAAAAACTGTAAACTTAGTCTAGAAACGGCGCCAAAAAACTTTTGTGAAGGTTGAGTGAAGTGTTTCATAACTAAAACTGTTTAATATTAACGTGCTGATACACGTGACTGAAAATTTTACTATTTCACGCCAATTTTGGGCTGAAACTGGCTTCTAGTTCCGATTTTTAAATTGAATACGTAAAAATATGTCTTTTATCTGTCATCATGTAAACCTACTAGAACAATTGAATTATTTTCGCACAGTTTTCCCATTTAAAGCGTTTATGCACTTTTAGGCACTATGTAATATTTTTTTTAACATAATACGCAAATTATGATAAAAAAAATTTACATAGTGCCAGGTATTACTTCATTTTATCACGGCTTATGCAATCTTTCAAACGATTTCAACGATTGTATTATATAATGGAGGCAGCAGTTTTGGTTAACAAACTGATTATTTAAAGTTAATAAGCGCAAATAAACATTTTGCTCACTCTAACGTTCGCGGCTTTCCGTACAAAGCTGAGAGCTAAACGGTGCTGATACACGCATTATGATCGTGAACAGGCGCCGTCAGTTGAAACTGGTCATCTCTAAACTGCCACTAGCTTATTTAATTTTCTTTTCTTGTTCTCATGTATAGAAGCAACAAGTATAATGTAACCATGATTTTTATAATATATAACATAATTTAAAACAGTGCCCATAGAGTTTGCTGCACGTTTTTCTCTATAGACATCTACGTTTTAATAATAATAATTTATTAACTAGACAACATTTGGTACACAATATATGTTATCAATTCTTGAAATGAACAATTAGTTTCATTCTTCTGACTGATCGACTTCTTTACAATTCAAAAGTGCCTGTAAATATTTTATGTGTTTCAGGAATAACCGAAAATATCAAAAACCCGAAAGAAATATCTTTTTATCCAAATTAAGGACGTAAGTAATTATAAACTGACAGACTTATTTAAAACAAGCTGAAAGAAGGAATTAATTGAAATAAAGAAAAATCTTACTGTCAACGATCTTACTCTTCCACAGTTCGTTTATTAAAATATACAAAAAAGTCTTTACACAAAAAAGGCGTTACGCGCGTATATTCCCATTTACTTCTAAGAAGTATAGGTTCAACAACCCGCTAAGATCCTTGATCTCTGAATGAAAGAGTTTTTATTTTATGCTCGGGTCTTGTAGTACTTTAGGTGTAATTACAATAAAAATAACATGGTTTTTGCACCTGTGGGAGAACTTGTACGTGGTAAAATCGAAGTTTCGGATGATAAAAGTAGTTCGGCCAGGAAGGAAGCGGACTTATTTTAGGTTTTCTACCTAATTTAAATCATTATTAAGCACTTACTTTTGGCGTGGCTTCGGACCTATAGCATGTCTCAGAAGAATCATCCAAATGATCCATATTCAGCATTAGTGTCTCTCTTTTCTTTTATCTTACCTTTCTATCACAGAATATTCATTTTAGCATCGGAACAATTCATCTACTACTTATAATCGACCAAACCTTTTTATTTGGGACTAGCTTTTGCCCGTGGCTTCGCCCGCATACATGACATATAGTCTATGTCACTCAGGGATAAAGCAGCTTTCTATCGGTGAAAAAATTTTTGCTATCGGACCAGTACTTTCAGAGATTACATCCTACAAACAAAAAACAAACTTTTCTCTCTTTATAATTTTAGTGTAGATTGGGACAAGACAAGATTATGAACCGACTAATATATAAATATATAGGTATACATTATATTTCATATAGATTTATGTTTATTTTAGCTATGTATAAATACTTTTGTATCCTTATTTTCTAAATATATTTTTTTCCCTATGTGTTGCCTTCATTGCCTATAGTTGACTAGTAGAGAATGCCTAAAGCATTAAGTAGGTACCTAGTTATCTTTGTGTTGCATGAAGTTTTAATTAATAAATAAATGTGGTAACCTCACACTATTTGTGCCGACACGTTTCTAACAGCTTTCATCTGCTGTGTCCTACACGGATCAAAACGACCCACAGATTTAGAAACTAAGATTACTAATAACCTTCTTATCTTGGGAAAATAGTGTGAGACAATACGTGTAAAATGACGCCATGTTATGTAAGATTTTGTTATGTTAATTTGCTTCATTTTCTTGATTGAAATGATCTGAAGCCTGTGTGTGTGAGCCATGTTTTTGCGTCATCCTTAAACTCCCAAAGTCGTAGGCTAATGATTAACCATCACGTTTAACATGCATGATGCTTAAATTGAATGTACTAAATGTCGTTATGTTGTATTTAGTATCAAATTCTCTTCATAGAAACTGACTGATCACGAAAGTTCACATCTTTTGCGTTGAAGATGTTAGGTAGTTATGTCACCATGGGAATCTTTCCTTATTTGATCCAAAGCCTGAAAAAAGTAGAACATGGTTGCCAATTAATAACAAAACCATGTTGTGTAACAATTTATATTTGACGAATATAAAAAACTTCACCGCAAACATTTATTTGTAATAATTCTGTTAATCTTAACTTACAATGCTGTGTTGGTGTAAATTAAATTAAAAATGTCTCGTAAAAATGACGTCATTATATTTATTGCAGGTTGATGGAAATTGTGTCAACAAGTTTACAATTTTATGTCTTGTCGGTTAACCACGTGTCCATTTGACCTAGTACCTGTATTTGTTTGGTCGGATGATTAACATTGGTTTTTGTTTATAAAAATACAACTAACAGCTGTAAGAGTAAAGTACTATAATCAAATGGGGCGCGACATTTTTTGAAAGTAACTGATGGAACACAGCGTGGGTTTTAGTCAGTAGTCATCCTACAAATCTGACACTCCCTCTCGCTCAACCCAGAGCAGAAAAATCCAGACGGCAGGAGTCATTGATGATTTTATACGTAACAAAAGAAAGATAAATTCCTATTTTTTTTTGTTGCACCAGATTAACAAATGTAAAATGCAACATTTTTAAACCGAATATTGATGGAAAAAATATAAGAATGTAACTTTATCATCGTTATATTTTATGATAGTTTTTTTTTATTCAACTAAACGTTATCATTCAAAATAATAAATGTATTAACTTATCTAAAATGCTGTAAGCTTTTAATACAGCCATATTTTTCCGACCACATACCGGATTCGTGATTCTCATTAGTTTTTATCGTAATCTCGGCTCTCTAGGCCCTATTTTATTTATCTATAAGTTAATCTTTTAAAAGGAAAAATACGAAATGAATACATTTTTCCGGGTTTTGCAATGATGGATTCTTTCTATGGTTTCGTATGTTTAATCAATCGGCGGTTATATCAGAATCTTTCAACATCTTTGTTGACTTCGAACTAAGAGTGTGTGAATTTTAGATGACATTTGTTTTAAGCATAGTGCGTAATTTGATAATTTCTTCAATGCCCAAAGAAAAATAGAGTAATGTGAGGGGGAAATATAATGCAAGGCTTCTGTGCGTTGTGAATTATTAGTTTATATTATAACAAGAACACTTGTAGAACGGATGGTCGATGGGGCCGAAAGGTTCTAGAGTGGCGACCGCGCACCGGAATACGCAGCGTATTAAGGCCTCCCACAAGGTGGACAGACGACGTGGTGAGAGTCGAGGGAATGCGGTGGATACGAGACGCACAGGATCGGTCGTTGTGGCGACGCTTGGGGGAGGCCTATATCCAACAGTGGACGTCTTTCGGCTGAAATGATGATCATGAAGATGACTGTAAGAAGCACTTTATGGTATATTGTTATAAAATTATTTCCGCTTAACGGCTTGTCATCCGACTAGAGTCGCTACTACGAGCTCTTAAAGCGATCAATTTAACGACCTAAACTGAACTGTTAAAGGGATGGCTATATATATTATATATAGCTCCATCTCTCTCTCTCCTTTGACACGCCTGACACACGTAATGGCTTAACATTACGTGTTAAATGCCCCTGAGCTCTCTGACTTTAGAAAACAATCCCTTTTTATCTTGACAAATTCGAAGTAATAAAAATTTGACGTAGAAGAATATTGTATCAGCCCACATAGTGGCCGGCAGCAAATAATACGACAATGACGTTATACAAAATGAAGTAATTAACAAAAGACGGAGCAACAATATAGAGCACCTGTTTCTATAAGCAGGTAACGTAAATTGATGACGTTTTCATCCAATACAAAAAAAATGTTGTTTATTTATACATATGCTTTCAGAGATTTGAAACAGCTGGACTTTATACAAAAGATGTCGGACGTGAAACTTTAAGAAAGAGTAATTCGCGATGGTAGATGTATTGTTCAGTATATAAACTTGAGGTTTTGTTTTTCACAGTTTTAATAATAATATATTATTTTGTGAACACAGGGTATGGTTAAAGATGTTGTAGGTAACAAAAATTAAGAAAACATAAACAATTATTTTGGCTTCAAAGTTTCATTATTTTCGTTGTAATGTCCTACCTAATCTATTTTATAATTTTGACAGTGATGTGGAGAAGATTTCGACGCCATTCTTTAGATTACTTTTAGTTAGTTCTTAAGTATTTTTTTTTAAATTTAGTATATTATTATATATTTATTTACAATGATAGTTAAGTGTTTTTTTTTGGACAAACTGTAAATCTTAAGAAAATAAATTTTACAATTTAATACTTAAAAATTATTACGTCCGACTTATTTTAAATAAGAAGATAATAAATAAAAAACCAAGCAACTGACGACACCCATCCGCTGATGGGTGTCGTCAGTTGCTTGGTTTTGTTGTCAGTTAGCGTTAATGCTTTAAACACTAGCTGACAACTACAATAACATAATGATGGAGAAAACCTTCGCAAATTGAAACTAAATCATAATTCTAAACAGTTAGTGAGCGATTAGGAAGGAAGGAAGACACTCTAATTCACAGTAACATTATAAAAACGAATGTTTACATGTATATTTTTTATGTTTGTTACTCCTTTATGTTGAAAAGGCTGATCGGGTTTAGATGAAACTTGGCACACGGATAGTTCATGTCCTAAAATAACACAGAATACTTTTTATCCCTGGGAGGAAGAAAACTTTTTATCTAGGAAAAATTTCCGTCTTTTACGTAGGCAAAGCCACTGGCAGACCCTGGTGGTTTTATACATATCTCCGGTTGTTAACAAAAAAAGTAAACCTACAAATTTAACAACTAGCTACTGATTTTCAGATCAAATAAAATAAAACTACGTGAAAAAGCATTATATATATGAGTACAAAGATAATACCGATATGATTAACTCATCACGAGCTGTAACATGTTATAGTATCGTGACCGACTAAAATCTACTACTCATTATACTGTCACATACCTAAGGTAAATTGCTTTAGTTATCTTGACTAGTTGGACTATTATCTTAATTATGCTTATGGAAAATTACATGCATGATGCAAGAAGAAAAAAAATACAAAGAAATCTTAAAGTATTAGCCAATCAATATATTGGCTATAATTTAAAAATAAAGAAGCAAAAGGTATCCTCAAAACTTTGATACGATGATATTTAATTTTTATTCAAATATCATCATATCAATTTTTTGAGGATAACGATAATATGAAATATCAATTCAATGATGACGTAATTTTTACAAAAATCATTCTGACTACCACAAAATCATTAGAAAGATGAAACAATAATCACGAAGTGTCTACGCCTGAGTCTCAATTTTTTAATTGAGGAGTATCTACATACTGTCTTCACAGGCACTTACGCACACGGCTCTAACCGCGCAATTACAGCTTCGACAGATTGTCGTCGAGGCTTTTAGCCATCAAGCCGTTGGCAATCAGCACAATAAAAACCGAATCCACGTTCTAATAAATTAATATTTACATAATTATGTGAAAATATGACTGGCTTGTTGGTCTAGTGATTATTGGCTCTAATTGCTATGCTGGAGGTCGTAGGTTAGATTCTTACCCTGGACAAATGTTTGTGTGATGAGTACGATCACTTGTTCTGTGTCTGGGCGTAATTTATCTATAATATGTATGTATTTAGAAATATATAAGTATGTTTATCAGCTGTCTAGTGCTCTGCTTAGCTTGGGACTAGACGGCGTTGTGTGATAGTTGTGGAAAATTATTATATTATTATTAATAATGACGTTCGATCTGACATTTAATGTAGGACCAATTATTTTTAGCAATTTATTTAAGATAAGCTACATTATGCCATCTTGTTTGTACTAGTTACTACCAAACGAGTATCAGTTATCAATGTCACCCGTTCAGTTTCTAATCCGACCTACTTTTTAACTGTGACAGACATACAGGCAAATGTATTGTTTACATATATGAAAGTGTGTGAGAACCGTTACATGTAAATTTGAAACATATTCGGAACAATGGGCGGATTTTCATTATTGTAATTTGATTACATCTTATCCTTAAATTCTTTCCCGTTAAATAATATCGTCGGAATGTGGTATATATAGTTTGTTTCATTTCTGGTTTCCTCTAAAAAGGGACTTTGTTTTTTTGGAATAAATCAATCGTCTAAAAACAGCTTTATTTTGAAATCTCATGGTAAAAGCTCCATGTGATTATGGTACATAGGCATACTTAGGTCACCAGTCAAACCCCAGGGATATGCGGAAGGGGTTTATGACAGGTCTTTTAAGAGGTCACTTTTAAGAGGGTCCTTTCATACTAATCGTGACCGGGTTGGTTTTAGGTTTCTATGAGGTGAAAAATTCAACAGTCACTGGCATTTTCCCCTTAAGTCAAGACACCTTTTTAAGGTTTCCACCCAATAACAAAAAAAGGTCAGCAGTCAACAGTCCTGCCAAGAAGAAAGTGTTACCAAGAATGGGTTCTCGAAGCATTCAATCAATGTAAAATACTAGTTATCAATTGAATTGTGTTAGACTAAACATAGAGCGAGGCAGATTGATGCATAAGTACTAACGTGGCTGCAATATAAAAAGGAAGGAGGATAATAATTAACATAACATAAATAATTAACCTTATAATGTTCCCACTGCTAGGACTCATGCCGTCTCTCTGAGAGGAGAACACTGGTGACCCAGTGGTAACGGCCCCGACTTATGAGGGGTAGGTCAAGTGTTCAAACTCAGCCAGACGCATTACTTTGTGTAATTTATTTCAACACCACTGCTCTTAAAATTGTGAAGGAAAACATCGTGAGGAAACCGGTATGTCCAAGATTCAAAGATATGTGACATCCACCAACCACCTTTGGGCCGGCGTGGTAGTTTACAGGACGCCTGAGGATAATTAAACTGAAGCTCAAATAAAAATTCGTATTGTCAACAAACATTAAGATTAAACTCATTAGCATTACGAAATCTTCTAAGCTGTTGTTACAATTTCTCTAGCCGTCAAAGTCCATATCACTTTCACTCGTCTCCACACTTTGCATGTGACATCAAGTCAGCAAATGTCAATTAATTACTTTATAGATAAGAGCAAACAGTAACGTCAATGTCTTGATAAAAACAAATGACTGCATGTGATTTAGCTTATCTCAGATTCTTGAACTGTCTCGTATTTGATTTATCTAGATAGAACAGATACGTATAGTTCCGTACCTCAAAAGGAAAAAATGGAACCCTTATAAATGGTGTCTTTCAAACACGTCTGTCTGTCTGTCTATCAAGACCCTTTATTTCGAAAACGCGTAAGGGTATCGAATTGAAATTAAAACCATATACTCAAGTTTGCGGTTTCTTGAAGCTGTGAAAAAATAAAACTTCTGAATTAACGAAAAAAAGTGTAACGGCCGTTTATGTCGCAAAAAACGTGTGTTTCGACACTCTCAAGGGAACCAAAATTCATAGGGTACTGCCGTTGACCTAGAATCTTGAAATTTGGCATGAAGCAAGGTCTCATAGCACAAGTATAGGAAAAAATCTGAAAACTGTTCTGTACATAACAAAAAAAAAACTTTTCTTGGAATTCGGAATAATCTTCGTAACTCAATTTAAGAGGTCCTCAAGGGTGCGAGTCCGACTTGCACTTGCCTAGTTTTTTATTTTTGTGTCATCAAATAACTTCTGCGCGAGACGGTGACGGAGTGTCATACTTTTACTGAATAAACATAGACATAAATAAAAGATGAAATTTGTAGAACAGGAGTTCTATTACGTTACATATAATAGCATACTTGTATCGTTGTGTGAAGCCATCTTCACAGACCCCTTGTTTTTTGAGGAAAAATCATAAAATAACTTTTGCTGCTTTGGGTGGAGCGAGACGGAGTATCAGACTTTTACTGTCTAAAACCCACACGCATTCCTTCAGTTACCCTATGCAAGTCCAGGACCGCGGTGACTTTTTCGAATAATACCACAGCCCGTTTAAAAGACCCTTTGCTAGAAAACTTAGAAGTATTTACAAGCAATAGACATACTAGTGACTTTTTTTTACCGTTAATATTAATTTTTAAAGTAATATTCAGTGTCATTTCTACAGTTTGGTATCCATAGTCAAAACAAGCAATTATTAATTTTATAGCTTTATTGGCATTTCATTTAGTATGTTTTATGCTACGAGTATGTCAATATTTGAAGATTGTTCTAGTAGTTTATTTTTTAAATTAATACCAAGCTCCATAGTGAAATTCTTTTTACGCTTTCTTATAAAAAAAGATTATATCAAATTTTTATGAGTTATCCGGCGCAAAGCGTGAATAATTTTAATTAATCTTCACAACAATAACATGTTTCGTCAAAAAAATATGATGTAAGCAAAAACAATCTGAATAAGACACGGCATCAAAATAAACAATTATTATTTGTAACGATAAAGTTAATGTGAATTTCGTTAGTTGGCCATTACTTTGTTGTAATGATATAATCACATTGCAACAGTTTATCAAAACCGGTTACATCATTAGTTATTGCAAATCTCTAATAATATAACATTTTAAATCTCTAATAATATAACATTTTATCATTTGGTTTGGTGAATGTATACTTCTGAATAGTCTGAAAAGGCATTCCACTTATAGTTTTTGCTGTATTTTAGAAAAAGTATATATTCTACTAGAGTCTGCTAGCGGCTTCGCCCGCGTGAAAGTCGGTTTCTCCATACAAACTATGGACGCCCGTTTCATCCCCTTAGGGTGAGAATTTCGGAAAATCCGTTCTTAGCGGATGTCTACATTCTATAAGGAACCTACCTGCCAAATTTTAAGTTTGTAGGTGTTATAGTTTCTGAAATTTCGTGATTAATCAGTGATTGGTATTTCGCTTTTATATATAGACATATTTTTATAACAATCGTATACATTTTTCCATTCATTGTTTGTTTATTAAATCTTTATACAATTGTAAAAACCACTGTAAAGTGGCAGGCTTAATGTGTTAGGCACAATCAGTTATTCTATTAAAAGATGTTAGTGTCTTGAACATTGTACATACTAAACTAAAAAAATATTAACCTCTCCTTTCAAAATATCTATGTCATCCTGACAACAGAACAAGATTACATTTCTTACAGATTTTTCCATTTGCTATCAAATGTACCATAAAACGAGTTGTTTTCTGTCACCGATTTTTTTTATTAGCTGTCTGTAATCTTATCTTGTTCTCATCCGATGAGAAGAGTGTTCTTTCAAGTTCAACAGTCTTATTCTGACTTAGCAACAAATCTTAAATGGCAGTGGGCAAGACGCATTGCTCGCAGAACCGATGGTCGATAGGGCCGAAATGTTCTGGAGTGGCGACCGTGTACCAAAAGACACAGCGTTTGAAGGCTTTCCATGTAAAATACTGGCACATATTTAGATTCATCCAATTAGCCTCGAAGCCAACCTCAGAAATGTTGAGAAAAAGCTAGGCAGATGATTAATCCTGGCTTACCAACAGTTGTCGGATACCTGTTCAAGTACAGAATTCAATTCTCGATAAGTAGGTACTTGTGAGTTACAATAAGTTACTTAAAATTACTCATAAAGTGTTCATACTATTGACTAAATAATAATAATGCACACGGTGATTTGTGTACTTATAAACGTGAATTGTTTTTATAGAAAAACATATTCCTTGTACACGTTAATGTACCTATGAGAATTCACAATTTTATCCCACACAATTCAGTATACTTTTTATATTTTATACTTTTTATATTTTATACTTTTTATCCTCATAAATAAGTGTCAATATTGTTTAAATGAAGACAGTAAGAAGCAGATTTGACTTTCTCATCAGGAGTTCATCAACTCGTCGGTATTGTGTTTTAAACAAGATCGCATCGAGATTGCAAGACTATTTCTCAAGCAATTGATCTCCCAAACTAGTAAGAATCCCACGCTTTCTCTGATTTCTGCTGTTTCGAAAACAAACTAGGCAGGTTCCTATAAACACTAAGGTAACAGTTCACGTTTAGTTTCAGTTGAAATATACACGCGTTAGCTACACACTTCGTTAGTTAATATAAAATGTGTGCAAGTGTGTGTGTTTCGACCACCTACGTATATGTCACAGAACAATCAAAATAATGCAATTGAAATACACTGTTCTTTAGGCGCTATTGGTGCCTATACGGCCTGTTTGAATTCATGTGTAGCATCTTATAATCTTATTACTATAGAATATTGATTTCAGACTCAATCAAGCGAGCCAGTATCAATAAAGACACGATTTATGAAAAATAAAATTTAAAAGATATATATATATATAATGGGTTTTTCTCTATAACTTTTTGTGTGTTTTGAGAAAAAATTTGAACTGCGAAGCATTTTTTTATACCTACCCAAAATCATGAGGTTTTAAATGGTGACAAAAAAAAACAGGTTGGATAGATATTACATTGTAAAGAAATTGAGAATTAAAATTATTCATAATCTTTATCTATACCAGTAAATTCAAATATAACTATTTACATCGGGTTTCCCAATAATGGAATTCACTGGGAAAACCATTATTATTTCAAGATATGAATCTCATGATTTACCTTATTGTTTCATATTCCAGTGGCTGATAAGGCTTTATCGACCTAACAAATGCGCCTTACTATTAAACTATGTTCACGATAGTAACAATTATTATCAAAGTACTTACCTACCCTTATAGATCCGTTTCGTCGGGGTCAAGTCGACCTAGTTTTAAGACAATGCATTGCGAATTGATTTTACGCAAGTGAATACCTAAATACCTTTGAGTCGGTTGCAAAAGTCGATCAGAGTGACAAGGACCTACCAATTATATGACTGGGCCTACCCATAACCAATGTAATCGTTATGTCATTTACTTGTGCTTGAATTGAGTTTATGATCAGTTAAAAGTGACAATGTAATTAAGCAATCATGTTTATTTGAGACATTATTGAGATTAGAACATTTATTAACATCCATTTGTATTCAAGCCAAATCGTTGATGAATTCTCACAAACACATTGCAGCAAAATATTAATCAGGCAATTAAAACAATTTTATGTAATTGCACAATTTACGAGACAAATTAATTAGTATGTATTGACTTGTATGCTCCGAACCGTCTGCACAATTACTCTGTGGCCACACATAGGAATCACGTGTCGAGTCATATCACACTTGAGACGCGTGCGGCTAGTACAATCAACCGCACATACTTGTGGCTCAAAAACCCGCTCGTACTACGAAATAAAACCACTGTAGATGCCGTATATGTAAGAAAAACGTATGGTTCACTGTATCAAAGTGTGGCGGTTTGATTGCTTCACTGTGTGCCTGGTGAGTTGGGTTTCAGTAATTAACTCATATCTTAACGCTGTAGGCAAACGTATATGTGACTCCAGCGTCTGGGATTACTGAGTAATTGTTTGAGTTTTTATTGCAAGGCAACGTTAGTGTAGGTCGGACCTTTGATTCCTTGGTAACAGACATGTCTGTGTAAACTTATCATTAAAAAAGCTAAAGAGATAACTGTGATGCGATGCTTGTAAAACTGTAGCTATCTAATCTCTGGCATATCATGATTAGTTTGACCCATACTCGGGGCCATACGGAATTTACGTCATACTTTGAAGGTAGGGGAAGGGGTCAACGAAGTGTGACTTTATGTGACTAGAGTGGGGAAGGGGTCAAAAAAATTATTAAATTCATGTGACGCAATTGATAGGTGGCAAATGCCGTAACCAGGGCGGTACCAGCGGTGCCCAGGCACAGGGCTCAATCCTTGGAGAGGCGTAAAAATGTTATATCTAGTCCTTTTTCTTTGTATTATACTTTTTTCTAAGAGCGCAGTAATAGAAATTCGCACCGGGCGCATAAAAGACTAGTCATGGCACTGTAGATGGCCCCTACCTTTTTTACTTTGAACTAGTCATAAAAAGAAATGGTTTGCGTACTATTTGTATTGTATAATAGTACGTTTCTTTTAGATCTATTTGTACAATACACGTTTAGGCACGTGACTTGCAAACAGTATCTACAAAACAAACCTTCGATTACCGGTTTATGTAAGCTGCAAGGAAATGAGAAAATGCATGAGAAATAAATCTGCAAATATCCTTGATACTAATGGTATGTAGGTATGAGCAGGTACGGTTTTATAGAAAGTGTTATAGGTGCTATGCCCATATAAAATACTAGGTAGCCTACAAATTATTATTGAATTTTCAAGTACATTTCGTACTGCCCATTCATACCTACCCGTGGTCGTAAAGATTGCCTGATAAGTTACTCTATAGCTCGCAGAATTGTTGTAAAATATGGTTTGAAAAATACTTAAGTGTATAAGTATAAGATTATAGGTACTTATATATGTTACAGTCCATTCGCATAATGCCTTTTTGTCTGTAATGCCCCCAGCACCCTATTTAAAAACGAAATGAAAATATGTACCGGACATTATGAAATGCGCAGCAAAGTAGCATATTATTAAGGTCAGAGATAAAATGATAACCGTATATATACGAGTAGGTTATACAAGATTCAAAGTACCGTTACATTTTACCCGGTAAAATCTACGTAAGACGGTAAATACCTGGTTTTCCCAGTATTAACTTTCTGACCAAGGGATTTTATTAACCAAATGGGTTTGCCCATCCCACAGAAGTATCTCAATAATATAAATCTCCCAAGTCGTATTGAATCTAAGAATAGTTGCCCCTATTTCTACTTGTGAGATTTCTAAGTAGGCGAGGGCCATAATAACTAAACTCATCTAATAATAAACGATGAAAAATCTATTTTCTTTAAAAGTAGGAAACTTACAGCAGATGTTTCATGTTTTGATAAGTATAGAAATACTACACATAGTATTGATCCGTGTCAATGACCTTAGATAATATGTTTCCCATATAATACGATCCCGTACATTATTACGCTCTGTCAAACGGAAAATACTTGCTTGAATTGACGTTTATTTAATTACGGAAAGTTCCTTCAGAAGATTGCAATAGTAATGTTGGATGGGGTACCTACAAGGCTACAACATCATTGCTACCAAGGTTTGTTTTAATATGACTTATGTTCGTATGTAAAACAGTGAAGGGGACGCTGAACGTAAGTGACTCATACACGTAATTTCCACGTAAGTACAGATGATTTCACAATATATAAACAAAACATAAATACAAGAAACAGACGAATATATGTTACAGTCAGACAGTCAATCATCATCTTCCTAGCTTTTTTTTTAAGCTTAGGTTCGGCCTCCAGTCTTACCGGATGCGGCTGAATACCTGTGTTTTACATGAAGCGACTTTTTATCAGACCTCCACAACCAAGTTACTGAGCAACACGATTCTCTTTAGATAGACTGTTGGTTGACTTTCTGGCGTCTGACTACCTACCTGTAACGACCGTCAAAGATTACGAATGACAACCCGGACCAACGTGCTTTCCGAGGCACGGGGCGTCAGTAATGTCCTAGATAAACCTGGAAAAGTACATATGAATTGAAAAACTCAAAGTCAGTACTGTTGATATTCAAAACCCAGTTTTCATTGGTAATTAGAACATGTTTGTTTTATTCTACACTAATATTATAAAGAGGTAAAGTTTGTTTTTTTTATTTATTTTTGTTTGTAGGAAATAATCTCTGAAGGTATTGATCCGATTTCTATAATTTTTTCACTAGAAAGCTGCTTTATTCCTGACTGACAAAGCCTATATTTTATGTGCGCGAGCGGAGCCGCGGATAAAAGCTAGTATGCTATAAAATACGATACGTTTTAGTTAGGTCTCTAAGGTTATCTGAAAGCGCCTCCCTAAAATCGTTACATTTTTTTTTCTAGCCATTTCTGGCCCACTACTCCCCCGAGTTCTTTCCGACTTTCTTCTCCCAGGTCGTCTCGAACCAGTCCTCGCAGTACGTGTCCAGATCATCTCATCACCTCTTTATAAGCCGGAATTTTTTTAATGGTTCAAAAATATCAACTTACCTTTCGAATACCGTGATTAGAGACACAATAGAAAGACAATGAGAGAGTGAACGCTGGCGTTCGCTTGGGGCTTAACGAAAGGAGTTCAAAGTGGATTTCACTAATTTTGATTGTGACGTATACAGTAACTAAGAGTCATTTTCCTACGTCCATAAAGACGTATCTCATGAACATGATATTATATTCGCAATTGTTACTTCAAGGTTTTTCTTCTCAAGTACGTCATTATAACTTCATATAGGTAGGTAAATAGTTATATTATTATACACTGTAATTCCAAATACAGTGACTCACAGAGATCAGTGTTCACGAGAATATTAATTAAAATATAACTTAACGCGTAATTATAAGTACTTCGTATCTTTGTAAAGCCAATAATAAAAATAAAAATAAAACATTTTAATATTACTCGTATAATTACAGCAACAAATATTTTTTGAATTCAAGATCCTCCAGCAAATGCGGGCTTTTTTAGCATTTCAGTGTTTTTTAATCACAAAAGCATGCACACAATTCCAAATAAATAAGTGAAGTAATAACGACTTACCTTCTTAGAGAAAACCGCTAAATTAAAACCTGGTTTATATTATGGACGAAAACATGGTGGGAGTATCGAATTTGTTCTTACAATAAATATAATTATATTCCAAGTATTTTTTCTCATTCTTTCAATTCAATTGAAAATTTTACGCGGTAGTAATCGGTTTGTATCCAAAATATATTCCGAAAAGTGGTAAATTTATATTTGTGTTTTCCTTCATGATCAATTCTACTGCAGGATTGATCGAAAGAGTCACCGCGAGAAAGAGACCCTGGAACCCAAAGGCCAACTCAAGGAACACGGTGGGTTTTAGTCAGTAAAAGTCTGACACTTCCACTCGCTTCACCCAGAGTCGGAGCAATTATTAGGGAATTTCCCAAAAATATATGAATCAATCAACGAATATTTTAGTACATATTATCGCCAACTAAGTAAAGCAAGACGAAGACCTACTTCATTTAAATCTAAAACGCTATTTAGGTTTGGTAAGTACAAGCAAACGAGGAACAGTTCAGAAAGGTAAATATAATTATAGGAAAGCCGTTCTTCACCTTGATTTATACGCAATTAATTCATCTATCTACAGCTCACCTACACAAATCCTTCAGTTTATGCCTGTTTATGTTGCACGTAAACACCGATCCGCGATTTAGAAAATAAAATAAATAAAAGTTCGGAACACATTGTAGTAAAACGTGCAGGAAATCACATGGACAGTCACGTGTACGATCTAAAGATTTTCTTCTTTAAAGGAAGTTTCGATACACATGGTAGAAAAATCAAGGTAAAAGATCAAAAGAAATGGATCCGATTCCATCACACATAACTAAACCTTGTCCTCAATTCCGGCATGAACAGTCTACTTTTTATTTCCCAATTTGCTTCTGCCGTCGGCTTCGCCCGTGTTAAAGTAGAAAATAATTCCAAGAAAACATACTGTAAGGATAAAAAGGTATCCTATGCCCCACATCCATATCTGTTCAGCTGTTTGAGCGTGAAAGAGTAACATAGATACTCCATACTTACACACATAAATACATAAAAAAACGTTCGTTTTTATAAAATTAGTGTGATGCAAATATACCTATGAGCTAAAATACTGATACTATAATAGTACATTTTGTGTATTAAAATGTACTATTATAGTATCAGTATTTGTGGAGCGGAAAAAATTTGCCATTGCAAGGTGGAAATTTATAATCCAGCACTGCAGCACTCGGCTCCATATGAACCGAGTGCAGCAGTGACAAATTTTCACGTGTATCAAACGACATTTTTCAAAATACTTACGATGAAATGATTAACGAGGATTGACGCGCGACTTAAGTGGTGGTGGTAAGCCTTATGCGATAAGTACAATAAATTGTGGCTTGGGTGAGCTGGCCCACTTTTCCGCACTAGTGCGGAAACAGTCAATTGCGTGATTAAAAGTGGTAGGGACAAGAGCTGGCTTTCGAGTAAGTGTATTGAAAAAGTGTAGAAAACCGCTGCTGGAACAGTATCTGTTTAAGGTTCCCATCATACTCGTAGTTTGATGTGAAAAGTTCATTGAACTCTTTTTATAGTTATACCTTTGTTTACAAACATCCCCGCATTGTCTATGTAGTAACCATTGTCTGACTCCTATCATAAAGATAGCACTATTACAAATAACAATTACGAGACACAATGTATAAATAAAAACGATAATAGATGAGGAGATATTTCTGGAAATACTATATCTGAAAAGGTATTGAGGACAATCATATTTATAACTTTTTATCTAAGTACTACAGGAAAAGTGTTTAAAGTAATCGTGTTCAGATTAGATGGAAAGTTCTATTAAATTAAGTAATTGAATATATCATTTGTCACGCGGCTGTAAAAGTATTACTGCATTTCGAGTACAATCTTATTGCACTTGTATCGTATTTATTGCCTGTGATAAGTCTCTTATTGTATAATAATGTCTGATTCATACATTAATCTGGAGACATGCTTGATGATTCAGGTAGTCTTATTTCCATTGAGTTGATTGATAAGAGCTACGTGCGTTTGCCTTCATTTCTTTATTATTGGCATACGTATTAATAGAGGTCGCCTTCCACTCGTCGTAAGTTTAATAAATTTAATGGCTGTGTATTATTCGATAAACTAGCTGTGCCCCCAACTTCGTTCGTGTGGTTGCCAATAACTACACTGTATCGCTTAGATAAGAGTACAGTTAATACCATATGGTATTGACTTGACTATACCTACTCTGTTACCTGCGTTAAATAAACTAGCTGTACCCCGAACTTCGTTCGTGTGGTTGCCAATAACTACAATGCATTGCTTATGTAAGAGTACAGTCAATACTACAGGGTATTGACTGTACTCTGTTACCTACGTTACATGGCCAGTTTAGGAAATTAGAAGAGAGTAATAATGAAAGGTACTGACTGTGTCAAGGCTTTCATTAAAAAAAAAAAAAACAAATAAAGGTTTTGTAACTTTTCCAATCAGAAAATTGTGATGTTCATGCTTCTCCGCTTTTGGTCAAAGGACAAACGCGCTTCGCGTTCCTTGCTGCTTTCTTGAGAGTGTAAGGTCGCAGTTGAATTATTTGATAAATTATAAGTCAACTCTGTAAATCGAAGTCTTTTGATTATACAAAGATACCTTGCCTTTCACCTCCCCCCCCCGCCTCTCTTCCTCTTCCCCTTCTTTTTTCCCTTCTTCTTTTCCTTCCTTATCTATAGGATACCTTTGTGCTCTTCTATCTGCTTTTGTTCTTTTCAATTTTTAAGTGTTTGTGTGTACATAAATTAAATAAATAAAGATCATAAGTAACTTTTCTGAGTCATGAAAGCTACTTTTTTTTTACTCAAACACTTCTTGATAACGACTTACTTTTTCCTTGTTTGCGAAAACCCCGGTTCTTGGAAACAATTCAAAACAGAACTTCGTGTTTTTATCAAATCGCGATAATGTTGCGCAGATATTATCTTCGAAATTAATAACAATAACAACCAACAGAGTGCAATCAGTTCCGCTAGAGCGGTTCAGGACATTATTGATGCGACCCATCCTATAAATACGACGCAAAAAGATCTTGATATCATAATGTCAATACGTACGTATTAGTAGTACATTTGGAACATTATTTCAGAATGACAGCTCAAAATTCTCTGAAATTGTGCAGGAAAATGAATTTTGTACATCATTGTAACCAACTAATTTAATTACTTACTGTTTCATTAAACAGAATTAATTGAATTTATTAAAATTAATGTTAAAATTAATTGTGATGTTACCTGATTATAGAGCTTGGATGAATGTTACAAAATAAAGTTTCGTGTCAAAGGACTAATGTAATAGCACTGAATCAAAGATTAAACTGTAATCCCCTAGATATTAACTCACAAAATGACCAATAAAAATACAGTTACAACCTTCGATGAAGCTTGCATAAAGCCAGATGTTACATACAGAAATGGGTATTTGCCTGGGTTTATTTTAGTACAATATCATATACGCAATAATAAGTAACACTAAAAAATAAAAATTGTTTCTGAAGGCAGCATCAAAATTGGTTTTAGTAATTAGCACTAAATATTGGTTTCAGGAAGAGTGGGGTCGTGGTGGGAATATATCGCTATCTCTTTTGAACATCTGTAACCTAATGGCGGTGACGTCACATTTCAGTGTGTGCATCCTATATTATTATTTGACAGTTTCCCCTTCCACCAAATTTAATAGGTTTTCAACTTAATTAATATTGGTAATGGGTAGCTCGCCGTCCGTCCTTTCTGTAACTGTCCGGACCGAGCCCAAGTCGTCGACGGCGCGTACCTCAAGGAGATCTCAGCAAATCGTAGAGGCCCAGCAGGGTCGAAGCTTACTGGGCCCTGGAACGCCAGGCAAAGAAGGTACAAACGAGTGGGTTTTAGTCCGTAAAAATCTGACACGCCCTCCTGCCCCTCCCAAGGGCGCGAGATGTCACTAGATGATTTCCCACCTAAAAAAAACTAGATTAATATTAAACGAATTTGAAGATTTCTATTTATTTGCGATTTTGGATGAAGTTTTTTTTTTTTTATACAAACTATAAAACAAATATAGTCAAGTAAGTACCTAATTCTATAGAATCTGCCATTCCCTGTCTACAAAAAATCCGCTAAGTATAAGTTCCTAAGTAACACTGTCGTACCTAAATACTAATAATATGCATATAAGTTAGTGTTCGAGTAGGCGACAGTGAGGTTTCGCCTTGGCACAGTTAGGCCAGCTATTTCACAGCTGTGCCTTCCCGCTCTACGTAGCACTTATAATGGTAGGTTTAGAATTGCTAATAAGCAAGAAGGGAAGGTTGTACTGAAGTTTTAGGTATGAAATCATGATTTACGGAATCGTACGAAAGAGTTACCACGGCCCTGGAATGCTAAGGGCAACTCAACTCAACTCAAGGAAGCCAGAAAGTTTTTTGATGATTTTCCACCAAAATAAAAAGGTATACAAGCATATGGTTAATGAGATCAAACCAGGGATAAGTTTCTCGGTACTGTGATATCGAAAGGAGATCGCATGAGTTAGGTTTTTATAGCTAACGAACCGGCTTGTAAAATATACTTTTAAGGATTTTGCAGTTCTAGAATAGGTTTAAAAATAACAAAGAAATGTCTAGTTTTTGCAGTTCGAACATAACGATTGTAGCGCAATGAACTGATATCGAATCCTGAAGAATAGTATAAGAAAAACGTGATAGCCTCCTAAGAATTTTATTCAAGTAGAAGATCCTCTACTGAAGTTTTACTGTCGCAGAGTGGCGAGAGTACCTATATAAATTGAAAAAAAAACTAGCTGCTGTCAGCGGTTTCGCTCGCGTGAAAGTAGAAAAAGGTACCAAGAAAAAATAATCCCGGGATAAAAAGTAGCTTACCCGTGTGCTTTCATCTAAATCTATTCAGCCGATCTAGCATGAAAAAGTAACAAACATACACTCAAAAACTATCGCCTGTATAATATTAGTGTGATGTGATAAATTAACTAAATATTTTTTAACATTACTATAGTTTCAACATTATTACCTAGCTAAGTTAGGCTACGAAATGTTGGGTTTGGCTATTTCAAATTACGTGAGATGACAATCTGCTGCATTTAAAAATGATTTATAGATCGAGAAGGAAGTGTATCGATGAATATAATGATATTTATATTTTTGGCATTCCGGAAATACAAAAAATAATGGTTATTAAAGTGTTACTGGTAAAACCAGTACATATTAGCTAAGATATAACTGTTTAGCAGTCAAGAACGGTCTTAAAATATTTTCTAAATGCCACCGACATTCATAAGGAGTGTTTAGAGGTTAAACAGGCTGTATATTCATGTTTTTATCAGACAAAGGCTAGCTATTAAGCCATGTGATTTGTTCGTGATCAATTTGACGTGCTTGGGCATTGTCTCTTATTGATTTGTATTTACTCACAATGCCTGTTAACTGATTTATTAATAAACATTATATTATATTTAATGGAGAGAATTCGAGAATAAATTGTAAAAACGTTTTTAAAATTGACTTTGTTCTATTAAAACCCGATTAACATACCGTATTTTTTTTTTAAATTCAAATGCAGATAGAAACAACAATTACAATCTTAAATGATTTCCGCAAACAAAAATAATTTGTGGCTACAAAAATTACGTACCGAAACGGTTTGTGTGGGAGCGTCTTAACGCGGCCTTTCATAACAGCCGGGCATGACTTAGTCGCGTGATTGCAGCACCGTCTGGCCCCAATACTTCGCTGAACTTGACATGCATCAAGTAGGTTTTAATTTGGCCCTTAAATGTTTTATGCAAAGACCACGATAATTAGTAGACATAAAGTTACCAATATCCAATGTTTCGACATAAATTCCGACAAAAGTTCTTATGTACCAATTTTGTGCTGCCATCAAAAATGTTATAGTTTTTTATAATGCTTTATTTACATTTTCTACATCTGTCAAACAAGTGTTCTATTGACCCTTTGATCTAAATTTACAGACAAAAGCTAGGATAATCCTAACAGATGTGATGTAGGCGTTCTGACTAAAATAGCTCCCGAATTGGGTGTGTAGTGACGTGAGACCCACATTTTCAGGCATGCTTTGAGTAATAAGCTATCACGATTATGATAAAAGCAATTTTATTTTGTTATTTAATGGCTTAGTTTGTAATACCTTAATGTATGTACAGTATGTTTAGAAGATGGTCATAATTTTCAGAGTTTACGATTTAGAATTGCAGCCGAATCATAAAAGTCCATAAAATACGTTTTAAATTCGTAAAGCTTATTGTTAGTAGAACCTTCGGTCTGAGGTCTTAAATATGCTATAATGCCTGTACGTGTGGGAATTTGAAACGTTTAAACTGTATATCAGACAATGACATTATGACGTCATCGAAAGAAGACACAATAATGTATAGTTATAATATACTATACATATATACACGAATTTTATTGCTCTCAAAACGGTGAAGGAAAACATCGTGAGGAAACCGGCATGTCCTAGAACCAAAAATTCGAAGACATGTGGCATCCACCAACCCGCACTGGGCCCGCGTGGTGGATTACGGCCCATCCCCTCTCCCAGAGAGGAGGCCTGAGTCCCAACAGTGGGAACATTATATGGCCGGCATTATAAGGCCGACTATGCTATGCTATGCTATATACACGAAAAGGGAGTTAGTGATGGTATGACACGTGACAGGACGAAATGGAAGAATAGAGCATGTTGTGCCGACCCCAAATAATACAGGACAAGGGCAGGAAGATGATCGTACCTATATAGAACTAGTCTAAATGTTGCCAAATCGAAGGCAAACGAAATGATAAAGGTACCAACCGATGAAGTCAGAAGATTGATAGGGTATTACGTAGAAGTAAATTTAGTTCACTATCTTATAATGACATAAAATCAACCTTCAGATCGTGAGCCTGTTATCAAAATGCTACTTGCTCTGATGGAAAATGATATACTGAATCTTTTGTGTATTGCAGAGATGCTAGTAAACTTCCAACTTTTTTGGGTGGTATATCATTAAATAACTCCTCCCGCTCTGACTCCACCTTAGAGGCACATAATATATTTCAAGACCATTTGGATAAGAGTGAATTAATTATTTAGACAAGCTAATTTCTATTCTATTCTATTCTATTCTATTCTATTCTATTCTATTCTATTCTATTCTATTCTATTCTATTCTATTCTATTCTATTCTATTCTATTCTATTCTATTCTATTCTATTCTATTCTATTCTATTCTATTCTATTCTATTCTATTCTATTCTATTCTATTCTATTCTATTCTATTCTATTCTATTCTATTCTATTCTATTCTATTCTATTCTATTCTATTTTAAATCTTTGAAAATCTTCGGCCAGTCTTGTAACATCATAGAAAACATAAACGATCAGCATGTTCATTGAATGACTTAATATTTCGCAATTTGTGCCGAACACTTATCTTGATAGGCAAACGTAATCTAGTTTATCGTTTGATGAAGAGTGATGGTTTGAAATCATTTCGGCTATAAATAGATGCTCTCATAAGATGTAGTAAGTACATAGTATGCATCATTATTACGTGGAACTTATGTTCTACAGAAACGGTGGTGTCCCAATTTACGTTCCCCTCGCTCGAATTCAAAAATCAATACACAGAAAGAGAACGAGTAAGAAGAAAGAGGGAGAAAAGAGGACTTGTAAGGACTTGAAACATTAATTGCCAGACAAAATAGACCGGATACACAAGTATGTAACAGCAAATTTATATACACATATGAAACCGCAAAAAGAAACTCGGCCCCTTTGAATTCAAAGAAACCAGTACTTAAAGAATCAAATAAACTTTGTAACAAGAAAATAATATTTCGAAGAATAAGTGCCAATATAGTCACTTCTATAAAAGGAAAAGGCGCAATTAAAGAATAGACAGAATTGTCAGGATAAGTCACGCGCTGATTGCAAATAACAAAAAGCATTAATTGCAACGTGACATCGTTAAGAACAATTGTAATTTAACTCCGCTACATAAAATTACATAAAATAAATAAAAGAAATAATTGTAAAACTCAGCTGTAAAAATGCTACTTAAAGTTGGTTTTGAGTTCAATATTGAAAGTTGAAACGATCAATTTACGATAAAGATACGAGCGTAAAAATACAAACCAATTATTTATCAGTAAAAGTTCAGAAGCAAAGAAACTCTCAATATAATTAACCCTCGAAAAGTAATAAAAACCGATTCATAAAATACGGAAGATTTTTTGTGCAAAACTCGACATTGATACTACATCTTTATCTAATTTATTAGTATTTTTGTGTGAAGTGTGAACCCAAGCGTATCCACGAAACAGGGTTTTTCTAAAAAAAAACTTTGTTAGTAATATGGTATAAGGCATCGGAAAACTCTGAATCACCCACAGGGTTGAGGGTGATTCAGATGCGTCACTGAAATGACTAAAATCTAAAACGCAATGTTAACATAATTCGATATTCTTTACAGAAAAATCAGCGTATATTTTTAGTAGAACAGCTCATTACCCCATGTGGCTAACTGGGTCGTCTGAGGTGAATCACTCTGTATGGCTAACCAATCTTGTTTGCATTGCCGGATTACTTCAAAATAATTCGCGGTAGTTAGATACAAGGTGTGATGTACTTGTTCTAATTGTTTGAAAAGTTGCACGAGTTCTAACAGTTGAAAGAGAAATTGGTTTTAGTTTCTTTTTCTGTTTTCTACTAATACTGTGCGATCTAGGGTAACGCTCAGCGTGCCATAAAAATAAACTTGCCATTTTTTGGTCTGATCTTATCTAAATCGGTAAGAAACTACTGCATGGAGGCTCTTAAGCCAGCTCTCTAAAGTCTTTAAATATTAGTTTTAACAGATGTGTCTTGAACAAATTCAGTGACCTGATTTCTTGAGAACGTCTTCACAGTGGCAGGCGGAATCTTCATCACAATGAGACAAAGGGGATACTGAAATTTGAACTTTACAACTATCATGTTACAGACGGAAGTTGGTTGTATCAATTTAAACAAAGTACTGGAAAAGTTGAAGTAAACTTTGGTCACGAGTCACGACATTAAAGCCTGCTAGCGGTTTAAAGTTTAAATAATATTAAACTTAAAATCTATTTTATAATTACTCGTACTTATTGTGATCTACTTTAGAAAGTTCAGAAAATATTACCATACTAATTAAATTTATTTTCAGTAAGAAGTACAATGAAAATTAATATTGCGCAAGATTCGTGACATAATGATGTAGTTTTCTTTGTGTTCTTTCATAACCTCGATTGCTCGAGAGTACCGCAACAGTTGCGCAACATAAATGTACTTGCATAAAAACAGTTAAAAAGAAAACGTTAGAAACTAAATCACTCCATAAAGCTAAACGGGAGAATTGATACAAAAAGTAGTTTTCTAATTGGATGAGAAGTTTCATTTTGACAGTCAATGTTTTCTTTTTATCATCGACAATTTCGATCTGTCAATCATTTATTTTACTGGCCAGTTATTTGTTCATAAGTAATGTCAACATTGAAATATTACTGATTGATATAAATTGAAAGTTTTTTCGATTGATTCCTGGGTCAAACTCCCAGTATCATGAATGGTGGCAGGGAAATGTTATATGGTATCGATGTGCATGGCAACATGTAGGAAGTGAGGAGAATTTCAGAAAAAATATTACTAAAAACATTTTTTTATTTGGATGAAAACCATCCAAATAATTTAAATTTTTTTTTATAATCCAGTTTAATAAACACACATCTCTGGATTCTTCGTTTTGGATTGTGTGGACATTGTTACAGTTTATTATGTTTACCTTGACACGGAACAGCGAAATGAAGATTAAGTAAACCAGTGCAAAGACCACACAAATTATAATTATAAAGAATCACATTAACACTTATGACTTACAATCCATAAGGTGAATGATAAAAATCTGGGTGTAACTGGATATATAAAAACGTATATATCTAATCTGTTTTTATTTTTTAAAACATACATATTTGCTCAACTGAGCCACGTTTTATTTTATTTTATTTTTTTATTTTACGGGAAGTCACGTTTGGAGTTTACTGATATTAAATATTATCTATATTTTTATACACGTTAAAGATCTATCATGTAGTCTATGGATAGTTCAATGTATGGACCGATTGCATCTTTAATTAATTGCTTAATGATTTTATAAGATAATTTAATTATCTTCACGTGATTACTTGATTATAAAACGATTTCATAATGGTTGTATTGCTTCAACCTATAGGTTACTAAAAACATACTTAGTAGGAAATTTAAAATATTAAATATCCTAAATTTAAATCTTAGGTAGGTATTTGCTTTACCGTGCCTATTGCTTCATAAGTGAAAACATTTTTAGGTTTCCATTAATTTTTGCCATTAGGTGTACCTAATTCAATTTTATCCTATACCAAAAATACTTTTAATTGAGGGTGTTGATATCATTAATGGTACAATTGTAATATGTTGTATATTACAGAAAAGAATATTTGCAAGTTTTTAATTTAAATGTTTCTCGTAACATCAATAAAGGATATTTTTATTTTGCTTTCCAATCACAAACACCTGAAAAATAACGAAACTTAACCAATACAAACGTGCATGCACTGACATCGTGTAAATATCAAATCAGGCTCATATATAAATATCTCCTTGAACTTTAAATATCTACATTATGACTTTCAACTCGCACATGTCAAAATACAGACTGTTTATAGTTTATGTATTGAACTCACGCACCTTCTATAATAAATAGCAGTTTCAAAGTTCTGAATCCAATCTATTTTAATATTATAAAGAAGAACCCAAAAATTATAGGAATAATTTTAAAATTATTTTGCCAGTAAAATGCTTCTTTAGCACTGAGTGACATAGACTATAATTATACAACATTATTTTTAGTTTATAGGAAACCTGAGTATAGTTTGTACAGAATCAGTAACTGAATGGATTCCAAAAGTTTTTACACCATGTTATATTTTTTCCTAAGAATATTTAAAAGGGTCACAAGTTGGACACCACCAATACACAACACAGGTCATGGCAGATCATAGCGGGTATTAGGCTCTAGGACTATGTATTTTTGCTGACATAACAAGCTTATAACTTTGTAATTTTTTATGATACAGTAATGAAATACATTTGGAAGTCGATTCATGACTAGCATTCGGTTTGAATGGGAGCAGAGCCCTAATACTGTTGGAAAAAGGTTAGGCAAATATATTTAACCATATTAATTGAACTAAGTCATATTATCAGGGAAGATAAAAAAGAGAGGAGAACCAAAGTTGCCAACATAGCCTGAAAAATCGCCAAACTTGAGTAGCAGGGCACATGCTCGTAGAACTGGCGGCCGATGGGGCCGAAAGGTCCTGAAGTGGCTGACTGCGCACCGGAAAACACAGCGTTGAAAGGCCTCCCACAAGGTGGATCGATGACCTGGTAAAAAAAGCGGGGTGACATTAGGGCAAGGTCAATGTCCAACAGTGGGCGTCTTTCGGCTAAAATGACGATGAAATCATGTCTTACCGATCAGATGAATATTGCTCCGTGGGCGTTGACAAGCGCCTGGTGAGCCTGAAAACCTACACTAAAATTTTAGGTAGGCTTACATGATGAGGAATCGACAAGAAGTATGAGTCAATGTTTTGAGTTCAGAGTCATATTTATGCAATCAATACAATCAAGCGTCTGTGGGTTCTGCACACCCTGAATAAGTAAGTACCTTAACCTACTTTAAACAACTCACTTTCGCTTCATTTGACACCCGTACTTTCATTATTTAAAACTCTCTGACAACCAATACGATTACCTTCAAATCTGACAACTGATAACCGATTTTATTTACTAGAATCAAAGTTGCTTTTTGACTGGCTTGATGATTATGACAAGTTTATAATTCGCTTTCTCGTGAGTGTCAGTGTAAACGTACGCAATATGTTACTAGACAATCGTTGATTGAATGCTACAGTGACATTCAACTTTTAACCTCGACCTTTGACTAGCAAGATGTCATATTACATATTTTTCATGTCATAAAAATGACCGAACTTCAATTGATGTTGTCACGCAAAACCGACATTAATTCTCGTAGAATATTTATATGACAAAATATTGGACGTCAATGTTTTGGTATTTTTAGGATAGGGTATAAATTACATAGCAAGGTGAAATCTTGGAAACCCGTGGTCTTAGAACACAAAGGGCAACTGAAAGACACCAATGTGGTTTTAGTCAGTAAAAGTCTGACATCCTGTCCTATCATAAAGCGGGAGAAGCGATTGGATAAATTTTGGAATTCCTCAATAAAAGGTGAAAACTTCCATGTTACAGTGTGAAATTTCGCTAAGGTTATGAAAAACGTGATTCGATTGATATCGGCACTTGTGATTATATCACACTGCCACTAATTAGTCGTTAAATGATTGATCGTAATTTGTTTTTTCTTCACGTTTTCATGTTTATAAGTTGTTCGTATGTATTAGACCTTTACCTATGAAATTGAATTGGCGTTTTTTTACAAGCGAATTATAGTATAGGCGAATTATAAGTAATATCAATGACGTTCATCTGCGATACTCACCTTGCTTTTTTAGAAAATAAACCCATATCCCACCAAAATTTATTACTTTTCAACAAAATACAACTAATGTGAATATTAAGTTAATTTGAATTTAATATTCAAATGTGCATAAGCATAATACCACTAACAAATTCAAACGAAGGATTTGCAAGAAATTCAAACAACAACCTCGATTATTCACCGAAGTTCTTAGACCATAACATTATGCAATGATACTAGTAACTCATATGTAATAGATCAATCGGAATCGTTAGTAAACAGAACTCCTGTAGTATTGGTGAATCAGAGCTAAACGTTTACGATCCTATATTTTATTAGTCATCATATAATTTGCATATTATTAGTGTCTTTTGCTATTTTATAACTGGCACAGCTCCGCCTTTTCCTGTGGGTTTTCAAGAGGTATCATTTTTAATTGGAGGAGTCATCATTGTCCTCATGGGTTTTAAACTGATCGTTGGCTTTTAACAATGCACATTTATCAGGTGGGTGCTGCATGACTTCTTCATTAAATAAACCATAATAATTAACCATCGCCTCAATATGTCTCTCATTTCTTGGCATAGACACCACGTAGGCACTAAGGCAACCGCTTTCAATATAGCAATAGTAGGGCTACAATGACGTAAATGTACCAGGAAAACATAATTCAATTAGAGTTTAGCTTTTGCATACCACACTACTCTACTACTATGGCTATCAGTAGGTAGTCAGTCGCGTGAGCACGTTCATCTCACGTGACTGATTGCCTAGTATACATGCAATACAAATTCTAATAAAAAGAATTCACTAGTCATAGGCTGAATAAATTCATGACTGTTGTTGTGTGTTGTGTGAAGTTTACTTGAATACTGTGGAATTTTTTAAGTTTCAGAAGTCTTCTCACCCCCATGAAGCCACTTTTCAATGTTGTGCTAATGTATAATGATGATACCTATTCATTATATCGGGTCACGATTCCTAGTTTATTTATTTTCCTCGTTGGCACCATATTTAATTATATTGTTGAGGATGAATAAAAGTATGTGGTAAATAAATAGTAAGTTATCCTCGTGCCTTATAAATTAGCATTGGATCATCCCTCCTATAAATGTTCATTAATTATTTATTTGGTAGTAATATGGCAATTGAAAGCAACGGCTTAAAACCTAGTAAAATATTGTCATAAATAGAAAATTGCTAAATAAAAATAAACTTCAAAGCTACCTTGCGAATGCTATCTACAAAAAAATGGCGTGTATATCTGTGGGTAGGATTTAATATCAATGGAAAATTTTCTTACTATAAGCATCACTGCAATACGCCACAAAGGAACGTTAACGGTTACTTACCTACCGTGCAATGCGCTAACATGGTAACATCAAAATGCGGATTACGGATAGTATAAAAAAGGTAGGTATGTACGGCCAAAGTCATATCTTATTGGTTGCATAGAAAAATAAAACTGCAATTTTGTTTGTTCCGCAACATGGGAAAAAGTCATTTTATATTTTTCTTTCAAAACGTGAGAAGGTTCGAGTCCGTTCCGCAAGAGATTATCGAGACTTCGATTTCTCAGGGGTAATTTTCATTGACAGAAATTGTTTCAAGTCAAGTGATCATGGTCGTCGCCATTTATGGCTTGTAAACAATACCAGATACGAGCCGAAGATCGTAATTCTAAAAGGTAATTTAGGACATATAGTGGTCAACAAGTGAATAAGGGTAGCCAGTCCTAACGGGTTAGTTAATATACCCGAGGAAACCACCTGTGCCGATTATTTGGCTGTCCATTGTGTGAGTAGTGTATCCGAAGGGTGAAGTTTCAGAGATCTTGATCATTGATGACAACTGTTCCATTCACCGCGCTCAAATTGTTAATAATTGATTCTAGAATTAAACTATGTTCCACGGTATTCTTACAATGACTAGCGCGTTCTCCAGACCTGAATGCCATCGAAAATGTTTGGGTTATAATGATCCAACGATGGGGTTTGAGGAGTGAGAGAACATGAGAAGCACTGGTTGCACAAGCTGAACATATTTATGGGATTCACCCTGAAGTACAAATCTTTGCGAGGCCTTAGTCAACTCTATATTAAGGTGCTATGCCGTTTTTATCGCAGGGTAGGTTATGTACAAATATTAAATGAAAAGGCGCATAATAGTTTTTAATATTCATTTACCTGTAATATTATGTTCATGTACACTCCGTGGAGCTTCTGCCGCGGTTTCTTATGACCTACCTATTATTTTATTTTTAGTTTTCAATGTTCTTAACATTAATTTGTAACTTAAAGTTAGTAAAAGTATTAATATATAATACATTTTAGTAACATCAAGGTTGATAAAACATATTAAACATGAATAATTACGTCCAAATACAGTCCAAGGTAATATTTATAATGAGGATTTCCTTTTAATTCATTTGACGATTTTTATTAAAACACAGCACTAGGAAGATACATCCTAATTATACTTTTTAAATTTATTATAATATATATTCTCAACCACTTATGCTTTATTTATGGGCGTTAGGACACACTTAATTTTTGCTTAGATAAAAATATCGCTGTTACAGCTAGTATGAATACACTTATCTGCACAAAAGGAAATTTATATGTATTTTTAGGTGGTAAATAAAATATTTATTAATTGTGTTAAATTTAAAAAAAAATATTTTTTTATGTGGGAAAATCATCTTATGACAAATCGCGCTCTTGGGCGGAGCGCGAGATAGTGTCATTGTGTGGACGAAAAATTATAAAGCAAAGCTGGTAATTAAAAAAAGAAGGCCGACATACCCGTATAGGTGCCATAAAAAGTGTCGTTTTTGCAAGAGAGACAGATTATATATGCATCTGTCAAAAAAAAAAGAAAACATATTTCGTTTACTTTTCGATCAGTTTTGATTCTGTTTTCACAATATTAGTGTATTTTTTTATATTCATTGATGGACTGGTTAGGTAGCAAATATTTTTTTTAAAATATTCCATATTCACTACTTTCACCAAGGTTGTCCTTAGTAAATTCACTGATGTTTATTAAATGTATCCTTAAAACAATGAACTGTAGTAAATTACACCAATAAACAGGGAAAGGAAAATGTGAATTGATGACATAAGTACCTGTTTACATTTCCAATATTAGGTAGCCTACGATGCGTAAGTAACCTTGCTTGGTGCATTATCCCTTACTCACTGTGTTCTCTTACTCAGTAAGTAAATTTTCCTTTTTGCAAAATTCAGTTATATAATGGATATTTCTCTACCTATACTGTGTTATGAAAGAAAGAAAAAAAATTGCACTTGTCCAGAACTAACAACACAGTAAAATAAAAATATTAACTATTCTATAGTGACTTTAAAAATAAACAATAATGACAACATTATGATTTTACACATTATAACAAATGAAAACAAAAATTGTGAGAGGCCAAAATGGCTCATATGCTGGCGCATATACTTTTATGCTGAATGTTAGGATGTGAAAACAAAACTTTTGAATACACACACATAGACTCATGCTTATTATATTATGGAGGTAGGTAGAAACCACACGTATGTAAGGATCGTACCAGGTGGTGGTACGATCCTTACATACTTTTTGCTTCGACCATACATCTGAGGATCCATTTTTTTTTGTGGGAAATCAATAAATAATTTCTCACATGGGGCGAGAAGAAATTTAAACTTTTACTGACTACAACCCACCCGTGTTCTTTCAGTTAGGCTTTGCATTCTATGACCGTGATAATTCTTTTGAACAGTGAAACAGCACACATCTGGAAGTCTAGGTACTTAGTCTAGTGCGAGTTTTGTTACGTAATCAATCGAGTTAACGTTAACGTTCGCATAATGTGTGAAATCGATGAAACAAAATCGATATAATAGATCAATTTGACATATTATCCATTATGGCCACCAGAGGTAAATACGATTGCGTACATTCAAAACTCTGCAAATAGTTCAATTCCCGTATCTTTCGAATATTTTTCCGAATCGCAAATGACGTAACAATAAAATTACTGTTTTCAGATTTATTCCTATACCTATGCCATAAGACCTTGCTTTATGCCAAATCTCAGGATTTTGGGTCAACGGGAGGTAACGTATGAATTTTAATTCCCTTGGTTGTGTCGAAATATACGTTTTTTGCGACATAAACGGCTGTATCTTTTTTTTCGTTAACTTAGAAGCTTAGTTTTTTCACAGCTTCAAGGGACCGCAGACCTGAGTATATGATTTTAATTTTAACTCGATACCTCCATGCTTTTCCGAGATGTTGAGATGATGTCTTGACAGACAGACGGATAACAAAGTGATCTTATAAGGGTTTCGTTTTTTTTCCTTTTGAGGTACGGAACCCTAACAAGAACTAATATTCGAGGTGATACATTATATATCTTATTAATAGAAAGACTTAGTCAAGCCTGACTACTGGGTGATTCAACGGCGTCTCCGGTCCAGTCTGCATCTTGATTTATTTGCACACGACTTTGCCGGTCATTGCATCGCCATAATGTAGGTTTTATTCAAGGTTATGAGTAACTTTTTATGACCAACTAATAACTTTTTGTGGGGGTTTTAAAGAGATTAGGATGTAATTAAGTTTTGTAATGACTTTGATTAGGAATTGAACTTAGTTTGATTAAACAAGAAAACACGAGAACATTTATAAAAAAAAAACTAAGAAATCGCTAAGGTTTTCTTTTGTAAATACTTGTATTTCTAATTACCATTCTTTGTTTATTCTGTTAATCATTACAGTACCAAAATACACCAAACCACTTGCTAACACTTATCGGAGCTCGCATTCGATGACAAAGCTCAGCTCCATGAGTAAGAAACGATTCTATTTACAGCAGAAAGGGCCCACATTCCCCGCCGTGGATCCAGGCTCACTTGTTTTTATTATGTTCGTCCTTTAGACGTAAACCCAAATAGAAGAACTGGAATCTCGAAATGGATATTGCATCCTCGACGTTCTCACTATGTTTTAACGTCCACATTTTACGGTCGGTTGATTATGGTGTCGGGTTTGCCGTAAAACCATATTGGAATTCTATGTTCTTGCCACAAAAAATAATTGAGAGGAAGTCCTTTGTATTCCTGAACAAATTTTAAAATAGATTTTTATTTTTATTTCTTGTAAGAACGACGTTTTTGACCTCAATCTTCGAAATAAAAAAATCAGAGCCCTGAACTTTGGTAATATTTGTATTGAGGTGTTAATAGAAAACTATAATGAAATCAAAGACATTTCAATAAAATCAAGTCAGGTTATTGGTAACTCTTGGTATTGAATCACGATAAATGCCTGCATAACCTAAGTTTGGGGACAATTTCAAGATATTTTGAACCGATCAATAAATACACTGGTTCCTGGGGCTGGCTTTCTCTATAACTGGATCGTACTTCCGCAGAACACAACCATAATAACTTTGGTCGTTACCAGTGAAAGTCGGTCTCGAATGTATTGCTCAACGATAGTTACCGAACCGGACGGAATTATCACAACTTACTGGTATTGATTTGGCTAGTAGGACAAACTTATACATAAAAAAAGGAGAAACTGACTAACTGATATATTACAGCCAAAACTACTGGGAGTAGGATAGTGAAATTTTGCGTTCCCTTTTATGGCCTAGGCAAGCACTAAGAGAGGATTTTCCAAACTCACCCCCTAAAGGAAACGGTTTTTTTTTCGGTGGGAAATCAGCTATAATGACATCCCCCGCTCGCGGAGCGCGAGATAGTGTCAGACTTTTACTGACTAAAACCCACTCCTGGTCCTTCGTTGCCTTTCGTACCAGGGTCGAGTCTTCCTTTCAGAATCAAACCCTTGGCCCCAGTGGGCTACGACCCTCCTGGGGCCCTACGGTTTGCTGACACCTCCATGAGGCGCGCGTGGAACAGTACGCGCCGTCGACGACTTGGGCTCGGTCCGGACGGTTACCGGACAATCGTTAAGTTTGTATGGAGAAACTTACTTTTACGCAGGTGAAGTCACTGGCAGAAGCTAGTCATAATTATGAAGATTAATATAAATAACAGATGTTCTTATGAAGGAAGTTCTTCAAGGTACAAAATGGCTTTCTCTGATCTATCATGAGATAGTTCCTGCGTTTCTTGAAGGGCTTTCCTTAGGTTTTGCATTTATTACCGATAGTTTTAGATTCAAGACAGTTTTATACTTAGAAAGTTAGTCTTGTCTAGTAATCAAATATAAATAGGTATTTAGTATAAAATAATCGTATTTAGCTTTTACTTTTAATAACTTGACTGATGAAATCACCTCACATTCGACAGTCGTGTTCACGATCACTAGACTAGCAGTTTCGCATGATTGAAGATTAGTGCAGTAGGTATATTCTCTCCTTTCTAAGCGCAACTGATTTCACTGTTTTGTAAAAGTATGTCCTATTAGTTGCTTAGTGCTCTTCACGGTTTTTTAGAAATCTTTGCAGTGTCTCACAATTATTGTGTAGAATGTTGTCTTTTTTTGAGCCCATTTAGTTACTATACTCCATTCACGATTGCATTAGACAAAAGACTTTTATAGTATTTAATATTCAATAACAAAGTATGTTTTTTTTAGGTGGGAAAGTCATCTTAAGACAAATCCCGCTTTTGGGCAGAGCGGGAGAAAGTGTCAGACTTTTACTGACTAAAAACTCACTGCTGTTCCTTCGTTGCCTTCGTCCCAGGGCTCCGGGTTTCGTTTTCACACTACCCATGGCCCCAGTAGGCTTCGACTCTGCTGGGCCCCTACGATTTGCTGACATCTCCCTGAGGCGCGCGTGGAACAATACGCGCCGTCTTGGCGTCTTGGACTTGGGCTCGATCCGGACGCTTACCGGACGGTCGATATTCAATATTGCAGATGTCGCAATTTGTCTCTTTATCACCCAAAAGTTAACTAGTAGAAAACTTCCTTAGGCTTTAAGTTATCGTTTATACTTTTGTTTGCATAAAGAATTAAACTAAAAAAATATATATATTATTATTTTCAATACAATAAGGGTTCTACTATTTTAGGTAGATATTGTAGTAGATAAAAGTGATTAATGCTAAATAATCCACCGCATTGCAATATAAAATATTTCTTTGTCTAACAGCCAGTTTCTTCATCAACAACTAAAACTATCAGTAAAAGTATTAACTTTTACTTGACCATTACTGATATTACAGCAAATGTGTTTCTTCATCCAAGTAACAGTTAAACTAAAAGTCAATTGAGTTACCACAACAAAAACGTCATAATTACCCCAAAAAAACGTGGGGAGCTTTTTTTACCCATGACAACATCGCAATATCCACTGTCAAGTAGTGCCAAAAGTCAAATGTCATTTCTTTTTAAACGAACGAATGTTTTTATTCCCAACGTGACACTGGCAGAATAGTCGAAACCGGCTCAATTGCCATAAAAAAAAAGAATGTTTTTATTGAAATTGAATTAATAAATAATAACATATGTACATTAATATGGAGCTTTTCGAAGATAATGAGCGATATTTGGACATGAATTTGACGCCCAGGTATGTTGTCTTTATTATTAGCAAACCTGCAAAACCCAAACTAGTTTTATTGTGTTAGGATTTGTTTTGAAATACAGAGGCACAGACCATATCCTCGATTAAAACAAGATAGGTACTATTTATCCTAGGAAATGATAGTAGTGGCAGTGTAGGTTGGCAATAAATACTACTTACTAGGTGATATAATTACTATATGGGTACAGTCAATAGCTCCAATTACTTTTGGAAATCTGGTTATCTCATAAAATTTACAAGATATGTTTTCAAGTTCTTCATTTCTTGGCATTTGTATAAACATTCCAGCTAAAGAAGCTATAGCGTGAGATACTTTGAAAACGCATTTACATACTGTACTTTTATGTACGCCAGCTATATCGCCTACTACTTGTTGCATTGATCTCGTTGCATAAAATCGTAAAACCAGCAAAAGGTTGGCGTCAGTTTATCTTGTAACAATAGGCTTAGGTATGTAACTGTTTCCTTTGAAATTCTGTATCAGAATAGAAAATCAGCGTCGTCCCATAAAAAATGATCTTAGCGAATATTAAACTTTTTACACCTACGCGTTAAATAACTAACGATAAGTTCATCGTCTGATGAACTTGAACTTTCACTGGACGAAGTTCGTGATAACATTTTAGTACTAAAATATTTTAGAAATAAATACAATGAAACCTATATAACCTACAACTTTCTTTTCTTTCGTCAAAATGACAGTGACTTTAGCTTTAACAGCCCCTTATTGAGCAGTAAAAGTTAAAGGCAAAAGTAACAGTTAAACCAACAGTTAAAATTGTGAAGAAACGAATTTGACCGTTACTTTTACTTTATGACGTTACTTTGGCTGTTACTTTTGATGAAGAAACTGGCTGTAAGTATACCAAAACTACAATGACAAAACCGATTGAAAAAATAACAGTGACTCAAGCCAAAACATTACAACTTACAGTATTTAGAAACTCATCACATATTGAAATGTTTGTATATTGTATTACACTGATGTAAAAATGTCACATTCTCGGTTATGAGTGATCGCAATATGGTATATCTCTTCCCGATAGGTCATATATTACAAAGTTCGTCAGCATTGACGCAATATTTAGAAAAGATTTCTGTTCAACGTTGTTCAGTACGTGATTTCACGGTGTTTTATGAATAATGTTATACAAACGTACCGTAAAAAATCACGTGTGATCTTTAAATCATTGTATATTAAACTTTCTGGAGCACTAAGTCACGTGTTGATTATTTTTAACAATTGCCATTGTTTGGTAACAGTACTCTGGATTGATTCTCAATACACACTACTATATAACATTTATATTATGCAATGTAGTTGTTATAATCGTTACTCTGCATTGATATAATATAATGCAGAATTAAAGAAAGATCAGAAGACCATCTGCTGGTAATGTCTTTAGCAATGTTGTAGTGCATACATTCAATTTCAACGTGCATGAAATGATCATGCACGTGGAAGTTGAATAGTCAAAACATGCGTACACACATTATTCTTTGACTAATTCTTACAATGACTTTATAATTTCAAGCGACAATTTTCCCAACCCAAAAATAAGAATAAGTTAGTTAATCCATAGGAAGTATTTATACAATCTACCAATAACATTATTCTACACCCGTATGGAAGTACATAAATCGATCGCTATCAAAGTCCTTACTGTTTTCCCTTCCCCCTTACTCTGACAAGGTCTTCCGTCGTGACTTTTAAAGGACATACATTTTATTCATTTAATACTGACATCGCTTGTCGACCTTTTTTTACTTCAAGAACAGAAGTTACAGGTCAATTGGAATTGGGTAAAGATATGTGAAACCATTTTGTTTTTTTAAATACTTTGAACTTTGTGTTTTCCGTCGTGGCATCCACACATCTATCTGCAGTTTATATTGGACGAGACTGTTGGATGACTAAAGAATAGATAACAACTTAGCTACCTATAAGCTAATAAACACGTGCCTACTGCTATCATAAGCAAAAGTCTGAGTGAACTTTGGCCTTATTTGTCTCCATTCACGATCAGCTGAAGACACTGGAGAACCGGACACATTGGACTGTTGCCAAGCCAATACAAAAAATAAACGCTGATCGGACTTCAAGAGATCCAACGACAGGTTGCTGTGCGAAATATAAGACTCAAGTGCAATAAAACAGTAATAAGTGCAAAAGTGCAGTTAAGCCGCATAAGCGTTCTTAGTACGATATCGATCAAGCCTTATGAGGAACAAGGTCACACGTGTCACGGCAAAAATGATGGGTTTGCATGTTTGGAGGCTACACAGTTGATTGCGAGGACAGTGGCGTAATTAGGGAGTAATTAATGTTGCAAATTTATTACATGGTTACATACATTGTACTAAGGCAGGTACCGTAATTTATGATGAAAACTGCACATGGACTTCGATGCAATCTCAAATAAGCCGCTCAGAAACCGAATTCAACTCAATCCGCTTTGTTAAGCTGTTCGATCTTTGGTCTTTTCCATCACAACGATTCTAGTTCGCCTCGATCAAATATTATGTCCAGTAGAAGAATGTGAAAGGTTTATGACACACTATGTATATAAAATGTAATAACTGCACACACCAGGAAACGCTTTTGAAATAATAAAACAATTAATTTTTAATTTTAGATCTAAGTGTCAAGACTATGATTTCCTGACAATCTGAATCAAATGAAAAAACGTTGTCATTGTTTAACCTTTGATATAAGTTCTTGCAATTATTGATTGCATTATGAATTATTGATCTTTTGTATACAAGGCTAAGCACATAGATAGGTATATAGAGAAGTCTTACCTGTGGTAATCTATTTATCATCCGGGAACCTGATTGCGTCAAAGGCGCCAGATACATTACGTCAGTTTTAGGGTTTCGTCACAAAGGCTTACAATATAGAATCCTTATAAAATCTTAGCCTACTAACGTCATATATCTTTATAAATAGTTAATTAAAACTGACCGGTAATTAGAGTAAAAATATTAAATCAAATGTCGAGAAAAAAAAATCCGCTTTGGAAATTTTCTCAATGCACTCAAATTTTTGTCTAGACTACAGCTGGCCATTCATTTTAGTGCAAACAAATTGGAAACTTTCCAAAATAACTAATTTTAGTTAATATTGAATATAAATAGCCAAGCTAGCTATAAAGCCAATAATGATTATGAAATTTTTGCTTCAAGACTCACAAAGGTGTTAAATAAAAACTCGTAACAATCAAGATCTAAACCAGATAATCGAGGTAATGAGACCGCAAATGCCTCCCATCACAGGACACCCGAAACGCTATAGGAAAATACCAGTCAGAGTGCATTAACCCGGCGAGTGCGATGCACTTGCTACACCTGATTCCATCGTTAGGTCTACTTGTGGAACATTAAACCTTCGTATACTATGTACAGTAACGTCAGTTGTGAGACATTAAAGGGTTAACGACTCCAAAGTATTGGTGCTTTCGTACTTTTTGTGAGAATATATTAGTATAGAAAGGAAGGAAGTTCGAAATTTGATTCGAAGAAGATTATCGAGACGGGACTTCCTTTACTACTTGTATTTTGTATATTTTAGGGGATTTTGAATATAAAGTGCTTCTTAAAACATAATCTAAAACAAAAGACAAAATTTTTGCTTGGGGAAGTCTCGCTTTATACAATCTTTCGATTAGGTTGAAATCTCATTTGCATGTCCGATATAGTCTTCAAACCGGGGAAGAACAGCATGACGGAGCGTGAAACGACAATTTGACATACAATTACACACTTTTTCAATTGTATCATCTTTTTTAGTAGATTTGATAAACTTGAATTCATGAAAATAATCAGTTAACAAAATAAAATGAAATTGTGTCGATTATTCCGATTCATTTCTACACCATATATCGAGATCTTTTTTTCTAAGGGGCCTAAGAAGGGATAATTATATAAATAGATCTTCATTAATGCAACAATTATTAATTGTTCTCATCATGTTATGGTTTCATGGTTAGTTGATACCTTCGATCCGATGTAGCAACAAACAGACGGACAGGTCAATTCAATCAAAGAAATTACACAACGTATTATCATCTCCGTGTTTCTGTTTCGCAGAATCTGTGTTCCGCAAACATCTTTTTGATTTCCAACTGCATGGCAAGGTATAATTGACACACGTTTCTTCAGTTCCAGGCACAGTGTGTTTCTGTGTCTTTTATTATAACGACAATCTTGACACTTCGATGTCAAGATTTTTTCAAGTTTCACAAGAGTATAGGTACCGTTAACAGAAACGTTGATTCCTGATTCAACCTTGATGCGGTGTCGCCATATTGTTTGTAACGTTTTATAATAAATAATACGAGGAAATCAGAAAATATTTTATAATATAAAATGGTTAATTGCGTCATGCCGTTCCAACATTCGGCTTAATTAACTACAGTGGGATTTTTTGCGTAGTAAAAGTGTAAATGGATTCTCAGGATGCATCTGCTTATGTTTATATCGGGATGTATAAACCGAATCTGCTAATTCACTTCTCCCACTTTATAAAACAAGTTTTATTACCTATGAGATGTTTTGTATGCTTGTTTGGAATCTACTTGACAGATTTTTGTGCGAAGTTTGCCGTCAATTAATCCTCACCATGTAGTTGCTGGTATTTCATATTAGATATTTGTCACAGTAATGTCAGACGACAGGCAATTAGTTTATAGCGTAAGCCTAAGTATTTATTTAATGACTTTGCCAGCAATATAATATCTATAGAGTACATAGCCTCTGCTCAAGGCAAGGCTAGTCCAGTTAGTTACTATTCAAGGTAGGCTGTTGATATTCAAACCTAATGGCTCCTCTATCTATACTGCTATCTGCTTGTTCCATCATTGAACCACTAAACGTACGGTGATGCACCACCAATACATTGCCAGGCCACGGCCTCCCTCTCCCTCTCCGCAGCCTCCTTCTGCGAAATTACGGCTTCACAGAAGGAGATCACCGCATCCCACGACTCGACGCCCCCGACCATCGAACGAACGACACCGGCAGCGACAGGTCACCACAGGCCAATACATGGAAGGCATCTCACCGATACGCACAAAAAGTTATGGGAACATATTCGTTCTGCGTGCAGCAATGGAATTCCCTTTCAGAGTCAGGGTTTCCTGATAGCTACAATCTCCCCCAAATTATAGCTATCGAAGAGTAAATAGCTTATTTCTAGGCAAACTTGCGTCATCGTCGACCATCAGATGAGATAATCATAGCTAAAGCGCGAGCCCTCCAATCACAAAAAAATACGGCGCTCCGAAATCTCCAAACTAACGTTTATAGCTCCTTGATTCTTTACTAAAGTAATATGGTATATGGGCTAGAGCTAGTGCCTTGCATTTGTTGCATTACTTACAAAAGTGAGAGTTACTGAGAGGTAAATCTAGATAGTGTTTTGTGTTGGATTCAGATTCAGTGTTTTGGAATTCGAGATTGTTGATAATTGTTGATTTTTGTTGATTATTCGAAGGAGTTACCGTGATTCTGGAATCAAAGGGCAAATGAAAGAACACGGATGGCGTTTAGTCAGTAAAAATCTGACATTCCCTTGTGAGTTAAGTGTAAAAACGACTCCTTGCATTAGTTTAGTGTGTTCATCATTTACGGTTTTTTAATGGACACATAAGAACCGTTTCAAACCTTGTTTAAGAAGGAAATGGATCTGTAAACTATGCATCCATTAGTAACTGAATAGGTAAAACCTAGCCCTGCAGTTTACTTACGTAAACAGCAAAGGAGGAAGCTATATTTATAATGTATTTTGTATCTATTCTAGTAATATTTACCTGGGGCTTTGGCTATGTGCCTACAATACTATTTACTAGAGAAACTGTCAATGAATATGAAAGGTATCTGTCAATAGTGTGAATCATACGGTTTCAAGATCCATCACTAATATTATAAAGGCGAAAGGTTGTGTGTGTAGTTATGTTTGTTGCTTCTTCACACTCGAATGGTTGAAGAGATTTCAATGAAACTTGGCACGCGGGTAGACCATGTCTTTTTTATTTCGTGACACTATGTTCTTTTGGAACAACTGTCTACTTTCACGCGGGTGAAGCCGTTGGTAGCAGCTTTTTTTCTTTATTCTTTTCGGCACTTCTGAATTTTAGGTTCTTATTAGGGTGTGCTTGCATCTAATAGATTTTCTTAGCATTTTGTCAACTATATTTGAGTCAGTTTCCAGTCCAACTGGATGCATCTAGTTATCAGGAGTCCTATCTGATTTCCACAATTATTTACTAATTAATTTTCCACAATAATTGGTTAACACGAAACCCCTTGTCAAGACTAGTGTAAGTTTCCTGGGTATTTAACTACCTTCAACGATTCGAGCAAAATAAGCTTTCCGAGGCATAGAGGAATTTTGATATGTTAACAGTGTCACCCATCTACAGACTAACCTCGGCTAGCTTAGCTTAACTTTAGAGAGCAACTCGACTTGATTCTCACTCACCTCTCTCTCTCTTTGTCTTGGCTTGACTGTTGATTGTCTGACTGTTATTAGTTATATAGATAGTCAGGAGCTCTTTGATTACGTCCCTATGTCTATATTCTGACACTTTTTTTTTTCTAATGCTTCCTAGACTGTATGGTTGAATAACCCAACGATAGTTTATGTTTTATGTAGCGGTGTAGTTTTCCTGGTACGCATTACGGAATATCACAAAGTTATAAAGAGAAACTCCGTTTTCCTTTAACGGGTCTGCGTCAAAAAACCCTCAGCGATCGTATCGGCCGTACGTCCCACATTTTATTTAGCGTTACCTACACAATATATTTGTTTTTTATTTCATATTTTCGCTTGAAACCTAGTATCTACAGCATTTATCTGCTTGATCAGTACATTTGGTTCTTACTTACATAGCTTACCTATTTTAGTTGTAAAACAGGCTAGGTGTGTTAGTACATTAAAATTACAACACTGTCTGGTCATAAAAAAAAACATTACTTCAAATTGATTGTTGTCTGTGACCTCAAGGTAACAATGACTTCGATCAATTTTATAAAGGTATTCGATTAATTAAATTTGACATTGTATTTCGTTTTTAGATCACTTCTTGCACAAATGGGGTGAAAACCACGGCGATGTATTGTCTAACACTGAAAGATTAACAAATACAGCCAATTACAGTGCTGTTAAAAAGTTAGTAACTTTAGGGATAAGTCAATAAAATCATTTAAATAACAAAAGCCAATTGGAAAACGAGTTGTCTCGATTCGATAATTGCCATCGATTCACACGATATCGATTTGTGTACGGTTAAAGTGTTAAGGATGCGGCACCGTTCAATTGGCGAAGTGGTACGCGCACCCGTTAGCCGATACGATGCGTAGTTACGATGGTTTAGTAACTGCGTTTAGATGTAGTACGTACTGGCTCAATGTACTGGCTAGACAGTGGGCGAGTAGACGAGTAAGTTTAATGGAATACAAATGAGATATTGTAACATTTGGTTGTAACATAAATCTTAGTAACGTGAAAATCGTGTACATTTGGATGTTTCCTTGTTATGTTTTGTTACTTTGTTAATAATCACACCTTGATAGCTGCTCAAATTTGAACGAAATTTGACACATTGTAAACCATGATCTGGATTAGAACATCAAATAGTTTTAGTCTTGTGAGAACGTTTCTGTAGAATATTTTTTAATTATTGGTAAATAAAGTCACGCGTAAAAGCTAGTGAGTTAACAGACAAAGAAATGCCAAAATATTTACAAAAAAAGGTATTCTGTTTATGGGCTGGCAGCTAAGAACGTTTACATAATAACTCGTGTCTTTTTCAAACAAATGAATACCGATATTCCAATAAACCTTTTGTTTATTTAAACACTCCTTTATGACCATATTCAGGTAGAACCTGCCAAAAATGGCCTTAAATTTTTCCAAAGCTCTCTTTTATTCTCAGAAATATTGAGAAGAATTTTTACTACATTTGTCTGAACACTACGGGCAAGTTTGACCACCAAGCAACTGGTTCCATTTACTGGTGACATAACGCTATTCGATCTGCATTTTAGAGCTTTATAACTTTTTTTTAAGAACGTGTTATTAATGCCATTACACTCGTGTAGTCCTGAGTCACGTTCGCAACGCGTGCATTTGATTTTTTTGTGTTTGTTGGCAGGTAACCATTTCTGTTAAGTAGTTTTTTTTTCTGTTGCTGGGTATGGTAATACTAATATTAATAATCACAGGTATACTGTGAAGGCTACGCGTTCTTTAATGGTAGTAATACTTGGTAGTATGTTTAAAGTTGTACCTACTATTTTACTAATAGCTAATGTAAAATTAAGTATGATGATTAATTTTCATTGTTTTTGTTCTTCTGGTCAACTAGCCATATCTGTTATTATAATCCCATAATCACTTCTTGTGACATTTATATGCTATCGTTTTTTGTGCTACGTTTTTTTCGTAAAACTTTTATTAGGTATTATAAGGTAGGAAGTACAAAATTCACCAGTGTATCTAACAAATATTATTTACATTACACGTAGGTTTTGAAAAGAAATACAAGTACATTGCTTTAAATAAAATATTAGGTCTTGTATACTAAGATCATTCTTTATACCAGTTTATGTCTAATATTTCTAATTAACGGTTTACTGACCACGCTGGATGTTTCAAAAATATATGACATTAGAGTTCCGAATCAGAGAGAAAGGGTATGTCTTAGATCAACATTGAGCAATAGGTAACCGGCAGAAAATAACTTTTTGCATACTATTACCACGTAATCATTACGATCATTATTCACAAACAGTGTTAATTGAGTTTGAAGTTTATGGATCTAGTGTTAAAGTTTTATTTCCTTTGTTTCAGATGCCCCGAATGATGCGAATTACATGATATGTGGTGTCGTGATCGCGATGGCCCTCGTTGGGCTCATTATAGTGCTGCTGGCACTTACAATAAAGTAAGTAGAAATACTACATTTATACATTCAAAGTTTATGGGATATTGACTGAAATGCTTTTAGCTTTTACAAACATTCTCAGTAAAGTTCTGCTCTATATAAGCGATCGAAGTTCACAGTATATGCATAAGTAACAGCTTAAAGTAGGTTTAATAACAACGTTCAAAAGATAATTATAATTAACTTGATAGGAATAGGGGATCTTTATAATAGCATGGACGTAGGTATATTTAATTAATTCTTTGAAATTAACGTTGTTGAGGCTTTTTCCTCTTGATTACGGATAAAAGCAAGGACAATCGTATTTTGTTCCCCGAAACATTAACAGGCACAATTTTGCTGCAATAAACTGGTACATAATTAAAAAGGATACATCGATCTCCATATCAATGGATATCGAAAAGTCATAAAATGGAGCATTCTCAAAGCACTCACGTTCACGATAACTTCGCAGTCGTTAAATTAAAGATAAATTGCAAGAAAAAATATACGTATATTTTCATTGGTAACGGTTCCTGTTGATTGATTTGGGTAGTAAATCAAAGCGGATCGACTATAAAATCAATATGGTAGCCAAATTGTGCGGAATTATTGAAGAATATTACTCCAATGAGACCTATACCTCTATTATAGTTAGATAAAAAAAAGCTAAAGGATTGTTGAACTTGGCCGATATTTTTACCGTTTTGTTTTGATTCGAGAAAAGATGGTTCTAGAATTTTGTCTCACCATTTTATTTAAAAACATGACAGGGGTACGTGGGTAACTGAAGTTTTGATAGCGCCTGTTTCTTTTAAAATATGTGTTTCAGTTGTTTATTGGAGTATCTTCTATTAGATCGTGCGTCAGTATTAAGCATTTCTTTTCGAAAAATATTGACAGGATCAATCTGGACTGATGTTAATATACTACTCTCAGAAGAATACAATAATTTATATTTGTGTGAATTTCAGTATCCAGGTATACCTATATCACACGTCACTGCCTTAAGCATTTAGAAATGTAATTCCTAATAAACTTCCCTAAATCAAACAATATTCTGTTTCAGGGATTGCGAACACGACAATGGTTAACGTGTTGAGTTTGAACCCATGACCTCTCGATCATAAGTCAATACCTTAGCCAACTAGCCAGCACGTCAGAATAATAAACTTAAAACAAACGGTCTACATTTTGACTGAAACTGTTTACAAAACTGAGGGTAATGACTCTTTTTAATTCATAAAGCGGAATTAAAGACAAGATAGGTTTAAAACAAAAGGACAAGTTTTATTAGTAACATTTATTTAATAATATACTATAATAATTCATCTACACTAATAATATAAAGATGTAAAGTTTGTTTTTTTGTTTGTAGGAGGCAATCTCTGAAAGTACTGGTCCGATTGCGAATTTTTTTTCCAATAGAAAGCTGCTTTATTCCTGAGTGACATATGCTATATTTTATGTATGCGGGCGAAGCCGCGGGCAAAAGTTATTACTTAATATTAACCTCATTTTAGACTTGATCTTAATATCTTTTTTATTGTCAAACGAGGGCACAATCGTGGGTGTTAATAACGTTAAGAGAATTTTCTAAATTGATAAATGTTTACAAGTTGAAACGACATTTTAAAAGTATGTCAGTTTTCGTGGAGGTCAATGAAAACAGAGCACTCATGACCAAATTCATGCAGATAAACAACAAGTTTCTGTTAGCAACAGTAAAACTAGGCGTGGCTTTCTCGATGCTAACAATTTATAATATGACCATATGGTGATGACGCCGCTATTTTAGCCACAAGGGAAGTGTCTCAGATGTAACATCCTGTATGAATTACTTAATGTTTTCTTGATCAGATGTCATGAATATTGTTGGAGAGATTTTAATGAGAACCACATAAACATTATAAAAATTTAACAAGCTATACTTTTTACTTTATAAGCAAAAGCACGAAGCACTTGTATATACAATTATAATAAAAACTCTTAACCAAATATTTTAAAATATGTGTCAAATTTCGAACCGTTTGGGTTTGAAACTCTAAGGCTGTGAGGTCTGATTGTTTATACGTTATTTAAAAATTTATCCAATTACTCATTTATCCATTTGCACGAGGACTAGCTTTTATATTGGAGCATTACCATAGAACGTGGCAATACCACCAGTCTTTTGGGAACACTTCCAATTGACAGCGATGTGGATGAATTTTTGAATGCAATATTTTTAGTTATTTCGTTAGACGTTATTGTTTTAAGTGTATATGTGGTATAGTCAGTAAAGTTTTAAAAAAATAATAATTATTAGTTATATTCGGTTTAAATAAAAAAAACACACATTTTTTCATATTTTGCCATAGATGTTACAGAGATTCGATGATTATGCAATTAGCAAATGTAGGTGAAGTACATACTACTGAGGTGATAGAATTAATTGATGGTCAAATACGCAAGTTTAGCAGAGTTTGTGCATATCAAAGCATCTTTATTAACACTTGCTAACTCGTACAGGTGATGTAACACTTATTATATCTTCTGCATGTAAAACAAATGGACTGACTTACTTAAATATGTAGACACGTGTGATTGTTTATAGGAAGTACGCAATATATTATATACGCATATGCACCTATAAGTATACGATTTATACGTATTGCTGTATCTTTGGCAAATTGACAGAGTCTTGTAATTCTTAGGATTCCCAGTCAGTAGTGTAATTTTATACTGACGTTATACGACAAACGACTGTAATTCTAGTATTATTTATTTCAGTAAAAATGATATTTGTACTCATATTTAATTAATTATATCCGGCATAGAACATTGGTTGGTACTTAAGTAATTTTAATATTTGACGGTCAGTTTTAAAAAAAATACAGGAAATGTATTTGGCGTTTGCAAACACACAAAATCAGCTGTTATGCAGCAATGATCTGTCAAGTTTATGTCGTATTAAAAAAACTTTGTTACGAATATACATTTGCATGTTAGAGTTCTTTATCAGCAGTGACGTCACATTTCCCACTATTCGTTTCAAATACCATGAAATATAATCGTTAACTGTTATATCCATATTGAAATGTTTCTGTAGAATATTACACAATACTGTGATGACGAGACTGACGTATGAATTATAATAATACGACTTGCAGCGTTCGCAATTCAAGACGAATCATATCGTCAAGGCAATAGAATGGCAGATCATCTGTACTGGGTCACTTCAAGGATTTTACGAAATGAACCTCGTTTTATTCGACGACTTGTAGATGCAAGTAGATATTTTGATCATGGCTTGTTTGTATGAATCATCCTTTGGTGTGTTAAGACTGTCTATAAATCTTTCGCTTTGTGTACAAAATTTACTTTTAACTGTTCAGTAGAAAAGTAATTAATGGTCGGTACAGGTGGGTTTTTTTTTTTTTTTTTTTTTTTTTTTTAGGTGGGAAAATCATCTTATGACAAATCGCGCTCTTGGGCGGAGCGAGAGATAGTGTCAGACTTTTACTGACTAAAAACCCACTCCTGTTCCTTCGTTGCCTTCGTCCCAGGGTCCGGGTTTCGTTTTCACACTACCCATGGCCCCAGTAGGCTTCGACCCTGCTGGGCCCCTACAATTGCTGACATCTCCCTGAGGCGCGCGTGGAACAATACGCGCCGTCGACGTCTTGGGCTTGGTCCGGACGGTTACCGGACGGTCGGACGGCGGGCCACCCATTGCCCGCCGTCCGCAAGCCCACGCCTACGGTGGCCGGAAATCGGGATCGGAATCCCGGCGGCGGTTGGGGCGTGAGGACCGTTGCCGTTGCCTCACGCGATCGGCCGCCTCCTTTGCTAGCATCACTGCTTCGCAGAAGGAGGCGACCGCCTGCCACTCCTCCTCGCTCCGGACCATGGCCTGTACCAAAGCCCGGCGCGAGAGATCGCCGCCACCGATCGCCCCCACGAGGACACGGCGTTGCTCTTCCCAAGCGGGGCACACCTCCACCGTGTGCTCCACCGTGTCCTCCGGTACAGGTGGGTTGGTTTATTTTAAATCCTATAAGTAACAATATTAATTTTAACGATACAATTATAAATTATAGCTGCTTGCCAAAAGCATGCAATCGAAAACATCTAGCTAACATTATGTAACTTAAAACACAATATATGATAAAAAGTTTTCCTGTTCTCTTAACCAATTAATAAAAAACAATGAATGTTACGTAAATTTAAAACCAGATTTTTGAATAAAATTATTAAATACCACCTGAGCAAAAAATCCATCCATTCATCCATTTACCTCAAATTTTTTTATGTTTAAAAAATAAATTCATTTTTATCCTTAAAAAAAAACAGAATTTTCAAAGCTCGCATGTTATGTAGGTATATAGACAAAATTTCTAACATCTTAAAAATTAAATGATTTTCCTCAGAGGAAAACCGTAGGTTTTACCAGTAGAATTCATGATCAGATAATTTATGTACACAGATAATTTATGTAAGACCAGATTGGCAGGGTTTGCCGTATAGGGCTTAGAATTAATATCATTATAATGACTTATATTGTTCAGTGAGTAATACAATAGACAGAATGTCTGTGGGTATCGAAATCCGGGTCTGAATTTCATTTCCGATCTGTTTGGTTTTATGATTTGTCACTTGGCTCGTTATTTTACACTTAGATTCGGAATTTAACATTAATACCACGTTATATTAGTACTAGTCGCAACAGATAAGTATGTTATTTTATTACCATAGGGTGGTGAATGTTAATGAAGAGAGAGAACCATAATAACAATTAGCTAACTTAAGTTAATGGTGTAGAGTAAAGTTAGTGATGGCCGAGTGGTAACGGCCCCGACTTACGAGTTGTAGGTCGCGTGCTCAAACCCAATCAGGCGCATTACTTTGTGTAATTTATTTCATCACCACCGCTCTCAAAACGGTGAAGGAAAACATCGTGAGGAAACCGGCATGTCCTAGAACCAAAAATTCGAAGACATGTGACATCCACCAACCCACACTGCACCCGCGTGGTGAATTACGGCCCATTCCCTCTCCTAGAGAGGAGGCCTGAGTCCCAGCAGTAGGAATATTATAAGACTAACTATGCTATACTAACTAAAGTTGTGAAAAAATAAAAGGCCCGTTTTGACATTTTGTATTTTGAGTACCTAGCGGCTTGTCCGGTGTAGTGTAGTAGTAACTACTACACCGGACCCTAATTATTATTTTTATTCAGTCTACCTTTCAGTTTCGATCCAAGTTACATTCTAGGGTTTTTCTCAAATGTCAAAACGGGTCTTTTATTTTTTGACGAGTTTAGCGAGTCTATCATGATCGGTGTTATGTTCCTGGAACGCATTTTTTGTAGATATCTTGATGTTGATGACTGTACACCATTTTCTGCTTAGTGAATTATTTATACATTACAAAATACCCAAGTATTAATATAACAACAATGTTTCTATGTACAAGTTTAGATTTTATTATTCTTTTTTCTGAACGCATCTTAATCTGTCTCGTTTTTTATTGTGAAGGTATTCAGGAAACACACTTTCCGTAACTACCCTCAATACTCGATGATATTCCAAGGTGTTCCATTTTATGTTCTTGTTAATCATAACTTTGAGCTCGCAGGTTGTAAACGGTATAAATCCGAATAATTTTTGACGTAATATTTCTTTCGACTGGCATTCAGCTTGCCTGACTTGTTTCTCTCATTATAAAGTTTTCTTTATATTTCTGTTAACCCTTCTTCTAAAACAAAACTTAACATGATTGTTTTAAGTGTTATAAAACGTACCTTCAAAAAGATACTCAGAAAAATGTAAGTTACTCTTTATTCATTTTGATTAAGATTCATTGATAAAAAAAACACTTAACTTATTAAAACTATATATACAATAAAGGCAAAAACTACAAAATGTAAGTAATTAAACAATTTAAAGTGCCCTCTGCCTCTTTACCTTGTTTTTAATATTTGTTGTATTCTACCTAATCTCCTAGCATTACTGAGCAGAGTGGTCATTCTCATTTTATAGCCATCCTCAGTATAAAGACAATGGAGAACTGCTTGCTACAAATCCGGAAGAACGTAGTATCATTAATGAAGGCACCTACTATTTATGCCCTTGCTTATTATTATTAAGTACATGGCCAGTCGCTTGAGCTACTTAGTGCTAGGCCCTTGAATAGAGGATATGAAGCTATTTTTAAATATTTACGAACTAAAGTAAAATGGTCGTTCTTCGAAGTACAGGTAAATCGATGGAATTAATGGCAGGTGGCCTCATAGAATTTGTTCTCTGTCTCACTTTAGCATTGAAATGTCGAATATTTTTATCTCTTTCTGTTACCTCAACGAATTGATTCAGATTGCCATCGCCAAATAATTGCTTTGCAACTACAAAGTATTTTATTTCTTTGTATTTTAAGTAACATGTGTACGTTAAACTAGCAAATAAAGCAAGTGATAACTTTTTACCAAAAAAATTAACACTCTTTTTCCATGAAAGGATATCCGCCGTCGTGATGGCTCTCTTATTTATCTCACACCTCGAAGAATTTTGTAATTTTTTTCTAGATTAGGACAGGTTTCCTAATCTTGGAAAATTTTGAAAAAATCTGCAATTGTTGTGAACTGAACAAATTAATTTTGAACAAGGAAATAGTTAACATTTATTAGATTGCTCAAGCCGTGCAAATCCATTGTCACGTTTCGCGAATATGTGTATCATCGTGTTCGTGTACCTTCTGTACAAATAGGGCGAACTGAACAAAACCAGAATGTTGTATAACTGGTATTCGCCAGTTATGGCTCTTCACATTTTGCCCACTTCAACACTCGAGTGTACCAGGATCAATATTGGACGTCAATGTATATATCGACTAGTGGCGGCCTTTTGAAAGCCTTGACAAGATATTAATCGCAGTAAAATATGGCTACTTTATTATTTAACCTCCAAAAGAGTATTAGGGACAGGAATTATTATCCATTTATAGTGATTTAATTTTATGAAAAATAAAAATGAAAAATGAAAAGATTCTCGGCTTTTGTATAAAAGCTAATCCATATCGATGTTTGGGCTATATCAAAATCATATCGTTTAAACCCTTTACAACTGGATACAGCTAGACGGTTAATACCAGATATTCCTAGTAAACGTTAGTTTTTAATAAGCCACGTCCTTTGCTAATTGATATTTCCGCATTGGGATCTCTATTCCACTAATTAATCCCACAGCTGTATAATTGCGGACTTTAATAATTGTTTTGCACATGTTTTTGATTATACCACTTTAGTTCATGTTGTTTTCGTTGAAACCGAGACCGTTTAAAGTTTATTTGTTAATCTATCATATAATATAACGTCCACTACTGAAAGGTGCTGATAACCAATTTTGTCTATTCCACTTTCTGTGAAAACAATGAATGCATCAGTATTCCCAGTGATATCTCAATGGTATCTTCTTCCTATGCTAAGAATCTGCGTTCTTCTAACAATCTTCTACTGCTTGGTTCTTCTCATACTTCTGACTTTGTTCATTCCTTTCATATACAGTCCATACTTCTGTGGAATGTGCTTCCTCATGACAACAGGACGGCCACCAGTCAGTATGCATTTAAGCGGAAGTTGCGGTTTTATTTTCAACACAAATAGCGGAGTAGTCTCAAAAATCCTTTCATTTTTCCTTATATAAATAATATATATTATTAAATATTTATTTATGTTTATTTATATATAAATTTGATCCCTTGGTTTTCTATTAATCTTTTCTTTTTTTTTATGCACCTACCATGTTTTCTCTTCACTACCCCTGGTTGACTGGTAGAGAATGCCTAAGGCATTAAGTCTGCCTTTGTACCTTTGTGTTGCATAAAGTATTAATAAATAAATAATAAATATACTTTTTAAAATGGTCAATTTCATTGTATACTGACAGAAGAGTTAAACTTCAAAACATCCAAAGCTTCGGCGTCGTAAAGTCTGCATGATCATAAAAATATTAGAATAAGTCTACCTTTTAAAGTGTATTAAAAATATATTCATATTAGACAATAATATTATGAAGGCAAAATAAACATTGAAAGAATTCCTGCAGACATGAAACCTCTCGTTTCATTGAATAGTTCAAATAAAAATAATTATAAAAACGTAACAGAAATATTTCAAGGCGTTACTCAACTGAATCATGATAATATTTGTATAACACGCGTACATAATGACGGTTATTATTAGAAAATTTGCAATTTAACGCATAAAGATCCCCAAGGTTTGGTATCAACGTTAGACTGGACGTATGCCAAATTTAACCACCCGTCTGGACATTACAATAATCTCTGTTTATTTTTGTTAACTGTGCTGTTTTAAAATCGCAAATCACAGCGATCAAATCGCAATTACAGTTAAAAGAAACTTCTTTTCTCATCACTCCAACTGGGAGATTCACTTTTATGTAGCAATGAATTCTGAAAATTTATCTCTGGTAGTAGTAATAGTTTAGAACTCATCTTTTCTGCAAATTGCTAACTATCTTTGACAGTTTTACTTACGGTATTAAAATAGCCAGTGAGGATTTAGTCGAAGTTTGAAACTAATAAGTTCGTGATAATTGTTTTGGTGTTAAATGCATACCTAACCTTTTGACTTTCCATTAGCCAGAATTAGAAGCGTTTATTAAACACCTGTAAGATTTTCCTTAAAAAATCGACGTTCTTTAAATTCCAATGGCTTCTGCTGGCCGAACATGTTCTTACATTTTAGTTAGAATTAGATGCCGGAAAAAATTAACACTCACAAGTTTCTCTGTATCTTTTGCTTATATTAAATTATTGGTCTTGTGTTAAATTGCATCCACCAAGCATGCAGGATTGCCATCTGTTGTAACCTCAACAGCTTCAATGAATACAACAATTCTGATATTAACCACGCCAGTCAGAACGAGGTCGGCCATTGTGACCATCTACCATGGCTAACTTGTCAGGGCATGGCGTTCCCACGACAAGGACATGAATGCATGGATTGATGATTAGCATTTGAAACATCACTACTGCCCTACCGCGTAATGTGATGTATTGTGACCTAACAGTAATTACCTCTATTGCGTGTTGGTCAACGTTGTAATCATCAAAAATAAATCGACCCACTTCCATTTTTTAACTTTGATAGCGAATATTTTACTAACCAAGTTTCTCCTTCCAATTACTTTTTCTTTGTTCTACTTGAGACACGAATACAGGTATTTTTGGATAACTTTCGAATAAGCAGTGTTTGTCTGAATGCTTTGTTTATTTATATACCATGACTATTTTAGGCCAGTACTTCAGTTTTAGTAGATTACGTTAAAAGTGTCACTTATCTAATCGGTACATAACAATACTGTTAGTGTAGCAATAACATTATCAACTTGCTTTGCATAACAGAAAGCTGTGTAAGCTCTGACGTCAATGTTTGATCGAACGCTCTCTAATGCTGCAACGGGTTTGTTTGTATCTTCATTTCTTCTCTCCTTTTTCTTATTTCATCATATTTGAACTAAATCCAGTCACTATGAAATGATTTTCTCCAAGTACTTCGCCTAATTGTAATGAGAGTTAAAATTGTTTGTAGAAAATACTCAAATATTCCAAACGATTACAATGCAAAGGCAGTCTAAAATATTCTGCCGTGTTACATACACAATTCTTGTTCGATTGTCTTGTCTCCTACAGGCCACGTTATTTGTTATGTATGAATGCGGCACACGGGGACCGACATCCGTTGACGTCCAACTGTTTTCAGTTAAGCCACGACGAGCATATAACAAAGCCGTCTTCAAAGAGATCATTTGAATTTGTAAGACATTTCTAACTGAAGAAAACAATGTGTTAATTTGTTACACTTATCAAGTTTTTATATTTCAATGTTGTGTTCAAGTGTGTGTTCGATGTTATTGGTGTCTAAAAATGACTGGATAATGGATTGCTCACGTCTGGGACTCGGCCGTCGTTCGCATTGTAAATGTGGAGTTTCCTGAATATGGAAATAGGTGGAAATGGATGCAAATTACAGTAACGTGACGGACTATTACGAAGGGCTTTTGCAGTGCGGGGTCGGTCCCCATAACATCGCAATAAGGTAACGGGAGAGGTGCGTGTTCAGTCGCCACCCACCGCTGCGCGAGGCGTGGTGGCCGGCGCCACGACTCCGCTCAGCCAGTCAAATAGTCACCGTCGGCACGGCCGTGTGTATTGAAAACTCGCACTGGCGCTGGCTGCCAGTGAGTGTACGCCAAAACACTCGTTGCGCGCGGCTCACGTTGGCGATTTGCCTCAGCTGTCCTTATTTACAAATTTCCCTATAACCTGTGTCTGTAAAGTGTCTGTGCACGCGTTTCGATGCTCTTCTCTCCTATCGCCATCGAGGCGATGAAGTGTAAAGAGGAAAACTGCGAAGTTGGCGTGGTGCTAGAACACAACTCCCTGATCGTGTTGTCTGTTGACAAGACCATCGTCTGCCTATGCGGAAGGGATAGGAACAATCCCTTCGAGCGCGGGTAATTCTCATCGTTCTGAATTATGGTACGAGGCTAATTAGCTACCTCGACATATCTCCAGTGTACTAAAAACTGGTAACAGCACACAATGGTTCCCCAACTCCAATGGTTGGTTACACCAAATGCTTTCACAGGTATCAAGAAACTGGCTAAACCCCTTGTCATGACAGGATAATACAGACTTTACCACATAACTTAAGCTTATTATTTTATATTCTGCAACAAAAATCGCTGTTTTCTCAAATAAAAACCTGTTTGCTATCATTTCAATATATGTTTGAAGGTTGTCTTCAATATGGTCAAGGCAAATTCCTTGCAATTGGCCATACTCCAGTCTATATCTGAATGTACTTTACATGTTTTAAAAGAACGGACACTAAAATAACTGGAAATTTTAATTTTGTGCCGTTCCGAGATTTCCGTGTTCAGTGATTGGCTATTTTACTCAACGAACACCGTTCTATTTAGAAACCAACAATTCTATTGAATGAGTCACAATATTGTTACCGGTAACTGACAAAAACTTGATAATGTTGCTATACCCACTGGCTCTGTAAAGTTACGTTTAAACGAGAATAGTATGATGACCGAAAGAATCATACAAGGTCGTGATCAACCGTACAATGGCTTCTGCCAAATACTACTCGAAAGAACTAAGTAACTTATTGCTTATTAATATTCATGTGGAATAACCGAATTGTTTAGCAGAGACGGTGAAAAATAAATTAGGAATTTATTGGGTCCATTATTTATAAAATCGCTTTTAATACTTGATCTATTTTATAATGATTTCCGATCGTTCAGACAGGAAAAGAAGGTGTCGGAGTATGCGGAAGTGAATAACAAGTAGATAAAACGGAACACATAAATATTAGACGTAGAAAACTAATTAATATACTATACATACTTCGCCTTAACAAAAAAGGTTATACAGAGCGGAGGTTGAGCTTGATAGCCTTCTATCTATATTGGAAACATGTTAACCTACACTGACTGGGCAGATGTGAGTGAGCAGGTGTTACGACTTTCTTCAAACATCAGAATAACCTATCCATAAACATGGGTACGATAGAGGTAAACAAAACTCTGCCAAGATATGATCTTAGATCAGAGGAACCTGTACCAAGGTTAGATCAAACGCACCTTTAAGTTATGTTTTTTTTTGCAATATATAACAGAGTAAAGAAAGTTTTGAAAGTTGAAAACGATCGATTAGTGACACGATGCGGACATCGTTGCGACCTCAATAAAGCTTAAATATAATAGCATTGAACTGTAGCTTTCGATATTATTGTTGTTACAACACAATGAAGAAAATACCATTTTTCTTAAATTATTCCGTTGTTTGTTAGTTCAAGTCTTATTAAAAATGTACCCCTATTGACTCCCATCATACGCTACACATACATTTGACGTCAATGCTAACAATCATACGTTGCATATGAGTATATAGCCATTTCATCAATAAGGTTCATATCAAATGACTTTTATTGTTCAGCAATGGCAATCAAGATACTTGAATGGGAATTTTTAATTGGTTTGGCTGGAAAACAACGTCATCATCAACATTGTACCCAGTTTGCGATCAACAGACAAAACAAAATATGAGGAAAACACAGTTTTTACAACCAAATAACCAGATGCACAGGTTATGACGCTTGTTTATCCTCAAATTAAATAATAGCACGAAGATAATAGATAGCCCCTGATTGACGCAATAAAAGGTCAGAAAAATATTCGGTTACTAAGAAATTGTTACTATGCCTCCATAGTAAGCTACTTATAAACATTGTTGTCGATACCATTTCGATAATACATCTGCGTAAGCGAAGCAATCTCTGAAGAAGCGGTCGTCAACTGGAAGATTCCAGTCAAATTGAATAGGTACATGTATTGATTAATAAATATGAATGTCTTCTCATGGCGAAGTACTTACTGTCATTGCACCAATGTTTTAAATCATGTATCGGTCATTCGAATACGAAAACATTTATTAAATGTAAGATGAAGGTCTGCGTATATTCTCAGTGCGATATTAACATCCGCCGGTTATTTCTCAAGCAGCAATATTTAAAAAACACTTGAATAAGCAACCGCACCAATTCTGTTAGTACTGAATGATAATGAAACAAATGACATGGCATATTGAGTAGACGAAACAGAGGTTTCTACATCGCTTTTGTTATTATTTACGCTCTGATGTCAAACAATCATGCACCGTACGCACGACCATATAAATCTCTAAGTTAAACACAATGTAGTCTTTGTCAGTGCAATAAACAGAAAACTTTGGTCCATTCATGCAAGCGATTATGTTTGAATTGATATTATAATTGATATTCATAATATTTATTATGCTTGATAAAAGGGGAACAAACTCAACATGCATACAGTATATGCATGGATGCCAGGATTGCATTAAGGGTCTGGTGACGTTGTATTTGCTGTGTAAAGCTTAAAAGTTGGTAGTCTTTCTATGTACAGCTATCAGAACCAATATGTAGTACTTTTGCATGCCATCTCAATCGATATTAATTGTATCATGATAGATACCCATTGTGTCCAAAAAATTTTTCGCATGTGTGGATAGTAACAGATATATGTATATAAATTTTTGAATATTATCAGATTTGTCTATCAAAAGCTAGAATTTAGCGCTAAATAATAGCCTTTGTTTGTTCTTTGAAGAAACTACAGCATTTTTTCTTTTTTATAACAATATCCTCTAGACGTATCTCAAGGGTAACGACTTGTAATGGCTCACTACCTGTGTTTTTTATCCCACCAGGCACTATTCGAGTCAAAGGCCCGGAGCTTTGCTTAAGTTAGTCGTTGCTAAGGGCATTGCACCTTTGCGCTCTCCCTTGCCCTGCAGCCCTACTTTAACTTTTGGAGTCGAAAGCTCTCAATATGAGCCTCCCTTACTGCCGTGTGAATGTAAGTGTTGGTCAGAAAGAGATGCAACGTCAGCGTTTAGTGCGTCTATTTTATCCATAAACCCAGCTGTGCGTATAGTATTAGCTATACTTGACTATGCATATTTATATTGTGGACTTTGAACTCGTTTAATGGTGAAATGCAGAACTCCTTCTGATTTATTATTATCTCTGGGATCGATACGACCATGTCTGATTACTTTTATATCTAAAGCAGTTTTAATGAGGGCGTGCTCAGTGTTTACTCGCTTCTTATATTATCAGTTACTAGCCAGTAGTTAACAGTACTAGCACTGTATTGTATACTGTTTAGTGCTTACTCTTAATTTATGTCGTAGGTCATATAATTTTAAAACTATGTCTGTAATATCCGTATGAAATAGCTCCATTATGTTAAATGATGCTTTTATGTATTTTTTAAACAGGCCCAAAAGACGCAAGAATAATTAATTGCCACGGAATATATTAAATTAACCAGTTCTTGACTCACAGTTTTCGTAAATTTTAATATGGTTTTACCGTCAATTTTCAAAGTAGACAAAAAACATTTTATGTGTACCGGTAAATCGGGACAAACCAACGGTCGTGCCTTCTGGTGCGTCATAATCACTACGATACGATAGCGTCGGGCACCGCCGGCGCCGCCACGCCAACATTCGTAGTTTTTCGCGGAAAACGGTCATCATAATCGTCAACCATCCCCCCACCACCCCCCCTCAACCCGCGCTGGCGGCGCGTCATTTGCGCGTCTATAAAAGCCATGCGCTCCCCTCCACTTCAACTCAGACGCATGGAGTACTCCGTAGAGGTCGTTTGGCACGAGCGAGCGCTTTGCTAGGCACCTGCCGGCCACTCTTTACGATATAATTCTAGTCACCAACCGCGCAGCTGTAGCTCGCGTAACGCGGTCTGCCGCGCGTTCCTACGAACAGTGATATAGTGCAATAGCCTAATTACAACAAAATAATTGTGATAATTTATTTAAATTAGTTTTTAGTTACACGCGTTAATTAGACCGCGATACGGCTGTGAGTTGAGTGAAAACTGTGAAATTGAAATGTTGTGACTGCCCGACTGGAACTTGTTACCTGTGATCCAGCCCAGTGAGATCAATTATTCTTGCGTCGAAGGACCTTTTGCAACAATGGTTGGAAACAACGGTACTATGATGGCGATTCGCATCGTCCACAGTAAGCTGCGCAAGCGGGAGGAGCATTCGGCTTCGGTGCACCCAGCTGAAGTTCTTCAGGCTGCACCTGCATCGCAGCCGGAGCCGCTCGCCTTCCGCCAGCAGCCTCTGTGGCAGTTCCCGCCGCCGCTGCCCCCGCCTTACGTCTATCCTCACGATCAGGTGTGTACACAACTTCATTACAAACAAAAACAATCCCAAACATTAAAAGCCAACTAACTATTTCAAGAATCGAAACCAGTTCCAGCCGTTATACTTGACCCCAATACTGTTTTAACGAGCTTCAATGTCCAGCTGCAACGCATTCCAATTTATTCGCAAATCTCCGCTAGCCTCGATAACAAACAAACAATATTGAAAGTTGCACGTTGGGAAAGAAACGTTACATTATAATACGAAAGAAATCGTGACTGTTTCGACCCTCCCCGCCACTGAGAGAGAGAGTTGGTGGAACAAGTCGACGCGATATCTAAGTGCGAAATAAATTTAAATGTCGGGACACGCTCGTTGAATAGAAAGCTGCACAAGGCGAGCATGTCGTAACGCCCCGACCTTCTTTCTTGCCGTCTGACGAACAAAAGAGGCTAATGCAAAAGTCTGTATACAATTTTAACTTGTTAAAACACTGACCCCAATATCACGCTCTGATAACCGCTTCCCGAGGCGAGGCTTACCTGCAAAACGGCCCATTGATTTGTTATATCGAATCGTACACTATGTTTGTACAACGGCAGCATGACCACATCAAGACGGCCCACCAGGAAGTAGATAATGCTAATGTGTCTTTGAATAGCGTATTCAAGGCTTGCCTCATTCTTGTTCGGCCTCAACATTACTTTGCAATATTAGCTTCCTAGTCATGTAGTAGAGCTTATTTCTAACTTAAACAAACTTGAACTTAACGTTTCTACTTCCAAGTAAAGCAAGAAAATGCTTTTATGTTCATCTAAACAAAAAACGTTTCCTGCAAAGTATAATAGCTCAAGCTCTTTTTATTTTCTCGCCTGACAACAGTTTAAAAATAGCGGCAGAATGGTATTGTGTAACGTCTGAAGTTGGTTTATACGGGGAGAAATAAATGTGGTGAATGCATTGGGGTCGGTAACGGAATCGAAAGCTGGCATCCATTTTAGGGTCAAAAACCTTTGTGAACTCCCGAACATGTCTTGTCTTTGGCGTAACAAGAGTTAACGTTTTTTTTTTGTATTCTTTATAGGACAACCTTATGCAGCCGCACGGCAACGAGCGTGCGAGTTTCCGCAGTCTTCGCAAGAATATCGGTGGTCGTTGGAAGCGACTAGTGAAAAAGAAGCCTGAACAGGAAGTTTACACGATCCCGCCTGAGCTCAAGCCACAGCTCAAACAAATATATGTGTACTAAACATACGGACTAGTAATTATAGCTGAAGCAGGATACTTCGCTGCGTTGATCTAAAGGCGATGACATCAACCTCAACTCGACGGTTGTTAAACATCAACTTATATCATTACTCGAATATCAAAATTGCAAACCTGCACGGCTTGATGGCCACTATTTCTGAACATATCCCTTTCGACCAATTAATTCTAATGACCAATGTTACTAAAATATTTTTCTTTTCATTCACCAATTCATTGTGATTTTTAAGCCTAGAAATTGTATTATTAAGTATTAGAAAATGATGTTTGTGACTTTTGAGTGTTGTTCCGTTGCAGATCGTATGAGAGTGATAGTCAAATGAATTTAGTTTAATTAATTTAAAGCTATGAATGTGAATTAGGAAAATGCGGTCGCGCATACTAGTGACGAAAATCCAATAATTATGAATAAACAATTATGATGCCTTGTTAAATGTAATTTTTGACTAATTAGGGCATTTCGTAGTTCATTAACTTATTGTAGACATGATCGTATTCATAAGTGAACTCCGATCAAAATAGTTTATGAACTTATACATACTGTATGTATATTGTGTGAGAGCTGAGGTTTGAAACATCCTATTGTTTGATGCAGTATTTTTAGATCATTCATTTTGTGTTGCGAGTGAGACTGAATAATGGTACAATTTTAAGTGTAACGTGACATTGAAATTTCTAATAAAATACAAATATTTTCTGATATTATTGACTATAAGTATCAAATATCAAACAATATCACGATGGAATATCAAATGATTTAGTTGTTGAATGTTGAGTTGCTCGAATTGCTTTTGTAGTATAATTATTCAGATTTTCGCCCGGTCCTTACTGTGATATAATTAAAATGAAATGAAGGAATAAAGAAATATTTGACAGAATGATGTAGTTTTGACTTGATTGCCTTAATACCTTGTCAATAAAAGTCTAGCAAGGGCCGACGGTCGAGAATTTTGATAGCTCATATTGAGCCTGATATTTTGATGAAGTAAGCTGATAGATTATAGGTAGAATTGAGCCATGAATATATTTTCTTTCATTAACTGTTGCTGTAGAAAAAACCATGTTATAACTGTAATTTTAACATCGTGAGAAGTTTTTTGTTTTGAAAAAAATGTAATCTTTCGTTGAAATATTGGAAAATAAATTCCATCATTATACTGAAGTTTTGTTTCCTTATTACCTTAAACCTTGTCTATAAACAACGACGACTGCAAACACCTCATTGTTTTTGTTTGCTATCACACCAAAATACCTCATAAGTAATTTGAGGTTATGTTCATTCAAGATATTGAGGTTTTCCTTGGTTTACTAAATGAAAACAAACATTATTATGCAATAAAACGAATAATTATCACCGAGATATTCACCTTTTAACATTGACAATGTAATAATTACTATTAGAAATTGAACCCGCTTAGAATAGATTTACACGAGAATTGTAAATGTTGAGGTAAGCTAAACAGCGCCACCTAACCATCTAATAAATACTTAATTAAATTAGGCAAAACGCCATCTATACCATTACAATGGCTTCGTCATAAATCCAGCCCGGCGCCATCTATTGAAATATAGTAAAACTAGGTAGTTACTATACGACGAAGATTTTCCTGATGAAGAAATCATTTCAGTTGCTGCATGGACGAAGAACCTAGTACTCTATTTTTGCGGTAGATGTCACTGTATATAATAAACTAAAACGATTAAAATAAATCTTCATGCAATTTTTTATAATAACAAATTAAATCTACAATTAATAAGTATATTATTTTTTGATAAGCCAAAGAAAAACTTTAGTTTGCTTTTTTATTAGGGTTCTTACCCGGTAACAGTGTTCTGTGCATATGCGCCTACCTAATTACAATTTCGCAACAGCCAAATGTGGCCTACTTAAACATAAATGAGTGGGTAAGTCCACCTTCCCTTTTCGACACTAAAAGGCTTTGTAAATAATTAACCCGTTTGGTTAAAATGGAGCCGAGACCAACGCCCGCATGATGTCGGTCTCGACCCTAAACCACTAACCTTTGAGAGATTAGTTAGTATTAGGAAATTATCTTCTTTGTGTCATTATGGGGAGATGAAGGCATTCGTAGCGAATGTTTCAACTATTATAGCACTCGCTGTTGATAACATGGGTATGTCTATTGGTATTTATTCTGTTGTTCCTATTTAATTGGATGCTGTTACCTTTTGTGTCTGATGTGATGAAAACTGTAACAGGGATTCAAATTAAAGCTCTGTGGCATTGTTGGCGTACCTGTGATAAAAATGAGCACCATTTTTGTGAAGATATTTTAGACAATGTGACTATCATCCTTATCGAACGCAGAGGTTTAAAAAAACTGGGCAAGTGCAAGTCAGACTCACGCACTATAGTGAGTTTAGACACTAGGGTTCCGTTCAAATTTATATATGTAAATAATTCAGTTTCCGAATCGAGTCTCGAAGATTTTTCCGAAGCAAAAAAAATATTTTTATTACAAAAGTTTTCAGATTTTTTTGTATACTTGTGCTATAAGACCTTTATGCCAAACAGGATTCTAGATCAACGAGAAGTACCCTATAGGTTTTGGTTTCCTAGTGAGTTTCAAAATATAAGCCTAAACGGAGAATGAACTTATCTTTAAATTGCGTTGACTTAGAGGAGTTTGATTTTTTCACTGCTGCAAGTCTGCTATCTCTGGTCTACTACCCCAAGCAGAACTAAGTATTTAATACTTATTTATAATTTTAGCGTCATACTTCCGTGCGTTCCTGAGAAAAAGTGTCTCGACAGACGGACAGATGGACAACAAATTGATCTATATAAGGGTTCCGTTTTCGCCGAATAGGTACGGAACCCTAGAAATAATGATCATCATTCAGTCAAAACCAGTCCACCGCTGAACATAGGCCTCCCACGATTATCGCCACAACGACCGGTCTCGTGGGTCTTACGTCATCTATCGGATTCCCTCGACCCTCACCAGGCCTCATTGGCCCATCTAGTGGGAGCTCTCTAACACTGCATATTCCGGTAAGCGGCCACCCCAGAACCTTTCAATAAAAATGGCAGACTTAAAATCACACCTCCATTCACCGTATGGGTTAGCAGAGGTGTATTTATAGCACACCCACATGTTGAAGTTCCTTATGAAACGGAGGCAAGCCTAGATTCTAAATCTAGACTCCGGCAGGTTCGAGGGCTGCGAAATTTTCCAAATGCATTACCGCGGCCCTGGAATGGATGGGTTTTAGTTACTAAAACTGCCAATCCTTCGTGTTACACCCAGAGCGGGAGGAGATATTTTATGATTTTCCAGGAAAAAGTTTAATTTAGCAGGTACTAAGAAATTCTCATTGGCAAAACTCACACATTCATTATGGGTACAGCTAAGGAGTGGAATTCCCTGCTGGAGTCTGTTTCCTGATATCTACAACCTAGGGGTCTTTAAGACAAGAGTAAATAGTTTACTTCTAGGCAAGCGTGCTCCATCGTGGGACACATCGTCGCTTACCGTCAGGTTAGATAGTGGTCAAGCGCGAACCTATCAATAATAAAATAATATGCTTTACGCAATTTGGAAATTGAAACCGGGAATTAATAAATAAACCAAGAAAATGATGGTCCTGCTTTTTAAATGCATACTGCCTTAGATATTAAGCAAGCGAACATGTCAATCCCGAGTACCCACATCAGTCACCTCCAATTTAACAATGATATAGCAGTTATGACTGAGATAATGAAAAACAAAGCACTAAGCTCGATGGCCTCAGTAGAGCTTCCGAAAGAGTGAGTCTTAAAATGAACATGGACAGAGCCAGGTCACGATAGACGTCCATGCAGCACCTACTCCTATCGAGACCGAACACTCTACTCTCAAAGTTGTTAACGATAACTTTTACCTAGGCGGTCTGTCCTAGGATTAAATTAGGCCTAACTTCGAGAAGAAAGTCAATCGACTCGGCTGGGCAGCGTTCTGAAAGTTTGGTGGTATCTTTTTTTCCGACATACCTCAGTGTCTCGAGATGAAATCCTATTCATATATGACCAGCGCGTGTTGCCAGTCGTCTAATGTATATGGCCCTGAAATGTGGTCTCTCACAATTGACTTTAAGTCACTCAAAGGGCAATGGAAAGATTTATGCTCAGAGTTTTCATGCGTAATCGAATCAGAAAAGAACCAAAATAATAGTCATAACCTGAAAAATCATTAAACCTAATGACAGTGGCTAGGTCACATTCCTTGTGGAACAAATGGTTGATGGGGCCGAAAGGTTCTGGAGTGGTAACCGCATACTGGAAGATGCAGTGTTGGAAGGTCTCCCACAAGGTTGCTTTTAGCTGAAATGATGATGGTTATTCAAAAAGATTAGCAAGCAAAATTCGAGAGAAACCTTCTAAAGTTCATAAATGTTGTTCTTCTCAGCCGGTTGTGACTTTAGGCACTTTAAGCATCAAAATTAGAGTTTTACTGATTTGAATAAAAAGTAAATTTTAGTGATCAACAAGGAATCAATTTGTGAGCAAGATTTGGTGGTGAAAGTTGAAACATGGAAAGGAACACAACAAACCTGGAGAAAACAGAGATACATAAAGATAGAAAATAAAATAAGATTTAAGATAACAAGAACTTAAACAGCCTACACTTGATTCATAGTAGCTAAATGATCCAACTGAGCATGAGATCATCAAACGCTCCAACAAAGCCGATACCGATATACGCAGTTGCGTACTAAATAGACCGGAATAAAACGCTAAGATAAAAAGAATTTCTACCTATAAACTGACCCTCCTCATCCGAAATTAAATTCCGTATCCTCGAAACACGAAATCTTAAAACTCCATTACTAACGATCTATCGGGAGTAGATGCGATTACGGACGTCTAGTGAAGCTCTCGACGGCAGACGACGGCGGTTGGTAGCCGGAGGGCGTCACGTGACGGCATCCTTTGTTGTTACATAAATAAGCCTCATTGTGTGTAAGGGCCGCACGCCCTCATTATAACGAGAGAGAGACGTGCCAATCTATCGGACTAGATTTTGAAAGCTTGAGCGTGATTTGACGGTATCTGTGGTTGAACGGAAGTTGGTACTTATGAGGGCGCTTTTTTGTTCTGAGTTGTAATTTTGGATGTTCTTTATGCTTCATTTTATGGAAATAGTGAGATAGTTGTGTATGTATTGAGCATTAATGGTATTTTTTTTTGAGCCACGTATTATTTAGTTATCGGTTACGAGTAGTTACGAAATCGGCGATCAATGCAATTTTTAGTAATAAATTTTCCAATTCACCACATTACTGGTCAGAACTGTTTAATTTAAAAAAAGTGTCGCCTTTTACGAATTATTTAGCATATTTTGTACTACAAAGTCCTCACACATTTACAATACTTTGTGCAAAATTATATCCAAGAAGTCATAAAAGTATTGCTAAATGATAGTCGGTTTCATGGCAGTTTTACAACTACCATCTTAACCGCTCTTGTGTGAAATATACCAGATAGCTGTAGCTGAAAATGATGCGTGAAATCGCATTGGATTCACACTTTTGTCACTCTATTACAATGTTTCCTAGTCTATACTTGTACATACTGTATTGAGGAAGAAGGGTAATATTGACATGAGTCTTTTGTAATGCTCCATAATTTGTTCGAGTGGTCTTCGACTACAATTTTTTTTTTGTTCTATCAACCTTTATATTATCTATCAACCTTTATATTATATATTATTTATTAAATTTTTATCGTCGAAAATGTTGTAATTGTTATTTATCGTTTTAAATATCGCAGCATATGCTGAGTTAGGCGACTTTTTGACCTTGCACAGATCAGACAATAATTTTTATTTTATATTTTTTATTTTATTATTATTTTTTATTTTACTCCCAATGTATTCTACTGTTTTTTTTTTAATTTTACTGTATGTGTGAGGTACGAATAAACGTTTTTTCTTTCTTTCTTTCTTTCTTAATCAAAATTAGAACAAGTTCTTTTCCTTAAAGTATATAGAAATGGAGCATACTATTAGTAAAAATACAAAAACGTACTGAATTTTATTGTCTTGTCTTTTTTTAATCACTTTTTAAATGAATGTTGTGATTTCGTAATTATAATAAATTGGAGAAGTACACAGTAATCCAAAATAATCATTTGTGTAACCTGTGTGTCTTTGTGTAAATATATATTTAATTATACATAATACCCACCTAACCAAAACAGGAAAACCCTTGTTTTTCCTGAACAAAAAAGTCAAATCAATGGAACCATTGACTTGAAGTCCAGCATTTAATTCGGATTTGATTAGTTCCCGGCCGAACACCAACCGTGGATTCATGAATAAATATGAAAGACCGTTATCACAAGTAAACAACAGTTCGGGCGGAAGCCTTAACAAAAACGAATTTTCTTTGAGAGCCGCTACTAAAACGAGGCGACCTAATTTCTCATAACAAGTTTGTTTTAATCCATTTGCTAGAGTACTAAATTGTGGGGACAATTGTGGTAAAAGTCGGCTAATGTATGGCTTGGCAAAGTCAAATTGATTTAGTGTAAGTGATGAATGGGTGAATAGTTATCGATTTATTTGACGGTGAAGGCAGTGCTGGTGGTGAAAAACAAAAAGATTTTGTTCGTTTTTCAGTGCTAGTAATTTTTTTACAAAAAAAAAACTACCGGTTGTATTTTTTTTTGTATTAAGTTTTTTATTTTACACTTTTTAGTTATGGTAATAAAAAGTATCCCTTAGTTATACTCAAATACCTTATAGCCAGAGTGCATCTAATGACAAGCCTAATAATCCCAAACATTACATTAACAGATTTATTACAGAGTTCCGGTGCCTAACTTCAGGCTTCATAATCAGATCATTTCGATATATTCGCCTTCTTTTTGCAGTCAAGTCAAAGTCAAAGTCAAATTCAAAGTCAAAAGTTTTTATTTCACATAGGCCTACATGGGCACTTATTAAACGTCAGAAGCTAGTGCACGGTTCCAAATTAGTCGTTTCCTATGGAGAAGAACCGGCAAGAAACTCCATGGTTACTCATTTAAAAAAGTGATTGTTTACAATATTTTTATATTACAGTATTAATAGACATTATGTAAGAACAGTGTAGACCAGTGGATATTGTACCCAAAAGCACAATAAAAATAATCGTATTAAAAAAAAAAAGTGAGTCGTAATTGGAAGTAACCTAAGAATTCGCAAAGTCTCCAGTGTTCTCACATTCACATTAAAAAAAAAGAAGCTATATAAAAAAAACAAGAAAAATAAATAATTACAATTATCAATAAATGACATGACAACAAAAGAAAATTACTAACGAATTTATGGTGGTTGGCGTCTAATAATATAAAACATATTGCAAAAGCAATGTGTAGGAAGAAAAGAAAAAAGAAAATGTATATATTACAACACATGTGGAGCAGTTAATAGACAGATGTACACAATATTATGAGTTACCAGGGGGCCACATATGCAGAAGCAGTCATTGCCAAACAAGCGTATCTTCGACATAGTCTTTAACATTGTAATACGCTTTTTTAGTTAGGACACGCTTAAATAGAATAAAATAAATAAATAGGAAAAAACAAGATCAGCAGCTCGTCCACGAATTCCGTAATGATGTAATTTAAGGATCAGAGTATTATGGTCAACACAGTCAAATGCTTTTGAGAGGTCACAGAATATGCCAATAGCATCCTGGGACTTCTCCCAGGATTCCAAAATGTGACTGATGAGTTTCACTCCTGCATCCGTCGTTGACCTTCCTTTCGTGAAGCCAAACTGATGACTATGCAAAATCCTATTTGAATTGAAATGAGACAACATCTGGTGGATCATGATTTTTTCATAGATTTTACTCAATGCTGGAAGCACAGATATAGGTCTATAATTAGGGGGATCACTCTTACTACCTGATTTGAAAATTGGTACTACTTTACCATGTTTTATTAAATCAGGGAACATTCCGCTGTCTAAGCATTGATTAAATATGCCTGTTAGGACAGGAGCAATAGTATCAATAATATCTCCAAGAACCTTAACGGATATACCCCATAAGTCTTCAGTGTTTTTTATATTAAGACTTTTGAATGTTTTTATAATTGTAGCAACGATACGCTTAAATTTAAAGGTTGGTATATCCTTAGTGAAATGTTCTTTCAAAAAAGATTCAGCTAACAAAGACGAAGAAGGGAGAGATTTCGTAACGTCTCAGCCACTTCTGACCTATCTGAGATGATTTTATTATCAATTTTTAGCGACAATTCATTCCGATCTCGTTGGTTTGTCTTTCCAGATTCTCTGTTTATCACCTTCCAGACATCTTTTATTTTATTATTAGAATTTTCAATTAGTCAGTCATCGACTACACGTATAAATAATGCAATTTTACTTGTTACGACAGTTCTGCTGTGTTCCTATGAAGAGTTCTGTTCCATATCTTCGAAGTTCATGATCAGATCATAACAATATTTCTATGGGATCAACTTGGAAGCATAACCTTTCAAAAAAAATTTAATCGGTCCACAATTGACCGAGAAATCGGTGAACATACATAAAAAAAAAACATAGATACATTTAGCCAAACATAGAACCTCCTCCTTTTTGAAGTTGGTTAAAAAGATGAATGACTATTATGGAGTATCTTATTTGAAAACTAAGGTAGAAGTTTCCATGTTTTAAATGAATTAAGAATGAAAAATATAAATAAAACATATGAAAGAATCATTAAAATCTTTTAACAAATCAAAAAGATACAAAACTTTATAATTCGTTTCACGCTGCACTCCAGTGTGTGACGTCATACGACTTTTGCCGTAGTGGTACAAAAACAAATACTAACAATAAATCAAAGACAAGCCGTTGTATGCAAAACGATTTGGGACAGCATGAGAGCTCGAGTGCGACTTAGAAATTTTTGTGCATTTGAGTGATTTGTGGTACAACGATCTCATCTAGGTTAAACTCTTCAGTGAGAGACTGCAATAAATTGTTGTGCGTGAACTTGAATCATTAATTTTTCAGTCATTTACCGATATTGGTTTCACTGATCTTTATTTATTTCGTTTTGTTAAATATTTTTACCAAAAAATCTTTAGAATAGAAAAAGTTTTATTTGGGAGAGACACAGCACAACGGTTATAAACACAAAGTAAAAGAAAATAAATATAATGCGCCGAGCGTGCCCCAACCGAAATGGTAACCACCTCAGCATTTGCTGGGCGTCAGACACTCAGCGCTGGTTTTTAGTTAGCACCCCGCAATGTCGCACGGACGAAGGAGACTTTAAATATCTTAGTCGCTCTAACATTCCGTGATATCCAACTCAATGAAGTGACAACTAGGAAGCAAATGTTTCAACCAACCACAACACATAATCTAAAAGCAACGTCGGATGCTATTTAGGTGTTAAAATTAAAAGCATAAATCCACATGAAACGTTGAAGTACACTATAATTACAGTAGCTATTTGTAATTCATGGGCAGGCTGGCCTCCTGAGCCATTACGTGAGACCTCTCCACCGCACAATGAGTACAAGTATGCAGTAACATGTTATGGTGATGTAAGTGTTGCTGGATGTGACAAGGATCTTAGAAGTTTATTCAAAGTTGGAGGTTGATAAATTATTGAGACTCATGCTGATCTATTTGTAATAGAAGAGGAAGTATTTGAAGATATCTTAGGCTCAAACGTTGAAAAGAAGATAAATATGAAGAAAATGGAAGATTAGCTTCAAAAATTTTGCTCTAAGAAAAACTTGGGAATTTTTGCCAGCGGTTTTGTCCGCGTGATAGTTCAAAATTATTTCAAAGGAACTTATCTCAGGATAAAAAAAAAACATATATCCTATTTAAAGACACGGTCTACTCGTAAGCTAAGTTTCATCCCAATCCGAACTGCCATTAAGGCGTGCAGAGAGGTAGACAGAAAAACAGGCCGAGTTACTTTCGCATTTACAACGTGAGTAGGTATGGATTGAAAAAACAGAAGATGAACTATCAAAAAAATCAATTATATGTCGCATTCAGTATGCTTCCTCATACAGAATCTATGTCCAAAAGTGCGCATGGCTAACAATCGTCGTATAAATGAACAAGGGAATTTCAGAAGCCTCTTTAGTACGAATTAAGTAGGTTTAAGTGTAGAGGATAGTGCAAATTGAACGTGACTACAGGACGACGGAAGGTATTTTCACTTATATTTTATATCTAGTTAGTGTTACTTTGTTTATGTAGTTTGCAGGTAAAGCTTTGTTAGTTTAAGCTCGGTTTTATGTTTATTGTAGGGAGATTCAGAGTAGGTTAAGGTGTGTAATAAAGTAGGAGACTGCTACAAAGATTATTATTCAAGGATTTTAGTTTTGTTATTGAGTAAGAACTTTATGATGATCATCTTTACCATCAGCTTGTTAATAGTAATAGGGTTCTTTGATGACCGTTATTCACCTAAGGGTCATTTTAGGAAAAACGTCTCAAAGAGACATCGGAATGGTTCACGGGGCCTGTTAAGGCCGATGCCTGCCATGGTTGCGCGATTTGGTGAAAGAGTTACTGCGGTCCTAAAACGCAAAAGGCAAGTCAAAGTCAAAGTCAATAGATTTTTATTTAACATAGGCCTACATGGGCACTTATAACCTAGTGCACGGTTCCAAAATGGTCGTTTCCTATGGAGAAGAACCGGCAAGAAGCTCCATGGTTACTCTTTTAAAAAAATTGTTGTTCTTACAATATTTCCATATTACAGTCTGTAGATATTATGTAAGGACAGTGTAGACCGGTCAATATTGTACTAGAAAGTACAATAAAAATAAACATAATAAAAAGTGAGTCGTAATAGGAAGTAACCTAAGAATTGGCGGAGTCTACAGTTTTCTCACATTCACATTATAAAAAAGAGGCTATATAAAAAAAGCAAGAAAAGGAACACGAGTAAGTTTCATTCAATATAAGTCTGACACTGACAACTCACACTCTTTCTCGCTTCACCCAGAGCGGTAGAAATTGATGAATTGTATTTTTGACGTTGCAACGCAGGTTAGTTTTAATTCCCCTGGAACAAAAATAGTTTTAATTTTAGGAATCCCGGAATAAGGAAGAGGATTTCTTATGCGGCACCATATAATGAAACTTGCTACAATATTTGAAAATAAAGTTAAAAGTTCGACTTTAAAGCTCATTTGTAGTCGATACAGCTTCGTTTATACCACCCAGGTCTCCGTGTAGTTTACAAACTTCGCCTGTTTCAGCATTATAAACTGTTTTCATTTCCACTTTTGTGAACTAGATCAATTTCCCTCACAAGATAGATTTAAGTTCATTCAGTTTTTTTTTTTTTAAACTTAGCAAAGTAAGACTTCACTTTTGTATCTATTTTAGAAAATATGTGGACAAGATTTGTGATACCAGTATTACCATGGAAAATCGTAGGAATATTGAAATTTTGACTGCCTGCAAACATTTTTCAAGAGTTAGGTACACATTCTCAATACGCGTTTTATGGGATCTTATCGGCTTTCGTACAGTATTGAAGTTGTAAAAAGTTTAGCCCCTTTTCATGTAACATTTGCTTGTATAACCAAATTATCAGTACACGTCGAAACTTTCTGCCCAGCCTTAAGATGGGAGACATAAGATTAGGAGTCCTTTAACAAGTTCTTATGAAGGGTAAAACGTAAAAGTAAGTATAAGTTCGTCTCATATCTCGTCATAACATTTTACTGTCACAATACGTGTAGATATAGGACATTTCTAAGTATGGGAATGTACTACGGAAATTGGCTGCGTTGTAATCTGTACTAAACTTTGTATCTTTTGACGTTGAGATCTGTTAGTTGGTAGACGTTTCGTTAGTTAACCTTGTTATTAAATTCTATTTTAGAAGCGCTTTGATGTCATACAACTTCTTTGACGGATTTAATTCCTTTGATATATAGAATTTGAATTTAGTAATTTTCCGTACAATTAATAGTACCTTTTAATATAATATTGGGTATCCGATCTGTCATTTAGTACCTACTCTAGTACAGAATTTGCCCTACCGCATCTCCCCGGGAGTAAGAGAGCTTTGTAAATATTCTCGTTTAACTATATTATGTTCAGTACATTTATTTACATATATATCGCACTAATATTAGAAAGGCGAACGTTTGTGAGTGTGTGTTTCTGTTTGTTACTTTTTCACGCTCGAACTGCTGAAAGGATTTCGATGAAATTTGGTACAAGGGTAGAGAATGTCCTGGATTAGTACATATTATACTATTTATACCTAAAATATATGTTCCTTCGGTACAATTTTTCACTTTCACGCAGGCGAAGCCACTGGTAGACAGTGAGATTTTTTTTTAATTGTTGATAGGTTCGCGCTTGACCACTATCTCACCTGATGGAAAGCGACAATGTGTATATATAGAAAATAAATATATAATACATTTGAAAATAAATATATAATATATTTGATAATAAATATATAATATATTTGAAAATAAATATGTAATATATTTGAAAATAAATATAGGTATATAGTTTCAACCTTTCCAATATGCAAAAGATTAAATTTAATTGTGGAAGTGGTTGTTTTTTTATTGTGTTTCTTCGTGATTTAACACCGAACTCCTAAATTAATGTTATTTGCATAAAGTTTTTTAATTCTCACTCTGGTAGTGTTTTTTTTTGTAATTTTGTTTGGGCTAAAAATGAGATCAATCTGGAAGTACATAAATCCTTCTGAATAAAAGAAGAACTTTCAAAAACAATTCATAAACGACGGATTTGAGGTATCCAGCATTGAAAAAATATAACGAATTAAGAAATTTTTGAAGACAATAGAAATAATAAAAAAATCTTTAAAAAAATGATACATAAAGCAATACAAGAAAGAATTAAATAAATATGGTATTCACTCAAAGGAGCAGAATTAATTTATTGCGTATAGTGCAGGCGTTTAATATGTAAATTAATTACAACTCAATTAAGCTGTACTGTCCCTTACTAAATAGGACACAGCACTTCCATCCCGTGGGCACCGTTGGAGCCGATTAAGTGATTGTGGTAGCAGGTGAGGCATCACAGATGTACCAACTAAGATGTACGTAGGTTCGGGTAGTAGTAGACATATTAAAACTGCGTAAATCATAAATGAAAGTCCCGTCTCCATCAGAAAACGGTTTTCACCTTTTTTAAGGTGGGTGAGAAATTCTAAAACAAATTCTTCTCCCACTCGTACTAATAAGTCGCAAAAGTAGGTGACTGCTTCACGCACCCTCCGTCTTCGTATGATAGCCTGTACGCTGACCCGCTAGCTTTTTAAAGCAATCACTTTCTTCAGCGAAAAAGTACGTACTTAATGCAAGCAATTCGTAAGGGGTCAATCCTCAAGCCCCGATCCCCGCAGAAGACGCCCTAGAGTTCGGGAGTCGCGGAACGAATTCGATCACTATAGGCGCGGGCTTTTGGACGGCAAGCAATGTGTAGCTCGCCGTCCGTCAAGGATCAGGCCTGGGTTGACGGCACGCGTTGACATGCACGCCCACCATAATGGTTACCAGCATTAATTGACAGGGCAGAGCTGAAAAGTTATTCTAAAGAGTCACTGCAGTCCTGGACGCAAAGGGCACCTGAAGGAACAAGAGTTTTTTTTTTTTTTTAGGTGGGAAAATCATCTTATGACAAATCCCGCTCTTGGGCGGAGCGAGAGATAGTGTCAGACTTTTACTGACTAAAAACCCACTTCTGTTCCTTCGTTGCCTTCGTCCCAGGGTCCGGCTTTCGTTTTCACACTACCCATGGCCCCAGTAGGCTTCGACCCTACTGGGCCACTACAATTGCTGACATCTCCCTGAGGCGCGCGTGGAACAATACGCGCCGTCGACGACTTGGGCTTGGTCCGGACGGTTACCGGACGGTCGGACGGCGGGCAACAAGAGTGAGTGAAAGTGATAATTTCCCACCATAAAGAAGGTTTTTACCCATATAGGTATAGGTATCAAGATTAAATTTTTTTCGCTTTTGTCTAATAGTCATGCAACATCATCAACAGTGATGAATACCGAAAAGGATCATTTGCAGAAATTCAAATTAAATTAATACTACTACTATTCAAAACATATCGACAACAGCTAATTGATATTCTTTCAATTTGTACCGCGTGCCTAATGTCTCGTGTAATTTAAATTTCAACCCCAAAAACCTCACTCACTCCACAAAAGATAACAGATATGCTAACTTTCTTTCATTATAATAACAATTTCCGTCCCCAATCTGACGTCATACGAAGGATCCAATTAACAGTCTACCATTCCTAAAACATTGTACCCACTTGCAAAGCAGATGCTGTCTCAATTTTCTTAACAAACCAAGCGAAAAATAATATTCCGCACATGGAGTTATCTGCGTATTACAAAAGGATATGTTTCCGATTGACTAGACAATATCAAAGGGCGAAGCATTAACGCAATGAGGGCTTGCTGTATTTATACGTAGGGGCACAAATGCAGGCGGAATAAAGTAAACAGAAGTATTTTTGTTCGAGATTGATTTCGTGGTGGAATGCGGATTGATTTTTTATTAGGGGTACACGTGTCTTGAATTATTCTTGATAAATACAGCTTGTTTAGATTATTATTACAAAGAAAGGGGATTTTTTGTCAGTACATGTGTTTGTAAGAAATAAATACTAGCTACTATAAAACTCCGGAATATTATCCATATATCAAAAGATCAATTTTCCTTAAAGCGTAAAATTGGGAACTATTACTTAATATTATTATATATTATTACTTGACGAAAGTCTATAACTAGTGCGTGTTGCCATTGATGACATATGTCACTGAAACATGGTCGCTTACAATGGGCTCCATTAGAAGGTTTACAGTCACCGAAAGGGCAACGGAAAGGGCTGTGCTCGGAGTTTCCTTGCGAGATCGCATAGAGAATGAAGATATTCGCAGGAAAACCAAGGTCGCCGACATTTTGGAAGGCACACCCCCCACAAGGTCAACCGAAGACCTGGTGAGAGTCACGGGAATGCGGTGGATGCGAGACGTACAGGATCGTTTGTTGTGGAGACGCTTGGGGGAGGCCTATGTCCAACAGTGGACGTCTTTCGGCTGAAATGATGTTGATGATGACTTAATATTCTATTAATTGTACTCAGTCCTCATCATAATTATTATGTTTTAAGTTCTCTCAATTATAATGTTTGAAGTATTATAAGTACCTATCTTAATAAACTTAAGATACACTCTAAACAAAAATTCTTTTATTGATTAAAAAAAATATGCCGTCAAAAAAATTCCATGATTAATTTGGTAACAAGTGTAATGCTTTATACGGAAAATGATTGAGCGTAATATGTTTCGCCTGCATCCATGTTTTCATTGATTATATGCATATTATAACATCTCGATAGTTTTCAGCTTATATATGAATGAGCTAAACATAAAGTAATGTATCTATACTAATTTTATAAAGAAATAAGATTTGTGGTTTTGTTTGTACCGTGTGAACCGATTTTAAAAATTCTTTCACCTGTAAAATGCTATTTTATCACTGAGTCACATAGGTTTTATATTTTCTACATCCACATGGGCGAAGCTGCTGGTAGAAGCTTTTTTTTTTTTTTCGGTGGGAAATCTTCTTATGACATCCCCCGCTCTTGGACGGGGCGGGAGATAGTGTCAGACTTTTACTGACTAAAAACCCACTCCTGTTCCTTCGTTGCCTTTCGTACCAGGGCCGAGTCTTCCTTTCAGAATCAGACCCTTGGCCCCAGTAGGCTTCGACCCTGCTGGGCCCCTACAGTTGCTAACATCTTCTTGAGGCGCGCGTGGAACAGCACGCGCCGTTGACGACTTGGGCTTGGTCCGGACGGTTACCAGACGGTCGGACGGCAAGCCACCCATTGCTCGCCGTCTGCAAGCCCGTGCTGGTAGAAGCTAGTATTATATATTTTGTAATTATGGATATGCAAATATGTACTTTGTATTCATAAACCAATTTAACCCTGGTATGCAAAAAAATAAAATTGAAACAGTAAAAAAGCAAATTGAAGAGACCCAATCAATTAATTTATAAGATTGTAAGTAAACTCCAGTCGGCATAAATTGTAACCTCGAATAAAATCCCAATTTCTCCCTTTGTTCGTTCATCGTTCATTGAAAATCTTGAAAACACTTTTAATTTCTTCTATTACTTAAAACATTCCCTATTGGAGACTTTTCATTTGTGATGTTTAACCAACGGATTGACTTTTCGATTGACTTGAGCAGTTCAAAAGAGCGGAGGGTTCGAAATTAACGCAATGTAGGGTGTGCAATGAAGGAGCGATCACTTCAAAGGGAAACTGATTTCCTTATTTTCTTTGTAAATTATATGTATTTTTTTGCCAGTAAAATAGGCAAAATAATCATGGTTGCATGTGTATTTTGAAATCATTTGTCCACAATCATCATTATAAGCTAATGTTCCGAAAACTACTGGAAATAAATGCCTTCAATATGTTTTTTACTTAAAGCTACCTTAGAAAAATTAAATATTCAACGGCACACCTAAAAAATCATCGTATTTTATATTTCACTACGTCCAAAAATGTCCAGCAATCAGTCAAATCCATAACATGTACATACGCAACTTCAATTTTTGCTTGCTAATTATAACTCATTACTTAATTAGTTCTAAAAGTCGATGTATAATTATAAAACTCCTAAAAAAATGCTTAAGAGTGATCTGAGTCTTACTTTTTGTGCAAATTTGCGCAATATACTTTCAATTAACTGTGTGTAGATGTGAGTTACATCTACCGAAACAATAAAAAAACTGGGCAAGTGCGAGTCGGAAACTCGCACTGAGGGTTCCGTACAGACTACAATTCCCGAATGTTTTTCTCTGTCTCGAAGATTTTTCCGAAATATCACAAAAAAAGTTTTTTTTTGTGACGTAGGTAACAACAAATTAACTGTTTTCAGATTTATTCGTATACCTGTGCTATAAGACCTTGCTTTATGCCAAATTTCAAGATTCTGGGTCAATGAGAAGTACCCTATGAATTTTAATTCCTTTGCGATAAAAATATACGTTTTTTGTGACATAAACAGTCTTATCTTTTTTATTCGTTAACTTAGAAGTTTGATTTTTTCACAGCTTCAAAGGACCACAGACTTAAGTATATAGTTTTAATTTCTTAATTTCAACTCGATACTTCCACGCGTTCTCGAAATAAAGGGTCTTGACCGACAGACAGACAGATAGACAGACAGACAGAAAAACAGACAGACTGATAATCCGACAGAAAGACGGACAACAAAGTGATCCTATAAGGGTTCCGTTTTTCTTTTTCAGGTACGGAACCCTAAAAACATGACTTCATATTTTACACTACACTTCAATGATTCCTAGCAATTAGTCAAGTCGGGGTGCTCAACATTTAGCAGTTGCTAATTGAGCGCATCACAATGCAGCCGATGAAATAGCAAGGTTCCACTTGGACGCGCATCGTTCACGATCCAATGAATAAATAAATAGCTTTTGGTTCCAGACGACTGTTAAGTGTTCGAGTGATTTTTGTTAATACTGTTTTTTTTTCTTTAATCCTGGGAGGTTAAAAAGCGTCTACGATCGGTTTGAAGCAGAGTGATTGGATTCGTCGGTAATGCGTCGCGAGTTGGCATAATCCAAGATTTTTGTTTTAGCTTTATGGATAAAACATTTAATATTTAAAACTGTTAGTGGGATTTTACTTTTTTATTATGTATGTATAATTTTAAAACTACACTGCAATCTACCCTAGATTGCAGTGTAGTTTAAAAATTATAGTGATCTTTCTGAGCAGGAGATAGTGTCAGACTTTTACTGACTAAAAATCCACTCCTGTTCCTTCTTTGCCTTCATCCCAGGGCCCCGGGTTTCGCTTTCACGCTACCCGTGGCCCCAGTAGGCTTCGACTCTGCTGGGCCCCTACGATTTGCTGTCATGGAACAAAATTGCTACGTGGAACAGTAAACGCCGTCGACGACTTGGGCTCGGTCCGGATGGTTACCTGACGGTCAGACGGCGAACCACCCATTACTCGCCGTCCGCAAGCCCGCGCCTACGGTGGTCGGAAATCGGGATTTGAATCCCGGCAGTGATTGGGGCGTGAGGACCGTTGTCTCACACGATCGGTCGCCTCCTTTGCTAGCATTGCTGCTTTGCAGAAGGAGGCAACCACCTGCCACTACTCCTCGCTCCGGACCATGGCCTGTACCAATGCCCAGCGTGAGAGATCCGGCACGAGGACATGGCAGTGCTCTGTCCAGGCGGGGCACACCTCTACCGTATGCTTCACCGTGTCCTCCGGGTGAACGTTGGCTTAAACTCACCTATGTACAGTCAGGGATCAAAAGTGCAGTTCCACCTTACCAATGCTAAAATGTCTAAAATTTCTTTGTACAAGCGGGTCAATGGTTTATGACTGATTTAATTGGTAGCATAGAATCTAAAGTATTGAATAAACTAGTTGTAGACTATTGAACTTCTACAACAAAGAAATTTTAGACACTTTAGCATCGGTAGAGTGCAACTGCACTTTTGATCCCTGACTGTACCTACAAGAACTGTAATAAATCTGCTGTATGTATAATTTGTGTTAGTGTGTAATGAAGAACACATCACGTGCTCTAATGGCTCGATATGCCCATACAGCCCCTAAGTTGCTAAAGCTCAATCTGCTAATTGCCCTGATTGCTCAGGAACCTAAATTCGACATGTCCATCGATATATATGTACTACTCACAGAATATAAGTCGATGGACATATCACACCCCCGCTGCGACACTGTGACTTTTGCAAAAATGCAAAAATTAGTTAAATATTTAAAAATGATCCTAAAGCACCCCTTTACTTGGTGCGACTTATCCAAAAGTGCAGTTAAAAGTTGACGTTGTAGTATAAGCTGTTCATCTCATCTATATATTCTTAAGTCCTTGTTTTGTGACGTGTCAAAGTTTTAAATGCTTCTCCTGAAAAACTACATTTTTGCATAAGTGACAGTGTCGCACCGGGGGATTTTTCATTTCGGAAAAAATAACTTTAATTTCTGAAGTCGGTGTTTCTATAATAGTTTTGTCTCTTTGTTATTTAACACCAACTTCTCAAATGAAAGTTATTTTGTTTTTTTTTTTTACGTTAAAGTCGGTTGTATTTTTTTATTAAAATATATAGCAGTAAAGAAATGATAAATGTAGTATCAATTTTTTTAGTTACTAAATTCATAGTTTGTTGGGTTGCTATACGCTTTGGTGCATACTAAAAGTATAGCAAGCAAGTGACAAATAAAAAAATTAAATAAATAAATAATTAACACATACTTTTCCTTATTACACTCGTCAGGACATATTGCGATTATAATAACTAGGTGACTACGTTTGCTATGTTTGTACTCTAGGCGTATTCGCGCACACCCAAAGTGAAAAAAAATTTGCAAAAATCATCTGGTCATTAGACTATTTATATTATATTACTATCTTTTTTTTTATAGAGATAATAACATATTAGGGCTGTATTTGACTTGAACTGGGTCCAATAGGTCCGATACCATGACCCTCGAATGCAAAGAGCAACTGAAGAAACACAGGTGGGTTTAGTCATTAAAAGTCTTAGGCCCACTGTCCACTAGTTTATAGACGAATATTCGTCATTATACGCTTGGTGTACGCCTGCTTACACCTTACATGCAAAACTATGAAACTTTCGATGAAGCGGCAACGTCGTGCCGTCATGTCGTTGCCGCATCTATGAAGCTACGCGTTCGTAGACAGTAGGCCTTACACTCTCTCTCGCTCCACACAGAGTGGGAGGACTTAAAAAAAGACTGTGGTTAACAGACTTTTTTACGTTTATACATAAGCATAAAGTAGGTGTTTCGAGTTGTTTATTGTACATCACAAAATTGGTGTAGAATGAGACAAGAAGAAACCTCACAAGATTAGTAAGTAACACACAGATATCTAGCGGTAGACACATTAAGCCAGAGCGTCTCGGAAAAAAGCGTTGAGGGCGCAATCCAACGCTAAGTCAGGCTACTTAGCAACTTGCCAAATGGAATCCATTACAACAGTTTGGGCTATCGACGTGAGACGAGAGCGTAAAGGAGTTTGTTTTTTTGGTGTTTTCGTCTAGCTTCGTGGCTTTGGCGTATTTTCTCCTAAAAAGAAAAAGTGGTTCATTCATAGCCTAACAGCTATTTCATCTGAATGTCACTATAAAATTAATCAAGGCATGTAACGTTATTTCCCGCCAATTCAGACAGACGTTTCAACTTATTCATCATCATCATTATCATTTCAGCCGAAAGACCTCTCACTGCCCTGTACAAAATTTTAAATTGATTACTTGAAACATGAAAATAAAATATATTTTTTTAACACAGAATCCTTTCGCTACTCAATTTTCAGTCATAAACCATTGAAATAAGTGCCATAAACATTTATCAATAATTGTATTATATAATAAGATACTAAAAAAAAAATAAGATACTAAAGCGAACATTTACACGAATGTCAGTGCACTAAAACTCGTTTTATAGGTTGTTTCGTACTATAAAAATGTTATGGCAGCGTTTGTTACAAAAAACAAGGTAGAAATATATAAAATTGACAGGCCAAGTTTTATGTTGTCGTCAATAGTGAACCGCTTCGAAACGATTCATTAGGTATTTATGTAAATGTTGAGTTTATTACACAAGATATAGATTTTGTTCTAGTACCGAGTACGGACACGGGTTATAAATCGACTAAACATTTTGAATTTACTGGTACATCTTCATGTCATCATCATCATCGTCAATTTCAGCCGAATCTGTTTTATTTGTTCTGTGGGCTTCCCCAAGTGATCCCCCAAGTGAGCCTTCTAACACTGCGTCTCCCGGTCGCCAGTCCAGAATCTTTCGGCCCTATCGAGTATCTATCTGTTCTGCGAGCAAGGTGCCTAGCCCACTGCCACTTTAGTTTGGCAATTTTTCAGTCTATATCGGTGACCTTAGTTCTCTTGCGGATACCCATCTTCATGTACTTGCCAGTAAATTCAAAATGCTTCTAATACGATTAAATATAATCATTCTAACTAGTCTTTTCGCAACTGTCTTAGAATCAGCTTCCAGACAAAATAAATACAGCTATTTTACATGGAAATACTGCTGATGTATCTTCCACAACCTAGAAATTGGGTAACTCGATACCTTTTGGCAAGACTTGTGTCAGATATTTTTGCTTCTGACTATCCGCAACGACGACTGTCAAAAATTGACAATTGACAGCTGGAACCAATAGCTTAACAGGCTTAACGTGCTTTCCTAGGCACGGAATAATCTCGATATGCTAAAATGTTCATCCATCTAAAGGCCGAACTCAGTAAGGATTGTTTAAACTTGAAAATCATTTTCATTTAAGCCGAAAGACGTCCGCTGCTGGTCATAGGCCTCTCCCATGCGTCTCGCCACAGTGAATAATGGTAATGTGCGTCTCGCATCCATCGGACTCCCGCAACCGTTACCAAGTCATCGGTCCACCTTATAGGAGGTCTTCCAACGCTACGTCTTCCGAAATCATTTTATGAGGCTGTTATTACCTAACCACGAGTTCTTCAAGATTATTTAGTAGATTAATCCTTAACAAAGTGCAAAGAAAAGCAAATTGGAACAAATTACTGTCGTTTGGGTTGTGGTTTTGCTTTTCAAGTATAAAGTTACAAAAGCTCTCAGGTATCATTTAAAAGGAAAATACATGAATATAACATCAAAAGCAGTAATTTAAATCATTTAGAGGTTTCTAGCCCCAAAACATATTACTGTAAGTATAACAGTAAAAAGGTACTTATAAAATATATAAAAAAAACTGTAAAAACTATTTGACGCATCCATTATTGCTTACGTACTCGCAGACACATATACACACATGCTCGCACCTGTGCACACTAACTACAAATTATATTATCTAAAGCACAATGTCATTAGATTGTTAGTAGGTAAGTTCTCCGTAACATACAATTACTAACAACAAAAACACTATCTTAAAATTTAATTACAATATTGGTGTTGTGGGTCTTTATTACATAATTTAAGTCATTAGAAAAAACATTTGTCAGACACGTCAGAATATTATAGCTAACTGCATCAGACAGTAAAATAATTTAAAAAACCGACCAAGTGCGAGTTAGACTCATGCACGAAAAGTTCCGTACCATCCGTAGCAAAAAACGGCAAAAAAAAAAACATGTTTGTTGTATGCCCCACTTAAATATTTATTTTATTCAATTTTTAGTATTTGTTGATATATTGGCAACAGAAATACATCATCTGTAAAAAATTCAACGTTATAGCTATCTCAGTTTATGAGATAGCTTGGGGATAGGCAGATGGACAGCGGAGTCTACGCAATAGGGTCCCGTTTCAACCCTTTGAGTACGGAACCCTAAATAATGTTATGTCGATATTCTTTTATAATGAATTTATTATTTATACAAGGTAGTGAACATCAAAAGTATTCTCCATTTCTTCTTACCTCAAGTCTACAAACAAAATAACTTATTGATAGTTTATATTTAAGCTTCCAGGTATAGTTTCAGGCTGAATTCTAAAAGGTTAAACGAGGTCACATACCTCAACGCTATCCGACATCGTAAGTTCTATTTCCGTGCTTAATTTAGGTTGAATATGATTCTCCTGGTTAAGTAACAAATAGTTTGTGAGTATATGCTGGCTTTGTGGTAGTAAAAATAACCCATTTTGCATATAAAAGTACGTTATAAAGTCGCATTGGATTTTTACAAATCCATGTGAGTTACACAGGTTAAAACTCTCAAAATTGATAGTCGAGACAAAGGCTGTATAAAGTGACATGCTTTGAACAGGCAAAAATATTTTTTTTTGTTTTTTTTTTTCTTTTAATTCCTCGACTATCACACAATGCCATCTAGTTATTTTTATTATTATACTAATGCCATCTAGTCCCAAACTAAACAGAGCTTGTATATACATACTTTAAATAAATTGCACTCAGACACAGAAATATGTGCTCATCACACAAATATTTATCCAGGGTTTTTTTTTGGTAGGAAAATCATCGAATGTCATCCCCCGCCCTTGGCCGAAGCGCGAAGGTGTGTCAGACTTTTACTGACTAAAAACCCACTCCTGTTCCTTCGTTGCCTTTCATACCAGGGCCGAGTCTTTCTTTCAGAAGCAAGCCCCAGTACGCTTCGACCCTGCTGGGCCCCTACGGTTTGCTGACATCTTGAGGCGCGTGTGGAACGGTACGTGCCGTCGACGACTTAGGCTCGATCTGGACGGTTACGGTCCACAAGCTCGCGCCTACGGTGGCCTGAAATCGGGATCGGAAATTTGTCCAGGGTGAAAATCGAACCCACGACCTTCGGCATAGCTGTTAGGGCCACTAACTACTAGACTAACGGGCCAGTCAAATTATATTGTCCAAGTAATGTTATGTTAGTGCTTGTCAATAGCAGGATAGTCGCAATGGTTGAGCGATTGGCTACTGCGCTGCATGTTGTGGGTTTGATTCGACATTCGATTGTTTTGGGTCTGGGTGTCTTGTGTGTGTGTGCATGAGTGCTTGCAATGTTTGTATGTTTTCATTTAGTGCAAGTCCTGTATTTTTTTTTTTTTAATTAATTTTAAAACAGGTGCCACTAGCCAATTGAACAGAATTTTTGCAGACATGCTCAGGAGCTGGATTAAATCTAAAGTTTGCTTTCTTCTTTTTTGAGCGTTTATAATAAAAAAGCTTGTTTAATTGTTTTTTTTCTGTCTTAGTTTTAGTTGCCTTTAACCATAATTTGAACTTTAATAATAATCTAAAAATGCTTTCCTACTTTGTAACATCTCACCATTTCATGTGGGCGTTTTGAATTTCGGAATCAGATTACCTGTTCTAATATTGTTGAATCAAAGCAATAAGTTAAAAACTATTAAAAAAATGAATTCAGAATAATTACGATTGCTTTGTTTGTTTGCGAGACACTAAAAGTGTAATAGTCGTTACGATAAACTTTCTAGTACTCATATAAAATTTCATTGCCCTAAAAGTTAGACACACTTTATGAAATTGTTTTTCATAAAGTGAAACGTACGTCCTTGGAACGACCTGTAAAAATTAAGGCATTTTGATCAAACATTACCAAACTTTACTTTAACTTTAATTTAAATATGCTATTAAATATTATGTAAGCTAGTGAATTTCAATATTTACTACAAAATACGTAGTTTTCTTGTCGCATAATCGTAGAACCAATGTCGTAGCACATAGCTACGAGCGTAGCACCGTAGCACCGTCGTAGCTCCTCCTACGTACGGTCTCGGTATAAATATTTCAGTACAGGAAATTATGCTTTTACTGATACTGTAGCCGTGCAAGGTTTTCAATAGAAAAGCGAGTCTTCGACTGCTAAACTGGAATGAAACTTGAATTATGTATTTCGGATCTGTTTTATTGATAATTCAGGGGAAGCTTTTCCTTTAAACGTTAACGTGCAAAGAAAATGGTTTCTTCGAAATTTTATCGGTTCTGGTAATGTTTGATAATATTTAAAGTAAAATTAAAGTAGATTAGCTTACTTTGTGTGTCATTTTGTAACATCTGATGTTGGACATTCAGGAAGAGGCTTCCTGGTGTGTGCTGTTTGCCGATGACATTGTGTTGGTTGCCGAGAGTGGCCTAGAGGTCCAGAACAGATTGGAGGTGTGGTGGCACAGACTGGAGAGTGTTGGCCTGAAATTGAGTAGAACCAAAACGGAATACTTGTTCTGCGATTTCGGCGGTCTCTTCAATCCAGTGCCTTTAGCTCTCGCTGGAACGCCCATACCGATCTGCTCCGACTTTCGGTACCTCGGGTCACTCGTCCAAGGGGATGGTAGACCGGGACGTAACACATCGGATCAACGCAGGATGGATGAAATGGCGACAGGTCACGGGAACAACTTGTAACCGGACAACGTAACACGGATGCCCCTCAAGTTGAAGGGTAAAATCTACAAGTCCGTGATAAGACCTGTCATACTGTATGGATCAGAATGTTGGGCTGTGAAAAAGACGGATGAAAAAAGATTGCACGTAGCGGAGATGAGAATATTAAGATGGATGTGTGGTGTGACGAGAATGGATAAAGTGAGAAATGAGTATATTAGGGGAAGTTTGAAAGTGGCACCAGTGACTGAAAAATTGAAAGGAAATCGTTTGTCTTGGTATGGTCATGTGAAGAGGAGGGATGAAGAGCATGTTACTAAAAGAGTTATGAGTTTACATGTGGATGGATGGAGAGGGTGAGGGAGACCAAAGAAAAGATGGATGGATTGTGTAAAGAGTGATATGAAAGAAAAGGAAGTTAATGATAGCATGACGAGTGACAGGGCAGAATGGAAGAAAAAAACATGTTGCGCCAACCCCAAATAACACGGGACAAGGGCAGGAAAATGATGATGTGTGTAATTTTGTAACTTTCGCTGAAGATTTAGTCAATATTATAAGACAACTCAAAACTAGGAACAAATGAATAATTTATTTAATGCTTTATGCACACTAAAATGTACAGAGGCGGAATTAATGCCTTAGGCATTTTCTACCAGTCAACCTTTGGGTGACGCAGAGAAAAGTAGTGGTAGATGCAATAAAAGAAAGAGAAAAAGGCGAATAAAGGAATAAATTTACTTATAGACCATAGAATAGGTATACCTACTAATAAACCATAGAATAAATATAATACAATTATACAATATATACTGAAATTAATACACTATATACATACACTAAAATACTTAAACAATTGGTCCAAATCGACAATGAGAAAACATTGTTGGCGTTGTGTGATAGTCGTTGAATATTATTATTTATTTATTTATTATTTATTATTTACGCTGTGGTGATACTACTGCCAACTTTTTACGAATTAGCTCGCGAGCTTTGGATAATATTTTTCTACTTGTTCATTAGCGGTTCAATTAATTATTTATCTAAATGCATAGCAATTAACAAGTGTGCACTAATACTATACACGTAGGGTATGATGTATTATTTATTTACGTCTCGTTGATACGGAAATTGCAGTTTTGTAATATTCACGAGAAACGGCGCTGGATTAAATTCTAAGTTATAATTTACAAGCGTACAGCGTACAGCGTAATGCGGTAAAAGGTTATTCTTTAAATTATTTACGTTTTAGGTACTAAAAAGTAATTAGCACGTGGATTGTAAGAAAGAATTTGCCTCGTCGTAATAACCAAAGTACTAATAATTATGTTGACAGCAATGGTGGCCCAGTGGTAGCTGCTCCGATTTTCAAATTGTACGTCGCGGGTTCAAACCTAAAAAAAAATATCGTGAGGAAACCGGTATGTCGGTATGAGTTGCGTGCCCATTCGGTCTCCTAGATAGGAGGCCTGAGTCCCAGCAGTGGGAACATTATTAAACCGATTATGATATGTTATGTACTAATTATGTAATTGTTTTAAGGTGTACTTTTACCTATTACAGTGCACAGACTTGGTCTTTGACTAACATCGATAAGTCCAATTTTTGTCAACGTGGGGCATAGTATACTCAAAACACTATATGAATATGCTGCGCTACAAAACACATATCGTTGACGTAACACAGAAGGCTACTCAACTTAAATGGACTAGGCAGAACATGTCTGCCGTATGCTGATCGAGCGAACCGTGAAATACAAAAATAGTGGCCGAAAATCTGAGACGAGGTCGTGACAGACTATGAAGTAGATGGTGCGACGGCTTCCTTAGGAATTGGGTTAAAGCCAGGAACAAGAGAAGAGGAGAAGAAATGGAGGAAGATTTTTGTCCAGCAGTAGGTCAGTATAGCATAGTCAGCCTTTTAATGTTTCCACTCAGGCCTCTCTAGGAGAAGGAATAGGCAGTAATTTACCACGCAGACCCAGTGCGGTTTGACGGATGTAACATGTATCGAATTTCTGGTTCTAAGATGTACCGGTTTCTGCACGATATTTTCCTTTACCGTTTTTGAGAGCAGTGGTGATGAAATAAATTACACAAAGCAATATGCCTGGCTGGGTTTGAATTCGCGACTTACAACTCGTGAGTCGGGACCATTACCACTGGGCCACAACTGCTCCCCCAGGTCACCTACTAAAGATAAATAAAATAATAAGTAGTAAATAGTAATAAGTAGAAAAAATCTTTGCTAAGGTAGGCGCCAGATAAACGTGGAATAACGGTCATTGACCCTCTTACATTTGTTGACATTCTTAATTTCAAAAACGGATATAAAGACATAAAGCTGTCTTGAATCGACATTTATCGTGATCTTTTATATGATCTAGTAATGAAAAACAGTTTGTTGTTGGTTTTTCGGGCACACCTACGCAGCATAAAGCATAATCAGCCTTTTTTAATGTTCCCACTGCTGGGACTCAGGCCTCCTCTCTCTCTAGAAGAGTGAATGAGCTGTAACCCACCACGCGAACCCTTTGCGGGTTGGTACCTACGCAGAGATATTACGAAAAGGTCGATTTTACGTTTATCTGGCGCCTTCTATAGTTTTGTTAGTTTGAAATTATAGAATTGATAGGTCTGATTTTTTTTTCTACCGATCTCTAATCTTATAAAGGTTTAATCAATTGATGGTACTAGTAGTGGTTTCTGGGTACGTGACTTAAATAATTTGACACCTAGATAAAATTAAAATGTAATTAAAAAAAGTAAATTAAGATTTTATCGATTGACATACAAAACTTACACCTAGGGTATTAACTGAAATCAAATATTCATCACGCTAGCTAAACTTAATTACAACCTAGGAACTGTAAATCAAAGGTCGGATTTTTCTATAGATAGAAATACCAATCATAGTGATTGTAACATGTAGATTCCTACCTAATTATTAAAAAATGTTAATTACATATTATATTGTCTTCATTATTACATTTAAAAGTCTCTGAATTTTATGTTGTTTTTTTAAGTTTCTGTACCACAAAAGGAAAAACGGAACCATCAATCTGTCAAGACCTCGGGAAAGCGTGGGGTATCGAGTTAAGTTTAAACCATATACTCAGGCTTGCGGTCTCTTGAAGCTGAGAAAAAAAATCAAACTTGTAAATTAACAAAAAAAGGGTACGGCCGTTTATGTTGTTGAATTAAAAATCATAGGGCACTTTTCGTTGTCCTAGAATCTTGAACTTATGCTATGAGACCTTGTTTCATTGGCATGGAAAAAATCTAAAATATGTAAATTTGTACCTACGTCACAAAAAAAAACTATTTTGCGATTCGTAAAAATCTTTGAGACTCGATTCGGAATTAAAACTGTTTTCATAAGTAAGTGTGTACGGAACCCTCAGTACGCGTGTCCGACTCGCACTTTTCCGTTGTTTTTTGTTTGAATAAATGACAGAAAATAATACAAGAAGTATAGATGAAGAAGCCATGTTGTTGAGTTGACCCTTTAAAAATTGACACAAGCACTTAGAGATCCATCATATTCGATAGCAAAAATACCTAGAATAAGTATAAAGCTTAATCAACCTTATTATGTTCCCACTGCTGGAACTAGGCCTTCTCTCTAGGACAGGGAATGGACCGTCATTTACTGCGGGATCAGTGCGAATTGGTGGATGCCGTCGAATTTTTAGTTCTAGGGCATGCCGATTTCCTCGCGATATTTTCCTTTACCGTTTTATGAGTAGTGGCAATGCAATAAATTATACAAAGTAAAGCTTCTAGGTACTTATATATATTCTTCTTTTTCTTATATTACATTCAGTGTAATGCACGCTGAAATCTATTATTTGCACCAAACATCAGCGGGGTGCAAGGAAAACCCAGGGGAGAGTGTTAGTGAGTTCGTTTGAATGATTCGACACCTCCCTAGAGCATCAACCCTTTCAACAACACGGGGGTGCAATTTTACATAATAATAACCTCTTTTTTTGACTTTATGAGTTCAACGAAACATATTTTGAGAAAGCATGTTTTTTTAATCGGTTTTTATTTCATATTTCCATTGATTTTTGGTTTGAAAAGAAAACCGATATCTAATAAGTATAGTAGTGACTGACATAGACGGACTTAATGCAACTGGATATTTTCTGCAAATCAATAGGTGTGCACATTATTGTCCCCCAGGGGGTGAATTTTTGAAAATCCTCTTAGGGCTCACCTTCGTTATAAAAGGGAACCCTATGCAAAATTTCACACTCCTAGGCTCTGTAATTTCGGCTGTACGTTGATATGTCAGTCAGTCATTTTCTCCTTTTATGTATTTAGTTGTAATAATCTTTTTTTTAATGATATAAATTAGTGCTTGACTGCGATCCCATCTGCTGGTAAGCAGTGATGCAATCGTTGATGGTGAATCGCACTATTTTTTTAAGAGCTTAGCCACTCTAGCATATTCTATCTTTAACGTACCACAAATCATAAACTTAGATGGCACCTGAATCTGCACCAAAAATCCCACATCAAAGTTTAAGAAAGTGTCAAAAACTCAAGTGGTACTTTTCATACGTTGAAAAGGTAAGTACGTGTCGTGGATTCAAAGCCGTGGACCCTCAAGCAACGTCTGACACTTCCAAGCCATTCCAATCAAAGCCGACCCTTAAATATTAAAAGCTCGTTACACTAATGAATCGTATCTGATTTTGCCGTCGTCTGCAACGCCTTCAATGTCTTTTGGCGTTCTTTACAGCAGTTTCTTAAGAAATCTTTTGTTGGTTCACGGTTCGTTTTTTCGCTTGTGTTTTTTAGTTGTTATTATTTTTTTAATGTTGGGTTGAAAAAAATGGGTGATTTAAAGATTTTTGTTAAATTATTCAATTGGACGTATCTACTTACTACAACAAAAGATCTACACAATGAACAGCACAAAAATACTATCATTTCTTAAAATAACTTTAAAAAGAAAATGTTAACAATGAAAAATCTGTAGCTATTTCAGCAAAAACTACCAAATGTCTGTCATTTTGTCACAAATTAATGTCACATTCCAAAAAAAAAACAAGAAATGATACACCCACAACAAAGGAACAAAGAAATGCAACTAACGATCGTCATTTATCACAACAGAATCACATTTAAAGTCCATTCTAAAGAATCGATGTTTTGTACGAAACATTTCTATCCGTATTCTGTTTTAAGGAAAATCCATTTGAATTGTGAGTGTTACAATACATTTTACTTACAGTGCAGAGCTGCACACCTCGGTGTTTCGCGTCGATTGATCGGGAATAAGGATGCTGATCGAGTAGACGACACGGAGCGTAAAATGAGTTGTTCGCATCGCCGCTTCGGCCGTCTGCCAACACCGTTCGCCAGTAAACATCTATTGTCTTGCTCGTAAAACGTACAAAGATTTTGTTCGGAAATTGCAAACGTCTTAGATACCCTCCCCCTGAAGCATAGCAGTAAAGTCGCTTTCATTACATCAACTTATTGGATGGATTCCAATATTTTTCGTGCGACTGCATTCGATTGCATATTGCGTACGGTATGATTATCGACGATTTATTTCATGCGTTCGACTCTGCATATTTTACGTTTCGATTTTCATGATTGCGAAGCGTCTGATAAGATTTTTCAGGTATGATTTATTTTTCTAGGAAAATGCTGGCATCAGACCACATGCGGCAAGTAGTTAAAGTGTTATTTTACTTGATTTCAACCTGACGTGGAACACACCTAATAATAGGAACCTATGAAATATGCCGTTTTTTAAAATGGGTTGCTTTGAAGTGTTATATCTTTGTATTGACTTGGAATTATAAGTTCAAATAAACTTTATATAAAACTTTATATATTAAAGGTACGTTATTCTTTTTTGAAATTAGGTATTTATTGGTTTCTTTGTGTTTTATATTTTCTGTAATATCGCAGTACTCAGTACAGGAGTAAGGAAAACAAGCGAAAAAAAACCATGTGTTAAAAATGCATTTTTTTTTGCTAAAGCATTAGTCATACGAAAAAATCATAAATGTAGATAAGGATATGTATTTATGAATCTATAATAAATATAATTGGTTTTCAAACCTGTTGACCTAGCCGTTACCGAGGAGTAGGCTTCAGAAAATGTGTTAAACTGTTTTATGGCTCTGCTCGGGACCTAGGGCCTTAAATTGATTGGCGTGAGGGAAATAAAGCGTTAAGGATATTAGAAAAAAGAAATTCATAACTTTGTTGATTTATACGTATTTTTCGGAACATAATTGAGAATCCATCAACCACATTCAAATATACCAAAATAAAACAGTTACTGATTTGTAACCACATTACAGTCACTTTCTTTAATGATATCCTAAACTGGTCTGCTATATATCAGGTATATGTATATGGGAACACTTTCAATAATATTCTATGAAAGTTCGACAAAACAACAGTAAAATGTATGGTCCAGTTAATAAACCATGTAGATCGTAAAAACTTCCTAGGGAAAAGGGATGCTGGAGTGCTGACTCATGTAGTAAATCTGTTAGTAACTTACCTACCTCTGTTTTAGTAGAAGTTTATTATTGATAACGGTGCCTATTTCATCTTGCCTGCTATAGTTTTATTGCACGTTTAACATATTATTTTCCTTTACTAAAAGTTGAATGAGAACAACAACATAAAAACTTGCTAAACTTTCAATAATTTAATAAACGCTAAAACCTTGCCCTTGACAATTACACTATAAACATTTATGTCATTATAAAGAATCTAAGGATAATTTATACAATTACTACTAGGTATATAAATGCGAAAGTAACTCTATTTGCATCGTTCGCGCCAAAACGTCAGCGCACACCAAGAGCGGAGCAGAGCATATTCTGAATCTGCGGAAAAATGAATCTTATGATTTTACCATTATTATTACATGGCAAAATGAAATATACGTCCAAACTTAATGATCAACCATGCTCGAGTTTGCAAAATGAGTGTTCTGTATTTTATTTTGCAATGTATAGTCATAAGATTAATTATTTTGTAGTCTCAGAAAATTCTCTGCTCTGCTCTTGGTGTGCACTGACGCCTGCCCACTCAACTGTTGATCATTTTTGGTACAGATATTGGACTTCAAGAAGAACTGCATTCCAAATAGGATTTTTATCCTGGAAATATGTTCCTTTACAATGATTTTCAACTGACACGTGAATGAAAGCGCGGCAAAAGCTGGTATAAGTTAATTGTATAAAAACCATTGTTAAACACATTTCGTATTCATCTCGCATTATTCCGGTACAGAGAATTTATAGTCATTAAACAGAAGTTCCAATTATTTTGTTGCTAGAAAAAAGCAGTTTTCGAAGAAAAAAATTCAAAATGTGCAATGACTTTGGAGTTTTGACCAGTGAATGTCGTTTCTTACCTCACTAAAATCAACTATATGATCAACATCCATTTATCTTCATATTTTCAGCGATCTTTGCCCAGCAATAGAGCAGTATAGGACAGAGGTGTCTTATTTATATAAAATAGCCACTCCTATGATGTATTTATTTATCTCAGGACCCTGGTGTCCTAGTCCTAAGGTAAAGAACCGAAGCCAACTTGACATAAGTTGACGATTCGACTTTTATAATTTTCTATATATACGCTATACAAGTGCACCCAAAGGCAATCCTCCGCTGGTGAGAAACTATTTCGACTTAAGGAATAGAAAGATATTATTATAAGAGGCTTAAGTGGATTGTTTACCAAAAATATATGTAACCTATAAATTGTTGTTGTTACATAAAGGCTGTTATGGAATTTTTTGTGCCATAAATGATAACTTACAAATAAAACGAGTAATTAATGAGAGAAAAATAAATAAAAAATTAGCGATAATGAAAATATAATAATATATTAATAATAAGTAAATGATAGGTATTTATTTTGCAAATTTATATATGTAAAAGGAGAAACTGACTGACTGACATATCAACGTACAGCCAAAACTACTGGGACTAGGAGCGTGAAATTTTGCACAAGGTTTCCTTTTATGATGTAGGTAAGCATAAAGAGAAGATTTTCCAAAATTCACCCCCTAGGGGGTTGAAACAATGATCCAAAGTTTGTATGGAGAAACCTACTTTAGCGCGGGTGAAGCCGCTGGCAGAGTCTAGTTGGTAGGTTTCTATAAATAACACTTTTGCACGTCAAGTTTTTCTTCAATTTGAACTAGAGAGGCCAGTTTTTCCTAGCTGACTCCCTAGAGAAGACACATCAAAAAAGATCAGAGATCAAAGGTACATAAGTACCTACTTAATACAAAAACCTGTGGAAAAATCTTTCACTACCACTAATTAGGTATATAGTACCAGTCTCAACATTTTTCAATAAATACAGTTCCGTTAAGAAAACATCACAGGATGTTTATTACTCGATGTTAACACTTCACTGACTAATAAATTTGTTTACAGAACTTTATTGATTTGCGTTGTGTAATTGCCAATCAGACGAAGAGATTGTTTTTTCGCAATTTTATACTTTACTTCGCAAACATTTCTACTAAAATGTTTGCGAAGTAAAGTATAAAATTGAGTTTAGTTAAGGTTTAAGGGACTGGTTTTTTTTTTGATCTGGAGATCATTAAGAATATCTTTTACCAAATTTCGTGCTTGCACTTAGATCAAGTTAATGAACCATCAATTAATGCTTCGCATTTATTAAAGAGTTTTTTAAACATCAAGTTATAAATTGAATTTGAGAGAGACCAAAGAAAAGATGGATGGATTGTGTGAGAAGTGATATGAAAGAAAGGGGAGTTAGTGATAGCGTGACGAGTGACAGGACAGGTTGGAAGAAAAAAACGTGTTGCGCCGAACCCAAATAACACGGGACAAGGGCAGGAAGATGATGATGATTTTATAAATAGAATTTATAATAATTTTAACTAACTTTTACCCTGAGAAGAAACACCGAAACAAACTCAATAGTTCTCAGCCAATTTTAAAGTTCATATAATAAATAAATAATTGACAAGTTCTATGAGAACTATCTGAGGTATCTTTTAATTAATTTATGAGGTGGTCTTTTGAGAAAAAAAAAACATAGAGATATGAGTGTACCTGTCCAGACAGTACAAACATTTATCACCAATACCATAATATTCACAATATCTTTTAAGAGTACATGAGAACCATGCAATGTCTGAAATTGTCCTTTGAGGAAAGAACTACACAGATTTGAGTGAATTTGTCCGGTCAGTGCAAGAATTTATCAGCATTCGTGTAGCTCAACAAAGGATTATAAAGTACTTGGATGGAACACCGACATGACCTTGTGCTTCCGCAACTACACGGCGGTGGTACAATGTCTCGTTGTACCTATCGCAAACGTCGATAGAATATCACTTTGTTTAGAACTCCCTGCTATAAAAATGTATAAAGGTTTGTTTAAGGAGGTAATCATCCAATGACTTCTCCCGCCCTAGGATTGGGTGCGAGGGTAAATCACACTTTTACTGACTAAAACCATACCTATGTTTCTTCTTTGCCTTGAGTTCCAGGATCCGGGGTTTACCTTTTGAAAGCCAACCTAAAGTCCCAGTAGGCTTCGATCTGGCTTGGCCCCTACGGCTTTGCTGATATCTCTTTTAGGCGAGCGTGGAACACTACGTGCCGTCGACGACTCGGGATCAGTAAGGGTGGTTACCGGACGGTCGTACGGCGAGCTACCCATTGCTCGTCGCCCGCAAGCCTACGGTGGCTAGAAATTGGGGTAGGGATAGAAGGGAGAAAAGGTACACCCCAATCATAACAGCTTTATTTTTTTCTTTATGCTATTCCCATTTTAAACAGCATATATGTTTGCCATTAATAAAAATAACTTAAACAATTACAATACGTACAATATATGCAATTCAAAACTTTACATCAAAAACATTCTAATTTTAACTAAAACGCAGCTGCCATTACAAACATCCTATACTTATTAAAACAATATTCTCGCACATTCAAAAATTAAACTTGCCAACAACTGCTGGGGCCGTGCGCGCCGTTACTCGCTTGCTTTAGTTTGCACTAACTTGTATGCGAGGCATTATCTTAGCAACACAGGCAAACTACTGCAAGAACGAGGGGCTCACGACACGTCTTCGCTTACAGTCGTAACTGTTTGTCAACTTAATGTCTATTTTGTTTTTATATAACAAATTTTTGTTCTTGTTCAAATCCTGGGTATTCAAATACGAAAACTTGTAAACGCTGAGAAACATCTCTGTTAAACTATCATAGCATGTGGTCATAATCATCACCTAAGGAGGACGCATCGTTTTCAAAAGAGCCTCTGTTAATGTATTTAAAACTAATTTTTTCTAAATAAATTGCAAAAGATCACTCATCCATGACAAATCCGCTGGAAGCAAGCCTTTACTATTGAGCCTTTACTCAAATCGAACAAAAATCAATCAAACTGACGGTATTTATAAAGCTCTTCTAGTCAAAAGGAAAAATCTCACAAAATATAGCCACAAGGGACCCAGTTTCATTTCATCCATGTCGCTACGAAATGAATTATAAGTAGCAACTTGATATACTCCCTTTAGCCGTATCAGGTCATCGTCTGAAGGATTAAACCTATTACTCCTTTAGTATAGAAAAGTACTATCATGGTATTTACTGAGCCAGCAATGGACGGAATTCGTTCGTGTTAGCCAACCAACTTGTAGATGCAGGGATATATTTCATAACTGCAACGGACGCTATCTATGCATGCAAATTGCGTTTTACCTTGTGCAAGAATGAAAATATTTTCTAAAGAGTTTTTAAAATATTTTTCTTACTAACCTGGTGTTATCGTATCTAATAAATTGTTTTTCAAGTATATGGCCATTTTCTAGAAAAATATATACTCGACTAGGTGGTAAAGAGAATGAAAATCTAATGCATAAAATTATTTTATTACCTACCCTCTGTAAATGCAGCAACGATTGTAATTGCAGGAGTAAAGGACCATGGGCATGCCATAATTATGGCAGTAAGTCTTTGAGAAGTGGCTGGAAAGACCTCACGGCGTCCTCACCATCCGCATGACGCAGGTTTTCACCGAACATGGTCAGTTCGGGAAGTTCTTGCACCGGATTCGTGCGGAAGTAACGCCCGGGTGTTACTACTGTGTCGCCCGGAGGACACGGTGGAACACACGGTAGAGATGTGCCCCGCTTAGGCAGAGCACCGCCGTGTCCACAAGCCTACTGGGGCCAAGGGTCTGCTTCTGAAAGGAAGACTCAGCCCTGGTATGAAAGGTAATGAAGGAACAAGAGTAGATTTTTAGTCAGTAAAAGTCTGACATACCCTCCTGGTCCGCCTAAGAGCGCGGGATGTCATTAGAAGATATTCCCATCGAAAAAAACGGAGGACCAGAAGGCTTAGCTAAGTTGATTATCTGTAATCGTTACCGCTAGTAGAAAACTTCAAATTTATGGGAATGACATCATCTCAACGTTAAGTCACGTGGTCAGAACAAAGGAATCGGAGGCATTACCGACTGTAGAAAGAGATTCGAAACGAAACGGTCGTAACTTGGATAGGCCTACTGACATACTTAGTCCACTTAAAGAATCATCTTAGATTTTTTAACTAACCAGATTTCCTCTTAAACTACCTTGGAAACTTCTTCCGATAGAATTCATTATCACTATATTATCCATGTATAATATTATGTATATGAAAGTAACTCTGACTGTTATTACGCTTTCTGTCTACTAACTAAACCAAATTTGAAGAAATTCGGTACGGAGTAAGCTTGAACTTTAAGGAAGGATATGGGCTACTTGTTATCTGACTTTGACTTCGCGTCCGTAATAACCGACCTTCACGCAAACGAAGTCACAGGCAATAGCTAGAATGTAATAATCCTCCCAATAGAATTTCGCTCACGGTCTTCAACCGCAACAGAAATTAGCCAAGTACGCAAGAAATTTTAAAGTGAGAAGTCCACTGCTGGACATAGGCCTCCCCCAAATGTCGCCACAATGAACGCTTCTGTGCGTCTCGCATCCTTCGGATTCCCGCAACCTTCACCACATACTTACAAAAGTGAACCAACTTCATCGGTCCAATTTGTAGGGGGCCTTCCAACACTGCGTCTTTCCGTACGTGGTCACCACTCCAGAACCTTTCGGCCCCAACGGCCATCTATTCTGCGAGCAATGTACCCTGCCCATTGCCACTTAAGTTTAGCGATTCTTCGTGCTTTGTCTGCAACCTTTTATAGTGCACAAGTTTGTGCTTAATCACAGATTTATTCTTCCGTTCATTGTTCCATTACTCTCATATTCTGATAGGACAGTAAACCGACACTATCGGGCAGAAATTAGGAGCAGGACCTAAAGCTTGACGTGCTTTCTAAGGTACGAGGGTATCATACCACCAACTTTCCATCTCTGGGTTACCACTAAAAAATTCCGAGTTGAAAAACCCAATAACATTTGCTCGTCTCGGGAATTGAACTCACGCTCAGCAATTACGCTTTGCAACCACTAGACCGACGAGACAGTCGGCCTTAGACCCTGACTGAAAAAAAAAAATCAACACAAAAATAAAGGAATTGTCATTTATAACGAAAGGCAGAAAGTATTTTCACTAACAGACTCCACATTCCTTTTGACACGCTATTTAATTATAAAAAAAATACTACGGAACAATTGTCCCTTTCAAGGGAAGTTAATTTTTCCCTCAACGAGGCTTGAATAAGCAGATTAATTAGTGGGAACAAGGCGACTTTATATGCTTCCAGTCTCCATTGTGGTGTTGTGAAAACTGAGGACACCTTATTGTTATACGATCATTGTGGAGCTCGGTTCATGAATAGACGCACACGTGAAGGATTTTCTTGTAGAAAGCCGTGGGTAATAGTTTTCTGGGATGAATAATGAAATAACTGCTAAACGAAATGATAATAGATTTTGAGTTTCGTTGATTAAATTCATCTCTGCTGTGCATGCTGTGTGCGATTCAATTCCAATTGCATTTTACACAGCATGAACCTTTGACGAGGTTCCTGGTATGCCAAATGCTTGTTTATCTTCGTCAGTTTTTAAATTGTTTTTTATATTCAACCAGGTCAGCCAATTATTATCCTCTGAAGCAACGGCACTAAACTAAAGGTGACTACTGAACTACGTTAAATGAAGTTTATTTGCCTACTAAGGATAGAATTCACCAATAAAACTAATCGCGTTATAACGTATTTTTTTTTTGTTGTATTTTTACAAGTGACACTAGTGACAGCGACTAAACGCGATTATGCGAGCCAAACGTTAAAACGCGATTAGTTTTATTGGTGAATTCCGCCCTAAATCAAAGGTAAAAAAGGATAAATCTTCCCACCACAATATCAAGTTGATATCAAACTAAAATTATACAAAGGACCGACCACTTTAATCAAATCAAAGTAGACTTGGCTACGTTTTACTTTATTTTCAGTGTTACATTTTAATCACTAACTGAGTATTTTATTTATTCATTATTTATTTATTTTATGAAAGGTACTCTCTGCACTAACAGTCGAAACCAACACACACATGACAACTCTGATCCGGTAAAAAACTGTACCTAAATTATATTTTAAAAATGCATAGAGCAAAGAAAAATAGAAAGAAAGAAAAATATTTAGTTTGTTATACATAGATACACAAAATAAGCTTTAAGGTAAACCGTCAAAAAACTTAATCAATAGTTCAGTCAAATCTGCCTCTGAACACGGTATGAATTGTATGCCACTGTTCAACATTTATTACTTCATTGTTGATGAAAAAAAACAGCTTTTATTGTATCAATACTAACTCAGATACAGGAGGTCGAGATAACGACGCTCTTTTGTTTTCAATCCGATCCTGAAGCGCGAATTTAATGCTAAGAAAAGTAACACCGATACCTGTATTGCGTACTCATTTAGTTTGAAAAGGAAAAACAAAACCTGTTATGTTCTTAATCAGTACCTACACTTTGATACCTCTTTGCGCATTAAAACAGTGGCATTTTATTAACACTGCTTCTATTTCTTCATGTGCAAACTTCTATCTCATTAAAACGACTTTTGTGTAGTTAATTATTAGTTTATATTCTTCGAAGCACTTTAATTTAGTTATAATTGTATTTAAAAAAAAAACATTAAAAAAAGCACCTAGTGGCTGGATAGTCATCCTCTATTCCTTTGACATTACCAAACAATCTCTTTTTCTTCCTAACCTAACCTAACACCTATTCTATATAAAGCATAAACCTAGAAAGTATCATTATTTTGCAAGTTTGCCAATTAATAAAAGCAATAGCAGAAATGTGATCTCTTTCGATATCAGAATATCATGCTTTAAAGCATCCGCATTCTTGCAGTAGCCTTCTATAATTCTAACTCCAATAACTGTACAATAAAAATCCAACTCACTGTCCCCCAACTTAAAAACAATCATAAAGAAATAACAATGTAGGAACTAGGAGACCGATACCACCGACCGTCGACTTGGAACAAACTTGCTAAGAAAATGTATTTTTAAATCGTCGCCGTCGCGTCTTCGCACTGAATCCACTCAATTAGTAACAGGCTAGGAGTCATTAATTATAGCGTTCCAGACACCGTTGTATATACTTATTTTATGGTATGAATGTGTAGTTCACTTTTGTAAGTATGGGGTGCATAATTGGCGATAGTGAAAAAATCATGTCTTGATCAGTATGCATCGTGATGTAATATTTACCTACCAATACTGTTTTTTTTTAACTATTATAAATAGATAGGCTCGCGTTTGACCACTATCTCACCTGATGGTAAGCGATGATGTGGCCGATGAACGACGACGTACTGTGAAATTTTGACTCTCTCTAGATACAATAGAAGAGTAACTATTTTTTTTTTCAATAAATATTATTATTAGTTCTGGAGTCGTATTTAACTAATAGAATGTTTAGAACATAAAAAAATATGAAAGAGGTTTAGAATAAGGCAAGAAGATGCATATTCCGAGCTTAAAACTATAAAACTTGAGGTACCTCTAGGAAGTGTGCTTGGCCCAATCCTATACTTGTTGTACACATTGTGACATCCCAGAGTTAGAAAACAAAACGATTGCGACCTTTGCTGATGACACTACTATTATGGCTACAAGATCGAATCAGTGAGAAGCAGTAGAAAAAACAACTAGCTGTGAATAAAGTTTATGACTGGACATAAAAATGGAAGATCAAGCCGAAAGAGTCAAAATAAATTCACGTTAACTTTACAAACAAACAGCGTGACTACCAACCAATCTACGTAAACGGTACGCAAGTGCCATTAGCTAATACAGCCAAATACCTTGACATAACTCTCGACGCCAAGCTACTATGGAAAGCTCATGTCAAAAAAAAAGACAGGAACTCGACACACGCTATAACAGTATGTTTTGGTTACTCGGAAGGAAATCCTGTTTATCAACACATAATAAGATATTACATTACAAGCATATTTTGATGCCATTTTTGACGCATGATATCCAACTTTGGGGCTGTACTAAATGAAGCAACATCAAAATAATACCAAAATTCCAAAATAAAGTACTCAGGAATGCTGTAAAAGCAACCTGGTACATGAGAAATGACAATTTCCACCGTGACCTTAAATTGGAACTCGTCACCACCAACATAAAAAAAATTGCTGAAACCCATGAACACAGACTTCGCCACCATGTAAATGTTGAAGTAAAAGTAAACACGGACCTAGTGCATAGACTAAAGAGAACTAAGCCGTTGAGTTAGTCTAGTGTTTAAAGTTAGTATATAATAATGATCAGTGCTGTGCTATGCATATAGGTATCAGATGAACAAAGTGTTTTTATCAATATCAGATTCTAAGAAAGTGCTATGGACTTCTATATAAGTGTTAAAGGGCTAGCGCCCTTAGTTTTAATAAAACCTATAACGTATAATAATAAGTTAGAGTTAAATTACTAATAAGTCTTTTAGGCTAGATTGTAATCAATTATTAAGAAATTTGTTCTTAATAATAGGGAAAAAAATATTGCTATGAAATACCAATCTAGCAACAGATTTCTTACTTTCTAAGAATAAATTGGGACATTCATCTTTTTTTTCATCATTCATTGATGCAAAAAAATAACTATATGTCTCTTCTTTTTGAGGTGGCCTATCATCAAATAACCCCTCTAAGTCGAACGAGAAGAAGTGTTAGATTTTGACATAGACAGGGTCCCACAGTAAAGGCCTACCTATCTTCCACAGAAATATGTAGAACACATGCTGTCTCTTACCATCGTTGCGTGCCAGGCCATGAGGTTCGAAAGCATCTGGAACGCCGACGGTGACAAGGGCTCGTCGGATGATGGTTAATATTCGCGTGCCTACACAAGCCATAGTGATCGAGGCTGTAGACAACTTTGCCACATCGGTAGTGATGAGGAGAACTTGTGTGGGGTTGTATTTTTTTTTTGCGGGGAGAAATTATTCAATGTTTTCTTTGTTTCTGGACCTAGGGTGAGACAAGAGGACATGTAAAACTTTTACTGATTAAAACTGCACCTGTGTCTTTTAGTTACTCGTTGCATTCTAGAAATACGGGTTTCCCTCTTTAGACATTCCCCGTGGCCCTAACAAGCATCGAAACCTGCAGAACCATTACGGTTTTACTGACCTCTCTTTGAGGCGTACGTGAAACAATACGCACCGTCGACCACTTAGGCTCGGTCGGGATGGTACCGGAAGGCTAGACGGCGAGCTACCTATTGCTCATAGTCTGCAAGCCCACGCCTACGGTGGCCGGGGATTGCCATGCAACTCCTCTATACATTCGGCAGTTTTCTTCACTAGCATTACTACTCCACAGAAGGAGCCAACCGCGTCCCGTTCCCTCTCGCTCTGGACTATGGTTTGAACAAGGGCGCGGTGCAAGAGATCGCCGTCGCCGATCGCCTCCATGAAGACACTGCGGTGCCCCGCCCAAGTGGAGCAAACCTTCACCGTATGCTCCACCGTATCCTCTGGGCAACCCACACAAGGTGACCCCCGGACGTTTCTTCTGCCTGAATCCGGAGCAGGAACGTTCAGGATCTGTATCATGTGATAGGTGAGGATGCTGTGGCACCTTGGGCGGGGCAGGAGATAGTGTCAGACTTTTACTGACTAAAAACCCACTCCTGTTCCTTTGTTGCCTTCGTCCCAGGGCCCCGGGTTTCGTTTTCACACTACCCATGATCCCAGCAAGCTTCGACCCTGCTGGGCTCCTACGATTTGCTGACATCTCCCTGAGGCAATACGCGCCGTCGACGACTTGGGCTCGGTCCGGACGGTTACCGAACGGTCGGACGGCGGGCTACCCAAGGTTTGGTATATTAAGACTACATTACCACTTAATTTACCAAACAGAATTTTATATTAATAGGTATAACAAAGAAAACTCTCAACTCCGACCACCTTTGTGTTAGTCTAACAGTTAGTTTAAGTAAGAACTTTGACAATCTAAAATATTAATGGTAGGTAAATATTTTTGGGCCGTGTTAACCTCGATCACTTTTAAACTTCGATCAATATTGGCAGGGCCTATAATGACTCTGGAATCTAACGTTCTAGTATATAGTTAAGCCGTACTCGTAATTGCGGTTTGGAAAACCTACATCATTATTATGCTCTACTGAAAATACATTGCAGTCATCGCTTCACTTGCCAAGCAAGGTATTACTTGTTTATTTATTGACACAGAGGATTTTATCGATTGACATAATATGGCCCAGTAAACTCAATTTTAAGGGGAAAAATAAGTTGAAAGGGAATCGTCTTCCATGACGGTCTGCACCTAAATGTATTAGATATGTAGTGACATCTACGCCACATAGGAACTAAAATTCTACATCGCGGTACTGGAGTTCTCCGCTGACGTATACA